>OU618550.1:3045000-5545000 GCA_914829495.1 Eilema sororculum | reverse complement strand
ATTCGATGGATAGTATTCAAAATTCTGAGATTGATACAAACAAGATAAAATTACAAAAACTATACTTAACCAGACTACAAAAAGAGTTTAATTTATGAAGTGTAAATTTCTTTAGATTCGCTGGGCCTTTTTCTTAGATTTTTTTGAGATCAGACAAGCTGCATATCATAGCCTTTTTAGGTTTTGTGCCGCATTCTAATAAAAAATCAAGTTTACTTAGCTTATTATTATTTAAATACTGAATGAAAGGAATGAAAGTTAAGTCCACTACCATTTCACCGTTCATCAATATTACTTGTCAGTGATATTTTATAGATCAAAGGATTTCTATTTCAATCCCTATTTCTCTTTGACTAAGACCGGCTAAGACCAGCCACCGTAATTCCTCCGTAATTTCCTCTGGACTCTAATCTCGCCCATGGTTTGTTCCAGAAAATTCACGCCCTAATAAATACAGTTTCAGTTCCTGATTTAAATTTAATGAGGTTAAATTGTTTAAAAAGGATTCTTACGTAAAATCTACTAATCTAGTCACAAATAGAAAAGATTTAACTGAAAAAAAAGGAATAAACGAAAAAGGTATTTATAAACTCTTTTGAATAAGAAGAAATTGTGTCAGGAACAACAGATCGTTCACATTTAGCAACAATACAATATTACACCACCAAAGTTAAAGCATTCTAATTTGCGATTCACTAAAATGTATATTATAGGATTTTGAGGATTATTATTAAAGGGATTAAGTTAAATATACTGCAATACTTATTTGGACAGCTGGTAAATAAGTTTTGGGTATAAATCAGAAGCTCGAAGGATAAAAACGAAAGTGTGTGTTCGGGTAGAAAATTTATTTCTTTCTTTCACATTTCACTGGTTCTTGTAAAAGTTTTAATTATTTGCCGGATGTGGTCTGACGCCGCTTCGTTTGGGATCAATGTACTGTTGACGTCGACTCTTTAATTTTAATGCTTCATAGCAGATACAAATTAAGTGCGACTTTTTTTCCCTTGGTTAGCCATGATTGTTTTAGAGGAGTACTTTTGTTTATAAAGATTACTTGATATCATTAAAATAGTACTGATATTGTGAACCGGTATCCCACTTAGATGACAACCAATGTTGGCGTTATTCAGTTCAACATTCATAATATTGAATAGGTGTGGAGAGAATGTTATCTTTTGTAAAATATTTTGGAAAAAATAAAATTACCAATATCTTGGACTGAATTTTTGTTTTTATCAAGATTTCTTATAACATTAGGAACATGAGGAACATAGTACAGAAAATATCTCTATCTAAAACATCTAAAAATACCTAACTCCGAGATGAAAGCTTTGGAAGCGACCGAGATTAACTCAAGGATAATGTTGTTAGAAAATATTTAGGGAATCAATATCGCCTCGTGGTAAATATTTATTATACATAATTCGTATTGGGTACCTCCTTAAAGAAAACTTAATATTTAAAATTTACATCAAAATTTTGTTCTCTGGTTCTTAAAAGGAAGATGACTGGCCAAAACTTGAAACCATTAGATTCAAAACGACCCGAGATACAGATAAAAGTCAACAAATATGCACGTCACTGCACGTATCTCGAAATGGTATTCGTAAATCGTATAAGAAACAGTCTGTGATTATAGATAGAAGTGCAGCGACCATTACATTGCCATCGAGACGTCTCCATTGCCTCCTCGAGTGCGTAGGTATTGGCTATCACACGATAACGACTGAAGGTATGTTAAAGTTACATTTTATTGAGATAAGGTCACGTGCTGAAAGCAATAATAGGTACTCATTCGTACCTAGTTTGTGTGTAATATTCTTTGGAACATCTGCTTTGTATTTTATCGAGCGTTGAATACGATTGTAATACGTTGCATACAACAAAAATGTTTTGAAATGTTTTTGCTGTAAAACTTATAGATCATCTGAAGACCTGAGACGGCGCTGGCGTTCGAGTTTAGTCGCCGGCTGGCAACATGCAGACGAAGAAAAAAAGTAATGCCTTCGCTCCCTTCATATTGCCTAGCCTACAAAGCGGTATGTGATAGCACGGACGAAATAAAATAATTATAATTAATTGTTTTGCAATAAAAGTTCCTATTATTTATTACATACTATATTACATAATATTATCTAGTTAAAGTAATAAAGAATTTTTAAAATCAGAACATCGCTGTAACAAGCAAACTTCTGCAAACCCATTCAAAGATTACAGGCGTAATGTTATGTATGATGCCATATTATTATATTACAGCATTTGTGATTGATTTCCTGACATTAAAATACGATATAATATATGTAATTATACAATATCAGTACAATAAAAAAATCAGTTATAAGTTGTTATAAAAGCGAAATAGTGATTGATAATCCTTAATTATGAAATCTCAGTAACTATAACACCTAAAAACTCGAAAGGATGACGGCCAGAGTCGGCTCTCTGCTGTGCAGCTGTTTTGTAGCAAAATCCATCATACGTAATCTACGATTACATGCCTCACTATACCTCTGTATTTCATCAATATCTCTTTCCCCCCATATAATTTTACTATGGGATTGTCTCATGGTTATAAGTTTTGAGGAGACTTAACAATAATGATCCGACCAATAGACATTGTTGTATAAAACTGAAGCATTGACAACAGTACTTCGCGCGGCACTAGTAACCAAGCAATGGTCGAGCCATCGGCGGCAGCCGTGAGCCTCGCTCACGTAAGTATAGGTATCACTGAGTAAAATGTCCATATCAACACATGACCACGATTGTTCAGAACAAAAGTTTAAAAGTTCATATGAAAACTGCTCACCAGGATGTGCATTGAAGTCCCCAAGTATGTATACCGATTCGATGTTGTTTGTCTCCACTAACGCACTTATTTCACTCATACATTCCGTGAAGTCCGCTAGATTCATCACTGTTTCCGTAGGCATGTATACGGTAATCACCAACAACGACTTACCGCTATCGAGTAGAACCTTAATAGCAGTTAAATGCGTACTATGACATTCCACTACTGTCACACATGGAAACGCAGACTTCCTCCACAATAGTGCCACTCCGCCAAACGGCCACCCTCTAAGAATACCTTTGGAGGTATCTACCGCTGATTTTCCAGTAAAGGCAAATTGTCATCGATAGTCCCCAAATAAGGCAGATCATGTGACAATAGCCATGTCTCTTGCAAAGCAATAATGTCTGCAGTCGTGCATAGTGATCTCAAGCAGTCGACCGACCGGTGTACACCTTTACAGTTAAAAGTAATTAATTTAGTTGTAACAGCTATTATTATTATTTAATTAGATGTCCCGTTTGAAATTTCTTCAGTCCTATATCATAAAGTCTTCTTTTATTGTGAAATAATATTAGGCACAATATTGTAGTATCAAGCGAACCCACATTGAAAAAATATTTGGAAGTATTTAATATGATTGAGCACAATATGTTGTACATACATTTCTTTATCAAAAAGTCAGTTAATGTTGCACACATAAAAATCTGTAGAAAGGATAAAATAAAACCTCCAACTAATAAATAAAAATATAATTATCAAAATACTGTCAAAGACTGTAAGTTATGATAATTTTTCAATCACTATCTAAATATTTTTTATTTGAGACCAAAATGTATGCCTAAAAATAATTAAATTGAAAAATTATAAAGGGCATTGGTAGGTATTCTATTTTCTTACTCTAATAACACTCGACTACTGTCATGTCATTCGCTTGACGTGTGCGGCTGCTGTCATTTCTCGTATTTGAATAATTCTGATACAAAATGGATTGCGATAACTCTTACGATGACCCTGGCTTGCTTTTGGACCCTGTATCTTCTTTAAACGTTGACCCTGGCAATTCTTTGGATACTGCACCCGCTCTACATGAAGACTTACGCTTGAACATGGATAACCCGATTTCTACTATCTGGATGTGGAATTTATACATTGCGTTGATTGTGGTGCTGATGTGACCCATAGTAGAAGACATTCTAAACCTAGATGAAGTGCGCATATAATTCTACAATGGATTGCACCACAAATAATATACAATAAAAGAATATTATTGTAACTGCATTGTTAGCCTAAGGATAGTGGATTGTTGCTCTCATAAAATGTCTGTAATCTGGTACTTGGGTTGGGCAAGGTATGAAGTTATAACTCCACTAGCACTAGCTATTATTCCTTGATAGTATTTTATTGGTGTACGAAAGTGATGAAGAAAATTAAATAAAAATATTCACGTAAAATCACATTTTTTCTTTTTTTTAATTATGTTAGTACTAAACCATTATATTATCGGTTTATACTAGCTTCAGTTACCAAATAGCAGTATTTTTATTTAAATAAAAAAATGTGCACGCCTGAGCCGGAGCTCCATACAACGTGGCCGCCCTCCTTTGGCAAGTAGGTTTCTATAAGATGTAAACATCATCCGCTAATAATGGATTTTACGAAATTTCTCACCTAAGAGGGCACAACGAGGTTCAAATTTTGTATGTAAACCCTATATTCTATGCTCTATAGAGGTGTACTAATAATGAATCCTTAGAAATTAACCCTCTTCTAGGGTTAAAACAGTGATGGTAGTTTGTATGACATTCTACGTGTAGGTACGAAATCGCAGGCGGCCGCCAGTATTTTATAAAGTTACCGAAGTTTTCTTTGGTATTACTACAAAAATATGAAATATTGATATTAATTAGTCCCTGGCAAAATTACAAGCACACTTTGAAATAGTTTGTGCGAAAATTATTGAATTTAGTGAGTTGGCAAATTTTAATGAATCAAGTTTCTAATTGATTGAGTAGCTGTATTGAGTATTCTGTAAATCGAGAAAATGCAAAAGCAATAAGGTAGTGATATTGATTTTCGCTTTATTAATATTTAGTTTGAAATGAATATAACATAACTTTGAGCAAGGCTTGTCCTGCTTCTTTCACACTGACGGCACAGGAACCCTCTAAGCGTACTCCCCTGGTGTTGCACACGTACATAGTGCACGGTAACCACTTTCCATCATGAGGGCCGTGTGCTTGTCTGCCACCTAAGTGGTATATAAAAAGTTTAATTAATTGTATAACTGTATCCATTGCGAAATTGCATAACAAAGAGTTTTTTTTTCCTGCGATAAATCCCCATCGATATAGAGTTAATCGAAACAAAAGTCATTTGTATGCATTTATATGGTTTATTTTTTAGTAAATATTAGAGTTATACTTACGTATATTATTTTCGGTTCTGGGTTTTGGGTGATCCTATTGATAAACATAAGCCGGGAAATATTGAGGCCGACACCAGTCCTTCGAAACGTATAACTAGCACAAAATCCCCACAGATAGACCCCTGTGGGGATTTTGTGCTAGTTATACGTTTCGAAGGACTGGTGTCGTTTTTCTTTTTGACGTTTATTCACGAAGTTGCCTACTATTCACAGTACCTACGCATGTCCAAAGAAAGTTTGTCTATAAAGATGACTGCAGCTGTGGTAGCTCCTACATAGGCCAGACCAAACGCACTGTCTCATCACGGAGCACATCAGGGCGGTCAAAAATAAAAAAAGAGTCACAGAAATCGGCTATCGCTCAACATCTTTTGGAGGATGGGACAAATAACTGGATTGAGTTACACAACCCTCAGATTCTCTCGACAAAACGCCACCATATACCCAGAATGGTTAAAGAAGTTATTGAAATTAAATAGTACAAAAGTTTAAAACGGGAATGGGTTTCAACTATCGAGACGGCTTCATCCAGTGATTCGTATGTTCACAAAATCTGTCTAAAACCTATGCGAGGTGACTCTGTGAGTGTTGTGTGTCGCGATTCGCGAACGTATTTGAGTGCAGTGCGAGAACGCGGACAATGGTAGGGGCGACGCGCGACACAGTCCTATACGGTCTGCAAAATAATAACTAACTCGGCGGTCACCAGTGGGTACCTACATTCGTGATCATGGCGCTTGCAACAGCGCCGAAATATCGGATACCCCCAAATCATAATAAACGTGACAAATATCCCGACAAGTGTTTTAGTATTAATGCAAATGACCATGTCAATCTCAAATCATACAATATATGTAATTAGTAATATCAACTATTTCACCAGGCAAACATGGCCTACGACATAACAGAATTATTTACAATTAGGAATATCTCTGGATTAATATCTTTTTAGCATTTTTTTTTTTAAAGAATGTTAGAACCGAAGTTGCTAATATTCCCTCTAACCCCTCCAACTAAGCTAAATTGCTTGTGCTAGGAGTGGGTTCACGTCGGTAGTGTAATGGCCAGGATCGAACCCGGGACCTCTCGATCGTAAGGCCGACTCCTTAACCACTAAGCTACCGACACTTTTTCACCCACAAATTCAGCAATCATGTCGTATTCGATTTTCAAATCAATTTCAGTTAACCTCATTCTACAAGCACATCGTATACCTACTGTATTTTTTATACTCGGACTGAGCTGAATCCAAACATCAATCACTAATAACTAGGGATCGCTGGTTGAACACGGACGTAGTTGAATAAACAGAAACTACACCGAGACCTAAGGAGAAGTTGGACGCTATAGACGGATATCGATCGATTAACCCATGGAGGCCGGCATCAATCACATAGCGCAAACATTGGACCCATTATATTGGACAAACACCGCCCTTCGACTTCTGGGTTTATGTTTGTTTCTTATAAAGTCATTTGAAATATCGAAGTTTTGTTTTCATTGCTGCCTGTTATGTTTAGAATGAAGCCTTTATGTATCTTTTGGTAGGTAAATAAAATACCTTTGTTTCACCGTATTTGAATTTCTTATACGTATCAGTAAATTTAACAAGATAATAAGCATAATTTAAATGGAAATTTATTGTGAAACATAGGTACACAGTGATGGTCTTTTACATAAGTTGATCAGCTATGTTCAGCAATAGGTAGATAGATATAATTAGCTAGATATTTGCCCAAAAGAATTGTTATAAAGTATCCATATAACGTCCTTTGAACTGCGCGATAAAAATATATGGTTTAAATATATTTCCGACAGTTTTTCAAGTCCGTTATTTGTTAGTTAGTGGCAAAACAAAAATAGAATAAATATTAACATACAACACGCAAATACATTCAGCAATAAATTAGAGAAATAACAAGCTCCAATGTCAGTCAAAACAGCCTCGTGACGTGACATTTATGTATTTAGAACCGTTCTGTGATATTTTCAATTCAAATTTCGACGGATATGAAAATAATATCACAAGCAGATTGCTTGCGCTTATTTTGCATACGATATATTTTTAGGGCAGGCCGTACATGTGCACTGTAGATATTATATGTGAGTGACATTGTAATAGAAATTTAATACAAGCCTACAATATGCATATAATCACGCTTTTATTCCCGGAGGGTCAGGCAGAGGTAAATTAACACCCACATTTCACCAAGTGTCGGTAGCTTAATGGTTAAGGAGTCGGCCTTACGATCGAGAGGTTCCGGGTTCGAATATTGGCCATTACACTACCGACGTAAACCAACTCCTAGCACTCGCAATTTAGCTTAGTTGGTGGGGTTAGAGGGAATATTAGTAACTTTACTTCTAATATTCTTTAAAACAAAAACACTATGTATTCGATCCAACGTAATAGGGGTGACCCTATTGCTGTATTCCTGGCACTATTGTTGACTCGAGCCATGCATATGAGGCTGAATCTGGGCTGTATATATCTGTATGATGTTAAACAGCCCTATCCCCTTGTCGCCTTGTACAACATCGCATGGGAAAAGATGGGGTGAATTTCTACTCTGCCGGGAGCCACGCGGCAAATTTAATACACATTTCTAATAATACTAATGTTATAATATGTTATACTAAACAGTAGAATATGTTGTAGAATGTAGAGGAAAGAAATGGTCTTTACGATTTTTTAACCCCCGACGCAAAAACGACGGGGTGTTATAAGTTTGACGTGTCTGTGTGTGTGTGTGTGTGTCTGTGGCATCGTAGCACCCAAACGGATGAACCGATTTGGATGTAGTTTTTTTTATTTGAAAGGTATATTAGTCGGGAGTGTTCTTAGCTATGTTTGGAAAAAATCGGTCCAAGATGGCCGCTGCCACAACATTTCGGAATACGAATTTCTTCATAACTCCCTCAATATGGGTATCAAATGAAAGAGCTTGACTAGTAGATCACTTTAAAAAGTATAAAATAAAAATTAAATTAAAAATTTAAAAAACCCCCGTCACAAAAAACACTTCCAAAAAGTTCAAAATAAATGGAGTTTGCCTTTTAACTTTAACGGTTGCCATGTCGGGGGACCTTGAATTGTTCGTATAATATAACGGAATGCTTAACCAATTAGGGTCCCCCGACATGGCAACCGTTAAAGTTAAAAGGCAAACTCCATTTATTTTGAACTTTTTGGAAGTGTTTTTTGTGACGGGGGTTTTTTAAATTTTTATTGTGTACATACCTAACAAATCTTCTTATTTACAGTTTTATGTACAAAAAATTACCAAGCAGGTAGGTTTTTTTTTTTTTATCGTGCGAAAAATCCCCCCGGATACCACCCCCACGGAGCCAGTGAAGGCGGTTACGTCGGACTCGAACCGACTAAAACGCACGCCGTCTTGGGTCCTTGGTTGCCGGAGGTGAGATTGCCAAAAGCATATCTCTCGCAACCAAGTAGGTAGGTACTACGTCTAAACCAACTCGTGTTACATGCAAAAATGTTCTTGATACAAGAAATACAAAATAAACACACAACATTGTAAGCCATGAAAGTAAGCCTCACAACTAGTTTGTTCAGAGTTTCTGAGATGGAAATCAACCAACTTATTTAGCAAATTAACATAGAATAATAAAGGGTTCTGCAATAAATAACAATATTATGTTAATACAAGTTTATATTCCGCTTTAACGAGATTCGAACGAGCGATGCAAGTTGAACTACTCGTTAAGGTGGAATCAAAATATTTATTATGAATTAATTTACATAAGCAATAAAAAATATGCATTTTTAAAGAATGGTAGGAACTTCTGTGTATTTGTTCTTGCCGACTGGTTTAATGTTATCTTTAGTTTACGGTGCACGCACACCACACACTTTGTGAACCAGAAAAAGTGTTAATTTAATAACACTATTATATATTATTTGTAATGTGAATTATGTTAAAATAAAAGATGACATTTTTAGGAGATTAATTGTGAATTTTATTTGATTAAAAATAATAGAAAACAGAAATACCGGTAAATAATTTCAGGCACTCCAACAAACCGAACGAAAGAAGCACATTCACATCAACAAATCCCAATGACAGTGCAACCTTCTGGATCCTATAATAATTATTATAAACTAGCTTTTGCCCGCGGCTCCGCCCGCGTGGATATCGCTTATCGCGACCAAACATCCAAGCCTATGTCCTTTCTCGTGGTCTAATCTACCCCTATACCAAATTTCATCAAAATTGGTTCAGTGGTTTAGGCGTGAAAGCGTAACATACAGACAGGCAGACAGTTACTTTCGCATTTTTAATATTAGTATGGATTTAGACAATTCAAAGACTTATTTCAATCCACACCTGAAAGGTCATAAATGTTAGTATAGTCACACAGAGTTGGATAGAGTTTAGACGTACACGTGTACCATGAGATAATGTGAATATAAATATTTATCAACATTTATTCTATTGTCTCATAATTTGAGTTACTCTCGATAAGACGTTTGTAAACTCACGTCACCCATCTCATTATAAAATCTGTTATAAACGGCGTCTTCCTTCTCATCGGTAGCTTTGTGCCTGTACGCGTAACATCGTAATGTTTTGCCAAACCCACATTGAGCTGTCAAACTTTCGTCAGATAAGCGTAGACCGTGTAATTATTTTCTTTGAATGTAACATTTAAGTAAGTAGAAAGTATTAAATTACATGGTTTGTATTCAACAGATGGAAGCGTTGCGTCGAAAATGATTTTTCACATGATAACTGCATATTTTTAATGTTTGATGTCTTTATTGTTTTGGAGATTTCGACTTGTGACGAAGTCATTATCAATTTATATAATAACTTCTCTGGATGAGTTATAGAAGCTGTTTAGTTTATATTTAGAGCTAATAATACTGAGATTTTTAATTTAAATTTCTAGAAATGTAATTTATAAATGCGGAGTAAAGATCAAAATATCAGAAAACAACAAATACAGAATATCTCAACCTGCACTTAGATGGTATTTAATTTCATTAGAATTATAATAATACTTTCCCGGATTAGCAATACTGAAGCATTTAATTTTTTCCGATGTTTTTCGAACTTGAATTTTAAAGCCTAAAAAATATAATAAACCCGTAAGTTATAAGCTTTCAAATAATGTTGGTATGGGAATCTGCCGGATTTGCTGACTTTTTTTATTAATCCTCCGATCCCTTGGGCAGTAGCGTGAAGTTTGTATCATGGTAAATATCCCGTGAGTGGAATACTACTGAAGGTCAGGTAGCTATAATCTTTCATATTTAACAATTTAAACTCGAAGTAAAACAATTTTAACTATGATATCTAAAACACAAAATCACCGAAATCGATGAATTTTGTAGTGGGCCTCTTAATAAATTTTAGCAAAATTTGTAAAGGCGATTATACCGTGGATTATACCACTCAAAAATTCAAACTAATATTCCGGGTAATGGTTAATGCTTATTTTGTTGGCAATATAAAAAGTTACAAGAATCCAACACGGTAAGTTTTTGTTCAAGATAAGAACCCTGTTTAAAAGTAAAACAATTTACACACAATTTTCTGTGCCCATAATAACTATGTTAGTTACGTGTTTCTAATATGGAACACGCATGCGAGAACTTAATAGATTTATTTTTACGTTGAAGAAGCAAAACCCTGTAAGTGACGTATGTAGTGAATTATTAAAATTAAGGTATAGTTAATTTAACATACTTTACCTTAAACTTAAACTGTCATGTTCCACCTGTTATAACGGTAAATATTAATACAAGATAATGACGCACAAGTCTAACGTAAAATTGGGACATCACATAGTGAGATGTCCTTTATTTGCCCATTGTCAACTTTTTTGTTTGACACGCTCTCTACCTGGAACTGAGGAAGATGGTAATAAATTATAAAGTGTGGACAGGTTTGATTATTTTAGGGCAGAGTTTCACTATGAGATATGATTTATGTTTTAATTAAAACTTCATTACAAATGGCAGAAGTCATTTAGAATAAATGTAATCTAAACTATGATTTTCAATTTCATACTGATATTATTCTAATATTATAAAATGTGAACTGATTTTAATGACATTTGATATAGAAAGATTAGACCTTGGAAAAGGACATAGTTTACGTTGGATTTTACTTCTTATTATAACCAACAAATAATATAACATTTATTAATACTATTCCAACACCATTCATACGGAACATACAGACTGGATCGCCGCAAACATGTTTGGAGAACTGAGTGTTCGATGTTCGTTAGGAGTACGCACGTCCGCGAGAGATATGCTTTCGGCAATCTCACCTCCGGCAACCAAAGACCCAAGATGGCGTGCGTTTTAGTCGGTTCGAGTCCGACATAACCACCTCCACCGGCTCAATGGGGGTGGTATCCGTGGGGATTTATCACACGATAAAAAAAGGGGTACGCACGTGCAAACCAAGTTGTTGCGTATCATGGAACGCAACAAACTTGTCCATAAGTGCGTACGCAGCTTTAGATGTACTTAGAGTACCTAACTAGTGCATTTTTAATAAATTTTCATAAATCAAAGAACCTAATGCAAACAAATAAACGTAAATTATTTTGATTCTCACATTAAGTCTACACATTTGTCACAAGCATTGTTCTACAGGTATATAATAGTACTAGCTTTCGCCAGCGGCTCCGCGCGCGTGAATGTCAGTTATAGCGACTAAACATAGCCTATGTCCTTTCTCATGGTCTAATCTACCCCTATACCAAATTTCATCAAAATCGGTTCAGTGGTTTAAGCGTGAAAGCGTAGCATACAGACAGACAGACTCAGTACACAGTACACTTTCGCATTTATAATATTAGTATGGATTCATATAGCGTAGATACGGTGAGACATTACCTTTATCATGGTCTCTCTTAGCCGTTTATGCTCGCCTATTAATATTGTGTTTGTTTTAACTTAAAGAATAGAACGGTTTGACTGTGTACATAATATGGTAATGAGATTAGCTAAGGGCCAGCAAATAATGGTAAAGCAGAAGGTTAATAGGTATTATTAGGTATACAGCAACTTCGCAATTAGTGTGTCTCTCTAGCCTTTGTATACAGATCACTCTATGATGGAGAAAACGTAGGACTAAAGGATGATGAGCATAATAGGTCCATGTTAAAAATAAGGCATTAAATAGGTTACAAATGTAAAAAAAAAAACAATAAATTTTGAAGTAATTCAATTTCTTTCAGAACCTACACATATTGATATACTAACATAGTATTTATGATATTATTATGATATCACCAGATCAAGGATATCACATTCGATTCAATATCGTAAACCTGATCGAGTTCGAGTTTATAGTGAAGCAGCAGTAGTGGTGCTGTTATATGTATCAAAAGAACTCGAGAGATTTTTGGGTAATTCCAAAAATTTTTCACTGTATATCTGCCATGGCAGTACCTACTCCAGTTTCTCTGTAATCATGGTGCTTACAATAGCACCGAACTTGGTAACTCCCAATACTTGGTAGGTAACATACATAATTATATACTGACGCCTGTAAATCCCCGAAGAGGTAGGCAGGGGTGTATTAACAGCCACATTTCGCCAACTATTATTTTCGGTTCCACGTAATACGGGAGCACTTCACTGCAGTCATGGGCTGTATGTTTATTGTCGGATAAAGAACAGCCCTATCCCTTTGTCGCCTTCTAGACAACCTCCGTGGCGTGGCGGTAAGCAGGAGGCGCTCCTGTTCGATCCCCGCTCAGTGCAAATATTTGTATGCATGAATATGAGTATTTTCATTCTGGTCGTGCCTCAGAGAGCACGTAAAGCCGTCGGTCCCGGTTGCCATGCGAACATGTATGACAGCAGTTATAGGAGAAATGGGTAAAATCTCTCTACATAGAAGAGCTGATCACCCGTCCAGGCAAACTGGCGTCCCAACCGGCAATAATAGGAGTAGTTCTCTGCCTTCTACGACACCCATCAGAAGAGACGGAGTAGCCCTATTCTACTCCACCAGAAACTAATATAGTAAGTATCCCGATATCTCTAGGTAATAGTTTAAACACATTTTTTTTTATATAGGACACGTCAATTTGATTTCACCTGATGTCAAGCAAAGGCAAGGTCTCGGAAAGAGGTCACCATCGGAAACATGTACCATGTTAACAGTGGTGGCACTCAGCTTGACAGCCTCATTAGATGCCTTTTCACGCCCCGCTTAAAGGACCCGGGACTGTAGGAAGAAGGAAACACGTGAGCTGGCAGGGAGTTCCAGGTCTTAATGGTGCGGCATAGGAACGAGTCACTGAAACGCTTGGTTCTAGCTGGTATACTCTGCAGCGTATATGGATGGCATCTTAGCCCTGCACGTGTCGTCCTGTGTAGGAAAGGAGAGGGTGGGACTAATTGGAAGAGCTCGTCAGAACATTCATATTTGATAGCTAATATTATTAGCTAATATTATTTGCCTTGTAAGTTTCTTGAACACCTTTAATATGGCCATTATTACACCGTCTAATTTTCATTTGTGCAAAATTTCATTCAGTCGGTTATGAGATGGTGTGTGTACCAAGTTCCTTACCGCATATTTGCCGTTTCATCGTGTTTGCCGCTTGTTCAAAGCAAAATGACACGGTTTACTAAGTAATGAATGCTTATGTTGACTGTCGGGTAAAGTCTCTCATTTTCTTTAATTAGAATTAATCTTCCAGTGTATATTATTTTGTGTAAGAATGATTAAAAGTAATTAGTACTATTATCACAAAATTGTTTCATTTCTAATTAAATGACATCGATGAATCTCGCCCCAGAACTAAAAAACATGTGGATAACACCATTTTTTTATCTATTTCAATTAATTAGAGGCAAATATCTGTATTAAACGCATAAGGATTTATTCTAAACTAGCTGTTGCCCGCGGCTCCACCCGCTTGGACGTCGGTTCCCAATTATTCGAATTTTTCTCACCTTTTAAACCTTCCCTAGACCACCACGAACATTTCAAGACCGAGATAAGATAAATCCGTTCAGCCGTTCTCGAGTTTTAGCGAGACTAACGAACAGCAATTGATTTTTATATATATAGAAGATAGAAGATTAATACCTGATTAAAAATAAAGTATTGATTAAAAGAAATTGACTATTACGAGTAATTTAATATGTAATGTAACAAAGTATTATGCTTTAAAATTTAACTTGCTTAAGATTTCTGCAGGACTGACGCCAGTATTTCATTAATAAAGTCCCAACATTGCGCCATATTGCAAATTATACTGCACACCTTTCCATTTGACATTATAAATTTATATTTAGACCCGCCAACGGAAGACATTTAATTTAATATAACAGATGTTCTCATCTCAAGTGGACACGCTTCGGAGCGAATCCTTTGAGTTTGTCACGGCGAGGCTCAAAAGAACCGTCAACAAAGGATTGTTATTCCAAGTGTGTTCAAAGTTGTATAAACAAGTTTGACAATTGAACGGCAAAGCTTCACTCGGAGAAATATTAGAAAAAAAACGTACTTTTAAGTGATTGCTTGAACGTTCGCAGTTTTCTCTGACAAAGAATTGCTTGGGAAAAATAATACAATTAGTAGACAAATATAACACCCGCAAACAGACGACTGGCTACAATAGAGATATGAAAACTATAATTTAAACGATGTTATCTTACCGGTGGAGAATTTTGTATGGGATAACTTTTGGTCATTGTATAGGCAGGCATTAGATTGACAGCAAAAAGGAATCAGTTTAAAATCTAAGCTATAGTCAAAATATTTATTTAAGGATTATTATGGACATGGGCCTGACAAAAAGACAGAGATCGACAGTGGATGAGTTATATTTTTTATTATTACCTTATTCAATGTACGTCTAAAAAATGCCGCAGTGGAGTTTGTTGCGCCGTTTCTTTTCCACCAGCGCCTTGGAAGCGGTGGTAAACGTATCTAAGTTTACCACCGCTGTAGAATTAAAATTGACGTCAATAAGAATCAATTTTATTGTTCAACATTGAAAAGAAATGATTATGACTATGACTAGTCAACTACAAAATTACTAAAGTTTTGGACTAACTTATCAGTGGACTACGTGTTCAAACACCTACAAAAAGGCAGATGACCGTTAATGATATAAATATATACAATTTCAGATGCTGGAATAACCTACGAGTGTGTGCACAAATAAGAAGTTGTTACATTTATGTTTAGGGTTTGTCTGATTTACAAAAGATTTTCGTTTTTTTTTTTTAATATTTATTGAAAACGATAAAAGAGAATAATAATAGTAATCCAAAATCAATCACAAAATGCGGGATTTTCAATACACAGCGATCCGATAAAGGTTAAAACAAATACGTTTATCTCGCAAGGCCGTAAACAGTCGAATAAAATCCTCTCAAAATATGCGCTCTTTCTGGTCGCTGGACTGTTTGTTTCGTTTTACGTTCCGAAAACAAATGGTTGAGGTGGATAATTGAAATCCGAAGTAGGGCAGGCTTCCCGCTTGCCGTCCGCAGTGAATACCGATGGAGTCCTCTTTAAAACTATTTTCTATCTCTCCACATTCTCCCTTTTGCAGGCGAGTGACCGGCAAGCCTGTGGTGCTGCGGCGAACTATGTACAAGTCCCATGACCTACTTGGGAGTTAAACGAGGCGAAATTATTATAGGAATTTTAATAAAAAACATACGGCGTTGTTTACGACTGTACCAGGTTATATTACACGTTCGTGAGTTGATTATGAAAATCGTGTGACGTCATAGAATAGAAATATGATTTTGTTTCATTTAGGTGTATTTTTAAAATGACGTAAAAGGTTTAATTTGAAGATAGATACGGTAATTTCACGCTAATAAAGTAGCAAAAAAGTAACGGCCCTGCTGACGTTTAGCGTTTATGATTATTGCAGGAAGGTTGTATAAGGCCTATGCTTTATACATTTTTACCATGAACTTTCACTATAGGTAGATTGACAGCATCTGGCGTAACAGCAGTGAACGCGACTGCTTCGTATGGGGTACGGGTTCAATTCCCGCTCAGTGCAAATATTTGTCCTTAAGAATATTTACATTGGTGTGGGTATTTCCATGCCTCAGAGAGCACCTTAAGACGGTCCCGGCTGCCATACTGTATGACTGTCTATAATCTAGGGCAGACGTAACGGATAGTTAGAGCCTTAAAAGGCCCGTCAATATTGTACTTATGACATTAAATTATAAAAGTCATAAGTACGTATTTATGTTGTTTCTTCTTAATCGGTGTCAAATAAGTCTTTTCAATTTATTCAATAACAATTTAGCTGTTAGATGTGCCTTTCGGGCTCGATGTATTTCCGTAGATTCTAGAGATAAAATTACATAAAAAATTGGGTACATGCGCCTTTTTCTCCTGATTCCGAATATGTATTTAACTCAACTTTGAAAAAAAAGTTAGTTAAACCTTTGCTCCGTAATAAGGCAGATTACTGGTCTAACTACAATACTTTGATATTGCCGATGAGTTGTGGAAGAAAATGTGGCAAAGGGTGCTCGCGAGGTCGACTGTTTACAAAACTACACTAGTAGGTTACATACCTATACTGAAATAGAACATTAAAGAATAGACATTGGAATGGAATACATACATACAGTACGTTTGCGTATTTTATTATTCACTAGCTTTTGCCCGCGGCTCCGCCCGCGTGGATGTCGGTTATCGCGACCATACATAGCCTATGTCCTTTTTCGAAGTCTAATCTACCCTTATAATTTTATAGTATAAGTAATTAATGGAAGCTAAAGTGGTGTAATTATGGTCACGGTTATCTCATTTGATGCTACGTATTAATATAGTGGATTCAAAATACCTATGGTAATTATTGATCTGTCATTTTGATATGAACCAGAGGTTTCGGTAGTGACATTATTTAGATATTTATTAAAGACAAAAGTACTTCAATTCTCTAACAGTAAGCTAATAGGTACTAGTATTCTGCTCATATACCTAGACAAATGGCAATTCACTGGCCGTTAGTAAGCTAATAGCTTATGTGTAAAGTTTATAAGTAGGTATAGGTACCATTTATTACTAACTAGCTTTTGCCCACGGCTCCGCCCGCGTGGATGTCGGATACCACGACCAAATGTAAGCCTATGTCCTTTGTTGAGGTCTAATCTACCCCTGTACCAAATTTCATCAAAATCGGTTCGGTGGTTTAGTCGTGAAAGCGTAACATACAGACAGAAAGATTTATAAATTAGTATGGAGTATGGATGGATATGGATACGTAGCTACAATATTGCCGAAATACCGCCAAAAGTCAATAAGTCACAACGATGTCAAAATGCAGTTACGCCACACAAACACATTCGAGTATTACGAAAAGAACCGTCATGAGTGACAATTTAATGAAGTGTTGGCTCATTGTGTAATTAAAAGGTACGTTATTAAATTCTAACTTTGAACTAATGAATGGATACGTAATAAATCAGATGAAGTGAGTTTCGTAAGCGAGAATGAAGATATTGAAGATCAAATGAGTTCAGACATGTTATGAGACCGCGTAATGCTTTGTGTCAGGAATGCGTAACCATTACTGGGTGCGACGCGGATTGTACAGTCAGTACCAGAAAGATGTTGATGAAAGTGCTCAAAATGATCTTAATTGCATGGTTTTCCCCCCTTCCTGTTGTCTTTTGTTGTGATATTTGGTACATACCGTTAGTTCTGATAATTAAAATAAAATAAAAAATAATAAAACAGTTTGATTTGCTCTTATCACATAAGTTTAATAATTTTGAGAAATTGTAGTTAAGTTATTTGTAACGCAGATTCTAAGTAGGTATTTGATGAAGTGCCTTCTGGTTACCGTTGTGTTAATTCGAATTTTGAAAATTATATTACTCATTGAACTTCTTTTATTCACCTTTGTAATAAAAGTTCCGGGCACTCATGCATTTGAGGCTGAGTCTGGTCTGTAAGTATATATATTTTGGTGTCTGTCATACAGTTCACACTAGCACAGACACCGTCGTTGACTCTATCTTGTTTTCATCTTAACTTTAATATAATTGTTCCTATAATAAATACAATTACCTACTAATGATTGTAAATCTGACACAGTGCAATGTAATTTTACTATAAGATAGATAATGTGAGCAAGTTATTGTAAATATTAAATAAATTGAATTGAATTGAATCTATGTAATGTCAAACAGCCCTATCCCTTAGTCGCCTTGAACGACGAAGAGATAGGGTTCCTGAATAAGGCGTCTAATAATATTAAACTTCATTGGTTATAACTGTTATAAGAGAAAAAAACAGCCTTAACGCACTAAAATTGACTTCAAAAAAATTAAAATAAAATCATTGCAAATTGAAAAATAAGTATATATTCGAAATACATCGGGGAAAAAGTAACGCTCAAGTGGGACTTGAACCTGACTTGTTCAAGTCCCACTTGAGCGCTTCATTTTTCCCGATGTATATCGAATCTAAAAGTTGAAAATAAATAAAGTTTGCTTTTTAGCTTTAACGGTTGCCATGTCGGGGGACCCTAACTAAAGCAGCATTCCGTTATATTATCGGAACAATTCAAGGTCCCCCGACATGGAAACCGTTAAAGCTAAAAGGCAAACTCTATTTATTTTCAACTTTAAGAAGGTGTTTTTTGTGACGGGGATTTTTTAAATTTTTAATTTAATTTTTATTTTATACTTTTTAAAGTGATCTGCTAGTCAAGCTTTTTCATTTGATACCCATATTGAGGGAGTTGTAAAGAAATATGTATTCCAACATGTTGTGACGGCGGCGTCAAACTTATAACACCCTGTCGTTTTAGCGTCGGGGGTTAATAAATGGCATAAAAATTTCATTTAAATAACTATAATTTCAAATTAACTCAGCAGACCCAAATGCACATAAGACTTATAAATACTCAAGAATACACTTATTATTATAATATGTTTTCAGATGTTTCCAGATGTGGACTATTATTGTTCTCGTATTTTGTAAATTGTTAATGATAAGAATTATTTGATAAGTTAAAGTCATTAATAAATTCCAAATTTATATTCTGAGAAATATTTTCAAATGCTTGTAGTAATGGTTCAAGTGTTCCAATCGCTTTTGATAATGCAACATCGTTAACTGTAATAGTCACAGTGGTTAAAGTGAAAGTAAAATACTATAAACATCAATTTAAAAGAGAAACTAGTTTGCGTTTATTTTTGATGACCTTAATGAACTCTTTTTCACCAGAATAGTGTTCAGGTGTACCTATTTAACATTGTAACACAATTTGCATCATTTGCGGTACATACTGTCACATTATCTGGTGGACAGATTCTAGAAACTTAACCTGGGCCTCGATTCGCCTCGGCCTCGATTCGCCTGGGCCTCGATTCGCCTGCGCCTTTAAAGCGATGCAGTTAAAGTTCAAAATTAAATGACTATCCAGAGTATTGGAAAAAGTGTAATGAAACTGTTTTCATTTTGTTTTGGTCTTTAACCGTATATAAATATAGTCTAAAATTTAATGTCATTTCTTGCAGTGACTCCAGCACCACAATGGTTTAGATTTAGTAGAATCAAGGGCCTGGTGCACTTGATCAAGTCATCACTCATCAGTCTCATCACCTACACCTATACGGAGGGGTGCTTTGCTTTGATGAAAGTAAATGAATTACTTTGGTCGAAGGACGGGTGTAGAATTTATTTATTTATTATATATAAACAGTAACGAATGAATACAATAACAATGTGTACAGTAATAGCTACAGTAGTCAAAGACTATGTCGTGGCCACGCCCACCTCCAAGAGATAACTTATCGTAGTTTTAGTATCTAATAGTTATTTCAATAGGACTTAAATTATAAGTTAGTGCCTACATTAAAATTATAAAATAAATTGTGTGTGTGCGTGTGCGTTTGCGTGTATGTGTGTGAGTGTGTGTGTATGTGTAGGTGTTGGTGTGGATAGTGAAAGAAGAGTTGTGAGGAATGGTAATGAGAATCTGTGGAGCTTAACGCCATGTACCTACTTGATCTTCACCACATTAGGCTGTTCTCAAGCGTCTCCTACTATGTCGCTCCAATTATGAAAGGTATACCTTGATTTATGTACCAATAATTATAACATAATGCAATTATATCAAGAACAAACACACATCACATGGATAACTAAAATAGCTATGACAAATATCATGTTCATTGTTCTTGAAGTCATCAATTACCACGTAAGTTTTAGTCGCATTTGGCATAATATCTCAACCTCCATTTGAAACCAAACTCGTTTAATTGAAGGAGACGCGTAATTCGCATGTATGTAATCAAACACCCCATAATGGTAATTATTTCAACATACAGCTATCATAATATCGTAGAGACATCGTTAGTGGTTATATTGTATGTACGTTTAAATGCGGATTATGTTCGCCTTGATTTATTGTGTTATAAGGCATCGGTCAGACTAGCTATTATTTCCGAAATACATCGGGAAATATGAAGCGCTCAAGTGGGACTTGAACCCATGACCTTCCCCTTACAGGGGGAATGCTCTTCCAACTGAGATATTGAGCCACACCTGAATCACTTCAATTTTCTCTTCTCTTTATATCCTTCTTTAAGGGCTTGTAAAAATTGGCTTGTAAAAAGAAAATTGTAAAAAAAAAACATTCAAATAGCTATTGTTTTTTGTTAACTTCTGTTTGAGTGATATTACAAAATTATCTATGAACCATATATTATTTCTTTTGATAACACCATAGCAGTGTACAGTCAGCATCATAAATATCTTGACTACAAAATCTCAAAATGATTTTAAAACTAAGGTATTAAGAGCAAATCTAACTGTTTTATTGATTTAAATTGTATTATTGGCCGAACTATATAATAACAATCAATCAACAGGAAGATTTTTAAATTTTGTTTTGAGCAGGAATTATTTTGAGCACTTTGTTCATCAACATTTTTCTGGTGCTGACTGTACCTATGATAATCTCTGCTTATCTCAAATAATAATTTATTATATTAAACTATTTTTATGGACCACCAGCTGAATCTCACTGGCTACGCGCGAGACACACTTTGAACCCCCATTTCGCCCCTTCAACGCCTGTGATTTATTAGTTTTCAAATTATATAAGAGAATTTTCTAGATTTATGGACATTTTTATTATTACTACTTCGCTCCATTGGGTATTAACGTAGTGATATTGTGACCTATGTTTCTCAGAGATAGATAGATAGGTACTTACGAGTAATATAGTTTTGAATGTGATTCGTCGTGATTGCAGTGATTTCGATTTCATCTCTTTATCATATTGTGTAGATTACAGTAAAATTATCTTCACTTCTTAGCATTACTATTGGTTGTTCAGTAATAAATGGTACCTAGGTATAGCTATTAGCATACCTACAAATACATTTTACACATAGGTATATGCTATTAGCTTATTAACGACAACTTATTAACGGCTTATTAACGGCCAGCGAATTGCCATTAGTCTAAAAGGGCAGAATACTAGTACCCACCAACTTAATGTTAGAGAATCGAGAAAAAGAAGCGCTCAAGTGGGAATTGAACCCACGGCCTTTCCCTTACAGGGGGAATGCTCTTCCAAATGAGCTATTGAGCCATACCTTCTATTTAGAACTTAAAAAGTTTGCATAATGAATACTATAAAAAATTCATTCAAATACTTTTGTCTTTAATAAATATCTAAATAGTGTCAATACCGAAACCTTTGGTTCATGTCAAAATGACAGGCAAATAATTGCCATAAGTATTTTGAATCTACTTTATTAATACGTAGCACAAAATAAGATAAGCGTGACCATAATTACACCACTTTAGCTTCCGTTAATTACTTGCCAGTTTTAACAATTACGTATGATGACTTTCATATTTTGAATTTTTTAATGTTTAATGAACTGAGAAAATGTCGTCTGAAAAAATCCTAACAGAAAATTGTATTAGTTGATGTTATTTAAAGGCCACGACGTTTTGCAGATTGATTACAAGTACCGTGGTCATTAGGGTTCTTGTTTATTGTACAATAAACGTACGCTCAATAAAATATGATCTCGAACTGGTTAATGGTCTGTAGATGCAACATTGGATCGATTATTTGCTCAGTTTTGCTCGAGTCATTGTGATTGATTTTCAATCTTGGAAAAAAGAAATTTTTTTACTTTATTTTCTTTATTTATTACTTTCTGAAAAAAATCCATACATAAAAAAACAAATTACTCTTATCGAAATGTTATAGGTATAGCACTTAAGTTTTCCCAAGCAACTACAATATGGGGTTCTTCAAGAGGGGCATTAGAAGGTTTCTTCAGGGTAGGCAGCGCGAGTGTAAGGCCCCTGGTGTTGCATACATCCATAGGCCGCGGTAACCACTTTCCATCAGGTAGGCCGTGTGCTTGTCTGCCACCTAAGTGGTATAAAAAAATTAACAGACAAGCACACGGCCCACCTGATGGAAAGTGACTACCGTGGCCTATGGGCAAGTGCAATACCAGAGGAGTCACACTTGTGGTCCGACCCTATAAGAACCTTCTAATCCTCTTCTTGAAGAACCCCATATCGCAGTCTCTGGTAAAACGATGGCAGTACCCTATTGTAATGTTCTATTCAGTGTTTATATTCTGAAATCTTAACTTATCTTATTAAAACCTAGTTATGGTTCACAATCAATCAATCTGCGGTAGCCTAGTGGTATGGGTAATGGACTGCTGAGACGAGGTCTCGGGTTCGATCCCAGGTTTACCATGGCACACACCAATGACTTTTCGATGCTTTGCGAAGTTATGTGTGTATTTATCGCAGGTTTATAAGTGCTCGGTTAATGGCAATAGGCTCGCCACCTATTACATTGGGACCTAAACATAAACTGGCAAGATGTAGGTGCTAGCACCTCTGCCTACCCCTTCGGGGGATACAAGCGTGAGTTTATGTATGTATGTATGTATGGTTCACAATACAAGGTGCTTTTTTTTACCGTGAGGAAAAATCCTTCATGGATGTTATGCCGGACTCCTAACGACTAAAAACCCTCACGGTAGCGCCCAGCAGTCTATGTTGTGGAGCCCCGGGTAAGCTTTCGGAAGTATGTCCCAGGACTCCCATCAGACCTGCGGCTACAGTTGCGGCCTTGTCTAGGGGGTGGTTCGGTTGCTATCCCGCGTCTATGGGGGTTCACACCACATGGCACTTTGTGTCTAACTTCGATTTTTGCCAGCAGACTACATGCTGACACAATTCGGTTCGGATGACAGTAAGATTGCACAGCATTAGTACTTCTTACAAATGTATTGTTCCATCTTAAATCGAAGAGAAGAAAACTATTTAACAAGGTGTCTGTCAACAAACTATTGTCTGACACAATATGTATTGTAAAATCAAAAATAGAACAAAAGTAAACATTTTGCGTGATGTTTATGGCACAAAAAATATAACAAAGCTTTAAGGTACTTAGAAGAATTTATGTCATGGTTCTAAGGACCGTTTTATTACGACTACTGTATTTATGTCAATACGAAGTTAACAATGAGTCATAACGTTCCATGTGTTTTATGAGTATTCAAAAAGTTTTTTTTTTTAAGAATGAAGCTACTGGTGTTTGGAAGACAATAGATTTAGATATCCGGTATTGGACTTATGGAATTTCTCCTTACTCCCAGTTTTACGATGATTACGTGATTCTTGAGTTCTATTTTTATTATTATATTCATTTTATAGTAGGTAACTATTTTACTACCCTGAAAATATTCTTACTTATATGGAAATGTCTTGACACGCAGGTATTTTTAAATGCAGGATACTATTATTATCAATCAAATTTATTAAAGATTTCTAGGGTTTATGATAAATATATGCTAGCAAATGTCCCCCACCCGAGGAGGGCCAGACCGTAAGGGATAGCCATGGGTCAGCCGAGGTGCGGGTGATATGTCGAAGACAACCTCACCTCCGGTCTAGCATCACGACTCACAGTCGGCGTGCGGTTTTAGTCGGTTCGAGTCTGGCATAACCTCCCCTTCCGGCTCCAGCGGGGGAGGTATCGAGGAGATTTTCGCACGAAAAAAAGGCTACTTACAGAAATAAAATAAATTGCATGCATATAATATGTGCTAACATATTAAGTAAGAAAACGAAACGTTAATGCAAAGATCGTGGGTGTGAATACTCTAATTGATGAAATAATTGAATGAGTGGGTGTTAATCCCATCATTGTATGACAAATGACACAGTTGTTAGGCTTCGGCGATTCTCCCACAGTTATTCTCACATCAAAAAATAGGACAAACTACAACACTTTATGATTGTGTAATTAAGATAAAGACCATTTGAATTTGTTAGGAAAAATTATATTCTCATTTGAATTTCATTCTAAAACCTGCGCTAAAAGTAAACCTACTTTTTATTAAAAGAATACCTATAAGAACCGAAGTTAATAATATTCCCTCTAACCCCTCCAACTAAGCTAAACTGCTTATGCTAGGAGTGGGTTCACGTCGGTAGTGTAATGGCCAGGATTCGAATCTCTCGACCGTAAGGCCGACTCCTTAACCACTAAATTACCGACGCTGTTTTTTACGCCGATATTTGATGAACTATAAAAAAAGTAAAAAGGCCTTAGGGCATTTATCCGATCCGACATCAGTGTCGGACAACGATAACCGACAGCTTATAGCCAACAACACAGCGGTTTCGGCTACGATATCCGATATCGGGTTGGACAATGTGAAAGACAGATACATGCCACATACTTACATATTTCATACATTTTACTTCCTCCAATATCGGATCAGCGTCCGACATCGATATCGGATAGGATAATGTGAAACACTCTAAGTCCTACAATGGGCTGACAGGGTTCTGTTGAATAAGATGCTGTGTCCGTATGTGAGAGTACTGTGGCGAATGGGGAGTACATAGGGAAACAAATATAGACAAATATTTTTTTACCTCATGGCCTCGATGACGGAGGGCGTGTACCACAGAGCCAGTCAGCCTGAAACCACGACCAGATTAAACGTGGACGATACGTCAGGCATTACAAAGGTATGTTAACGACACTCTGTATAATTCAGGTTTTCTATACAATGCCTAGGCAATGTATGCTAGTACATAATATAATTGAATGCCTGCTGTTCCTTGCGCAGTGAGTTAAATTAATGTATCTTGGTCTATATTTGGCCTTGGCTTGCAGAACTTCTATTTCTGGATGATTATAAAAGAAACGTTGTGGACACTACGCGCCCTGACCTGGATAATTTTGGTAGGTATTAGAAGGTTAAGACGAGAATTCCGCTCCATTTCGCTCCTGCTTTATATTTTGAGAACACTTCATACCCATATTGAGAACACTTGTACTTTTTCCACAATATTTATTACTAGCTTTTGCCCGCGGCTCCGCCCGCGTGGATGTCGGTTATCGCGACCAAACATAGCCTATGTCCTTTCTCATGGTCTAAATCTACCCCTATACCAAATTTCATCAAAATCGGTTCTATAGTTTAGGCGTGAAAGCGTAACATACAGACAGACAGACAGACAGACAGATAGACAGACAGACAGACAGACAGACAGACAGAGTTACTTTCGCATTTATAATAATATTAGTATGGATATTGAACCTGACCGGTTTCACCTTACGGCATTCTTAAAGGTTTTATCAATATGTGCAACAATAAATTACTCCAAGTGCCATCAATCAACAGTATAAATAGTAGGAACACTTCATACATTACCGAATGCGTACCTACTCGGCATTGTATAGAATACAGGATTATACACATTGCTGATATCACATATAGGTACTTGTACTTATATTATGATAGCGCTAATTATTGTATACTGCAAACTAAATATAAACCGGAGTAGCATGATATTATAAGGTTTCTTACAACAATATTATGGCAGCATTGATATAATATTGTTGCTAAAGTATGGCAGGTGATAGGTTGGCAACGGGGTTACCTGACTTCCTTCATATTTAAACTCGCTTTGACCTAGTTTAGTTAAAATGGCTTAGGTATAATGGTATAAAGAAATGACTAAGGTCATGAATATTCTTGCAGTGTCCACTAAAGGTATCTTACTAAAGAAAGATTTAGTCCCCTGCCTGTCTCACTTCTTAGTGCCGCGTTACTAGTGAGGCAGGGGGCTTTTATTTTCAATAACGAAATTGATAACGTGACAATAAATTATGTACTAATTATCATTATTATAAAAGCGTACGTGATTCATGTGGATCCTCTTATAAGGGAACTTAAACAGAATGAATTTTGAGACATGTAAAAACTATAGACCAATTTAATAAAGTATGATACAAAAAATGCAATTTTCGATATTTTATTCCTTGCATATAGTTCCCGCGTTTTATATACTATAATATATAAAATATAGATATATTAATATAAATAACAACAAAAAATGATTAAGAAAAAATAACTTGAGCGTTTAAAAAAAATGCGAAGGAAATATAAATTGATCAGATTACGGGTAAAAGCAGTAGCTTCTTGGAGATTATGCAAGGAGGTTTTAAGATTCAGCAGGTGTATCTGTGCTATTATGATATAGTCGGGGTGTCCGTAGCATTCCTGTCACGTATTTTCAGCTTTGTCGGATATTGTTGCAGGTACGCAAGTGTTACGATGATCTCTAGGCATCTTTAATTCGGTTGTGTTTTAAACGAAAACAATATGGATAATTTTACGAGCATATATTGATTTAAATGATGGTATACTTTTTAAGTTACTTAGGTTGTAGACATCGTACATAGCCCACCTGATAAAGCGGTTACCTTGGCCTATGAACGTGTGCGTCACACCAGTGGCGTCACGTCACATTTGTGCTGCCGACTCTGTAAAACCTTCTAAATGTCTTTCTTGAAGAACTCTATATTGTAGTTCCACAGCTTCACAGTAACCACAGCAGTGAAGCGTACGTGGGATGAATTTCCTTTTATACCGCACCGTTGCCGGTCGTAATGTGTGAGGATTAATTCCTTGCCTATGGTGAGCGGTGCGATGATAGAAAGTAGCTGTGGGGATAATGTCGGAGAGTACTAATGCGATGAAACACACACAGCAAAGCAAATGTGCTCCTGAGGTTGAAATGTTCTACACTGCCTGCGAGTATGGGTTTGTCGACGATCGTCAGCAAGTCAGCACCCGTCTTTGAGCTGAGTCGAAGAGATTCAGCTGGTGTGCAGGCACATCGCCAAATGGTGACAGTACTTCATGGGTACTTTGTAATGGGCTGTATGTTTATGGAAACAATACCTAGCTATCTCTTAATCGCCTTAAAAGATGGGGTGGCCTATATTCTACTCAACCAGGAACTTTTATTAACTATGCTTGCGCAAATTTAAATAAAAATAATATTTTATCCACTTTATTCTGCAAAAAGGGTAGTTTTAATTGATTTTATGTGGTGCCAATTACTTGTATTTAATACAATTTTTACTGCAATTAATTCGACTTGATAAATCAATAACTGGAAAACAACAGTTTTAAAAAAATATATGAAAGCCTATGGAACATTATTCTTGAATCGTTTATTAAGTATATCTGATGTTAACTGAATGATTTTTACACATTAAGAAGTTGCGAACTAGCCTATTATTTTTGAAAATGTATTCATGTAGGCCACATTTAATTGGTAGGTAGGTACTCATTTTTCAAACATGTGTTACAAATCATAGACAGTGTTATGCCTAGGCAGACGAGGGAAATTTATCCCCAGAGAGTAAGAACAAAAGTATCTGTCAGAAAATATGGGTAAAAACTTTCCACGTACTCAATGTCTATATGCAGACATTGTAGCTTGCTGATTTAGGAAAGCACATGTTATAGAAGGAAATATCTTGATATTATTGCATGTTACGGAAGTAAATATCCTAAGATTATGTATTGTTGTTATTGATATGAAGTTTCAGGAGCAGAGGAGCTGTTTACGCTAAAATGTATCCCCTTTATCTCGGTATTACACTTTCGAACGCTCAATGCGTTCTAATGTGCAATGCGTGCGTTGCTATGCCTAGTTACGTTAGTTTTAGTCAATTTTCTTGAGGCGAATTTGCATTCTTTTAATCTTCATCTTGTGTATCGATCTGGGATGTTCGGCGCCGTTTCGTACAAAGGTATCTATTTTGGAGGACAAAATATACGCTAGACATTGTCCCTCGTCTGTGCAGGCCGTAAAGTGCCTTTTTTATTCCTCCTTCATTCCACCGCGTGTCGTAGTTTCTAGACAGGTTTAACTTTTTATTTGTTTAATAATAGTATGATGTATATCTGCATTTGATTTATTATACGGAAAATTATTTAGCAAAGGATTGTTGCTCGTGATGTCTGCGTTAAATTCGAAATAGATTAAGCAAGGTATTTTTCTTATTGCAGTCTTGATCAAAATTCTTATGTACTTATTGTTATCATTACATTTATTTTTATTACTTCTATGCTAATATTCACGTTACATATTTTTATACAATCAAAACGTACTTTGTGATTTTACTTCTCCTGCCTTCTATTCCCTTTAGCATAGCGTGATGATTAATATAACAGTTATTGACAATGAACGGGTTTTACGCAGTTACAAAGACTCCTTAAAACCAATTATACTTTAGATCATGATCTACTACTTGTACCAGACCTATAATATTACTATGTGATATCACCAAGTTTTTGACCAGTCTTCAAAAATTAATGTGTTTTCATGTGATACTCAAGCTTTAAACCTGACTGAGTGTTCTAAAACACATTAGCCACACGAATTAATTGCACTCCCAGAATATAAAGCATTTTATTCGAAGAAATATACAATGTTTGTACACTGTAAATTTTTCATAATTGTGTTTTTTTTTACTATTTATCTAATCATCATCATCATATCAGCCACACATAGTCCACTGCTGAACATAGGCCTCACCCATAGACCTCCAGAATGACCGATCTAAAGCAGCCCGCATCCAGTGCTTCCCGGCGACCTTGAAGAGGTCGTCCTTCCACCTGGCCGTTGGGCGTCCTACACTAGATACGCTTGCCCATACCGTTATCTAATGCTCCAAAATAATCAGTATAATAACAGAATAAATAAGTGAGTATATTTGTTTCTACTACGTACGGTAAGCAATACTCACTGAAAATAATTAAAAATCCCTTTATTGTGTATGAATGTCCTCCCGTAACATTTTATTGTATGTACGTAAGTTTTACGACAAACGACATTTGTGAAGAACTAAAAGTAAGTCAACAGTACTTACTCTCCTGGAATTGGAAATGAAACCTTAGGAAATCAAATATATTTTTGTGTAGCTGTGGATATAAATATAATATTTACTACATTCGATTTTGGAAGTTTTATACATAAAGGAATGTAAAATAAAATTTGGTCCATAGCTAAAATTATATCACAATGGCTTTATTAAAATACATAAGTAGTATACTTGTGACTTATATGGACATTTATATTTACAATATATTTACAAATTTATAAATTAAATTCTACAACAGTCTTATAGAATGTATTTACATTATTATTACGAAACGCCACTTGTAATGGCGAGAATTTACAAAAATACATAAAAATCTTAATTATTTGGTAAAGCGCGCGTTATACAAATATTAACATGAAGCCCATTTCAATTAGAGATTTTACATGAATTTTATTGAGTAACATGAACTAGACAAGATATGCCTGACCCGAGCGATGAGTATTGATTAATGGAGGTGGCGGTGGCCAATGCCTGAACTCCCGCCTTCTGTTAGGATTGTTTGCACCTAGTTCTAATGATGAATAATCAGAATCTATAGAAGAGTATATGTGATCTGAAGGTGGCCGTCCATCCGACCCATACGAACTTGTTTGAATCTGATGTGGCCGATGCTCAACTAATTCAGTCGTAGTACTCACACCATCCGCTGACCCTCTCGTTTTCTTTGTGAATGAGTATGATCTAATTGTCTCATTTTGCATACCACTCCTCATTGCATAGGAATTGATATTATTTTTATAAGCTGATGATTTAACTTTATATTTCTGATCTGGCATTGCATAACGTAACTTTTCCCAAAATTTATTTTGACCCCATTTTATCCGTGAACCAGTTTTCAAATATGGTTTTAAATCAGGATCACATTCCGCTTCAGGCATGATTGTACTTTCTTCAATTATTATTGTAGTACAAATTCGTAGTTTCAAAATTTCATATAATGCTTGGCGATATTCAAAACGTGACCATTCTGTTTCCATAAAATTTCGTGTGAGGATTATTATTATGCGCTTAGATGCTTCAGCGGCTTCTGGAAGAGGCAATGTACACTGCATATACGCTATATTATGTTGTGGTATATCTCTATAGTGTAAACAAAGATGGTAGGAGGGGTTCCCATTTTCCAATTCAGCGCCTAATGTTTGAATAACAAAATCATCATCCTTAGGGCTGTAGCACACATACGCATCATATAATTTATCAGGGTCATCGTACGCTCCAGTGAATGGGAACAGTCTTATACCACAAGTTGTATAAACCCACATGCGAATAGTATCTCTAAGTATGAAAATCACAAGGATGACTAGCATAATTAATATGAATCCGGAGAGTGTAGTCACCATCATGGGTATATAATTTGAAACTAGTATGTTATCTATATCAGAATCTCCCGCATAGTAGTCGTTACATATTGTATCGTTAATATTGAGCTTTTTCTTTTGTACAGATTTGGAGTCTGGATTCCAACACCACACGTCAGTAATATCGGCAATTTTAGCAACATTTTCTGCTATATACGATGTAAATTTCTGTAAATATCGGCATTTGCAAGACCACACGTTGTTCCCTAATGCAAGTGCATTTAAATTTTTATTAATATTTAAGCTCCAGATGCTGAAATCCGCTAATCTATTGTTGTCCAATCTCAATATTTTTAAAGAAGTTAAAGTAAAAAAAGTGTTATTTGCTATAAAACTGATAAAATTGTCTTGCAAGAAAAGCTCATTAAGTTGTGTAAGATGTTCAAATTCGTAGCCATTTAACTGCTGTAATTTATTTTTACCAAGATGCAGTGTGCTAAGGGAGGATAAGCCGGCAAACGTCTTTTTCTGTATATTTTCTACTTCACTTGAGTTAATATACAAAGATCTCATATTTTTCCGGCCTATGAATGAATAATTTTGCAATACTTTCAAGTCGTTGCCATCTAAGTATACTTCAGTGGCATCCATAGGCATTTTCCCCGGTATTTCAATAGCATTTTGGTTCGAGCAATCAACCACGTTTTTATTCCACGTTGGATCATGATAACAAGAACAATTATAGGGGCACGTCATTTGGCAATCGCAGGCCACGTAATCACAGCAGTGACATAGAGTAAAACAATGCGTTTCATAAGTACACAAGAAATCCGTTGGCTTCAAATTGCTTAATGGAATATGTTCCATACTTCTAGTATGTGTCATTTTGCACAAAACATTTTCAAGATCCATTAATCTTGGATATTGTCTCATATCAGTCATATTGTTTATCATAGACAACCATTCCATGGAACAATCACAGTTAAACGGATTTCCTCCGATATAGAACTCTGGCAACAACTTCTTATGGGGGACCGGGGACAACCGGAGACTGTTTATATCTAAATGAGAAATCTCATTTGCGTAAATATCAACTCGGGTGAGATTAAGTTTGTCCTTAAACGTGTTCACTTGAATATTGTTTATATAGTTATTGTTTATAAACAGTAACTCTACGCTATTCGGAATTGCCAGAGCTGATATATCTGTTATACGATTATGACTGACGTCTAAAGATTTTACGTGGATTTCACTTTGGAGTTTATAGTAATTCCCTAAATTTTCAATGAAATTCCCATGTAAATCGAGCCATTTTAAACTACTAGGTATAAAGGCGTAATCAAACCAAACTAAATGATTTTCGGATAAATTGAGCCATAACAAACTAAGTAAAGTGGCAAAAACTCCATTGATATCCGATATAAAATTACCATCTAACCTGATGGCCTCTAATTGCTTATTATTCATAAACATACCTCTTTCTATAGCATACACTCTATTTTTGGCTAAGTTTAATACTTGTAAACTTGGTAAATCAAAAAACATACCAACTGTGAGATTTCCAATCTGATTACCGATTAACCGTAAGCCGGTTAATTGATCTAAATTTTTAAAGGAGCCATTCTTGATATCAGATATTTTATTCTCACCGAGATCTAAAGATTTTAATAGAGGTAGTTCCCATATAGCAGAGGGCACATTCGTTAACTGGTTTGAACTTATATCTAATTCCTTAAGATCGGAACAATTTTTAAATGAATTCTGATCTATATTTATAAGTAAGTTATTATTCAAATTCAGTTTACTAAGTACAAACAATCCATTGAACAAGTACTCATCTATCGTATGCAAGCGATTTTCAGCTAAATTCAATGTGTGCAAATTATACAAAGGAAGGAAAGTATTTTCTTCTATGTAACCTATGGAATTATTGTTTAAATCTAAGATCTGTAAAAAGAATAAATCTTTGAACGTCTTTCCATCTATCCTCGTCAAAGCGTTATTTGATAAGTTCAAAATTACTAAACGTATTAGACCAATAAATGATGCGCCGTCTATGTAAGTGCTTGAGAGTTGATTATTCGATAAATCTAAGATAAGCAACTGTTCTAACCGGTGAAATACGCCTCTCGCCAGTTCAACTAACAGGTTATTGTTCAAATATAACTCCCGTAACTCCTTGGTACCAGCAAATGTACCTTCAGGTATAATCTGTAGACTATTATAGGAAATGTTTAAAATTCGTAACGAAAAAAGTCCGCTGAATGCTTCGCCTGAAATGTCTGTGATGTTATTATATTGGAGTCTTAATTCTTGAAGTCTTTTTAGTCCGGTGACTTCGGAATCTTCAGAAAGGGATTTAATTTTATTGTAGCTTAAATCTAGACTACGTAGGCCGGAACCACAGCTTTTTCCAAATCCAATACGATCAACACCTTTAATGTTATTCTGGGTAATATTCAATATTTGCAAGTTATTCAATGGGCAAAACACATCCTGTGGTATCACTTTCAAATTGTTTTCACCAAGATCTAGCACTTGTAATTCACGCAAACCGTTAAAGGTTCCAAGAAATAGTTCTAAGTTCTTGTTAGGACTCCATTCGTAGTTTCTAGATCTTATTGACAGTGTTTTCAGCTCACGTAAACCTTCAAAAGCGTTACCAGGTATCCTCAAAAGTTTGCAGTTGTACAATGTGAGTTCAGTGAGGGATGAAAATCTATTAAAATAGTTTGCTTCAAGATAGCTTTCGAAGAAAAGCAGCTGGTTACATTCAACAGAGAAGCGTTTAGTATTTTCTGAGAGTGCAGATACTAAACCAGATCCATCAGCATCCAGTGTTCGCACGCGGCACAATGTATCTTCATTGCCTTTTGACAAGCGGCTACAGTTATCTACACCTTTTGAAGCATATGCCACATTAACACCAAAAGTCACAAACAAAAGAGTTAGCAATTGAAACATTTTCTACACACATTTGTCCATTCCGGTTTGAAGAAATGAAAACATTAAAAGTTCACTGCACATAAGTCAACGTACAGAAATGTTAAGGTGGTCACTACACATTTATGTTTACGTCACGGTGCACGTATGTTCAGTGTTAGAGGTGAAGCCGACACGTGCCGACCTCATCGTGATTTCTGTGCGACTGACGAAGCGATGGATTCGTCAGTTTGACTATCGTGGCGTTCAAAGCCGCCCCTCTGTGTCTCCCCGCGCACCCTCACCGCACCTCATAGTTTCACGTTCACTCGCATGGCGCCACTTGCTCGCCCGACAGCTCTCGCACAATTATGTAATGTTTTCATAATAAAGCCACATCAAGTTGAAAAAACCAGCACTATTTGTGTGAAAAGCAATGGTAATAGTTGCAAGATTTAATGTATGATTTGCTTTTGAATAGTGGTTACAAAATATTACTAATGACGTTGTTCAACCCTTTATTGTCTTAAAGAATGAACTGTTTAATTTTTTTATTGAGTCTCTTTTCCTCTTAATTTGAAATATAGAAAATTCAAAAACATTTAATGTGACAGCATGAAGATCAAAGTGACAGCTGGATATAAAGTCCTGGAAATGTTACCATGGGCACCCTTAATTCTTTCCGTTGTCACTTATTGAATTCCCAACTCGCATACTTTGGTAAAGATACCCAATAAAGCTTGTTTGGCATCGCGTGCCCCTACACATATTTTTGTCTAAGGCGACGTATAGAATTTTCAAATAGTGAAGGGCGACCGTTTTTGGGCAACACATTCCGGTATCTCGTACGGACTGGAAGAGGTGCGAAGTTGGTAGGAGTTGATAATTTGATTTCCTTGTTCGACACGTAAAGTCGTTTACGGGTCTAACTGAAAGTTAGTTACGTATAGAATACGGCCTGAGTTTGGAGGGAAGCGCTGAGAATAAAGATACCCAAGTTGTTTGGTCCCGATATACCTATTAACTTTGATACTATTATGATGTTACTTACGCTGAACGTACCTAGTATATTTTAGTATAGTCAATAAATTGCATTACATGTATTCAATTATTATAAACTAAGTAGGTATTTGTTCAAAATACTGAAGATGATATGATACGTAACTATTATGTTATCTAGGTACCGGCAAAACTTCGGTGATATTAAGAAGAAAGTTTTCGAGCTTAAGTGACAAAACAAGTTGAATATACACTAAAAACACTCCGTATCCTACGATATCCTTATTATTAATGTCTAGCAACAATGTATCTTGTATCAAAAGTTTTCCCTGTCAAGAGTTCTTAGCGCTAGCTTGATAAATGACTTCATCCACTTTTGTGAAAGTTATCCATGTATTATTTTTTCTCTGTATCTGGAGGCTGTGTCCTGTGTCACCGGCTGGTATTGGACGTGTCGTGACTGCCGGATGACATTTCGCTAACATTACCCGCGTTTGCCTTGTCATATTATTTTGTGTCTTGTTTTCTAAACTAACAACGTACCTTCTATAGTCCATTGGCTAAAACTGTACAACTTTACATCGCTATCAAGAATCTGAAATCACACAATAGTAAAATATATAATCGTTTAGGATTTTATCCATCCCATTAAGTATAACGACTTCTCTTTTGCATAATTACGAGGCAAGGAAGTGTAATTAAAATGCACATTATTAGATCCCCGAGCAAGTTTGTTTTATCTATGATCGTATTTTGAAAATATGCTTCTGATAGTAATTTTATTGAAGGTTTGATATCAATGCAGGTATTTTGTTATATAAAGTCACTCAAGTTTGACCTAGAACATAATATCTATAGAATTATGATAAACTAAATGTTGTTCACAACCCGCACGTGTGAATGTCGCCTATCGCGATCAAGCTTAACTATGTCATTTTCCAAGGTACCCCTGTTTCAAATTTTATCAATATCAGTTCAGTGGTTTAGGCGTGAAATTGTGACAGACAGAGTTACTTTTGCATTTATAATATTAGTATAGATCCTGTGATACGATGATTTCGTGTATTAAGTGAGCCGTCACGTGTTAATTGCCCATAGTTGTGCTTATCTAAATTCTCCTATCTTCGCATACTTAATTAGTAGCATATACCATTGATTTACTGGGGTGATCGATCACCCCATTACCCTTTTTTTTTCGTGAGGAAATCCCCTCAGATACCCCGGTAATGTCGGACCCGAACCGACTAAAACCGTACGCCGACTGTGGGTCGTGGTGCTAGGCCGGAGGTGAGGTTGTCATCGACATATCTCTCGCACCCCGGCTGACCCAGGGCCATCCTTTACGGTTTGGCCCTCCTCGGGAGGGAGGACAACGGTGTCTCCGACTCGCCCCCGGAATGGGGAGGCGCGCTTTTTAGCGCGCCGCCGCCGTGGCCTGCTTCTGCTGGGGTGACAGGCGGCTCCACCCGTCACCCCCAGGCCCGGGTTCATGGGGGACGGAGGTCAGTCAGTGCCCTCCGGCGCCCGAGTTGCCTGTGCGCGGGCGGCGCGATCCGCGAGTCTCTCTCGCTCGCGCCGCCTCTCCCGTTCCGCCGTCTCCTTCACGACCATTACCAGCTAGCTGAAGGGGACGCCGGCCGCCCACGCGTCCGCGCAGCGGACCATTACTGTGAGCAGGGTGGTGAGGGTGAGAACTCTCATTCCCAGGGCTGCCACTAGCTGCCGCCTCGGTCCGACCCACGCTCGGTGAGCGTGTGCAGCCCTGTGTCGTCGCTCGCGTCGCAGTGATGGCACTCGGACGTTGGCTCCTTTTCGATCCGACACAGATATCTCCCGAAGCACCCGTGCCCGGTGATAATCTGCGTCAGCACCCCACTACGTGTACTTATTCAAAAAAGCCAATCCTACCGAAGGTTAGAATATATTTCACGTAAACTGAATCATTTGGCATTTCGATAGTAAAAGTAGTGTTTACTATCGAAATGCATATAAATTATTATGAGAAGGTAGTGGAGTTTTATTATAATTTCATGTATTTTCATAAATTTCTTTGAGTTATGGGAAGAATCAACAAATTCACTCAAAATGTGCTACACCTTATACGAAAATCAAACATTGAAGAAGTAAACATAATCTCAATACTGAAGGTATGTTTGTTATAGAACCAGATATCTAACTTGCTTCCAATACATTGTTATCTGAAGTGAAATATCACCTTATACTCGGGTATGTAGTTATGTGCACGTATCTAGTGAGATATCTGCTCTAATCGGCACCTGAGGCCTATTCCTGGTACAATCCCACTAAGACTCGGTGCTGCGACAACGGCCAATACCATATTATTCTAATCATCCGATCGATTTTACATGAGTCAGTTTATAGAAAGTATCTATAACGTCAGTAGGTACTTATACAGCTGTTAATATCTATTAATCGTGTATCTATTTACCTAATAAAACTGCTGAGTAAATGTCTCTGCTCTGAGTAAAAGTCTGAGATAAAAATGTGAAAGAAAATTGCAGTTTCTCAAACAAGGGTCTAAAAATTTTCGAATGTTTTAAGACCAAATTATGGGGTAGTATCAGAAGTAGTATCGAACTTAACAGTTAGCATAATAAATGCTATAAAAAAAAAAAAGAAAAAAACATTCAAATCTAGTATCAGAAGGTCAAGATATCAGAATGGCAAAGTATCACAAGGTACACATCTCAAAAAACCTATGTGTCGAGATCATCTTCATATCATAATTACTAAGTAGCATAACGACTTCATTGCAAATTACATTAGTAGTAAAATGACTTTATCTTACAAAGACTAAGTTTAGTATGCAGTTCCGTATACTACTTTATCTAAACTCATGAAATAGTTAATATCATTTGCGTAAAATCACACCGTTTTCATATTATCCGATTCGATGTCGATGTCGGACGACGATAGTCGACAGCCAATAGCTCACTACACAGTTGTGTCGGCTACCGATATCCAAAATTGGGCCGGACGATGTGACAAGACATATTGAATATAATTACTTTCTTCTAAAGATCCGATATCGGATTGGGTAATGTGACTGCCCTCTTAAGTTTGCATTTATTCGTAAGCGTGTAGCACCAAACCCTTTTGTTGATCGCGCATGTTATGTGCACAGATTATGTAGAGTCAAACTGCATTGAAGCCTCATTGATTCAGCTGAAGTGGTATCGTAATGTAAAGAAAATTACATTTAAAAAAAAAAACATTACGATATAGTTGGCCATAGAAAAGCTATATCATATATGCATATGATATAGCTTTTTTATGGCCTTTCTCTATGGCCTTTCTATAGCTTTTCTATAAAATTTGTAAAAACAGAACTTAAATTGCAGTTTTTATGCAAAAACTGCAATTTAAGTTCTGTTTTTACAAATTTTCACATTAGATAATTATAATATCATAAAGCAATTCCGTACTAAATGTACGTGCACTGCAATACAAACTACTAATGTCGAATACATAGGGAAAAAGAATATTCTCGGGCGTGACTCGAACCCGCGATCTGTGAATTTGAATCACATCGGGCGTGTCTCGGTAGCCGAGTTGGTCAAGGTATTCCCCCTGTATCGATCGCGGGTTCGAGTACCGCCCGAGAAGATTCTTTTTCCCTATGTATTCGATTTGTATAGATAGTATACTAAATTTTTTATTATACAGTACGCGTCAATTTGACTTCACCTCGCCTAATGTTAAGCTAAAGGCAAAGTCTCGGAAAGAGGGTCACCATCGTAAACATTTACCATGTTAACAGTGGTTTTTTTTTTTCGTGCGATAAATCCCCACGGATACCACCCCCACGGAGCCGGTGGAGGTGGTTATGTCGGACTCGAACCGACTAAAACGCACGCCGTCTTGGGTCCTTGGTTGCCGGAAGTGAGATTGCCAAAAGCATATCTCTCGCACCCCGGCAGACCCAGGACCATCTCTTTCGAGATGGCCCCCTCCGGGTTGTGGGGACCTCAGGGTCCCCATCTAGCCCCGGTTACGGGGAGGCGCACTTTGCGCCGCCGCCGCGGCCTGCTTCTGCTAGGGTGACAGGTAGCTCCACCCGTCACCCCCAGGCCAGCGCTCATGGAGGACGGAGGTCGTTCTGCGACCTCCGACGTCCGGTTCGCCTTCGCTCTGCGCGGGCTTCCCGGGCCCGGAGTCTAGTCCGGACCCGACCGGCCGTCTCCTTCTCGAGCATTACTTGCTCGCAGAAGGAGGCGGCCGCACCCCAAGCGTTCGCGCATCGTACCATCGCTGTGAGCAATGTGGCGAGTGTGAGGACTCCCACCCCCAGAGCCGCCACTAGGACCCGCCTCGGCGTGTCCCACACCGGGCACTCGTTCAGCGTGTGCAGCTCTGTGTCCTCGCTCGCATCACAGTGATGGCACTCGGACGTTGGCTCCTTCCGGATCCGACACAGGTAACTCCCGAAACACCCGTGTCCGGTAATCAGCCGGCACGAGAGGCTGCCGTGTGGCCTCTCTAGCCATTCCTCCATGATGGGTCTTACCGCCGCTATTACGGTGTGCCCTATGTTAACAGTGGTGGCACTCAGCTTGACGGCCTCATTAGATGCCTTTTCACGCCCCGCTTAAAGGACCCGGGACTGTACTTGATGCTGTAAAATTCATTAAACTACTATTGTGCAAGCCAATTCACTTTTTATCCGACACATGAGAACAAATAGTACCGATCATTATTAAAAGCAGTAGGGTACGTTGTCTACATGAGGAAATTAAAGGCGCTAACGTATTGTAATTGAGTTCTCGCGAAGGATATTAGTTGAAGATTGCTCGTCAGCCGCGTTCTCGCTTCAATCACTTCGAATAGTTCCAATAGTTCCAATCCAGGGACGTTGATTAAACAGAATTGGTTCAGTGGGACATCAATGACGCGCGATCGATATGTGTGCCTGCCAGATGTAGTTTTGTAATTTCCTATGCTTATGTGTACTTATTTCTTTCCGCTGCAAAATACCTATTAATACCAACATTTACAATTTAAATAAAAAAACCCGACTGCCACTGAAAAGATCGAAATAAGTTTGATAGCAGGAGGTACCCATTAATTTTCTTTCGGTTTATGATTGATAAATAGGTACCGCCTGCTATCAAACTTATTTCGATCTTTTCAGTGGCAGTCGGGTTTTTTTATTTTTTTATCATTAGTTTTATTTTATACTTTTTAGTTATGATATGACATGTATATATTTTTGTAATCTCCTTCTACTTTCCTTCATTTTGATACCAGTAAGGTACCGATAAGTTAGAGTCAAAAATATTTTTGACAACATACGTTTTGGCGCCAAAATCCACCAATTTGATTTTCTCGAAATTTTAATATACCTGGTGTCACTTACACAATCACGGCGAAAAAAATAACACCTCACATGTCCAAATCCACCAAGCCGTTCCGGCTGTAGGCCGTGCCAAATAAATGAACATACATACATACATGGTCTCGGAAAACATTACCCTCCTTCCTTCGGCAGTCGGGTAAAAACCGGACAAGTGCGAGTCGGTCTCGCGCACTGACGGGTACTGGACGAATTTACGTTACATAACAAACAATAACTTTTTATTAGGTTGTCCTAGAAGTTTGATTTTATAACAATTGTAAGACTTGAGTACCCACTTGGTTTATATCTCAACTTGATCTCTCGATACATTTCTGAAAAAAAGGTCTTGTCAGACAGACAGACCGATATAATTATAATTTTTAATTTGAATGATTTTTTTTATAGCATTTATTATGCTAACTGTTAAGTTCGAAAAACATTGGAAAAAATGAAATGCTCAAGTGAGACTCGAACTCACGACCTTTCGCTTACAGGGCGACTCCTCTGCCAACTGAGCTATTGAGCTCTATAATTTTTAATTTAATAATATTTAATTAAATTATAATTAAATAATATTCCTTTTTTTGGAACTATAAAAACGATTTTACCTATCGTAATGGTTTTGTTGAATGATAAATACAATGAAATCATGTTCTTTTTCATGAAGGACACGTTAATATGACGTCACCTCCCCTGATAGTAAGCTAAAGGCAAAGTCTCGGAAAGAGGGTCTCCATCGTAAACATGTACCATGTTAACAGTGGTGGCACTCAGCTTGACGGCCTCATCAGATGCCTTTTCACGCCCCCCTAAAAGGACCCGGGACTGTAGAAAGAAGGACACACTTGGTTTCATTATCAATAGGAAATTATACTTGGTTTCATTATCAATTTTACCCAAATTATGCGTTGTCATAATCATTTAACAATTCTCATTACCATTGAAATGTATATCGTTGCGGAGTTCGGGTGACCATCTGTGATCTTTTTCATCAGTTTTGCATCTTATAGTGACCATTCTACCTTTTCTATTGCTTGTTACCTAAACTTAAAGCTATGGTAGATCAGTGAGTAGGCTGTAAACGTGAAGTTTTAACGAAGAAAAATATGTAATGATTTGTGTATGTCCTAAGAGGTTTTTACCATCCTTCCTAACAAAATAAACCTTAAAGATGTCATTCGTTTGATACTTGTTAGTTGAAATTCTTTTTTTTTTACCACTCAGGTGGCAGACAAGCACGCGGTCTACCTTTTTTTTTTTTTTTTTTTTCCGTGCGGAAATCCCCTCGGATACCCCCCTGCCGGAGCCGTAAGGGGAGGTTATGTCGGACTCGAACCGACTAAAACCGCACGCCGACTGTGGGTCGTGGTGCTAGGCCGGAGGTGAGGTTGTCATCGACATATCCCTCGCACCCCGGCGGACCCAGGGCCATCACTTATGGTTTAGCCCTCCTCGGGAGGGGGGACAACGGTGTCCCCGACTCGCCCCCGGAATGGGGAGGCGCGCTTCTCAGCGCGCCGTCGCCGTGGCCTGCTTCTGCTGGGGTGACAGGCGGCTTCACCCGTCACCCCCAGGCCCGCGCTCATGGGGGACGGAGGTCAGTCAGTGCCCTCCGACGCCCGAGTTGCCTGTGCGCGCGGGCAGCGCGGTTCGCGAGTCTCGCTCGTTCGCGCTGCCTCTCCCGAGCACGCGGTCTACCTGATAAAAAGTGGTTACCGTGGCCTAAAGACTTGTGCAACACCAATCCAAGGGAGTCACAGTCGTGCTGCTGACGCTGTAAGAACATAGAAATTTTGTGTCGTCAGTGCAGAAGACAAAGCAGGACAAACCTTTGTTCTTCCCACTGACAGCACAAAAACTCTCCAGTGAGCTCTGGCTACTCTACTCATCTCGACAAATACAGCACGAGGTACTATGACCGTGATATTCTGTAGTGTGGACGTACTTCCCCAGTGCTCAATTGGGACTTTTGGTTTCGTACGGATATCTGCCCCGCCGGAGCTGGAAGGGGAGATTATGTTGGACTCGAACCGAATAAAACCGCACGCCAACTGAGGGTCGTGGTGGAGGTGAGGTTGTCTTCGACATATCCCTCGCACCCCGGCAGACCCAGGGCCATCCCTTACGGTCTGGCCTTCCTCGGTGCTCAATTGGAATTGTAATACCGTCGTGTCCTACCACCCCAAAATCATTAAACTCTGTACAAATTCATGATCAAGAGACCGATGTATCGTATCGTTCATTAATGAATGTAAATAAACACTGTGACTAGAACTCTGATCTTCTGAAAACGTTTTGGATTGATTATAAATATTTGCCGTTACTTGAGATTCTTGACTTGACTTCATTAAAACTTAGCAGAATATTAATAACATCGCTTTTGATATTTACTCACTTAACTTATTTTCCCTTTATGGTTGTATTAATAACTGGTTTAAGTTGCTTCTATGATGATATTGTGGAGATATTTAGTTGCTAATATATTGTCAATGCCTATTATTTGATTGTAGTTTTACAAGAATATATTTTGTCTTATACATTTCTATCTTTACGATACACAAATGCTGTTAAAAAGATAAAAACTTTTTTTTATGAATTAGGGAGGCAAACGAGCAGACGGATCGCCTGATGGTAAGCAATCAGCGCCGCCCATGGACACCTGCAACAACAGAGGAGTCACAAGTGCGTTGCCTTCCTTTTAAAAGAGAGTACGCTCTTTTCTTGAAGGTTTGAAGGTCGTAATGGTTCGGAAATACCGCTGGTGACAGTTCATTCCACAGTTCAGTTGTGCGAGGCAGAAAGTTTCTCGAGAAATGCACAGTTGTGAACCGCCAGCTGTTCAGATGGTGAGTGTGGAACTGCTGTCGCGTAGAACGATGGCGGAAAGAGGCGGCGGGGATCAATCCGAACAATTCCGAACATATTCGCATTCCGAATGTGTACAATTTTTTATCCAGGACACGTCAATTTGACTTCACCTCGCCTGATGTTAAGCTAAAGGCAAAGTCTCGGAGAGACGGTCACCATCGCAAACATGTACAGTCAACGCCATAAGTTATTAACACTAAAATATTTTTACAAATCTTTCTTATAATGGAATGCATCTGTCTATAGTAAATGTAGTGTTATGATTCCCAGAAGACAAACTTAATTTACATATTCAATGTTTTTTTTTTCACAATTTTATGTAAGGTTTAGGGGCCACAGTGTTCAATAAATTAGAATTTGTTAAGCTACTTTTGTAGTTGACTGTACCATGTTAACAGTGGTGGCACTCAGCTTCACATCTCGCTTAAAGGACCCGGGACTGCCTGCCAGCTCACGTGTTTCCTTCTTCCTACAGTCCCGGGTCCTTTAAGCAAGGAGTGAAAAGGCATCTAATGAGGCCGTCAAGCTGAGTGCCACCACTGTTAACATGGTAAATGTTTACGATGGTGACCCTCTTTCCGAGACTTTGCCTTTGGCTTAACAACAGGCGAGGTGAAGTCAAATTAACGTGTCATCTATAAAAAAAAGGTTATCACGATTTGTAAAAAATATCTACTCTACAGCCATCACGGCCATCCTCTGCATGAAGAGTACAGTCAGCCTCAGATATACCTTGATGAACAAAGTGCTCAAAATGATCTTAATTCCTTGGTTTTCCTCCTTTCCTGTTATCATATTGTACTATTATTTGGCATAATTATACATTTAGTTCGAACAAAAATGCAATCTAAATCAATAAAACCATTTGATTCGCTAATAATTCCTTAGTTTTAAGATCCTTTTGAGACTTTATAGTCAAGATATTTCTGACGGTAACTGTACATGCTCGCGCGACCGGTCAGCGGGTCGGTGTTTCAGGTTGTGAAATAAACTTTTCGGGTTTACGTACGGCGAAACGTTTTTATTCGTTCCCGTACTTTATACTGTAGTTCTATCTACGGCAGAAGTCGGGTGAAACACCTGCGAGCTAGTGCTGTGTCCGAGATTCTTTCTTTTTCATTCCATTTTGATTGGATATAAATTGGCTTTTGAGGGAACCACTGTCGTCAAATTCCGCTACCCGAGAGAAAGAGTATCGACGATAGACAGTTATATTTGTTATATTAACTTTAAAATAAATTCCTACCATGAGGTTATGTATCCTTCAAGGAATCCATACTAATAATAAAAATGCGAAAGTAGCTCTGTCTCTGACAGACAGACAAACACACAGGCAGACAGAGGGCCAGGCGTGAAAGCATAACATACAGACAGACGTCTGTTTGTATGTTACGCTTTCAAGCCTAAACCACTGACACGATTTTTATGAAATTTGGTATAGGGGTAGATTAGACTATGAAAAAGGACATAGGCTATGTTACGTCGCGATAACCGACATCCACGTGGGCGGAGCCGCGGGCAGAAGTTAGTTATTTATAACAGATATCATTAGAATGTTATGTCACACCTCGGATAAAATACGAACAAATAACAAAACAGAGTACTATCGATTCACATAACAAGATGGCGCTCCAAGGCCTTAATTATCAACTAAGTCCTCATCCGGATTAGGGTAGGATCAAAAACTCCAATTGTACCAAGAACTGGATACTGAGATAATGGCCAATTGTACGTAGATTATGTCAGTAATTCTCAAACGTTGGGGCCGTAGTACCCACGAAATCAGAAATTAAGGGCAACTTGTAAATTCATGGGTATGTGGAGGGTTTAGCGCAATTGGGGGATTTAAGTTTATTTGTCGACTGAGAACAAACCTAGCTGCTTAATACGTTAAGTTGTGCAAATGACTTCAGTATAATAGTGCCAGTTAAGTAGTTTTCGTTTTGATATGCCTTTAAGTAAGTATAAGAAAGGATTTAAGGTTAAATTTACTGAAATTCAAAATTCAAAATTCAAAAATATTTTATTTTGCATAGACCATTAAATCGGCACTTACAAAACGTCAACATAAAGTAAATATTAAATACTAACTAATACTAGTAAATGGACCACCGGTTCGAAACGCGGCCCAGACCTGAGAAGACTCCGGCAAGAAACTCAGCGGGCTTTTTTTTTTTTGGTCTATTTACAAAACATTTACTTAGCCTAAAATCCACTGAAACTCCACTCTTCATGTGCTAACTGTAAGTAACTTCTAAGACGAATTTAAATTGTATTTCAAATGCAGTACATTATGTCTATGCCTATATTTTTTAAGTTCGAAAAACATTGGAAAAAAAGAAATGCTCAAGTGAGACTTGAACTCACGACCTTTCCCTTACGGAAGAATGCTCTTCCAACTGAGCTATTGAGCCACACCTGAATCTTTTCAAATTTTACTTATTTTTTGCTCTTAAGTCTTATTATATTGTGGGTAGGTACGTTTAGTTAATAGACATTTTGCTTTGTAGCCGACCCGATCTCTAATCATCAATTAATGGCTTTTCATTCAAGAATATTTTGATTTGAACCATATCACTGCTGTTTTTCGTTAAACTGTATTTGAATTTTTAATCCCTGAGTATCATCAGATACCCACGGGGTTTCGCATGAAAAAAGGGTATATAAGCATTACATACGTACACTCACGCCTGTAAATGCCTAAAGGGGTAGGCAGAGGTATATTAACACCCACGTTTCGCCAACTATGATTTTTAATCCCACGTAATAAGGGGCGAACCTATCGCCGTCTGGCGGGCAATTATCTGGGGCTGTATGTTTGCTATCGGATGGAGAACAGATATCATCTTCTATTACGACACCCACAGGACGAGCTGGAGTAATCCTATTCTACTCCACCGGGAACCGAGAAAAAAGGTGTTTAACATTAATATTTAAAAAAATAAACACTATGTACAGTCAGCGTCATAAATATCTTGACGACGAAGTCTCAAAATGATGTTAAAACTTTCGTATTAAGAGTTAGTCAAACAGTTTTATTAATTTATATGGTACTAGCTGTCCCGGCAAACTTCGTTTCGCCTTAGAAATTAGAATCAATTAGCTGTATTAAATTCTTCTAATTATTTTGAGAACGGAAAGCATTTCGATTCGGGCCCCATGCACCCACGGAGCTCCCGACACTAATAGTTCACCGGGCCCATATTTACACCTACGGAGCCTATATACCTATGGGACCCATACAACCATATACCTCTACGCTCAAGGGCGTTCATACTACCATAAACCATCAATTTTTCGACCTAAATAAAAAAATAGCCACCATAAATATTTTCGCGGCCCAAGCAACGGGCATTTTGTTAATTCAGAAGAATGTCTACTAATCACCCTCTGAAGATATTTGCACGCATTAAGTCAAATTCTATATCCAACGTCAGATAACATAGAAGAATATCATGCAGCAGTATTAGAATAATAAACACATTTTTTTCCAATTTGTATTCAAAATTCAAAATTTAAACATGGTGTAACTATGTCGGATCAGCTATTTTATATGGTGGTTGTGTATTCTTAAATTTTCTAATCTTCCGTGCAATTTTCTTCATTTTTTATTTTATAAGAACCTTCTCCTAACAATAGTCATACGTAATACGGTCCAGCCACGCGTCCAGCCAGTTCACGCGTGATGTCGTGACCAAGGGCAATAGGGGTTCATTCTTATATAGTATTATTGCCCGAACTAAAGGAATAATACCTACCAAATATCAGAACAATTGGTCAATTGGAAGGGGGTCAAAAAACGTAATTAAGTTCATTTTGAGCACCCTGTTCATCAACAACTTTCTGATTCTGACTATACTAACTACATAAAACTACAAAACGTATCGTTCTTCCAATTCGTTGGAACCGTGAACAACATTTTGATTTATAATATTAACGTTTATAAACGATATTGCACGCCAGCAGTTTTGCACCCTTTGTATCCACTATTCATGTGCTAACTGTAAGCATAAGGAAAACTTTGGAGATGTCTTCCAAATTTATTTTAAAATAGAATATTGTTCAGGATTTTTGAGATACAGAAATATTTAAGCACTTATTTGTATTCTAGATCTATTTTTTTCTATTGGTTCTTTGTAAGCTAAAATTTTATGGGGTTTATTCACATTTTTTTATTAAGAAAAGATTTTCAGAAATTCTGCTACTAAAGGGGTAAAATAAGGGATAGAAGTTTGTATGAAAGTCTGTCATTTTCAGAGCTGGATGCAATAGATTACATGAACCTGTATCTTTTAAGAAATTAATGAACACAATGTATCAATGTTTTTTCAAAATTTTACTACTAGGAGGGTAAAATCCATACTTCCATACTAATATTAGGCATAAATGTGAATGTAACTCTGTCTGTCTGTCTGTTACACACAGCTGATCCGACTTTGATGAAATTTGATATAGGTGTTGATTAGACCTTGAAAAGGACATGGGTCATGTCTGGTGACGATAACCGACATCCACGCGGGCGGAGCCGCGGGCAAAAGCTAGGAGGTGATAAACCTTTGTATGGAAAGTTTGTAATTTAGGTCACTATCAAATATGGAATACGAAATTTTCCCGGATGAAGCTGGGACGGGTCAGCTAGTGATATATAAAAGTGAATTGTTGGCACGAGAAGAAGAAGTATGTTGCATTGCCTTTCGTCCGTTTTAGGGCAGATCTTTGAAAGCCTTTGGCGACATGAAGCCTTACCATTAACACATTATGCATAAGTAGCCAGTATCTTCTCTCAATAGGTCTCAACAGAATCCTTGAAACAGATACGAGAGTATTTTTTTGTTAATATTAGCTTAAGATATTTCATTATTTGAAAAAACTGAATCTTTATGAATTTGCTTTCATTCATCTCGACATCTTTTAGCATAATCGACAAAGAGGATTTTTTTCAAGAAGTTATGAAAGGTAACTGCTGTGAATTTACTATATTCCAATAATAGTAAAATTCATAGGTTATCACAAATTTTGAGAACACAAATATTTAAAATTTTAGAATAACAAATTTAAAAAATACACGAACCAATTCTCCATAAACTTTTTGCCACGTTTCCCATACTGACGTTAGGCAGTGACCCGGCTGCCTGTGACGATGAAATATTCATCGAAACCAAACAAATCTACACGAGCAAGTTTCAAACCATGACGTCAACTTTTATGTACTAAACTAATAAAATTGGCACCAAAAAATTACACTGCAGATTTGTTAGCTTTAGGTTTCGGCTTATCGTAAATGGAATTCGCAAAAAGTAAACAATCTTCAATGTATTGTACCATAGCTCCATGTTGCTGCCGATACAAAACTTATCTTACATCCAGGTTTTTGCCAGTAACACCAAAGTGGGATGTTTAAAGTATACCATCCCATATTGTAAAAAATACCAATAAAAACAGATGCATTGTTTCATTTCGTTTACAAACAAAGATTCGTAAAAACTTGAGCCACCCAAAAAACCTGTATCGACATAAAACCATGTCATAATATATCTCAGTTACCGTGGCTCTCAGTTAAGTGTGAAATATACTGTTGTTCAATATTTATAAGATTTTTATTTGTGTTATTTATTCACAAGGCACGTTTGTCGTTGAGACAAAAGGCGACTGTGCCTCCGTATCTTATTTTTCGTTAGTATCTGCATTTGTTTTGGTCGTCTTAGGGCGTATAAATAATGCATTATCACGCGTTGGGTCTCGCCATAGGACTGGTCAGTGGGAATAAAATTATTTGCCGTAGCTTAGCACTTATACAACAAAACAATTCATTGTCGTGTGTTGTACAATAAAATTTTATTTGATTTAGGAGTTGTAATTTAGGAGTTGTTAGGAGATGTAAAAAAACAAACCTAGTGGTATGGGTAATGGACTGCTGAGACGAGGTCTCGGGTTCGATCCCAGGTTTACCATGGCACACACCAATGACTTTTCGATGCTTTTCGAAGTTATGTGTGTATTTATCGCTGGTTTATAAGTGCCCGGTTAATGGCAATAGGCTCGCCACCTATTACATTGGGACCTAAACATAAACTGGCGAAACGTGGGTGCTAGCACCTCTGCCTACCCCTTCGGGGAATACGGGCGTGAGTTTATGTTATGTTATGTTATGTATGTAGGAGTTGTAATGTTAAAAATTTCTACTACTTCTGTTAGTTTTTATCTAATTTGAAAGCTAATTGAAAAATGATCTATCCTTGAAAATAAATTTCGTCACGTCTAGAATAGAGTATATTGCATTGGCTATTACACCATAAATTAGAAAGAAGAAAGAAAGAAAATGATTATTTATTCAAACATTTTACAACAAACAAATTAGATTGAGCTAATTAGAAGAGAATAGAAATAGAATAGCAAGAAGGATCTTCAAAACCCTTATAACAAGCAGATTACTGTTACATCTTACTGTTAAGAAAAAGAACGACTCTCGTACCGAAACAATCTTAGTCTAAGGTTCAAATAATGTAAAATAAACGTCATGTAAGTACTATTAACTATTTTGTCAATAAAATTGATTATGTTATTGATACTTTATTTTCTTATAGTAGGGGTAACTCCGCCTAGTAGAAAACCAATAAAGGCACTTTTCGTGAGCTAAGCGTCTCGCGTCTTTTCTGTTTAGCTGATGTTATAGGATGTTTACAAAGTAAAGTACATTTATTTTAGACGTGCTCCGCCTAGCGGTTTCACCTGCGTAAGTCGTGATCATATATATGTATATTGTGAAAAATTGCCTATGTTCATCATCATCCAACATATTCTTGCCCTTTGTGCTTCATTATTCAATCCATACTAATATTATAAATGCGAAAGTAACTCTGTCTGTCTGTCTGTCTATCTTTCTGTCTGTCTGTCTGTATGTTACGCTTTCACGCCTCAACCACTGAACCGATTTTGATGAAATTTGGTATAGGAGTAGATTAGACCATGAGAAAGGACATAGGCTATGTTTGGTCGCGATAACCGACATCCACGCGGGCGGAGCCGCGGGCAAAAGCTAGTCACTAATATATCCTTATCCAAGGCACCTTTATCTTTAGTTTCTTCAAACACTTCTTTTGCTTCTTTCAAACAATCTGCCATTTTGTTCCAACTTTCATTCACTAATTTATCATCATTTAATTCACCATCCTTTACTCATATTTAGTAGATATATACTGTATTTCTAATGTTATGTTAATATATAAATATCCATAAATTATTTAGATTTATGGAAACCTTGAGTCTACTACAACTTGAAGTATCCAGCTAAACAGTCCTTATTTACAAGCAGCAAGTATTTTACAAAATAAGCCAATACCGGGAGTCTTGTTTTAATTAGAATGCAAATTTAATAGCCTAAAGGAATTTACATGTCAATGGTTGCCTAAATAAGTAATCTGGCGTACAAAGGATTCGACCGTGGTACAGGCAGCTTACAGCCTTTGGCATATTGATCTACGTTTAAGAACCTCCAAATGTTTATGAATACCAATAAGTTTAATGAGTATGGGCGCTCGGAATGAATCTGAATCATTTTCAATGTTATTTGATTATTCTGGAACTTCGATATCTTTAATTCACGAATAGAAACTGTAAGACGGGTGTTCAGTCTCGAATTCTTCTCAACCTTCTCTTGAACCTTAATTTCTACTGGTGAAATAAGTTGACATTTATTGAGGACATCCTACTTCAATGTATATGTACCTTTATTTTAACTCGCACTTTATAATATGTACTGTGTTCACTGTCATTTGATTTTTAGTTCTATTCGTGGAGACCTATAATCGGCTGTTTGTCACGTATTATTGAATGCGTATCTTGTTGTATTTTCGCTGTTGGTCTCCCAAATGAATAAAAATAAATAGATAAATAAATATTTACTATTATCATAAGCCATTTCAATTCATTGGTTAAACTATTTCACGAGAAATTTAGAAATTTTTGTTTCTAGTATTCCAAGTACAATTAAGTTATAAAGCCATTAGCAATATTATTTTCCACGTGAATTTCTATTGTATATTTGCTGAACTTTTCTTGTTTATGAATGTTTCAACTACAGGTAGGTAAGTACTGTGAGTTATGTTTCCAAGTGAAGGTGAGTTTATTCAAGTTCTTCGACTGCCACCATCAGCCATTGCTAATAAAGTTTGATTGATTGCGTGTCGCTGAATGCGATGGACACTACGAACAGATATTTTATGGCTTTATTTTATGAACCGAATGAAATTTCGCTTTTGTACGTAATTTAGGTTGGAATTGAATTTGAATGTATTTTGTGATCGCTTGCATAGATAATGTTATGAATATTTAACGTTGCTAGCTTACTCAGTAGAGGTAAAAATTGAGAGCTCTAAACACAAAAAAGCGACTGAATGAACGAATGATGAAACGAATGAATAATCATGGTTCGTAATTCGTAAACTTCGATACACGCACTTTCACGGTATAAGTTAGTATTTTTTAATAAAATAGGTCGATTTTCATGCGTATGACTGAACGGTTCGCAGAAAAATTACAGCAATATCACATCGAATCGCGTTTGAACCATCCAATGTCTACTTCCACTACCTATCAACATACAGCTGCGACTGATCCGAATATTTTGACGGACGAACATGGTTTTGTAACCACAAATAATACCCATGTTCCATTTGTAGTGATCTATTATACTATTAATAGTAAAAATCTTATTTGAATATGATAATGTATCATATCTAACTTATAATCATAAATCTAATACTAATAATCTAAAAATCTAATAATAATCATAAAATTAAAAATTTTACAAATCCCCGACAGTCCCGATCCTCACTTTAACCCCCATAACTTTTAAACGTTTCAACCGATTTACATCAAACATGTCTAAGTACAATCGCACATTAAATCACCTTTAATACACCAAAAAAATAACTAAATTGAAATAGCCTCATCTGTTCCGGAGCTATAATGCCACAGACAGACAGACACGTTAAAGTTATAACACCACTCTCTTTTCGTTGGGGGTTAAAAAGAACTTGAGCGCTGTCCTGGGGGTGACCGGTGGAGCCGCCTATCACCCTAGCAGAAGCAGGCCGCGGGCGGCGCAAAGTGCGCCTCCCCGTACCCGGGGCTAGATGGGGACACTAAGGTCCCCACAACCCGAAGGGGATGTCGAAAGAGATGGTCCTGGGTCTGCCGGGGTGCAAGAGATATGCTTTCGGCAATCTCACCTCCGGCAACCAAAGATCGAAGACGGCGTGCGTTTTAGTCGGTTCGAGTCCGACATAACCACCTCCACCGGCTCCGTGGGGGTGGTATCCGTGGGGATTTTTCGCCCGATAAAAAAAAGCAACATTTGCTGCGCACAAAGCAAATTGTCAACAAAACTATCAACACACATTCAGTGTACCTATACAAAAAATATTATTTACGAAATGTTGGTAAGAAGCTAGCATCAATGGCAGATATTAAATATTCCGAAGTTGTATCTTTCTTTTTGATTATGCTCAAAGGGGGGGGGGGGGGGGGGGGGTTAGTTTTATCGAACCGACTTAAACGCTCGACGGTTCATCGGTTATAGGATGAGATTGCCAGAAACACACTCGTATTTCTCGCATCCCCGCTGATCCAGGTCCGTCTCTTTCGAGTTGGTCTTCGTTGGTACTACATGTCCTCATTTGACCCCAGTTATGGGGAGGTGCATTTTGCACCGCCTTCCTCAGCCTGTTTCTGTTAGGATGACAGGCGGCTCCACCTATCAGCCCCAGACCAACGCTCAGAACGACATCCGACGCCTGAATTACCTCCACTCATTGCGGGCTATGAGAGTTCATAACTCCGAAATTGTACCAGTTATAAACCTAATTTAGTGCTTTAGACTAGAATCTAAAAAAATCATTAGAGGACTGTTTAGTTAATTTATAATTTCATTTGAGATATAATATTAATCCATTGTATTAAAAACTTCTATTACCTGAAAATATTTTAGCTGAGGCGATTGTAAAGAAAATGCCATCATTTCATTTCACTCCAGTTTTACATTTTGCTCAACGTGGTAACTATCTAGAGCGCATCGATTCCATTAAAGACAACGATCCCGCTTCCTATTAGGTTATGTTGCGATGGCTCGTGACGTCATACGCTTGCACGTGGAGTAAGCTTTTTTGCAGTCTCCTTCCAGACCACTCAAATGGTATTGCGGTAATTGGAGTACTGAATAATATTTTCCTACAGAAGTTTTGTGAGTTTGCGCAAATACGAGTACTTACCTACGCTTTTGGGTACTGAATGCACTTTTTCAAATTGGTTGCGGATCTCTGAATAATGTTCGAAATAAATTGTTCACTTATATTCGGATGTGTTTAATCGTGTCCAGGGAGACCATTTTTATAGAATGCTGAATGGTGAAGGTGAATGATATTTTTTAGTTACTTACATATGTAGTTCTCTAAGAAACTTAATAAGTGCATACATACATACATTAAATTCACGCCTGTAAATCCCAGAAGAGGTAGGCAGGGGTATATTAACACCCATATTTCGTCAACTATGATACTCGGTCCCACGTAATAGGGGGCGAGCCTATTACAGTCAAGCGGGCACATATTCATAGGCTGTATGTTAACTGCGGATGTAGAACAGCCCTAACCTTTAGTCGCCTTCTACGAACCTACAGGAAGGAGTGTTTCCATTTTGAACCCACTAAACTGTACCCACAAGCTAAAAGAAGGATAATTATTCCATCTTCTACCTCTTGCAAAAGTTCATTACAAATTCTACCCTGACGCATTGTAGCTAAGCAAGAGATGGGGTCGCCCTATTCTACTCCGCTGAGGATCAACTGAAATTTGAATTCAACAGTCAAATTGACGTGTCCTGTATAAAAAAATAATATTCTTAAACTCGGGCCCTCTACCTATAATATCTTTTACTTCAACTATAACGACTAACAAGCTAAGTTTTAAAGAACAAATTTACCGTATTCCATAAACTCATATTATAAAAAACTTAACATAAAGATAATTGAAATAAAATACACCCACGGAACAGCACAAAGATAAGCCTTAGCAAAAAGAGATCTCATATTATTCGTACCCATATCGTGTTATTACAAGAGCCGAGTGTTCATCTCCACTCGACTCAGTAATAACGTGGTAACTGAATCTATAAAATCAAAAATGTCGTTCTCATAAATGAAAGCTACTTCAGGATTTTATGAAGTACTTTTAAAATATCAAGGAAGCAAACGAAGTACACATAATGATAAGTCACTACCATAGCCTGTTACGTTTGCAACTCAAGAACTTTTTTGCCGCAATCTTGGAAGGAGGAGCAGATAGCAATGTGAAACAAAGAATGGAGAGAATACTATTATTAATATTCTTGTAAAACTAAGAATAAACATAATTACAAGGTGTTAAGTACTTTCCCCCATATCAAGAGGAAAGCCTGCAGGCAACTACCATGTATGATACAATGGTCGTTGCCTGCAACATAGCCTCAACAGTCTCACCCCTTAATCAAACGAAGTACCAGGTTGCAGAAGGGTTTGGTATGTCTGTGAGTGCCTGGTGGGCAGCATATATCGAAACTCAATGAATATGTAATGCCAAAATAAAGGAATATTGACCACGTTTACAAAATGTCGTTAAATACAAACTGTATTTATATTGTATTGTATTGGAGAAACCAAAATATGTTTTAAATAAAATAACTAAGAATATCATTAGAATATTATTAGGAAAAACCAATTAAAACGATTCTGCCTCCCGATAATATTCGTGAAATTGAAATTTTAAGAACAAAGTTATTTTTAATGAAGTTTTTACTTTTTTACGTTGAACACGTCAATTTCGGGTCTTAATTTTTTCATACTCATTAAAATTCACGTCATCGTTAAAATTTTCACAAATTAAAGCCATTAAAAAGATTTCTCTGTGAAAAGTTATTGTCGATTGTAAAATTTGAGTGTTTGAACTTTTTTACGAGATCTCTCTCATGATCAATATCTTAACTTAATATCTGGCTGTATTCGTAGCTGTTACCTCGGAGCTCAGGATCTGCTTACTTCTTCTTCATCTTCGAATTTGACTTATGAGGTATTTATTGGAGCGATCCTCGAAGATTTTTCTCGGAGGAGTTCCGTCGGACCTTCTAACCCAATCCCATCTATCTGATCAGGAACATTTCTCCTTCTGTTTACCGATTCACTAGCTTCATTAGAGGACTCTTTTGCTTCAAAGTACAAATAATATAACTTTCTGGCTCCGTGATCGACGCCCCCTATGGTAGACGCCCTGTGTTCGAGGCCCCCGAATAAAAATTTGTACTGTTTCTGCTTTTGCACAACCTTGTAGGTTGTAGGTCATTGGCTTGGTGGGGTTTAGGATGGCTAACCGTTGTTAAACATACGTGTAACAATGAACGATCTTTTTTTCATTTTTGGATGTAGAATAAAAAAAAATTTCTTTTTTCCTTCTTTCTATAACTTTTGCAACTTAAACTATCATGATATCACAATACTATCCTCCTATCTGCTATTACAACTATCATGACACTTGCGACAGTGTCGAAATATCAGAAACTTCAAACAATGCATGGTAAATATCCCGATATCTCTTATAGTAGGTATATTTTACCGTTTTGAAATTCCGCAAAAGTTCAGAGCACTATTTTACTACTAACTTATTTAGGTACAAACAACACACAGCACAGTCAGCACTAATTACTAATGTCAGTTATCATTTACTACGTTCTCTTGAATCGCTGGAGCGTCGAGACGCGGAGCTTACTATGCGCCACCACGAAGGTTTATCTAAGATTGTAATGAATATTAATTCAGAGCTACGTGTCTGAATGTGTGTATCATTGAATTATCTATCGAGAGCTACGTTTGTGAATAGAAATTTAGAACTATCTATTTTAAATATTCTAGATTCATGAACTTGTTCTGTTACCGCTGTTTCACCCGACGACGGCAGATCGCTCTATCGACGGCAGTCTGAAGGACAACTGCTTAGGTACATAGTAAGATAAATAGGAACCTTTTAAACTCAGATCAATAAGGAGAAGGCACCATGCTATTTGTAGTTGCTTCTATTTTTTATGTAGATATTATGTTCAGTGATATTTTTTTGGTTCAAGAACGTACAATTTTACTTTCAAATCTTGAGGTACAAGTGGTTGAAAACGTTTTCATCCACTTGTACCTTATTATATACACTTGTACCTTTCTTATCAGCATAAGAAACTAGTTCTTCTTCTTCATCATCATCCTAACGATAATCCTAATAGCATCCAAAGATTCCGAAGCTTTCAACTTGGAGTCTCAGGTCCGCTTTTATTAGTCTAACTGCGGATTTGCCTGAAGTTCGATATTTGAAAAGAAACTGGTTGTTTGTGATGAATTCCGTCAATGCACACCCGTGCACCCTCCACCTGTAACACTGAATCACAAAGGTACCCAGTATTATAATTTAAATAGTACAAAATGTGGGTGTACCTACCTACATATTGCTTATCTATAGGTACTAATATTAGCACCAAATCTAAAAAAATTTTGACATTACCATTACCACTTATAAAATTTAGGTACGTTAAACAAGACGCGATTAACGCGATGCGAACAGCCGTGTTTGCATGCGCTGCAGCTGCCATGCCGTCGCATTAAAAGAAAATTAACGGAGTTTGATGCACGGATTATGCAAATCGAAGCATATCCGCCGACGTTCTTTGTTATCACGTACACAAAATGAGTTTTGATGATAATGTCGCTGACAATTTGTGTTTCTTGTGCTTGTATATTTATCTTTGTGCTAATTAATTTAAAGGCGAGTGCGTGGCGATTTATGTAAAGGCAGCATCCGTTCGATCTTGACTAGCAAAGTACCCGAAACGATCATAATACCTTGGTATAAGATCTATTTGATTTTTTTTTATGTGCGGAAATCCCCTCGGATTCCACCCCCGCCGGAGCCAGAAGGGGAGGTCATGTCGGACTCGAACCGATTAAAACCGCACGCCGACTGTGGGTCGTGGTGCTAGGCCGAAGGTGAGGTTGTCTTTGATATATCCCTCGCACCCCAGCTGACCCGTACGGTCCCTTACGGTCTGGCCCCTCCTCGATGGGGGGGACAACGGTGTCCCCGACTCGCCCCCGGAGTTTGAGTACTTACTTTGCATCGATTTGATTTTGGCTGTAATATTTACTGCTTTGGCTGGTATAAGTCACTTGACAACTTATATATTATATATATAGATATATTTTTAAGAAAATGTCTCACTCTATTTGAATAGATTTAATAATATTATACCTTACATAACTTTAAACTTTTATAGACATCCAAAATATAAGCTAGTCGTGGCTGTGAGATCTTTTTTAGGCTACATTTGGTATACAAATAAACTAACTGAATGTTTTAATTAGTTCCAAATCCTTCCAGTTAGATATATTAATAAAAAATATTCAAAATAAGGGATATGACAGTGATCCCTCATTAATACACATTCTAATAGCCTATAGCGTATGTCGCACCGCAGTATTATTAATGTAACTTTCATACTAACGTCAACTGAGGGTATTCAACCCAAACATTGTTATAACCCTGAAAAAAAAACTCAATCCCTCAAAATTACAGTATCGTAAAACAATGATTGAAAATCTCGATATCAGTCTTATATTTCCATTAACGTGGGGGAGTGAGTAGTCATGCAATCGTTATCTAACCAGGTATCTATAGCTTGATTTGATAATAATAACTTGCCAACGGAAAATGTGGAAATCAGAGGGTGAGCCTGTTAGGGGCGTGAAAATGTTTATACACTTTCATAATTTTGAGGGGATGATATCGGATACAGTATAAAGGGGGGTCGAACAAGGAAAGGGCTTTCAACAAAATACTTAATACGGAAAATACGAGGTTGAAAACCTGGTTATGCCTAGCTGATGTTGTTATTTGAGTATTAAAGTTACGCCAGGATTTGCTCAGTGTATTTCATTACCATATTTTTGAGCTGATGTATTTTTAGATATATTTTTCGTGGAACTGGGAGAAGATGATTTAAAAGAGGATATCGATATCCATAGTATCGATTGTAGTGGTAGTAGTATGCTGATGCAGTTTTCTAATAAGAAGGATTACAAAGTATGGTGTAGAGATCCGGTTCTCAGTATTCCATGGATTCAACGTGCGGTCGCCGGGTCCATGGCGTAGTACAGAGTGGACAGTATTGTTACCTCCACGCTTCGTAATATCCAAAGGGATATTAAGTAAGAAAATTGAGGCTTTAAAAGGCCTCAATTTTCTTTCTTGCACAGAAGATAAAGATTGCAAAATTGTAACACACTTCCGAGAATTTTCATTGCACGTATATACAAAAACATTTTAGAACATATTTTTAACCCCCGACGCAAAAACGACGAAGTGTTATAAATTTTACATGTCTGTGTGTGTGTATTTGTCTGTGCATCGTAGCTCCTAAACGGATGAACTGATTTGGATTTAGTTTTTTCTTCAATAGTAATTGTAAAAGTATCGAATACATGACAAACAATTTTTTTTTTCTATAACTTCAAGAACGTACCTACATCTTGCTTCCGTATAAACTATTTATAAATACATCTGTAAATTGTCAAAGGGCAATAAATATATTACAATAAGCAAAATGAATAATCGTACTAAACACAACACTAGTTTCTAAATGCCATTATTGAATGAATACAAGAACTAAACATTTTATCTAATAATTTCAATGTAATAAAATGTTGAGTTACTCCTTCTGGATATCATTGCATTTTTTTTTCTTTTCTACTATGTATTGAGATACCTTCAAAGCAAAAGCACAAGCAGCAATAATGTAAACAAACCTTATGCGAATGATTACCGAATTTTTTTTTAATTAAAAGACCGTTGATGTAATTGGATCGGATCTCTTTGTTCTACGGCTTTGCTAGTATTTATTCGTATATTTTTTGCACAAATTATTCAAGCTTATTGAACATTGGATGTCTGAGAGGGCGATCTATCACAGAAATAGCCGGAATACGAAACCTTGTAAAGAAAACTCGACCCCTGTAAGTGGGTCACAAATCCTTTAGAAGTTGGACCTTCAAAAATTGGTTTTATTCGTCCGTATGTTTCGACATAGATAACGTGAATATCACGAAGAGTTGCCGAAAACATAAGGAAAATATTGTCAAGAACAAAATAAATGTAATAATAATGAGTTAAAGTATAACACAAGACTGTGATATTCAATCAACTTACAAAGGGTGTCACTGGAAGGGTTAAAAAACTTCATTAACGACAACGGAATGACAACGGAATGGTATATAATATATTTTTTCATTTGAGTCCCGAAACGGTGTGCAATTTTAGTTGTACCACTAGCCGGTTGCGAAGGGGAGGGAGGGGGGGGGTTGGACTGGGTATTCCACGCGATTTCCACGCTAGTGTTTCTTCGGTCGGTTCGGTCTTTGGTCCAACTGCACAGATGCTAGGATACAGCGAGCCTGACAGACTTCTGTTCATTATTTGCTGAGTTACACCACGAAAATACCGGGTAATGTAGGTGGTCACCCCAGGCACAGACTGACGATGGTCAGAATGGTAACTTTCGTAGAAACATTTGAGAATGCTGTGAGATGAAACTGGACAGTTCATATTAATAAAAAAATGCGAAACAGTATAGTCAGCGTTATAAATATCTCGACGACGAAGTCTCAAATTGATCTTAAAACTCTTGTTTTAAGGGCAAATCAAACTATTATATTTTATTGGTGTATATAGTATTATCGTCCCAACTAAAGGTGTACCAAATATCAGAACTACCTATCAGTCATTGTTATTTTATGCAAGTTCGATAAGCAAGTATCGCATACCGCGCGACCCTCGCCGGCCAGTCAAGTCGTGACCACGGGTGCAGCATCGCACCCGAAACGTCGGCAGAAAGTAAGTGGAAGTTTTTATCGCGTGAAGTCCCGAACTTGCATAAAATAACAATGAGTTTACACCGCGATAGCTTAAAAATAACATTACCTATCAGTCAATTAGAAGGGGGTCAAGAAACCAAATTAAGATCATTTTGAGCACTCTGTTCGTCGACATCTTTCTGATGCTGACTGTACAGGTACTTTATTCTAATACCTTTATATTTTATACTCAAACATAAACTTCTTGATTCAATCTAACAAAATCCATGAACTAACCAAACTACTGGCCATGTTCTCAAGACTGAGAATCAATCTCCATTACATAGTAGTAATGTCGTTCTAGAAAGCCATTCACGACCACAGGAGATCACCTTATACGAAAGTGCCACGTATCGGACCTCCGCAGGCTCCCAACCCTCATTCCCTTCGGATATCCTGGGAACTTTTACTGTCGCTATAAAACACGGAACGATCGGCCAAGTAAGGATTTTGTAGCAGGTAAAATGCTTCTGCCTTAGTCGTAGATGAAACAGGTTTTAATTTATTTGAGTAGTACATAGTATATATATTGTATAATAAAAATAATATCCATTGTTATACAATAATGTCGGGAATTAATACGATCATGGTATTTGTACATAACATAACATAAAACATAAACTCACGCCTGTATTCCCCGAAGGGGTAGGCAGAGGTGCTAGCACCCACATTTCGCCAGTTTATGTTTAGGTCCCAATGTAATAGGTGGCGAGCCTATTGCCATTAACCGGGCACTTAAAACCTGCGATAAATACACACATAACTTCGAAAAGCATCCAAAGGTCATTAGTGTGTACCATGGTAAAACTGGGATCGAACCCGAGACCTCGTCTCAGCAGTCCATTACCCATACCACTAGGCTACCGCAGATTTTATTTTTATATATCACAAATCAAATCAAAAGTATGTATTTGTACATACTTTTGATTTGTTCCCTTTGTTCGACTAGGTTTCGCCGGCCATGGTCGCAGGCTGACTATTTAATCAAAAAAATATCTATATGTGCCTATGATAAAAATACCTATAATGCGTTTTTTTAAGAGAATATTAGCAACCGAAAGAATATTACTAATATTCCCGCTAACCCTCCAACTAACCTAAATTGAAAGATAAAAATAATCTTAATCCATACTAATATTATAAATGCGAAGGTAACTCTGTCTGTCTGTCTGTATGCTACGCTTTCACGCCTTAACCACTGAACCGATTTTGATGAAATTTGGTATAGGGGTCGATTAGACCTTGAGAAAGGACATAGGCTATGTTTGGTCGCGATAACCGACATCCACGCGGGCGGAGCCGCGGGCAAAAGCTAGTGCTCAATATTTTATATTGCGAGAGGTAAAATTACAGGGCATATAGGTAAAAGCGCGCAATGAAGAGCAAATAACATATTCGGGTAATAAAACCCATACTTCCATACTAATATTATAAAATGCGAAAGTAACTCTGTCTGTCTGTCTGTCTGAATGTTACGCTTTCACGCCTAAACCACTGAACCGATTTTGATTAAATTTGGTACAGGGGTAGATTAGACCATGAGAAAGGACATAGGCTATGTTTGGTCGCGATAACCGACATCGGAGCGGAGCGGAGCCGCGGCCAAAAGCTAATGGTTCATGTTCCACGTTATTATGATCTATTATGTATTCTGTGTTATGTATGATACTTATTAAAGTTGTTCAGGTTATATTTGTGTACAGCTAAATCTACTCGACTGCAATCCTACGTCGTTGTGGCTTCAAACGTCAACTTCCCAAAATGTCCCCTGGTACCAAAATGTCAACTTCCCATAATGTCCCTTTCCCAAAATGTCAACTTCCCAAAATGTCGCTTTACGTGAGTCCAATCTTTTTAAATAAAGATACATTTTTAAATTAAATTATGTCCGCGTCTGTACTTTCAATACACCCGTATCCTATCTAGCGTGAGGTCAAAGGCGAAATGTGGCCAGTCCTGCTCTTTGGACATGTAATAAGAGAATTGCTGGCAACAATTTTTCCAATCTCTTTGTGCGGGTGGCGGAGGCTTGACGATAAATTTTATGACAAATTGAAACCCTTTGACTCTGTTGGACGACATTGTTCAACTTAGAAGCGGCCGCCTTATCGTAAATACGATTTACTGGTTTATCTATCCACATCCTGTGTGTCTGTAAATAATATAAAATGTTGATTCTCGCTGAGTCGAGGTGTATGTTTTTCACAACCATACATATGTATTTTACTAGCTTTTGCCCGCGGCTTCGCCCGCGTGTATGTTGGTTATCGCGGCCAAACATAGCCCATATCCTTTCTCATAGTCTAATATACCCCTATACTAAATTTCATCAATATCGGTTCAATGGTTTCGGCGTGAAAGCGTAACATACAGACAGATAGACAAACAGAGTTACTTTCGCATTTACAATATTAGTATGAATACACACTTCCCGAAGAAACCACGACGAGATACAAGGTTTGAGCTCTTGGTAAGTTTTACCACATGAATTTATTTTGATGGCAGTTATCATTGCCAATGCATACCTACTTACCTAAGTGACGCCGTAATAATATACTTTAATCTTACTTTCCAGTTTTCTCTGTGGCCCGGTTACAGAAATCTAATGCCTTCATTGTGTATAGTAAGTGTAACCTAACGTTCACAGTTTTATTTCATATCACTGTCACTTACGGGTTGCTAGACTAATAGTGGCGTTATTATCATAAATAGTAGGCATGGGTAACATTAGCTCGGTCATAGGAAGATAGAAAAAATGAAAATGGAATCTATGATTATGGGCATTAGAATTATATAATTAACTAGCTGTTGACCACGGCTCCACCCGCGTGGATGTTGGTTATCGCGACCAAACATACCCAATATCCTGTCTCAAAGTCTAAGCCACCCTAATATACTAAATTACATCAAAACCGTTTTAGTAGTTAGACGTGAAAGCGTAAAAGCGTGAAGAGTTACTTTCGTTATTTTTTAAACTATGGCGGTGTAAACTCATACTTTTTTTATATTGTTTCGGGACTTATCGCGATAAGTCGTGACCAAGGGTGCTGCAACGCACCCAAAACGTCAAGCGCTGGCCTGAGGGTGACCGGTGGAGCCGCCTGTCACCCTAGCAGAAGCAAAGTGCGCCTCCCCGTACCCGGGGCTAGATGGGGACACTAAGATCCCTACAACCCGAAGTGGGCCATCTCGAAAGAGATGGTCCTGGGTCTGCCGGGGTGCGAGAGATATACTTTCGGCAATCTCACCTCCGGCAACCAAGGACCCAAGACGGCGTGTGTTTTGGTCGGTTCGAGTCCGACATAACCGCCTCCACCGGCTCCGTGGGGGTGGTATATGCGGTATATTTTGCGCGCGATAAAAAAAAAAGCCCAAAACGTCAACAAAAGTAGGTGTTCAAAAATCTTATCGCCAGTCCCGAAACTAACATTTACTTTCGTTTTTATAATATTAGTACGGATGTCCACTTCCTACCACTAAAAGCAATCCATTTTAAGAAAAACAATACCGAGTGAAGTAAACAAAATTTTCTTTTAGCTTGGTCATAGTCGGGTAGAGGAGAAAAACTCACAAAAATTAAATTGTACTTGAAAGCTCAGTCCGAGCTTCAAAATGTAATTTAATTTGTAAATAATTCAGTTGTGATACTTTGCTGAAACAATAACACGGCATTTTATACAAAAAATCTCCCTAGTGTTGAAAATTTTTAAAGAATTGGATTAACATAAAATTGAATACATTAGAATAGCTCTAAATAGGCGGATGAAATAAGTGAGGAAATTTGAGAACACTGGTTTCTCCTCAGGGATACCTTTTTAAGAAGGGCGTTCGTATTACCAAGAGGGAGATGCCTATGTCCAGCAGTGGACTGCAGTGGGCTAATTGATTGATTGATAGTACTATCTAGAATAGGTTGAACTATGTGCTGTTATACTAGAGCGTTTGACTGCAAAAGTCAAAGAAGTAAAGGAATTCTGGAACCTATAACACAATCTACTATAGGTACCTACTTATTTTTGATCTATAGGAATTGAAATCATTAATACGTAGTCAGTAATCGAATCGAATCAGTAATACGTAATTTCCATATCGTCGTTGTCAAACCAAAATCTGCTATGTGCGTTTTTATAATTTTAATATTTCGAAAATTGCGACAGAATTTTGACAATTGTGACTGGGAAATTAACCAATCTATCGTATGAAAGAACTGATATGTGCTTATAAGTACTATACGACGCTCTATGACAACTTAATAAAATATGTTATGTGGAGCTGCTAGAAATATTGTCAAATAAAATCTGCTAAGTGAAGTGGGTTCCACAATGATGATGTAATGTAGAATACTGACCGGGTTATCATGACAAGAGCCTGTTGTCGATTGTAGAGTCAGCATCAGATCGATCTTGAGGAACAAAGTAGGTACTCAAAATTATTTTAATACCTTATTTGTCCTCCCTTCCTGTTGACTGATTGTTCTGATACTCGTATTTGGTACACACCTTTAGTTCAAACAATAAGACAATTTAAAACAATAAAACAGATTTATTCCTACTGACTGCACCATTGTGTGCAAAATTTGACCCCAAGTCTATCCTTACATTTTTGTTTCATTGAGTACTTATAAGCAAATAGAGAAAATCACACAATAAGTGGTGTACTAAAATGTATTTTACTATTTCTTCATTTTGATATCAAGCCATTACCGCCACATTTCTTACAACATTTCGTCCCGTAAAATAATAAAGGATTTTTTTTAATTATCTCCTTCGATAGCATTTAAACTCAAATCTATTTAAATATAGGTAGATTTATTTAAAGCTGAAACTATTTTTATCATCGAAACAAGCAATTTAGCTTAGTTGGAGGGGTTTAAAGGGATATTAGTAATTTCGTTTGCTAATGTTCTTTTTTTACATAACATAACATAAACTCACGCCTGTATTCCCCGAAGGGGTAGGCAGAGGTGCTAGCACCCACATTTCGCCAGTTTATGTTTAGGTCCCAATGTAATAGGTGGCGAGCCTATTGCCATTAACCGAGCACTTATAAACCTGCGATAAATACACACATAACTTCGAAAAGTATCGAAAAGTCATTGGTGTGTGTTGTGGGTTTCTGAACGAGCTGTCAGTGTGTGACAGCCCGCGCGTGGGAACTGTAATAATACATAGATAACTAACTACAACTACTAGCGCGGAGACATGAGTGAGACTTAAGACTGTACCACGTTTTTGTTAACCTTTAACTAAAGAATATATTAAAGACACATAATAAGAACTAGACTATTATTATATTATACCAGAAGCAGACACAGATACTACATGGTGGCAGCGGTGTACAAAGTATAAGAAATTAAAAAATGGCGGAAACTGAATCGGCCAACGCCAATATGTCGGGTCTGGTGGTGGCACCCGACCCATTTGATTTTGTACCAGAAAACTGGGACAAATGGAGGAAAAGATTCCAAAGATACTTGGCGGTAAGCAACGCTAACCGAAGATCAGAATCTGATCAAATTGACTTACTGTTATATCTGATGGGAAACAAGGCCGAAGAACTGGCGTTACAGTGTAACATTACAAATAAATCCACACTTAAGGGTGCTCTTGAGACCTTAGATGAGCACTTCCAGCCCAAAAGGAACCCAGTATACGCCAGATTCCGGTTCAATACAAGAAACCAGGAACTGGGCGAAAGCGTAGACGAATTTATAAGAAGTCTACATGTGTTGGCTGATAATTGTGAATTTGGATCCATGAAGGAAGAGATGATCAGAGATAGAATAGTGGTGGGGATGTCTAGCAGGCGAGGAAGGGAGAAAATTCTAATGAAGACTAATATAACGCTGAAAGAAGCAGTGGAGGTTGCACAAACAGTGGAAGACTATGAGAAAAAGGGGTCATTTTCTGAGGTTCTACCAAGTACTACAGACATTAACAAAATAAAGAAAGAGAACAACATTGCACCTGCAGTACAGTGTTGGTTCTGTGGTAGACAGAAACATATATCCAGACAGACATGTCCAGCGTTAAAAGCAAAATGTATGAAGTGCAATAAAATTGGCCATTTTGCTCGTTGTTGTAAAGCTGGGAGAATCAGGAACATACAGGATGAACAGATACAGGAAGAGAAGAAGGTGTGCATAGTGTCAGATAGCAAGTATAGGATAAATGTAGATGTGTATAGAGAGGAACAATTTAAGTGTAATTTGTTATTTTTAATTGATACAGGAGCTGATATAGTGGCATTACCAGAGGAACTAGTAGCTAGATCACGCAAGTTGGAGCCATGCAAGGTTAGAATAAAAGGGCCAGATCATACAGATCTAAAGGTAAGGGGTATATTAGAACTCAGACTTAAATATAAGGACCGTCAGTATTGTGGTGATGTGTATGTGGTGCAAAATTTAAAAACACCTATACTGGGTGTGCCAGCAATAGAACAAATGAAAATTATACAGGTTTTAGGCGTAAATAGGCTGTTAAATATTAGTACTGTTAATGTGGAAGCAGAATTTCCAAAAATATATGATGAGTTGGGAGTGTTTAAAGAATCCTTTGATATTAAACTAATAGATAACAATAAAAGCTATATTCAGTACACACCAAGGGTGGTACCCATACCATTGTTGGCCAAAGTTAAGAGTGAATTAGACCGTTTATGTAAACTAGGGGTATTATCTAAAGTGGAGGAACCTACTCAATATGTGTCACCTATAGTGGTTGTACCAAAAAGCGAAAATGCTGTGAGAATATGTGGGGACTATACAGAATTGAATAAAAACATTCTTAGACCAATTTTCCCAATTCCAAAGTTAGAAGTTACACTAGCACAACTGAAAGGGTCTAAATATTTCTCAAAAATTGATGCCACAGCAGGTTTTCATCAGATTCCATTAGGTAATTCAGCACATTTAACAACTATTATTACACCCTATGGAAGGTATATGTACCATCGATTACCTTTTGGTTTAAACTGTGCTCCAGAGTATTTCTCAATGAAATTTTCACAATTGTTTGAGGATATTAGAGATTTTGATTCATGCAGATAGTTTGAAGGCTCATGATGACATCTTGAGGAAAGTATTGAATCGTTTGCATGAAAAAGGTATTACAATCAACAAAAGTAAATGCAAATTCGGGGTAGAGGAAATAAAATATTTAGGCCATGTCATAAATAGCAGGGGTATACAGCTAGATCCAAGTAGAGTAGAAGCTATCAGTAATTTTGAAACTCCCAAAAATAAAAAACAGGTAATGCAATTTTTAGGTATGGTCAATTTTGTGGGGCGTTATATCAAAAATAAAACAGAAGTGTTATATCCTTTATATAATTTATTAAAAAATGATGTAGAATTTATGTGGGGCTGTGATCAGGTGGCATCTTTTAATAAAGTAAAGGAAATGTTAAAAAATGCACCAATATTAGCTCATTATAACCCAAACTATAAAATTATTGTTGCAGCAGATAGTAGTTCATATGGTTTGGGAGCCACCTTAATGCAAGAAAATCTGGAGAGTAATAGAAGTATAGTAGCTTATGCAAGTAGAACTTTATCTGAAACGGAAAAACGATATTCACAAATAGAAAAAGAATGTTTAGCATTGTCATGGGCAGTAGATAGATTTAAAGACTATATTTATGGCATTAAAGTAGTATTAGAAACTGATCATAAACCGCTAATACAAATCTTGCAGACTAAACCTATAGACGAATTAACACCAAGACTAATGTCATTTAGAATGAAGCTGACTAGATTTAATTATGAAGTTCACTATATTCCAGGGAAAAAATTATTGATACCAGATGCCTTATCTAGAAACCCAGTTTCCAAATTCCAAAAAGAAGAAGAAATAAGCAATGACAATTCACAGTTATTATTTGTTAATTTTATACTACAAAACATTCCATTGAAAGATCAACTTTTAGAAAAACTAAAGGATGAACAAAGTAAATGTAGGATATGTCAGAAATTAATCTCTTATACACAAGGGGATTGGCCTAAACAATCAAAAATTCCAGAAGATTTACAATGTTATTATCAGTACAGGTATGATTTATCTATGGGTGGTGGTTTATTGCTGTATAAATCTCGTTGTGTTATACCAACACATATGCAGTCAGAAATGTTGGATAAAATACATGCAGGACATCTGGGTATAAATAAATGTAGAAACAGAGCTAAACAAGCAGTATGGTGGTTAGGTTTAGCTAGGCAAATAGAAAAAATAGTGCAAAACTGTCCTAAATGCATAGAAGTAAGGAAGAATCCAAAGGAGAACATTTTGGTAGAAAAAACCCCTAGTAGAGCATGGCAAAAGGTAGGCATAGATTTATTCCACCACAATGGGGTGTGGTATATTGTTATAATTGATTATTATTCTAGGTATATAGATTTCAAAAAACTAAATTCATTGACAGAGGATAAAGTAATTGATTACTGTAAAGAAATATTTTCAAAGTTTGGTATTCCTGAAATAGTAAGAACTGATGGAGGACCCCAATTTAAGTCTGGATTTAGAGATTTTGCTAGATTATATAATTTTCAACATATAACAAGTAGTCCTTACTATTCACAAAGTAATGGTTGTGCAGAATCTGCTGTAAAGATTGCAAAAAATTTATTGAAAAAAAATGAAGACATATTTTTAGCCTTGTTAATATATAGGAATACTCCATTGGACACAGGATTTGGCCCAGCTGAGCTTATTTTCAATAGGAAATTGAGGGACAACTTACCTAGATCACCTCAGTCATTAAATAAGTCAGTAAATTGTAATAGAGAATTCAAAAGAAAAGATATGATAAAGAAAGAAAAAAATAGTAATTATTATAACAAACATCATAGAACTAGGGAATTAAAAGAATTAAAAATGGGAGAGAAGGTGTGGATTAGTGATTTGAGAATATATGGAAAAGTATTAAAATTATCAGGTGAACCTAGATCGTACATAGTGGAAACAGATAGAGGGTTGTTCAGAAGAAATAGGTTTCATTTGATACCATCACCACAGTCTGAGCTGCCTTACTATGGTGTGCCTCGGCCTTGCATCGCTCCAAGATCTTCAGGGGAAAACAATAATAATATGATTGCAAATGATTATAATGTCAATGAAAATGCTGTTAATGTAAATGAAGATGGTGTTAAAGTAAATGAAAATTTTGTTAATGTGAATGAAAATAATGTTAATGTAAATGAGGATGGTGTTAGTGTTAATGAAGAGGTTATTAACGATATGGATGGGTTGAATGTGAGGAGAGGTGTCCGTCATAAAGTGAAACCAAAATGGATGGATGACTATCTATGTACTATGCAGATTAATCTTAAAGGGGAAGATGTTGTGGGTTTCTGAACGAGCTGTCAGTGTGTGACAGCCCGCGCGTGGGAACTGTAATAATACATAGATAACTAACTACAACTACTAGCGCGGAGACATGAGTGAGACTTAAGACTGTACCACGTTTTTGTTAACCTTTAACTAAAGAATATATTAAAGACACATAATAAGAACTAGACTATTATTATATTATACCAGAAGCAGACACAGATACTACAGTGTGTGCCATGGTAAACCTGGGATCGAACCTGAGACCTCGTCTCAGCAGTCCATTACCCATACTACTAGGCTACCGCAGATTCTTTTTTAAAAAATTTATATTTTTTTAAATAACACGCAGAAATCAACACTTTTTCGCCCTTGTTTACGCATGACTATGAATATGTCGCAAGAAAGCTCGGTGCTCTCAAGTAACACTTTTCTTTAAATTTTCCCATCTTGGACGCTCTTAATGTAAATTTTATTTATTCATGTAAATTAATATCTATTCTGTGGGACACCCAGTGAAGCGAGAAATTGAGTACGTGCAAAAATAATGGTGGCGAGCACTCGCCTGGCTTATGCAAACGTTGTGCCTGCACCAATGGTTACCAATTGGGTTGTGTTGTTTGCTTGTTGTGAGGTTACAGTCTACAAAGTACTGGTGTGTCAACACCATAGCTCCACAGAGGCTTTGCGTGAATATTTAACTGTCAATCGACCTATTTAAAGTAACAACCTGAAGTACAACGGTACATATCATCAAGACGAGACTTGTCATGTGTTTCGAGTATTTGTTTGAAAGGCACTAAATCTCGACGACTTTATCAATATTACCAAGTTGAGTGAAGATTGTGATTTACATTTGCGTGTATGTGTGTGACAGGGATGAATTGATTTTTATTTGGATTTTTGTTTATCGGTCCAAGATGGCCGCCGCCACAAAATGGTAGATTAACTATTCACAACCCCTCAATATGGGTATCAAATGAAAGGAATTGACTATTAAAATGTTATAAGTACGCTATGAAAAATTTAAAATCCAAGATGGCCGCCACCACAAAATATCAAATCTTTTTTTTCACAATCCCATAATATAAATAATAAATAAAATAAATATTGCACAACATTCTACACAACGCTATCTATACCCATGGTAAGCTTTTTTTTATAGCTTGTGTTATGGAATCTAGAATGCGGATAAACATACTTATATACTTTTTTTTGTTGTAAATACATACATATTATACATAGAAACACCAAGACCAATGCAAATAGCCATATTCATGCATACAAATATTTGCACTAAGTGGCAGTCGCGTGCACGCCCACGCCAATATGGGTTGGATTCATCATCAGATCAAATGAAATTACTTAAATAATAGATCAATTTAAATGGTATGAATATTAAATGATCGGAGTTTTTTTTGTCAAGGATATTAGTAGGTAACTAACATTACTAACATTCCGCTGAACCCCTCTATCTAAGTTAAATTGTTTTTGTTAAGGTTACGACCGCACTTGTAAGTTAGTAGTGTGTTGAACCCGCTAACTCTCGATCGTAAGATTAACTCCATACCACTAAGTAACCGATAATTAATCGTATGTAAGGACGTTTAATCACATTGTTCGTATTTAAATCTTAAGCGACTATCAAAATCTTCATAATCAGAGACACACATAACGTTAGCTGAGAATTTTCAACCAACAATATATTACAATATGGTAAACTGAAACGTAACCCGATGACTTGAGAAGTTTTTCCACGCACCATTTACCGTGAAAGGGAATATGAAAAGGGTTGGAAATTAATTGTGATGTCACTTGTCAGACGCTTGGGTAAGCAGTGAGCTCTTAGAATTTGGTATGATCTTTTCTATTTCTATTAGTGTTGAGGTGAATCTTTTATTACATATTGTATTTTTTCTTCTTCTTTTACTGTTATAAGATATTTGATATAAAAATGTTAAGTTTTGCACCGATTAAACTCAAATTTTGTGACGATATTCAACCAACTTCACAAAAGGTTCTTTTTTAAATCATCATTAATTTCAAGTAGGTACTGATTATCATCATAATGCAACGATTCTTGTAAAAGATAATTATTGTTATTCACATGTTACTTACAACTCACATCATTATTTAGCAGTTTGTAGCCATTATTACTGTCTTTAGTTTTTGAAAACCCCCTGACATTAGTAAGATGTTGAATTTTTCATCAAAATATATTCGAAATGTCCATCATAGACAATACTTATTACTATAAAAGTTATAAAATATAGATAAGCTATATTATTGCTACAAATTACGAATATAATTTTGGTTGCCTACCTACATCACAAGACCAGTTCCTACCTATATCGATTTCACAAACAGCAATTACATAACAAATTGGCATCCGATATTGAACACCAATCTCCCTAATCAACCCCAAACCACGGATCAACTGCATTAGAGAACAAATACTGCAGACAGACTAATAACCCTCCATCACCTGACTGAAAGTTGATACACGTCATAACCATCTATCTAACAATTTTGAACTTTAATTCCTAGGAATAAGGATGTGGTTTAGACAAATAAGACGAACAGATGAAATTCGGGGTCCTAATGGAAGTGTGAAATACGATAGCATTGAGCGAATACATTATTCAAATTTAGTAACAACGGTTTTTATTATATTTTTAGAAGGCGCGGAAGGAACATTCTAAAGTACATTTTACGCCCGTTTTCATGATCCGGTTACGGAATGATATTGTGAAATGTTGCTGACATTTATGGCGAGAAATAAGTAATGAATTTTGATTATTCATTTCTTTTATATCCAAATATCTAAGCACTATATTATGTGTACCTACTGTAAAGACATTTTTTCCTGTAATTATTCATCAACACGACAATTTTCTTCAGTGAAATCATTAGGCGCGTTTGACATCTTTCGTAGAGTAATTTTTGAGACAGGAAAATGCCATTGAACTCGCGAGTCCATTATCGACAACTCTTGTGATAGATTGTGACACCTTTGTTACTTACAAAGGTGTCACAATCATATCAATGCTCTGTACTATAAATATCTACAAACATTGGTTAAGTTTTCACTTCTCTCAGCACTCCAGGGATACTACTGTTTCTTTTTCATAATTACTACACGGAATTATGATCAAAATAAATGGTTCAAAGTACCTAATTACGATTGAAGAACAATTATTAACCTTTCTATCAGAGTATCAGATATTACTTCAGAACGAATTTAATTGAACGTAAAACCTTCGTTACGCTCTCAGGTACAGTCAAAGTGATATTAATACCTACTAATGATGTTAGTACCAAACTGTTATTGATTTACATTGAACTATCGTCTGAACTAAAGGTGCCACCAAATATTAGAACAATCAGTGAACTGTAAAGGGGGGAATTTTACAGGTATTAAGATCGATCATTGCTAATTTAATGCTGACTCTACATAAAACTACACCATGATACATAATACTACGGTACGATAGATCTGTTTCCAATGCATATTAAGGTCCCGTTGTCAGATGATGTCACATGTTGTTTCCGTCATCACATATTTTCTCACGTCAAGAATGTAATGTTTGCATGGGCCAAACAAAAGTATCTGATGCCCCTTTGTTAGCAGACATTCCCGCGATCTCTCTCTATATGCATACTTTTTTTTTGCAGGGCGTATCTGTAATTTTTTTGTTTTCTTATTTTTTGTAAGAATAGTTATGTATTATGACTGGTTTATATCGGAATTAGAGATGATTTATTATTGTTTCGAAATGGCGTCACTGGAAGCAGGGCGGATGGATCCACCCTCGAAATCTGCGAGCCATTTCATCCGTAAATAAAGATGATACGATTGTAACATAACAAGCTCTGAAAAAGTTATAGGAAAATATGTTGTTACTCATACCAAAAAGCAAATTGGTACAAAAAAATTGACTTTCTTTGACTTAAGGTCCTTTGGCCCCCAGTTAGGAGCCAAAGGACCTTAATTCGGGGCGTCGACAGTGAGTTTCCATCCCGTACGTTCTTGAGCTCCGCGTTTGACTTCGCTCCAGGTTTTTCCAATGGCTTCCACTTCACCAATGATAGTTTAAAAATTAGAAGCATTTATAATTATCAAACTTAAGATTATATTGGCACGTTATACTAAATGGTTCAGCAATTTCAAATTAACCATATATTATACAACAAAAAAAAAGCATTCAAAATTTATCTTTAACCAGCTGATGCTCGCGGCTCCACTTGCTTGAAATTTCGATCCCATTAACGCTGGGCAGCCTATATAATAGAACCTATTCCCGGTTATCCCAAACTAATCTATCTCTATACCCAAATTTCGCCAACTATGACCTTCGATCCCCGAAATAGGGAGCGAGCCTTTTGCCGCTAAGCGGACACTTACTCATAAACTGTATGTTTACTATGGTATGGAGAACAGTTCAATCCCTTAGTCGCCTTCTATGAGATCCACGAGAAGACATGGGCTGGCCCTATACTCCACCGGAGAAACCATCCCCAACCAATGTTTTAAAAAAAAAATTATAGCATTTATTATGCTAACTTTTAAATTCGAAATACAACGGGAAATAGAAGCTCTCAAGTGGGACTTGAACCCACAACCATTCCCTTACAGGGGGAATGCTCTTCCAACTGAGCTATTGAGCCATAACTGAATCACTTCAAATTTCTCTTTATATCCGTCTTTAAAGGCGACAGTGGAGCCATCTACAAACTTACTAATTTTTTTAATATTAATACATGCATATTATACATATTCTTACATGAGTGTTGGAGGGTTAATAAAATGATACTAACAAAACTATAGAAGCTCTGTGTAAGTGTGTATATATCTAGTTTTGTAACACAACTAACTACATTTGGCATTCAGTCGCCATGTTTATTCCATTTTCTAGCGTGTCCCTGGAGGAATTATCTCATTAATGGACACAACACGCGTATACACTGTGTATGGGTTTGGTTAGTACAGTTATTCCATTATAGTCCCTATTTAACTGTATTAGAGCATATTATGTATTTTAATTTTGGAAGTATCTGGATCTAATACTACACACGGTAACAAAATTCAGTACGCATTTTGAAAATAATAAGTAATACCTATATTTTTCAATTGGCCTTATTGCAGTCCACTGCTGGATATATGCCTCTATCAATGTTGGGAGTCTTTGGCCTACTGTTTATAAGCTAGCCAGACTGTCTAGTACAGGGTTTTAATGCGAGTTTTCCTTCTTTCGCAGTGATGTCGTCTGCATATTTTTAACACGATTTTTTATTAGCTTCACTTGTAACTATTTAAGTAAGAAAATCTTGGAATCTTAATTTGACCAACTTTCCGGTCTTCGATTAGGATGAATTTCTGCACACGCTCTGAGTTCTGATGACAATACATGACTAGCTAAGAAACGTCATTACAAATCCAATATGGCGGCCTTCCCAAGATGGCGGACTGGCTGTTTGAAACCCACCCGATGATATGGGTATCAAATGAAACAGTTTGCTGTCAGAAATACGAAATAAATAGTCATGTGACTTAAATCCAATATGGCGGACGTCCGTAATTATTAGTGTATGCTAGAAGCGTGCTTTTAGTTTTTTAAACTATTATTTTCTGTTAGTCACCTCTTACGACACCCTTCGGATGAACTGATATGCAATTGTTGGTCCTGAGCTGCCTAATTGCTATAACCGTGTGTTGATAATATAATTTTTGTTTGTCATACACAACTTACTACCCCGGTAAACATGCATTGGTAAGTGTTAATGCTATATCATTATAAGTGTTTACTTTGCTCCTTTGCTGAGTTTTTCATTATTTTATTTAATGGGTTGTGGTTACCAATACACGAGGTTGATACATAATGGAGGGCGAATAAAGATGATTAAAAAACCTTTGTGAAGAATTGACGAGCAGTACTGTTTTAAATAGAAATATATATTGTATTATTGTATAATTTGTATTTTATTTTAAAAATAATATTTTAAAGTTGGCCAACGAAGCTCAAATAAATGAGTGCTTCCTTATACTAGTGAATTTTATTCCTGTACATTTAAAAAACGTAGTAGGTACAACAGTATTTTAATAAATCTTCAGTTATTTAGAAAAGTGATCGTTCCTAATGGATATTAGAATAACATCGAAAATAAATATGGAAGCGTAGCATTTTTTTACTTTATTCATTCATTTATTTTCTTTAACTTGCAATTGAGATCACCATTAGAAAATAAAATAAAATTACGTATTATTAGGAATAAGAAAATTAAATTTAAACCAGTCATAATTCTATTAAAACTTAAAAACCATTTCATACATTTTTTATAGTCTAAGCACCTATTTTATCAAGACGGTAAGCGTCCATAAGCCCGATATTTAAAGTCACAAACTCATTTCTACATTTTCGACCCACTGAGCACTAATCTGCAAAGAAGCTATTCTCTTGCTCGTGACAGTAACATCAAAAATAATGTCAATAACGGTTACGTACTTCGTTCATTCGTTCCTATTCACTCTCCCTTTCTACTCATCACAATAAACGCGACATTAGGGCACGAATTCAGTACCATTAATTTGCGTTTCTGTTTTTGTAACATCATTTGCTAAGATGGCCGCGTGGTTCCCGGCAGAAAAAAAATTGGAGCACCCCATCGTATGGTGTGTACAAAGCGACTAAGGGATAGGGCTGTTTAACATCAGACAAATATATACAGCCTAGATTCAGCCTCAGATGCGTGGCTCGAGTCAATAATAGTGCCCGTAATACGGCAAGACCTACAAAGCGTGGTCAATGTCTACTAGTACTCCTGCTAATTGATGGATGGGGGTTTGGATACAGGCCATTCTCTGAAGGGCGGACTGCAGTCGCAAGCTAGTATGAAAGCCGTATTATTAGCTCAAATTAAAGAAGGAGTAGGCAGTAGTGTTGCAATTGGCATAATTAAAACGATTTTATTATATTAGGCATTCACTAAAATTGAGGTTTTCTTAAGAAAAACTATGTACACTCAGCGCCAGAAATATTTTAACCTACAAAGTCTCATTCCTTCGGGGATTTCCAGACGTGATTTACATTATGTATGTATGTGCAAAGTATCAAAATAATCTTAGACGCTAATAACTGTACTAGCTGCATTTTTTCCCTATAGTTGTGATATATTATATATTTACGATACTACTTTTATGTTTACCATATTTATGTATTACCTGAACTTTTGTCACCAAAACATATTACCATGGAAGTATATACCTATAGTCTTATATCTTTTTCTACTACTACAAAAGCTCAGGTTTATTTTAGATTTACTTACTCTAAACACCATTAGTTCGTGTTTCTGTTAAAAAATCACTTGGTTACGAAACACAAAGCACGCCGACGTTATTTATTACACCGTTTGTCGTTTCACATTCAACCACCATAAATTTGTAAGTTTCATTTTTTTCTCTCTCTAATTTGTTTCCTTTTGCATAATATTTTAACTTGATATTAACCACTCCTATGAGGCTATGGAAACTTAATCTACTAGGTATAATTTTAAGATATCTTTTTTTGTATGTAGACATTACATTTTCAGGGTTGTCCAATAGGTAAGAAGGCGACAATGCTAAATGTGAACCCGGGACCTCTCGATCGTAAGGCCGACTCCTTAACCACTATGCTACCGACGCTTACTCGGGTTCATTTAGCTCTAAAACAAATATAACAATACAACCACGTTCCAGTAAATGTATATCTCTTTAGGAAGCTTCCCACGCCCTTACGTTAGGCTTAAATCGCAATTTTTTTCTATTATTATTGTTAGTTGGAAACTAACCTACCTTCGTAGGTCAATTTGTTTTGGCCCCCACCAATATTAAAGGCTCTTACTGGCTGGAGGAACTTGTCAATTATGTAAATAACCTCCCCTGATATTTGATATATCAGTGCATCCGTGATACCACAGAACCGAATAGGATGAAATTTGTTACAGAGATAAATTAGGTCTTGGGAAAAGGCATAGGATATGTTTGATCGCAATAACCGACATCCACGCAGGCGGTGCTACGGTAATCCATACTTCCGTACTAATATTATAAATGCCTGTCTATCTGTCTGTCTATCTGTCTGTCTGTCTGTCTGTCTGTCTGTCTGTATGTTACGCTTTCACGCCTCAACCACTGAACCGATTTTGATGGAACTTGGTAAGGGGTAGATTAGACCATGAGAAAGGACATAGGCTATGTTTGGTCGCGATAACCGACATCCACGCGAGCGGAGCCGCGGGCAAAAGCTAGTATGTTATAAAGTATTAAGAATTATTCAATTCACGCGACTGGTTCCGGCTATCGCCATCAAAAAAGATCTGGAATGTTTTACACACAAACGATTTTGACATTCGAATTCTTAAATCCAATCTACATATAGAATAAAAATGATATCGCAGCTTTAAAGAGAGAATTTCACTTTGTCGGTCATTTCTGAGTCATTAAGGCGGTTCGGAAGAATTGCTTCTTAAAGTCTCGCTTGATAAAGCACGCCACATGGGTCGTTTTACGAGTCGGTTGTAAAAGTATATGTCGTCTTAAATGAGACATAAACACAGGGACGTGTAAACGAATGTCGCACATTTATTTTATTAGTGTCATTAATTCCTACACTTTCGACGCGTCCAAACTGTCACCGGAAGTGACGTTGACATTAGATTGCAAAGTTTTTGTTGAAAAAGACAATATTTGTACGTGCATGCAATATCCAAGAATTAATTATCTGCTGTTTCTTTCTGTCTGAACTTTTCCACAAAAACTTTACGTGTTTTAAATTAAGATAGGATAATTTTTATGATTCACTAGTTATTTTCCGATAGTAGATAATATTATTAGTAGGTAGGTACTCTAATACAGTGAATGTTAATGAAATAGCATCGCGTGCTAACTTTGTTGTATTTACAATGTACTGCCTGCCTATGCATCGCGTTCAAACGCGACTTTAGTTTACTGCATAGCAGGAAAAGTTTAATTTATAAAAAATAACAGTTTTAACATTAACAATTTTTTGTATCAACAGAACTGTGTGTATTTTATTTATATAGCGAGCGATAAGAAAAAAAATACTTCCATGACTTAGTTTCTTAAAAAAAAAGTAGCGTGTTGAAGCGTATACCTATATCACTTTTAATAGTAATAAGTAGTAACGATTCTTTTTTATGATTTTATTTAACGTTATTCTTAAAAATTTCAAAAAATTCTTTGTCCAAAGGATCTACAGAGTTTATGTCTTCAGATTTCCTAGCATATCCAGTAAGTACTACTTTATGCAACCCTTATTTTTCATGACTCTGTATCAAAAACTTTTGTCGCGGAACCGATGACCTCATTGGTAAAGTAACAAATATCAAAATCAATTCACTCTTCTTATGGTGATAGGTTTTATTTCATAAATAAAAATAAAACTTTTTTTAAGAGGTACCTAACAAATGAAAGATAGGTACATTAGTCTCGTTTATATCCTACTGAACTCAAAATAGGGTCGAACATTAGGTGCATTAAAAACGTCAAAAAATTATAATAAATTGCTAAGCCATGCATCTAAGCATTTCCTCTCTGAAATCCAAAACACGGAACGGGAAGTTCCTATGGCAAAAATAAAAAGTCACCGTTACTTTTACGTAATAATGTTGAAAATATGACGTGCGATATATCAGTACCACACCCCACTATATTAACCCGTGTAACGCTTGCATCGGCTAAGCTTGGCTTATTTTTCAACATCATTAGCCCCGTCAGAATGTGAAAGGATATCGCATTATTTGCCGTAACGCGATGATATTATGCGTTATAACGTCTGATGGAAAACCACGGTTGTATTCACAGGGTTAATTCTTAAAGAAAAATAACGTTTACTTTTTTACTAACAACCATTATAATATTTATAGGTGGTATTTTATATGTATTGGATATAATAATATATTGTAAAAAGGAGGATAATTCTGACAGTAGCGATTTTTTTTAGAAGTATCGCTTGATATTGTTTGATAATTCTAGTTTATTTGATAAGGCTATCTTTATACTACTGTGTGTGTGTGTATTCACCGCTAAAAACCCCATTTATTGTAGCGCCGCGTAGTTCCTGGGTACATGGCTAACTATTTCCTCGAGTATCAGGATCATAGGTGTGGACATCTCAAGTGACGTCCAGTACCGATTAGAAAATAAGGTCATGCTGGCAGAAAGAAGAAACTTGGAGTGCTTAACAGGGAGAAACAGTACTTCACTGCGGGGCAGCGTCTCCTACTTTATAAGGCGCAGATTCAGCCCCACATGGAGTACTGCTGTCACCTTTTTGACGGATTGCCCGCATGCCAGCTTAACCCCTTCGACTCGGTGCAAGACATGCATTGAGGCTTCCTCACAGCCTCAGGAGGAACTTTTTTTTTTTTTTTTTTTTTTTATACTGGATTAATCTAAAGGCAAAGTCTCGGAAAGAGGGTCACCATCGTAAACATTTACCATGTTAACAGTGGTGGCACTCAGCTTGACGGCCTCATTAGATGCCTTTTCACGCCCCGCTTAAAGGACCCAGGACTGTAGGAAGAAGGAAACACGTGAACTGGCAGGGAATTCCAGGCCTTAGTGGTGCGGCATAGGAATGAATCACTGAAACGCTTGGTTCTAGCAGGTATACTCTGCACCGTAAATGGATGACATCTTAGCCCTGCACGTGTCGTCCTGTGAAGGAAAGGGGAGGGTGGGACTAATTGGAAGAGCTCGTCAGAACATTCACCATGGTAGAGACGGTAGAAAACTGCCAAAGACGCAACATCTCTACGCATCTGCAGAGGCTCGAGGGTGTTCGTGACCTCAGGATCCCCAATAATGCGGACCGCACGTCGCTGCAACCTGTCGAGAGCATCTAATAAGTACTTTGCGGAGCCGTCCCAGAGATGTGAGCAGTATTCCACCGCCTTATTCTACCGCCTATACATTGGTTTGTGCTCAGATGAATTGTTTGACATGATGCCCACAGCTACATTCTGTCATCGCGCCGCTCGATTAACTCCTTGCCGTGGTATTCCCAAGCGACAATAATATAGGGTTCTTCAAGAAGAGCATTAGAAGTTTTCTTTAGGGTAGGCAGCACGAGTGTATCGCCCCTGGTGTTGCATACGTCCATAGGCCATGACAACCACTTTCCTTCTGATCTGTGTGTTTGTCGGCCACCTAAAATAGCGTCTACATTTGCCGATATAATGATAGAGCCACCAAAACACCAACTTAAAATTCAAGGAAACTTCGTCATGACGGAAAGACGACATCGCGTGTTTCTTCCACAATATCACAAAGTAAAGTTCATAATATAACACGATTTCTGCGCAGCCCCAATAATGTCGTCCGATCATGCGAGAGCATAGTTCTTAGTAACGAGGTGAAGAAATTTATTATATCGGGTTGAACGACCCGAATGATTTGTGATAGCTATTGTGATGGTATAACTCCTGAAAGTTAAGTTTGCGGAGATTTATTATTTACTAGCTGTTGGCCTTGCCATTCCCAGTGTTCCCACAACCTATTCTCGGGATAAAAAGTAGCCTATGTATTTGAGACTATGATCTTTGAAGGTTTTATATAGCATTTATTATGCCAACTTTTTAATTCGAAATACATCGGGAAAAATGAAAGGCTCAAGTGGGACTTGAACCCACGACCTTTCCCTTACAGGGGGAATGCTCTTCCAACTGAGCTATTGAGCCACGCCTGAATCACTTCAAATTTCCCTTCTCTTTATATCCGTCTTTTAAGGGCGACGATACACCGAAACATCAAAACAATGTTTAATGTAGACAAAATATTTGCGTAACAGTATTAATTAATTGAAACTGTTTGTACTTAGTTAAAATATACATGATATCATCTGTAAACGATGCATTTAGCAGTTTAAATTTCCACATGGCCGGGTTTTGCCGTTATTCTTCTTCCACCTAATCTATACCGCAAAAAACATGTCTTGACACTTACAGCGTACAGACGGGCGTTTCAGTAATTTATGGGATTGACATGTATTTTGGTGCTTATGATATTTTTCAACGAGTGTCAATTCCATATAATTATCAATCCATTATTTATTTTACAAATATATTGCTACTTTTCTAGACGAGCAGGGGAATTCAATTGACCGACTACCATATACGTGTAGGTACTATATCAAAATAGCTAACAGTCATCTATCATATATATTTTTACCTATATAGGTTAGGGATGGTATTCCCGCTCAGGCCAATATTTAATACAGAATGTTTCCCTGGCCATCCAAAGGGGAAACGCCGCCAGCCTGATGGGCACGTTTGGACGAGGGGACGTAGATACGACCTGATCCTCCGGATCAAAAATTTAGATGTATTTATTAAATATTGTTATTTAAAATTGATATTTCATACTAACAGTTATTATAATTAACCAACGAAGATTAAAAAAAACTGTTATAAAAACCGTTTACGTGGTTCAGTGGTTCATGACTGAATAGATTTTGATGAAATCTCATATGCTTGAAAAGGTCCGTGGATGGTTTTGAAGTAATAATTAAATACCTATATAGTTAAATGCATGAAATGGTGTTCATTTCTTAAGTGACAGTATAGAGTCATTAACAAGTGAAGGGTAATTTTTTCAAATTAAATTTTTAAATCTTCAGTATCCTAATTATTCAAATCGTTTACGATAGAAAACATATAAAAAAACAGAAAATAATATGAAAAATAAAAAATAGGAAAAAAAAATCGCCTAGACGGAACAAAATTTTTCCAATCGTAACCGATGTTTTAGGGTTAGCATACCTCTAGATAGGTAGGTAGCTTAGGCTACGTTAAACATACATTACAATTAAACATACATGGTAATGTACTGGTTGCTGTGACAAAGGTAAGAAGAATAAAATTATCGCTGTGAAGGTGCCATTCAACGTGGCAATGCAGCCAGTCTTCTGGGAACGTTAACGGTGATGATGCGGAGGAATTCCACGACGCATTGTGTATGTAAATATTTTATTTATTTACTATCTTTTGCCCGCGGTTCAGCTCGCTTGGTTGTCGGTTATCGCGACCAAACATAGCCTATATTCTTTCGCAAGGTCTAATCTAATGCCTATATTATTATTATATTTCATCAAAATCAGTTCAGTGCTTATTTTATACAGACAGAGTTACTTTCGCATTTATAATATTAGTATGGATTTTAGTATCTAGTTTTAATTTCTTATTAATTTTAGTTTGATATTAATTATAAAAGAAATAATAAATGTATAACATAAATATCTAACTTTAGGTGGTATAGGTACACAAAACTGTATCTCCTTTGTCGACTGTACATGAAAACATAAACAATGTTATATTGAAATGAAATAGAGTTTCTAGGAAGTTACAAATTGCCCGTATGCAAGTCTCGAGTAATAACCAGCAGAATACCATATTACATTCACTTTGTATTTTTCAACATTTCAGGTCACAACCACACAGAAAATACTGAGGAAAATGTGAGAAAATAAATAACAGCGTTAAATACATTCATTAACATGCGAACCTCGTTAAAAATACTCTGGTTATAGGGGAAAAATAAAAGTATGATTACAGTATAACACGATCGTATGGAATTCCTTTTGTTTTTTTCATTTTTCCTTTCTGTAATTATCCTGTTCTTCGTTTAAGTACCTACGTAAGTATTTTAAGGAGTGTTATTAAATATTTACAAAGAAATTGAATTTATTAAAAACTTTCAAAGATTTTTACTAAAGTTATATATTTAGGCCCGTATTCTTAAATGACACTCAGCCTGAATCGCGATTTATCTGAGGATGAGGACAGATTGTTTAAGTCATTATGTCAAACTATCAATCTGTCTGTCTATACAATCTGTCCTCAGATAAATCGCGATTCAGGCTGAATGTCATTCTAGAATATGGGCCTTAGTCTATAATAATATTTATTTCGGGGAGTATATTAATAATTGAAGTTAATTGGTTACTTTTTATACTACGCCTAATGGTCGTATACCTCCTATATAATATAGACAATTCTATGTATGAGTTGATTAACGGCCGTTCCCAATAACATACTAACAGTTAAAGATAGATCGCAACAGTCAAATTTGACGTATCGGCTGTTTAAATTCAAAACATGGTAACTGATTTTTTTGCGGGAAAGCGCATCGCGGTATAATTTTATTTTCCGAAATTGATGTGAAACAAGAGTTGCTATGTTTTGAATTTAAACAGCCGAGCACTTTATCCGTAGATGCGATCTATCTTTAACTGTCAGTATGTTATTGGGAATGGTGGAAAGAAACAAAGAAAAACAAAAAAAAATGAAATATTTCATTGTTGATACAGTGACAATGGAAGAAGGTCCACTGCGTTACATAATTAAATTTCACAGTTAGAACGAGGTAGACAATAATTTTGATAGAACAATATTCATAACGCTATTTAATTTATTTAACCAACTAAGTGACTTTTACGACGACTAAATGACACCTAACATACTTTTATGGTGCTTAAAATGACATTGGGCACGCTTACCGTATTGGCACCCTATTTGTCCCCTTCGATATTCCCTCTAAATAAACATCTCCCCATTTTAAGTTCACCACTCACTAAATATGCAGCTAATTTACTAAGATAATATAAATTTAGTTTAATATAATATATGAAGTAAAAATTCATAGTCGTTTATAATACAAGGATAGGTATTATATAAACGAATTATCGCTATGCCGAGAGGGAGAAAGAAGGCTCTATAATGGTATTGCAGGGGTGCGTCAAGTGACTGTCTTAATGCCATCCATTATAACTGTGTCCTTATTCTGGAGGATGCAATATTTGTAAGATGTAACTGGGAAAATTTGCGATTTTGTTATAAGAATTTGTTATATTTACTATTAAATTATAATAATGTTTTTAATAAGATTTTTTAAACAATAGAATAACATATACATGTACTCACACCTGTAAATCCCCGAAGGGGTAAGCAGAGGCGTATTAATACCCACATTTTGCTATGATCTTCGGTACAAATAAATAAGTTCAAATAAGATATTCGACGAAAATAAGTCCTTTTGTTGAAAAATTACATATCGTCTCTAAGACGAGAACAGTCATGTTTAAAATCAGCCTGCAATACACTTTCTAGAATACAAATAGCAATTATTTTGACGTGGCATATTAGGCGTAATTAATATTACAATTATTCATATTATTAAGTTCGTTCTTAATGCATTCAGCTTAAATAATTAAATTTTTAAACATGTCTATTGGGAGTGGTTGTCATAGAATAATTTTAGTATGTTTATCAATACCCTAAAGACCGTAAAATCAATAACACAAGTTATATTCAGATTGGATCCCATATTGCTCCGTAATATTGTGCCAGTATTTCATTATTATTAATGTACATTATCGTACGTCCAAACTATAATCAGTCCCAGAATAAGGACACCAAAGACGTTACGTACACATTGCCAGAGGCTGCTGCATTCATTAACTAATGTATAGACTTTCAAAATATTTGCACATAAATTTAGCATAAGGGAGGGAAAATTTGGAAGAAAAACAGTGACTTCATGGCGCATGACTTTATGCATTTGTTATTTTGCTATTTTAAACATAATTTAAAATGAAATTTACATCAAGTAAGTCTCTACTTTATGAAGTCTATCGACAGGAAGGATTTCTATTCTCAAATAAAGAAAATTGCCAACAGGTTCATTCTATGAATATTACCTACTTGTTCTCAAAATAAATGGTTATGGTTTATTCGATAAATAAATAGAGTCATACGTACCTACCCAAAATGGTATATCTTTTTTTGTCGAATTCGATTATTGTCCGCAAATTATGACAGCGTGCACTGTCAAAAATAGCAGTGCTGAGCAGAAGGTCCTCGAAGCTAATCGTTCTTGATGTTATATTAACCGCTATATAAAATGCCCTAAGAGCAAAACGTCCACAATTGAAATAGTTTGCTAGTATTCGAAGCAAAATGTTATTGTGGCCTAATGTTCGCAAAGTAAAACGTACTGAGAGCAAAACGTCCTCAATTTGTGTGTTAAGACGACTTGCTCCTTGGCCGTTTTCACGTTGAGGTCACATTATTCGATAGACGTTTTGACTACTGGGACTAACTCATTCAAAAGACATTCAGCTTCGAGGACGTTCTGCTCAGCACTGAAAAATAGGTTATAAGCGGAGGTAGAAGAGCTCCCGCCAGTAAATTTCTTACAAAGCATTGAAAAATCATCATCTACTAGATAATGTCGATATAATAAAATCCATGGTGGGTTTTACAAAAATATCTATTCGTCATCACTACATAGTATAATGCAAAGTGGTTTTCCGCGTCCCTATGTCCCTTTGTATGCTTATATCTTCAAAACTACTATACAGATTTTGATGCGGTTTCTTTTAATAGATAGAGTAATTCAAGAGGAAGGTTTATATGTATAATACATGCTTAATATAGTAGAGTAGGTGCAGCCAGAACGGGATCTAACGCCACGTGGGTGGAAAAAATTGGCGGTACGAAATTCGCCGGGTCAGCTAGTTCAAAATATAAGACAGTTGTAAGTAATATTTTTAATAAAATGATCAAAGCTCGGGTTCGAAACATTATAAGTTAAATTTGATCTAGGTACTCAAAAATTAAAATGAATTCTCGATATTAATCCAACAATGAATTTTTATCATAGGCTGTTAACTCTTCAGGAATTGAGTTAAATGAGTCTGTCAGAGCCACAAAGATAAACTCTAAGCTCGGTTTTAACTTCTGATAAAGTCATTTGAAGTGCACATTTTAAAACTACATTAATAACCCGCTTGAAGGAGACGGGAAATAATCTCAAACATAAAAGTTTAAACAGAGAAACAAGACGCCTTGATGGTGTAACAGTATTTGAGTCCAGAAATTATAATTATAATTTTTTTGTCGGTAATTATTTGGTCTATTTGTTCAAGCGCGAGGGTGAGTACGGGACACCGTGGTCCCCCAACCCGAGGAGGGCCAGACCGTAAGCGATGGCCCTGGGTTAGCCGGGGTGCGAGGGATATGTCGAAAACAACCTCACCTCCGGCCTAGCACCACGCCCCTAAGTCGGCGTGCGGTTTTAGTCGGTTCGAGTTCGACATAACCTCCCCTTCCAGCTCCGGTGTGGGAGGTATCTGAAGGGATTTCTGTACGAAAAAAGGGGGTACCGTATACAACTTAACGTTACTTAACCAAAGTTGTCAATATAATGTACTCGCAGCCAACTTGTGTACCAATATGTTGGCCAAATAATGTCGAAGGCCCAATAATCGCAAATGAGAGAGAAATATTCATGACTTGGTTCCTATGTTTATATTTTTATTATAATTTAAATATATTAATGACGTACTTTTTTGAAATTGTAGATAACTGTTACTTTACTATTTGATAAATATTTATTCTTAAATAATGTTTGTTTTTTAATTATTCTTCTATATTAAATGAAAATCGAAAGTGAAATAACATTGCCACTTCCAGTACCCTTGATCTTTGTAAGTGAACAACTGCACTGAGACAGTCTAATATCTCAGGGTGTCGAGACAGCGCCGCGCAATCATGAGGCCCTGACGTTTCTTGGCGTAGTTGCTTTGTTGCCTGACATTTTCTTGTTAACTGCACTTTGCCTACTGCGCCTTCCAGTTAGGCTTTACAACTGTTTCCACAATTATATTGTGTAATAGTGGATTGTCTGGTCTGTAGATGTTTTAATTAACAATGTTAGCGGTATTTTGTTGAGAACTGTATTTATTATTTTTTCCTAAGGATTCAGATTATGGCATTTTTTTCATAATAATGTATTATACTCTTATTACCGTTAGATATAATGCAAATTATTTTGTGCATATTTTTAGTAATAAAAAACATGAGAAAAAAAATATTTTACATAGGATTCTAAAATAAATGATTGCAAAGATTTGCTAAAACCGATGAAGAATATAATACAAGCAAAGATATCAACTTGCGTGCGCTCGCGAATTCCACACAAGCAAGTTGATGAATGACTTTATGCATTTGTTATTTTAAACATATTTTATAATGAAATTCACATCAACTTAATATCTACTTTAAGAAGTCTATCGACAAGAAAGATTTCTATTCTCAAATAAAGAAAATGGTCACCAGTTATGAATTACCAAATTAAATCGTATTTCATTCTATGTGTTCGTATTCTTTCTAAGTTCTACGTGTTCTTAAATACGTGGTAATGGTTTATTCCATAAATAAATAGATTTATACTTACAGTCAACGCCATAAAGTTGATTAACACTAAAATATTTTACAAATCTTTTTTATATTGGAATGCATCTGTCTATAGTAAATGTAGTGTTATGATTACCAGAAGACAAACTTGATTCACATATTCAATGTTTTGTTTTCACAATTTTATGTAAGGTTTAGGGGCCACAGTGTTCAATAAATTAGAATTTGTTAAGCTACTTTTGTAGTTGACTGTACCTATTCAAAATAGTATATCTGTCGAATTCGATTTTTGTCCGCAAATTATGACAGCGTGCACTGTCAAAAATAGGTTATAAGCGGAGGTAGAGCTCCCGCTAGCAAATTTCTTACAAGCCATTAAAAAATCATCATCTACTAGATAATGTCGATATAATAAAATCCATGGTGGGTTTTTCAAAAATATCTATTCGTCATCACTACATAGTATAATCCAAAGTTGCTTTCTGCGTCCCTATGTCCTTTTGTATGCTTATATCTTCAAAACTACTATACAGATTTTGATGCGGTTTCTTTTAATAGATAGAGTAATTCAAGAGGAAGGTTTATATGTATAATACATGCTTAATATAGTAGAGTAGGTGCAGCCAGAACGGGATCTAACGCCACGTGGGTGGAAAAAATTGGCGGTACGAAATTCGCCGGGTCAGCTAGTTCAAAATATAAGACAGTCATAGTAATATTTTTAACAAAATGATCCAAGTTACAGGTTCAAATCATTATAAGTATAATTAATTTGATCTAGGTACTCAAAATGTAAAATGTATTCTCGCTATTAATTCAACAATGAATTTTTATCATAGGCTGTTAACTCTTCAGGAATTGAGTTAAATGAGTCTGTCAGAGCCACAAAGATAAACTCTAAGCTCGGTTTTAACTTCTGATAAAGTCATTTGAAGTGCACATTTTAAAACTACATTAATAACCCGCTTGAAGGAGACGGGAAATAATCTCAAACATAAAAGTTTAAACAGAGAAACAAGACGCCTTGATGGTGTAACAGTATTTGAGTCCAGAAATTATAATTATAATTTTTTTGTCGGTAATTATTTGGTCTATTTGTTCAAGCGCGAGGGTGAGTACGGGACACCGTGGTCCCCCAACCCGAGGAGGGCCAGACCGTAAGCGATGGCCCTGGGTTAGCCGGGGTGCGAGGGATATGTCGAAAACAACCTCACCTCCGGCCTAGCACCACGCCCCTAAGTCGGCGTGCGGTTTTAGTCGGTTCGAGTTCGACATAACCTCCCCTTCCAGCTCCGGTGTGGGAGGTATCTGAAGGGATTTCTGTACGAAAAAAGGGGGTACCGTATACAACTTAACGTTACTTAACCAAAGTTGTCAATATTATGTACTCGCAGCCAAGTTGTGTACCAATATGTTGGCCAAATAATGTCGAAGGCCCAATGATCACAAATGAGAGAGAAATATTCATGACTTGGTTCCTATGTTTATATTTTTATTATAATTTAAATATATTAATGAAGTACTTTTTTGAAATTGTAGATAACTGTTACTTTACTATTTGATAAATATTTATTCTTAAATAATGTTTGTTTTTTAATTATTCTTCTGTATTAAATGAAAAATCGAAAGTGAAATAACATTGCCACTTCCAGTACCCTTGATCTTTGTAAGTGAACAACTGCACTGAGACAGTCTAATATCTCAGGGTGTCGAGACAGCGCCGCGCAATCATGAGGCCCTGACGTTTCTTGGCGTAGTTGCTTTGTTGCCTGACATTTTCTTGTTAACTGCACTTTGCCTACTGCGCCTCCCAGTTAGGCTTTACAACTGTTCTCACTATTATATTGTGTAATAGTGGATTGTCTGGTCTGTAGATGTTTTAATTAACAATGTTAGCGGTATTTTGTTGAGAATTGTATTTATTTTTCCTAAAGATTTAGAATATGACATTTATTTCATAATTATGTATTATACTTACTCGTATTATCGTTACATGTTAACAAGAAAATATAATGTGAATGATTTTGTGCATATTTTTTATTAATAAAAAAATGAGATAAAAAAAGTCCGATATTTAACAAAGGATTTTAAATTAAATGAATTAATTAAAAAAATCTAAGATGGTCTAAAAGCCGATAAAGGATAATTATAATAGAATAAAAGATATCAACTTCCACACAAGCGAGTTGATGAATGACCCTATTTTTTTCTCTTTCATTCTAGTTCAAGTCAAGTCTTTCATTCAAGTCTTTCATTATAATTATAATATATCAATCCTGGATTTTGGATAATACTGCGGTAGCCTAGTGGTATGGGTAATGGACTGCTGAGACGAGGTCTCGGGTTCGATCCCAGGTTTACCATGGCACACACCAATGACTTTTCGATGCTTTTCGAAGTTATGTGTGTATTTATCGCAGGTTTATAAGTGGTTCATGGCAATAGGCTCGCCCACATATTACATTGGGACCTAAACATAAACTGGCGAAATATGGGTGCGAGCACCTCTGCCAACCCCTTCGGTGAATACAGGCGTGAGTTTATGTTTATGTATGTACTATGTCAAGGTGGTATAAAGTATAACTTTGTATTTCAGGAAAATAATAAGGAAACTCTTGTAATGAGAACCTGTGTTACCAAACACGCTGTTTACCATGTCAGTTACGTCAATTAAAGTGACGTTAAAACGCGCACAATAACGTCACATGTTTATCAAACACACCCTTCGTCACTTGCACAGTTACTAAGATGGTATTATTTAATGACACATTATTTTTTAATACATAGAGTGTTATGACGAAACAATTAGTTTGAGTAAACGAGCAAATAGCACAGTAGAACGAAAGTGTTCGATAGTGGACAGCCTCTGTGGCGTGGCGGTAGTAAACGTGACTGCCACTCAGGAGGAGCAGGTTCGATCCCCGCTCAGTACAAATATTTGTATGCATGAATATGGCTATTTGCATTGGTCTGGGCGTTTTTATGTATAATATGTATGTATTTACAAAAATATAGTATCTAACTATGTTTATCCGCATTCTAGATTCCATAACACAAGCTATTTAAGCTTACCGTGGGTCTAGACAGCGTTGTGTAGGATGTTTTGAAATATTTTTGTGGATTTTTATTTTTATCTAATGTAAACTAATTATGTATTCAAATGGAAGTTAGACGAAACGTTGCTCAAATAGAAGCTGAGCAAAGGTTAAATTACTTTTCACTAACATGTCGTGTTTGTAACTGTACCATAATTAAAAATATCGACACAAACCGTGACGCTGAACTGATCACAATTCTAATTATCTGGTAACAATAATCAGGTAATTGTTAACTGATTCTTCTTTACCCAAATAAAGTTCTAAAACTACCTGTGAAAGTAATTTTAAGTGAGTTGAGTTTTAAGCGAGGTTTTACCATTAGTAAAGAAGTTCCTTTGATATCGACGGTCTCTACGTAGAACAACGTAAGTGGTAGATGAGTGATTTGCATGTTTTATTTTCACGACCTTTGGAACACCCTAACCTAATGATCAGTTTAATAAAAATAAATTCAAGATGAAAAATTTAACTTTAAATCCATGCACGACATTTCCCATAAATACAAAAAGGACTCTAATTTTCAATGCAGAGCAACAATAGTGAACATTTGAGTAATACGACGTTGGATGCTCAACCCCGCGGCTAAAACTGATAAATAAATAAATATTCTTTCATACTAAAATCCTTTTTTTGTAAATACCTACATATCATAGAAACACCCAGACCAATGCAAATATACATATTCATGTATACCAATATTTGCACTAAGCGGGAATCCAACCCGCCCCGCTTGCTGTCGAACGTTCTACCGCTACGCCACAGAGGCCGTTCCTATAAAGTAGGTACAGAAAATTTAATGAAAATTCTAAAACATTACATTTCAATTCACTATTACTTTACTTTACTCTTCTCACTCGAATAACCCGTAAATGCGGATGCGGTCATTTCGATCCGCCGCACGCCACTTGAATGAATGTCGGTGGCAGGGCAGTCACAGCCGTGGCATTGTCCGTCACTCGGGCGAATACGAACGGCGCGGTCTTGGACGTCGTCTGAGGCGCCGCACCGACGTTCTTAGATGTTATTTAGGGCTTCATTGTGCCATTGGCCATTCAGACCGACAGTCGCGATTTGACTGTTGATAAGCCAGGATTGTTTCGACTGATGGACTGTCACATTATCTCTTAAAAAGCTTATTCAAATAACGAACGAAAAAAAAACGATTTACGACTCGTTTAGGCGTTTACGAGACGTCGTTTAGCCGTCCTCATCGAATATATTTAGTGTCAAATTAAGCGGCAAAACACATCATCACTATGAATTGATTTAACGTACCGCTTCATCAATCTTTTTGACTTCTTGATTGATGATTGCTCGCTCCATTGACGGAAAGTAATTAAAAAGCTACATACACAACCTATCGTTGTGATGGCTCAAACTTTTAATGACTTTTATAAAATGACCTCAGCCAGATATTGGTACTTTGTTTTTTATTGGGATATTATTAAATTTTTAAGAAGAGTGAGATTTCATTTTACGCTGGTGGGTTATAAGTTGTTGGAGTCAAAGTATTTTACTATCAGGTATCACAACTTATGCCGCGTCTTACTATTTCGCTATGACAGGTCATTTATTTTGATTCATAGAAAAAATCATCTGAATCTCACGCTCACACTAAATACGGTATTTTCATATACTGCTTTATAGAAATAGCAGGTTTTGTTAGATACACTGTTACGTAAGAAATCGAAGCTGATCCATTGTCGAAGTGATATTTTCTCATTCTGACTGTACTGTAGCAATACTTATAGCTTTTTCTCTCTGGGGTAGGCAGACATGGTAGTCCTTAATGATGTACAGTAGATAAAAGAGATTCGGTCGCACTTTTCATAAAGTTCCACTGAACATAATTTATGAGTTTCATCTAGTACCTTGCCATGCCAAACAACTAATTTCTATTAAGCACTTTGATATTTTTAACGATTAACAAAAATCGGATTGATTTTAAATTTTGCATACTGATCAAATTTATTTTTATATAAGTAAAGATTATTCTCATTGTTTGTACTAACTGTTGATTGATGGCGCTTGGTGTACACATATATTATTGAGTAAAACACTTTGTACTTTTCCACTATATTTTATTTTTCACCTGACTGGTTTCGCTTCACAGCATTCTCAAAGGTATGATGTAAAGTTTTTTTATTATTCTCATTATTTTCTGTTGTTAACAAAGTTTTGATGAAGGAGCCTTTATCACACATACCAGTCATAATATATCTAAGTAGGTACCTTATATAATTTCCTTATATCCAATATCCTGTATATTTACTATACATAGTTTGTATAATATAATCTAGAAAGCCAATACTCTATTAACTAGGTATATGTATTTCCTATAATATTTTGCAATGACACGGTTTACTCCTTAAAAAGGTATCGATAACGACTAGTAGAACTGCACACGTATTTTCGAATGTGTTAAGCCTATGGCCATAACATTTGCGATTTCAAGGACTATGTACTTTCAATCGGTCTCGAAACATTCTTTATACACAATTGAAATGTAATTATTATACTCTGTCCAATCATTTATTTAATTTTGACAGCTGCTTGAGGATGTACCTCTTCCATTATTCGCAAAATAAGACTTGAAATGAGTAATGAAAGAAATAATATAAATTGTCTAGTCGTATATTTATAGATATTTAAAGCGCCGCAGCGCCGAAATATCGGAAACTCCAAACAATAGATTGTAAATATCGCGATTCGTTACGTTACCTATTACATATTTTTCCCTTTCCATAGGTAGGTAAGTACATATTATATTCCTACCTGTAAATACTGAAGGGATAGACAGAGGTGTATCAACACCCAGACTTCACCAACAAGCCAAAAACCTACTTTAAATGGTTGAATGAATACTTATTGTGATTCATAAAACAGTTAAAATAATATGAAACACTATAATAACAAAACACTACCACATCTACACACCATTAAGTTAGGTACTTAAGTAAACTGTGTCTTTTCATTATATTTTATTTAAAATCTCGATTTTTTGTATTTGTCGTTTCAAAAACTCATTATAAAGACCAAAAATCGAAATTGAACTACTAGTTAGTCATCCATACTGATATTATAAATGCGAAAGTTACTCTGTCTGTCTGTATGTATGTTACGCTTTCACGCCTAAAGAACTGAACCGATTCAGATGAAATTTGGTATAAGGGTAGATTAGACCTTGAGAAAGGACATAGGCTATGTTTGGTCGCGATAACCGACATCCACGCGGGCGGAGCCGCGGGCTAGCAAAGTAACGATTCGCAAGGAGTCGTCGGACGAGTCGCAGGTTCTCTAGCCCCCCCTGTACACCGGTCAACCGCCTCGTCCGTGTTCAATTAAACCAGTGGCGAGATAGTCGGCGTCACGTACCGGAGTGCTGTCGATTGTATCTCGTCACATCTGTACTGTATGACCTCCAGTTTTAATTAGTGCAATTGGAGAACCGATTTGTGTGGATTAACAACTTCGCTGCCGGCTGAAATTTCCGGTGCGACGCGTGTGGCCAAAATATTTTAATTCCTTTTTAGCTGTGATATTGCTATGTAATAACAAAATTATCATGAAACTATGAATAAAAACCATTTTTTGTATGGAATAGATAAATAAATTAAAGTCCGCACATATGCGGGGCTGGCATACAGATTGAAAATTTCAATCTGGATGCCAGCCCCGCACATACGCGGAGCTAACTATTTCAGTTACTATCAATGTATATTCAGGTAACAATCACAAAATACTGTATGTTTTATAGTAAAATATTATCTATGGGAACACTGGACTTATTTCTCATATTTCTTAGAGTAATAATACACACTTATCCTACATATCACTTTGGAATACAAGAGATCAAATTTCTTATTTCAATAATAAATCTTACATAAAAACACAAAAATCAACTATATACCTATTAATTAAAAATTCACAGACAAAAAATAAGGCCTTTTATAAGGCTTTTAGGCCGCGTCCTGGACGACGGCGGGCGGAGCGGGCGGAGCGGGCGGTGCGGGCGGTGTGCGCGGTGTCCTTCGCCACGCCGCGCCGCCCGCACCGCTGTCATCGAGAACAGCTTCACACAAATGTACGACTTTGATAAAGACGCGGGTGTCGTCGCCCGCGCCGCCCGCTCCAGCCGCCGTCGTCCAGGACGCGGCCTTAGGCCTTGAACATTCCCCACCGTCACTCATTTTTACCTCCAGATAAACCCCACGAATAAAAATTAACCAAAAACAAAAATCCAAAAACCAACACTTGTACATAAATTTTACGTCCGTTGCGCGGGAGGCCAGACAACACGCTACACGTTGCGCTCAGTGCCGGCGGCAGACCGGCCTTTAGAAATTAAATAGTCGTAGCCCGCACATGTGCGAGACCGGCACACCGCGCACATATGCGGGGCTGGCAGCGAAGTTGTTAAGCGATCAGTGAGTAATGTGGGAACACTATAAAACAAGTAGTTCTATGGAATTGTATAAATGTTCACTGTTAACTTTTGGGGTTTGCAGGGTTCTTTTAGCTCATATTTTAGAGATAATGGATTATTCAAAATAAAAACAGCAGGTCACTCTTTTGTTAATTTAGTAAGTCCTTTCATTTTTTACTGCGGTGTTGCCAATACAAAATTCTACTAAAATATCTGCCACTCACAATCACTTTAAATACTACGATATTATACATTTACTATGGCGTTTCCTTTTGCCACAAACAAGGACTGTATTTAATGCATATTATGCATTAAAGGGTCTCAATTTTGAGAAGAAGCATACTTTGAATACGTTTGTAATGGTAACTTATAATGTTAAAGCCATTGATAAGTGGTACCAGGAGTAATGCAAGATCTCACGTGGTATTATCAGACAGGATAGTAGTAATATGGACAAAAAAACCCTTACCAGTAGTGTCACCGGTAGTACCACAGGTAAGAGGGGTATTTTAGGGCTAACACTATGTGCAAACTCTATACATCGACGCGGACTTTAACGCGGTTTAAAAAAGGACTGCTGCTACGGTATAAGTTAAAATTATCGTCAGATAACACATTGACACATGGTTTTTTATGACAATTCACGACTTCACGCGATTAAAAAATTTGACTTACTTTTGCTGACTTTTCGGGACTTCACGACTTGACGACAAAAAAAACAACACATTGACAATTTTAAAAACAAAAAGCGTTGTTAGCGATGAATTTTGTTCTCTAACAAATGTTTTGTTTTGCTTTGTCTATATGTGGTCTAAGGACTAATAAATAACTTTATCACTTTAACATTAGATTAGTAAATTATATGATATAGGTACCTATTGATACTTGACGCCGACCACCACTGAGCAGTACTTATATACTACTAGCTTTTGCCCGCGGCTCTGCCCGCGTGGATGTCGCCCGTTCCCAGCCGACCACCTGAGTTGTCCACCTGGTTGGTCAGTTAGGAATAAATGTTCCTAACCACCCACCTTGTGCATCTGGTTGGTCAGTTAGTAACAAAATATACTAACCGACCACCTGTGACTGTATAAATGCTGCGGCTTAAATCTATACATACGAGCCAGTCGTATGTTTAGATTTAAGCCGCAAATGATTAATTTTTGTGCAGGAACATATTCTCATGCAAATAAAATACAAATAGTTTTTTTCAATATGTGATTTCTGATAAGTGTATACTACGACAATTTGTTTTTTTAAGCATACTGTATAAAAGTCACAGGTGGTCGGTTAGTATATTTTGTTACTAACTGACCAACCAGTGATGCACAAGGTGGGTGGTTAGGAACATTTATTCCTAACTGACCAACCAGGTGGACAACTCAGGTGGTCGGTTGGGAACGGGCCGTTATCGCGACCAAACATAGCCTATGTCCTTTCTCATGGTCTAATCTACCCCTATTTCATCAAAATCTGTTCAGTGGTTTAGACGTGAAAGCGTAACATACAGACAGACAGGCAGACAGAGTTACTTTCGCATTTATAATATTAGTATGGATTTAGGGAGTCTATTTTTTTATTAAGGGCGGTGCATTCGATGATGAAGGTTTAGGTAGCAGCGGTAACGGTGACTTTAATTCATAAAAATAGATAAATACATACATCACGCCTGTAAATCCACAAAGTGGCAGGCTGAGGTTTAATAACACCTACATTTCATCAACTATGATCTTCAGTCACACGTAATAGAGTCGTCGCCTATTGCCGTCAAGTGGACACTTAATTATGGACTTTAAGTTTACTACTAAGTATATACTATATAGATGAAGAACAGTCTTATCCCTTAGTCACTCTCTACGGCACCGGAAACCAAGACTTACTCATATTCCTTATAATATATTTTTTCGGATATGGTAAACGTAGACAATAAATTTTTGTAATATTATTTTATTCACATAAGGGTCTACGCCTAAAGTAATATCTTAAAGTCAGATTTAAAAACCATTATTCTCCTCCGCCTCTGTGGCGTGGCGGTAGTGCACACGACTGCCACGCAGAGGGGCGCGGGTTCGATTCCCGCTCAGTGCAAATATTTGTATGCATGAATATGGCTATATGCATTGGTCTGGGTGTTTCTATGTAAAAAAGTATATAAGTATGTTTATCCGCATTCTAGATTCCATAACACAAGCTATAAAAGCTTACCATGGGTCTAGATAGCGTTGTGTAGAGTGTAAAAAAAAAAAACAATTATTAGGTAATTCACGTAATGAAAATTTGTGGGCTTGAACGATTTTTAATCGCGTTGATGCCAACGTCATAAATCACTTAGGTATTGAATTCAATAAATAATTTTATTAATGAAACAATTTTCATTACAACATACTTTAATCTTCTTCTTCATCATTTTAGCGTTAATCCCAGTCGCAACTTTCAGCTTGGAGTCTGGGCTCCGCTTTACCAGACAAACTGCGGATTTGGCTAAACTTCAATATTTTCTGAGAAGCGATTGCCATCTGACCTTCTACAACCCAAAGACGATGCATATTTTTTTTTAAAGACATCTCCCGCACTAGGGATCAAGCCCTGTATCGCGGGGGACTTTACAAACTTACAACTAACGAACACAAAGTACACCCAGACTCAGAACAACTATTTTGTGGATCACACAAATTTTGGTCCTGTGTGGGGATCGAACCCACAACCTCGTGCACAGGCGGCGCATACTGCGCCCACTGAGTCACGGAGGCGCATTGCAGCTAGACCAATTGTTGGACTTTTGAGGGTTTAAACTACCCGTAACGAGTGCCATAGATGTTCGTATTGCAACCGGGACCGACGGCTTAACGTGCTCTCCGAGACTTTATAGAAGTATGCATTACATACTTTAATAATCCTCTATAATGATGCTTATTATGAGTGAGTTCACGTTCGTGGAAAATCTACTATCGTTCGCAATTATTTCAAGCACTTTGTTTATTTCAAACTCTTTTCTGTATTATTCATATCAATGCCTATTACTACTTCATACTTAAAACTTGTTGAAGGAATTTTATCAAATTGCGCCTCTAAAATTGAAGAGGCTTTTTCCTATTATTATCGAATCCAATTGATAACGTATTAACCCTAACAATGCTGATTGGCCTCGTTATGAGCTACTTTGCAAGCAAATTGCCTGTTTAATTTTATATTACTTTACATTCAAATCGATTTAAGGAGCTGACAATTATATTGGTACGGCAGAGCTCTTGTTAATGGTAATAAAAAAATGAATATTCTTTTAAAGCTATAAGGGCCGATTCGACCAAATGTGAGTAAAGCATATTCTTAGAATAAACATCCATTTTTTTTAAGTATATTTGAACCGAAGCAAGTTACTAAATTATTCCCTCTAACCCCTCCAACTAAATATAATGCTTGTGCTAGGAGTGGGTTAACGTCGGTAGTGTAATGGCCAGGATTCGAACCCGGGACCTCTCGGTCGTAAGGCCGACTCCTTAACCACTAAGCTACCGACGCAATATGTGGGTGATATTGTTTGTTTATTCTAGGAATAAACTTTACTCGCGTTTGGTCGAATGTACCATAAGTATGCTAACTATTCAAATCGATTTGAATTAAAGGAAAGAAGACTTTGGAAAGATTTGGATTAGTTCGGGCGGGGTCCGGTGGCTCAGTGGTCAGAGCATTCTGCCGGGGTGCGAGAGATATGCTTTCGGCAATCTCACCTCCGGCAACCAAGGACCCACGACGGCGTGCGTTTTAATTGGTTAGAGTCCGACATAACCGCCTCCACCGGCTCCGTGGGGGTGGTATCCGTAGGAATTTTGCGTTCGATAAAAAAAAGTGGTCAGAGCATTGTCCGATTAAGAGAAGGATTGTGGGTTTGAATCCCACCCAGACCGATCAAAAAAATTCCTATCAGTCGGAGGTAAATACATCAAGTAAGTATATTTTTTTAAATGTATTCAAAGTACTTACATGACTAATTTACAATTTTCCAACAGCTAACCGTTGAGAAAACACAGCCGAAAAGCAATTTTCGTATTCAACTGCGTCAAATACTGCAAAGATGTTTTTATATTTATATTGAAAACTAAGGGTGCTCCACCCTAAGGGTGGCGTAGCGTGTCATAAAGAACGCTTTCATGCAAAGTGGATTTGTAAAAGTTTTCGCTAGAAATAATATTTGAATTTGTAATGACGTCATGGTGTATGTTCAGAAGATGGATGTTGTCTAGAGCGAGCATGCAAGGTGGGTTGATACGGCACCATAAATTATTATAAACCGTGTATTCAGTTTTGTTTGAAATGACAGGTATTCATTAAAAGCAACCAAAGTGTTTGATATGACTATGAGCTTTCTTCACTGACTTGACACTGAAGAAAGCTCAATGCGTTTATACTGTGAGAGACAAACTCAATTAAGCAGATATTGAAAGTGTTTGCTAGAGAAATATACAGCAACTGTAAAGAACGTATTAAGGACCGAGTCCGCGGAGCGCACGACTCAAAATCTGTCAAAATACAGACGCAGCCGTGCACGCACACATCACCGAGATGCACAGTGGGCTGCAAGACGCTCTTTACCAGTCAAAATAATGGTGAAAATTGTCTTACCAATGATGAAAAAACTATTTTAAGCCTTGTGGTTAGAGTGCATTTTTGAGTAATATGATTTATTGTGACGTATTACGTCTGTCAATTACATTTCGTATCTCTTTTCTTCTTATACATTCATCCCTGTCATATTATGTTACGTGACGTCATTGGCATGTCTTTTGTTTCAGTGTCATACATAGCATGTTCAACTTTTCACAGAGATTATGAGATTTCGAACAAAATAAGGCTGGGGATATACCTACACCTAATTGTTGATATCTGAGGATACTGAAAATACTCATAAAATTAAAATGCCCACCGCGTAGACAGACCATACCTGCCAGTTACGTACAAAAGAAACGATATTTAAAAGCCCGAATTACAAAATTCCAAAGTTCAAACCTGTACGAAATATCAAACTACGAGATACCGAAGATCACATTAGTTTATATTTTATGTATAGAGCGCGCATATTAATCTAAATGTATAGGAGCCGAGCACGACAATTTGACTTCTCGTCGCCTGACGGTAAGATAAAGGCAAAGTGTTAAGAAAGGGCCACCATTACAAACACGTACTTAGTTAACAATGGTGGCACTCAGCTTGACGACCTTACTAGATGCCGATCCGATTGTCGTTTAGTGGTAGTGGCGTGCTCTGAAGAGTGGAATGGTGTAAGAAAAGAAAATAGCTTTTTTTTTATACAGGACACGTCAATATGACTTCACCTCGCCTGATGTTAAGCTAAAGGCAAAGTCTCGGAAAGAAGGTCACCATCGTAAACATTTACAATGTTAACAGTGGTGGCACTCAGCTTGACGGCCTCATTAGATGCCTTTTCACGCCCCGCTTAAAGGACCCGGGACTGTAGGAAGAAGGAAACACGTAAGCTGGCAGGGAATTCCAGGTCTTAGTGGTGCGGCAGAGGAATGAATCACTGAAACGCTTGGTTCTAGCAGGTATACTCTGCACCGTAAATGGATGGCATCTTAGCCCTGCACGTGTCGTCCTGTAAAGGAAAGGGGAGGGTGGGACTAATTGGAAGAGCTCGTCAGAACATGGTAGAGACGGTGGAAAACCGCCAAAGACGCAACATCTCTACGCATCTGCAAAGGCTCGAGGGTGTTCGTGTCCTCAGGATTCCCAATAATGCGGACCGCATGTCGCTGCAACCTGTCGAGAGCATCTAATAAGTACTTTGCGGAGCCGTCCCAGAGATGTGAGCAGTATTCCACGCAGGAACGAATTTGGGTCTTGTATAGAAGACACCGCTGCTCCGGCGTGAAAAAACGTCTCACTCTGTTCAGGACTCCGAGTTTACGCGAGGCTGATTTGATGATACTCTCGATATAGTTTTTGTTATTCAGTTTGCAGCGAACATCCATACCGAGGATAGTGAGGTGATCCTGCAGTGGCAGTGGTGTGCTCTGAAGAGTGGGAAGGGAAAGGAAAGGAGATACCTTTGCTGTAAACGCACATGCCTGGGTCATCTTGGCATTGAACTCGACCAGGTTCCTAGCACCCCATTGAGAAATGTGGTCCAGGATCCAGTCCAGCTCAGTGACAAGAAGCTGCCTTTTTTCCGCGATATCAGACTGCTTAGCCGCAGGATGTGCGTAATAACTCCCGTGTAAGGTGCTGTCATCTGCATAGCAGTGAATGTTTCCGTTACAGAGCATGTCATTGATATGCAGAAGAAAGAGAGTGGGAGATAAGACGGAACCCTGCGGCATGCCAGCATTTACCTTTGCTGTGCCTGCGTCTTCTTAGCATTGAACTCCACCAAGTTCTCAGAGCGCCATTGCAAAATGTGATCCACGATCCGGACAATCTCAGTGATAAGAAGCTACCCTTTTTCATCGATATCAGACTGTTTTTTATATATCAGACTGTGATTTCCGTGATAACTCTCGTGTAAGGTGCTATCATCTGCATAGCAATGAAAGCTGAAGAAAGAGAGTGATGGGGAGAGAGGACACGAATACGGCGATCCTGCAGGCACCTAGCAACCCAATTGCACAGTTTCAGGGTCCGTCTTGCAGCTCTTCTTCCTACATTTCCTCCCCGGCTGGAGCCGGGTGGGGAGGTTATGTCGGACTTGAACCGACTAAAACCGCACGCCGACTGAGGGTCGTGGTGCTAGGCCGGAGGTGAGGTTGTCTTTGGCATATCCCTCGCACCCCGGCTAACAATCAGGGCCATCCCTTGCGGTCTGGCCCTCTTCGGGAGGAAGTCAACCAGGACTCGCCCTAGAGTGGGGAGGCGCGATTCTTAGCACGCCGCCGCCGTGGCCTGCTTCTGCTGGGATGACAGGCGGCTCTATCCGTCAGAGTTGCCTGCGCACGCGGGTGGTGTGATCTGTAAGTCTCTCTCTCTCACGCCGCCACTCCCCTTCCGCCGTCTCCTTCACGACCATTAGAAAGAAAAAAAAGGAGGACGCAGAAGGAGACGCTGGCCACCCACGCGTCCGCACAGCGGACCATCGCCGTGAGCGAGGTGGCGAGGATGAGAACTCTCACTCCCAGGGCCGCCACGAGCTCCCATCTTGCCGGCCACTCGGTGAGCGTGTACAGTCCCGTGACGTCGCTCGCGTCGCAATGATGGCACTCGGACGTTCGCTCCTTATCGATCAGACGCAGATTGACGTGATCGTACCAACGAAGGCGGCTCTCTTGCGTATCTGCGACATTGCGATACATAAGGCTTCTAATCCAGTGCACCAGGTCTACTGGTGGTCGCACTAAGTGATACCCGCGACTCCTGCGACTCTAGTGATGCTGCTAAATATGAATCAGTATCTTTAATATAACATAAGCCAACGAAACTTTTTTTATTACTAATATGTACGGAAACAGCTACTTTACAATATACATATGTATATACCTACTTACCTGTACAATCATATAAAATAGACCATGAAGTTAGTATCTAATTATAATTTCATTACAACAGAACCTAAAAATATTGTTTCTACAAAAAATATTTTAACTAGGTATATCCCCAACTTTACAGTTCAAACCTTAAAGCAAGTATGTCAAAATCTGATACATTATGCTATAAATGTACCAACGAAAGTGTGAAATGGCTAAAATCGGAACTATGGTTGTCACTGTAAAATGCATACTATTTTATTGCCGTCCAAATGATTATGAAGACGGTGGCGCCATTTTTCATTTCATATATTTCTTGGTAGGCCTATTTGTGTATGCATGAACTGTCATCACGCGCCAAAGAGACGTGCTCCTGCTTCGAAGGCCCGTGGGCGACTGACGGGCGATGAGAATAAATATGGCAGAAAAAAGACACTATTTTACGCGTTTTTCAGTAACTTTGAATTGATTTTTTAGATTGATTACTAAATGTATCATCAAATAGGTTTTGTCTTCCCTATCAAGAAGTCTTTGACTTTCAAATGTATACCGGTTCATTGCTAAAATCACTCATTTTCAATATGAATTTACTCAAAAACTGGAGCCTATTTCACTTAGCCTGTATGGAGAATTTACGTAAAACATATCTAGATTTTAGGGCTTTAAAAGAGGAAGTCCTTGTTTGTAAAGGTACAAAAAACGTACACGCTATATTTTATTGGTTTTTTCAGTGTTCAAAAAGTGTTTCTTTTTATCAATTTGTGTTGATTTATTGGGTTAAATCTGAAAAATACGAAGGCATGTTTTTGCATTTTTTCTCAATTTTGTGCGTTTTTTGACGTTTATTATATAACAACTATTAGGTTTTAAGAGTTTAATATAAGCATACCATAATTTTTGGTCTTTGATTGTAATATATACAAAGTATCATTGATATCAATCATATCTAAATAGGTTAAATATGAAAAATTGTAACACTCTTTTCGGTGATTTTCACGATCTGGCCCCTTAACAGAAACAAATACGTAAAACAGAACAATAATTTAAAGTAAACTTTTGAAAATAATGTAGGAGTAAAACTTCAGGCATGTTTTCAATTCAAGAGATATAAATATGATAATTTGATGTCTCTGCTTCACCTTTCTTGCCTTTTTTTTTAACCGTGGGGGAAAATCCTTCATGGATGTTATGCCGGACTCCTACCGACTAAAAACCCCCACGGTGACGCCCAGAAGCCTATGGTTGGGAGCCCCGGGTAAGCCCTCGGAAGGATGTCCCAGGACTCCCATCAGACCTACGGCTACAATTGCGGCCTCGCCTAGGGGGTGGTTCGGGTGCTATCCCGCGTCTATGGCGAGGACACGTCACGCTGCCGTCATGGGCCTGATTCTGTAAAGACGGTGAGCAGCCAACTCACCGTCCTCAGGCCCCTGTCATGGAGGCCGATGGTCTTCGGCGAAGACACGTCGGCGGCGCCCCAGCCGCCGACTGCGGAACTCGGGTGGGAGAGTTCTCTCCCGCTCCCGCCCCGCCGCCTCTTTCACGAGCATGAACTGCTCGCAGAAAGAGGCGGCGTAGTCCCACTTACTTCCGCTGGAGACCATGGCTCCTACCATGGTCTCAAGCGAGAGAGTGCCCAAGCCCAGACCAGTGTTTAGACGCTCAATTCTCACATACTATTTTCGGAAGTAACATTTTACCTTATACCTTATCTAATTGCTTTAAAATTCTGTTTAGTCGGACATTATCAATATTCAATTGCGAGGAAATTCTCGCCAGGACGAGCGAGCGGCAATTGTTTCTGTGAGTGTTTAGAAGAAGCAACTTTTATTTCTCCTTTCGAGAATCGTATATTCGAGGCGATAAACTCATCCTGTCTAAATGACGCTTTGTAAACAATAGTAAAATTATCATGTAATTTCTTATAGTAAACTTTTAATAAAGAGAAAGTACCCAATAAATCTGGAGGTATTACAATCCACTAATAAATAAATTTTAATTATTAAAAGTACGGAGATGCTATTTTCTTTATCATCATAAAATATGACTTTAATTGCGCTAGTAAAGACAATGTGGGCAAAATAATAAAACAAACAAAGACACGTGAGAATCCATCCACTGTTGAAGATGCAACCGTATACACGACACGGGAGTCGGGTGTCAAGTTTAATTGGTATCTACAGTATTTCAAACTAAGCAACAGTTCGTGCGAGTGAGTAACCTGAGGTTGAGTTCCAGATAAAGCGAATTCCGTTTCATGGAGCTCATGATCAACTAATAAACACAAAAAATATTAGTGAACCTTTCCGCTCACTATGTTCAAGTAGTTAGTCAACCTTTCCACTCACTATATTCAAGACATAGTAATTTTTACTGAGACATCGCTGTCCGTCTGTCCGTTTCTCTGTCACCAGGCTGTATTTTCATTTATTTTGGAGAGTTAGGTCTACGCTTTAAGTAATTCCTTGTATAATATAGTTTCATGTAAAATGAATGAATAAATTTTAGTTCAACGGTTGCCATATCGGGGGACCTTACAATATAAAGTAGTACTTAACCAGTTAAGGTCCCCCGACATGGCAACCGTTGAACTAAAATTTATTATTTTTTTTTTTCAACTTTTTGGAGGTGTTTTTTGTGACGGGGGTTTTTTATATAAGGAGACGCCAATATTTTTACTTTTTTTTTTTACTTTTACTTTACCATGCTTAAATTTTCAATTTAATTTTTATTTTATACTTTTTAAATTGATCTACTAGTCAAGCTCTTTCATTTCATACCCATATTGAGGGAATTATAAAGAAATATGTATTCCAACATGTTGTGGCGGCGGCCATCTTGGACCGATTTTTTTTCAAACATAGCTAAGAACACTCCCGACTAATATACCTTTTAAACAAAAAAAACTAAATCCAAACGGTTCATCCGTTTGGGTGCTACGATGCCACAGACAGACACACACACACACACACACACACAGACACGTCAAACTTATAACACCCCGTCGTTTTTGCGTCGGGGGTTAAAAATGAAATAAATTATTACCAACAAAAAAACCCGACTGATGCTGAAAAGATCGAAACAAGTTCAATAGCAGACGGTACCCATAAATTTGATAGTTTTTTTTATCGTGCGCAAAATCCCCACGGATACCACCCCATGGAGTCGGTGGAGGCGGTTATGTCGGACTCGAACCGACTAAACACACGCCGTCTTGGGTCCTTGGTTGCCGGAGGTGAGATTGCCGATAGCATATCTCTCGCACCCCGGCAAACCCAGGACCATCTCTTTCGAGATGTTCACCTTCGGGTTGTGGGGACCTCGGTGTCCCCATCTAGCCCCAGGTACGGGGAGGGGCACTTTACGCCGCCACCGCAGCCTGCTTCTGCTAGGGTGACAGGCGGCTCCACCGGTCACCCCCAGGCCAGAAAGATAGTTTGATCTCTGATTTCAATACTTGATACTACTAACTCTCTTTAACATTATTATAATTTACTAGCTGTTGCTCGCGGCTCCGCCCGCGGATGTCGGTAGGTACCCAATTTCAAAAAAATCTGGATATTGTTTTAGACGTGAAAGCGTACAGACAGAGTTTCTTTAGCATTTATAATTTTAGTATGTATAGTGAAAACCATGCTTTAATTTTTATTATTGAAAACTCATCATTTTTCAAAACCCCTGCTTGCATTGTGACCACACCTTGTGAATTTGAACGTGCGATATCGAGGGTTTCTATTGTACGTTTTTTGAATTTTATTTCGCTTGAAAGTGCGTCTAATTGGACGGTCGGAGGTTGAAAAGGAAGGATTTCCATTCAGCTTTATTTTTATTTCCTCTTTTATTAAAACAATAGGTACGAAACTTTTCGACTTTTGTTACGAAATTCTCATTGAAGGTTTGTGTCATACATCATTCAGTTTTTTTTTGGTAGAAATATCTTGATTGACATTAATTTTATGTAATCTTACTTTAAATTAGAAGCTACTTCAGTGATTTTATTACCTTTTTAGTTTCAATAAAAATACATTGTTTCATCAAAATATTGCAATATTAGGTAGAATAACTTTGAGTTTCTCATCATCATTAGACGTTGCATCTGCGTCCTTGCCCTCTGAATCCTCGCGGATCGCGTCGCCCGCGCGCGCATGCAACTCGGGCGTCGGAGGGCACTGACTGACCTCCGTCCCCCATGAGCGCGGGCCTGGGGGTGACGGGTGGAGCCGCCTGTCACCCCAGCAGAAGCAGGCCACGGCGGCGGCGCGCTGAACAGCGCACCTACCCATTCCGGGGGCGAATTGGGGACACTGTTGTCCCCCCTCCTGAGGAGGGCCAGACCGTAAGGGATGGCCCTGGGTCAGCCGGGGTGCGAGGGATATGTCGATGACAACCTCACCTCCGGCCTAGCACCACGACCCACAGTTGGCGTGCGGTTTTAGTCGGTTCGAGTCCGACATAATCTCCCCTTCCGGCTCCGGAAGGGGGGGGGGGTATCCGAGGGGATTTCCGCACGAAAAAAAAAAAAAAGCCCTCTGTATCCAAATTCGACCTTCTGGCTTATACTTCTTCATTTCCTACGATCTTGGATGTCAATGATCTCAACCATTGGCATGCATTGAGTTGCATGACACCCTACACGCCATCATGACAGCACTTTTTGGATCTACCTCTCGTGGGTTGATTGATCCAAAATATGGCCGCACCAACGAAGACGACTCTCGTGCGTTTCTTCTGCGATGTTGCAGACATGAACGCTCTGCAAATGTGGGTGTTCCTGATGCTTGGGTTCCTATTACTCATTTACTTATATTGTTTTAACTGCATTGTGAATAAAGACTAAGAGACCTGGGATCGCATAAGTGATATCACAGTGATACTTAACAATAGTTTTACTTCCAGAAACCAGTATTGCTTTTTCATCAAAATGGTTTTTAAGACAGCCATTAATCTAATTCAGTCTTTATTTTTTTCATTTTTGTGTATCATACAATTAGTTATTGAATGGCCATGAATGAATCACACAAAGCTTGCTTAACAATTCGAAATAGATGGTTCATCTGCATGGTTATTTAATTGAACCATAAAGTCTGATAACTTTCCAAAAACTAAATATGACTATTTAGTCCCATAACTAAAGAGATAATCAACGAAATAAAAAAATGTCAGTGTAGTGAAGCAACTTTCAGAGATCGAACGCATTACATAAACCGCTGTAAGTTTGATTAAACTGGCAGGTCAGTAGATGTCGTAATGCTCCTTAATTTTCCTTCAAAACGCGTTTAAAAAATCGTGGATCTGATAATTCTGTTCGCAGGCTTATTTTATATTAGCTTAAGGATATTCAACCTTTTGATCACAATAATTGCAAACGAATTTGATCCTAATTCCGTTGACAGTAGGTCCAGTTTTCCCTAAAAAAAATAAAAGGATAAAATACAAATATATCGGTAAGTATATTTGCAGGCTTAAGGTTTAACTGTGAAAAAGGTTACCAAGCCGACGATGGTGGGAATATTGATTTGTCTTATCAATATTGGCATAATACATATTGTGTGTATGTTACCTGGATTTTTTTAAATTAGGGGTATTAAAAACTAGCTTTTGCCCGCGGCTCCGCCCGCGTTGAGGTCGGTTATCGCGACCAAACATAGCCTATGTCCTTTCTCATGGTCTAATCTACCCCTGTACCAAATTTCATCAAAATCGGTTCAGTGGTTTAGGCGTGAAAGCGTAACATACAGACAGACAAACAGACAGAGTTACTTTCGCATTTATAATATTAGTATGGATAATAATAGGAATAGTAGTTGCCTATGAGTGCATGACGTGATTCAATGAAATAAAATAACATGTAAAATGGTCTAATAAGTTAAACAGATTGCTTCATTAACCTAATGGCGGATCATACACAAATTCTTTACGAAGTAATATTGAGGCGTTTCTTTAAATTAAGTATGATGTTAAAAATACACATGGTTGTGAAGAATGTGACCCTGGTGACATTCTTCACAACCATGTTCATTATGTTATGTTGTGTTATGTTGTGTTGTGTTGTGTTGTGTTGTGTTGTGTTGTGTTGTGTTGTGTTGTGTTGTGTTGTGTTGTGTTGTGTTGTGTTGTGTTGTGTTGTGTTGTGTTGTGTTGTGTTGTGTTGTGTTGTGTTGTGTTGTGTTGTGTTGTGTTGTGTTGTGTTGTGTTGTGTTGTGTTGTGTTGTGTTGTGTTGTGTTGTGTTGTGTTGTGTTGTGTTGTGTTGTGTTGTGTTGTGTTATGTTATGTTATGTTATGTTATGTTATGTTATGTTATGTTATGTAAAATTTTCTACATTTGACTATTTAAAAAACTAAAGTTAGTGTGGGACGCCCAACGGCTAGGTGGAAGGACGACCTCATCAAGGTCGCCGGGAAGCGCTGGATGCGGGCTCTATGGGAGAGGCCTATGTTCAGCAGTGGGCTATGTGTGGCTGATATGATGATGATGATGATGAAAGGTCTTTTATTTCAAAGTAAAATACTTAGACTATACACAATCTCTGTAGACACAGTATGACCACTACAGCATGGCGTAAACAATAGCTGCTACTTTGGTACAAATTTGACGTATTACCATACTAGGTACACATTATTAATTATTACTTGAGGCGAATAAATAACAAAAAATGGGACTAAGCAAGAATAAAATAGTCAATATAACAAGAATATTATTTTCGAGGCGAAACAAGAATAAAATCTAGGCCGAAAAAAGTTTATTTATGTGTGGGACGAAACCTGTGAGACGAATAAAGAACAATCCATTCCTTATCATTTGCGTGCGCATTGACAGTTTAAAGACAATATTGACACTAACCTAACTCTTATTTTGAGCCATCTTTTAATATGCATTTTGTTAGAAATACTGCCTTCATACAGTACATAGTTAAAGGTAAAAGGCAAAACGTATTTAAGCTCAATATGTCTTGTCAATAAATTAAAAACAGCTCAACGCCCAAACTCGACCCATATCTGCAGTTCGTGAACATAACTCACGGGTTTAAAACAATGTGAGTTCGGTTCGATTATTTTAAATAAGGTAATCCTCTATTCCTCACGCTTACCCCCAGGTAAAGTTATTGATACGGAAAGTTAAAATTTACGATGTCAGAACAGTTTGTATGTCAAATTTATTAGTCAAGTAATGCTGTGTTATGATTATTATGAGTTTACTTTCTTTAGCCGCTGTTAAATAAAGGAAGAGTAGTAAAAGGTTTCAAGGGTTGCACACTTTAGTGTCAAATCATAAAACAAAATAATAAAATCATAATATATCAATAAATCATTTAGGAGTATCCAAAAAGTTGACAACCCATTCTCAGACATATCAAATATACACAAAAAAAACATAATGTATAATGTATAATATTATAAATGTGAAAGTAACTCTGTCTGTCTGTCTGTCTGTCTGTATGTTACGCTTTCACGCCTCAACCACTGAACCGATTTTGATGAAATTTGGTATAGGGGTAGATTAGACCGTGAGAAAGGACATAGGCTATGTTTAGTCGCGATAACCGACATCCACGCGGGCGGAGCCGCGGGCAAAAGCTAGTAATGTATAAACATAATCGATCAACCCGTTCAGGAGCCGTTTGGTTACTAACACAGACGCGAGAATACCCAGGTACTTGATTACCTATCTATATTTTCAACAAAAAAAATGATTTTGTTATGAAACGCCATGAGAGCTTTATTGGGATCAATATAAAGCCCGATGCATACGTGACGGGTTATTGCACGGACGGGACGAGGCGGGATGTTTTCGAAGTATCGTTTCATACAAAATGTATGCGGAAGTGCATAGGAACGTGCCACATGTGGGGCGAAAAAAATCTCGTTACCGATGATATGAGATTCAAGACAATTCTTGAAATAAAAATATCATCTTTCCTTGTTAAATCCGAATCACTGTCACGGTTTATATACATTAGAACCACATTCAACCACCTGCCCGCCACTTCCACGATCCATCCGGGGTTTTTCCCATTACCTATGCCGTGACCTTTTAGTCTAAGCAATTTATGAACCAAATTGGAAATTAATAAAAACGAAAAAGGAATCTGGGGTAGCCCAGTGGTATGGGTAATGGACTGCTGAGACGAGGTCTCGGGTTCGATCCTAGGTTTACCATGGCACAGACCAATGACTTTTCGATGCTTTTCAAAGTTATGTGTGTATTTATCGCAGGTTTGCAATAGGCTCACCATTGCGACCTAATCATAAACTGGCGAAATGTGGGTGCTAACACCTCTGCCTATCCCTTCCGGGAATACAGGCGTGAGTTTATGTATGCATGTTATGTAAAAACGAAAATTGTATAAACAAAATAAATGACTATTTTTATTGATTTCCACATCCATTGCACTTGGTTAGACATGAACAATTCAATTATGTCACGCTCACTTTTCTACTTTCATTACATGACATAACGCCGTACTACAATCCTTATTGGATTCTAACAGAAAATACCTCTCACTGATAATAATCGGTTAGGCATCGACGCCACACAATAGATAAAATGAAATGGAGTTTTAAATCAAAAATTTATTATCATCTCTCATTCTATTGTCGACGTCTCGACGTGCGATAACCGTAATTGAAGTCATCCAAAAGGTATCGATTACACGATAATATTTGACAAAAACAGTTATTTGAGACGAGTTTATGATCGCGTAATCACAGCTGTCGTCCAGAACCTCGCAACTTTCATCAGAATAATTAGGTTTTTTAAAGCGAGCTCTAAGATACTTAACAGTGAAATATTAGTCATTATATACATTTGCGCGCATTGAGCAATTGCTTATAAAGTTAATAGTACCTGACCTATATACTAAGTGCTTTCTAGGAAATATATCCTTTGTGGACTGTAAATTGTAGTGTAATAGTTTTATTTGCATGAAATTTTATAGCATTTATCTAACTGTACAATTCGCTTACTTCAGGAAAAATGCATTACTCAGACACACTGAATCAATTCAAATTTACCTTCTCTATCCAACTTTAAGTCTTGGACTCAGTAGCTCAGTTGGAAAAGCATTCGCCCTGTAAAGGAAAGTTCGTGGGTTCAAGCCCCACTTGAGTAATTCATTTTTCCTGATGTAATTGAATAATAGTTTAATGTTAATTTTAAGAAACGATAATACGTACGCAGAAATAGATATCACACACAAGACCACGCTATGAAAATAAACAAATACTTTGACTTGACCATTGAGTTAACCAAAAATGTCTATGTGGTTAAACTCTACGCCGTAGAAGTCAGCAAGGGGAATTCCAACTAAGTCCCTGTATAACTTGTATAAAGACCTCAGATTGCCAAGAGTTTCAGTAAGCTCTTTACTCAAACGAATATCTAAAACGGCGTTGATAGGATCTTACCAAATTTGGATAGATTGAGGAGGGGTCACGAGTAGTCACGACTGACGGTGGAGGTGAGCGCTGATGCATCACAAGGTGGCCACCCTAAACCTACATCTTGGTCGCAAGTCCCAGGCGTCCTCACAGTGTTCCTCTGTGCCACGCCATGGACCTGGCGACCGCACGGTGAATCCATGGAATGCTGAGTACCGGATCTCTATTCTGTAGTCCAATAAGTGCGAAGGAATAAGAGATTACCTTAGACGACCTCAAGGTGGACCACGTGTTTACTATTTTACTATTTTAGACCCTGAAATTTTAGGAAAAAATGAATCATAACCATAAAGCTGTAAATAAAATATTCTAACAACTAAGTTTCCTCGATATTATCACATGATGATATTAGACAACCATCATTAACTTAGATTATGTAAATGTACTGAAACGGCCGGATTTGATTCAATTTCTAAAATGACATGATGTTGTAATGTCTCAACATACTTTAAAATTCAGTTTCGCTTACCAAATCATCTCAAACACGTAGTTATTTCGACAGCTAGACTATTGTTTCTCTTATTTCGTAACATCGATGTAAGATAATATTACGTACAAGTTATCGCTTATTATCTTGGTGCAAACTGCTATGCATTCAAGGATTGCTGTATTTGTACGTGCTTACTAAACTTCTAGGTCATTAGAAAAACAATAATAATAGAAGTTTAGCTATTTTAATGAAGGTGTTTAAATGGCAGCTGGTCTATACTTTCTATTTTTAGATTGAAATCGACCGTGTAAGGTCGCTGGGATCGTATATAACACTACTTGTAGATCAATTAATGTAGAAGGGTTGTTTAGTTGCTGTCATGTCTTTTGACAAATGCCAGCGGTGAGTAGAGTAGCCAGAGCTCACTGGAGAGTTTTTTGTTGTCAGTGGGAGAGCCAAAGCAGGACAAGCCTTTGTCCTGCAATATATATGTCCTGCTATAATGATATTAGTAGTAGTAACCCTGTTTTTTTCATTCAATTTCTTCGTTATTCAATAACCATATTAGCGTCGGTAGCTTAGTGGTTTAGGAGTCGGCCTTACGATCGAGAGGTCCCGAGTTCGAATCCTGGCCCTTACACTACCGACGTGAACCCACTCTTAGCACAAGCAATTTAGCTTAGTTGAAAGGGTTAGAAGGAATATTAATAACTTCGGTTCTAATATTCTTTTAAAAAAAAAATATCCAAAAGAAATCAGCATGAATGGCAATACTCTTTCACACAACCCAATGGCGAAGCATTGTAGTTAGATCAGTTGTTGGACTTTATAAGACAACTACCCGTAATGACTGCCATAGATGTTCGTACGGCGGCCCGTGCTCTCCATGCCAAGATCAGACTAATGCAAATACCCATATTCAAGCATACAAATATTTGCACTGAGTGGGGATCACTTTTGACTGTTGATTAAACAATAGCAATTACTTGCTGCTGTCTTGGCGACGGCTTCCAAGTATTCTTTAACATGGCAGATGTCAGTAAGATTAATTAGTGCGATTTATTACGCAAGCCCGTATTTGTGAATGAGGGTTGTGAGGAATTTCATCTACGGTTTATCTGTATGGTGATCTATTTTGCACTTAGATAGACATGAGTAAATATATAATGAAATCGAAACACTAACGGAACAAAATAAGAATGGCTGCATACTTTGCTTCACGACAACCAAAAAATTCAAAAAATCTAGATTTATTTATGTATATTTCAACGTTTTAAGTTACATTATTTTATACGTCCTTTTGAACTTTGTTTAGTATTACTTTTAATTACTTTAATTACCTTATTATTATGAATAAATAAAATGTTTTATTACTGATTCCTAAACTATTATAATAAAACATAGGAATATCTCTATCTTTGCAATATTTTAAAATATTATGACAATTTACTGCGGATATGAAAAATTCCTCGAATGGGTGTGGAATATAAATTTTACGGGCCGTTTGTTCCTCCCATAATTCCTTTTTCATTGAGACAAATATTCATATGTGTTATTAGAAGTGCGTGCATGCCTGGCATATAGAAAGCACTGACTTAGTGAATTTACTGAATTCAATTATAGAGCATTCTCTTGATATCTTCACTATAAATAATTTAGTCCTATATTAAATTTATTGTAATTGTGTCTGGCCCTGATCACAATAAACGTTGTAAAGTTTGCGTTTTGATTACACAAATTATTCAAACAATATCTAACGTTAAGGAAAACAATTTTATATTGATGTGAATAGAAATTAGAATATTTGTTTCTCGGTTTCTATAGCTTGAATAGAAGTTATGTGTGGCTGACAGGGCTTGTGTATTGTGTTCTGTAGTTTTGGGTCGGGAGCGGTCTCAAATTCCCCCTATTACCACCTACACAACCCAAAGACGATACCGAAGTATTGCAGTTAAATCAGTTGGACTTTTAAGAGCTCTAACTACCCGTAATGACTGGCATAGATGTTCGTGTGGCAACCAGTACCGAGGCTCTTCGAGGCCTTACTAGATCAATGCAAAATAAATAAAGAGAAAATATTTTTGAGATCACAAATTGACCCAAAATTCAATGTATTATAATACCGAGATGAAAACGATACTTTAATGCTATGTTCATTTCGCTTTACTCGATTCATAAGAACGTCTCAACGCCTCGCAAGAAAACGTGACGTGTATGAATTAAGGAGCTGCCGTGAATTAAGAAACCATGATGTCTAACGTTTAGAAGAGATACGATATTATTGCAGGAAAAAAAAGACATTCGTTCCAACAGTTAAGTCAATCTATTGCTTGTTATTTTTAATCTTAGCTGGTTAGTAAGTATCATTGTTAATTAGCCTACTGCAGTCCACTGCTGGACATAGGCCTCTCCTAATGTGCGCCATTTTGGCCGACCTTAAGCCTTTCGCACCTAGTCTGTAACATTTGGTAGTAACACTAATAATTCCACATTCCATAACATTCTACACAACGCTACCTAGACCTATGGGAAGCTTTTATAGCTTGTGTTATAGAATCTGAAATGCGGATAAACATAGAAACACCCAGACCAATGCAAATAGCCATATTCATGCATACAAATATTTGCACTGAGCGGGGGTCGAACCTACGACTCCTGCGTGGCAGTCGCGTGCACTAACGCCACGCCACAGAGGCTTACATAAATACATACATAAACTCACGTCTAGAAATCCCCGAAGGGTAGGCAGAGGTGCATAAGCGCCAACATTTCGCCAATTGTCTTAGGTTGTATGTTTACTGTTAGGATGGAAAACAATACTACTCTATCCTTAGTCGCCTTTCACGCCACCCACAGGAAGTACTGTGGTGAACGAATACGGCAATTAATAATTAATTACCCTTAATGAAAATACCAAAAATCTGTGTCCATCATTATTTCTTAGCCTTGCGTTGTTTCCAGTAGTATCGCAGTTAATTATTTGAATTGAATTGAATTACATTTAAATCTCTCACATTCCAGATATATTTTGAGCGTCTCAGCACATGCGAATTTAAATTCTCTGTTCACAGTATTTCAAAAATTCACGAAACGCTCACAAACATTAAGACATTTGCGCAGTAGTAGTCTTTTATGGGTAAATAGCAAGACGAAGTGCTTAAATTCCAGTAAAGGACACAAAATGTATATGAACTGGCCCGCCATTTCACGAAAATACATGAACTTGACGAAAAACAAGATTTCAGCTCAAATGTCACGATGAATATTTCTCTAAACCTGGTTTGAACAATGCTAGAAAACAGGCTAATAAAGATTTACAGTCTCATTCTTCTTCAATTAACTAAAAACTAGACCTATCGCAACCGCGCAGTGAACCTGAGACATGCAAAATGTATGGTTGGCGAACTCTAGGCAAACTTTGTGTTTCATTGTCTTTTATATAACTCACTCTTTTAAAATTCGAATACATCGGGACAAACGAAATGCTGAAGTGGGACTTGATGCCACGACCTTTACCTTGCAGGAGGAATGCTCTTCCAACTGAGTTATTGAGCCACACCTGAATCACTTAGAATTTCCATTCTCTTTCTATCCGTCTTTCAGGGCAACGGTGGAGCCATCTACCAACTTTCTTACAGAACTGTTGGAACCAATGAATGATTTTTCAAACATTTTGAAACATTGATTTTTGATGAAACAAAAGGCTCACTCTTTTGTACAGAAACAATTATAGAGAAACAACTTTACATAAAAAAACTATTGACCGATAGCAAAACAAGTCACGATCAGTTTACAGACTGGTAAATAATATTTTAAACTTACCACTCACCGATAATCTTCTTACGTGACATATCCAGTTTTAATACGTCTCCTAACATACGCTCCGAATATTGTAGGGAGGTGTATCCTCATTTTGGAGTCATTACACGAAATAGTATCACCATATAAAGTCCCAGGAGGGGAGGGAGTGACTTTGTGGCTGTTGTTTGTTTATACACTCCCATATATATTTTGGTTAATTAAGTTTTTGTGCGGTTGCGGATTAGTGACTGCGAGGGGAAGTAAAATTGGCGAAGCTAATCGTAATTTAGTGTAGGATGTTGGGTTGAGAGCGTAAATTAAATAAAATATGGCTCGACATTAACTTCAAAAACTGTAGCTGTACACAAAGGACATCATTCATTTTAGTCCAAATATGAAAGTGCCGGAAAACTATTTTTTTTTAAATGATGGCAAAGTTGAGGGACCGCTACCCTCAGTTTTGCCAAATTGAGTTTAAAAATCATGGAATTATACATTTGTAATGAACTGAATTATTGAAAATGTATGAAGCGTGAATGGTCTCCTTTACTAATAATAGGCCAATGTTCGTAGATCTGTTATTCCGCTTATGATAAAATTTGATACAGAGATGGAGTATAGCTTAGAAAAGGATATATGCTACCTCTTTAAAGCGAAAGGCTCGCAGGGGTTCAAATAAGGGATGAAAGTTTATCATTTTGGGAGTTTCTATTATGAAATTTTGTAGTATTAATTATTATACACACTTGATAATAAATAAATTTTAAATGATGTCTTAGAGCAGTTTTGAATTTACGACCTGTGTCGGTGTGAAATAGGGGATGCTTTATTATCGGGTGATAACAAATCATCCGTCATTTGCGGTCGGAACCGCGGCCAACTTCAAATTTTTTTTGTTAGTTCTTTACACCTACCTGTTGGTATAAAGTGACTAAGAATTTATATCACCAATAATATGAACCAAGATCACGTAAACCTAATTGCTATACTGCACCATTATGACCTGGAACTCAAAGTGAGGCGTGAAAAGGCATCTGATGAGGCCGTTAAGCTAAGTGTTTACGATGGTGACCCTCTTTCCAAGACTTTGCGTTTAACTTACCATTAGGCGAGGTGAAGTCAAATTAACGTGTCCTTTTATGTAAAAAAACAAACCTAAACTACGTTATCAATCAGGTTTTATTCAAATAATTGCGTTCTGTAAAACGTAAGAACCCATGTTATGTTATGTTATGTTATGTTTTTATTTTATAAATCACTAGCTTTTGCCCGCGGCTCCGCCCGCGTGGATGTCGGTTATCGCGACCAACATAGTCTACGACCTTTCACAAGGTCTAATCTCCAGATTCATTCATTCATGGATCTCCATCTACCAGATTTCATCAAAATCCGTTCAGTGGTTTAGGCGTGTAAGCGTAATATACAGACAGATAGATAAGTTACTTTCGCATTTATAATATAAGTACCTATGGATGTATGGATATATGAATTATAAAATAGCAGAATAAAATAAACGTTTTAAATTAAAAACAACGGCTTTAAAAGGTAATAGGTTATAATTATCTTTTTAACATTATAGAGACTACTTGCAGCGGTATATTTTCTCAAAATAAGCAAAAATTTACCCGCTTGCTTACCGGAGAGCAATTACTGAGTTTCCTGTAAGAGATTGAACATCAAACGAGCTTTAATTAAGCCTTAGACGACCCATAAATAGCTGCCTAAATAAAGTGAGTCTCACACGGCAACGTATTTCGATATGAATTGACTAAATATTTGTCACGCGAATGTTTAAATTCACTATTGCGATATTCTTAGTATTATTATTCCTGGAATACACTTTTATAGATGGTTTCCTAGTAGTCGTTAATTTGAAATGTCTTCTTCATTGACTTGTAAATTTCAAAGTGTAATTTTTTTCAATGGTTCAAGTAAACCGTCCTAAGGAAATAAAAAGAAAATAATAAAAGAAAACTTAAATATAAAAAAGACCTTGGAGTCGGTGTGGTGGTTATATCGGACTCGAACTGACCAAAACCGCACGCCGTCTAGGGTCATTAATTGCCGGGGGCCTCGAAAATAGGTAATGAAAAATTGATTTCCCAGATTATAAGAGGTAAAAGTACATGAAAGATATAAATAAGGTGTTACCGATAGATCTTGCTTGTAATAACATGCCTTGGTTGACAAATAGCGATAATAGTGTCGTAAAAAAATATATATTAAATTACATCGTTTCTTCTTGCTTTAAGGTAGGTTAAAAAGTAAAATCCGAATGGATAACCTTAACAATAGCAAATTAATCGGAATTGGTGGAACACAAAAACAAAATAACAGGGTGAAAATTAAATATTTTGCTCCCCTAAAAGTGTACGGGCGAAATGTTATATAAACAATCATCAGATTTGCAAATAGATTGAATCCGGGAGATATGCTACCATTTATTGTGGAGTTTCAATATATGTCTCCGAATACCTTTGTCATAATCAAAAACAAATTAAAATAGTACTACCATCATAAAACAATCTTTTAAATTAAAAAAAAAATATCAAAACAAAATCATTAAGATTAAAAAACCTAAAAATGTATGCAAAATTTCAAGATTTGCTTCAAACAAATCACACACAAAGCAAATATAAGCTTGTACGAAATCAGTCGGATTGCGAATTTCCTCTTTTTTTAAGTCAGTTAAAAATATGTCTCAATAAAGAAGAATGCATTAATTTCTCACATGGTCTTCTAGCACAATCTATGTTCATACTAGAAATTACTGACTTGTGTGAGCTCTGCCTAAGAGTAAAATATTTACTCACTTACGTTAATGTTTTAATTGAGTTTAACAAATTTTCCTACAGTTTAAATACAAAATTGAAGTGTTTTGGTATAAATAACATATTAATTAACTATCTAAGTAGCAGTTAATAGGCTATAACCGAATACCCTGGAATGCTTTGGAGCGGGAGTCACCAGTTCACCAGATCCATTATATTTTTAAGGAATTGGAACAAGAGGCCTTCAAAGTAAGCTTTCAAATAGAAATATATGGCAAAAGTAATTTGGTATATAATAAGTACAGTTGTACTAAAATGCTGTATTATTTTTTCATCTCGTTATCATTAAATAATTTGATCGTACAGTTAATGTTATAAATTGCTGTTAAAATAAAAATTATGTTTGTTGCTTGAATTAATTTTAGAAAAAAGAAACATCAAAATAGTGGTATAAACTTTTTTGTAAGCTTTTACGCCTTTGAAACATAATAAACACTTTTTACCAACAGAATTTGTATTATCTTAGTGAAATGTTATGGTTAAATCTTTTGTTATCTGGAACATTCAAAAGATTTCTCGAAGAAACTCACTGTTATAAGAAAGTCAAAATGAGTTTTATTTGATCGAATACTGAACAAATCACGGATATGATCGAACTTGAATATTGAAGACACTCAAAGAGTTTCATTCAAGCAAAAGATTCTTTCAAGCTAAGTTTCCAGTTTTATAACTAGAAGATACGGCGTAGATAGATATATCTCTCTGTATCCAAGTGCCCAAGGCATTCTGGATTTTATTAAAACTTCTCCCCTTTGAGATAACTTCTGTTTGATAGAGGCCATGAGGGGGGAAATATGAGGACAAACCCCACCCACTTGGTCTGGCAATTAATGCCACCATTTACGAAATTTTATTTCATTTGCAAATGCGAACTCCCGTTATTTGATTATTAATAAAATGAGTTTTATTTTGTTGCCGATTTGCATAATTGTTTCATTTTCACTTTTCGTCCGCCATATTCAATAAAGTCCGCGTGGTGAAATCTTTTAAAAAGAAATTAAGCTGGAGTTTGGCGGAGTTCTCGAGATTTTTAGTGTTTTATATAAGAAATGTTATTTCTCGGTGCGGTTAGGAAATTGTTGGCTCTCATTTCCACAATATTATAGGTACTCTCCTAGTATTTTTTTAAAGATTTCATTCCCAAAATAAATTTTATTATATAGGTATTTTATTATATTTGCTATTGACACCGGTTGGGGATGAAATAAAATCTCTCAAGAAATAAAACTTACGGTTTCTATTCCTGGCGTGTATTATTTATACAACTGCAGTTGACCCTATCCTGAGAGGACAATCTGCATCAGAGTCTCATCCAGGTCTGCTGGAAGAGATTTCTATTAGAAATAAGCAGAGCCTCTGTGCAACTGTTTACACCTATGTATCTGTGTTTATTCTTGAGTACGAAATAAGTAAATAAATAAATCAGTAGAGAAGAGGTTCGCAGATAGGTGATATTGAATTGGACATCTTTAAAGTACCTAACTATATTTTATTATCTCATGATAGAAGAGAGCTGGACAGCTACCGTGGCGTAGCGGTAGTGAACGCGGCCGCTACGGAGGCGCGGGTTCGATCCCCGCTCAATGCAAATATTTGTACTCATGAATATGGGTAGATATTTGCATTGGTTAAGCCGTTGGTCTTTTTTAATAAAATGCCTCAGGATCTGATAGACATGCCACTTAATAAATTTAAAATTCAAGTGAAAAATTGCTTAATAAAAAAAGGTTACTATAAATTAGACGAATATTTAAATGATAAAGGTCATCCTAATCTCATCTCTTGCTCGCACTGTAAAAAATTGCTATAAATAAAACCATATTTAAAATTAAAAAAAGAAGGATAATCGAGTTCACTGAGTTTCTTGCTGGTCTCTTATCAGTAGAACCACCTACCGGACCAGCAAAAGAATCATTTTCCAATGTTTTTTTTTTTTGTGATTGACATTACCTACTTGTAAAATTCTGACGTTCATATGTGCTCTTTATGTGCCTAAACTGAATAAATGAAATTGATTCTTTGATTGATTCTTTGATTGGTCCCGGTTGCCATACGAACATCTATGGCAGTCGTTACGGATAGTTGAAGCCCTCAAAAGTCCAACAACTGGTCTAGCTGCAATGCTTCGATATCGCCTTCGGGTTGTGGAGGTCAGATGGCAATCGCTTCACAGAAAATATCGAAGTTTAGCCAAATCCGCAGTTAGACTGGTAAAGCGGAGCCCAAACTCCAAGCTGACTGCTTCGAATGCGACTGGGATTAACGCTAAGATGAAGAAGAAGAAGAGAGTTAATAGTCTAGTTCCTATTTGCGGTGATAAGTATCTACATAATTCACACTTCAGATGATTTTCGAATCGATTATACTCAAGTCTCTAATTACTCGAGCCAGTGAACTAGAATGTTCGAACTAAATATTGATTTTTAAACGCATAGGTATACATCATGTTGTGACAATCAATTACTCACTGAACCAACGTTTGGAGTATATTAGTATCAATCAATGTCGAATTAATTAGATCAGATACACCTACACATTCCGGCGGTATTGCTAACTATTGAGATGATTTGACAAGCTTTTGGAGTACTATTATCTATTCTGTGCTTTTGGTAACGGCACTACTACATCATGTTATTTATTTACCCGATTGCGCCAGCGAGGGTATTGTGTTTCGCGCGTATGTATGTATGTAGTTTTCTTTGTTCCCTTCTACAGGCCTGTCTGCTGGACGGATTTTATTATTGGGGTCTCAAATGAAAGCTATTCGTCTCCTGAGTGTCATAGGGTACAAAACAAATGATTAAAAAATAAAAAACCCGACTGCCACTGAAAAGACCGAAATAAGTTTCATAGCAGGCGGTACCCATTAATTTTCTTTCGGTTTATGATTGGCAAATGGGTACCGCCTGCTATGAAACTTATTTCGGTCTTTTCAGTGGCAGTCGGGTTTTTTATTTTTTAATCATTTGTTTTATTTTACACTTTTTAGTTATGATATGACATGTATATCTTTTTGTAATTTACATATCGTTTATACTTGAAATAAAAAATTAAATCAATAAGTAAGAACATTAGCGAGAATGATTGTTTTGTTAAACAACTTCAAATCGTTATATATCCGAAAATATTATTTAAAATGAAAAATGTTAAAAGGAACCTAAAGATGATTTTAAAATACCTATTCAACGACACCCCACTTGACATAGTTCATCGACTTTTATTTTTTTCATTTTGACAATATGGCGTCTGGTTGTCGCTGTGGTGGATTTTGATTACTTTCATGTCTTTAGTGACACTCGCAAGGTTAAGACGAATCGATTGACGTATGAATTATCAAAATCGGCCCATGCATTTGGTCTCTAGAACGCCACATAGAAACAAACATACATACATACATACATACATACATAGACTGATAAACACATTACCCTCCTTTGCATCGCGCAGTCGGGTAATAAAACGTCAATACAAAGTACATAGTGGATTTTAGGTACTGAAATGTGTGTAGACAAAAAAATAATTTCACTCAAGCTTGTCGAGTAGGGTATCAAAATGAAGGGGATCAGAAGGCGATTGTATATATTATATGTCATATCTTATCTCAAAAGTTTAAAATAAAATAAATTATTAAAAAATTAAAAACCCGACTGCTGTATAAAAGATTGAAACTAGCTTGATAGTAGACGGTAGCCATTAATTTTCTTTCGGGTATGATTGGTAAACGGCTACCGCCTGCAATTAAGCTTGTTCCGATTTTTTATACAGCAGTCGGGTTTTTAATTTATTTTTTTAGCACCATGTCTATTTGACTTCACCTCGCCTGATCGTAAGGTGAAGGCAAAGTCTCGGAAAAGAGGGTCCATTATAAACCTGTGCTAACAATAGTGGCACTCACCTTGACGGTCTCATCAGATGCTATTCCACACCCCGCTTAAAGGACCCAGAAGCCCAGGACTGTAGGAAGGAGGAAACACGTGAGCTGGTAAAGAATTCACGGTGGAAGGTCTTAACGGTGCGCCAAAGGAAAGAGTCACCGAAGAACTTGGTTCTTGATAAAATATTCTGCACCGTATGCTGTTGTTTTGTTAAAACATATCCAGACACTCACAGGGATATTTACTATGTTCATTGTTTTTATTTGGTTACCGATATTTCGGCGCTGTTTCAAGCGCCATGATTACAATATACACTGTAGATACACTATTAATGTTAATGACCATGTCAATCTCAAATATTCAGACATTTATAGGGATTATAATTTAATTTTTTGTGCAATATTATCACTAGTATTTTCTCTAGCTCACTTTATTTATTAGATTATTATTAGGTATAATAAAATCCACGAAAAAGTAACAGGATTTTTTTGCATAGTGTATTTTAATTGGGAATAAAAATATACACAAAAGATTACAAAGAGAAGACATTAAGGGAACAGCATTGTTCTTAGCGTATATGAAGGCTCTTAATTACTCGTATCAAGCCCGCTGTGTTGCGTACATGTGACAGTTAAAACCCTTTTATCGTCACAATGCATTTTCCCTAGTTAAAACTAGAAAAGTCCAGTTACAACTAGAATTACTTAACATCGTTTTATTATTAACTAACTGACCCGGCGAACTTCGTACCGTCGATTTTTATCCACCCGCGTGGCATCCGATCCCGTTCCCGCTGCACCCTCCTCTATATTAATCATATAAATAATATAATAAGTATATACCTCTTCTTGAATTACTCTATCTATTAAAAGAATCTGCATCAAAATCTGTAGCGTAGTTTTGATGATATAAGCATACATAGTGACCGACTGACGCGTAAAGCGACTTTGCTTTATACTATGTAGTGAAAATGGAAAATGGCACTTTTTTTTTATGTAGGACACGTCAATTTGACTTCACCTCGCCTGATGTTAAGCTAAAGGCGAAGTCTCGGAAAGAGGGTCACCATCGAAAACATGTACCATGTTAACAGTGGTGGCACTCAACTTGACGGCCTCATTAGATGCCTTTTCACGCCCCGCTTAAAGGACCCGGGACTGTAGGAAGAGGTAAACACGTGAGCTGGCACGGAACGCTCCTCTCATATTGTCCACAGTTCTAACCAAATCTAACCCATTAACCCACTTCGGAACAATGCTTTTATCTATTAAAAACGCATTTTGTTTAGTAAAAAGTAGTTTTAAATTGTATTAAAATACGAAAATTTGTTAATTCTAGTTAACTAGGGAATACGTGTTTTAACGAAAAAGGAGTTTTAACTGTAACATATGAATTGCGTTCGTAAAATCCCTTGATATTTTTGTTTCAACGACCAAAAATAATAAACAACAATGTGAAATTCAATAACAACTCCTTCCAACCGCATCTTGTAGGTACTGTATGGAATACGAGAGGTGTTTATGGACATGCCTTGAAATAATATTACACAAAATTGTAGAATATTTCAACGGCAAACAATTTGGGGCGGGGCTGTTTGCTCTAATATACACCTTGTTTTTTTTAATAGGCATAGATGTACCCAATATTGTGTGTAAATAGAGGTTTCACTGTGTCCGCTATGTTTCATGTTGAGTCTATTCTCATGACAGAGATCCGTTATAAACCAGTGATCCATTTGGCACTTACTTCTTATTTCTATTTCTCATTGTCGTTTTGTGACTATGTCACTATGTGAAACAAACTTTTCTTGAATTTTAAATTTTTTATTGATCTATCACCAAATATTTGAAAGAGAAAATGAATTTATGATATATACTTATTTGATTATTAAACAATAAAATTAAAGAAAATATTGATACAATTTCTTCAAGGAAGTCCATACAAATTTGTCAGTGAAGGAATGCAGTTTTATGGCTCTTGAAACAATGGCACTGTTTTGACGAATTAACTCCTGGATTAATTAACATACTCAGAGACCATGCCTAATTACTGGGGCTTTTTAATTAAAACTTTTAACTTCTACGGTTTATTAGCTGCTGAGCAGTGAAGGGTTACAGTACTTATATTTCACCACAGGATTATAGTTTACAAAGACTTATTAAATTATTTTGCTGTGTAACAAAACTTTTAACAACGCTTATTAGTGTAGTACTTATTCAAACACTTAAAACTACGAAATTCAATAATATATGAGTGTTTAATTTCGTAGTTTTAAACACTTGAATAAATGAATAATTTAACAAAAGAGATTTGTATTTGCTAATTACTAAATATGGAATTAATTTTAAATAGATTGCGAGTATACCACCTATTACAATGTTATGAATAATGAAGTATATATATCGCAGTCAACTGGCTTAATCAGCCGTTTTATTAACTGCCTAGGCTCATTACTAAACGGCGCCGTCCAATTAACGAAGATTACAAGAATAGGCAAAAAAAAAATTTTCCTGGTTATATTCAGCATACTCAGATGATGTTGGTTCACTGAAAATATCGAATTTAACTTCTCGGTAAGAGTTACCCTCTCAGAAGTTAAATTTTGAAAAACGCAGGTATATGTGTTCATTTATATCTTACTAGCTGTCCCGGCGAACTTCGTACCGCCAATTTTTTCCCGCCCCGCGATCCGCGTCAGATCCCGTTCCCGCTGCACCATTTAGGGGGATGAAAAATAGATGTTGGCCGATTCTCATAGATACCGGATAAGCACAAAAAAATTCATCAAAATCGGTCAAGCCGTTTCGGAGGAGTATGGCAACGAAAACTGTGACACGAGAATTTTATATATTAGATAAGACACAGATTTATGAAATTTCGTGCACCTAGGTCTGAAAATTAGGTGATAAACGTTTGTATGGAAAGTTCGTAATTTTAGTCACTATCAATTAATATGGAATACAAATTTTTGAGGGCGAAGACGGGACAGGTCAGCTAGTCCTAGTATAATTTCGCAACACAAATAAATTAATAACATACACCTTCTAAGAGCCACACGCAAGTGCCTTGTGGGTAGCAAGAAACCAGCTATAGACAATTTTGCCTTACTCAAAGCCTCTGGTTAGTCAGATCGACCCAATAGTTACATAGTTAGGTAGATAGCAAAGCTAGCTATTACGTCAATTACGTCCCGTTGCGATAATAACATCAATGAGAATGGCATTTTGCCCAGCAGTGGGTCAATAATAGACTCAAGTGTGTTGTTAAGGCGCGGTTGTAATGTTTGTAGTTACCGCTTGTTTATTTTACGCGCATAATATAGGTTTCCAGGGCACTGACTAATTGTTTATGGGATTTTTTTTGTATTAAACACTTTTATACATAAATATTAAGTATAAATACAATATTTGAATGTTTTTTTTAAGTATTTACCTCAAATGCAAAAAACAAATACCGGGACCATAGTTCGATCCCAGGTTTACCATGGCACACACCAATGACATTTCGATGCTTTTCGAGGTTATGTGTGTTTTATCGCAGGTTTATAAGTGCTCGGTTAATGGAAATAGGCTCGCCACCTATTACATTCATTGGGAACTAAACATAAACTGACGAAATGTGGGTGTATCGTGAGTTTATGTTATGTTATGGGAGCATAGTGCTCAAAGCATTCTCTCTCTAAGAGAAGGATCATGGGATCGAATCCCAGCTGGACTGATCAAAACATTTTCTCATCTTAATCGGTATACATACGTAGTATATTACTAATAAGTTTATTATGTACTTAGTTATTAATTTGTATTTTGAAAAATGTCTGGCCCTAAACAGTATTTTTTTTATCGTGCGCAAAATCTCCATAGATATCCCAATAATAGCGGCCAATAACACCGATTTTTTTTGATATCGTTATGAAATTTTGATTAATTTTGCAAAAATAAAGTTCAGAGAATTCAATCACGGTGGCGCTATTAATGGAATATTTTATGAAACTGTTCTGACAATAAGATTAAGTTAGTCAAAAATGTTTTTCCGTTTACAAATTCAATTTAAATACAAAAAATCTAAATTTTATTACGAGTAAGTCAGTTAGTTAGTTTGTTAAAATTATATTTTTTATAAAAAAATGGAAACAAGATTATTTAAGTACCTTTAGTTAAGTAAATGAATTCAAAGGAATACTCATTTAATACTTTCACATAATGTGTCATGCCATCAAAAGCAGGCACTTTCAAAATATTAGACATTGCCACAAGGCTACGCTTAAATACTCACACTTCTTACTAAATTAGTTGTCACAGATTGAAACTCGGATAACAACTTGATGGCGGACTTAAACAGAATTAAGTTAAAATGTAAAATATCGCACCGGATCTCAAATTAGTCATCATTAAGCCCAATCCACGATATGATACTTTCGGTCATTGACATTTGTTTGATCTGGCAGGAAAAATGTGCCTGTGATTTGAGGAAGTTACGATTTCTATATTTGACCATCATACCAATAAGTTGCCGGTCTCACCATTAATATTACCTTACAAATTCATACTAGTTCCTCACCGTGGAGCCCTTGGTCGGCTCTCCGGCGTTTACTCTATTATAACATAACATAACATAACATAACATAACATAACATAACATAACATAACATAACATAACATAACATAACATAACATAACATAACATAACATAACATAACATAACATAACATAACATAACATAACATAACATAACATAACATAACATAACATAACATAACATAACATAACATAACATAACATAACATAACATAACATAACATAACATAACATAACATAACATAACATAACATAACATAACATAACATAACATAACATAACATAACATAACATAACATAACATAACATAACATAACATAAACTCACGCCTGTATTCCCCGAAGGGGTAGGCAGAGGTGCTAGCACCCACATTTCGCCAGTTTATGTTTAGGTCCCAATGTAATAGGTGGTGAGCCTATTGCCATTAATCGGGCACTTATAAACCTGCGATAAATACACACATAACTTCGAAAAGCATCGAAAAGTCATTGATATGTGCCATGGTAAACCTGGGATCGAACCCGAGACCTCGTCTCAGCAGTCCATTACCCATACCACTAGGCTACCGCAGATGTTTTTATAATAACGCTATTATAATAACTCATTAAAACCCAAAATAATTGTACAATAAGTTCTGCGTGGATAACAGATTGAGGACTTACTCAGTGCAATCTGTCAGCTAAGTTTTTCCCACCTGTGAAAAGGAGTATATCGAATAAACTTTGTTTGTTTAATCGCAATTGGTTGAGTAGAACCGGAGATAGAACCAAAAGTCGTGAAAACCGACATACATACGGGTGAAGCCGCGGGTATCAAATAGTTTTATATATAATAAGAATAGCGTGGATCAGGCTTCTTTAGATGTAAAACCGCAGAATTTTATGGTTTCTTTAATATATTTATTATGTATATTAGTCATTAATGTGAGTCAACTGAATTTAATTAATTGCAAAATTATATAACAAAGTTTGTTTGAGAAAACCGGTTCCCATTAAATTGGAGCTATATGACATCGTAGGACTCTCTAAAGCATTATGTAGGTATACAAAAAAAATATCACTTTTTCAACGATTTAAAGTTAGTATGAAGCCTTTGTGGTTCTAAAGTCGCCTTCAAATTAGAAGCGTGAAGTGACGCGTTATCACGCTACTGCTAACAACTACACTAGTGGCACTGAGTGGCGCTTCTAAAATTTGTATGAAAAATTTGGAGTGGCGCGTCAACGCGTCATTTCACGCGTCTATTTTGAAGAAGCCTTAACGTACCTGAAAGTTTTAATCAAATTGATTCATAACTTTCCTGTGTCGCGGGCAAATGTGAAAAACGGCACCTACTTCTGTAAAACTACCAAAACATTATTGTACCTAATCTTGAATGACCTTTAAACATTACTTAGGATATTATCGTGGACCAAGAAAGTTGAAGTAAATACCTGATATTGTAGATTTCGACTTGATTAGACCACGGCCACCTCCATTGCAGCGACTCAACCAGTAGTATGATATTCTATCATGTTACTGTGTCGTTATAAAATATTGGTGTAGGTTAATTATGGAGTTATCTATCTAAACCTAAGAACAAAAATACAACAAGACTGTGAGCACATTCTGCGTAAGTAGGTAAGTAAGTAGATATTTTTAGATAACTTACAATTTAACTGTGTGTGTGACAACTACATCCTTTAGTCACCCCGTGACCGTAGTTGCAGAGAAGCAACTGAACCATTGGGCTCAGTGTAAATAATAACAAAAGTGTTAACATGAGCCAAATAATTGTACAGTCAGGGTCAATCTTAAAACTATCGGTTAAAAAAAACGAAATTAAGATCATTTTGAGTAGTTTGTTCGTCAACATCTTTCTGATGCTGGTTCATCACAAAAAGTTCACGATAGCATCCGATATAAATAGTTTTTTTTATTTCATACAGTTCAATCTCTTGCCAATATCATATTTATGCAAGTTTTCAAAACGTAGGTACAGTTTACACAGTAAGTATTACATTCTCTTACTTTTTTTATACAGGACACGTCGATTTGTCTTCACCTCACCTGATGTTAAGCTAAAGGCAAAGTCTCGGAAAGAGGGTCACCATCGTAAACATTTACCATGTTTACAGTGGTGGCACTCAGCTTGACGGCCTCATTAGATTATGTTTTTTTTTGATCGTGCGATAAATCCCCACGGATACCACCCCCACGGAGGCGGTGGAAGTGGTTATGTCGGACCCGAACCGACTAAAACGCATGCCGTCTTGGGTCCTTGGTTGCCGGAGGTGAGATTGCCAAAAGCATATCTCTCGCACCCTGGCAGCTTTTCACGACCCGCTTAAAGGGCGGGTACTTTAAGCGGGGCGTCCTTACTTCATTAAAATCAAACTATTCAGATAGAAAATTATTATCCAATAAACTTAACCCATTCTTAACAAAGCCAATATCCGTGCTCAATTCCGCATTTATCACACCATCTATATAACACCGACAATCAGCAATAACAATATCATGTATTGCAATCAATGCTAAAATAAAATCTAAAATATTGTTATTCTCTTTACGTAACTACATTGTCTATTGTATTTCAATGCTCCAAGGCGCAATGAATTCTAATGCATAACGATAGTGCCGCCAACTTACTACCACTTGTTCGGTGTATTGTGAGCGCTAAAATTATTCGAGTAAGACAAGGGAATTATTGCTTTCGTATAAACGAATGGTAGCTGGTTAAATTTAGTTTAGCAACAATACATATTCACGCCAGTAAATCCGCAAAGGGGTAGGCAGAGGTGTATTAACACCCACATTTTGCCAACTACAAGTATGATTTTCGGTCACGTAATAGGAAGGGAGCCTATTGTCGCCAAGCGGGCAGTTTTCATGTGCTGTTTACTGTCATATGGAGAACAGCCCTATCACTATCAACTTCTATAACACCCACAGGAAGAAATAGAACTCAACCGGGATCCGTCACGGCAAAACCAGCCAGACAGCCTCTTTGGCTTGGCTGTAGTGCACGCGACTGCCACGCAGGAGGCGCGGGTTCGATTCCCGCTCAGTGCAAATATTTGTATGCATGAATATGGCTATTTGCATTGGTCTGAGTGTTCCTATGTATAATATGTATGTATTTCCAAAAAAAAAGTATCTAAGTATGTTTATCCGCATTGTAGATTCCATAACACAAGCTAATTAAACTTACCATGGGTCTAGTAAAATGTTGTGGAATATTTATTTATTAAAAAACATAAAGTGTGGTTAGATGAAAATAAATGTTTTAATAACTATTGTAGGACTGAACAAAAAGTGAATTCCATTGCGACTGGAACTGGTATTGTATTTATTTAGAGTATGAATGAATAAAAGCTGAAATCCAATATTAAAAAAAAAATTATAGCCTGCAACCTCTAAAAATTCAATAACATTCAGTATTCATTTGAAAACTTGACTACAAAAATCTGTATTAACAGATTTACACATTATTTATTTTATTCTTACATTCTTCTGTTAGTCTATATGCTGGGTGATCTTATGGGCGTAAAGAGTTGGGCACAGTTCCGAGAGCAAAATTATCTGGAAGTATAAATTTGGCGAAAGAAAAAAAAATGTTTTTAATAATGGTATTGGAATAATGTTCAGGTGAAAATTGAATCTGCGGTAGCCTAGTGGTATGGGTAATGGACTGCTGAGACGACGTCTCGGGTTCGAGGTTTACCATGGCACACACCAATGACTTTTCGAATCTTTTCGAAGTTATGTGTGTATTTATCGCAGGTTTATAAGTGCCAGGTTAATGGCAATAGGCTCGCCACCTATTACATTGGGACCTAAACATAAACTGGCGAAAAGGGGGTGCTAGCACCTCTGCCTACGCCTTTGGGGAATACAGGCGTGAGTTTATGTTATGTATGAAAGGAAAAATGTATTGGGGCTTTAAAATTTTCTTTTTTCTTGAAGGAATTTTTACAGCATTAAATATGCTAACTATACAAATCGAATACATAGGGAAAAAGAATCTTCTCGGGCGGGACTCGAACCCGCAGTCTTTTTCCCTTACAGAGGAATGCCTGACTAATTCGGCTACCGAGACACGCCCGATATGATTCAAATTTCCCATCTTATACGTCTTTAGGGCGACGTGGCGTCACGCCGGGCGTGTCTCGGTAGCCGAATTGGTCAGGCATTCCCCCTGTAAGGGAAAGACTGCGGGTTCAAGTCCCGCCCGAGAAGATTATTTTTCCCTATGTATTCGATTTCTTTTTTCTGTTGCCAAATTTATACTTCCTGATGATTTTGCCATTGAAACTGTGCCGAAACTTTTTATATCCAATAGGACTATAAAATCACCCAGGAATATCTAGGATATAATATATCTTGTTATAACAATGCGCCTTCAATAAATAAATGCGGTCCCAGTTAACTAGAACACAATAGCTATCCCATCTCTTCCTATGGACGCCGTAAAAGGCAGCTAAGAGCGGATTTCACCAATGATAGGAACCGAGATCAATTTATATCTAAACTGCATCACGATTTAGAAAATTAATTTCATTGAATAAAATGCGAGAACCCTGTTTAAATTGGAATAAATCGCAATTATTTTCACAAGTAGGTATTGGAATGAAAAAGTTCCTGGAATTTCCTTTAGTTATTCTATATTAAAAGAAGTGATCAGAATTCACTTGATATGGTTTTGTAAATAGTAGTACTAGGCCTTTACATCTTAAGTAGATGATTTAAGCAGTATCTGTGTGGCAGGCTCTAGTGTGACTGTATATACGGGAGTGACAGTACCGTTCGCATGATTGGAGCCTAAACTGAGGGTCGCTAGAAAGGGGGGCAGACGAGGCAACCCCTGCGCTCCCGTGTCTCTTCGGCTAAGTTTCGAAGACTACGGTTGTCATGGGTCTTACACCCATCAGCCAGGGACTTCCTCCACTTGGTTGGTCAGCCTGGTTTTCCCATACTTTGGGGTTGATTTCGAAGGAAACCATGTCGCGTTTTGTGCTAGGTATATTGTTACTCGTTTTGTGTAAGAAGGTATGAAAATTCAGCGTTAAAACGATTTTGACGATAGTCGCAAAATGATCTTATAACTAAGGTGTTAAGAACATATTCAAACCGTTTTATTGATTTAAATTATATTATTTTCCGAAATAAAGGTGTGTACCAAATATAAGAACAATCAGTCAATAGGAAAAGGGGAAACCGAGGAATTAAGATCATTTTTATCACTTAGTTCATCAAAATCAATTTGATGCTGACTGTGCTGTGAATTCTGAAGTACCTATCTATATTTTAGTTAACAAAATCTTTAAGTTTACAATCGAAATAAAATACCTACTTAACTTTTTTCTTTCTCTAACATCTTAAGAGAGATAATAATCATCTCTAAAGATTATTACGTGTGACCGAATACAATGATTGGTGAAACGTGGGTGTTAATTCATCTCTGCCTAACCCTCCGGGGATAGAGGCGTGATTATATGTATGTAAGTATGTAAGTAAGTATGTAAGTAAGTATGTAAGTAAGTATGTAAGTAAGTATGTAAGTAAGTATGTAAGTAAGTATGTAAGTAAGTATGTAAGTAAGTATGTAAGTAAGTATGTAAGTAAGTATGTAAGTAAGTATGTAAGTAAGTATGTAAGTAAGTATGTAAGTAAGTATGTAAGTAAGTATGTAAGTAAGTATGTAAGTAAGTATGTAAGTAAGTATGTAAGTAAGTATGTAAGTAAGTATGTAAGTAACTATGTAAGTAAGTATGTAAATAAGTATGTGAGTAATTATGTAAGTATGTAAGTAAGTAAGTAAGTAAGTAAGTAAGTATGTAAGTAAGTAAGTAAGTAAGTAAGTATGTAAGTAAATATGTCAGTAAGTATGTAAGATTATAATAAAATGAGACCATAGTTTTGCCAGTATTAGAGCAAATGTAAATACAATTTCGCAAACAGATAGTATCCCATAAATTCTTATTCAATTAACTTGTTTTCAGTAGCACTAAATTATAAGCAGATTTGATTTCACTTGGCGTAGGCTGTTGCCTTAGTTATTACATTGCCCTATATAAATTGTAAAAGACGCTTATTACGTACGATAAAACTGTTTTACGATAATATCTAGTTTCTGTGCAAATATATTGCATTTCGGAGGAGTATCTTATTACTACAAAGTGGGGAAGACTAAATTTGTAGTATATTACGTGGATTTTACTTTTTTATTTACTTTTGTATTTTACGTGTTTCGATAAAGGTAAAAATCTAATAAAAAAAATACTTAGCGTCATTGTACAGATTCCAAACAGCAATTTTTTTATGCCACTTACATGGCAAACAAGCGCACAGACCACCTGATGGAAAGTTGTTACTGTGGCCTATGGACGAGTGCAACACCAAGGGAATCACACTCGTGCTGCCGACCCTGTTAACACGAGAGTTTCTGGGCCATCAGTGTAGAAAACAAGCAGGACAAGCCTTTGGTCTTCCCACTGACAGCACAAAACTCTCCAGTGAGCTCTGGCTAAGCTACTAACCGCCGGGAACACAACACGAGGTTAATTAATTAATCAATCAATGCAGGAAGGCTTTAATTAAATTTAAATGCAATTATAATTAATACAATACACTAATTATGTAGGTAATCAAAAGTGTAAATACTGGTCAAAACACTTAACGTTCTACGTGTTTGGGGTTTCAATTCAACACAAAACCGCGTACTAAAGTGTCAGTTTGCAATATGCTTTTAAGTCGAATGTGTGCTATCTATTATCATATTTCAGTCAACCAATTTCAACTTTTGATCAACTCAAACATAGCACATTAACAGAAATCTCTTAACACCTAACGTGTAAAACCAAACAAGATAACCGAACATTAAGGCTTGTTGACACTATTTTAGTAGTCACTGCATCTGTTTGTCTATTGCTAGGAGTCAATATTATAGCAACGATTGGTAAATATGATGTGTTATCTTTGGTAATGCTTCTTGAGCTTGCCGTGACCAAACAGGAAAAGTGTCGTATTAGAGGAAGCGGTGTTAGTGAAGATGTGATTTTAAAAATATTGATGGTATAAAGAGTTAAGTGGTAGTTGGTGGCGAACTCTCCATTACCAGGTTTAAAAATACTGCCTATGAGATTAAAATGTGATTTTGGAGCTCTATAAACAACTGCAAAAAAGAATTCGATTAGATTCCTAATTTGGTTGCATATTTTCTATATTTTCTAACTCAGAACACCAAACATGCTGTCTGTACCTTGTGCATGTGCTTTTGATATCAATCAATCAATATAAAAAAGGTATTAAGATATAAAGGCTATTAAAGATAAAGGTACTAAGGTAAGGCTTAACATATAAAAAAGGTATCCTTATATCACAGGCTAATGAACTACTAGCTTTTGCCCGCGGCTCCACCCGCGACCAAACATAGCCTATGTCCTTTCTCATGGACTAATCTACCCCTATACCAAATTTGATCAAAATTGGTTCAGTGGTTTAGACGTGAAAGCGTAACATACAAACAGATAGACATACAGACAAACAGATAGACATACAGACATACAGAGTTACTTTCGCATTTATAATATTAGTATGGATATCTCACACTTCCAAATCTCCGAAGGATAAGTAGACAATGGAACAGTTCAATTTGAACCTCTGTATTTCAGAGCGAGGTCAACTATTTCTAGTGTCGAATCGATGCCCGGGATTGGCAGTGTTTCTGTTCGAGAAATTTAAGTAGCAGACCTGCAGATTAAACTGAAAAAAGCTTAGACGGAGGAGATTAGACTGAAAATAGCAAAATAAGTATGATTGTTATTAACTACTTCTGCTTAAGAAGTAAAATAAGTATAAAAACGTACCCACTTAACCCACTACCAAGTAAGCACTTTTTTTTAAATTGAATATATAACCGAAGTTACTAATATTCCCTCTAACCCCTCCAACAAAGCTAAATTGCTTGTGTTAGGAGTAGAAGGAATGGGTTCACGTCGGTAGTGTAATGGCCAGGATTCGAACCCGGGACCTCTCGATCGTAAGGCGCTTAACCCTACTTGTTGTTATATTATCATTTACAAGCCTACACAGTGAGCCTATTGCAGACAACAGGGTTCTTCATTTGCTATATTATAATTTCTCCATATCCCATTCTAAGTCACCCCTTTATACAGACACCCACGAGAACTTTTATTTTACTTTGTCAGCCGCAGCAAAAATTCAGAAGCGCACAAAATTAAATATGGCGCTATTATCTTATGAAAACTGTTTAAAACTGGACGATAACTTGAGCATACACTTAAAGCTACTTTAAGAGTAAAACTATACAACTTTATGCTTAACTTAAAGAACTTGCGTTGTTAAGTTAGTCTTGAATACTTATAACAGATATCTTTAATATAAGGCTACTGCTTAAATTGTTCTTCTTTTACAGTTTATCTTTTTTGTTTTTAATTTATTTGTTCTTTGCTTTTATAATATGAAGAACTGTAATTAGAAATGTTTTAGTGGTTCTTAAGCTTATCTGAATATTTAAAATAAGGTCGATGCTTAAGTTCTTACGTAACGCAGGCAAAAGAAAACAATTGGACCATTTTGTCAAAAAAGTTAAATACTATAATGTTGTCGATAAAATGATTTTTTGATTGCCTTGACTTCGAAGTGTGAAGTCTGTTTTTTTCCTAGCTGCAAATGGCTCGGAGAAAATAGTTGTGACAGTCAGACAGATAGACAAACCAAGGGCTTTAGAAAGGTTCCGTTTTTACCTTTCAAAGTTTTGATCTTCAACGGTCGTGAGCGTAGTATACTACAACCCAGAGGGTGTATGAATGACTTCATACATCTTAAATGTCAAATGAAACGGATCAACGATTAAAAATACATGCAAACGATAAAATAAGAACGGACGCAACTTTCACCACTTTTTGACCATTCTAAATTTAATAAGCTCAGTTAAATAACATTTATTGTAACTACAGGAAAGTTATTCAATTTGTCTAGTTTTCAACTTTATATCCATATACCTAAATGAAAAGTGTAAGTACGTCTCATAACTTCCGAACGACTATACCAAATTGGATAATTCTTTTTGTTTTCTCTTCGTTATTGTGTGACCTTTTTTTTAATAGAAGGTGCCACAAGAATGTGAGTAGAAATATAGGTACGTGGAAATTTGATTTTTTTATATCCCTTAGGTGGCAGACAAGCACACGGCCTACCTGATGGAAAGTGATTACAGTGGCGGATGGACGTATGCAACGCTACATCAGGGGCGTTACATTCGTTCTACCTACCCTGAAGAAACCTGCTAATGCCCTTTTTGAAGAACCCCACATTATAGTCGCTTGGTTGGTAGGGAGTTCATTCCACTGTCCACAGCTTGATCGTGCGTGGGATGAATAAAGGGAGATAGAAAAAATATGGCGGAATATTGAAAGCTTTTAATGGTTTGTGCAACGGTGCTCTCATGGATATATTTCCATCTAAGCACTTAAGTATTTGTAGTAAAAAATCGCTGCTAATTAAATATACATTTTCCAAGAATTCGATCAAGAATCAGCCATTGTATATCAGAGCATTCGCGAACTCAAAAGAATAAAAAGAAATTGAGCATTCAGTTACGAAATAGGTTCTCTTTTATTAGAAGCATTACGCATACTTTTGCTGCAACTCGATGAGGACAAATTACTAGTTTCTTTGTACCAGAAACGTTTCTGATAATTATAGCATTGATTTCTTTGTTAGGTACGATTACTCGATATTGATTAGGTACGTTGCTACTGAACAAAAGTACGTCTCTTCACGACTATAAAATTAATTATATCATTATTTTATTAATTGTTATTGGTACGAACTCATTTTTAGGTCAATGATGTTCATAAATTCAATCTTCTTAATTTGTTTTTGTCATTCTGTTATGAAATGTATTGCATTCATAATGATAATTAATGAGTGATACTTTTAATTAGTTTTGTATGTTGAAGTGTTTGAGAAAAATGATAATGTTATTACCTACATTATGAAATTAAGGAGGAGCTTAGTGGTTTAGGAGTCGGCCTTACGATCGAGAGGTCCCGGGTGCAATCCTGGCCATTAAACTACCGACGTGAACCCACTTCTAGCACAAGCAATTTGGCTTAGTTGGAGGGATTAGAGGGAATATTAGTATCTTCGGTTCTAATATTCTTTAAAAAAAAATGTACCTACACTTATTTCAAATAATTTCAATAATTTCTGTACTTATGGACACAGGCTAACTACGGCCGGTGTAGGTCGAAATGTCGGGCAAATTAAAGGTACGTACATATGTACCTATACCATGATCGAGTTAATTACCGTTATTATTATTGTATATCATGAAACGCGAGAGTTTAAAAGTAAGTTTAGAATGAAGGTTGCCAGATTAGCTAAAAATAAAAGAAAATGTGCTCATAAGACCTAACCCAATTATTTATTTTGCAATATCTCCAGCGTCATTAATATCTTGACGACGAAGTCTCAAAATGATCTTAAAACTTTCATATTACGCGCAAATCAAACTGCTTTATTGATTTCTATGGAATTATTGTCCGAATTAAAGGGGTGTACCAAATATTAGAACAATTGGTCAACTGGAACAGGGTCAAAAAACTAAATTGAGCTCATTTTGAGTACTTTGTGATGCTGACTGTACAGTTAGCATCAGATCGAGCTTGACTAGCAAAGTACTCAAAATAATCAAAATTTTTTTTTTTTTTTAATACATATTTCATAATTATCGTGGTATTTTGATGACATTGCTATTTTGTATTTTATGTTTAACTCTAATATTTTTATCTTATGTAATAATTGTGTACTTTTCTAATATTGCATGCCGAAATTGGTAGGACATGTATGGCTCTAACATCATAAACACCTTAGATGTATAATTTAATATGTTACATGTTCAGCAATAAATTGATTTGATTGATTGATTGATTGATTGAATCTTAATACCTTGATTTTCCCCCTTCCTATTGACTGATTTTTCTGATACACACCTTTATTTCGAATAATAATACAATTTGAATCAATAAGACCCATGGAGAAGGAAATGATAGCGGAGCTGTTGCAACGCAATAGAGTCGCGTGCCATCCAAACGTCAAATGGACTCATTCGGTCTGTGACGTCACCAGATAAACGTCAAGTAAACGTCCATGCGAGCGGTTGTCCTTTTTGACCAAAAGTTCAGCAATAAAAATTGCTTAAACCTGTTTTAAGAATGAAGTGTGCGGTGCAAGGGTGTACTAATTATACAGATAAGCAATTGAAACATTCTAGTGATATAACATTTCATCAGTAAGTCCGCTATATTTTTATTTTCATTATTAGAAAAAAATATCTTGACAGATCCATCTAGTATAGAATAGAAATATGTAACTTTGTCGTACATATAAAGGAGTTGTAATAATATCTCAATCCATTTCATGAACATTTCACTACAATAATTTCACCCGAGTTCATTAGTAATTCCAAACAAGTTATTTTATTTAAAAAATAGTATATTTCGCTAAAATTCAATGTAAAAACATTGGGCCATCTGTTGGTATAGGCCAAATCATTTAGGTTTTATAAATGATTTTGCCATAATCCGAGAGATGGCCTTATTTTAAAAAATATCATGCCCATTTCAAATTAATGTTGTTCATCATTATAGCGAGACCACTAAATTAAATTCACATTGTTTTAAAGTGTAGTCAGTAAATCTAGTTGTCAAAATGACAACATAATATATATATTATGGCTACTAAAATTCATTTTAGATTTCCTGGCAATCCAGAAATTAAAAATGCGTGGGTTCGTATTTTAAATAAGTCTTCAAGCTGGTACCCCACAAAATACACTAAAATATGTTCGAAGCACTTTAATAATATTGCAATATCAGATTTCGTTATTACAGTAAACTCGAGAAAATCTAAAAGACACCATTTCAATAAAACTAAGTGGCCAGTAAATCTCATCACTAAAGAATTTTATACCTAACTAGCTTCTGCCTGCGGCTCCGCCCGCGTGGATGTTGGCACAGAATAGATAAGGACAGAAGTTGCACTCCTTTGATGTTGAAGAAAGCCGCCGTTTTAATAACCTACAAAATTTTGTAGGTATCGCCCTTTGCTTCGAACAAAAATCGCCGCCAACTTGAGTGTTAATGTTGTCACTTTGTCAATTAAAATAAAACGTGAATGACTATTTATTTTTAAACCCCGACACAAGAAGATAGTGTATTATAATAATAATAATATAATTGTAGGTATTTTGCCACTTAAAACAAGCTCTGTGTGTACGTTAATTGACTTTTGACGCTGACTGTACTTACAAGTAATATTATAATTAAATACTAGGTAGCCACAAAAAAACAGCACGACTACGACCACGACATAAGTACGTGCAGAACAATTTTTCATTCTCTCTAGGTATCTCATTGTAAGTATGTATATCACAGGTTTTATAATGTGAAGATGTCAAGTGGCGACCAGTACCTAATGGCTTAGTTACTAAGTAAACAAGATATATACTTAAATTAAATATTCCACAACATTCTACACAACGCTATCTAGATCCATGGTAAGCTTAGCTTAACTAGCTTGTGTTATGGAATCTAGAATGCGGATAAACATACATAGATACTTTTTTTTTGTAAATACATATACATACTATACATAGAAACACCCAGACAAAACAAAAAATAGCCATCTATAAACTATATATTATGTATATTATGTACTAATGTTGTAAGGTTTTTATAATTATCATGAACATTATTATTCCCTTTATTCATTAAAGTTCGTATAAATCGTATGTTAAAAAATATCTAAAACGAAAACTCCATTAAGTTTAGCCCAAGATGTAAAAAATGACAGAAATTTCTTATATCTTTATATATGAATTCAAGCGGACGGAGCCGCGGGTAACAGCTAGTACAAAATATAAGTGTTCAATAGGTAAATCAGTGGTCCCGCACTCCCGCTTGTCATTATACACATAGATTATTCTAGAATTCTGTGCAGCGCTTAGTGGCGAGTTGTCGAACTACAATGATAATTGTTTAAGCTCTGTTTTTGTTCGGTTTCGCTATGCTACACTAGATGGAGGTCATGAACTCCCCCCGCCCCGGCTACTTCCCACCCGCATTGGGCGACGCGCTTTTGTTAAGAGAAAATATCAATGGGGCATCTCCGTTACTTCTCTCCTCCGTGATAAGACCCTTTGGTATTAACATCATTTGAATTAATCGAATACATAGGGAAAAAGAATGTTCTCGGGCGGGACTCGAACCCGCAGTCTTTCCCTTACAAGGGGAATGCCTTGACCAATTCGGCTACCGAGACACGCCCGATGTGATTCAAATTTCCCATCTTATACGTCTTCAAGGCAACGGTGGAGTCATCTAGTACCGATTTTCTTACGAACTATCAGAATCAATGAATGATGTTACAATCATTTTTAAACATAGATTTTTGATAACTCCGCCCAAACAATTGAATGAATTTTCACAGCATTAAGTATGTTAACTATACAAATCGAATACATAGGGAAAAAGAATTTTCTCGGGCGGGACTCGAACCCGCACTCTTTCCCTTACAGGTCCCTCATTTGAATTACTTCGCTAGTCAAGATCGTTTTAACACCGACTGTACAGATATCTTTAGCAACAGTACAATTGCTGTTAGATGTCAAGGTGACAAAAGTGGTAGCGCTCCACTCACGACGATATCCCCTTTCAATCTCGCATTTCAAAACCCTGTCAAAATTTTTGTTCCAAGAGGGCCATTGAAACAAAGAGCGAACGGCATCTGTTGGATGTCCAGCCTCCGGCGGAGACTCTCTGTAATCATCCGACATTTTGAAGTACGTAATTGGCCCACTAATGAATGCTGCCTTAGGCAAGCCCCAGTTTACGCAACATATTGACTGTGTCACTAGCGGTCCTTAAAACTTGCTTCAAGTTATATGAGAACAACTTACAATGATACACAATTAGGTTGATGTGTAATGATACACAATTAGGTTTATGTGACAGCCTCTGTGCGTGGTGGTAGTGAACACGACTGCCACGGAGGAGGCGCGGGTTCGATCCCCGCTCAGTGCAAATATTTGGGTCTGGGTGTGTCTATGTATAATATGTAGGTATGTATTTACAAAAAAAAGTATCTAAGTGTTTTTATCCGCATTCTAGATTCCATAACACAAGCTGGTTAAGCTTACCATGGGTCTAGATAGCGTTGTGTAGAATGTTGTGGAATATTTATTTCTTTATTTATTATTTATAATTTTTTTTGTAAGTGATCCAAATGTTGAAATAATCTATACTAATATATAAATGCCAAAGTAACTCTGTCTGTCTGTCTGTATGTTACGCTTTCACGCCTAAATCACTGAACCGATTTTGATGAAATTGGTATAGGAGTAGATTAGACCATGAGAAAGGACATAGGCTATGTTTGGTCGCGATAACCGACATCCACGCGGGCGGAGCCGCGGGCAAAAGCTAGTATACTATACTCTCTTCACTGTAAATATACAATAGAGTATAATATATACGTTGTAGATAAAATATACCTACTAGTAAATATAATACCCAATTAGGTCGTATTTATACCTGAAATAAACTTCCAAGCCAAAATTATTCAGTGAAAACTAAACTGTACTTTTAATCCTACTCAGGCATGCAGCACAATCTTCAAAGTAGTATCTTTCTAATCATGCATTATTTTGCCGAGCTAATAACATAACATAACATAACATAAACTTACTCCTATATTCCCCGAAGGGGTAGGCAGAGGTGCTAGCACCCACATTTCGCCAGTTTATGTTTAGGTCCCAATGTAATAGGTGGCGAGACTATTGCCATTAACCGGGCACTTATAAACCTGCGATAAATGCACACATAACTTCGAAAAGCATCGAAAAGTCATTGGTGTGTGCCATGGTAAACCTGGGATCGAACCCGAGACCTCGTGTCAGCAGTCCATTACCCATACCACTACCGCAGATCCTCAGTTACCGCAGTAGCGATCTAATAACTTACGAGTATTTGATCCGGAAACTAAAACACAAATATGTTACCGCTATCTCGGGTCCCTAGTAACGCTTAAATGAATATAGATTTTCTCCTAACTGGAAAATATAGTTTTAATTAAATGCGAGTACACACAGATGTATTACTTTTGTTAGTAATGTTAGGTAAATATCGAAAATAATAACCATCATCCGAATTGTTATTATACCTACTTTTTTAATATTCATTTAGTTAAAAATAAGCATTGAAGTAGTGGATGTCGGTTATCGCGACCAAACATAGCCCTTGTCCCTTCCCAAGGTTTAATCTAACTGTGTACCAAATTACATTAAAATCGGTTCAGTGGCATGCACCTATATGCATAAAGTGAATATAATTTAATTCAAAATCGAATCAAAGTCTATAGTTATTTAAATGTCTTTCTGTAGTAAAGTAACAGCTTTAAAAAATGTTCTTTTTTAGTCTAAGACTTAAAGCTATCTAGAGGGCGCTGCATTAAATTTAAAGTGACGTCACATAGCATTTATCTAGTGGACAATTACGTTTCTAAAGATACCTTATCTATCGAATTCTGTTCAGTACCTAAGACTTAGAATAAATGAACATACATAAATACATAGCGGTCAAAATCATAATCTTCCTTTTCGATTCGCCATAGTCGGATGCGGTAGGTACTACGTTTTAGAAGATAACTAATTCGATTTAGTAAAGAATTAGACGTACCAAATCACTACTAATTAACTAATCCAAACATCTTATTATGTTTTTTTTAACTGTGGGAATGAGACAACAATGATATCAGAAGAATATGTCTTAATTCCAAACAGCATCTAAGTGTATAATCAAAGCAGAAACCGGAACTCCTTGATTATTGGCTTCTATTTTATTACAGGTTTATACTTCACTAGCTGTTGGTTGTGGCTCCGCCTGCGTAGATGTCGGTTATCACGACTAATCATAGCCACGTTTGTCCACGGAGGACAGAATATGATTTCCTTCTCCATGCCTTTATCCCTTACCAAAGGTTTAATGTAACTGTGTACCAAATTTCATTAAAATCGGTTCAGTGGCGTGCACCTATTTTTTTAATGGAACAAACGAGCAGATGGATTGCCTGATAGTAAGTGATCACTGCCGCCCATGGACACCCGCAACACCAGAGGAGTCACACGTCCGTTACCTTCGTTTTAAAAGAGAGTACGCTCTTTTCTTGAAGGTTTGAAGGTCGTATTGGTTCGGAAATACCGCTGGTGACAGTTCATTCCACAGTTTAGTTGTACGAGGTAGAAAGTTTCTCGAGAAACTCGTAGTTGTGGACCGCCAGCTGGCCAGATGCCGACCTATATTCTGTATTGGTTCCCGGTGGACTAAACCCCCATATCTTCCCGTGCGTTTCGTAGAAAGCGATTAAGGGATAAGCCTGTTCTTCATCCGACAGTAAACATATGGCCCATAACAAAGTGCCCGCTTGGCAGCAATAGGCTCGCCTAACGTGGGACCGAAAAACATAGTGTGGCGAAATGTGGGTGTTATTACACATCTGATTACCCCTTCGAGGATTTACAGACATCAGTATATGTACATACATACATACATAAATATGCACGCCTTTATCCCCAAAGGGTTAGGCAGAGTTGAATTAACACCCAGCTTGTGTTATGGAATCTAGAATGCGGATACTTAGATACTTTTATTTCGTAAATACATACATATTATACATAAAAACACCCAGACCAATGCAAATAGCCATATTCATGCATACAAATATTTGCACTGAACGGGCATCGAACCCGCGCCTCCTGCGTGGCAGTCGCGTGCACTACCGCCACGCCACAGAGGCTGTCATGTAATAGGGGGTGGGCCTATTGCCATATTATTCCGGGCACTATTGTTGACTCGAGCCTATATCTGAGGCTGAGTCTGGGCTGTATATATCTGACTGATGTTAAACAGCCCTATGAGTATATGTATGTATGTAATATGAAAACTGCATTAAGGAGGTTTTCGCAACGATTCATGATTCAGTGCTAAATGAGTCAGTAGCTTTAAAATTTGCATTAAAGGCCATTAAAATGTCCAGTATAATGTGATTTTCCCACAAGAAACGTTGTCACGGACATGGATACCGGTCCAGAGGTAGTTTCATGGATATTTTAAGTCGTTATGACATGTCGGAACGTTACAAAGCTTAAGACATTTGGGAGGACATAAAGACACTACCAAATGTTTGTGAATGGCTTTTTCATTTGGTCCAAGTTGGAAGCGATGTGCGTTTGTTTTTTTTATTATTATTTGAACAGCATATACACGAGTTATTATTCCTTATGATACCTTTGCTGTGTATTGCAAGAATTATATGTATTGTTTGTTTTACCATCAACTTTTTTATATTCATCCATACTAATCCATACTAATATTATAAATGCGAAAGTAACTCTGTCTGTCTGTCTTTCTGTCTGTCTGTCTGTATGTTACGCTTTCACGCCTAAACCATTGAACCGATTTTGATGAAATTTGGTGTAGGGGTTGATTAGACCTTGAGAAAGGACATAGGCTATGTTTGGTCGCGATAACCGACATCCACGCGGGCGGAGCCGCGAGAAAAAGCTAGTATTATATATTACACTCTACTCATTAGTCTGTATATTACACTTTCACGCCTAAACCACTGAACCGATTTTGATGAAATTTGGTTTAGGGGTAGATTAGACCATGAGGAAGGATATGTAACTAGCTTATGTTATGGGTTGTAGAATCCACATAAACAATACTTAGATACATTTTTCCTGTTAATACGACACAACAATAACTGATATATCATTAATTAGTTTTTGCCCGCGGCTCCACCCGCGTGGATGTTTTTTTTTATCGCGACCAAACATAGCCTATGTCCTTTTTCAAAGTCTTATCTATCCCTATACCAAATTTCATCAAAATCGATTCAGTGATTTATCCGTGAACGCATAACATCCGACAGACAGACAGACAGAGTTACTTTCGCATTTATAATATTAGTATGGATACTCATGAATTGGATAAACAAATACATTTACATTATAATACGGTCAGCATCAGATCAATTTTGACTGGCAGGGTACTCAGAAAGATTAAAAACTTATATAAAATAAGCTAATAAGTACTCGTATTTGAAGCCCATTCTTTTTTCTCCGCTTAATTCTTGTGCTATACTCCTAGACACAAGTAGCAATAAAAAAGTGGACAGCCTGCAGCTATTGTTAATCTCGGCCATGAAACAGGTTCGAAGAGAGAAATAAATATAAAGGCCGCCAGATAAGAACACCATGTGAATGTGTTTTGATTACAACTGTTAACTCTGGTCTTAATTTAAAAACAAAAAATACCTTTATGTGAACAGTATGAAAGAGGCCTTACGGTACAGTCTAGTATTCAAACAAATCGAGAAAAAATATTGAATTGTACAGTTAGCATTCGTAATTTTTTTTTTAAATTCGTTTAGTAGAAACAGTCAGCATCAGAAATCTTAACTTCGTTTCTGTTCTGATATTTAGTACACACCTTTAGTTCGGACTATAATATTATTTAAATCAATAAAACAATTTGATTTGCTATTAATAAGAGAGTTTTAAGATCATTTTGAGACTTCGCCTTCAAGATATTCATGACGCTGACTGTACTATGACAAATGTTAACCAGCCAGTACCTACCCACATTTATTTTAAGAATTTTCAGTGTTCAAAAACAGTGATGATTTAGTTATATTCAGTGACCAATCTTACTCAAAATAAAATAACTTTAAACAGATTCTGTTGCGATTATTGTATTTATTTTTATTTTATTTCAATGAGCATTATTTTCGCGTAAACTTCAGACAGTATCGAACTAATTAATTCGAAATGATAGCCATTCAAATTTAGAATTAAGAACGTATACAAAATAATTATAATATAAAAGAAATTATGGAACTTATTAAGAGTTCGTTCAGTCGTTCGAACCAACTGATTTGCTTGATTGAATATCGAGTTTTTTAATGAAAGGTTTTATGAATCATTTGAAATTACCAAACTTTCTCCTTTTTCAAATTATACTCAATGGCAATATCCTTCTTTACATTTTTATATTGTGTTGAATTGGTTCGTTGAAGAAGCCAGGTGTGAAAATTAATCTTGATTTTTGATATAGGTCCATATAATATCACGGAGTCATAACACGACTTACTGTAATGATTTATTTATATAGAGAGGTCCAACTATTTAATCAACCAATTAGAGTTCTTCGAGGGTAGAAATTTTAATGGTTTCTTTCTTTGTATCTGTTCTTTTTACTATTCCAGATGCAAATTATAATCTATATATGTAGTTAGTGAAATCATATTATCATTATCATTAAATTGGGGCCAAAGGTGGGCCGTGTGAGGGGTCCCTGTAACGTGATTTTTGCCGGATTTTTGTACAGAGAGAACCGTAGTAGAATTTCATAAAAATTGCAATAAGAGGGAAGATATTTTCTCACCGGCTTGCCTTATCAAAATTTTCACCCTTCACCACACTGCCGTGTGCTTGTGTGCCACGAAGTGGTATAAAAGAAGCTTATTACGATAATATTTTATCATGCGGTATTATTTACTTTTCCACAATATTTTGTTTTTCACCTGACCGGTTGCGTCTCACGACATTCTCACTTTTGAGAATTTTATTTTTCACCTTCGCCGCAGGGTGCATGGAGGCGAAACCGGCCAGGTGAAAAATAAAATATAATGGAAAAGTACAAAGTGTCTTACTCAATATGTGTAGCAGACTCCACCAAGTGCCATCAATCAACAGTATAAATAAATGAGAACTAGCTTAGTACATGAATAGTTGTGACGCTACTCATATGAGTAACCATTTTACGATTTTATAGGAATCTATTGAGATTTTCTGGAAATTCATAAAGCTACTCATTTTTAACAGAATCGCTCAATGTGTTTTTAGACCCAAAGATCTAATTAATCTATCAATATTGTATAAAATATTAGCTTTTGCCCGCAGCTCCACCCGCGTTGATGTTGGATACCGCGACCAAACATAGCTTATGTCTTTTCACATGGTCTAATCTACCCCTATACCAAATTTCATCAAAATCGGTTTAGTGGTTTAGGCGTGAAAGCGTAACATACAGACAGACAGACAGACAGAGTTACTTTCGCATTTATAATATTAGTAGATATGGATACTATAATTCAATTGCTCACAGCTGCAAGTTTCATAAACTTCAGGAGAAGACTTCATTTGTTTACAATTCATAACTGAATTTCTCTGATAAATTCATACAACCTCGTTCGAAGTTAAGAAAGTTTAACTTGGTTCAAATAACTAATGAAAAGTTTCATGTGACGGACATTTAAGCTGGGTGATTTGCATATTGTTTGCATTTAATAGTTCTCTCACTGATTCTTGGTTCCCGCAATATTTGCCTGTATTTTTTTCTCACGTAAAATATTCTTGATGATTTTTAAATAATCAAATAAATGAAATACAAGATGGGGTTCGTATGATATTTATACTGTAAACATAGGTAACTCTTGCATTACTTCGAAAATCTGTATAATACCTACATAACTTTCTTAAAATGAACTTATACTAGTGTGTGCCCATTGCTCTACCCGCGTAATGTTCGATAATCACCACTTTTTCTCATAACCCCATTTCTACTCAACCAATTCCAAACAAATGAGAGATTAAACCTTTAAATCCATCGCAAACAAATATACACACAAATTATAAGCATTAAAAAATAAATTGTGTAATGAATTTTAAAATAACCCAAGTTATTTTTTCAATATCTCTAATGTATATAATGTATACTGTCAAGATCTTTGTTACCATGTTTATTAGCAAATAAATCATTTCTATTTCTAAAATTTATATTTCTGTCCTTCACAATTTTATATTTGCACTATATGAACTTTGCAGGGATTTCAATCAATCTATTTAGCTATAGTAATAAAACTGCGGCGATTATATTTGGCTAAAAATATGAAGCGTATCTAAGTGTACCATTACATTATACAAATCTAAATGACACAATAACCTTCAAAGAGACGTTAGAACTATTTATGCAAATCCGTAGCCGTTTAACAAAATGTCAACTGTTGTAATATATAACATGTATTTGTAATGTCATTGCAAGCAAAAGCAACGTTTGTGCAATACTGCTCTAATAGAATATCTTTGTCTCATAGCCGATCAAGATTTACGCAATACCATCAGATACCAAAATTGGATTGCAGTTGATATGCTGAGGCAATTACTGATAGAATTCTCGTTGTGATTGACATGAATATCTACTAATTATCTCTAGTTTGTTATCGTTATTAAGCATGAGTAGAATACCTATATTATATTGGTCAATGTAGGTATATACAGGTGCTATCGAATAATAATCAATAAATCTCGAATAACAATAAATGAAGCGTCTGTAGCTTAGTGGTTAAGGAGTCGGCCTTACGATCGAGAGGTCCTGGGTTCGATCCTGGCCATTACACTACCGACGTGAACCCACTCCTAGCACAAGCAATTTAGCTTAGTTGGAGGGGTTAGATGGAATATTAGTAACTTCGGTTCTAATATTCTTAAAAAAAAAAACAAAAAAAAAACTATCAATTAGCATATTGCAGTCCACTGTTGGACATAACTATCTCCTAATGTGCGTTATTCTTCTGATTCTCCGCCCTTCGTATTCACTATGTCCCGTCCCAGCTCCCCTTTTTCAGGACGCCTCAGGACTGACAGTCCACCAGGCTAAGAGGCGTCCCACCAATAATTTTCTATCGAATATAGGTACTAAATAGGCTCGAATATAGGCTCTGGCATTTTCTCTTATGAAAACTACAACGGTAGTCGCAACCGGAAAAATCTATTTACAAATCAAAAATAAAAATCGGACCTCTGGTCCTAGGAGTACGGAATTGACAAAATCGGTTATCGGTTTTTTTTATTTTACATAGATGCCTACTTCATCTAATACCTACACAGACTATTTTGTAATCGAGTACTAATAAACAATTACCACAATAGCAATAAATTAGCTCAAATCCACATTTTAAAATTAGTTACAATTATTATACATACAAAAATAAAGTAATTAAAATCTTAAAATATAATATAATATTAATGTAAATAAATTATCGCTGACGGACTAAAATTTTCGAATTTATAAAGTTACACTACTTGTTGCTTCATTTTGTATTACTTGCTCTTCTAACCAGTTTCTGAGTCTTTAAGGATTGAAGTCGAATTACAAATTTCTGTAGAACCGTTTGCTTCAAATTCGATAAGAGTATCATCAACTCGCATAATGCGAAAATATACCTACAGGAATCCAAGTCAGACAGAAATCAAGATTGACACACAATATGAGAACACTTGTAATTTTTACACAGTATTTAATTTATTGAACTTGACCGGTTTTGTCTTACGGCATTCTCAAAGGTTTACCAAAGGTTTTGGATGTTCATCTCAATATGTGTAACAATGAATTCCACCAAATGCCATCAATCAACAGTAAGAAACTTGACTTTATGAAAACAAGGAATGCTTTAAAAGTTCCTGGCGCGTAATAAGGCTGTAATAATGAGGCAAAAGAAATAACCTTCCCCATAAATTTGGAAAAAAACAATTGGTTACATAGCCTTGGTTTGCAATACTGTTTAGGTGGCATCTTTTAATCTCATGTGTTAATACCAGTTGTTTCACTCTCATCACCTGAAAACTGACTAACGAGACGTAAACTCGGAGTCCTGAACAGAGTAAGACGTTTTTTCACGCCGGAACAGCGGTGTCTTCTATACAAGACCCAAATTCGTTCCTGCGTGGAATACTGCTCACATCTCTGGGACGGCTCCGCAAAGCACTTACTAGATGCTCTCGACAGGTTGCAGCGACGTGCGGTCCGCTTTATTGGGAATCCTGAGGTCACGAACACCCTCGAGCCTTTGCAGATGCGTAGAGATGTTGCGTCTTTGGCAGTTTTCTACCGTCTCTACCATGGTGAATGTTCTGACGAGCTCTTCCAATTAGTCCCACCCTCTCCTTTCCTACACAGGACGACACGTGCAGGGCTAAGATGCCATTCATTTACGGTGCAGAGTATACCTGCTAGAACCAAGCGTTTCAGTGACTCATTCCTATGTCGCACCATTAAGACCTGGAACTCCCTGCCAGCTCACGTGTTTCCCTCTTCCTATAGTCCTGGGTCCTTTAAGCGGGGCGTGAAAAGGCATCTAATGAGGCCGTCAAGCTGAGTGCCACAACTGTTAACATGGTACATGTTTCCGATGGTGGCCCTCTTTCCGAGACTTCGCCTTTAGCTTAACATCAGGCGAGGTGAAGTCAAATTGACGTGTCCTATATAAAAAAAAAAAATCCTAACGTTTATTTAGTTGGTCGGTTAGGAAATAGTGGGAACAACTATTTTCTTTTTCACTATTGTTGTCACATTTAAAAAATATGAATGCGTAGTAATAAATCTAATGTAAATCAGGTTTATCATTATTATTTAAAAATGTTCCCAATCGTATATAACTAATTATTACAATGTACATATTAATAAGGTTTTTGTGCGAATAGCGTTCGCCATGCAGTTATCGATGATGACATTGAATTTGAATTTACAGAATACAATATCCGCTGATGATAATGCTGGTAAAGTGGACCCCAGACACCAAGCTGAAAGCTTCGGAAGCGACTGGGATTAACGCAAAGATGGAAAAGATGAAGGAGAAGATCATAATGATGAACATCCGCTGAACGAAGGATCAAAAACAACATAGATGAAACGTGGCTATTCGATATACTTACATATAGGAACTACCTTATAAATGTATTCCTATATAATAGGCATACTAAACAATGACGTAGACATGGACATCGCTATGCCTCACAAAATTTATCGCATAAACGGTTTTTTAAAGAATATTAGAACCGAAATTACTAATATTCCCTCTAACCCCTCCAGCGAAGCTAAATTGCTTGTGTTAGGAGTGTTAAGGAGTAGGTTCTCGTCAGTAGTGTAATTGCCAGAATTCTAACTGGGGACCTTTCGATCGTAAAGCCGACTCCTTAACCACTAAGCTACCTACGCTTCTTAACACGTCGTGTGTGTGACTAAGCACTATTGTTAACTTATACCGAAGTTGTAGCTATTTTTTACGCCGAATTGTAATACCAATTACTGCGTATATAGTTTAAGCGTATAGAAAATACTTGACAAGTCAGGGAACCGATCATTAAGGCATGATTACCGCTAGCATGTAGGAATGCATGTGAACTATTACAGAACAATTTCCACGAACATAGTTCTGTTATTTTACGCGTTACGGTAACGGCACACCTTGCACACGATATTGCTCTTTCATTAATTATGAGTTTTAATTAATCACGTCAAATAATACCTCAGTTGGGACCAGCCGGTAATAAATGAGCTTTTTATTTGTTCATTGCTTCATTTCATAATACACCTATATTATTTATCATGTATTTATTCTTATGCAATAATCGAATAATATCGTTTACGTTTCATTGACTGTAATGTATGAGAATGATAGCTGTGTTATTGTTGTAGTAAAATAATAATTACCTACTCTGTTAAGGTATGCATATAGACAGCCTCTGTGGCGTGGCGGTAGTGAACGCAGTCGCTACGCAAGAGGCGCTCTTAGATCCCCGCTCAGTGCAAGTATTTGTATGATTGAATATGAGTATTTGCATTGGTATGGTCATGCCTAAGAGTCCTGTCGGTCCCGGTGACCATATGAACATGTATGGCAGTCGTAATAGGGGAATTGGGTAAAATGGCAGCACATAGAAGGGCTGATCACCCGTCGTCTAGTCAAACGGGTTCCTCACTTGCAGTATTAGTAGTAGTAAGAGATACATAAGGGTTACTCTTTCTTCAAATAACTATTCGGACAAAATTGTATTTATCGGTAAACTTTACTTAGGTAAAGAATCCTCTCTCTGAAGCATAGCGACTGGGAAAATGGCATGTACTTCATACATCATATGCTTTATATATGTAACACGAAGATGCAAACTTCTTTATCATGGAATTTGGAAAGATTGTTATGGATATCTGCCATACGGAAAGTGCTTCAATTTTTAAGTAAGAAGCTTGCAAAGAAGGAAGGAATTCGCTTAATATTGAAAAAAAAAGATGATGCAGTCTGATCATAAAACTTTTTTTGGATTCCCGGATGATGTTCGAAAATGAAAAATGAAAATGTTAATTTGACTCAAGTTTACATTGTACAAGAAGTATTATTCAAGAATGTCTTTGTCATGTCCCACTAGTAATATTATACATAATACTGTATAATTTAATTCACAGTAATTCATCAAGTCTGTTTCCGATCTAAAATGCAGACCAGTCTTTGAATATCTTCAGACATAAGCTAAGTACGTCCTTTGTGTGACAGTCATGTTGTGCTGCAATTTATGGATTACAGCCTTTGTTGCCGTCTATAAGGTATTGACGTTCCATCGATGATAGCCCGGATAATTAATGGTTACCAACAGGTACTGGTAACAACAACAAAGTCTGTTGTTTATAGTTTACTAGCTTTTGCCCGCGGTTCCGCGCGCGTGGAGGTCGGTTCCCGGCAATTATTCGAATTTTTCTCGCCGTTAAAACCATCCTTGAACTTCAATGAACATTAACAAAAAAGAATTGGCCGAATTGGTTCTGGCGTTGTTGAGTTTTGCGCTGACCAACTCATTTAGCGATGCATTTTTTAGGTATATTATAGATTTAACCGTAAAACCTTTGCGTAGCTATGAATGACGACTAAATACTTAGCTTATTGTTTTTTTTTTATCATGAAATATTACAACTTATTTACCCAACATACATATAATCACACCTTTATCCCCGGAGAATTAGACAGAGGTGAATTAACACCCACATTTCATTAATAATTGGATTCAGTCCCACGCAATAGGGGGTGAGCCTACTGCCATATTCCGGGCATTATTGTTGACACGAGCCTATATCTGAGGCTGAATCTGGGCTGTATATATTTGTCTTTGGCCCACCTGATGGAAAGTGGTTACCGCGGCTTATGGACGTGCAACACCAGGGGCGTTACACTCGTGCTGCCTACCATAAAGAAACCTTCTAATGCCCCTCTTGAAGAACCCCATATTGTAGTCGCTTGGGAAAACCATGGCAGGGAGTTCTTTCCACAGCTTGAGCGTGCGTGGGATGAAGTTCCTTTCATACCGCACGGTGCGCACCGTATTCGGATGCAATGTGTGGGGATGAATTCCCTGCTTATGGCGAGCGGCGCGATGATAGAATGTGATGTTATACAGCCGTATCCCTTAGTCGCCTTGTACGATACCGCATGAGAAGAGAAAATGGGGTAGCCCAAATTCTACTCTACCGCGGAACACGCGGCGACCCAATATAATATTAGCTAAATAACAAGATACGATCTGAAGTTTACGTGAATATTACTCATTGAAAATTACTTTTTCTTTTTTTCTCTTCTATCACTTCTAAATATTATTTGCAAGATTGTTTCAAAGGTAGTTTTATTTCTTGAGTGTTTCTTTAGTCAAAGTCAGAAACTCGTAACAATACAATAGTTTGAATTGTAGTAAACTTGACTGTTAGCGTGTTTATTTTAATGCTGGTGCACCTTTTCCAGCATATTTGTAGCATAATATATAAAACATTTAGTAAACATTTTCTAATGCAAAATGTTTTCCACTTTCGAGTTCTCGATTTATAGCATTGTAGGCCACAACTCGAATACGAGCTTGTTCGACAGTTATCGTCGCTATGCCTCGAAGTCGGCTTAAGCATTGTTAGCTCAACCTACTCAAATTTATGAGGTGTAGTCTTTAAATACTTGGTTTATAGTTGAGAAAATACTTCGATCGATCAGATTTTGGTTTTCGTTTAGTATTGGGAGAGGCCTATGTAAACATTAGTGAACTGCAGTGTGTAAATTTCTTAATTGATTGATAGATAGGTTTGTAGTAGCGTGGCGGTAGTGAAAGCGACTGCTACGCAGGAGGCGCGGGTTCGATTCTCGCTCAGTGCAAATATTTGTATGCATGAATGCTATTTGCATTGGTCTGGGTGTTTCTATTATAGTATGTATGTATTTACAAAAAAAAAATCTAAGTATGTTTATCCGCATTCTAGATTCCATAACACAAGCTGGTTAAGCTATGCTTAGCGGTCTAGATAGCGTTGTGTGGAATGTTGTGTTGTGGAATTACCTAGCAAAAAATTATAATAGAAATGAGAAAAAAGTCACTAAATAAACTACAATCATTAATTGAATGCTCCGAGTCCACTCCTAACACAAGCAATTTTGCTAGAGGGGTTAGAGGGCATATTAGTAATTTCATACCATTACATAACATAAACTCACGCCTGTATTCCCCGAAGGGATAGGCAGAGGTGCTAGCACCCACATTTCGCCAGTTTATGTTTAGGTCCCAATGTGATGGCGAGCCTATTGCCATTAACTTATAAACCTGCAATAAATACACACATAACTTCGAAAAGCATCGAAAAGACATTGGTGTGTGCCATGGTAAACCTGAGATCGAACCCGAGACCTCGTCTCAGCAGTCCATTACCCATACCACTAGGCTACCGCAGTAATTTCGATTTTAATATTCTTAAAAAAAATACAAAGGACTGTTGCTTGTTTTGTGAACCGTAATATTTTGTTATATTTCGTGCTATTACATTCGCTTAAATGTGTATTTATCCCAAAGGCTATGGCGTAGTGCCTTAGACTAATAATTGTAGCAAAAACTTCACTTAATCCTAATATGAATCATATATCCTGTATAACTAGATGATCCACTTTTTTTTCCTCTAGTGATCGCTTAATAAAAATCTTGATATGATACTCATTCTAAGAAATATAACCACAAATTGCTCTGACTAACTCCAATATAATACAGTTACTAACACGAAAACCACGTATTACGTGAAACTTATAATATTGCTCATAATGTAGGCATCCGTTTGAAGTAAGCTCAAGAAAAGAATTAGGTTATGTATTTATAATGTCTGTGTTACATATTTTGAATAGCTGACAAAGGCTTTTAGTAATATCATATATCATCATACATATATACCTATCTTATTTTTTGTAAAATAAGGTATATAATTACCTAAATACTGTCCCAGGTCCTTTCGGCGTGAAAAGGCATCTGATGAGGCCGTAAAGCTGAGTGCCACCACTGTTAACATGTACCATGTTTGCGATGGTGACCCTCTTTCCGAGACTTTGCCTTTAGCTTAACATCAGTCGAGGTGAATTCAAATTGACATGTCATAAAAAAAAATCACATTCCTAAACACGTATACAAGTAATACAGGTAGATAATATTCTTTTTTGGTATATTGTATGTGTAACTTCTAATCTAAGAATCGCCCACAGCAAAACAAAGACTTAGGTGTTTTGTAATTTAATTGTTTTTATTACCTTTTCACACAGTTGGTGAGCAAAGTAAAGATATGTAATTACACAGCGCGGCTACCAAAATATGTCATTATTTCATCAGACTAAATTTGGGGGGACGGTAAGAGGAACTATTGTGTCAGTTTTGATGTTGAAGGTCAAACTAAGTAATGAATTCTTATTCAATGTATAATATCTGTGACAGATCTCGCCCAGAAGTGAAATTTAATAGTGTATGATTATAATTTACTCCTGTCCCTGACGTGACAATCGGCAATGGTATTTTATTACCGAAACCGGTTTGATATGAGTTATGCGGTTAGTGCAGTATTGCTAAAGTCTATCGATCGACAATGTCTCTCGCAGGACGTTCAATCCATACTATCCATACTAATATTATAAATGTGAAAGTAACTCTGTCTGTCTGTCTGTATGTTACGCTTTCACGCCTAAACCACTGAACCGAATAAGACGAAATTTGGTATAGGGGCAGATTAGACCATGAGAAAGGACATAGGCTATATTTGGTCGCGATAACCGACATTCACGTGAGCGGAGCCGCGGGCAATAGCTAGTAATGTTATAATAATATACCTGCCCCTCTAGACAAGTGGCAACTCGCTAGCGGCGTATCGTAGAATAGAATGACGAATGAGTAGGATTTGACGTATATGGCCACCGTCCAGCAAATTGTCACTTGTCTAGAGGAGCTTAACCGTCAGCATCAGATCTATCTTGACTAGCAAAAAATGAGTACTTTGCATTTTTGCATCGATTTCAATCGAAAGCATCTTACGATAGCGCCATCTATAGCGGTGACCCTCTTTCCTGAGACCTTGCCTTAACTATAGGGCGAGTTGAAGTCAAAATTACAGGTTCTATATTTAAAAAGGTAGGTATTTGAAGTTAAATAAACAATTTAGTATGTAAAACGTGTCTATCTACAAATATTGTAAATTTATTGTTCCATTTTGATGTTTTGCGCACGTTGTGGCTATTTTGGTAGCTGTTATGTATTTGGTCTAGCGATTTCAATTGAACTCTTATTTAATTGGTTTATTAATTATCGGTAAATCCGGTCAATCACAATAATGGACTATGTTGCCGGAAATGACAGCTCGGTCATTCAATATAATGGGAATTCCAGGAATATTTTTGCACAGCACTGTTTAAAACAAACTATTATTGAGGTTTAACTATATACAAAAATGCACATGAGATGCGCACATAATGCTCTGAACTGACACCAAAATAATGACGTAGTAGTTTCATCTACTACTAAATAAGTAGTACTAGTACATTGTAAACTGTTTCCATCTGAATCAATTTCAGATGAATGATTTTAACCCATGGGTGACTAATGATGATAATTGTCACATGGTTTGAAGTATAAGTTATCACAAATTACTCAAAATATCGGGTAATCCATACTGATATTATAAATGCGAAAGTAACTCTGTCTGTCTGTCTGTCTGTCTGTTTGTATGTTACGCTTTCACGCCTAAACCACTGAACCGATTTTGATGAAATTTGTTATAGGGATATGTTAGACCTTGAGAAAGGACATAGGCTATGTTTGGTCGCGATAACCGACATCCACGCGGGCGGAGCCGCGGGCAAAAGCTAGTAAGTAAATAATAAACAAATAAATCGCGATAGAATCCGTTAAGAAGTTATTTAATTTCAATGAGTGATATTCGCGTAAACTTTAGAGAAATGTATTCATTTTTAAGCAATAAAAGTCAAACATTCAATTAGTTCAACAGCCCAAACAAATGCTAATAAAAGGAACGCGAACTTAATTGGACTCAACCTTACATAACAACAAAGGAATCTGTTGCGCAATGCCATCTGATAGCGACGAACAAATAGACCGAGTGAGATACGATAAAAGTCGAATGGAAGATCTTATCAGTTACCCCCAAGTCTACCAGTAATTAGGAACAAAATTCAACAAGTTTATCTCAACGATCGAATGCAAACCTTGGATAATATAGGCTCATTAAAAGTGTATCGGTAGTTATTAGAAAGCAAGGCCAAGAAACATTTTATGTTCGGCGTTTGTAGTACGCTGTTGCAAAGCTTATCTAAGAATGGTGACAGGTTAGTAAATGTCGTAATTATAATAATAAATGTTTGTCGTGAATATGATTCATTAATTAACGTTAACTTAGTGTTCATTTTTTATTTTATTTTATGCCCGCGGCTCCGCCCGCGTGGATGTCGGTTATTGCGACCAAAAATAGCCTATGTCCTTTCTCATGATCTAATATATACCAAATTTCATCAAAATCGGTTCAGTAGTTTAGGCGTGAAAGCGTAACATACAGACAGACAGAGTTACTTTAGCATTTAAAATATTAGTATGGATAGAATGTCAGTAATCAAAATTACTAGTATTTCTGTTATTAACCCTTCTAGTTAAAGTAATTGCTTGTCTTATACACATCGGTAATGTTAAAGCCGGGATTCAAATCCGGTATCTCTCGATTATAAAGCCAACACCTTAATCATTAAGCTACCGACGCTTCCAGCTCATGATTAAATAATAATTATTATAGGTACTTTAATTAAATTATTTTTGACTGTTAGCAGTTACTAGTATAAATCAACTGTTGGAAAATTCGATAACCTTTTGTGTTTATTGAACGCAGCTTCTATTTATCAATTAATACAAACAGTAATATGTACACTTATTGAGAACACTTGTACTTTTTCCACAATATTTATGTGGCGATACCACATGTACCCAGCGCCATCTAGCGACAGCAAACCGAACTACTACGTCACTACTACGTCACTACGAATCCTGCATCGCGAAAGTGAAGTTCGCGCGCTGGTACAATATATAATATAACATCCCAACGACAATCGTTGGGCCGCGGCCCGCCAGGATGTTTTATGATGTTGGATGTTCTAGTTCCACCAAGTGTCATCAATCAACAGTATATAGCCTAATATGTATAGGTATAATAGATAGGACAACGTGATCACCTTGCCTGGTCGGAGGATCCTCCCTTTGTGTTGGAGGAACATCACACCTCGTTCCTCCACATTTATTATATTGAACCTGATCAGTTTCGCCTTATAGCATTCTCAAAGGTTTACATTTAGCAAAGATTTTGGATGTTCTAGTTCCACCAAGTGTCATCAATCAACAGTATATAGCCTAATATGTATAGGTATAATAGATAGGACAAAACGTCAGTCGGGTCAGCTAGTACCAAATAAATCGCGACATAGAGTCCGTTAAAAACATTACCCTCCTTCCTACCGTAGTCGGGTAAAATGTGGCTTTATTTCAAGGAGTGATATTCCCGTTAACTTCAGACAGTATTCCTAAATTTCGGTTTATTATTTTTGTGTTCTTTTTCGACATCCTACTAATCCTACTCCTACTCGTTCTATACTAAAATGTTTAATTTGTAATACAATCATGCTCTAACGGCTAAACGGATTTGGCTGAAATTTGAAAATGAATTTTACTGGAATAACAGAACACGCAGACAACATCTAGATTCTGATAAATGAATCATCAAAACTTACAGCCACAGTGATGGATGATTTTAAAAACTAGTTTTCAAATTTCTTTATCAAATCTCCTGGAACTTTTTATAACAAAATTCTTGAGACAAGATCTCAGAAATCTAGAATCTAGTTTTAAAAACAAGTCCTTACTGTTATCTCCTATAACTTAAACACAAGTGTCGGTAGCCTCATGATCCAGATAGGGTAAAGTCACAAAGGCACTGGCGACAAAGCCTGAGAACTGGAGCGGTTACCGGTACGAGGCTGCCTCGCATTTGTCTTGTTGCAATTCCGCAAGGTGGTTCCGCAAGAATTTTAGTGAGATTTCTTTCAGAAACTAAAGTGCGCCAGTGGAAGGAATGATTTTTTAAGTACTTCAGAAATTATGAATCGAAAATGAAAATTACAAATTATTTATTCAAAATTATGTAGCACTACAACAACTTTAAAGCAGAATTTTACGTCAAGAACATCAAATTCTTCTTAAAACTAAGTTTACCTGTGTGAATTTATAATTACCCATCACCTTAAACTTAAACTTAAAAGAAAAACATTAGAAGAGAGAGTTTGTTTAATCGTATTAAAATTTGCAGGAAACATACGCTTTGACAAAACAAGAATACTTAGATCAATAGTAATTTTACCCAATGGAGCTGGTACACAATAATTTACATTCTTTTATAGTTAACCATAAACACGTCTGTTCAAAATTCAATCTCAATCTTTCAAAGTCAAATTAAATTTAAAAGTTATGCGGTTTGTACATGTACATTATGTTCAAGTATCGCTCACGGTAATATGGTGACATGCTGTACCTGTTTTGGCAGGATATGGGTCATACACTATTTTTTTTAATATATATAGGACACGTCAATTTGACTTCACCTCGCCTGATGGTAAGCTAAAGACAGAGTCTCGAAGAAAGGGTCACCATAAACATGTACCATGTTAACAATGGTGGCACTCAGCTTGACGGCCTCATGAGATGCGTTTTCACGCCAGGTTTAAAGGACTCGTGACTGTAGGAAGAAGGAAACAGGTGAGCTGGCAGGGAGTTGCAGGTCTTAATGGTGCGGCATAGGAATAAGTCACCGAACCACTTGGTTCTTAAAGGAATATTCTGTAATGTGTGTTAATTGTCAGATCTTGAAACTTACTTAACTATATAACCATATCCTGTAGTATTATTACATAACTATAACCTATTCCTCAAACCTAATAAACAAGTCATGAACATATTAATATTTCAGAAAAAAAAACTACTGCTGTTGCCCGCGGCTCCGGCCGTTCGATTCGATTTAGGCGTAAAAACGTAACAGACAGACAAAGTTATTTTCGCAATTATTATATTATGGTATGGATAATTATTGAAATACCGTTGACAACAGATTCACAACAAACTACATAGACTCTGCTCTCCATTTTAGAAAACTTCTTTAAGAATCTTGGGATACCCCCAAGTACTTCAATATTGCTTTTAAACTTTATAAAATATTATCCTCATATATTGTCTACACTTGCACCGCGTGCGAGACTTTGAGAATTTATGTCAGCTGTGTATCTTGAATTATAAGAACAAGTATCTAATAATAGCTGTCGTAAATATTAATATGCCTTGCCATAACGTGGAAGTAGAGTGAATTATGTAGCACTAACTTTTTGTTTTTGCTTTTCTAGAATGAAATAATATCTCCGGAATTGCCGAAATCCGTGAGAGAAGTTGGTAATTTAATGAATTCAAAGCTGTAGACAAGAAAAGAACCTTAGCCACAGAATAGATAAGCGATGAAATATATTTAGAGATTTATAGAAGTCTTAAAACTTCGTTTACTGCTATTTACCTACACTGCAACTACGAGTACAAAAAAATACGCATTTTTTTTATAAATTCGTGCAAAATGCCAGCAGTATCTGATCAAACGTGACAAATAAATTAGTAAACGTAGTAGGCAAAAGGGCTTATTTTCAATTCTCCCTTTTACCGATTCTCCAGAAAATTATTTGTTCTCGACTCCTCTCAAAATTTAAAAATTTGTATCCTAAGAGTATACATTATGACAAGTACCGTTCAAAATCTGCCAAAAAGTAGTTTGTATTGCAAAATGTTCTCATTGCTTTAAAGCGACAGATGCTGAGTGCAACCTGTTAATTACAAACAACTTGGAGCTACATAGGTACCAGTTGCAATAATTGCTCGAGAAGGCGCGCGACAGAAGACAGTAAAAAGTTCAATAAAAAATGTTACCCGTCCACGAAGAACTTGTTGATTATTGCACAGTGAAACAGAAGAGACATGTCTTTGAATGTGTGAAACTATGTTTATAATATTTTTTATACACCACTTATGTGACAGACAAGCACAAACCTGAAGGAAAGTAGTTACCGTGGCTTAAGACGTGTGCAACGCCAGGGGAGTCACATTCTTGCTGCCGACCCTGTAAGAACAGAGAGTTTCTGTGCCGTGGGTAAAGTAAAGTATTTGAAGTGGAACCTCTCAGCCTCAGAAGGGATTTTGCCTCACTGTGTGTTTTCTACCGCCTATATAATGGTTTGTGCTCAGATGAATTATTTGACATGATGCCCACAGCTACATTCTATCATCGCACCGTTCGCCATAGACAAGGAATTCATCCCCACACATTGCATCCGAATACGGTGCGCACCGTGCGGTATGAAAGGAACTTCATCCCACGTACGCTCAAGCTGTGGAATGAACTCCCTGCTGTGGTTTTCCCAAGCGACTACAATATGGGGTTCTTCAAGAGGGGCATTAGAAGGTTTCTTCAGGGTAGGAAGCGCGAGTGTAACCCCCCTGGTGTTGCATACGTCCATAGGCCGCGGTAACCACTTTCCATCAGGTGGGCCATGTGCTTGTCTGCCACCTAAGTAGTATTAAAAAAAAAGTAAAGTAAAGCTCTATTTTCCAATAGAATATTTTACATTTCATACATTTTACTTATTGTTACCTACTTATGTTGAATAAGGATCTCTTTCGGGTAAAAGCCTCCTCCATTTCTTTCCTGAAGAAACCTTCCACTTTTCCGTGCCGTGGATGCAGGAGACAAATCTCTGCCACGGTATTCTGTGGGGCGGAGGTATTTCCCCAGTCGGGTTTCGCAACATGTTTCCTTCTTCCTACAATCCTAGGTTCTTCAAGCGAGTGAGTGAGCTGCCACCATTGTTAACATGGTACAGTAAGCTTCAGAGAAAAGGAACCCCCCTTGATAATGGTTTTATTCTCAAGGGGGGTTCCTTTTCTCTGAAGCTTACTGTACATGTTTGCGATGGTGACCCTCTTTCCGAGACTTTGCCTTTAGCTTACCATCAGGTGAGTTGAAGTCAAATTGACGTGTCCTTTATATAAAAAAGAAATTAGGACGGGAATACCGTCGATGATAGATCGTAATGATCCCAGAGAGGTCAACAGTGAACAATAAAAAAAAACGCGTAATGTTAAGCTTCATCATTCAAATAAATTGAGATTTTAGGAAGCTGTAAAGACATATAACACAAAGAAAAGACTGTGCCAAACCGTTCCTCTACGTATTCTCAATTTACATTAATAGTAATATTTTTGAATTGAAAATATAAGTTCTTTGCACTTTTTGCTGAGCACTTTTGAGGTGAACAAAAATCATGGAATTCGCGTCATCGTCACTCCGGCCCAATTTTATATCTAGTACTATAATAGTATCCAGTACTATACTCCTAGTATGTTACATAACTAATACAGAGATTATTGTAAATTATATAGTTGAAATTTTCGCACGTAGGCAAATTAAACGTAGGCACACCTCTGCCAACAGACTGTCTTTCAATTTAATCTTTGCTGAAGTACAATGGATGCAACAAAGTTTCTTTGACCATCAGCTGCCATCAAGGACAGTGGTTATAAGAAAACAATGTGGTTTTCACGATGGGCTTTCGATAAGCAATATCAAGATACTTATCTGAAGATCTATTTTCCAAAGGTACAATCTCTCCGCATTGGGTAAATGTGCAACGCCGTTGTGCAACATTACGCAACAAGATCAATAGGTACTTAGTTTTATTTTATTAGTCTTTATCCATATTATTCCATACTTTCATACTAATATTATAAATGTGAAAGTAACTCTGTCTGTATGTCTGTAGTTACGCTTTCACGCTTAAACCACTGAATCTATTTTGATGAAATTTGGTATAGAGGTAGATTAGACCTTGAGGAGGGACATAGGCTATATTTGGTCGCGATAACCGACATCCACGGTGGCGAAAAGCCAGTAGACTAAATTCTCAAAATTTCTACATAAATAAATTAAGTCTCTAGTTAGTCAGACTCAGTCGGAATCGTTCCGTTTGGAGCCGCTTGTCACCCTAGCAGTGCGCCTCCCCGTACCCGGGGCTAGATGGGGACACCGAGGTCCCCACAACCCGAAGAGGACCATCTCCAAAGAGATGGTCCTGGGTCTGCCGGGGTGCGAGAGATATGCTTTCGGCAATCTCACCTCCGGCAACCAAGGACCCAAGACGGCGTGCGTTTTGGTCGATTCGAGTCTGACATAACCAACTCCACGCACGATATAAAAAAACACGTTGGTTTAAACGTCCCTTAATCCCGTCAGTGTCACTGCTTCGTTGCTGTATCATACCAGCTTAACTTGTTTATCAATTGACGCCAGGTGTCGTGTTAAAAATAGCTCATAAAAATGTTGATCGTAATTGCTGTACTAAGAGCGCGCTTCAATTTCCTTTGGAGTAAATTAATCTGCTGCCGGTCTGATGTCATTACAGGGGTATTTTGTTTATGGGTTTAAAACGTGCAATAACGTAACGATTAGTACTTATATAGTAAAGTAAAAATAATGAAAAGTCATAGTGTCAGTTTAGTTAGGCAATATCTTACCATGCATATATTTTTAAATAAAGTAAAACATTAAGCAGTATTAGTAAGGATCCGATGATCCCGGAAACTATTTTATTGTTTTAAAGATAGTCATAAAACATCATAAAATCATAACATAATTATGGAGAACTCCCTCCCATTAAGTCAAACAATATTTTATTCAATAAAATAAGCTGCAATATTTTCGTAGTGCCTGTGGCACAAGCCGATATTTAGGTTACAGCCAAAAGTCAATTGTGCAAAGTGAACCGTTACCGTTTATTGTGTGGAGCACAAAAAGAGCGGTAGCGAATGTAGCTAGAAATAAAGTATGAAAAATTAATTAAACAACTTACTTTATCAAATGAATGAAGTTTCGTCGCCATATGTCGGAATCAGGTAGAGTTATTTATGTACTTACACGGTTTACTAATAAAAAGCATAAAATATATAGACATACTAGCTGTCCCGGCGAACTTCGTACCGCCAATTTTTTCCTACCCTCGTGGCGTCAGATCCCGTTCCCGCTGCACCATTTAGGGGGATGAAAAATAGATAATAATTAAATGACGATTGATCATTTTTCTACCGGAAAGAAAAAATGATTAAATTACTAAAATGGCTATTAAAAAATAAGGGTTGATCGTAGAAGGGTGAAAATTGAGGATTGTATGTATTTTTGTATGTTGTATCATAAAAAAATAGAAATTAAAAATTTTGTCTAAAAAATAAAAAATAAAAATTAGGGGTGGACTACCCCTAACATTTAGGGGGATGAAAAATAGATGTTGGCCGATTCTCAGACCTACTCAATATGCTCACAAAATTTCATCAAAATCGGTCAAGCCGTTTCGGAGGAGTATGGCAACAAAAACTGTGACACGAGAATTTTATATATTAGATATTACATTGGCATAACGAAATTCAGCATAATTTTATAAAGGATAATGTTAGAAACGCATAATGATTTATAGAAAAATAACCACGAAGGCTATTTGCGGGAGCTCCGCTCCGCTCCCGCATTAGCCTTCTTACCTAACCTAACCAAGTCGGATTGTGTAGTGACTGTCCTAAAAACATTGTGCGCATTTTAACTATGCATAAATATATTAGACCTAAAATAAACATTATGCTATTAAAATTACTATAAAAACGTTAGTTTTTTTAGACATGACCGATTGTTAAAAAAACACTATGCCATTAAATCAAGAGTACCCAAAACCGGGGAGAGTGTATGAAAACAATTATGAAAGTAGAAAAAGTTAAAGATCTATGCCAGAATCGTGCAAGTGGAAAACTGTAGTCTCTCCATCCCCCACTGGGAAAAAGGCGTGACTGTATGCATGTATGTCTGCCATTAATTTATAACTTCCCAAGAGCAAAAAAATGTGTCCTAAGAGTTTCCATACTAATATTATAAATGCGAAAGTAACCTGTCTGTCTGTGTTTATGTTACACTTTCACGCCTGAACGGATTAGACTTTGAGAAAGGACACGGCTATGTTTGGTCGCGATAACCGACATCCACGCGGGTGGAGCCGCGGGCAACATCCAGTCCTCTATAAAATATAGGTTGACAATCTAATCGCTCTCGCTTATCCCTCAATCTGATTGCTTAGCGTTGATGTTTTATTCAGACATCCGACTCGTTAGCGTAGCGCATTGTGGACGCTAAACAAACCGTCAGGGCAGCCAGTCTTCAATGCATACCTGATTTTTCAACAATAACGCAATTCCGACATACTCCACAGCGGTGCCTAGTTTTGACGTAAAGATGAATCTGTAATGTTGATTTCCTTCAAAGAAATTACGTACGTAAAGAGTGTAGTCATGCCTTTTTCCCTGTTGACAGTCAATAGTCCGCCAACTGCTATCTATCCTTCTTCTTCTTCAACCAGTAGTCACCCAATGCTGAGTGTAGATCTCTTCCAATTCCCTCCACTGTTGGCGGGACAGTGTTTTTGCCATCCAGTTCTTCCCAGCAACCTTCACTATGTCGTCGGTCCATCTAGCCGGCGGTCTGCCTACGTTCCGTCGTCTCCCCCATGGTTTCCACTCCAACACTTTCCTACCCCATCTGCCATCCATTCTACGACATAATTATGTGGCCCGCTCATTTCCATCTCCTTCTAGTTATTTCTACAACTATGTCGGTCAGCTTAGTCCTTCTGCGGATTTCTGTGTTTCTCACTCTATCAAGAAGGGAAATGCCCAGCATAGCTCGCTCCATGGCTCTCTGAGTGACCTGTAGGCGGTGGACTGTCTTCTTTATAAGCGTCCAAGCTATCTATCCTTATACATTGTCATTTTATGAGACTCACTGCCTTACTGTTGGGGGGATATTCAGCGATGCCTAAAGTTAGTCTCTTCCACCCCTGTGTTTTTTCTAATTTTTGTACATTTAGTTAGCATATAATTATAATAAACATAACATAACATAAACTCACGCCTGTATTCCCCGAAGGGGTAGACAGAGGTGCTAGCACCCACATTTCGCCAGTTTAAGTTTAGGTCCCAATGTTGTTATGTTATTGCCATTAACCAGGCACTTATAAACCTGCGATAAATACACACATAACTTCGAAAAGCATCGAAAAGTCATTGGTGTGTGCCATGGTAAACCTGGTATCGAACCCGAGACCTCGTCTCAGCAGTCCATTACAGATACCACTAGGCTACCGTAGGTTTTTTAAATAATAATTAATAATTAAATAATATATAGCTTACTGTCATTAAGTAAGTCTTTTTGCCAACCCACCGCTGACAAGATGAGGGCTCCTGACCTGCTTTTTTTTAAAATGAATAGTTTCAAATAAAATAAAGTACTTAAATGTACAGTATTTAATAAACAAATTGTGCAATTAAAGAGATGATTATTACAGCTTAATAGGCTTTACAAAATTACTTATAGTCAACTGCCTTATAAAATAATGTAGTCGTATAAAACAATGTCGTAAAATTTCATTGAAAATTGCATAAAACGTGGTAGTCATGTGAAACAGGTAGTAAATACACACTCAAGTGCAATTTATGTAAAAGCAATCTTTTAAAATAAACTAGCATTTTTAGTTTGCGAGATTTTTAGGATTCTTTAAGTGACCCGGATTCATTGCTCTCGAGCGTATCTTTGATGAACGATGTAAAAATAACATCACTATCTTTTGAACGAGGTTCCGCCCGCGTGGATGTCGGTCGCGACCAAACATAGCCTATGTCCTTTCTCAAGGTTTAATCTACCCAGACAGACAGAGTTACTTTCGCATTAATAATATTAGTATGGATTTCTAAATTTAGTAAACAAGTAAGTTGGTTTATCGAGGCTAAAACATGCGTTGTTTGTAGGTACATTGCAGGTATAGACAACAGTGTAACAAGTAAGTTGGTTTATCGAGGCTAAAACATGCGTTGTTTGTAGGTACATTGCAGGTATAGACAACAGGGAGAGGCGGCGCGAGCGAGAAAGACTCGCGGATCGCGCCGCCCGCGCGCGCAGGCAACTCGGGCGTCGGAGGGCACTGACTGACCTCCGTCCCCCATGAGCGCGGGCCTGGGGGTGACGGGTGGAGCCGCCTGTCACCCCAGCAGAAGCAGGCCACGGCGGCGGCGCGCTGAACAGCGCGCCTCCCCATTCCGGGGGCGAGTTGGGGACACCGTTGTCCCCCCTCCTGAGGAGGGCCAGACCGTAAGGGATGGCCCTGGGTCAGCCGGGGTGCGAGGGATATGTCTTTGACAACCTCACCTCCGGCCTAGCACCAAGACCCACAGTCGGCGTGCGGTTTTAGTCGGTTCGAGTCCGACATAACCTCCCCTTCCGGCTCCGGCAGGGGGGGTATCCGAGGGGATTTCCGCACGAAAAAAAAAAAAAAAAAAAAAAGGTATAGACAACAGACAGCCTTATCGCACAGTGGCAATCTCTTACAGGCAACCTTTGGATGAAGAAAGAGATAGAATCCATGTTTGGGTAGTATGGTGTACAAAGTCCTAACAATATTAGTATTATTACAGTATCTACGCAAGTTATTGTACCATTGTGACCTTATAAAATGTCCTTATCGGTCTGTTAACCCTACAAACCATTCGCATACACTTTTTAATACCTAATTCACTCAACCCTTTTTGTGACTCAGAATAGGAAGTTTTAATTGCTGCTTTTTTATTATGCACAAAATCGTAACCCAGATAACATGTGAAGTACAGATAAAAACAAAAATCATGCATTTTTTAACCAAGCAGCGACACCAAAGGCAGTAGATATCTATAGTAATATACTAAAGTATTAAAGAGATAAAGTTTGTTAGTTTGTACAGTTGATGGAATCAATTTAAGAAATTCGTTTTCCAATCGAAAGTCACAGTATTTGTGAGTATTAGAGGCTAAATACCGGGTGTAAGGGGAACGCTCCCGAAGACGAAAACCATTTTTTTTTTCAAAAAGTTGAAAATTGCCCCGGTGGGTCGTGGGAACGGGATCAGAAATATACACGGTCGGGGCCGTGGGTAACAGCTAGTGTTTTATAAACTTCGCCTGGTGACAGACAGAAGTTACATCTACAGTTTTTACTTTTCTTCTTTTCTTACGCTAAAATTGTTTGTCATCATGCTGTATAAAATAAAAAGAACTCAAAATCATCAAAACAGTTTTCATACTAACTGTACCCCACTGTCCTACAGTTGGGTGATTCAAGCAAATGTCCGACTAATTACAGACTAGCTACCATTATATAGAAAGGTAATTTGCTTATTCCGGTTTTGTCCAGTGAATCGACATGTGTGCAATAACTGCTATTACGTGGGACGTTGCTACGTTGCCTTGTCCACAAATTGTAATGAAATCTCAAAATGCATACACATTGTTTTGTTAATAATTTCCAGTGATTAGTAGCAATTTACGTACTTATGGTAACATCTGGTGAATTTTTGGAGATATTTTTGGCGGAGGAACTTTTTTTTTCTGATTGAGAGTTATATTAAAATAATAAGTAATAATAACATAAACAGGAATGTCTTTACCTTGAACTAAAAAAAATACTGAAACAATTATTTATCCTTGTAGTCCATTTATATAATAGGAACTAAAATAGAAGGAATAAAATAATAAAGACCATTCATTTTATTTCTTACAAGGTTTTCGCGACCAAACATAGCCTATGTCCTTTCTCAAGGTCTAATCTACCCTTAAACCAAATTTCATCGAAATTGGTTCAGTGGTTTAGGCGTGAAAGCGTAACATATATACATACATACAAACAGACAGAGTTACATTTGGATTTATAATATTAGTATGGATATAGGACTGTATATCCATACTTCCATACTAATATTATAAATGCGAAAGTAACTCTGTCTGTCTGTCTGTATGTTACGCTTTCACGCCTAAACCACTGAACCGATTTTGATGAAATTTGGTGTAGGGGTAGATTAGACCATGAGAAAGGACATAGGCTATGTTTGGTCGCGATAACCGACATCCACGCGGGCGGAGCCGCGGGCAAAAGCTAGTTATTGATAAGTATAACAGCGTCGAACACATTCACTGGAGATCTTCTTCTTCATCTTAGCGTTAATCCCAGTTGCATCCAAAGCATTCAGCTTAGAGATTTCGAAGCATTGCAGCTAGACTAGTTGTTTGACTTTTGAGGGCTCCAACACTACCCGTAACGACTGCCATAGATGTTCATATGGCAACCGGGACCGACGACCTAACGTGCTCTCCTAGGCACGACCAGACCTATGCAAACCCATAGTTATGGATACTAATATTTGCATTGAGTGGGGATCGAACCGGCGTCTCTTACATAGCAGCCGAGTTCTTGGAGATCATAACATAACATAAACTGACGCCTATATTCCCCGAAGGGGTAGGCAGAGGAGCTAGTACCCACATTTCACCAGTTTATGTTTAGGTCCCAATGTAATAGGTGGCGAGCCTATTGCCATTAACCGGGCACTTATAAACCTGCGATAATACACACATAACTTCGAATAGCATCGAAAAGTCATTGGTGTGTGCCATGGAAAAGCCTGGGATCGAACCCGAGACCTCGTCTGAGCAGTCCATTTCCCACACCACTAGGCTACCAATGAAAATGTCTATCAAGGTTATTATCACAACGCTGTGCTTGATGCTGCATGTTCAGATAATTCATAGCAGTCTTAAATTGAGTATTACACTTCTAATAATTTTAATTCACGAAGCACATCTTTTTGATAATACAAAACTGATACATCTATTTATGGTGTAATTATGAATAGACATACATGTATAGACCTTGTTACACAGTCCAGTACAACAGCGCGGCAACAGCCTTGAAAGAGATTGTCATTGGTCGAACTACGTGACGTCACTGTAGATCGACCAATGAGAATTTCTATTAAGGCTGCCACAACGCTGTGTTCGATGTTGTATACTTAGATAATTGCATAGCAATTTTAAATTGAATATTACACTCTTAATAATTTAAATTATAATTATAATGCCATTCGGCTTCATTATGCACATCATTTTGATATTACAAAACTGATACATCTAAATGCGGTGTAATTATTATATATGTATGGACCTTGTTACGCAGTCCTTGTCAAGGTATACAACGGTAGCCCGAATACAATAAGCTAATCATACGGTTGCAAGAAATACTTGTATTAACTTGATACATACGGCCATAGCGTTTGGATAATATTGATGTGATAGTGTAAAGTAAAAAAACATATTATACTTAATACACAGACAGAGATCGTACCGGCCGCCTCCTTCTCGAGCATTACTTGCTCGCAGAAGGAGGCGGCCGGTCTTCTTATACTTTCACACTGTGTGTGTGTACCATCGCTGTGAGCAAAGTGGCGAATGTGAAAGTCCCACCCCAAAGGGCGCCACTAGGACCTGCCTCGGCACCCGAGGAGGGCCAAACCGTAAGGGATGGCCCTGGGTTAGTAGCACGAGTGTGATTCCCCTGGTGTTGCAAACGTCCACATGCCACGGTAACACCATGCCTCTCCTACTTCTAGCAGTAGACCGTAATTAGATTGACTAAACTTGATTGATTTTAATAGGTACGTCATAAATATTTATCTGTGATGTGAGAACCTACATATCCACGGTTTACAGACTTCGAATATGTATTGTCAATCAATTTGACTATCGCAGTATCGTAGACCGCAGTCCACTGCTGGATATAATAGGCCTTTTCCAATGTTGGCAAGCTTTGACTTACTATTTCTATCCTGGCCAGACGGGTTTTGTGTCGAGTTTTCCTTCTCTCTTAGTGATATCCTCTGCATATTTGATCATTGATCATAATTATATTATTGGAGAGAATCATCGAATTGGTTCCCATTACGTGGGACGGAAAATCAAAAAAGTCGAAATATTTGTGTAAGTACACCACTGCCCTCGGGGATTTAAAGGTGAGAATGTACTAGCTTTTGCCTAAATATAGCCCATGCCCTTTCTCAAGGTCTATGCTGCCCCTATACCAAATTTAATCAAAATTTGTACAGTGGTTTAAGCGTGAAAGCGCAACATACAGACAGACAGACAGATAGAGTTACTTTCGCATTTATAATATTACAGTATGGATTATTATGGATGTATGTATGTTAAATATTATTATAAATTGGTCATTATAAATTGGTCATTATAAATAGGTATTTTATAATGTTAATTTCTCTTGACTATTATTTTGTTGGACATCATAACTGTGCATGTATAAGCAACTTGCGGTGATAGAAAGATAAATGAATGGACGTTCTATTCATGGGCGGCATTTCAATATTATCGCGAACCTTGTCAAGAGAACAATGGCTCGAAAGCTATGAGATGAAGTGGCGTCGTTAGTCGAGAAAACTAACTTATACACGTCATTTTTAGTTCTTCAAATAAAGATTATGCTTGAGCATATAAACTACTAATTATGTCAAGGATGCGCACATGAATGACCTCAACTCTTTTAATCCATCCAACCATAATTCACAAAGTATTTAATTAACCACGTATTTATTTGTGTATGTATAGTATGGTAAATTAGGTGTATCCCCTCGGATACCCCCCCTGCCGGAGCCGGAAGGGGAGGTAATGTCGGACTCGAACCGACTAAAACCGCACGCCGAATGTGGGTCGTGGTGCTAGGCCGGAGGTGAGGTTGTCATCGACATATCCCTCGCACCCCGGCTGACCTAGGTGTTTTGAGCTATTATATAAATTGTGAAAGTACGCCAAAACAATTCCCAATTCCTACAACCGTACCTAATGACTATCCAAAGGCTGCCTGGTAGAAATCGCTTAAAGCGATAAGCCCTTGTGCTGTTTCCGTAGTCATTTATTTTTTATTATCTGTTTTTTTATGCTGTACAATCTACACTAATATTATAAAGAGGAAAGATTTGTACCTATTTTTGAATGTTTGTATGTTTGTAATGAATAGGCTCAAAAGTACTGGGCCGATTTAAAAAATTCTTTCACCAATAGAATGCTACATATCAAATACATAGGGAAAAGAATCTTCTCGGGCGGGACTTCGGGACATCTTATACGTCTTTAAGGCGACGTGGCGTCATCTACCGATTTTCTTACGAACTATCGGAATCAATGAATGATGTTACAATCATTTTTAAACATTGATTATTGATAACTGCGCCCAAACAATTGAAGGAATTTTTACAGCATTAAGTATGCTAAGGCCTTAAAGACGTATAAGATGGGAAATTTGAATCATATCGGGCGTGTCTCGGTAGCCGAATTGGTCAGGCATTCCCCCTGTAAGGGAAAGACTGCGGGTTCGAGTCCCGCCCGAGAAGATTCTTTTTCCCTATGTATTTGATTTGTATAGTTAGCATACTTAATGCTGTAAAAATTCCTTCAAAAGAATGCTACATTCTTCCAATTTGACATAGGCTACATTTCATTTTGAAAAAAATTAGGGATCCTTGGTAAAATTTGAACAATGTAACCGAAGGTGTAGAAAAATGAGTCTTAAAATGTCTTTCGTCGAATGCGCTGCCGAAACTATTTAGAATCAACAGCTAATTGATTCTAATTTCTAAGGCGAAACGAAGTTTGCCGGGACTGCTAGTAAAGTATAAAAAAAAAAACGGTATCATCTATTCTGTAATTGCTGATGGCTATATATTGTTATAGTAGATAGAACCAAAATACTAAGGTTTAAATTTTCGATACGTAATTATAATGACTAGTGGTCGCCCAGTGGTCGAAATTCGACCATAATTAAATAAAAATTAAAAGTTTTAACATCATTAACGTTTTTATATATTGAGATTTTCTTTCAAAAAGAGGGATATCTAATATATAAAATTCTCGTGTCACAGTTTTCGTTGCCATACTCCTCCGAAACGGCTTGACCGATTTTGATGAAATTTTTTGTGCTTATCCGGTATCTATGAGAATCGGCCAACATCTATTTTTTATCCCCCTAAATGGTGCAGCGGGAACGGGATCTGACGTGGATCGCGGGGCGGGAAAAAATTGGCGGTACGAAGTTCGCCGGGACAGCTAGTTTTAGTATATAAGACTAAAGACAAATAATAACTATATTATGTCTGAAATTGATCACACACTATTAAAGGTGTGGGAAATTTCGTATTCTCCGTCCACGCAATACAAACTCCCTAATTTTTTTTTGTATCTCTTTTTTTATTCGTCGGCTGTGAATATTTCAAATAGGTATCAGGACTGTGCGTGATTACCAAAGCTTTAAAAAAAAAGTATGAGCACTTGAGTAAAAGTTGACTACAGACTAACAAAAATTAAAGTTTTGGGAATTTGCATACTCCTCCGTTCGCGCAATTTTCGTAAAAAGAGGTATTTATCATTCACCATTATCATCATCATCACCATCATCATCAACATCACCAACTCATCATCATTAATATCATCCACAATCATTTCAATGAAGAAAATAATTATAACTGATGATAAGGCAGCGTGGTCATAGTACCTTAGCCTGTTCCGAGAGGAACTAAAGAAACAAATAAATCAAATAGTTAAGGAACTTTGTGATGATTACCTAAGCCTAAAAAAAAAAAAATGTACACGTAAGTGCCATGCGTATGTGTGTGAGAATTGGCTATAGTGTGCGTAACGTTTATTTTGATAAAAATAAGGTATTTTAATGCATTATTATAAAAAAATATTAGGCTTATGCACTTCTCTTCGGTATAAACTATCAATATGCCAAATTTCACCCTCCTACGTACGCGCAATTTTCGTAAAAAGGGATCCAAAAATTTTCCTTCACGTATTAATATATAGATTTCACTTACCTATCAGTTTGAAGGAGGTAGGGCAACCGTCGTGAACTACCTCTTCCAACTGATAGGTTCCCAATTAAGCAGTCCAATTGGGGTAGTAGGTACTCCACAGTACAGAATACTGCAGCCAGCCTCATATTGTGTCCCCGGGCGGTCAATAAGGTAGCCAGAGCTCAATGGAGTTTTTGCGCTGTAAATGGAAAGACCAAAGGCTTGTCCTCCTTTGTATACTGCACTGACGGCACAGAAACTCTCTGTTCTTACAGGGTCAGCAGCAGAAGTGTGATTCCCCTGGTGTTCACACGTCCACAAGCAATGGTAACCACGTTAGCTGGGCCGTGTGCTTGTCTACCGTGGTATAAAAATACAAATTGTGTAACATACACCACATTTAGTATGTTTAATTCTCCGTATAGTTAATACTATTTTGCCCGCGGCTCCGCCCGCGCGGATGTTGGCTATCGTGTCAAATAGCCTATGTCCTTTCTCATGGTCTAATCTACCTTTATACCAAATTTCATCGAAATCGGTTCAGTGGTGGAAAGCGTAACATACAGACAGACATACAGACAGACAGAGTTACTTTCGCATTCATAATATTAGTATGGATTTTATTATTATCCAAACAGGTACATAAAGTTATAAAATATGCTAAATTATATTATCAATATACTGATCTGATATTTAAATTTGCCGATATTTTTATTATAGTCATGATCCTTCTCTTCCTATTGAGGAAATCCTTCTAGTTTGAAAAAGAAATTCCTTTTTAGGCCACAAAGGCATTTCTTTTAAATTTTGCAGATATGACTATTTACTTGATTTATTCACTTCTAATCTAGCTATTAAAACTATGGTTATAATAGTGGCCTAAAAGGCTTATACTCACATGTAGAATGTGTATATCATATACCTACCTACGAATTCTATGACGCAATAAAACCCAATTTTATAACCTAACCATATTAGAGGGAGTTTCATTAATTTTTAATTAGGACATTCGACTTTATATTTTTAATTAAGCATTGTGGTGTTATAAAATTTTATTGGCTACTAACTACGTTTTCTAACTAAATAATGTTCAAGTGTGGAATTAATATATTATAGGCACTTAAATTGTATTTTTTATATTGTTTACTTATTATACTGCGACCAATTTATAAAGGTAGCTTGGGAAAACCTAGTGTTCGTGTGGGTTTTTATGTACTACTAGCTTTTGCCCGCGGCTCCGCACGTGTGGATATCGGTTATCGCGACGAAACATAGCCTATGTCCTTTCTCAAGGTCTAATCTACCCCTATACCAAATTTCATCAAAATCGGTTCAGAGGTTTAGGCGTGAAAGCGTTACATACAGACAGACAGACAGAGTTACTTTCGCATTTATAATATTAGTATGGACTAGCTCACTAGGAATTCTATTCCTGTTTCTGTTACCCATAGGAACGGTTTTCTTTTATTAAAGCTTTCTGCCTTAAGGAAGATACGAAAAAAAAGCGGAACTGTTCTAGAGTTCGATAAGATTAGGTTACGATTAGTTTATTAATGCAATTAAGTGATCTATAAATCTGTCATTATTCGTAGTATCATATATCTGTTGTATTGTCTAATATGTACAGTTAACAAAGGAGAAACGGTTGCACTTTTTCATATAAAATTGTATATAAAGGTGTAACCGTATCACCTTTGTCGATTGTACTTATGTTATTCTCTTTGATCATCACCAGGTTAGAAATTTACAACTATTACAAAATGGAATATCTGTTCGCATATAAAAATACGAAGTAACTAGCTTTTAGCCGCTGCTCCGCCCGTGTGATCACTGCCCCGTTCCCTTGGGTGTATTATTCTGATGTATAAGCTATATTATTGTAAAGTTTCTAGAAAATCCATTCAGTAGTTTTTACGTGAAAGAGTAAAAAACATCCATGCATACATACATCCATCCATACTCACAACCTTTCGCGTTTATAAATATTCCACATATTCCATATTCCACAACATTCTACACAACGCTATCTAGACCCATGGTAAGCTTTTATAGCTTGTGTAATGGAATCTAGAATGCGGATAAACATACTTATATACTTTTTTTTGTAAATACATGCATATTATACATAGAAACACCCATACCAATGCAAATAGCCATATTCATGCATACAAATATTTGCACTGAGCGGGAATCGAACCCGCGCCTCCTGCGTGGCAGTCACGTGCACTACCGCCACGCCACAGAGGCTGTCTAATAAAAACAAACATCATTTATTTCGGACCAGGTTCCATACCGTGTCATAATATTAGTAGGCTTAGCAATTATGGAACCCTCAATGCTCCATAAAGTGAGTATCCGTCTGAATGTGTAACAGTAATCTACAACAAATCCCTCATACCTACTCAAATAAAGTTGTTAAAGACACCTCAACACGTTCAAGCAATGAATAAATTTAGACTAACGCATCCAGTAAACAAGGAACATTAATAAATAACATGTGCGATATTTTACTCTTGCAGATTAAACTGATACAGTATGAGGCCTTCGGGAGACGTTTAACTAACTTAGTGGGGGCAAAGAATATAAAATAATACATAGTAAAAGATATACCATTTGGTTAACATTCAGTTTTAATCTTTTGTTAATTTTGATATCAACAAGTACAGGATATTACAAAAACTAACAATACAAAGAAAAAACATACTTGTATTTTTTTCAATTTGTTTTCGTGCTAAAATGTCCATTACCATATATAGAGACTAGGCACGTTTAATAAAACAAAAGAATCATACAATAAATAATAAAATATTTACATACATGTGTCGTGGAATTCATCCAAATTTTCGTGCTTAACTAATTTAAAGGAAATATGTGACAAAAGGTGTGAAAAGAAATTGTGCCGTTTATGAAACATGCAATATAAGTAGCACAAAAGTTTAAACATTTTCAGTCCAAACATTTCATGGAAAATTCGAAATCATTTTTAGAAAAAAATTAGAGTATGATCGGTAACATACTCTACTTTTTCTAAAAATGACATATGTATACTGATACATATTATTGCAAATGATCACATAGCCTAGGAACTGAGGATTGGTCAAAAGAATAATTTGGACCTATTTGATTTAGTTGGACTGTACAAAAAAGTTCAATAGTTGGGTGGTATATGAATTTACCGAAAAGTACTCTTACTGGTGTATTCAATTAGGTAATTGTTTACTTTACTTACTCTAGGGCTGTGGTCTAGAGTCTAAGTCATAAAATTGTAGAAGAGATAAAAAGAATATATGGCTAGGCAGAAAAATGGTATAGTCCGTTCGGTAGACTACTTTTAGATTAAGTACCTAGGTATGTACATCTTTATTATGTAAGAATAACCGTGGTTAAAACTAATCCATATTTTGCACTAACCACAATGAACCACAATAATTTTGATTGATTTTATAATAGACATGTAAGGTGATGTGCCATTTTAAAAATACGCGTATCCTTATTTTGATATATCAAAGGATACTGATACTCTCTACAGTTTACGCGCATTTGTGATATTTATTTAGTATTAGTTAGATTTAGCCCAACGTTTTGGTTAACTTTTAGCAGCCATGGGGCAGAGTAACTCTCACCCGCGACTATTATCGTTTTATTTCAAAGGATTCTATTCAATGTATTGGTGAACGCGTTACCTGATCTTTGAAACTTTACAACAACAGTAAAAAGCTACAAAACTGTCTAGAAAAGAACAATGAATAGTCTCCAACAATGACATTGCGTTACGTCAGTGTGTCTCCGTTATTGCGTGCCCTTCGGGTCTCGTTTGAAGAACGTTTCTGTTAATATAATGTTGAGAGTATTGTCAAATTAATTTCTCACTTAGACATCACACGTTTTATTTTAAATGTTGTTGTGGATAGACTGAAGAATTTTATTTTTAAGTAAGTGAAGCTATTGAGATTAAAAATACAAAAATTTCAATAGGGAATATGGATTCAAACTATCCGAGGCTTTTTTTTTATCGTGCGAAAAATCCCCACGGATACCACCCCCAGAGAGAGCCGGTGGAGGTGGTTATGTCGGACTCGAACCGACTAAAACGCACGCCATCTTGGGTCCTTGGTTGCCGGAGGTGAGATTGCCAAAAGCATATATCTCGCACCTCGACAGACCCAGGACCATCTCTTTCGAGATGGCCCCCTTCGGGTTGTGGGGACCAAAATGTCCCCATCTAGCCCCGGTTACGGGGAGGCACACTTTGCGTCGCCGCCGCGGCCTGCTTCTGCTAGGGTGACAGGCGGCTCCACCGGTCACCCTCAGGCCAGCGCTCATGGAGGACGGAAGTCGTTCTGCGACCTCCGACGTCCGGTTCGCCTTCGCTATGCACGGGCTTCCCGGGCCCGGAGTCTGGTCCGGACCCGACCGGCCGCCTCCTTCTCGAGCATTACTTGCTCGCAGAAGGAGGCGGCCGCACCCCAAGCGTTTGCGCATCGTACCATCGCTGTGAGCAATGTGACGAGTGTGAGGACTCCCACCCCTAGAGCCGCCACTAGGACCCGCCTCGGCGTGTCCCACGCCGGGCACTCGGTCAGCGTGTGCAGCTCTGTGTCCTCGCTCGCATCACAGTGATGGCACTCGGACGTTGGCTCCTTCCGGATCCGACACAGGTAACTCCAGAAACACCCGTGTCCGGTAATCACCTGCGTCAGCCGGTACGAGAGGCTGCCGTGTGGCCTCTCTAGCTATTCCTCCATGATGGGTCTTACCGCCGCTATTATGGCGTGCCCTGCGCTTGGTCGCCCAAGTTGTAGCTCCCATTCCGCTACCATATCCCTGTGGAGCTGAGACCTCACGGCCCGAATTTTTTCGGGCTCGGGTTCCCGTCCCTGCTCCTGCGCCTCCTTACGATACCGATATAGCATCGAAAGGGCTCTCGCATCCAGGTTCCACGGTAGAAACTATCCGAGGCTTGGAATCCAGTGGAAAAAACACTAAAACCCAAGAACAGGTGCTGTCTAAAACTGACGAAGTTAATGTGGCCAGCCAGGCCAGAATGTAATTCATTTTGAAAGTAATGAAGTAATGAGGACTTAAAAATTACGTGGTTCCAGGCTGAGGGGAATTCGGGCCACCCCATCTCTTCCTATGTGGTCTCGTACAAAGTGACTAAGGGATAAGGCTGTTTAACATCAGACAGATATATATAGCCCAGACTCAGTCTCAGATGCATGACTCAAGTCAATAATAGTGCCTGGAATGCGGCAATAGGGCCACACCCTATCACGTAGAACCGAAAACAATGATTGGTGAAATGTGGGTATTAATAAACGACTGCTTAACCCTTCGGGAATAAATGCGTGATTGTATGTATGTGAAAATTACGGGTTCAAAGGAGTGATACAGGGTTTCAAAATATGCACGGGAAAAAGCCGAGGCGGGCCGCCTAGTCACAAATAAAGCCTACAAAAATCACTGTGATGGCCTGACTGTGCGGGCTAGGAATTTGATTGCTCTATTAATGGGCTCAAAGTGCTGGGATATTGTGTCATACGCGCGTAGCTCAAACAGGGAATGTGAGCTGCTGGGGGGCAAATAGATATTTTGCACGGTGGATGTACGGTAGCAGATCTAATTGCAACAGCCTCTGTGGCGTAGTGGTAGTGAACGTGACTGCTACGCAGGTGGCGCGGGTTCGATCCCCGATCAGTGCAAATATTTGTATGCATGAATATGGCTATTTGCATTGGTCTGGGTGTTTCTATGTATAATATGTATGTTTTTACGAAAATAAGTATTTAAGTATATTTTTCCGCATTCTAGATTCCATAACACAAGCTGGTTTCCATAATACAAGCCAGTTTGGCTCAGCCGCTGCAGTCGCCCGCTCGCTGCTTTGACTAGGCCACTTTTATATTATAATATGTGAATGAAATGTTAAAACATTAAGTACTTATGTTAACTATTTAAATTAATATATTTTTGTATTTCTTATACTTTGTAATAATGTTTTGTAAATGCTTTGTATGTTTAATGGCGCACCAGACAAACCCACAGTGGTTTACGGTGTGTACACATTGTAAGATTAATTGTATTATATTGTAGTAAATAAAAAAAAAAAAAAGTTAAGCTATGCTTACCATGGGTCTAGATTGTGTAGAATGTTGGGTAATATTTATTTAATTTTGGAGATACCGTATTAATTTAAAATGTATGATATGGTCCCGATTTCTGAATATAATCTGCCTATTGACCGCGGTGTGAGGTAAAATGAGCAAAGATTTGTATGTCATAATATGTGTGACAAACTCAAAAACTACTGAATCCATTCTGTAAATTCTTTCACTTTTAGAAAGCTATACTAATTTCTTTGATTTGGATGTTTATTAAATTACTAGCTTTTGCCCGCGGCTCCGCCCGCGTGTATGTCGGTTATAGCGACCAAACATAGCCTATGTCCTTTCTCAAGGTCTAACATATCCCTATACCTAATTTCATCAAAATCGTTTCTGCGATTTAGACGTGAAGCGAAACATACAGACAGAAAGACAGAGTTAGTTTCGCATTTTTAATATTAGTATGGATTATACTCTACTATGGATTATACTATACTCGTAAGAGTTTCCTGCAAAACGTAAAAGCCGTACCCGCACACGAACATACTGGCACGATGAGAACTTCCCTATGGAAAGAAAAACAACCACCACCTTCGGACTTCCTGCCTCCCCAGGAAAAACTACCTCCTAATTTTATTCCCGAATAGTGTAGTCATATAAAAGTGAATCGTTGTCACGAAAAGAAGGAGAAGAAGACTGACTCTTTTCATACTAAATGTTCTTGAAGCACACAGAATGACTGAACTGAATGAACTTTATACCATTATCCACGTTTCCCTTCCGCGGAGGATATTTAATGCGGAACGGAATTTCCAATGTGTTTGTTTCATACATGGTATTTTGTTGTTATAGGATCGCCACTACCAAAGTATCTTGATCCCTTTTGTTCCGTATAATAGAACGAAATGTTTGACTAAAAGACAGACTAGGGGTCTAGGAAAATTGGTGGTTTTATACGTGAGAGCATGCTTCATTTGTTCATTGCTGGAGGCGCTTGCACCCGCCCGTACCATTGTTTATGGGAACAGCCAATTATGTCTTTACAACACACTTTCTTTAGAGTTTACGGTATTTTTCGTAACTCCTATAGCTTCGTATTAGAACCACTGATTAAAAAGTGTTTTTATGGATATTTAAGTTTTTTTTGCGAGGTGAAGTCAAATTGACGTGTCCTATATGGACACGTCAATTTGACTTCACCTCGCCTGATGTTAAGCAAAGGCAAAGTCTCGGAAAGAGGGTCACCATCGTAAACATGTACCATATTAACAGTGATGGCACTCAGCTTGACGGCCTCATTAGATGCCTTTTCACGCCCCGCTTAAAGGACCCGGGACTGTAGGAAGAAGGATAATGTTGTTTACTAGGTTTAGCCTCAGATGCATGGCTAGAGTCAATAATAGTACCCGAAATACTACAGTAGGCTCACTTGCAATTACGTGGGACCAAATACAGTAATTCGTGAAATGTGGGTTCTCAAATCCGGGTTGTCAAAACAATCAAAACCTCTAAATGTAAACCTTTGAGAATGCCGTAAGGCGAAACCAGTTAGATTCAACAATAAATACTTACTGTGGAAAAGTACAAGTGTGTACAGTGAGCATCAATAATATATTTACAAACAGAGTACTCAAAATGATCTAAATTTCATTTTTGACCCCCTTCCAGTTGACCGATTGTTCTGATATTTGGAACACACCTCTAATTCGAACAATAATACCATATAAATCAATAAAAGAGTGATTTGCTCTTAATACGAGAGTTTCAAGATCATTTTGAGACTTCGTTGTTTATTTATGACGCTGAATTTATAGTCATTTATAGTCATTTATTTTTCAATATAGAACAATAAAATTGTTTCTTATTGACGTCAATTTTAATTCTACTTAATCTAAGTTTACCACCGCTTCCAAGGCGCTGGTGGAGAAGAAACGGCGCAACAAACTCCACTGCGGCATTTTTTGGACGTCAATTTACAATATTTATTTTCTTAAAGCTAAATGTCAACAAGTATATAAAACTCTTTATAATTAAGAATGTACTTTCAATATGTGTATTTCAAAAGATTTCTAAAAAGTTAGCAACTTTGCCTCTCCATTGCTTTGGCATTTTATCAGTTAGCTGTAAGCTTATAAATTCAATCATAAAACACAAATGCTAATCTTTTTGGAACTATACTTCATTCTCTATAAAAACACAAGTAAAACAAATTTACTAGGCTGTCTAACTAGTGGTTCAGTTTTTAGTCATTAATATGAGTTTCTAAACTTTACACTGCTACAAAGTCGAACAATATATTTTAAATCAATATACTAACTATTTTCTTTTAGAGAGTCAACTCCTTATAAGTTATTCGATGCACGTCCACACTCTTGGGCGGTCTAGGCGTAGGTGTACGCCGGCCTTAAAATTATCTTTAATTTGTATTAAACCGTTCATAAACTGTTAGATAAAACACAATGGTATCATAACTCGTATCATTATGCCACAATAGGTAATAAACCAGATTCTAACTTACTATTGAAATTATTTAATTAAATTTTGTACAACTCAATTTATTTTTTTATGATTTGATTTGAGGAAGGTACATTTAAAATCGGTTAAATACTGTTATGATTGTCATTGAATATATAAAAGATTGTCAATTACGTAAACGTTCTATTAATATTAAATAAACTAATCATTGTGATGTGGATGGTGGGCTGGTGTCTCTGCCTACCCAAAATAAGATAAGTTGAATAGTCTTTATTATACTTTGCTTCGTCTTCGAGATTAGTATACTTGTAGCAGCACGTACCGTGTAGCCATTCATACACTATAGTTGAGAAATGCAAAATAATAAATAAATATTTTAATATTAAGTTAAAAAATAAAAAACATTTTCCCAGATTTATAAATGTACAGCGATCTTCATACTATGGCAACACTGTGCGCGCCATTTCCATTCGCGTTCTAGTGTTCGGCCGTTCGACACCTCACTTTTAAAATTCAGTTTTATTCCGTTATAAAAACGCCTAAACGTAGGCATAAGGACAGTGAGTGTGATGATTACATACTTAGGAAGTTACGTAAATTGGAAAAAATGCTGAAAAAACGAGGTCAAAAAAGGTTATCGAATTCGTCTACACTCGGTTCCGATACACCGTTTGTCGTTACACAAAGGTAATTACTTCAGTATTATAGCTTTTAAATATGATTTACTGGAAGATACTTTGTATAATTAAACATTATGTTGAGTGCACTTCCATTGAGAGTGCTACCTTCATTATTTAACAAAATACATGAGGATAGTTTAGTGGGACTATCGCCTTGTATTGTTTTATTATTCCTACCTACGTGTTTAAAAATCAGTGCTGAGTTCATCTAATAAGGATGCTTACCTCACTGTAACAACGGTAATCTATTACCATATACTATAATTGAATGAGTACAGGTTTTTAGGCCTGTTACCTACAATTCAATTATTATATGATCTATTTTTTTTTAGGTATCTGCCTACATTTTTTTTTTTGAGTATATTGAGTATTTAACAAAATACATGAGGATAGTTTAATAGGACTATCGCCTTGTATTGTTTTATTATTCCTACCTACGTGTTTAAAAATAAGTACTGAGTTCATCTAATAAGGATGCTTACCTCACTGTAATAACAGTAATCTATTACCATATACTATAATTGAATGAGTACAGGTTTTTTAGGCCTGTTACCTACAATTGAATTATTATATGACCTAATTTTTTATAGGTATCTGCCTACATTTTTTTTTCTGAATATTTGAATATTTAACAAAATACATGAGGATAGTTTAATGGGACTATCGCCTTGTATTGTTTTATTATTCCTACCTACGTGTTTGAAAATCAGTGCTGAGTTCATCTAATAAGGATGCTTCCCTCACTGTAATAACAGTAATATATAACCTAGGTACTATAATTGAATGAGTACAGGTTTTTAGGCCTGTTACCTTCAATTCTATAATTATATGTCCTAATTTTTTTAGGTATCTAACTATATTACATTTTTTTTTCTTCTCTGAATATTTTATACTATCAAATGGAGGAGTCTGTAGACTTAATCGACGTTAGTGTCGACATCCATGAGGATAATACAGTTGGATTATCCACACCTGAATCAAGACTGTACTCCACAAATTGTGGACTGAACCACAAAACTTTGAACTCGATCCAGGATCTACCTTCGACTTCGGAAGCGTGCTCCGTTACGTTAGACGAGAGCATACGCGAACTGCCAGGTGAAAATCCTACAAAAAATAGGTCCTACAGCTCGCCAATACAATCAGATCTGGCTGTCCTATGGGATCATATTGTAATTGTATGAATGACCTTTTAGGTAAATATTTCGTACCCGAAAACTGCTAAAAATTTGGGGCCCCTGAACCCGGAGATAAAAGCTGCGTTATCAGAAACGCTAGTAAAAAAGGATACAGTTATTGAGTTCAAGCAAAATCAAAAAGCAGTAGCTTTAACCTGCATCGGGCAGGCTTTGACAAAGATATTTGCTGGCCAAAACAAGGACACTGACATAATCAAGTACCACACTTATTGACCCCTCGAGACTGTTGTGCGATACTCAATATCAGGAGTCTGTCTCGCCGAAGTTTTGTGACATCTACAATTAAAAAAGACAAAAGAGACCAATTATTTACAACAGAGATGCAGTCATTTATTTGGTGAGAAGTTAGCTGACACACTAAAGTCAGCGAAAGCCATTAATAAATCGGGAGCTGAAATAAAAACGACCCACATCCTAAGCCTGGAGTCAATCAACCTGGGTCTTTAAATGTGAGACCTCCGTTTCGATGCCTGCGACGACTCAGTCACGACGATACCAAGCCCCGCGCCACCGCCCCACAGGCTACGGGATCGTCCTCCGCCGCCAACAGGGCGCTCGCGCGCGCATCCGCAGACCCGCCGCCGTTAAATGAGGTACCTACCTACGCTATAAGACCGCCACAGCTGGCAGGTTATATTCGTTTCATAATAGGTGGCGTTTAATTACCAACGATAATCTAATATTATCGTGGGTTACACAGGGGTACACTATACATTTTCATTCCACTCCAAAAAAGGATTTTATACCATCCTCCAAAATATATTCCTTAGCCAAATGAAACCAGTCGTTACTCAGGTCTTTAGGATACATATCGTCAATGTATTTAGATGATTTTTCTTTGATTGCTGACTCATATAAACTTAGACCATAATATTATACAACAGACAATAATTATGCTAGAATCTTTGGTTTTTCTTATAAACTATGACAAAAGTGACCTAATACCAAGTAATGTTTGTAAGTTTCTAGGATTTATTGTTGACACAAAAAATTACCGTATAGTCTGACTCAAGACAAAAGGACTGTAATTAAAACAGTAGTAACAAAGTTTCTTAAAATTAAAACGATGCACAATTCGTCGATTCGCTCGCTTAGCTGGCCTAATCGCCTCATCCTGCCCATACAATACGGTTGGCTATATACTAAGAACATTGAACGGTGTAAATATCTTGCGTTATTATAAAGAGACGATTACGACAGTTATATATGTCTATACCCGAGTCTCGTAATGACGATTTAAAGTGGTGCCAGACCCACATAAATAGTTCTGTTAACTCATTAAGAGATGATAACTATTGTATGGATTTTTTTTTTTTCCGATGCCAGCAAAACAGGATGGGGGGCAGCATGTGGTAAGCATAGAGGTTACGGGAAATGGAGAGAAAATAAAAATAATTTACACATACATTATTAAGACATATTAGCGGCATACTTAGGCTTGATGGTGTTTGCAAAAGACTTACGAGATTGTCAAATACTCCTTCGTTTTCTTAACACTACTTACCATTTCGTCCACCTTTTTTGGTGAGTCCATAACGTTTACTCGTATATAAACAAAATGGGGGGCGTACGTTTCCCACATTACAAGATTAAATAAAAAATGTGAGAAATATGTATCTTCTCATCGAGATCCCGGTGCTACAGCCATCAATTCTTTCACTTTAAACTGGACTAATTTAATTTTTTATGCATTCCCGCCAATATCGGTTATTTTATAGATGATTCGAAAAATTCAATCATATGGGAAAATGCTGAAGGCATAGTGGTTGTTCCTCATAAGCCTACCCAGCCATGGATTCCCATCTTAAAAAACTTACGAGATCTTTACTTACTATAAATACCAATGTCTTATTATCTGTAACTTCAACACGAAGTCTCCTTGATAGCCGCAAAATTATCCGCACGGCACTTTCAGGGAGGAGCATCCCAACAAGTGCCTTAGTTATTGTGTGCTTCCCTCTCGGATAATTCAGTCAAGCAGTATGGTGTTGCATTTAAAAAGTGGTTTAATTTTTGCAAATTACATAATATTGCACCATATAAAGCGTTAATTTTCCAAGTGTTTTTTTTTTTTTTTTTTAACGGTGGTGCCTAATGTGGTATGTCAAACACATATAAGTCGGCACTTTCGTTAATTGTTAATACTAAAATAGGTACTGAGGATGGGGTAACTAGACCATTCAACGGTTTCTAGCCCACCTATTCCAAAATATGATATAACTTGGAATCCAGCGACTGTTTTAATTTTTTTGGAAGACTGGTACCCACATGATGAAATCTGTTTGGTTAAATTATGTAAAAAAGTAGTAACGTGATTGGCACTTGTTACAGCACACCGAGTGCAAATTTTAAGAGATTTTGCTTAAAGTGCAAAATATTGAAGTAATTCCGGATGATAGAATTATTATTAAGATTCCTGAATTAATGAAAACCTCACGAACCCACTCAAAGCAACCCACATTAATATTACCTTTTTTAAAACAAAAACCCCAAATATGCCTAATAAATGCATTACTAGATAATTAAAATAGAACTGATTCTATAAGAACTTCTGATTGGTTGATCAAAAGTTCTTATAGAATCAGTTATAAAAAGTCCATATAAACCAGTTTGCTCACAGTCTATTAGTCGCTGGATAAAAGAAATATTGCATCAAAGTGGTATTTATACTAATTATATTCTTCTGCTCATTCAACCAGGCATGCTTCACATCACACATATCATACATCCAGTGCTTATAATATGGTGTGAGTCTAGATCTTATACGGAAAACCCCTGGATGGTCAGATTCATCCAGTGTGTTTTTGCCAGATTCTATCAAAGATCTATTACATATTGTCGAGGAAAGAAATAATTTTGCAATGTCAATATTACATTCAAATGATTGACCAAAAATGATTTGAGAAAAATCATAAAACATGATGTTGTTTATCTATTTGTGATAAGTATTGTTGTAAAATCAATATAAAGAATTTTTTTTTTTGGTTAATAATGAAATCAAGAATTACTATATTAACTACTACAGTACTATAGTACCTAACTACTAAAGTAGGTACTTTTACCTATATAGTACCTACTTTTTTGTCATTATTTCATCATACAATCCTAATTATTACAATTATACAAAAATATGAATTTGAAAGTAATTTTTTGTTTAGAAATTTTCTCGGTAACTCTAAAGATCTACAAGTATACTAATCTCGAAGACGAAGCAAAGTATAATTAATGATTAAACGAACTTACCTTAAGTGATGTTCTATCATAATTATACGAAGGCTTCGTCTGAAGAGATTAGCTCCCCCCCTGCCCAAACCCAAGAAAAATTTGCTAAACAAAAAATAGTAAAATACTTACTCTGAACTAAATGAAAATGGCGCGCACAGTGTTGCCATAGTATGAAGATCGCTGTACATTTATAAATCTGGGAAAATGTTTTTTATTTTTTAACTTAATATTAAAATATTTATTTATTATTTTGCATTTCTCAACTATAGTGTATGAATGGCTACACGGTACGTGCTGCTACAAGTATACTAATCTCTTCAGACGAAGCCTTCGTATAATTATGATAGAACATCACTTAAGGTAAGTTCGTTTAATCATTAATTGCACAATAAACATAGAAAACATACAGAGGATACATAACAAAGGTACAGGCAACACCAATCTTGACGAGCAAAGCCTCAATATAATTTTAATACCTTCTAATGATGTTAATATCAAATTGTCACCCCACCAGAAGCAGGTCACGGCTGTGGCACGCGTAGGCGCGCCTCCCCATACCGGGGGCTAGTTGGGGACACCGTTGACTCCCTCTTGAGGAGGGCCATATCGCTAGGGATGGCCCTGGGTCAGCCGGGGTGCGAAGGATATCTCGAAGGCAACCTTACCTTCGGTCTAGCACGACGACCCACAGACGGCATGCGGTTTCAGTCGGTTCTAGTTCGACATAACCTCCCGCCGGCTTTAGCGGGGGAACATCTGAAGGGATGTACGCACGAAAAAAAAAAACAAATTGTTTTATACATTTAAATTTATTGTTCAAATTAAAGATGTATATCAGAACAATCAGTCAACAACAGGCAAAAGCTGTAACAGGAATGAGGAATGCCAAGGTAAGATCATTTTGACAACTTTGTTAGCCAAGATCGATCTGTGGCTGACTGTACAAAATGTACTAAAAACCGACATCACGATACTAGCGCACCTGTGTGAATACTGTAAATAACGGTTTTGTTTATATATGTACTACCTTTTTAGGAGATCTTATGTATATCAGTGGAAATAATGACGTGTCGTTTACACGAACAACTGGAGGTACAACCGCGTACAAAGCCGCAAGCCAAGGAATGATTTTTCTAAATGCGTGCTTGGTATAAACCTCGCGGGGACAATTTACGCCGGCCGCCGTCCGGTGTGATTGTTAACTATGGTACAAAGATTACAAGTTATCTCGTGCGAGCACGATGCTTGTATGAATCGGGTACAAGTCAAGTATTTTTACAACTTATTATTATGTAACCTGTTTACACTTGTTTGAAAACGTGATGTGCATACAGTTAATTTTTATTCAATCGACTATTGTTAAAAAAATATTCCAAAAGGAGTTCATTATTCAAAACCAGCTTTTGCCTTTTGCCCGCGGCTCCGCCCGCGTGGATGTCGGTTATCGCAACCAAACATTACCTATGTCCTTTCTCATGGTCTATTCTACCCCTATATCAAATTTTATTAAAATCGGTTCAATGGTTTAAGCGTGAAAGCGTAACATACAGACAGACAGAGTTACTTTTGAATTTATAATATTAGTATGGATTGTACAGTCAACTACAAAGAGATGTATCCAATTTAATCTTCCAAAATTATGTACCCCTGCGAGTGCCACTATGAACTAACCAAAGATTGTGACAAACATGGTATCCACTGAACTTGACAATAACATGTATGCGTGTAAAGCGCAATAATTATGTATCCCACTACATTTCCTGTGATATGTACACTTACATTCTTAATTAAAAATCTACCCAAATACTATGAAAGAAAAATGTATACGTTTAATGTTCCAAAGAAATGTAACCATAATAAAAAGGATGTATGAATTTCGAAGTGCTAGCGAAAACAAAAAAGTTTCTTTGAGAATGCCATTTAAAAATAACATAACATAACATAACATAAACTCACGCCTGTATTCCCCGAAGGGGTAGGCAGAGGTGCTAGCACCCACATTTCGCCAGTTTATGTTTAGGTCCCAATGTAATAGGTGGCGAGCCTATTGCCATTAACCGGGCACTTATAAACCTGCGATAAATACACACATAACTTCGAAAAGCATCGAAAAGTCATTGGTGTGTCCCATGGTAAACCTGGGATCGAACCCGAGACCTCGTCTCAGCAGTCCATTACCCATACCACTAGGCTACCGCAGATGATTTAAAAATAAATTCATAATATTACACATTTAGAATACAAAGCAAGTATGATAAATACGAACTTTTCCGAATGAAACCGATGGCAAAACATTATTCATACATAACATATTATGTATTGGATGACTGATAAAAGAAAAAAAAAGACTTATCATTTATTTTTATTAGTAAAGAACTTACACTTAAGATGACAAAAAATTGCAATAACTGTTTAATAATAATTATACTGCCCTTATTTTAATAATAAGTATCGCGATATATATATATATATATATATATCGTCGAATATATAAGTCGTGTTGGTTACACTATTTATAACTCAAGAACTTTTGGCTTTTGGCTGAAAATTGGCGGAGATGTAGCAGAACCAGGAGACGAAGTTGCAGGCAAAAGCTAGTTTTAGATAATGAAGTATCAAACAGATAAGTCAAACTCTATAAATGTGCAATATAATGAATTTATTTTTAAATGTCATTCTCAAAGAAACTTTTTTCACATCCTTTTTACATTTCTTTGGAACATTAAATGTATACAATTTTCTTTCACAGTATTTGGATAGATTTACACGCATTATTGTCAAGTTCAGTGGATACCATGTTTGACCCAATCTTTGGTTAGTTCATAGTGGCACTCGCAGGGGTACATAATTTTGGAAGATTAAATTGGATACATCTCTTTGTAGTTGACTGTACTTATTGGAAATAGTTTAATTGATAAATGATCAATCTTTTGGCGGTTTATCTACAGCTAAGTAATTATAATAGCTAACGAATATGTAGGTAATAGCTGAAAATAATTTGCAAACATAGGTATAAGTTTTAATTGCCCACAAACCGATTCTGCTAGTTAGCAATCTTATAACTACATATTAAAATATATGCCATTAGACATAATCTTTAAGTCAATAGTTATGTAAACTAAATAGTTATTTTCCTTAAAATGAAGGAATATTTTTCATAAGTGTCGTCTATAAAGTTAGTGTCCTTTTACTTAGTAAGTGTACTTTTTGACTTTTCATTATTGAAATAGGTGTTTGTTGGTATTTAAACTATTACGTACTGAAAAAAATCCCTAACTTTTATATGTGAAGTATACGATACTGTAGTACACTTCTATATATGTATATACTTCTATATATATCTTTATTCATTTTAATAAAACTTATAGCTAAATTTTATTTTTAAATACATACTAAAAAAACATCTATTTAAAAATATAAAAAAATAGTACCTCACCGGCATCGGGTTCAGGGACCAAGCTACCGGTGGTTAGGGCTCCAAGGAGAGGAACCTCCTTACAATGCGTGCCGTGTCGAGAAGTACCGCCTTCTGCATCAGGCCCTTGACCCAACTCTTGAGGTGTTGGTCGAGGCTCTTGGCTCTTTTCTATATATATGTATTTATTAGGTATTAGATGCTTTTATACGAATTCAGAACAGGTATATCAAAAAATAGCTATAGGAGAGAATAACAGCTACAAAAAAAAAACAGTACCCAAAAGTAAAAAAAAATAACAAATCCAAATATGACAAATATTAATTAATTTCTTTTGTACTCGCAGCACGCACGTCTACTTAAATAGTTCTGTTTCCGCCTCTATAGAAATAACTATGAAATAATACACAGACGAGAGAAGGAAAACTCGAAATTAAACAATGTATCTATCCGTCTGGCCAGCGTGGAAACTGTAGTCCAAAGCCTCCCAAAATTTTTTTTTTTTTTTTTAGAGAGGCCTATGTCCAACAGTGGACTGTGATAAGCTGATTGATTAATTAATACCTACAAGTGTCATTTCATCAACCTCTGCTGATATTTCTCTAATTGTCTCTAAGTCAAAGTCAAAGTCAAAAATCATTTATTCCGCATAGACCATTAAATCAACCCTTACAAAACGTCAATATAAAATAAATATTAAATACAAGTTTAGCAAATAGACCACCGGTTCGAAACGCGGCCCAGACCAGCGAAGACTCCAGCAAGAAACTCAGCGGGCTTTTTTTTTGGTCTATTTACAAACAATTACTTGGTCTAATACTTATAGGCTAGATACAGTGCTTTGCTTCCTCTGCATGAGTGGAAACGCATCCTAAGATTTCAGGTCACTATTAGAGCGCCTTCACACTAGCGTTGATCCAGCGTAGGCGTTCGATGAACGTATGCGCAGCGTAGACGCCGCGACAACGCAACGCTGGAACATACGAGTACGCTGAACGGGGTCGCGCGAGCGCGAAGTATACGCTGCGTTTCCGCGGCGTTCAATTAACTCCAGAGGAAACGTTTCGATTACGCGACGCGTGCGTTGCGTTGTCGCGGCGGGCGTCTGCGCTGCGCGTACGTTTATCGAACGCCTACGCTGGATCAACGCTAGTGTGAAGGCAGCCTTAATACATATGTGAACCTATACTTAGTATTGATGGTTCATCAAAAATCTCTAAAATTTAAAAGTTTATGTAATTGGAATATAATGCTATAGTTGCTATTTACTTAAATATTTTAAGCATAAAATAATTAAATAAATAAATAAAATAAATAAATATTTCCCAACATTCTACACAACGCTATCTAGACCCATGGTAAGCATAGCTTAACTAGCTTGTGTTATGGAATCTAGAATGCTGATAAACATACTTAAATACATTTTTTTTTTTTTGTAAATACATACATATTATACATAGAAACACCCAGACCAATGCAAATAGCCATATTCATGCATACAAATATTTGCACTGAGCGGGAATCGAACCCGCGGCCCCTGCGTGGCAGTCGCGTTCACTACCACCACGCCACGGAGGCTGAAATAATAATTGTAAATAAAAACATAATTTTTGTTTTCACGGAACAATTTTTGGGAAGATCACACAGCGTTGAATCCAATAAATGATGAACTTTACATCACACTGATTTTAAGGTAACCGTTTGAAAAAGAAGTGTCTAAATATAGTGGTTGATGTTACTAATATTTTAGTAGCTTTAGGCTCTTTCATATATACCATGATTATAGACATCAGTAAATTAACATTAATGTATTTGGTTTGTTTTCAACGTTTACGTACATTTGATATGGATATAATGTAACTTAATATTATATACAATTACAGTACAAATTATACATAGAACTCGTCATCCTCATGGAGACGTATTTTCCTGATTTGCCCTCGCTAAGGTGTCTTTAGAGCACAGGGTCCGCCTTCTTGAGCATCTAGGATAGTGAGACTCTTTGGACGCATGTCACCTTCTTTTTTTCGTGCTGAATCCCCTCGGATACCTCCCTCGCCGGAGTCAGAGGGGGAGGTCATGTCGGACTCGAACCGACTAAAACAGCACGTCGTCTGTGAGTCGTCATGCTAGGCCGGAGGTAAGGTTGTCTTCGACATACCCTCACTGATATTCTGCAAAAAATACGGCGGTCCTGTGTCTCATGAGCATTGTTCTTTCAAGCAGTTGCATTTAGGTAAGAAATGGAAAGTAACTTTTCATAATTCATCAGCAGTCTCTTGGTCTGAAACTCAGTGACAATAAAGGAAAAAATCCTATTACTTGGATACTCATCATAGGTATCATATGAGGATATTTTTTTTTTCTTAGTATACTAGTTACCAAACTCTGGCTACATACGCGGCCGAAGGGTATCCCTCACGCCCCGGCTGTACCGTGGGCCATCCCTTACGATCTGGCCCACCTCGGATATGCTCATGCTCTACAAATTATACACAGAAAAAACAAATAAAAATAGTGACTGTAGGCTTAGGCGGCCAAGAATCGCAACCCATTGATGCTTCTACTGGTATTTTGTCCAGAAAACTCGCCGCATTATGAATGGCATTACCATGGGTAAACGCCAGCCTCAGTCACGGGAAGCGATGATCAGCCGTTTGATAGAGAGAGCGCTTGGACCACGCTCCGATTCCAAATTGTTCAAGAATTGTCAATCAAATTGGTATTACGCTATTTGAGAGACTACACAGATGCAGTAAGCAAGCACCATGGAGAAGGAAATGATAGCGGAGTTGTTGCAAGGCAATCGGGTCGCGTGCCATCCAAACGTCAAATGGACTCATTCGGTAGGAACGTTATACCTATGAAGTCCTTCGACTTTTGACACCCCGCGCGTCTCTCTTCCCACCCGTATTCGGCGCGCGTTTTTATTAGGAGCAATATCAATGGGGCATCTCCGTTCCTTATTCATATTCTGTCCTCCGTGGCAAGCACAGATCCAAGCAGCAAGGCCCCTGGGACCTCTCATGCCGGATTCGTGGGGATTTCTATACATTATCGCTTCCAAAAACAAAACATCGGATACAACCTAACACATGTCATCTATCTAATTCTGATATCTTTATTTTAACAAATTGTCCATGTGTTTTTAGGTATGAATCATTCATAATTAAGATGATTGAATTTAGTCCATCCCAATTTGTTACAACATCATTTTAAAATTCATCACGTTTATGTTTCTAGATTATAAAAATCAAATAGTTACAATATTTATCTAGATTGAGCGTATCAAATCGTAAAACTGTAAGTAATTTAGTACCGATATTTAAAATGTATAATGAACTTTCGAAAAAAAAAACACATGGACCGACAGTCACAACATTCTTTAATACTTTTACTTTTAATATGTAGTTTATAAACTGGATGTCGTAGAAGACGACTAAAGGATAGGGCTATTTACCATTGCCATCCGACAGAAAAATCACAGGCAACCACTAAGTGCCCGCTTGATGGCAATAGGCTCGCCTCCTATTACGTGTAAGTACGAAAACCATAGTTAGCGAAATGTCTGGCCTGGGCGTGATCGGTGGAGCCGTGGAGCCGCCTGTCACCCTAGCAGAAGCAGGCTGCGGCGGCGGCGTAAAGTACGCCTCCTCGAGGGGGGCCATCTCAAAAGAGATGATCCCGGGTCTGCCGGGGTACGAGAGATATGCTTTCGGCAACCAAAGACCTAAGACGGCGTGCGTTTTAGCCGGGTCGAGTCCAACATAACCGCCCCCCCCCCCCCGACTCCGTGGTGGTGGTAACCGTGAGGATTTTTCGCACGATAAAAAAAATAGCGAAGTGTGGGTGGGAAACTTTTGCCTACTTTACAGGCATCAGTATATGTGTGTTATGTATGTATGTTAAACTGGGTGTTCTTGGAGTCCCATCATAATCTTCAGAGCCCAAGCCTGTCTCTCCTTTGAGCACAGGTATACAGACATCTGCTAATAGACATTAGAGACTCTGACGTAGACTTTAAAATCGGTGTAGGGGCGGACGACAATCATTCTATGTCATCAAATGACTACGAAAGGTACAAGGATCCCATAAGAGATAAGACGTCGCGACGGTACGCATAGGTTCACTTGACTCTTGTGAAAACTGGCAAGCTACCGTGTATGGCTCGAAGCGGGGTATGACCATAAACGATAGGCCAAACTCCTTTGTTTGTTATTGCTCATCCAGTTGACAGGATAGGTGATACTTCCAGAAGATATGAGTTCTTGTTACAATCCTAGTTGCTTTCAGTGTAGAACTGACTTTACTTGATCATTGTCTAACCAACCGCTGAGTGTAACGGACGCTAAGCAACTATGACCCTCTTACAACGCTTCACGCCGACATAAAGGCAAGGTCAGACTGGGTCTCTATGACTGATGTTGACGCGAGTCGCCTTTGACTCCGAGTCGCTCAAACGTCGATCTACCTCGAGGCAGCGTCGTATCTATAGTGTAGAACATTTTGATGGGATAGTTGATGTCTTTAAAAACGTGACTTCAACACCTATTTCTAGCACAATACTCAATCACAATCAAACGACTGAACGCATCTTGTTGAAATTTGGTACATCGATAGATATAGTCTGGAATAGGCTACTTTTTATACCTGGCATAGATTCCCATGAGCTGCGGGGTCGGGCTAAACTTTTCATGCCTTCATGGAGCCATGGGTAATCCATATTAATATTATAAATACGAAAGTAACTCTGTCTATCTGTCTGTCTTTATGTTACACTTTCACGCCTTAACCACGGAACCGATTTTGATAAAATTTGGAGTAGGGCTAGACCATGAGAAAGGACATAGGCTATGTTTGGTCGCGATAACCGACATCCACGCGGGCAAAAGCTAGTATTTATATGAAAATGGCTGACGAACTCTCTGATTTTAATAAGTTTGTTTCGGACAACAATGGTAATACAATCAAATAACAATTATTTATACAAATTATGACATGTAACAATAAAATGTTGTATTTATAAATGGATTTGAATAAAAAAAAGTATTACTAGTGGATGACAATGGTATATTTTCTATTTCGGGAGTTAATAATAAGGTAACAAAATGAAAAAGACTCCCAGCATTCCTATCAGAGAGAAAATGTGGAGGGTATGAATGATGCCACACTACTTAATTATTAGTATTTGATGACTGCTGCTTTGGTAAGTATTATTCATAGTATTTGGATACTTAGTAATACTTGCTTATTGAGAGCTTTACAAAAACCTTTCAATATCTTTAGATTTAGATCAGAAAATGCGATTTTTAACCGCTGTACTACGAACTTATTGTTGACAAACTACGAAGTGGAATATAACTGAGAGTCTGCGAGCAAAACTTTTTAACAATCCGTACAGTACTTACCTACTTTACTGGTTTATTTTCTAAGAATGGTGTTGCCTCCGGCAAGTGGTGTAATTATAGAAACTTGAGCTTAACGAAATACCCTTAAACCCTTCTCTTAAACATATTACACACAGTTAACAATATACGTATTGTAATATACAATCGTTATAAAACGATAACTCTTAGACACAAGGATACATAGAAAATAACCGATCAGTTAGGTATTTAGTAAAAAGTTATTCTTTTTTCATTTATTTATATATATACTGTTTTATAAAAATGCAAAATAAGATTTCAGTAAACAGGAACTGTAAGTATTTCTTTTAATATAAAAATAAGCTATTTAAAACAAATCGTACAAGGTATCTGGATGGATACATCATCTTCAAATTGCACAAGGTACTTCTACAACAGTGTCACGAATACTGCCTTTGGTGAAATTAAAGTCACATAAAATATACGTAATTTACAAGCTGGACTATAAATTGTGCACACATCACATTGGTTGGCGCGCCGTTGGCCATAATGATTCATTAAGTGCCTCCCCGGGATTACCTTTTTGTAATTGACCGATGATGCGAGAGCCGTATCACCGCTTCTCTTTTACTCGAGCCATGAGGCTTAAGCGACGACCGGGTTAATACGTTTTGTGGTTTAAGTTTTTTGTTAAACTTGTACAACTTGCCTGTAGGTATGTTATGATATGCCTTCTTTAAATTATGGTGGTAACTACACCTTACACTAATACCTTTAAAAATAATCAACTTCTTTTTTTCTTTAATTAAAATGTAAGCCAAATTTCAATCATAAAAAGTATCCAAAGAACCACTGTGGATCTAGACTATAGGTCCTAGAGGAAGGAACCTATTTAGTTATCAAAAGGCTTACTTCACACGCCGATACTGTTCGACTATCAATAGGGAAGGGAAAAGTCTTTTTTTTAGTAAAAGAATATTAGTACCGAAGTTACTAATATTCCCTCTAACCCCTCCAACTAAGCTAATACGCTTGTGCTAGGAGTGGGTTCACGCCAGTAGTCTAATGGCCAGGATCGAACCCGGGACCTCTCGATTGTAAATCCGACTCCTTAACCACTAAGCTACCGACGCTGTTTGTGATATTATTTTGATTTGTATAATGGAATTAACTGAACCGATATAACCACTGTTTCATAGTATTTTATCATAAAACACCTTCTACCTCATATAAATACGACTATTGGCTGTCATTGACCACGGATGTCCACGACTTTAAACTTTACGGACTCTCAGTTCACCATGAAACAACGAAATACTATTTTCACAGTTCTATCAGCCAGTACTATTCGCATTCCTTATTTTTTATTTACTATTTAAGTATTAAATTGAACTCGTGATCGATTAGTTAAGACTTTTTGTCGACCACTTAAAAAAAATACGATTAAGAAATGAAAAGATCGGTTTAACTTTTTGTACCAATTATATGAAGTCATTACACAGTCTAATGAAAAGCTATTGATGATAAAGATTAAAGATATTTGCTTATTTATTTTTTGCGTATTTTTTTAAAATTTCATTTCTTAAATAAAGGCAAACATAATTTTTAAAGGATCAAATTAGGCTATATGGTTGTATAGATACGTAATTTGGCGTTGAATGCGTAAAAATTATTCGATTGAAATAAAAATTGGATTGGATTGGAAAAAGTGAAATGTTTCGTACTGGTACGGGAGACTTTTAAGTTGACTTTTAAAACAAAAAGATTTAATTAATTTCACTGCTTTATTACTTGGATAATATATATTAATAATACAAAAGAAAATAATTATTGCGAACTAGTAGATGTAGGAAATGAAAGAGTTCGCGATCAGAGTTGGGATGAGACTGAGGCTCAAGTCCGGAGGATCTTAGGACTGAGCAAAAGTGCTGACTTTTACAGTAGGACGGGGGTGAGAGCTAACAGGACCCCTTCGCTAACATTAGGGATCCGTAGATCGATAGCTCCCACCATCACCCCAAGATAGCGTGCGTCGAAATCAAGACGTGACGTGGTAGCTCAGTGGTCAGAGCATTCCCCCTTTAAGGGATTGTTCACGGTTTTAAGTTTCGTCTGAGCATTTCACTTTTTCGAGTGCTTCCATTTTGTACTGACAAAACTGTACCCACAAGCTAAAAAAATTTCCATGTTCTACCTCCTGCAAGAGTACATTCCAAATTCTACCCTGACGTACCTATAATAGGTACATAGGTAATTGTAGCTAGACAATAGTCGATTTGAATAAAGAATACTAATTGCTCTAAAATTTTATCAAAAGATATTTTGCATATTGTATTTTTGATCAAAAGCGGTCTGTCGCGATTGTGGCAGTGTGCTGCTCAGAAATTTGGCACCGGGCGACACGCTGCGCTATATTAGATACCCACTGCCTTCAAATTTAAAATTAATGTAAATGTATATTTTACTATATTATGTTTTGAATGATATTTACCAGCCTGCTGTCTGTTACTTTTACCGCACTACTTATGAAATGTATAAAAGATAAGAAACATTTTTTAACTCTACGATATTTTAAAGTGCACAACGTTATCGACAGCCTCTGTGGTGTAACTTACCGTTACACCTTTAAGCGTAGCCGCTACGCAGAAGGTGCGGGTTCGATCCCCGCTCATTACAAATATTTATATGCATGAATATGCATTGCATTGGTCTGGTCGTGCTCGGAGACCATGTTTAGCCGTCACTATGGAAGTCAATACGGGTAGTTGAATCCTTAAAAAGTCCATATACTTACTGGTCCAACTGCAATGCTTCGATATCACCTTTGGGCTGTAGAGATCACATAGCTGTCGCTTTACGGACAGTGTCGAAGTTCAGCCAAATCCGCAGTTTAAACTGGGAAATGCCAACCCCTGACTCCAAGTTGGAAGCTTCGAATGCAATGAAGAAGAGATTCTACGCAGCGGTATCTAGACCCAAAGTAGCTTAGAGAACTAGCTGGTCCGTCAATTGACTGCACTCCGCTAGATGGTAATAAAGCTGACATGCAGTCCAGAAGATACAGATCACCATTCTCGATGGTATTGGACGTAAAATGGTGGTCCCTAACTTGACGGCCTTGATAGATGCCTTTTCACGCCCCGTTTGAAGAACCCAGGTCCGTAAGAGGAGGGAAACACGTATGTGGGTAGAGCATTCCACCTCTTTATGGTGCGGCAGAGGAAAGAATCAAGAATCAAGAATCAAGAATCAAGAATCAAGAATCAAGAATCAAGAATCAAGAATCAAGAATCAAGAATCAAGAATCAAGAATCAAGAATCAAGAATCAAGAATCAAGAATCAAGAATCAAGAATCAAGAATCAAGAATCAAGAATCAAGAATCAAGAATCAATAAACATACTTAGATACTTGTACAGTTTAGATAAACTTATAAATTATAAGTAAGCATGTGTTTATTTATAAATAGACATTCTAAACAGAATACTGTAAACCATTTCACTGTCGCCATTTCAAATTGGACAAACATTAAAACTTCTACTATTTTTTTCTTCTCGTATGGTACGTGCTTAGAGCTAGTTTCATATGGATTACATCACTACCGGAACAAAAACCGTCATTTGTTACCAATTTACGTATACAGTTCTTATAAATAAAGCTCTGTAATAATAAACCTTTTGACGAAGTATTACGGTTAAATACAAAAGGTCATAAATATTTTATAACATACTAAAATATTGTTGACAAGTATTATAAAATTATATGGCCCCGGTGTTTGAAAATATACCTCCGAATCGTTATATCTTTGTGTGGACGTCCTGTTGTGGCGTCCACCCGTATAATTTTAATGGCCTTATTAGCTTTAGCTTTCAAAACACGTAAACAGAAGTTAAATGGTTTATTGCAAGCATAAAATATTTTTGCGATAATAACTCGCGATGTTGCTACAGATTTTACAGCGGTTAATAATGAGGTAATAGTTATTTACGATCCATCTACTTTTATAACAAGAAAGTTATAAAACTTAGTTTAACAGGAATTTCACCTGGAATAAGTGTGTGAATAAAATGTTGTATTTATTTTTTCTACAACTTAACCTAACCTATCTGCTAATAGACTTATTTTTAATGGTACCCACCCCATACAAAAAGGACGTTCCTGGAAACCGATGTATTACTTAGGTAAATTTGATACATCGTAGGTTAATTTTGTGAATTGAAGTAGCTACCTACTTTTATTATATATAACTACAATTCACAAAATGTGATCTTTTTGATTTTTACATTTATATGACAAGTCCTATAAAGAGGATAAATTAATCAACTCATTTGCGTTTTGACCAGATCACGTATATATCATTTAAATAATGATTTGGAGGTATTACCTCGTCCATCAGTGGTATTATGATACAATACATTCATCAGCGATATTATTGCACAAAAACAGTGTTTGACGCAAAATACACTTTAATTAATCCGGTCTCATTGCAAGAATCGATAAGTGTAGGTATATTTAATAACGTTGATATTTATCGCAATCTAGTCAAACATTCGTATATGCCATTATAATTAATGTAGGTACCTACTACATAATTATTTTGCTATATATTTAATTTTTAGTAGGTACTATACCTAGTTTATCATTCCGTGAAGCACACCCAATTATAGCACACCCAGACGAAGCACACCTAAAGTATTCCACTTAGCACACCCATAGGTGGGCTCCAAATAAAAATTTAAAATAATTAATTTCCTATTCCACGAAGTACACCTACGAATATCACTCGATCGCATACAACTTGAAAATCGAACTGATGCTCTATTCAAAGCTTAAACGTACTTGTGAAAAGGTTCCAAGAATGTTAATGATGACTAAAAATAATATATCGAAAAGAATTTGTCTGTTTAATCTCCTCCGCTTAATCCCTTTATTTCGCGGACAATTAAACACGGGATTTATTGCAAATCGAAAAAAGTCTCAAGAGAAAATCGCTGGCGTTTGTAATATGCAGTAACTATTGATTTTCCATTATAGTTTTTTTACCCGTATAAAAATATAAGACAAAATAGGTATGAATGGAGACATTTTTCTGAACAAAGTCAATCTTACAGATAGATAAAATTCACTTGTATTAAGTACCTTAGGGACTACTGCTTGGCACTACCAGTACTACTGACGCTGGTCCAGTAGTGTCATGGGAAATTTTACGTTCCCATTACCGTGCTCAGTGCCGATAATGAATTAAAAACTGAATATGTAACTATTTGTTCGGAACAAACAAAAAAAATTGTTTTGTTTGAGAAAAAAAAAGAATTGATTAATATTATCGTTTAGTCACTAAAATGTAGCTTAATTTTGGGTTATTTAGCTTAAAAGGGGTTCACGTCAATGGTAAGAAGAATTGGGCTCGTCATTTTCATTATCAACACTTCAGATCTCACTTACTATGTGCAAGGTTTTGGAAGGAACTTCTAGATAGTACTTAGGTATTCATTCTTCATATTTATTTTCAATTCCACGTCCTTTACACACGTCTTTTATTTCATATCATTTTTAATATTATATCATTCACTTGTAGTATTCCACGAGTTTATATTTCACTTCAAGGCATTCTCAAACGTTTACATATAAAAAAAAACATATTTTTGTCACACTTTTTTTTTCAATTAATATATTATGTCCCGTTAATAATATTACATGTAAAAATACTCGTTCAAAGGTCGAAACTTGTTCCCTGGGGACTATCAAATGGATCAACTCTTGTATTGTTAAACCCGCTTTATTCTGACTGACAGCATCAATTAGAACTAGATGTAGCGGTGCTGTGTTACAAAGAAACGATATATCGTACAAGCTCACCAGTAATAGACGATCCATATTAAAATTAATATTTTTAATAACATTGATGTGAAAAGGAATTAGTTAAACACCTGTTTGTCGGGGTCACGTAATATGTCGAGCCGTGTCATGTACGTACTTTGAAAGGTATGATAAGAGATTTTACGTACATACATAATATATACTCACGCCTGTAAACTCCGCGATGGGGTAGGCAGAGGTGTATTAACACCCACGTTTCGCCAATTATGATTTTCGGCCCCAGTTAATAAGGGGCGAGTCTATTTTGACAGTAAAACACTCGCAGATATTTACCATGTTTCTTATAGTTATCGAGGATCCGATATTTCGGCGTTTGTCATGTCCATGTCAAGCTCAAATCATGCACGGCGAGCCTATTGCCGTTAAGCGGGCACTTTGTCTTGGGCTGTATGTTTACTCTCGGATGTAGAACAGCCCTATCCCTTAGTCGCCTTTTACGACACCCACAGGAAGAGCTGGGGTGGTCCTATTTTACTCCACCGGGAACTAACCCAGCAAACAAGAGATTATCAATTTCTGAATAATGTACCGATGAATATTTATTTTAATTTAATGTAACTCTAATTTAAAACTTACAAAAGTAATTTCAGATGCAATCCGAGTCTATTTGTGTATATTTATGTATATGTGTATGTACCTATATTTATTTGTATAGGTATATTGTAACGTATCCTAAGTACAATACACTAAGTAAAATATACCAATATTGGGACTTTGTGCACCATGCTACCCAAACATGGTTTCTATCTCTTTCTCCATCCAAAGGTTGCCTAAGAGATTGCCACTGTGCGATAAGGCCGCCTATTATCTATACCAGAAATGTACCTACAAACAACACATGTTTTTATCCTTGGTGTACACAATGAAGAGATACTTTACTTTACTTTACTTTATTTTACCTACCTTATATTTAACGCGGACTTCCTCTTAAGGCGATTATGATGAACTCAAACCGTGTTCGTCAGGACAAATTTCATCATCTGTTCAGTGGTTTAGGGCGTGAATGCGTAACAGACTGAGAAACAGAAATACTTTTACATATATTAATATTAGTATGGCTATCTACATTAATGAAGTCGAAGAATCCCGTCCTTTGTGACGTAAATATATTACAATCCATTACCTACTGCAAAGTTTTTTTTTAAATCTTTGAATAACTTAAATCAGTCTTTGTTTTCAAAAATACCTTTCGAAAGTTCCTCTTTTTTCAATCTACATAATATAACCTATGTAGTATCTAGTGTAACTAAAAATACAAAATGTTTTTTCTAGTGGTTTTATACTCTATAAATACTAAAACAATGTACTTGTTCTCAATGTTACTGCAAATCCTGGTAATGTATCAAAGTAATTATTATATCAGCATGCTTCAGCGTTTGCTCCGTGTAATATCAGTATGGAGTCTTACCTGTGGCGCAGTTGTACCCTGAGGCGATATATTCATTGGCAATAAAGATTTACTTTCAAAGTTTGCCAGGCGCATTTGTAGTGCAGTCACCAGCGTTCAATAAACAACACAAATGGTTCCTAACTGGTCTGGAATTTCGTTACAATATCGAAATTTCAGAGATCAGAATCAAAATCATCACGTATTACTGCCTGAACATATTTCTATTTACCCCAAGCACGAAAAACTATCTGTCAACATTCTACACAACGCCATCTAGACCCATGGTAAGCCTTTATAGCTTGTATTATGGAATCTAGAATCCGGATAAACATACTTATATACTTTCTTTATATAAATACATACATATTTTACATAGAAACACCCAGACAATAGCCATATTCATGTGTACAAATATTTGCACCTAGCGGGGATTAAACCCACGTCTCTTCTAGCAGTCGCGTTAAATACCACCACGCCACAGAGCCTGTCGTGACTATCGTAAACGTATCGAGAGAACGAAGCATTGCGATTGGCCGGCTTCACACACACACAGGTTTACAGTAGGCAGGTGGCCAATCACATTGCTCCGTTCTCTCGAAATGTTTACTATACGATTACAATAGTTTTTCCTGCTAGGTGTAATATTTAGTTCTGTTACTTGAAGTTCCACATTTATAATTAGTAGGATAGTAAGATTATTTTTTGTGCTTATGCTAATGAAAGCAAAGAAATTGTTTTGTAATTTTCAAATTTATTCCCTCAAACCTTGGTGAATGCTACTAATTAATAAAAAACTAGAAAATACACGCGTTGCGGAATGTTTACTTCACAGGTCAAGTAGCTTTCAGATTTCGTGATAAGATAAAGGTTTTATTGTACAAAGATTAATATTATTAATGACTAGTATTCTAAATTCTTTCGACTATTTAAAATTATTTCTCTAGATTAGCACCAAAAAAAAAATAGAGATTCCTCTTTTTGAACTCTTTTGAAGAAACCGCCTACTTAAAGACGGATAAATATAGAAGGAAAATTTGAATCACATCGGGCGTCTCGATAGCCTAGTTGGTAAAGGCATTCTTCCCGTAAGGAAAAGATCACGTACGGGTTTGAGTCACGCCCGAGGAATTCATTTTTCCTGATGTATTCGATCTTTTGAAGAAAATCAATCATAAAAACTATTATTTCATTTCAAAAAGTCGTTAGCTGATTTTCTTTTTTTATCATGCAATCACAGTCATAATTAGGTGCCGCATTCACGAAAACAAAAGTCGAGCGTTATAACCTCGAAAATATAAATCAGATCGTGTGTCGCGTGCTGTGTGTCGTCACGCAATGGAATTATAAATATTAATACTCTACTTTTTATGCAGCTTTGACTGAATAGATGTTATATACATCTAGTCGGTGTTACAATAAACATTGTCAATATGATAATAATATCTACGCGTTCAAGAGCTTCTACATTCTAGCGTTAATCACAGTCGCATCCGAAGCTTTCAACTTGGAGTCTGGGGTCTGTTTTTACCAGTATAACTGTATAACTTCGATATTTTCTGTGAAGCGACTGCCTTTTTTTTTTTTTTTTCGTGCGGAAATCCCCTCGGATACCCTCCCTGCCGGAGCCGGAAGGGGAGGTTATGTCGGACTCGAACCGACTAAAACCGCACGCCGACTGTGGGTCTTGGTGCTAGGCCGGAGGTGAGGTTGTCATAGACATATCCCTCGCACCCCGGCTGACCCAGGGCCATCCCTTACGGTCTGGCCCTCCTCAGGAGGGGGGACAACGGTGTCCCCAACTCGCCCCCGGAATGGGGAGGCGCGCTATTCAGCGCGCCGCCGCCGTGGCCTGCTTCTGCTGGGGTGACAGGTGGCTCCACCCGTCACCCCCAGGCCCGCGCTCATGGGGGACGGAGGTCAGTCAGTGCCCTCCGACGCCCGAGTTGCCTGCGCGCGCGGGCGGCGCGATCCGCGAGTCTTTCTCGCTCGCGCCGCCTCTCCCGGTGAAGCGACTGCCATCAGACCTCCACAACCTAAAACTGACATGGAAGCATTGCAGTTAGACCGGTTGTTGGACTTTTTAAGGCTCAAATTACCCGTAACGACTGCCATAGATGTTCGATCGTATGGCAACTGGGGCCGACGGCAGACCCATATTTATTTATTCACCTAATTTATCTACCTATATCAATGAGTAATAAAACTGGTCAGTTTAGTCTGCTGCAATAGTTCTAGTGCAACGAGTGATAATATAGTGCCGGTGTACATCGCCTACGCAATTAAGAGCAGCGTGGGCTGTATGCTATTATAGTCGCGTTATTTAATAACTCCCATAACAGTAATATAATGATTTACTAGGAGAACACAATGCTTGTGTATTATTTGCTGGTAATTAAGATCTCTCATAACTGTGACGTCACACTTGGAGTATCTGCTAGGAGTCAATGAACGGCCATCTGACATTCATCTATTGAAGACTTAAAACAGATAGTTGGGACAGACTAAATCCGCAACAGACGTAGTTATTTTGAATGTATATTAATATTACTCATAACAATATATTTTTTATACAAATTTTCGAATGACCACAAGGCATAATACAGGTATATATATATAATAATAATGGAAATTAACGCGATCATGGTATAGATATACGTACCTTTGATTTGCCTGACGTTTTGACCAGGTTACACCGGCCGTGGTCACAGTCTGTGACCACGGCCGTCGAAACGTCAGGCAAATCAAAGGTACGTATGTACCTTTATCAATACGTACCTTTGATTTGCCTGACGTTTTGACCAGGTTACACCGGCCGTGGTCACAGTCTGTGACCACGGCCGTCGAAACGTCAGGCAAATCAAAGGTACGTATGTACCTTTATCAATACGTACCTTTGATTTGTCTGACGTTTCGACCAGGTTACACCGGCCGTGGTCACATGTATACCATGGAACGCGAGAGTTTATAAGTTAGTGAAACATAATATAGGTATATTACATCAGAGCTCCCTTATGTGGTAGCTTGCTGTACTATAATAATCTACTACTATAATATCTTAATATAACTGGGCTTAAATGTTGAAGATAGAGGCAGACTGGCTGCTATGGTATACATTGGGATAAGTAGTCCCCAAATAAAATACGGCTTGAATTAGTGATATGAATGAAACTTCAACTTTAGATTACATTTTAATTAAACAGAATCCTTCCTAGCAGTCGGTTAAAAATAACAGAAATCTGAAAACTATATTATCAGTTAAACCGTTGCGTTCAGACCGCTCGTATACCTATTACTTATCATGGCCGCAAGTGGGTCAAACTCTAGAACAGATTAAAACTTGTGATGAATTTCTGTTTTCATTTCTCCGTACTTTAACTTCTAGATGCGAGGAATTTACTTTATGTGTGAAAATGTAAATACGAGGAGAACTTCAACGCTTGCTAAGGAAATCTCGTTCGTCAAGTGTTGACAGAGGCTTGCCGGCTTTTCATAGTGGATTACTTTAAGGATTTGCTTAATGCTTTATGTTTGTTTGTGTGTAAGATTAACGAACATTTATGTTTGCAATTTCGTTGCACACCAATCGATGTTTTTACAGCCTAATGGACGAATAGGTACTTTGTGAAGCTTTGAGATTAATAACATAACATAAACTCACGCCTATATTCCCAGAAGGGGTAGGCAGAGGTGCTAGCACCCACATTTCGCCAGTTTATGTTTAGGTCCCAATGTAATAGGTGGCGAGCCTATTGCCATTAACCGGGCACTTATAAACCTGCGATAAATACACACATAACTTCGAAAAGCATCGAAAAGTCATTGGTGTGTGCCATGGTAAACCTGGGATCGAACCCGAGACCTCGTCTCAACAGTCCATTACCCATACCACTAGGCTACCGCAACTTTCTAGTTGGTAAATGGTACTCCTTCATTATCCTAGCGTTAATGCCAGTCGCATTTGGAGCTTTCGCGTCGAAGTCTGGGATCAGTCTAACTGCTGGTTTGGCTTAATTTCGAGGATATCGATATTTGATTACGCTGGTGAAGGTTAATGGTTGAAGTTTACAAACCTTCTAAATAATTCCCTGACTGTTGAAAAATTTTGCTTCGTGTCAGCAGAAGCACTGGTAAAGCGGACTCAGACTCCAAGTTCGGATGCAACTGGGATTAACGCAATGATAAAGAAGCTGAAGCGGTTTCTGTATTACCCGCACTTAGTTGCAGATGGTCAATGGTCATCCTTCGCTTCGTGGCCCGTAACGATAATTGCTTTAATCCGATCGCTTCTTTCTCCGAGGCAGTTATCACTGATTGGATTCACAGGCAGAGTGTGCGGGTTCCAAACATTGCGAATATAAGTCTGAGTGGATGAAGTTAAACATTGAAGTGTAATAATTAATTCTAAGTGGTCCGTGAGCTTCAAGCTTGCGCATGCTTACAGCCCTGTAAGCTAAATACAGCCAGTCGCAAAATGATGTAATATTAATGTGTGCAGGGACAAGAAGCTTCCACATTGTGGTTGGCACGTGTACTGCGACTCGCACCTCCTGGTCTACGCGTGTGGTACGAGCTGGCGGCTAGCGGTGACCAAAATACGACGCTGTTCTGAAACTCTACAGTTATAATGCTGAGCCGATACAGTGTATCATGATCTTTACTCTAGAATACATTAAATCTGGTATCCATTAGCTAGACAATATTTGTTGCACATCATGTTGCGCAACATTGTTCCACGGCGTGGCACAGCAATTATGCGCAATAATGTCATGTGTCCACACATGATCAAACTTCAAACAAACGACACATGCGTCGTGTTGTGCGTCAGCACACGCTTCGTGTTGCGCGTCACCTCACCGGGCATGTTGCGTCAGATGCCAACATCGTACGGCACAAAAAATACAGGGTCATGATCAGAGTACTGCATAAACAATATTAACTATAGTCATGTAACTAAGTATATACTTATTAGGCTTGAAGTTATATTTTAGACATTTTGCTTTCTAGAAATAAACACTCACTGCGATAAATAATAATCAGCATTCACATTAAATTAACTCTAGCTTCATTAAAATACCCAAGTCTTGTGATATTCCTTTGTTAACCAATGAAGTTTGTGTTTATTTGCCATCCAATTATACCTATTATGCCTTGTTACTTATCTTTTGATACTCAAATTGACAGAAACAAACGGCGAACTATTTTGCTTACAATACCACATTCTTACTGAGGGCGTACCGACGGACATTAAAATAGTACAAAGGCACAATAACATGTAATTGCAAATGATGCAGGGCCTCATATAGATACAGCATGTTCGTTGCACTACCATTTATGTCGACCCACGCTCGAGTGAACTTAAATAAGAATTCGCACACATTCACGATTTTAACTTACTTATTCATATTATTGATTAAATATAGGTATAGTAAAAATATGGCCTGCGAGCACTGAAAAGTAGCCAAATGTTTTATTTTTTTTTTTGGTTGAAGTGTCTATATTACGTGAGATATATTCATTTTCGCGTTTAATACACCTCTGCCTACCCCTTCAGGGATTTACAGGCGTGAGCATATGTAGATATGTATTCATTTTTGTACAGCGATATTTCACCATACCTTTTCGCAATTAATTTAATAAATTCCAATAATAAATTAGGTTATAACGAACGAACAGAAAACAATAATGGCCAAACTAAAGAAATTTTTAAAAAGATAAAGGTCCTTGAATGGGTAAGCTTGAGAAACTTTGACATTCCTAAGGATAGAAGAGAGGTTATTGTCTCGTCTATCCTGGATTTATTTACAAACTAACTGATGCCCGTGGGTCCACCCGCAAGAAATTCTGTCCCTTTTTCGCTAGATATGGAACCCTATTTACATGATAAAATTCAAGTTCATACTTACATATAATCCCGCGGTAATAACTATCTGCGGTAGCCTAGTGGTATGGGTAATGGACTGCTGAGACGAGGTCTCGGGTTCGATCCCAGGTTTACCATGGCACACACCAATGACTTTTCGATGCTTTTCGAAGTTATGTGTGTATTTATCGCAGGTTTATAAGTGCCCGGTTGATGGAAATAGGCTCGCCACCTATTACATTGGGACCTAAACATAAACTGGCGAAATGTGGGTGCTAGCACCTCTGCCTACCTCTTCGGGGAATACAGGCGTGAGTTTATGTTATGTTATGTTATGTTATATAATCCCGCCTCTATCCCCTAGAGGTTAGGCAGAGATGAATTAACACCCACATTTCAACAATCATTGAATTCGGTCCCACGTAATTGGATGTGAAGCCTATTACCGCATTCCGGGCATTATTATTGACTCGAGCCATGCATCTGAGACGGAGTCTCGACTGTATATACTCGTATCTGTCTGATGGTAAACAGCCCTATCCCTTAGTCGTCTTCTACACGACACCACATAGGAAGAGATGAGGTGGCCCGAATTCTACTTTGCCGGGAACGACGTGGCTAGATTGTAAGTATAGAAGTCAATTTGTTATTACAGACTACAAACTATCTCTGTACCGAATTTCAACCATATCTGTCTAGCCGTTATACCGTGATTAAATAATAAATATCCACACACTTTCATATTTATAATATTAGTTTATTAAATAAAATTTATAAAACTAATATATTAAGAAACCATTAAAATACCACTTAGGTAGCAGACAAACACAAGTGGTTACCGTGGCCGTCCCTTTAAGAACCTTCATGAAGCACCACATGCACTGTAGCACGGAGGACAGAATATTATGAAACTAAGATACACTGTAGTCACTTGGAAAATTCGGGGCTATCCTACTATATTCCCGTATAGTAAGAGCCGGTTCGACCAAACGCGAGTAATTTTTTTAGTGTTTGATCGAATGTACCATAAGATACGAAATAATTTACAGTCACTAACTACGATATTGGTGCTAAAATTCTGTTGTTAAACATAACATAACATAACATAACATAACATAAACTCACGCCTGTATTCCCCGAAGGGGTAGGCAGAGGTGCTAGCACCTCTGCCTGTTGTTAAAACTAACTAAAATACTCTAAAAATCTCCAAAATCTATTATACACCCAGATAGTATAGTCGTTTAGTAGAAAAAGATTATTATAGTGTGTGGCCGATTTCGGTCAGCGCCGACGGATTTTGGCCGGACAGTCTATGGCCGTGAGGCAAATGAACACACAATTAGCAGGCAGCCGGCGGGCCGACTAGTGCTAGCAATTTTCGACCTTATTGACATCACATAGAACGAGTTTCTTTTCATATATTCCTGATCAGCGGCATCTATATAAGCGAAATGACAATTAAGAAAATGTTATTAATCTATATATATAAAAATCGATTGCTGCTCGTTAGTCTCGCTAAAACTCGAGAACGGCTGAACGGATTTATCTTATCTTGGTCTTGAAATGTTCGTGGAGGTCTAGGAAAGGTTTAAATGGTGAGAAAAATTCGAATAATTGCCGGGAACCCACATCCACGCGAGCGGAGCCGCGGGCAAAAGCTAGTGTCGAAATAAATAGTCGCTTTTCTGTTCTTAGTAGTCCTTTTAGTCGGTTCGGGTCCACATAACGATTTTGCTATCAAAACTGTGTCCAAAATCGTTTTTTACGAAACGACTATACAATCTGGGTGTATAATACCATTTTACAGATTTTTTGCGTATTTTAAGTAGTTAGTTTTGACACAACAGAATTAGCATCATTGACAAAATTTTTGCAGTACTGTTTGGAATTAAAATAGCTAGTGTAAATCGCTTTTGTGTGGTTAGTCTAAGATAATGTTCACGTATTACCGTAATCTTGATACATATTTTAGTTTACAGTTTTCGAGGTGAATAGGTATTTTAACTTTGCATTTTATTTAGTGGATCCACAATGACGTTACCAACTATGTCTTTATTTGATGGTTTTATTATGAGAGTAGTGGGTGTCTTATGAAAGATACTGCTGGACAACATTTCAGAAAATTAGTCGCAATCTGTTCATAATAAATATGAAATGGGACATTAAATTATTATTTTTAACCGACTTCGAAAAAGGAGGAGGTTTTCAATTCGTCTGTATACATAATTTTTTTTTATGTATGTTCACCGATATCTCCGCCAATTTTAGACGGATTTCAAGTTTTATTACTCACCTGTTTTAATTTGTCGTCCGACATTCTTTGCTGATGCACGAGTGAGAGGCTACCATAAGACTAAGTTTACATTGTAAACTCTTAAAATCACTTATTTATTTTTTTAACAAAAAAAAAAATAGAAACACATATTATACTGAAAATTCCCTAAAGGGGTAGGCAGAGGTGTATAGACACCCACATTTCGCCAAATATTTGGTCCCACGTAATAAGAAGCGAGCCTACCGTCAAGTGGGCACTTAATAAATTATTATTATTTATTAATGTTTACTGTCAGATGAAGAACAGCCCTATCCCTTAGTCGCCTTTAACACCACAGAAATAAATTATTTATTCTATTTCACTGGGAACCTAATTATTAATGTTCCCGTTAACCTCTCCAACTAAGCTAAATTGCTTGTGCTAGGAGTGGGTTCACGTCGATAGCGTAATGGGCCGGATCGAACCCGGAACCTCTCGATCGGAAGACCGACTCCATAACCACTAAGCTACCAACGATTGTATTGGATAGCCCGTATAATAATATAAGCTGTGAATTTAAAAAAGGCTTTTGCGACGAATATAATCCTGAATTATGACTTCCAAAAATATAGGCCATTGAAGCTCAAGGCAACAGCACTAACAACTAACCTAGCTTAATATATTCAACAAACTATCATAAATCCATTGACTCTTAACTATTTAGCCGCAAGCACCTCACAAGCTCCATCTATTTACATCAATTATAGTCAAAGAGAGAAAAACGTCAGATCATAAAATATATTTATCACTCAGCTTAAGCAAAAGAAATTGTCTGAAAACCCACGCATTAATAAATCAACAACATTCATGTCAGCTAATATTCACCATTGTATTGCAAGTTGTCAAAACGTTTTATATAAATTGTATATTGAAGTGTCGAACAAAATTTTCACAAACAACCGGCTCTGATGTAAAGGAAAAACAATATTTTCTTCTTTTACATAATAGCCAGTTAGGTAAGGTATTGAGTGTAAACTGCTGCAAGTTCTCCTTCTTCATCTCAGCGTAAATCCCAGTCACATCCGATAGTTCCAGCTAAAGATTATGACACTGAACTAAACGGATAGTCTTTTTTTTCTAAAGTTAATGCTTCAATAAAACCTACAATATTGATGATATTAATAAATGTAAGTAAATGCTGCAAATATTCACCTATTTAGTAGGGACGGCAAAATGCTACATTCACGACTACTCAAGTACGCGGGAAGGCGCGACTATTTTGGGGTTAAAAAATAAGGTCAAATCTAATATATAAAATTCTCGTGTCACAGTTTTCGTTGCCATACTCCTCCGAAACGGCTTGACCGATTTTGATGAAATTTTTTGTGCTTATCCGGTATCTATGAGAATCGGCCAACATCTATTTTTCATCCCCCTAAATGGTGCAGCGGGAACGGGATCTGACGCCACGGGTGCAGGGAAAAATTGGCGGTACGAAGTTCGCCGGGACAGCTAGTTAAATATAAATTATTTAGTGTTCTCTTCAACTACGCTATTTAGATTCTGTTACATTATTCTTCTGAATTATTTTTTAGGTAAAGTAGACTTAATTTGATGTGGTCACTTGAATTGCTATATAATAATTAGAAATAAATATATTTAAAAATATCTTGATTCTTGGTAATTTATTATAAATTGTAAACAACGTCTCTTGTACATTATTTATGTGTTGACTAAGTTCATTTGATTTTCTACACTCTAAAAATATATCAGAGTGTAAATTTATAAGGTACCCAAGTGAGAACTATTACTTTAGCTAAAGATAATGCGACGAGATAACATTTTGATACTTTATAACAATTTTAAATCTTTTGATACATGTTACACTAAAAGGTAATAAAATTAAAGATAACGTCTTTATGAAACCAATACGCCAGGTAAGGAATTTTTATTTCTTTTTAAATAAAAGATAAGTCTATAATGGGCTAATGAGACACTAATAGGTGCGTAAGATGATATCTCAATATTTAAATCGTAATACTGTGATAGTCTACGAGAACATTTAAATAAAATATTCAATTAATCCACCATAAAACAGTGTATAAACACTGATGTCTTACCCTCTTTTATCGAAGTAGTATTATTAACTCCATCAATGCAGTATAAAATTATTTTACGACTATTCTATGCCTGTTCATTTTATAACATTTTATTCCATCTGTGGTTTGAGGAAATTTTTGAAATCATTTTATTTTTTTCTTACTTGAAAATCGAAGTAAAAAGTGTATAAATATGCACACTTATAATATAGTGTATAAATGTACACACTTTATACACCTCTTGCTAAAAAAATATGAATTTGCTAAAAAAATATAAAAATAATTAAGTTTGAAATAAGTTACACAGAATTACTACTTATCATCTAAATGAAACTGAATGAAGAATTTGTTCTAATTTTCAAAATTTTAAGATATTTCTAATTGATATCAATCAAGACCTCCCAAGAGCGAACTAGCACTAAAAGTGAAATTATATTCCAACATTACACTTAGAATGTAATTTAAAATACTTGATCAAATGAACAACATTATATTCAATAGAATACCTGTCCTCCCCAATACCTGAGGTAGTACCAAATAAATAGTAGCGATTGTAATAACTGTACGCTTTCCCATGGCCATGCCAGGTAAGGCTTGCCCACACACATTGGGTTAAATACCTTATTTATAGCTCACTTGTGCTGACCTTTAATGTTCCCAATGTGGAGAGAAAACGCGTAAGTTAGAAATCGACAGAAATGTGATAGGAAAAAGGTGTATGTGGTGTTTTTTTACTTTGGGTAAACTCAGGTTTTTTTTTTCAATTTGACACATCAATTTGACTTCACCTCGCCTGATGTTAAGCTAAAAGTCTCAGAAAGAGGGTCACCATCGTAAACATGTACCATGTTAACAGTGGTGGCACTCAGCTTGACGGCCTCATCAGATGCCTTTTCACGCCCCGCTTAAAGGACTCGGGACTGTAGGAAGAAGGAAGTTTGTGAAATAAATAAAAGTGGCCAGAAATAAAATCTTTTGGAAGACTATTTCTTAGGAAGTCAAAAAAAATACATGCAATACAGATTTCGCACAAAAATAAAAATATGAATTATTCAATATGATTTGTTACTAATGAACAATATTGAACTTGTTAGTTTACACCAACGCGTGTATATGTCTAAATAAGGTCAGACCCGAGCACTGTATCGGTGTAAGGTTCGATTATTGTTTACTCTGACCATTCTCGTAACGGAACCCAGCGCCATATTGTGATCCACGAAAGCTCTGTATGTCGTGCAGTGTAAATATTCGTTTATCAGATACCGAATGGTATACAGTAGCACATTTACACTAGTTATTATAATAAGTCAATTGTGGCTGTATATTGGAGATATTTGAAAAAACTTGGATTAAAATAAATTAGCTTTTGCCCGCGGTTCGGCCCGCGTGGATATCGGTTTTCGCGACCATACATAATCTCTAAATTTCATCAAAATCCGTTCAGTGGTTTAGTCGTGAAAGCGTAGAAGCGAAGCGATACACACACAAAGACGCAGTTGAGAATTATAGAGTTGTCAACTTACATTTTTAAATGAATTGGACCAGGGAAATCTCAAAAGGTGCTGTGGTCCAACTATTTTGAAAGTTGGACAACTGCCCCTAGTAAAGACTCATGGTCCAACTGGTTGGACAGAGCAGTTGGACCACTGCCCCGAACTGTTACCTAGAAATTAACATTACTATTTATGTGCGTATTGTAAATCTGCTGTATTTCTGATATATAGTATATAAATACATACATACATACATACACTCACAACTGGAAATCCCCGAAGGGGTAGGCAGTGGTGTATTAACACTCATGTTTCGCCAACTATGATTTTCAGTCCCACGTAATAGGGAGCGAGCTTATTGCCGTCTAGCAGGCGTCAAATAGTAATCTATTCCTAAAACTCTCATTTCTTATACAAGAATAAAACCTACGTTCACACCAATTTGTAATACCTAAACAATTGACTATTGAGAGTATATTTAACGACAGTAATTGAATACCCACGATATTCCTTTGTTTATTTGGATTGAAACATAAAATTTACGAGTGCGTGATAGTTTCCCTCATTCCAAGTTTTACGAGCTTAAAATCTGATAATCCAAAATCCTAAACAAACAATTCAATAAAATATAAATACCTTCCGACCAACACATTGAAACTCTCTAAATATATAAAACCTTCAATGACTCACAGATACTATAATTTACATTCAATTTTTGACAAAAGCCGACATAGAATTCGGTGTCGTCCCACTCAATAAGTACCTAACTCAGCTTTCGTAGGAGAGAGTGTTGCGTATGATAGTAACATTTTACGACTCTTCTAAAACGGACTGTTACCTGCCATTTAAAAGTTATAAAACTGATTTTTTAAGAAACTCACACTCTAAAATATTGAGTGCGTGGAAATATGTTTTTAATGGTCAAATTTCTCCCATAATACCGGAGAATAATTCATAGATTTTGGGTTTACATATTTTTACATTGGTAATCTGTTTGCCTGCAATTTATTTGTTTAAATAACTTTATAAAATTTAAAGTAAGTATTCTAATCGATTAATCAAAAACACGTAACTTATTTATGGTCATAAACTAGTTAACGTACGTAACTCGTACATTGTTCGTTAATCAATGAATAAATTAATCATTGAGAATAGATCTTTTCTTTTATCACGAGCATTAAAATTATTCTTAAAGTTATTATCCTCGAAGGGGTAGGCAGAAGTATTTTAGCACCCAAGATCGCCAATTGCACCAGGAAGTCACATTATGTAGTATTACTAAATCTAGAGACTAAATCTAGAGAAAGTATTTCTTTGCAATTATTTTATTCAAAGCAGTAAGTCCGAATAAGTACTGAACATAGTTTTATTGCATATAATAATAGTAAACAGAAATTAAAACAAAATAATCAAAAATACAAACATTATATACTCACGTCTGTAAATCCTCGAAGGGGTAGGCAGAAGTATTTTAGCACCCAAGATCGCCAATTATGATTTTCAGACCCAACGACGTAAAAGGGGGCGAGCTTATTACCGTCTAGTGGGTATTTTGCCTTGGGCTGTATGCTGAATGTTTACTGTTAGATGGAGAACAGCCCTATCCCTTTGTCGCCTTTTACGATCGTCGACGATGAATCCAAAATAGAATTTAGATAATATATAATAACTAGCTTTTGCCCGCGGCTCCGCCCGCGTGGATGTCGGTTATCGCGACCAAATATAGCCTATGTCCTTCCTCAAGATCTACTCTACCCCTATACCAAATTTCATCAAAATCGGTTCAGTAGTTCATGCGTGAAAGCGTAACATACAGACAGACAGACAGACAGACAGACAGACAGACAGACAGACAGAGTTACTTTCGCATTTATAATATTAGTATGGATACTAGCTTTTGCCCGCGGCTCCGCCCGCGTGGATGTCGGTTATCGCGTCCAAACATTGCCTATGTCCTTTCTCATTGTCTAATCTACCCCTATACCAAATTTCATCAAAATCGGTGCAGTGGTTTAGGCGTGAAAGCGTAACATACAGACAGACAGACAGACAGACAGACAGATAGACAGACCGACAGAGTTACTTTCGCATTTATAATATTAGTATGGATATAATAATAGAATATAATATATAATAATAGAATAGACAGTAATATATAATAATAGAAAAATAGAAGACCTATGTATAAACGTAATATTTATAAAATTTCTAAAGTTGCTCCAACCAATCAAAGAAGTAAATCTAAAACTAGTCGTTAGCTTTTGTAAGTCATCTAACCGCAGATAGTAAACAATATAAGGAAACAAAGAAATTCCTCAATCATATCGACGTGAACGATCAAATATCGGAGATAGCAGAAACGCTAGGCGGCGTTCATGATATGAGACTCTTACACCTACTCATCGTGATGCAGCAACATCGATGCATTTAATTGTTGTGTGATAGCACACTAATGCACCTGTCAAGGAAACAAAGGCAACTCTAGATAAGACCAAAATTGAAGCACGATCCGTTTTTGTTGGTGGTTGGACGTCTCAAATGTAAATGTTTATACTTTCTCGTTTGTACGAGTACGATTTACATCTTTTGATATGAGACATGCCAGTCATTTGTCATGTATCCAATGAGCTATTTCAAACAGTTTGTTTCAATACTAGTTGTTACTTGTTACGTAACTATTTTGTAATCTAAATATCGAGCGAGTTAGAAGTCTGTCTGGGTCACGGAGGACAGAATATGATTGTCTGGGTAAATATTACAATTATATGATTAAACTCTTCGTAAAGAAATGGAGACTTGCTTGAAATATCACAATAAAATTATTAAATCCATACTAATCCATAATAATATTATAAATGCGAAAGTAACTCTGTCTGTCTGTATGTTACGCTTTCACGCCTAAACCACTGAAACGATTTTGATGAAATTTGGTATAGGGGTAGATTATACCATGAAAAAGGACATAGGTTATGTTTTGTCACGATAACCGACATCCACGCGGGCGGAGCCGCGGGCAAAAGCTAGTTGTTAATATTTTGGAAATGAAGAGTTGTTGTAAAGATTCATAATTTTAAATGTGATTATTTTATGGAATATAGGTATTTATTTAGGTTTTTATATATTAATAGACAGTTATCTTCTTCTTCTTCTCAGTCGGACACTCTTGTCAGAGTGGTCGTGGTTGCGCTGACGAGATACATGGTGGGGTGTTCGTTGGGTCGATGTCTTTTCCGAGGGTAGCTCTTCTGGCGATGTGCTTCCATTTCTGACGGTTAGAGGCGTCGCGAGTGCACTGGGTCATGGTGGATTCAGTAGCCTTTTTGATGGCGTCTATCCAGCGGGTTGGTGATCGACCGCGTGCTCTTTTGCCTTCCACCTGGCCCTGAACTACCAGTCTCTCCATCGAGTTCTCATTTCTTGAGACGTGACCAAAGAACTTCAGTATTCGTAGTTGCACAGTAGACGATAGTCTGTCTTTAACGTGAAGCTCTTTGAGGATTGATATATTGGTGCGAAATGCCGTCCACGGGATCTTTAGAAGGCGCCTCCAGCACCACATCTCCAATGCATCGATTTTACGGCGATCCTGCAGTCTCAGAGACCAAGTTTCAGCTCCATAGAGAAAGATTGGAAACACAAGGCATTTCATCAATCTGACTTTAGTCTTCTTAGTAACCCTCCTGTCCCCCCAAATCTTTCCCAGTCGTTCCACTGCAGACCTGGTGATGGCACACCGTCGTCCGATCTCGTCCCCACAGCCTCCAGCACTTGATATAGTAGAACCGAGGTAAATATAGTTCTGTACCACTTCACAGTTGGCTATATTGTGTACGTTGGTTCCAATTTGTTCGGCCCGGTCTACTATCATCATCTTCGTCTTGTCTCGGTTGATAGCAAGTCCGAATTGAAGACTGGTACTTTCTAGACGAGTTAGAAAATTTTCCATGTCTTCTCTAGTTTGTGCGAGAAGTGTAGTATCATCAGCGTATCTGAGGTTATTTATCATGCGTCCCCCAACAGATACTCCTTTGTCCCAATCCTCCAAGACAGTTACCTATCTAGTTTTTATTTAATATTTTTAACTATATCACGTACAAACCATTTGTATCTGAAAATACTAGAGAAATATTAACGGCACTGCCGTGTTTAAAATATGCGCTCAATACGTATCAGATATTGCGGTGTATAATAATATTAATAGCCTCGATGCAGATAGAGTTTAAACTCTGAAGAATTTACCGGGAGCTCGTAACGAAGTGGGACTTGTTCCTTACAATGCTATCTACCGAGACTGAAAACCAGTTATGATCCATTATCAGATCCTATGCCCAGGGTGGCATTAAAACGTTGGCTGGGCTCTGCTTTGTTTATTAAATTATGTCCACCGTCACTATAAATATCGCTTGAGACGCGTTCATTTAGTGAAATACCGATCAGACCAACGATACTGGATGAGTTATATCACGTCCCTACATAACGTATTAACGTCGCATAAACAAGGTTGAGTGAAGAAAAAATATATAGTTATCTAGATTGCGATTAAGGTTTTCGAGGTTAAACCTTCTTTTGTTTTAAACATTCATATAGTTAAGCAACACAAAAGCCAAGTCAAAGTTTTGAGGATTATCTTTGAGTCAAATTAGATTGTCAAGTATAAGACCGTTTCCAAAAATTCAGACGTTGCAATTTCTCTAGATTATGATCAGCGAGTATTAAAAGTAATTGAATCAAAAACAAATGAAAGTGGTGGTCGAATAGAAAGAAATAAAAATGAAAAGAGGGAAGAGTCAAGATGTAATGACGTAGATAAGTCTAACCAATTACTGGGTACTCGGGAGTGCTGCATCGGCAGGATAAAAATTGGCTCGCGTTTTATGAGCCTAAAAGAAGTATGTTATTGTACACACTTTTCTTCAAAGTAAACAGAACAATTATGATACTGATAGATATTATTATTAGAGGTATTGGGATATTTACCATGTTGTATTGTTTCATAATAAATGCTATAAAAAATCTGCGGTAGCCTAGTGGTATGGGTAATGGACTGCCGAGACGAGGTCTCGGGTTCGATCCCAGGTTTACCATGGCACACACCAATGATTTTTCGATGCTTTTCGAAGTTATATGTGTATTTATCGCAGGTTAATAAGTGCCCGGTTAATGGCAATAGGCTCGCCACCTATTACATTGGGACGTAAACATAAACTGGCGAAATGTGGGTGCTAGCACCTCTGCCTACCCCTTCGGGGAATATAGGCGTGAGTTTATGTTATGTTATGTTATAAAAAATTCATTCAAATATTTGGGCGGAGTTACCAAAATCAATGTTTAAAAATTGGTGAAAAATTATTCATTGGTTCCAACAGTTCGTAAGAAAGTTGACAGCTCCACCGTCGCCCTTAAAGACGGATATAAAGAGAAGGGAAATTGGAAGTGATAACGTAAAAAATCAATAAAACAGTTTGATTTGCTCTTAATACTTACTTTTTAGATCATTTTGAGACATTGTCGACAAGATATTTATGACACTGACTGTACTTATTGTATTGTAGCTGGTGTTAGGGAGGATAGGATCTACAACGAGTCTCACGGTATAAGAGGTAGCTAGTAGAAACTGGTACACGCTATCGATCGCTATCGAGGTGGGTATTGTTTGTTTAGATTGATAATAACAAAATAAACATCCTTTTCAAAATAAATTGCAAAATTACTTTCAAGAAAATTTGTATTTCGTACACATTCGATAATATTCTTGGTCTGGATGTTTCTATGTATAATATGTATGTATTTTGTGAAGTGGCAGTGGGTTTGCCATATCTGCCGTAGGACCGATAGCCGTTGGGATAAACGAGTCCTTGAGTGGAGACCGCGAACCTGCAAACGTAGTGTGGGGCGCCCTGCGACTTGGAGCGACGATATACGCAGAGTAGCTGGTGGAGAGTGGAGGAGGACAGCCGAAGACAGGGGCTAAGTGGCGTGTCATGGGAGAGGCCTATGTCTAGCAGTGGACTGCCGCGGCCTGATGATGATGTATTTACAAAAAAAATGTATCCAAGTATGTTTATTCAAATTCTAGATTCCATAACACAAGCTAGTTAAGCTATGCTTACCATGGGACCAGATAGCGTTGTGTAGAATGTTGTGGAATATTTATATTCTTTTGGAATTTTAGAACAAAATGCCACCCCAATTATAAAGTTTAAATAAACTAGGTGTTACCCGTGGTTGAACCTGCAAAGTTTTTGTATTTCGTCACGGAACATGTGCTTTGGAATCTAACATTGAAATAATAAATAAATAAATCATGTTGGTATCGTAGAAGGCAACGAAGACGGAATGTTCACCATCCGACAGTAAACATAAAACATACAGCCCAGGACTAAGTGCCTGCTTGGCGGCAATTAGCTCGCCCCTAAAAATTATACTTGGCGAAATGTGGGTATTATAATATACTTCTGCCTACCCCTTCGTGGATTTACCAGCGTGAGTATATGTATCTAAATAAATATCGATCAGCTAGTCATGCTTTTCCCCTATGTTAGATATTCGTACGGACCAATATCCTTATGATTTTGACATTTTGTTATAAATTGTTTCAAAGGCCATGTTAGATTTGGAATGTTTCTCTTTGATACCCGATGCCTTATCATTACCTAACTCTTTCCAGTAATTCGGTTGCTCTTGACTAATCTTGAGTTTTAATTGGAGTAATTTTCTTTTCAAACTTCTTCTTATAACATCTTACTATATATAATATAAACTGATATACTGAATATAATAGTATAAACTGATTGACATTAGCATTATAAGAGGAGGAACTGCTTGCGATGGTGGTAAAGCACGCGACTGCCACGCAGAAGGCGCGGGTTCAATCCCCGCTTAGTGCAAATATTGGTATGCATGAATATGGCTATTTGCATTGGTCTAGGTGTTGCTATGTATAATATGTATGGTATTGACAAAAAAAAGTATTTATGTATGTTCTAGATTCTAGATTCCAGAACACAAGCTATAAATGCTTACTATGGGTCTAGATAGCGTTGTGTAGAATGTTGTGGAATATTTATTTATTTACTAGCCTTTGCCCGCGGCTCCGCCCGCGTGGATGTCGGTTATCGCGACTAAACATAGCCTATGTCCTTTCTCATGGTCTAATCTACCGCTATACCCAAATTTCATCAAAATCGGTTCAGTTGTTTAGGCGTGAAAGCGTAACATACAGACAGACAGACAGAGTTACTTTCATATTAGTATGGATTTATTATTTACTAGTTTTTGCCCGCGGCCCCGCCCGCGTGGATGTCGGTTACCGCGACCAAACATAGCCTATGTCCTTTCTCATGGTCTAATCTACCCTTATACCAAATTTCATCAAAATCGAAAACAGACAGACCGACAGACAGACAGACAGAGTTACTTTCGCATTTATGATATTAGTATGGATTATGTATGTCTTCTTGAAACACCAATGAATGGTTATGAATGTAAATAAGACGAAAGTTACGATTTTTTAACGAAGGGAAAGTGTAAAAAAGTACTCAATTCCAAAATGGGAATATGAATTCGTACCTTGATTGGTGTAACAAATTTTATGCTTTAAATGGAATTTATCAAACAATACGATATACAGAATTCAAACCAAAACCCACTCCGTATTAAACAATAAAAGAATTGCAGCATCAAACAAATCTCAACAATGTTTTTGTAAATTATAAACGACAATGAAAGCAAATGAAATGGTACCAGCAATTAATTGACATGAGTATAGGCATACAATCGGATAATTAAGATCGGCGTGCGTGGGTGATGTTATTCGCTATACATGCCCATATAAGCCATGCCGCACAAATCAATGGAATTAATTCTTAATTTTACCACAGAGTAATGAAGTTAAGTAGAAAAGATTTGATAAAGACACAGTAGAGCAGTAAGAGTTGAACATACTTGTATAACGATAAATTCATGCTGGAAATTCTCTACGTGTAGGTGGCTTGAATTATGGATACAGATAACCCAGTGTGGGGTTGCATTAATTAAATAATTATGAGATATTGTGCGATCGTTTTAATGGTAGGGTTGATAAGAAATCAGTATGGAAACTCTCATTACTAATTCCGTACACCTGTTTGGTGATTAATTATAGTTTGATATCTATTGAACTTTAAATGATTAAATATTGAGTGTTTTGTCGCTACTAAAATACTCAGGGATACAGCTTCAGTTTATTTGATTTTTTATTTTTATTAAAAATTCCTTTTGGGTGGAGTCATCATAAATCAATATTTAAAAATAGTTGTAAAATCATTCATTGGTTCCAACAACTCGTAAGAAAGTTGGTAGATGGCTCCACCGTCGCCCTTAAAGACGGATAAAAAGAGAAGGGAAATTTGAAATGGTTCAAGTGTGGCTCAATAGCTCAGTTGGAAGAGTATTCCCCCTGTAAGGGAAAGGTCGTGGGTTCAATCCCACTTGAGTATTTCATTTTTCCCGATGTATTCGAAGTTCATACTGTTCGTAGCCGACCACAAACAGCAACTACAGATCGCAGCAGCAGTTACAGCGTACCGTGTAATAAATAAATAAATAAATAAATAAATATTCCACAACATTCTACACAACGCTATCTAGACCCATGGTAAGCTTTTATAGCTTGTGTTATGGAATCTAGAATGCGGATAAACATACTTATATACTTTTTTTTTTTGTAAATACATACATATTATACATAGAAACACCCAGGCCAATGCAAATAGCCATATTCATGCATACAAATATTTGCACTGAGCGGGAGCGTTTATTGTTTTGATTCATTGCGGCTTCTCAATGGCGTCGTTTACTCGTATCGAAGTTAAACCAGTAATGTAGGGTAAGTCCGGGGTAGATGGCCGTACTGGAGAGATGGCCACCCGAAAAAAATCATAGTTCTAATAACTAGAAGGCACTACGTTTGCGGCAGTTCGCTTCGTGCAGTGTGAGAGAATGACGCTACGCACGAACGCCGACGAAAATGAAACAAAAATTGAGTAAAATGTACCTATATTGTTTAGTACAGTACCTAAAGTTTTTAAAGAGTTTACGTTCCAGAGTTTAGGGATAAAATATTGCAAGATATTCGTGTTTCTAGAATTCTTGAGGACAGTTTATGAACCAAACTTTAACCTAACCTCAAATTGGCGTCCGAATTGTTTATATATTTTTTAAATTATTGTGAGGTCATCTGTCCCGGACAATTAGTAGAGATGGCCATATAATATCTGGGTTAGTTGGCCATACGGCCATCTCACCTTGATCTAAGAAATATGTTCTGTAATTTTTTAAATTTATTTCACATTTAACAAAACATTACATAATTAATTTATATTTCATATTAGTAAGTGTAACAACATCTCGTACTTGTGATTCGTCTCGTGTTTAGGATTGCAGATTTTGTTTGTTTCGTATTCAAATCATTGAAGAGTCATTTTTACGAGCAGTGTCTTTGACTGACACAAAATCCCAGTCGTCGCATTACAAGACTAACCTTTGGAGGTTTATTAAATAAAGCATGAGGAAAGGCGGCCACTGCATAAAATGGTATCGCAGGGTTTAAAGCTAAAAAGACCTAAAGAAGAGAAAATTGTCGCAAGAAGTATTAAAAAACAAAATAAGGTAAAAAAAGAAAAAGCCACTAAAACGCACACCAAGAAAAAGAAAATTATTGACAAATTTATCAGAATCGTGCGATGAGGATGTGGAGTTGGCGTTTGATGACCAAGACGAATACAGTGAAAGGGATAACTGTGCGGGACGTGGCGAAAATTATTATGTAACCCAACTTACTGAAGACTGGCTGAAATGCATTTTATGTCAGTTGTGGGGACACGAGAACTGTACTGAGTTAAATGACATGTGTTCCAAATGTGGGCAAAAAAAGAAGAATGAGCTAGGGCTGAAGAAATACAAAGAATAAAAATTAAAGGCATGTTAGTAAACTGGCCATCTCTCCTTTGCTGCTATGGCCAACTATACCGGACACACTGTAACGTTATTAATTCCGTTTCGGAACAAGTAGCGACACCTATCCGATTTTGTAGGGAAGTGAAATTGATTTTCTTGTCCTTCCGACACTAGATGGCGGTTTAATATATTTATCGAGTAATAATCTAATATATAATCTGTGCATAGACCTTTCTAGGACATCTGTTATGACTTCCTGTCAAGGATTCATTCTATGGGAACAAAAATCATACGCGAGTGTGATCTAATAGAATTTTCTAGCACCTTCCATTCCAGTGTCGTCTAATGCAAATTGCTAGATTATAAAGAGGATTTCCGTTTGTGTGTTTGCTGGAATATTCGATAATAGTTAATATAAATACGGGTGCTTCGGCTGTCACCGAAAACCTTTGAAGAAACTCTTGACGCTTGCGCTTGTGAAGACTGTCGCTCTGTGTTAATAATTTACTTTACGAAACTCTGAGCAAATCGTTGTGAAGTTCGCCCAGTAATTCTGGTAAGAAATATCATTCAATTCCTATAGGTAAAATCTGTGCTGTTAGGTCTGGTAGTGAATTTAGTGTTTCGTATTGTAATACAGGGTCCAATTGTACCGCCAAGACCTACCTTGAGTCGCTGAGAGCTGTTGCGAACCCTGTGTGGAGATTACCACCTTTGGCGTAACCTTGGCGTGGCGATATTGGCTTTGGTGCACCCGGTGTGAGCAGCCTGCGGTTCACCACGCAGCCCGACCCTGCACTGCCTCAGGCGGGAGACCAGGTCATGTGCAATATTCTTTAATATTTAAGACTCGTATTTGCCAAAGCTAGTGATCGTTGAGAGTGAGCTCAGAAGAGCCGTACATGCTGTGTACTTCTAGTTGGAACTTTTGTTGACTTCTTTTTTTGCTTGTGTGATTATATGAACTAACTGTGATATCTCTGTATAATTTATTGTGTATATATCTTGGCCAAATATATGTATGGACTTAGGTGTTGGTGTTTCATTGAAGGCGTTCCCACAACTGCACACACCTCTGTTTAGGAAAGGCGCCCTGGGATAAGAGTTTCGGGAGTCTCCCCGCTGGGTGAGCCGGTGAGGTGACCTTTCCACCCAAAAAGGTTACAAAATTGGCGCCCAACGTGGGGCTTTCTAAAACCTTTGTAGACCTAAGCTCTTGTGCTACTTTGTGTGCATTCGTGGGAACCTTCAATGAGCACAAAAGTCTACCTCGTCTGAGACTTCCCAGGACGTTAAATTGGTTGTGTTAGGCAGCTGGCACGTAATTTACTCCCTTTTGTGTTTTTTCAGCCATCAACACCTTCTCGGCAAGAAAATACACATTCAAAATTCTAAATTAATTAGCTGCATACTTTTGGTAAGTTATTTTCGGCATACCCACTTTTTTTTTCTTTTTCTTTTTTTTTTCCCGATCCTTCTCCTTAATTTGTGTTCCTTGTAACTTTAGTTAGCCCTTCCGGAGTTAGAATCTATACATACATATATTTGGCGACAATTGAGCAAGTGTAAGTAATTACATAAGGAAATTCGATATTCCTATGTTATTGTAATTTTTTAGAAGGCGGTTATAATACCTACCTTACAATTTTAATTCTATAACTGTGTTTTGTAAAACCATACAACGTAAAACTAGTTGGTAAAATATCTATGTTCATATATTGTGATTTTGTACTATTCCATAGTAGGTCATAGTATCTTTACTACCACTTAGGTGGCAAACAAGCACTTTTGTGTTATAACTTCATACAATTTGTTAAGTTATCTGATAGTGAATCTTGTGAATCTTTAACCTTTCTTAGTTGAACTTTGTACTCATTCTCAGTTTAAGTATAACTAGAAAGGAGTATATTGTGAATATTTTCTATTCAGTACAAATATATGTTTACTGTTTTTTGTTGAACTTAGTTTATGAAACTTTCTCTTTGTACTTAAGTAACTTTTAACTTAATTATAATATGGCACAAATGCAGAAGTATATTAATTACTTGAGGAAAGATGAACTTTGTAACGAGCTTTCTTATATGGGCATTACAGCGGATCCAGAGGCTGCGGTCGTCGGTCTGCGTGGTGAACTGCGAACGGCGCACCGGCTTGTCCGGAGGGGTAGCATCAAGGCCAATATCGCAACGCCCACTGTCGCTTCCGCTGAGCTTTCGATCTGTGGGCCCAAAGTCCTCGAGTTGGAGGAATTAATCTCTTCAGGTGATTTTGTTTCTAATAAGAATGTTCGCACTAGGGCTGCTGTAAGAGCAAATTATCTCCTAACTAGGTTGGCTCGTTGTGGCTTAGACTGTCCGGAACTCATAGGAATTCGCAATAGGCTTGTTAAGATAGTGTCTGTATCTGAACCCGACAGTGACTCGGAATCTGAAGGGTCAGATAACAATGATGACCCCGTGAACCGTGACCAGATAGGTTATACTTCACCTGCATTGAGAAAGGATTGCTCGATACGCAATAGTTCACATGACCTTAATCCTGCTAGTGACAATATAGTTTATAGGGAACGCCCTATCAATTTGAACTCTTTTAATTTAAGATATGATGGCTCTTCTTGTGTGCGCGTCTTCATTGAGAGATTGGAGGAACTTAGAACTGCCCAAGAGGTCAGTAAGTCTAAGGTTCTTCTGGCGTTTTCTGATCTGTTAGACGGACCCGCTTTGTTTTGGTTCCGCACTAACAAAGCCAACTTTACCTCATATGAGGATTTAATCAAGGAGCTTCGGGAAACTTTTTACATACCCGACTACGACTACCGTCTCCGCAATGAAATTAGACAGCGTACACAAGCCCGCTCCGAGTCTCTAGTGAGTTATATTTCCACTATGTTGGCCATGTTCTCTAGATTGTCTTGTAAAATGCCCAGTGAAGAACAACTGGACATTCTTATGCATAACTTAAGGCCTGACTACATGAAGGAATTAGCCCTTCATGAAGTCAACTCAATCGATGATCTGAAACGGTTGGGAAAGCGTTTGGAGCTTGCACGTGCTAGGGCAGATGCGTTCCATGAACCATTACTCGACAAATTTGAGATCTCATCGGACTTACATCAGCAGAAAGGCAAGACCGTGCAGAAGCCTGCAAAGCAGGTCTCTGCTGTGGACAGCTCGCTGGCCGCGAGCGAACGGAAATGCTTCCGGTGCGGTGAGAGCGGTCACACTGCATATGGCTGTCCGCAATCTAAGGAGTTGGTGTGTTTCCGGTGTGGTCTCAAAGGAGTCAAGTCACCTGAATGCCCCCAATGTTCTTCCAAGTCAAAAAACGCGTAGGCCAGGGCCTTATTAGGAAATTTGAAATTAACTCCGTATCTGAGTCCTCTTCTGATAAGGTCCTGTTTTCTAAACGGTTTAATGATGTTAGACCGTACTTAGTTGTTAAGATTTTGAAGCTGAATGTTTTAGGTCTTCTTGATTCTGGTGCCTCCTGCTCAGTGCTAGGAAAGGGTGCGCACCACCACTTTTTAGAACTAGGGTTTGAGCTGGAAAGCATCAACCCAAATTTTCATATCACAACTGCAGACAGTTCGTACTTGAAGTGTTTGGGTTGTATCTCTTTGCCTCTTGAGTACAATTCGGTTATCCGAGTAATTAAGTTTTATGTGGTTCCAGAAATAACTACATCCATGATTTTTGGTGTAGATTTTTGGCAACAGTTTCAGTTAGGTGATAAATTGATTTCACAAAATATTAGTTTAGATAAATTTAGCGATACCAACCCAATAGAGTCTTTGTCTCTTAATAATGGTCTTGAAGATTACAACAACTTAACTGATAATCAGAGGTGTGTAATAAACAATATCATTGATAAATTTGATTCTTTGAACACGGATAAGGTGGGCTTAGGTAGGACAATGCTTGTGCATCATGTCATAGACATTGGTGATAGCAAGCCAATCAAACAAAGTTATTACCCGCTTTCTCCCCTTAAACAGAAGGCCCTGGAAGAAGAGTTGGACCGGATGTTGGAGATGGGAGTGGTATCTCCATCTCAATCCGCGTGGAATTCACCAGTGGTTATGGTGGAGAAAGCGAACGGTGACCTCAGACTGTGCTTGGACTCTAGAAAGCTCAACTCTGTGTCAAAAAGTGATGCTTATCCGTTACCTTACATTAATCAAATTCTTGACCATTTGAATAATGCTAAATATTTATCCTCTATAGATTTGAGTGCAGCATATTGGCAGATTCCTTTCGATTCTCCCCTATCTGCCGAAAAAACTGCCTTTACAGTTCCTAGGAGGGGGCTATTCCAGTACAATGTCATGTGCTTCGGTTTGGTTGGGGCTTCAGCTACGATGCAGAGGCTCATGGACCGCCTATTTGGCCCCGAATTCGACAACAGGGTGTTTTCTTTCCAAGACGACATAATCTGTGTGGCCAGCACCTTTGAGGAGCATGTGGATCTCTTACATAGAATCCATCAGCGACTCAAGGAAGCGGGCCTAACGATAAACATGAAGAAATCCCACTTTTGTCGAAGTGAATTGAAGTACCTTGGTTACTATGTGGACAAACATGGCCTGCGAACAGACCCGGGTAAAGTTGAGGTCATACTCAACTATCCCACACCTTCCAATTCTAAGGAGGTGAAAAGGTTCCTAGGGATGGCCGGTTGGTATCGTCGCTTTGTTAATAACTTCTCGAAAATTAGTAAACCTTTGTGCAAACTAACCTCTAAGAATGTAACCTTTGCGTGGAGCCCTGAAGCTGAGGAGGCCTTCAACCTTCTCAAATCAGCTTTGGTCTCTGCTCCTATTTTAAAAATGCCTGACTTTACTTTACCTTTCCGAATTCTCAGTGACGCGTCTGCTTTCTCAGTTGCTGCTGTGCTGACCCAAACGCATGATGGATTAGAACATCCGATCGCGTATTGCAGTCGGTCTCTAAACAAGAACGAGGTGAACTACAGCACTACCGAGAGAGAGCTTCTGGCCGTGATCTTTGCTTTGGAGCAATTTAGACAGTACGTTGAGGGACAGAAATGCACTATAGTTACAGACCATGCCTCACTACTGTGGTTCCATAAGTTAAAGAACCCTACTGGCCGCTTAGCGCGTTGGAGCCTGAGGCTGAGTCAATTTGATTTCGATATAGAGCATCGTAAAGGCAAGGATCATGTCGTGCCGGACGCTCTGTCTCGAATAAAAATTGATTCCCTCGATACAGGCTTCACTAAGGATCCCTGGTATATCCACACCATGAACTGTGTGCGAAAAAACCCTAGGCATTACCCTAATTTTGACATTCGGGACAACTTACTGTATAGATTTTCGAAAAATAAGTATTCTTTGACCTCAGATTTCGATTGGAAACTAGTGGTACCTCAGGAGGATAGACTAACTCTCCTCGCCAAGTACCATGACGACACGCTTAGTGCCCATGGTGGTGTTTGGAAGACACATAAACGGTTGGCGCTAAACTATTACTAGCCCAGAATGTACGAGAGTGTCAAAAGTTATGTCGGGAATTGCGAGACGTGTAAGCAGTACAAACCCGTGAACACTTCTCGTCCCGGCTTAATGGGCAACCCAAAGCGTGTGTCGAAGCCATTCGAAGCCATCTCGTGTGATTTACTTGGTCCCTTTCCTACCTCTGGTAATAGAAACGTTCATTTGATTGTGGTCTCGGACTATTTCAGCAAATATATCATGTTGTGCCCTATTAGGGTCGCCACAGGCGCTGCAGTTGCGAGATTCATAGAAAAGAACGTGTTTCTAGTCCATGGAGTATGTAAAACCATTTATATGGATAATGGTCCTCAGTTTGTTAGCAAGCAATTTAAAGATCTGTTGATCAAATATAATGTACCGAACGTTTATTATAACCCTAGGTATCATGCCCAAACTAACCAGGCTGAACGAGCTATTCGCAATGTGGTTCAAGCTATCTCCTGTTATGTGAAGTCACAACATAAGAGATGGGACGAACACCTGGTGGAATTACAGTGTGCACTGAACACTGCTGTTAGTGAAGCCACTCGTTTCACCCCCTACTTTTTGGTGCATGGTAGGGAATTCATTGGAGATGGGGTTTTGTACAGACAATCAGACATCGCTTGCCATCCTAATGCGGTCTCTATTGATGATCCCTCGGCCTTTGGAGACAAACTGAAAGGAATACAACGCATTTACGATCAGGTGAAGAAACATTAATGTTGCTCACCGACGTAATGAGAAGTATTATAATTTCAGGAAAAGGCATGTAGAGCTCAAGGTAGGACAGATTGTTTATAAGCGTACATTCTATTTGTCTAACAAGGAAAAGAATTTTACTTCTAAATTAGCCCCTAAGTTTATGAAGTGTATAGTGACCGCTAAACGCTCCCCTTTGGTTTATTGTTTGTCGGACTTGAACGGTAAGGACCTGGGAGTCTACCATATTAAGGACATCCTGAAGTATAGTGGAGAGGAGCAACCTAAGGTGTCTGTTCGGTCAGCCATCAGTCCCGTTTCGATCCCTTAGTACTCTAGTAAGTCTTTTGTTTAAACTTTTGCTACACTGAGATATAAACTGTAGTTTTAGATTTTTTTTGTTTATAGACGACTGTGTCCTGAAAAATGGACATCGTCCCTCTGATGCCGTATCGAGTTCTCCTTTCTCACCAGCGCCTCAACACTCTGGATCTGCCATCAAGTGTTGAGGCATTGCGATATCTAGAGCAGGCGAATAGATGTAGTTAGCTTGGTTATTGTCTCACGACTTTTTCACCTTATATAAAGGTACTTAAACATGCTGTGATAGATTCATTGTCTTTCAAGATAGCGTGGTGAAAAGTCCGATTGTTTGCAACTGAGTGCTGTCCCATGAGGTTGTATCACCTTGCATTTTATTTTCTCACTGAGTCTTTGCTCGTTCTCTTTGTTGGGACCTTTCTTGCGTATTAGGCCCGCAAGAAATACTCTAAGGGGGGGGTGGTGTAACGTTATTAATTCCGTTTCGGAACAAGTAGCGACACCTATCCGATTTTGTAGGGAAGTGAAATTGATTTTCTTGTCCTTCCGACACTAGATGGCGGTTTAATATATTTATCGAGTAATAATCTAATATATAATCTGTGCATAGACCTTTCTAGGACATCTGTTATGACTTCCTGTCAAGGATTCATTCTATGGGAACAAAAATCATACGCGAGTATGATCTAATAGAATTTTCTAGCACCTTCCATTCCAGTGTCGTCTAATGCAAATTGCTAGATTATAAAGAGGATTTCCGTTTGTGTGTTTGCTGGAATATTCGATAATAGTTAATATAAATACGGGTGCTTCGGCTGTCACCGAAAACCTTTGAAGAAACTCTTGACGCTTGCGCTTGTGAAGACTGTCGCTCTGTGTTAATAATTTACTTTACGAAACTCTGAGCAAATCGTTGTGAAGTTCGCCCAGTAATTCTGGTAAGAAATATCATTCAATTCCTATAGGTAAAATCTGTGCTGTTAGGTCTGGTAGTGAATTTAGTGTTTCGTATTGTAATACAGGGTCCAATTGTACCGCCAAGACCTACCTTGAGTCGCTGAGAGCTGTTGCGAACCCTGTGTGGAGATTACCACCTTTGGCGTAACCTTGGCGTGGCGATATTGGCTTTGGTGCACCCGGTGTGAGCAGCCTGCGGTTCACCACGCAGCCCGACCCTGCACTGCCTCAGGCGGGAGACCAGGTCATGTGCAATATTCTTTAATATTTAAGACTCGTATTTGCCAATGCTAGTGATCGTTGAGAGTGAGCTCAGAAGAGCCGTACATGCTGTGTACTTCTAGTTGGAACTTTTGTTGACTTCTTTTTTTGCTTGTGTGATTATATGAACTAACTGTGATATCTCTGTATAATTTATTGTGTATATATCTTGGCCAAATATATGTATGGACTTAGGTGTTGGTGTTTCATTGAAGGCGTTCCCACAACTGCACACACCTCTGTTTAGGAAAGGCGCCCTGGGATAAGAGTTTCGGGAGTCTCCCCGCTGGGTGAGCCGGTAAGGTGACCTTTCCACCCAAAAAGGTTACAACACTGGGAGAGATGGCCAATCGTGATTTTTTTTAAAAAGGAAATTATGAGACTGATTATTGTGGAAGTTGATATTTTTTGTTTTAAAATGTAAGTTTAATGACCAAAGTTTAAATAAAAATTGATTATTGTCTATTATCAATTGTAGTTTTCTTGTAATCTCTATTTTAAAAAACTATGGCCAACTCCCCCGGACTTACCCTATATGATGTACCTATACAGACTCCTGAGAAATGTTGATAAATATATAGACCTACTATAAAAGGAATCTTATAGGGGTTTCTTTTTTAGTTTTCCAATACGGAACTCTAAAAAGTGGTAAGTAGTATTGTAAGTCAAATTCTGAGGTCTTCTTTTAATTTGATTATATTTATTATCATAAATAAGTACCTAATCTATTTAGAATTATATATTAACATTAACGGTCTTTCTTATCTATTATTTTTTATTGAATTGATAGTGGCGAAATATGGTAAATTTGTTTCCAAAACTAGATTTAGTATCGAATTTAAATATGCCACATTAAAATCAACATTATTAACAGATTAATTAAAAATGGTACAACTCCCGATAAAGCTCATAAATATATTTTATCTGTAACGAATATTATCCGCCGCCAAATCTAGTCGAGATCGTCATTATTATAATTATATTATTTCACGGTAGCACATTAGTGATATTTCTTAATATTTTAATTTAAAAAACAACTGAGCAACCCAATATTAACTGAAATTCTTATGCCTACTTTGACAGTTATCGAATATTTAGATAGTATTTTATATGTAGGTATCACATTAATTAAAATATAGATTAATGTATCATAGCCGACAAAACTGAAGTTCTCAAAAGGACTTCTGCACAATAGAGATTTCATAAAATTATTGAAAACTAGCTTTTGCCCGCGGCTCCGCCTGCGTGGATGTCGGTTATCGCGAACAAACATAGCCTATGTCCTTTCTCATGGTCTAATCTACCCCTATACCAAATTTCATCAAAATCACTTCAGTGGTTTAGGCGTGAAAGCGTAACATACAGACAGACAGACCGACAGATAGACAGACAGACAGAGTTACTTTCGCATTTATAATATTACTAGCTTTTGCCCATGGCTCCGCCCGCGTGGATGTCGGTTATCGCGACCAAACATAGCCTATATCCTTTCTCATGGTCTAATCTACCCGTATACCAAATTTCATCAAAATCGATTCAGTGGTTTAGGCGTGAAAGCGTAACATACAGACAGACAGACAGAAAGACAGACAGACAGACAGACAGACAGAGTTACTTTCGCATTTATAATATTAGTATGGATATGGAAGTATGGATTTCATTATTCAATTACAGGAACAATAGAAACAGTAATATGGAAGCTGCCTGCACAAGCCATTCCGACAATACACCAGCCCAGTACAATAAACTGAAAACTACCAAAAATATATTGCTAATTACTGCCAGTGCCTATTTCAATGTAAATAAAAAAAAATATCTCAGTGTGATGAGGAAATCTCTCTAACTACCTCATCACACAATCTCAGCTGCTGTTGTGTTTATTGGCATTTTATTGTTTTCAATTCCATAGTATCGATTATTTTATTGTCAAAGAAATCTTTTAATGTCTTTATTATTTTCATTTTATAAAATTCTTATCTTAATGTAAAAAATAATGAACGTTATGTCTTAGAAGAATTTCTATTTCTATTAATTCAAACCACTCTTGTGAAGCATAAAACTATAAGATATACTTTATTATAACACTGATAAATGTTACAAACTGGTTTTATTACCATACCACAAAAGAACCAAATAAAAATCAAAAGCATAAAATGGTGATGAAACAAGAGGCCTCGAATCATAACAAAGTTAAATATGAACAGAAAAACTTTAAAAGCCTCATTATAATGTAGCACGCGTTGATTGTGTCGCCGCTTTTGACGGATCACTTCCTCGGACGAACTTTATAGCAACATTACTTAAAAAAAGTTCTGTAATCAGCCTTATGTAGAAAAAAATAAGAGTGAATGACGATTTAGTTCATTGAATTGAAATTTTAAAATGTTGGGTGCAACACGAATCGGTAATTTGAATGTAATGAGGTGCGAGTTGACTACACTGACGTGAACGCAGATTCTGTTAAGAAAGTAGGGCAATTGTGTCACGACAACTAAGGTGTGATGTTAGAATAAATTACAATAATGAAACGTGTTTTCTGTATGCACACAATCGTTTTAACATCTAGGTTAGTAATTAAATTAAGTTCCTGGGTATTAAGTTATGTACTAGTGGTCGCCCGGTGGTCGAAATTCAACCATAAATAATTAAAAATTAAAAGTTTTAACATTATTAACGTTTATATACATATTGAGATTTTTTTTCAAAAAGAGCGGTATTTCAGTATATAAGACTATAGACAAATAATAACTATATCATGTCTGAAGTTGACTACATACTAATAAAGGTTTGGAAAATATCGTATTCTCCGTCCACGCAATTTTCGTCAAAACTGACACAAAGTGTTAACTTCATCCTGCTTCGCCTATTAATCAATAATGGTATTAATTTATAACTCCTTACAAATTTTTTTGTATCTCTTTTTTTATTCGTCAGCTGTGAATATTTCAAATAGGTATAGGACTGTGCGTATTACCAAAGCTTAAAAAAAAAGTATGAACACTTGAGTAAAAGTTGACCACAGACTAACAATAATTAAAGTTTTGGGGAATTTCATACTTCTCCGTTCGCGCAATTTTCGTAAAAAGAGATGCAAAGTTACCTATTTATTTATCAATATATATTAAGTTAAAACCTCCTTTTTTCAAATAAGTACGGGTTTTTTTTTGGCCGGAAAGCGTAGAGGACGCATCGCGGTATTATTTTATTTTCCGAAATTGGTGTGAATTCAAGTTTTTATGTATAAAAATGGTGAATTTTTAGCCTGAATGCCTTGGACAACGCACGTGTAGGAAAGTGTCATATTTACAGTGAATAGTGATTAATGATTATACGCGTTCAATCCAAATCCTGGGGAGATTTGGATTGCTTTTAGTAAAGTCCCCACAACGTTACTAAGGCATGAATTATCTATTTATCCTTCACCATCATCATCATCATCATCATTATCATCATCATCATCATCATCAACATCACCATCACCATCTCACCATCATTAAAATCATCCACTGTTATTTCAATGAAGAAAATATTTGTAACTGATGATAAGGCTGCGTGGTCATAGTACCTTAGCCTGTTCCGAGAGGAACTAAAGAAACAAAAAAAATCAAAAAGTTATGGAACTGTTGTGATGATTTACCTATGCCTAAAAAAAATAACTGTATGTACACGTAAGTGACATGCGTATGTGAGTGTGAAAATTGGCTATAGTGTGCGTAACGTTTATTTTAATAAAAATAAGGTATTTTAATGCATTATTATAAAAAAAAAATAATCTTATGCACTTCTCTTCGGTATGAACTATCAATATACCAAATCTCACCCTCCTACGTACCCGCAATTTTCGTAAAAAGGGATCCAAAAATTTTCCTTCACGTATTAATATATAGATATCTACCAATACTTAGGTAGCTATTGTGTCTATCTGTTCTTTTTATTTCTGTTCTCAAATCTCTTGGTTACATAATATTATAATCTATGTACACCAAACTACCCTAAATTTCTCCTATTTTTTCTCTCCATCCAATAGTTGCCTGGAAGAGATTGCCGCAGAGCGATAAGGCCGCTAATTGCATTTACCTACCGAATTGATATTATGTATTGTATTGTTATATCCTTGGTGTACAATAAAGACAGTTGCTATGTTATGTTATGTCATATTGTTGTAAAATGATTATAAAGTAATATACATTCAAGGTAATTATTTATTTTTACATTTAATTATAAAATAATGATATAACTACGGTAGCAAAGGATTTTTTAATCATAATTGTCATCAAACGTTCGCAGCTAAAACGACAACCACTAAATTTTTCAACGTTGATTAGTATTTTTTGCAATGGTATTGAGTTATTTTAATCATAATTTAATTAATGTATACCCATGCCCATTATTGTATACTGAATTCAATTTTCAACCTTAAAATATCAGAACAGTAAAACATTCTAAAATGTACCTATGGTGAAAAGAAAAAAAAGAGATGTTTAGCATACGTTTCTTTAGTAATTAGACGCGAGCGAGATCGCTGAGTTTCTTTTTTTTCCTTCTACCAAACTGTAAAACGGTTTGTTGGCAGAAAGAAACTCCCTGTTTATATAATTTTCTCCCAATTTTTCATTCTATTTCTCTGCTTCTAGTTTAAAGCAAAGTCGCTTTCTGCGTCTGTCCATCTCTATCCATACTAATATTATAAATACGAAAGTAACTCTGTCTGTCTGTCTTTCTGTCTGTCTGTCTGTATGTTACGCTTTCACGCCTAAACCACTAAACCGATTTTGTTGAAATTTGGTATAGGAGTAGATTAGACCATGAGAAAGGACATAGGCTATGTTTGGTCGCGATAACCGACTTCCACGCGGGCGGAGCCGTGGGCAAAAGCTAGTGTATACATAAATCTTCAAAACTACCCTACAGATTTTGATATGGTTTCTTTTGATGGATAGAGTAATTCAAGAAGAAGCTTTATATAAGACATGTTTAATATAGTAGAGGGTGCAGCGGGAACGGGATCGAACGCCACGCGGGTAGAAAGAAATTAGCGGTACGAAGTTCGTGGGGTCAGCTAGTGCTAGAATATTGTATAACATGCATAAAAAACCGAATTGATAACGTCTTAATTTTTATAATTCGGTTAAAATTAAATACCGAAGCGATTAATTAATTCTGTATCAACGTCCCAAAATAATAATTAAAAAGCATAAGCAAATAAAGTTGACATTTTTCGGTCGTTTATTATTGGCGTAGCAAAAACTGCGGAGTAATGGCTGACAGTTATTAATTGCATCACGCAATCGCGGTCGCAACTGTGGTATTTGCAGTCCTATATTTTTTTAATGAGTTTGCATATGCATGTCCTTCATATCTGGTAACATATCTATACAATATTGTACAAAAGGGTTTGGGCGCAGTGGCGTAGCTATCATAGGGCCAGGTGGTGCATTGCACCAGGGCCCCGGAGCTCAGGGGGCCCTCTAACCTCAGCTTTGAAAAAAATATGAATAAAGAAAATCTGCTGAGCAGGCTCGAGCCTCGAGTCTCGAGCCGGCTCACAAGATTTTTTTTTATTTTTCCAAATCATCATCACCAATTATAGAACTCCTTATTTAACATTTTCAACACATGCGCCAAGCGTCCTCGATAAGCATATGCGTGTTATCGTTTTTTCAGTTATTTGGTAATTTGAATGAATACGCCTGTAGCACATTGGATCAGCGATAGGCTCACGTGCTTACCGGTCGTGAGATCAATTCGCCAATTCCACCCATCAACTTTTTAATGAAGTTTTCATTCACTCTTGCCTTGCATCAGTTTTGGCGATGTTTTCAACTTTCTGGGGTCTGGGACGTAGGTACTAAAATAGTTGACGCTAGGTGTGTCGCTGACTGTTGTAATTCGTAATTCCCTACTACCAGCCTTATTTCATCCAGTATCACCACTAAAGCTATGATTTCTATTCCGTACATCCATTCATCTGGCACTAAATTCTGCCAGAACTCATTTTCGCCTCAAAAATTTCCGATGACAAAATATGTATGATACAGGTTGCAGCACAACTTTCTTTCTTCAGCACAACGGTAACCGTATAATCTATAATAGCTCTCAACATGATTGACAACAAAAAATAAACAACGTTTTTCTAAACTCAAGTTTAATTTGACAAATGAGCTACTATAGAAACTATAATATCTTCTTAAGAGTTAATATTGATTTTACCGCATCATTACCAAACAAGTAGTTTTATGGTTCTTTTTTGTGGAGCTTCCTGTAATCTTTACTAAACATTGACAAGCAATATAGGAAAATCTCAGTACCTAAGTACTCTGAATTTCTAAAATTTCGATAGTCGATAATTGAAAATTATGGAAAGAAAAAAGGAAGGTAGCGGTGCCGCAAAGCTGAAACAACGTCAAGAAAGGGAAGAAAGTAAAAAAAAATTGACAAAGCTAGACAGCTTTTTTTCGAAACCGCTTTCTGCTACAGTTCCTTCAACAGCCGAAATATCGGTCAAAAGTGACAAGTGTTTAATTATTTACTACTGTTTCTGTTTCATACAATTCCTGTTAGGTACTTCCGCGGCAGCAGAAAGATCTTTCAGTAAACTGAAGATTATAAAAAATATTTAAGAAACAGCATTCGAAAAGATCGCCTCCGACATTTATCGTTAATTGCAATAGAAAATGAGGCGGCATCAAACTTGGATTGGAGTGAAATTATAGACGAATTCGCAAAAATTAAAGGGGTTGTGGACTGAATTTAGACAGTACAATACTTCGACATGTAGCAATCTTCGAAAACACATAGATCGACAAGTCACTACTTCGACAGACAATTGTTAGACAACACCCACCTTCGAATTACCACTACTTCGACAATCGATTATTCGACAGACAATACTTGACAAGACATATCTTCGAATGACCACCCACTACTTCGACAGATTTTTTAACATTCTCCCAAAATAATAATGCATCCAAGGTAGTGAGACCGTTTGCACGCATGTCACTGGCCTCAACGCCAAGCCAGCACTTCTTGTGCCTACCCCATCTATCTGGACCCGGTGGGGGTGCCATTGCCAGGCATTTATTACCCTCGTAGCTGGGTGGTTGCCACAAGACGTGGCCGCAAGACGTGCCTTGACGTCGTAGTCGATGTCACCAGAAACGTGAAGTACGATTCCTAGGTACTTAACCTGATCCTTGCGCTCGACCAAGTCATCGCCTATGCGGATAAATAAATTAATACATTAATACATTTTAGAGCATTTATTATTTTGGAAAAATGTTAAAAATCTGTCGAACTAGTGGTCATTCGAAGGTGTGTGTTGTCTAACAATTGTCTGTCGAAGTAGTGACTTGTCAATCTGTGTTTTCAAAGTTCCCTACATGTCTAAGTATTTTACTGTCTAAATTCAGTCCGCAACCCAAATTAAAGCGCGCAAGAGATTGTGAATTGGATGGGGAATTCTGTTAAAAATCGTTTTTTTCCTTAATTAATCTCATCTGTATAATAAATACTCTATATTGTCATGTGCGTCGTTGTTTATTTATTCCCTTTTTCTTCTATTAAACACGTGAAGATTCTAATAGAGACGACGTATGGTTTTAGCCTACCAGGGATAAGTTCAACTCACTGTTTCCTATTCTTTTTCCTACCAATAATTTTGAAGGCCAATATAAGTTCAAACTACGCGGAAAGAGGGCCCAATTCTTTCCCTATGCACCAGGGCCCTTGTCCCCCTAGCTTCGCCACTGTTTGGGCGTGGACACTCTCTCGCTCGAGACCATGGTGGGAGCCATGGTCTCCAGCGGGAGTAAGTGTGACTGCGCCGCCTCTTTCTGCGAGCAGGTCATGTTCGTGAAGGAGGCGGCGGGGCGGGAGCGGGAAAGAACTCTCCCACCCGAGTTCCGCAGTCGGCGGCCTGGGCGCCGCCGACGTGTCTTCGCCGAAGACCATCGGCCTCCATGACCGGGGGCCTGAGGACGGTGAGTTGGCTGCTCATCGTCCTTACAGAAGCAGGCCCATGACGGCAGCGTGACGTGACGGACTCACGCACGCCTCCCCCCTCCTATGAAGCGGGATGATACCCGAAAACCCCCCATAGACGCGGGATAGCACCCGAACCACCCCCTAGACGAGGCCGCATTAAAGCCGTGGGTCTGTTGGGATCCCTGGGACATCCTTCCGAGGGCTTACCCGGGGCTCCCAACTATAGGCTGCTGGGCAATACCGTGGAAAAAAACAAAGATGAATTGAATTTGAATTGTATTGTATGGTAGGTAGTCAATTCAGTTAACCCACTATGCACAGGGTAATGAATGTATGCGCTTCAACATAAAGCTACCTAATGAAATTAAAATGCAATTTGACGATTAAAAGTATAAGTACTAATATAAGTAGATACTACTAGTAGGTATATAAGTACTACATATTTTAGTGACAAAATGTACAAAAAAAACCATTATTTTAGTACCTAGTTATAAATAGCATGCAGTATTTACCTATAATTATTTGTCACACTCAACTTAAATCTAACCTATTGTAATTTATGTAACTTGTAACAGTGTAAACAAATGTTGGTAAATCATAATAAATAAATAAATTAGTTAATTAATTAAAAGTGTGGCTTGCACCAAATAATTTTGCATAGACTTATTACTCTTACCTTGAAATTTAAGGACAAATCTATACTTTTACTAGCTTTGTTGCCCGCCCGCGTTGTAGTCGGTTATCGCCCTTTTTCATAATCTAATTTACCAAATTTCATCAAAATCTGTTCACTAATTTATACGTGAAAACGTAATACACAGACAGACAGGGTTACTTTCGCATTAATAATATTAGTATGGATTTAAATCGTTTAGATAGCTAAATTGGTTACTATCGCAAAAGCAACGGATTCTAAAGCATCTCAAATCATTATAAAGTTTAAAATCCTATTTAAAATTCAATCAGAATTCGTTAATACGTGATCAGACTGTTTATAACTAAATCTGTATTAACAAATAGCTATTTAATTATTCAGATGGCGGCCATTGGCATGTGCCAGTATAAAAAAACTATTTTAAAGTAACTAACGGAGGCGCGGTTTAATTGCCTATACAGCAAATATGATATTAATCCATCCAAAAGCTTCAATATATCCATCTTGAGCATTCCCCCTTTATGGAAACACCGCTGGTCTTTTAATTTTTTTATTTATAAATAGTGGTAAAATCACGTAATTTAATGAATGAATGACATGATATTTAAAAATTTTAAAAATGATTAACCAATAAATGATTTATTATTTAAATATATATTTAATAATAAACGATTTAGGTGGAGACGGTAATGGGTCGAATCGCAACGGGTGGAAACGGGAACGGGTGGAAACGCCACTCACCCGCTGGTGGGTGTTTGAACCGCACCTGAACCTATTAAATTTTTCCTATCTCAATAGATTTGAATAGTTAGCATGCTTTAAAATTTAATACAACTATATTAATGTGTTATCATGTATTTATCCACAAAAACTTTGTTTTAAGTTGCTGAAAATATTTTTATAACAATTATAAGGTACAACTTTAAGAGTTTTATCTAGAAGAAGAGTATCTAGAAGTTAGCCACAGAAAAGAACGTGACACTTTAGCTATATAGATGTCCCTTTTTGGGATTTCTAGACACAAAATTTGTTATACTTAAGGCCCATTTAGACGGGGAGAGTTTCTCGCCAGCAAGATACGTTTATATAAAAAATAAAAAAGTTCCTTCGTTTAAGCTTTCGTAGAAACGAAACACAACATGCCAATGTGGAAGAACGAGTCTCTTCCACATTGGCAACTGTTTCCTCTCAATTGAATAGTATATTGATAGTGTCCGTCCAAACAGAATTTGAAAGTAACAGATTTTATGCCAGTTGCACCATAATAACGTAACATAAGTGTCCAAAATATTATTTTGTCAACTTCTTCACAACTTTCATCCTCAAAATATAATTTTGAAAATAGCTGAAGTCATTTTGAAATGAATTCATTACTTACTTGAGACTTGGAGCAAAATATTCGCATATTTATTTAAAAACATCATTAAGCCTATAAATCACTTTCAATAAAAAGGTACCAATGCACGTTTCGAGAACTCTAAATGATTTACAGCACACAGATAGTGTATACCGCAGCCTTAGCCGATAGCATATCGCCCTAAAAAGTATAAAAAACTTTATGCCTTTGTTCTTTGTCGCCCCACTCATATGCAAATGCGGCCTGTCCACAACCTGATTTAGGGTCTACATTACTGATTCATAAAAACGTAGAAAGTGCACACTTTTTGAAGATGTACCGAGTGATTTAGGAGTGGAGATAGTTTAACAAGGCTGGTAATGACTTTTTGGCATGATATATTATGTTCTTTATAAATTTTTAGTTTTTAAGTCAAAGTCAATGAATTTATTCACCATTATATAACATAGTTGTAACTTATTGACATCATTTCTATTTAAGCTCCTAGACGCTAGTGGAGAAGAAACAGTGCAACAAACTCCACTGCGGCATTTTCAAGACGTCATTTGCAATAACCTTAGCAATAGTTGATGGCTTAATTAAACAATTACAGTGAAATTTCATTAAATGGTTAGTTCTGATTTTAAAATAGACTGATGTTAGAAGCAATACATTAGATTAGTGATGTATAACGAAAACTGTTATGCAAGGACGCGTAGAATCGATAAGTAACGTTAGATAATATTCCAACAATTTTATAGAAAATCCAATACATTTATAACACACCAAACGTACCAAAAATCATAAATCTATCAGGTAGAAAGCAATCATTAAATCTTCATCTTACAAAGTGGATAAGGACACTATAAAATATGATCTGAGTAGACTCTGTCATGCTACATATTTTTGAGCAAAACAAACGATTTTCAATAGTAACATCATTAATTTCAACCTAGTTTCACTGAGCTAACATTAAACTTGCAAAACTTTCAATCAATTTTCGACTTTATATCGCTGTGATAGAGCTTGCTAATTTAAATAAAGTTGAATAGCGTGTACGACAAATGGTCTTCAACTACTCACTTTTCATACGTTTATTACATCTTGACACGGTACGAACGCACTTTTGTTTCCATTTTATCATTACTTAGTTGTATTCAAAAGTGAAAATAAACAAAAGCAAAATTCATCCAGTAAATTAAAATAATGTTCAGTACAAGTAGGCTTTACAAGTATAATAGCACTACGTGTTACACTTTCTAAGTACATTATGCGTATTTGTAATGATAATATAAAAATTAGTGAATACGGGTTACATTGAACACTGTTATGTTTCATAGCCCGCAATTGCCGCTGATCTTAATAGCATTGCTGAGTACGACACGTTACAGCAGTTATATAAAACTACATTGCGTATAATGTTCTGAGGCAATGCCATCTAATGTTAAGATGCTATTAAGTTCCCATAATGGTTTTACCATTTAGTATTTTTTTTTTATAAAGGACACGTCATTTTGACTTAAGCTAAAGGCAAAGTCTCGGAAAGAGGGTCACCATCGTAAACATTTACCATGTTAACAGTGATGGCACTCAGTTTGAAGACCTCATCAGATGCCTTTTCACGCCCCGCTGAAAGGACCTGGGACTGTAGGATGAAGGAAACGTGTGAGCTGGCAGGGAGTTCCAGGTCTTGGTGGTGCGGCATAGGAATGAGTCACTGAAACGCTTGGTTCTAGCAGGTATACTGTGCGCCGTATACAGATGGAACTGTGAATTTTTGGTCCAGATATAATTTAGTTGGTTATTTAGTTACTAGTACATACTAGTAACGTATTACTCTAGTAACTCACTTCTTCTTCCTCATTCTAGCGTTAATCCTAGTCGTATCCGAAGCTTGAAGCGTCTGGGATCCTTTTTACCAGTCTTTGGATTGTATTTGGCTGAACTTCGATATTTTCTATGAAGCGACTGCTATATGCCCTCCACAACCCAAAGGTGATATCGAAGCATTGCAGTTAGACCAGTTATTGGACTTTTGAGGGCTCCATTTAACCGTAACGACTGCCATAGATGCATGGCAACCGGGACCGACGGCTTAACGTGCTCTCCGAGACACGACCAGACCAATGCATATACGTATATTCATGCATAGAATTTTTTGCATTGAGTGGAGATCGAACCCGTGCCTCCTGCGTGGTGAGCGCGTTCACTATCGCTACGTCACGTAGGCTGTCTATAGTAACTCACTAACTAACGTAAAAGACTAAAATATTGTCACCATATTACATGAAGTACTTACCATTGTTCATAAAAATATTCAGTAGATACGGATGGATATTTGTTTTTGAATGCCAATTATATGCTATGCAATTATATGCTATGAATGCTAACTATATATCTCTAAAATAAATAATATTTCATACATTGCCTTCACATTTTAGGCATTATAGAGCCTATATGTATAATTCCAGTTATCTGTAAATCTGTAAGTGTGTAGAATCTGTATAATTGAGTCTGTTTTTTAAGTAACAAAAATGCACATAAATGTATTAAATATTACAGTTTTATCGTTAAATGTGAAGTTACTTAGATAATTTCAAAATAAGTAACAAATAAATTTTACTTATTTTTTTTCCTAATCAAACGTGTTTAAACTGTAACTTCAAAACGTGGTCAAACAAATTTCTTTTTGTATCACGTTTCTTGATTTATGTAGTTGCAAAAATCATACGTTGGCATTTGATTTATGAGTTCTTCAAAGAACTTATGTCTACAAACAAAAACACTGTGATCTCTGCCCAATCGTACTTACAGTTTGATTTATTGCACTTCAGTACTACATACACGCAAGTGTGAGCGATAAAAGATGAATCCGACTGAGATTAATATTGTTTTCCCGAGTGCATCCTTATCCAGAACATTATGTTGGCAAATGATTGCAAACTGCTCAAGATAAATTAAGGACTGTTGTCTGAGGCCGATTTTCAAAATTGTTACCTACAGATGAATTATTATGGTAAATTATTATTAGAATAGTAGTAATATCATACAGAGGTGCCAATGACGTTGTCAGGTGTCTTAAGTGTAACCTTGCCGAATCTGTAACATTGAAAAATAATTAAAAAGAGTATCTATACAAATATCACATAAAAAAGTTATTTTGAGATGGTATTATTTACGTATTAGGTATTATTTTTTGATTGCTAAATTGAAAGCAAACCATTCATCAATAATCAAGTGAATTTCTAAATTGTACATGAATAGAAAATCAAATCATGTTGGATTTTAGTTGAGTTCAAAATTTTTATCAAACTAAAGTATTGATTGTTACACAAAACTTAAACTAATAGTGTTTTTTCCTTTTCAAAATGTTGGTTTAATGTATAATAGTAATGTTTCATCCTAACTATAGTCAAATGTTACAAATGGCATCGGATAACAACAGCATTGTTTTATTAATATTGTGGTTTTTTAATATTCTTTTTTTACGGCATAATATATCAACAACCATTATTATGACTTAAATCGTAGCCGACTGCAAATGGTAGTAAGTCACGTTTTTTCATTATGACTGTAAACCACTACATCTTTATGCCTTATTCCTAGTACTCATCTACGCCTAAATTGCTACTACAATTTACGGTTACTCATTTGAACGAGACTTTTATTATTCGGTTACAAAATGTGCTGAACACAAACCATTTTGCACAGAAACCACCAACATCATACAAGGTTTTGCATTCAAACACACTATTACAGTGCTAGTCTTCCTTTGTAGTTAGATAATAGCAAAATAGTAAAAAGTAAACCATATTTCAAAAAATAAAAGTATAAAGTGAAACATAACAGTAATAAATCTACCTATTAATAGAGTTGTGATATCCGTAGATGTGGACGTAGTCATTTAGACACTTGCATAATTGAAATGAAACAAATTTTCATTATTGTTTGTTCCGGGAATTGATAGAAAAATTATAACTTTTCAGAAGTCTTTGTAGATATTTTTAAAGCTCAAGGGAGTTTCGCAGTATTTAGCCAATATAGTCATTATCATAATTCATAACTTCGTAAACGCCTTACTAAATTTCAAATTAATAAAGTGTAAACGCAACATAGACAGGTAAAATGCGAAGTGATATTCTCTTGTACTCCACACATTAGCACTAAGTGCTAACTCGCTGCATACAAAATCGAGCGACACAGTGATGTACTGTGTCGCACGACTTTGTATGGAACATTTTTGCAGTACTCGAAACTTTGAATATTATTCTAAATTAAATATATTTAAAACTATTTATCTAAGAATATTTCACATAAGTAGTTCATACTAGTATAAAACATAATAAAAAAGTCACAGTCGCGCAAAGTTACCGTAAGCGCAGCCTGCATACAAACCTAAACCAAAAAAAACCCCCGTCACAAAAAACTCCTCCAGAAAGTTGAAAATAAATGGAGTTTACCTTTTAACTTTAACGGTTGCCATGTCGGGGGACCCTAACTGGTAAAGTACTCCGTTATATTATCGGAACAATTCAAGGTCCCCACACACACACACACACACACACACACACACACACACACACACACACACACACACACACACACACACACACACACACACACACACACACACACACACACACACACACACACACACACACACACACACACATACACACACACACACAGCCACGTCAGACTTATAACACCCCGTCGTTTTTGCGTCGGGGGTTAAAAATTGATTCAATAATGTTAATTTATTTCATTTTTGTTATATCAATTGTTGAGACAGACATATATTTACTAGCATAAGGCAGCCGCAAGTTCACCGAGCAACTGATAGTAATAACAAATTAGGGTAACTGCTCCAAACGTGGTGTCTAAACCACTATTGTAGTCGTACCTACCACCAAATAACGGCTAATTATGTTTTGTTTGCTATTTCACGCTCAATTTTATCTTATTACTAACTCCTGCCTGCGGCTCCGCCCGCGTGGATGTCGGTTATCGCGACCAAACATAGCCTATGTCCTTTCTCAAGGTCTAACCTATCCCTATACCAAATTTCATCAAAATCGGTTCAGTGGTTTAGGCACGAAAGCGTAACATACAGACAGATAGACAGACCGACAGAGTTACTTTCGCATTTATAATATTAGTATGGATTAAGACTGAGATTGTTCTTACCTTTACCTCTTAGTCATATTTTCTAAGATTTCAATTACTTCAGGATTAAACTGTTCTTAATCCATCGTCATTGTCATCACATCGTTATTCTCGGTTGCGTCTAGTCTATTTTTGGAGCCTAGAATTTGCTAACCTATTCTATTGATTTGGCTTACTTTGGCTACAAGAGCGACTGACGTTTGGCCCCATTCTGTTGTTTGTGAAACCTGTGGCAAAGCTTTGTCTGTTAATTTCAGCAACAATTCCACAATTACACAAGTAACTAATCTTAGCTGCAGGGTTTAGGGGCATATTAATAATTTGACTCTACAAGAATCTTAAATATTTATACTAATTTTCAAACTCTCGCGTTCCATGATATACAATAGTCGTATAAGTACACGCGTACCTGCCTGACGTTTCGACTAGGTTACACCGGCAGGTCGAAACTTTAGGCAAATCAAAGGTACCTATGCCCTATACCATGATTGCGTTATAGATATTTATGTATACAGCCGTAACCAATTGATGTTTGTAGCGCTATTCAACAAGAAACTTTAGTGCCTGGTAGCGCTATTCAACAAGAAACTTTAGTGCCTGAGAGTTATCCACGTGAATATATCTTTCCATGTTGTGCTCGCTGGAACTATTATATAATAGTATTCAAAAACGACAATAACTTAATATTAATCAATGAACACATGTTATATTAATGAATTGAACTCGAACATTAGCAGAAACGCGGTTCAAATCTATATTGGAAATCCGTACTAAACCACTCATGTCATGTCACCCATATGCCAGAGCGTTAACAATGGAATTAGTCGTCATTCAAAGTACCGAGTGAAATTCACAATATATCTGGACAACATGTAGCAAGTGCACTCGTCTGGCAGGGGTGACACTTTGAGCCCTTACGATACTGACATTATGTGACAACATAGAGCTAGGGGCGTGCGCTGACACAATGGCCGATTATTGGTACCTTCACCCTATTCATGTTCGCATACACGTTCATTACAATTTTGAATATAGAATCGACTTGACATTTTATCAACATGTGATTTATGTAATTAATTATAAATATTAGCTGCAGTTTATAACTGTACCAAATGTCCTGGTACTTTTTTAATAACAAATCAGAACTTCATTGCGTGAAGTCCCGAATTGTTATAAAAAAATCCATTAGTTTACACCGCGATAGTTTAAAAGTAACACATACCAAACATTTCACAAAATACAGGAAATCTAAATTGTTGATTCTTTTATGTAATTTCAGCAATTGAAGGAAGAAAATAAATTCACCCACAAGGCGCGGCTTGAAATATTCAATGAAGAGATTTTATGAAGAAAAAAATCTAATTTGCATCTCAAAGCGATGCCAGTTAATGGGACCATTTGAAATGCGAGGCACGTCATTCCCTATCCCGTCCGTCTCAACCCTTACAACACTCCGAACTTAAGACAGTGGCACACGAGCGCTAATTGGTGCTTATGTATAAATATACGGATTTATCGCTATACTGTGTTTTGTATTTAAGTCAAGCTTTTACGATTGATGACTTCATGAGACGACTTAACAGTTTATTATTGTATACCTATTTTTCGTTTTCTAGGCATTTTTTTTTCACGTTTGTAACATTGCAGGTGTCTATAGTCTTTATATTAGGTGTAGTATTAACTTTATTTCCTGAGACTTAAATCTTCTACTACCATCTGTCAAGTGAAATAATATTGACATATCGAATATAAAAAAGTTAGTCTTATATTAGTACAAATTAATCAGTTTTTGGCACGTTTTGCTGTTAGAGTACAGAGTTTAACCCACAATACTTGTCGTACAGACAGCATCAAATCGATCTTGACTAGCAAAGTACTTAAACAACGGTTTTTGAAAATAGTTAAAGCATTTATCGTACATTCGACCAAACGTGAGTAAAGTTTATTCTAGGGATAAACTTTATTCGCTTTTGGTCGAACTGGCCCTTAGTATGCTAACTATTTAAATTCAATGAGATAGGAAACATTTTTGATCGATTCAGGTGGGATTCGAACCCGCAATCCTTCTTTTACAGGGAGAATACTAGGACCATTAAGTTACGGGACCTCACCCGGACTAATCCAAATATTTCTCTTTATCCCTAAAGGCGGATGAACCGACCGATCAAAAAATCCTATCTTATTGAAGCATAAAACATTCATGCATCGAATATAGATATGACAAAGACGTAACAATTTTCATTACTAATTAAAATTATTAAGTGTTCGTAAAGGGTGTGTGTGAGCCCTCAAAGGTTGCGTGTTTCGTAAAGCACCGTGTGAAGTAACACACATGGTGAAGGAAAATTAGTGACAGCCAGGGACGAACTCACAAAATTGAGCAAATTAAGATACGTTTGATGGTCCTCAATGTAATGGATGTATTTTTAATTACAATCATTAAACCGGTTAGGAGTTAATGATTACAGAATTATTTCATCACATTTACAATCTAGCATTAGGTGCTTGAAAGTAAATAATATGAACAAAATAGAAGTGGAGTAATAAATAATATATAGGTTATTTATTACTTCATTTGTAATGTCTGTTTGCCTGAATTAAAATTATGGGTCATTCATCAACTCGCGGGCAATAAACTTGCGTGAAACCGCGGGTTGGCATTTTTGAATTTTATTTTATTTTGCTGTCGTCAACTCGCGTGAATATTAAAGTACAGTCAGAAAAATGGATCGCAACCAAAAATTTAATAGAAACCAACTTTTATACTCGTGCATTTATACACCCGCATTGGTTAAAGTAACTGTTTACTTTTTTAATATTAATTTATCTTAGATTTCAATATAGACGTGCAAAATGAGGTAGGGGGAGACGGCCAATGATGCATAATACATGCTATTTGTTATGGTTATGACAACGATGTCATATGAATTAAACGCCGTAGTAATATCGTCTTTTTCTTGTGGTGATTAAATTTTATTGTAGAATAAGACAAATTTACATTTTAAACGTCTCGGGTTCGATCCCAGGTTTACCATGGCACACATCAATGACTTTTCGATGCTTTTCGAAGTTATGTGTGTATTTATCGCAGGTTCATAAGTGCCCGGTTAATGGCAATAGGCTCGCCACCTATTACATTGGGACCTAAACATAAACTGGCGAAATGTGGGTGCTAGCACCTCTGCCTACCCCTTCGGGGAATACAGGCGTGAGTTTATGTTATGTTATGTTATGTAAAATTAAGCTTAAATATTGATAAGACCAAAATAGGATAACACTAGGGGTAAAATGTAATAATGCAGATAATTTTTTATACATTTGAGATTTCGTCTAGTAAAAATGTTGAAGTATTTTTGTGTATTTTATGTATTGTGGAGGAACTCACGGAGCCGGTGGAGGCGGTTATGTCGGACTCGAACCGACCAAAACACACGCCGTCTTGGGTCCTTGGTTGCCGGAGGTGAGATTTCCGAAAGCATATCTCTCGCACGCTGGCAGACCCAAGACCATCTCATTCGAGATGGCTCCCTTCGGGTTGTGGGGACCTTAGTGTCCCCATCTAGCCCCGGGTACGGGGAGGCGCACTTTGCGCCGCTGCTGCGGTCTGCATCTGCTAGGGTGACAGGCTCCAGGCCATCGCTCTTGGAGGACGGAAATCGTTATGCGAACTCCGACGTCGGGTTCGCCTTCGCTCTTCGCGGGCTTCCTGGGCCCGGAGTCTAGTCCGGACCCGACCGACCGCCTCCTTCTCGAGTATTACTTGCTCGCAGCAAGAGGCGGCCGCACCCCAAGCGTTCACACAGCGTACCATCGCTGTGAGCAATGTGGCGAGTGTGAGGACTCCCACCGCCAGAGCTGCCACTAGGACCCGCCTCGGCGTGTCCCACGCCGGGCACTCGGTCAGCATGTGCAGCTCTGTGTCCTCGCTCGCATCACAGGGATGGCACTCGGACGTAGGCTCCTTCCGGATCCGACACAGGTAACTCCGTTAATCACCTGCGTCAGCCGGTACGAGAAGCTGCCATGTGGCCTCTCTAGCCATTCCTCTATGATGGGTCTTATCGCCAATATTACGGCGTGCCCTGCGCTTGGTTGCCCAAGTCGTAGCTCCCACTCAGCTACCATGTCCTAGTGGAGCTGGGACATCACGGCCCGAATTTCTTCAGGCTCGGGTTCCCGTCCCTGCTTCCGCGCCTCCTTTGGATACCGATATAGCATCGAAAGGGCTCTCGCATCCAGGTTCCACGGTAGGGATCCGGCAAGGAGAATCGCCGCCTCTAAGGATATCGTGCGGTACCCCCTAATGGCCCTACTGGCCATTGCACGCTGCGGCCCACCCATGAGACGCGCATTGTAGACTGTCAGGGTCTCCGCCCATATCGGGCACCCATATAGTCTCCGTAGTCCTATAATCCCGCATAGAGTCTCCTGCAGGAGTCATGTCAGGGCCCCCTCGTGTTGGGCAGCAGCCGCCACAAAGCGGCAGCTGATCTTCAATTTGGGGGCCAGTCGTCGGAAATCTAATCCCGATCTAATCTCCCAAATTTCTACAATGGTATTCTCGATACACACTTTTCAAGATCGAACGTTGACGGTTTTGTTATTATATTGAACTAACATTTGAAAATGTGCAAATCGATCAAAAAATGGTACCTACTCTGCTAAAATTTATAACTGATCTAGTAATTATTCTAATCGATTACATAATAATTAAAGATGGATTTTTCTGATTCGAACGTATGGGGTAAGGAAATGAAATCTGCGCGGGGGTGTGAGCTTCCATTTTGTACGCTAGTACTATTACCTACTAGCTTTTGCTCGCGGCTTCGCCCGCGCGGAAGTTGGTTATCGCGACCAAACAAGGTCCATCCAAATCGGTTCAGTGGTTTAGGCGTCAAAGCGTAAAATACAGACAGACAGACAGACAGACAGACAGAGTTACTTTCACATTTATAATATTAGTATGGATTCTGTGATATTACTTTGATCCTTTTTCGTAGTATATCCATACCAGGACAGTCACTCACTTTTCTTTTTTCACTTACAAACTTCTTCTATTATACTATATTCTATAACATAGCCTAAAATATCTTATAAAGTACCTACATTATAAATAGGTACCAAACTATATTAAATTTATTACAAAGTTTTCGTAACTGACTGTACACAAATACGTCAATTTTGACAATCGCGCGAGTTGACGACAGGAAAATAATCAAAAATTGAAAGTTGCCAACTCGCGGTTTCCCGCGAGTTGATGAATGACTCAAAATTATCATAGTTCATTACCGGTTCATAATTTTGAGCATTATTGCGGGGTACCTAATTATTTGTAGTTTGCAGAATTACTATTCAGGCAGATTTTTTCTTGTGTAGGTACTTTTAGTAGGTGTTAGAATAATTAAAATTACGTTAGTCAGAATAACTCGAGTAACTCAGGTTACAGAATTACAAAATTCACTTTTGCCATTCCCACCATACGAAGCTCCTTTAGTTCACAGGAAAAAAATCATTTTAATGGTCTTTAGAGAATAAATGATTTTCGACTTTAACTTTTACAACAAAAAAAATCGTTCTTAGCTGTCTTTGATATCGCGTAACAAACATACATAAAAAAAGTTTATAGCGGTCGAATTGAGAACCTCCTTCTTTTTTGAAGTCGGTTAAAAAGGAGCTTAACATTCACAGACTAGGGTGCCATTACTTTAAAAATAAAAAATCGCATATTCAATATGGGTGTTGCCTTCTCGATTGAATTATGCATGCACAAAAAGTTTCGCCGAATGAATAAAGTGACCGTAAAACTACTCTATAATTACGTAATATCGTTTGCAGATACGATCACGTGTTCTATCGATACTCGATCGATACTCGAACCGTGCGATCGAGATCCGATTCGAACGAGCGGGACCAATTTTATTCACGAAACATTTAGCTTTAGATAAAATCTTACGCCGCGCTCCATAACGGCTACAGTTGATTTTAAAACAATAAAATGCAAAGCCTTTCAAATGAGGGCGATTGTTAGTGTGAATCAGATAAACAATAGATACTGAATGCTAGAATATTGTTTTTAAGCACAAATTATTTTAAAATTATACATTAGTTGAAAGGTCTACTACACTTCATGCTCCATTTGTTTTCTTTACACAATTAGTAATCATAGACCCAAGCCACTTATCGTTAAGTTCCGTTACGTTTGAATAACTCAAACTATGAATATTTGGACGATTAACTACGCTAACATAATTTCTCTGCAATCAGTAAAGAAATTCGCGGAAGAGCGAGATATATCTGTGTAAGTTAAAAATCTTAATCGCCCCTTCAAAAATCTGAGGCGAGTGCCAATTATTAAAAATTGTTGTTGATAAAATCGAGTTAATGAAGAACGGTACCCGATATCTTTGATCGACGGTGCTCGCTAACTTTGAAATTGATTTAATTCCGTTGACGTGATACGAACAAAATCTCTGAAATTATTATTTGTGAAAGTAGGTACCTTTTTTCATACAGTCCCGACCTGCTTCTTCCTGCGATCGGAGACCCCACCTCCACGACTTCTTTGAAAAGAATCTTAGGTTCTTGCACTTGGTTTTATAGCAAACTAGCTTTTGCCCGCGGCTCCGCCCGCGTGGATGTCGGTTATCGCGACAAAACATAGCCTATGTCCTTTCTCAAGGTCTAATCTACCCCTATACCAAATTTCATCAAAATCGGTTCAGTGGTTTAGGCGTGAAAGCGTAACATACAGACAGACAGACAGACAGAAAGACAGACAGACAGACAGAGTTACTTTCGCATTTATAATATTAGTATGGATACTACGAATTATTTTTATTGGCAGGTATTCATAGTTAACGTTCAAATAAAAATTTTGCAATTTTTTAATTATTATACAGAGTATTCGTTTAGTTTTGTATTAACAAATATGAAGCAATACTATAAAATTACTTACTTTTCAATCTCCAACCTTTGAATATCGGTATTTTTATATCTATAAAACGATTTATAACTTGCTTTTGCCTGCAGCTCCGCCCGCAAGGATGTCAGTTCCCGGCAATTGTTCAATTTTTTCTCGCCGTAAAAACTATCCTCGAACTTCAACGAACATTTTAAAAAAGAATTGGCCAAATTGGTCCAGGCGTGGTTGAGTTATGCGCTTTTACCAACACATTAAGCGATTAATTTTCATATTATAGATATTTATAAATTTACTACAGCATGGCACTACTGCTAGTAGTTTATTATCACGAATTGTATTGATTTTTCACTCACGCGTACAATTTGAGGCGACCCCTGACAGTTGGTATGTCAATAATAATTCGGAGTAACTGTATACTATTGAATAAAATGATTAACCTACGCTCAGGGCTGATCACAGTGTTATACTTACAGGATGTTTGTCTGTAGTACTGGATAACAATGTAATTAATATTTGAAAAATTCAAATAGAAAAAATTATAAATAATGAAGAAATTGAATATTTTCGCGTATTTTACTAAGATTTCAATATTTTCTTATTAATTATATTCTATGTCATCTTTTTAAAACAAAACATTAATTAATTATGAAATTCAATTGTTTTTGCAAATATAGCAACAAATTGAAAGTTATAGTAATAATATGAAATTACCTACTTACAACACTATATTATCTTTTAATAAAAGTTATTTTGTTTCAGAACTTTTGATTGAATTGATTAAAATAGTAGGTATTTATAGGATTTATATTTATTGAAAAATAATTGTAGTAATTTATAACAAGATGATAACCTACCGTAAACTAGGTCATATCAATTTAATAGTGCAAATAATATAAACAATTAACCCGCATAATGAAAAAAAGAACAAGATTATTCATAATGAATGGCTGACATTTCACGAAAATTGTTAATTGATTGGCATTTTACCGACATTTGATTTGAGAACAAAATATCAAGAAACAATGAAACACGCTGTATTGTTTAATGTAAATGTCAACATTGAACTTGAATGTGTCGCGAACATTTTGGAAATATGACACAAATTGTATCAACCCTTAGTAGATGAATGAAGTAGAATAAAATACCATATGCCTACCGGCTCAAGTTACATTGCTTGCCGTTTACTTATTACTAAACTTGATGTCAGAATCCATGAGAGATAGCGAACTTAATTAAAATTCTAAAACTTCCATCTTTTAAATTACAATGATAAAAAGATGATAAAAAGAAATGAAGATAACTTTCAACACTAAAACTGAAAATAATATAAGTAATTTTTATAAACAAAAATTCCCAAAATCTTTGGAACAATTTTTTTATTAAACCAGTAGCTCAGTCTAAAACTTATAAACACTGCATATTTTATACGAAATATACCTATTTATGAGTATATTTTTTACAAGATATAATAGCTTAAACACTAATTCCGTTTCCTCTCCAACTTTCATTGGTTTTTTTATATAAAGCATTTTCAAAAAATATCATTTTTTTATCAAATTTGGTGCCCCCTAAATATATGAATTCGTGCAAAGTTCCATATTTTCAATTTTAATGTAATTTTAATGTAGTAGTTTCTTTTAATAGATAATACTAAAGCAATACACATACGTACATACATATACTCACGCCAGTAAATTCCCGAAGGGTTAGGCAGAGGTGTATTAACACCCACATTTTACCAAATATAATTTCCTATCCCACGTAATACAGGGTGAGCCAATTACCCGGATAGTTATCAGTGTTTAAAAATTGGAAGAACTACTACAACTCATATCCCAATACATAGCTACTAACTTTCAAATTCGATAAATCGCTAACGCTCATGGTTTGTGATCTACCCTTAATTGTCAGCGATTGGTAGATTCGCCCTACAGCTTATAGCGGCTTGAATCAATGTGACAGTCCATTGTGAGTGTAATTATGTTGTATTGTACATTTTATGTTCACATATTGCTCATTTGGTGCGATATTCATTCCTATTGTCTGTATATTGTGTAACCTGTTTCACCATACCCAGTTGTTTAGATTATTTATTACTTTATTGATTAGTAACTTTCGTGTTAAAAGTAAATTTCGAAGGTAATATAATGCGAACAAACTCTAGTAATGCTTTAAATTATTGATTTCTTTTAATACAGAATATATAAAAAAAATCCACAACATTCTAAATGGTAAGCTTAATTAGCTTGTGTCATGGAATCTAGAATGCGGATAAACATACTTAGATACTTTTTTTGTAACCCAGACCAATGCAAATAGCCATATTCATGCATACAAATATTTGCGCTGAGCGAGGATCGAACCCGCGCCTCCTGCGTGGCAGTCGCGTGCACTACCACCACGCCTCTGCGGCTGTCAAGTCAATCAGAATTACAAAGAATAATAAATGTATTGCATCAATCAATTAATTTTTAATACCAAGATTTCAAGGCAATAAGTATAAATGCGATGATAAATTTGGTGAAAAAGTACACTGTAATAAACGGCCACAAACTGACGGCCAGACTGTATCCATTGTAATTAATTAATTACGATGGCTGTGTTTACAAATATATATTACCAGCTTTTGCCCGCTGCTCCGCCCGCGTGGATGACGGTTATCGCAACCAAACAAAGCCTATGTCTTTTCTCAGGGTCTAATCTACCCTTATACCAAATTTCATCAAAATCGGTAAAGTGGTTCAAGGATTTCTGTTTCTTTTTAAAAATAAAGGAATGTTACCTTTGGATGAAAATGTAATCTTCTTCTAATTTCCTTCATTTTGATACCCTACTCGATAATTTTGAGTCAAAAATAATTTTAATAATATACGTTTTGGCTCAAAAAATCTACCATTTTGATTTTATAGAAATTTTAGTACTTCCCCCCCAGGTAAGGTGAAAATTTTCCACCCTGTATAATCTATAATACTCTTCAAGGATTAGGTAGCATATCGCATAAAATTAGGACACATTTAATTTTAGTCTTGGAGCGCTTGGGAACAAAATCGTGGAGCGGACGGGAATAAGCCATTACTTCATCACCTTATTCTTAGTATTGTCCAAGGCTTTAAATTCGGAACACAAGTTGAAAGCCTTCTTATTTTTCTCTCTCTTAATTTTTCTTACCAAAACCGTATAAAAATAGAATTAAACTTCGAAAAAGCTTCGGTATTTCATATAACGTTATGATTGTTCAGTCTATTCAATTTTTTATACCGTTTCAAATCACAATGATTACAAAAAGAATCACTATAAATTGTTTCAAGGACAAACAAATTTATGTTATAGATAATAATTTTACTCACCGTGGAACGAACGAATCGGTGGAAACTGGCCACCAACATGAAAGCGTACTTAAATCAAGCATTTTATTTGAGGCCTGCTTTGAAGTTTCACAGAGACCGCTAAACGTTTAGCAAAATATTTTGAAGTGGTCGAACAACAAACAAACAGGGCACAGTGTTATTATCCTGTTTTTATATATACACTCAATTGTATACTATATCTAATTGCCGTTGAAAATCTATCGTGTACAGTCAGCATCAGAAAGATGTTGATGAACAAAGTGCTCAAAATTACCTTAATTCCTTGATTTCCTGCCTTCCTGTTGGCGGATTGTGTGTTGTGATATTTATTGTAAAAAACATACTAATATTATAAATGCGAAAGTAACTCTGTCTGTCTGTCTGTATGTTACGCTTTCACGCCTAAACGATTGAACCGATTTTGATGAAATTTGTTATAGGGGTAGATTAGACCATGAGAAAGGACATAGGCTATGTTTGGTCGCGATAATCGACATCCACGCGGGCGGAGCCGCGGGCAAAAGTTAGAATAATTAATCCACAATATTCTACACAACGCTATCTAGTCCCATGGTAAGCTTAACTAGCTTGTGTTATGGAATCTAGAATGCGGATAATCATACAATACTTTTTTTTTGTAAATACATACATATTATACATAGGAGCACACAAACCAATGCAAATAGCCATATTCATGCATACAAATATTGGCACTGAGCGGGGATCGAACCTGCGCCTCCTGCGTAGCAGTCACATTTACTACCCCGGACCCCCACGCCAGATTTAAGATCATTTAGAAAATTTGTAGTTAAGATATTTCTGACGCTGACTGTACTAAATCAAGGTTATTTTTTCTATAGGCTCAAGTCGAACGTTGCGGTCAATTATATGGGTTTTTAGTAAGCAAATGTTTTGAACCGGTTCCCAATTAAAGACAGCGTATATTGAACTTTGATAAATTTGTAATTGTTTTATAGATGGCTAATTTCAGTAACGAATAGACGAAATAATGTTACACGCCATTTAAAAATGTAGATAGAGCGAAAGGGTATTAGAATTTTTATACTACGTATGTGTAAGTTTGGTGAATAACAAACATGTTTTACACATACTGCCGTATTACAGAGAAAAGGCTTAAATAACATTTTTTTCAAAGTTGAGTTATGTACATATTTGGAATCAGGAGAAAAAGGCGCATCTACCCAATTTTTTGTGTAATTTTATCTCTAGAATATACGGAAATACATTAAGCCCGAAAGGCACATCTAACAGCTAAATGGTTATTGAATAAATTGAAAAGACTTATTTGACACCGATTAAGAAGAAACAACATAAATACGTACTTATGCCTTGAAAGTGTTATAAAGAGAAGTCACAAGTGACCAGTTGTGCCTTTTCTTTAAGACGCCAGTAAGGTAGGTAAGGAATGCCCCCACATTCCTTACCTACCTTCCCTCGTCCTTGCGCTCATCATTGCGCCAATGTTTTCAATTCAAGGTAGACGCAAGCTCATTTATTCGTAAGTAATATTGTTTCTTTCATTGTAAAATCTTAAATTAAGTTATGATTATGTAATCAGATGTTTTTGTTTAGATAATCATAACTTTTCAAATTCATTCTGATAACTCAAATAGGTAAATAGGTAAACATATAACAGTAGTATGAACAGAATGTTGGATGAAAATATTAACATGACAAAAAAATGTTATTATTTTAAATCATGTCATCCAATTTTTAGAAAATTGAGTAATATTTTCAACCTACCCTCTACGCACGCGCCTGTTAAGTGAGTACCCGCGCTTACGACGTATATTATAAGTAAATAGTACTTAACAGTCACTAAAACTGAAGTCTCTAGTTTTTGTGCCGGATACCTGAATTTGTGTTTCTAAATCTATTTGAACGCAATGGACGAAAAGTCATATTATATTAAAAATTAATAACTCAAAGAAATAAACAATTATTGACAATGGAGTTGTTTAGCATTTTAATTAGTTTAATTTTAATTTTTTGTTTGCTTTGAATTATTAAAGTGCGCCGTACCCAACGCACTATATTACTAAGAAGATTCGCTGTGTCTTTTACCAAGTTTTGCTATTATTTCATGAACCGTTACAGCTAGATCATTGAACAGAAACACTTCGTGCGTGGGTCCAGCCCCGTAGAATTAGATTTTGTTCCAAAATCAGAGATAATACGGTGGTTTAAAAACTGTAACGTCAAATTTATCATTTTATTGAAATAAAGAGTTTTGATTACCAATTTTTTGTTATTTGTTCAATGTTGATAGTAAAAAAGTAAGTGAAAATGTCAATCTTTTTATAAGTAACAATTTTATGTAAAATTTATACTCTTTCAAACTCGCAATGAACCTTTATGATTACGTTACAAAGACATAATTACATAAATTACGTGTCCTTTCATTTTAATACTGAATTGTTTTTAAAAAGATAAGACTTATCTGGTTAGTTGTGCCTTTAAAACGATAAAAAGATATTTTATTTGTAATTATTTTGTTAAGATGAAAGGGAAAATTGGGAATTTCAGTATAAAAAATAAATAAATAAATATATTCCTATACATGGTTAAATAGGTATTTCGATTGTGTACCTTAATTAATAACTTGTTTCTCCCAATAATACATCAACGATTTTTTCTGCTAAAAAAACCTTGAAATATTTCAAACTCGATTATCTTACATTTTTGTTTTTGTTAGTTATGCCTTTTTACAATAAGACGGCAGCATACATGATGATTTTATTGTCCATAAACTGTATTGTAACAATTGAAAGTGGAGGTGTATTGATCCTTTTTCGTAGTATGTCCATACCACGACAGTCACTCGCTTTTCTTTTTTCATTCCTTGATACCACTTACAAACTTCTTCTATTATACTATATTCTATAACATAGCCTTAAATATCTTATAAAGTACCTACATTTTAAATAGGTACCAAACTATATTAAATTTATTACAAAGTTTTCGTAACTGACTGTACACAAATACGTCAATTTTGACAATCGCGTGAGTTGACGACAGGAAAATAATCAAAAATTGAAAGTTGCCATCTCGCGGTTTCCCGTAAGTTTATTGCCTGCGAGTTGATGAATGATTCTTTTATTGGAATAGTTTAATTTTTTACCGAAAAATTTGGTTTTGGCAATTAATTTTAAACACGGCCAAATGACTTCAAAATCATCAAAACGTCGGTATATTGGCTGTTTATTCTAGGAATTAACTTTACTCGCATTTAGTCGAACCGGCCCTTAGTAGATCCTGAAAGCGGTAGCACAGATTACCTAAGTAGTTGGAAAGTGGAATATCGTAAGATACTTGTACATATTGTATTGATATTTAAACAGTATTATGTTATGAGATGTATTGTACGTACAAAGGCAAGCTTAACTCAAAGTTGAGTTCTCTTCCGGCAAACTGGGAGTGCACAGAGGAATTGCAATATAATAGGAGGCAAAGTCTAGTGCACATGAATGTGGAGATTTCAATGTATACCCCAGCCAATAGGCATCCATAACATACATTGCATGTACTATTGTTGTGTTGAGTTTCTAACTGATAAAGTAACATAGTAGGTATCGTTAAATATCATGAATTTCATTTAATTATTTGGGCGGAAGCATCAAAAATCAATGTTTAAAAATGTATGAAAAATCATTCATTGGTTCCAACAGTTCGTAAGAAAGTTGGTAGATGGCTCCACCGGTCCCCTTTAAAAGACGGATATAAAGAGAAGGGAAATTTGAAGTGATTCAAGTGTGGCTCAATAGCTCAGTTGGAAGAGCATTCCCCCTGTAAGGGAAAGGTCGTGGGTTCAAGTCCCAATTGAGCGCTTCTTTTTCCCGATGTATTTCGAATCATTGACAGAGATTAACGAGCGTATGAATTGCGACAAAATTATATTAATTAGCGACAATTTATCAGCTGAATCGTTAATGTGAAACATGTGGCTAATCAGATTGGATTTTCCTAAAATGGGTCGTGATTACGTCGAATTCTACAGTTATTTCAGTTTTTGTTGGCTACTCATGTACTACGTACTCATGTACTACGTACTCATGTACTACGTACTCATGTACTACGTACTCATGTACTACGTACTCATGTACTACGTACTCATGTACTACGTACTCATGTACTACGTACTCATGTACTACGTACTCATGTACTACGTACTCATGTACTACGTACTCATGTACTACGTACTCATGTACTACGTACTCATGTACTACGTACTCATGTACTACGTACTCATGTACTACGTACTCATGTACTACGTACTCATGTACTACGTACTCATGTACTACGTACTCATGTACTATGTACTCATGCCTGTAAATCGCCGGAGGGGTAGGCAGAGGTGTGTTAACACCAACATTTTGCCAACTATGATTTTCGGTCCCTCGTAATAGAAGGCGTGTCTATTGCCGTCAAGCGGGCACATAATCATGGGCTGTATGTTTACTGTCAGATGGAGAGCAGCCTTATCCGTTGGTCGCCTCCTACGACGCCCACAGGAAGAGATGAGGTGGCTCTATTCTTCTCCACTGGGAACCAATATGGCTTAAGCTCTATTACCATAAAACCCCGGGGGCGCGGAAGGAAATCTTGGCAAATGTTACGTAGTAGTAATACAAGGAGCTGTGAATCGTCACAATCTGTCACAAAAGGTGTCGGTAACGCTGTCACAAGTTCAATGATCTTTCCCATCCCGACATCTATACAAATAAATAAAATTGGAGTGTCTGTTTGTAATATTAAAATAACCACTTTCTACTACATGCATATGAATGTATATACGGTACACATACCAAAATATATATTTTTAAATTTTTTGTCTGTCTGTCTGTCTGTCTGTCTGTCTGTTTGTTTTGGCTAATCTCTGGAACGGCTGGACCGATTTGGACGGGACTTTCACTGGCAGATAGCTTATGTAACAAGGAGTAACTTAGGCTAAAAAAAAAAAAATGCCAAACACAAAAAAAAAATAAACTGATTTTTTTTATTAAGTACATTCCACGCGGACGAAGTCGCGGGCACAGCTAGTTCTAAATATTAAACAACATTCTACACAACGCTATCTAGACCCATGGTAAGCTTTTATAGCTTGTGTTGTGGAATCTAGAATGCGGATAAACATACTTATATACTTTTTTTTTTGTAAATACATACATATTATATATATAGAAACATCCAGACCAATGCAAATAGCCATATTCATGCATACAAATATTTGCACTGAGCGGGAATCGAACCCGCGCCTTCTGCGCGGCAGTCGCGTTCACTACCGCCACGCCACGGAGGAACACCATTGTAACATTGCTGATGTTTATGGGTTCCCTGGGTCAGCCGGGGTGCGAGTGATATGTCGACGACAACCTCACCCCCGGCCTAGCACCACGACCCTCAGTCGGCGTGCGGTTTTAGTCGATTCGAGTCCGACATAACCCTCCCTTCCAGCTCCGGCGGGGGAGGTATCCGTGGACATTTCCGCACGAAACAAAAACCTGGTGTCACAGAAGACTTTGTCTTCTGCTTATCATCTAGCGAAAGGAGGCCGTATAGACGGGTTCAATGTTTAAAATAGTTTAAAAAACTAAAAAACACGCTTTTAGCACGCATCTCGGACGTCCGCCATATTGGATTTAAATCACGTGACTCTTTTTTTCCTATTCAAACCCTTTCATTTGATACCCATATCATGGGGGTCAAATGGATTTCATACAGGCAGTCCGCCATTTTGGAGATGCCGCCATATTGGATTTGTAATGACGTTTCTTAGCTAGTCATGACGTATTGTCATCAGTACTCAGAGCGTGTGCAAAATTTCATGAAGTGCGTCAAATTAAGATTCCAAGATTTTCTTACATACATAACTTAGTACAAGTGAAGCTAATAAAAACGTGTTAAAAAAGACGCACTAAATCAATAGCCGAGTACTTGTACACATGGTTATGTATAATCCTTATGTGAGAGACGTCAGCTGTTTTCGCTCCCAGCCATTTAACACAAACTGAAGTGCGTTTGGGCATTAATTTGCAAAACAAATGAGGATTGTGCATAATTATATATAAATAAAACAACGCTGAAAACTGTGTAGCGTTTATTCTCTCCCTAAAATCATAAAGGCAGTTGAATTTGGTTAGTTTTGGGAATTCCATCATATGAGTAAATCCTTGATTAGTGCTGGTTCAAAGGATTATTAAATAAAAAAAATATATTAGATTTTCCTCATTTCTAACAAAAGTTCTATTCACCTGAAGGTTTATCCCAATAAGCAACTTTACATATTCATAATTAAATAAAATAATTTCAAAGACCATGTCCCATCTGCTCACGTATGCTGCATGCCCAACTACGTGTACTCCAGAGGAACTTACGCGAATGGAACCCAGGTAGAAGCACACTGGAAACATAAAATCTAAGAGTAGAAGCGCCATCGATTCAACAGAAAAAAATATCAAAGAAAAGTCACCGTTTTAAGCAGGTTCCACCCGTCTCTATAACGATTCACGTGACATATAATGTTATTACATTTCTTCGAAAGTATACCCCGACTCAAAGTTTACTGGCCTGGATATTAATCCCAAAAGTATTAGCTAATATAATAATATTTTGGCATCACAAAATTACATAGAAAGAAAGTAAAAAGAAATTGTTTATTCATTCGTAAACCTACACATAACAGAATAAGAAGAAAAATATTGCTGGCCCATCAGCTTTCATGAAAAGGTAGGTATTATACCTCGTAGACATGCTAAATTCGGATAAGGATAGGAATTATTTTGATTTCGAATCAAATATAGGTAATTATAAGCAATATCTGTTATCGGCGGAGACAATATAGGAAAGCAGCGGGCGACCGCTGCGACAATTGCAGCAAATAATGGCCAATAGGGTCATCGGTCCCCGCCAGGGTCATTGGCGGGGGCATCGGACGATACTCTACCTGACCTGGAGGCAAAAGTCCTATATAATCTGCTATAGCCGTAGACAGTGCAGGATCGGGGACATGAACACGAACCTCGAGGAGTCGAGGCCGCGGCACGAGCTTGTCTGCCACTTAAATGGTATTCAAAAAAAGTTACAAAAACTGACCGAATGCCAGGCATGGGATAGGCCAAAGCGGTTCCTTGTGGCGGCCCTGGGGATGGGCATTCCTCACAGTGATGATGCAGAGCGAGAGCGCACAGGCTTCCACCGCTTCCTTCTGCGACCAAGTAATGCTTGAGGAGAAGGCGGGTACTCAGTCGGGTCGGAGGATACTCAGGTCTCTTTCGTCCTGCATGTAGTTTTGGTCAGTTTGGCGGATAGTGGGGATTTGTGGAGATTTCCTTCATGTAGAAAAAAATCTCCACAGTATCGATAAAGTTTTGATATCATTTAGGTATATGTAGAGAGGCGCTTTGCCGTTACTGGGGTATTTATAATAAATTCATATAAAAATCCAATATAGCCATATCACGAGTCTGGAAATATATTTTCCGAAATATATTACGATTGAAAATGCCTTTACGTTAATATTCAAGTATAACTGGTTCGGTATTGCCTGAATGTAAAATAAATATATATGTACCTAATCTAGAGTATTACATACATACATACATATAATCACGTCTTTATTCTTGGAGGGTTAGGCAGAGGTGAATAAACACCCACATTTCATAAACCATTGTAGTCAGTCCCATGTAATAGGGGGTGAGCCTATTGCCATAATATTCCGGGCACTAATTGTTGACTCGAGTCTGTATCTGAGGCTGAGTATTAAATCTATACAATATTCGTTCTTAGTTTGATCTACTTTCTTTATTGGAGTAATTTATATTTATATTCCTAGATCCCCGTGTTGTCAGACATCTGGTATATTTTCTGACGAACGAAATTTATACTATTAAGTAGTGTTAGTATACACACGTACTAGTTCGCCTAGACGACCAATTTCCAGGTATCAAGGTACATTATTATAATTCTTACTTCACGTAAATTGTCCGCTCTAATTATTACGTATCTTTAATTAAAAAATAAAAAACCCGACTGCCACTGAAAAGACCGAAATAAGTTTGATAGCAGGCGGTACCCATTAATTTTCTTTCGGTTTATGATTGGCAAATGGGTACCGCCTGCTATCAAACTTATTTCGGTCTTTTCAGTGGCAGTCGGGTTTTTTATTTTTTAATCATTTGTTTTATTTTATACTTTTTTAGTTATGATATGACATGTAGGTATATCTTTTTGTAATTTACATAATCGTTTATACTTGAAAGAAAAACTTAAATCAATAAGTAAGAACATTAGCGAGAATGATTGTTTTGTTAAACAACTTTAAATCGTTATATATCCGAAAATATTATTTAAAATGAAAAATGATAAAAGGAACCTAAAGATGATTTTAAAATACCTATTCAACGACACCCCACTTGACATAGTTCATCTACTTTTATTTTTTTCATTTTGACAATATGGCGTCTGGTTGTCGCTGTGGTGGATTTTGATTACTTTCATGTCTTTAGTGACACTCGCAAGGTTAAGACGAATCGATTGACGTATGAATTATCAATATCGGCCCATGCATTTGGTCTCTAGAACGCCACATAGAAACAAACATACATACATACATACATACATACATAGACTGATAAACACATTACCCTCCTTTGCGTCGCGCAGTCGGGTAAAAATAAGTCATCATTACTCTCAAACCCGCTCCTTCAGCCGTATTGCTTTGCTGACGCTTTTGCTTGACGCATTAATTACTTAATGTCACGTAAATTCTGTCGTTTCTTTTTCATATATTATAATATTAGCCAGACAAAACGTTTCACAAGAAGACTAACTGATCCATGGAGCAGGTCTACTTGTTTGGTAAACAGTTGACTTTTTACCAAACAAATACAACGATAGAATCTGTGTGGTCTCTTTTCTAGTTGTATTATTCAAAGCCGAAGACAGATACTTTTCTGTTTGCATAAATTACCGTCCATTATGCAAAAGTATGTTTTATGTTACAGGATGTTCTAATCAGAGGAACTATTGGAGTTAAACTTAAAATATACACGATGTAGATATCTGCACGAGTTCTTTATTGACATTACAAATCAATTGGTTTAATTCATGTGAATTGTGAATATTATTGAATAAAATTCCGGCAAAAATACCGGTAAATACCTGGTATTAAATTTTTAATACCGGAATATTTCAGAGAGCCAAAAACAGCGGTTTACCTGTAAAACGGTAAACCGGTTAACCGGTATTGCAGGCCCTAGCACAAATGGTATTCACCTAAATACTAAAGCTACGTTTATATAATTTAAGTTTGCTATGTTACGGTACAGGTGGACAGATACGGTCTGCCCAATAATAACTAGCTCTGCGGTCGTCAGTGCACCGTGATCATGGCGCTTGAAACAGCACCGAAATATCGGTTCTTCAATAAATATAGTAAACATGGTAAATATCCCGGTGAGTGTTATACTATTAACATTAATAACCATGTCAATCTCAAACCATTTCTCAGCTTTTTTCATATTTTCATTCTTATCAGTACTGCAAAAAATACTTTATAACGGTACTTCTAATGTCAAAGCTATCTTGTAGCCTATTAAAAAACAAGATCATTTTGACACATCATGTATGTGAAAGTATGTGAAGATGTTTCCATGGTTGTTAAGTTATTCAATTATGCTCGGGCTGAAATTTGGAACCGGGATTAATAACAGTATGGAATAACACATAGGTAACTATATTAATCACGTGACTATGTTCCCATGGGTAGCAGGAAGGGGATCTACATACCGCGCGGGCAGAGCTACAGGCAACTGTTAGTATTAGCTTAAAAGGAAGCAAAACGAGAGCAAGACTTAATAACCTTATAATATCTTAAATAATTGCTTTTCTTTTTAAGAACAGTTAACAAAATTAGGTATATTGATTGAAATTTAACACCTTAAACACTAATAAAACTGAGTGCATATCGTAAAAACTGTATCTGCAAAAGTGTTACAGATGTGAGATTGTTAATTTTACTAAGAAATCCTTCGGTTTCCTTCAAGCTCGTTATTTTCACTTGGGAACCGCGAGAGCATTTTAACGTCAAACGAACAGCGCACGCGCACCTTGAATGGCACTTTACGCGGGCATTCGTTTTTACTGCATCGTTCTACCGAGCGGTGCATTCTGTTTTGCACGTTAATATTTTTTCTTAACAAGTACATGCTGTTCGTAACATATTTTAATTGCGTACAAAACATTTACCGTTAGCATTTTTTTAGATAAAAATGAACGATTTTCATTAAAGCAAAAATGGTTTTACACTCAATTGGTTAATTTTATGTTTATTACTTTTATTTTAAAGAATTCGTTTTTTGGTCACATTTGAATGAAATTTTATAGCATATATTATGCTAAGTATACAATTCGATTACATCAAGAAAAGTGGCTCAGTAGCTCAGTTGTTAAGAGCATTCCCCCTGTCAGGGAGAGGTTATGGATTGAAGCCCCACCTGAGCAATTATTTTTTTCTGATGTAATCTTTAATCACATTTATTTTTAGCGACATTTATTTTGCTTAACCTGTTAGTACGGGTTAAATCTTCGAGTTTCGGCTGACATTGAGTACTAGTCTAGTATGTGTTAAAGCGTCGCGTCGTTAATCTTTCTCGATAAATGGAATATTCAACACAAAAAAAAAAACAATTCCAACCTTGAGTTCATCAGATTAGCACGTTTTAAACAAACAAACTACCTCTTCAGCTTTATAATATTAGTAGATATATCAATCAATTAGACTATTCCAGTCCACTGCGCATAGTTCTCTCCCAATTCTGCCGGTCCTCTGGCTTCCGTATCCAGTCTGTCCCAACAACATTTTTCAGGTCGTCAGTCCAGATGGAGCCAGACGACTAGGGAGCGCCCTACCTTCGTTTACTTTCTCGCGTTCTCCACTTTAAGACTTGTTTGCTCCAGCGGCAGTCGTTCTTTCGACAGATATGGCTAGCCCACTGCTACTTCAGGTTGCCTATTCTGCAAGCTATGTGTACCTTTAGTTCTTTGTCGGATGACCTCGTTTCGAATTTTATCCTTTACGGAAACTCCAAGCATATGTAGCTCCTTTATTAGTATAAATAACATCCATATTCGCGAATCAATTAAGTAGAGCGGAAGTTTATTGCCGTCATCGTTTTGATACTGCTATTGAGAATTTAATAACAGTTACTTAAGTGATACGAGTATTACTATTGCGCTGTCGAGGTAAATTTACCTACAGAAATTAAATTTAATTTCAATTTCAAAGAACCGAGCAAATTATCTGCTCAGCTTCTGCATATGCTATCTTATATTATATAGACGTTATATTCGACTCCAGTACAGATGCTATATCCACTAGCCGGTATAGCACCTCCCAGCGTACGTAGAGACGTGGCGTCATCCATGGAGAGGGGTAAGCTGGAACGGGATCAGCGACACCCCATGCACGGCCACCATCACGTGCCAAAAAGGCTGAAAAGCCGAAAGAGTTTTTGGGCGTGCGTTGCAGCCGCCGATGGCGATCCCTCCCCGGCCAGGGTGGACCTATGGAGAGCGCGGAGCTCGCCACCAGCCCCATTCGTTCCGCTGTCGGAGAGTTTGCCGCCTGGGCACGACCTCTCCTGGATCAGGTGGAAGTCCCTAAATAGACTTCGGACACAGGTCGGTCGAAGCAAGGAGAATCGGTCAAGATGGGGTTTCTCGGACGGCGCGGACCTGCGGTGTGAGTGTGGAGTTACTCCACAGACCATGTCCCACCTGCTGACATGTGCTGCGTGCCCGTCCACTTGTACCGCGGAGGAACTTATGACCGCCTCCAAAAATGCAATCCAGGTGGCGGCACACTGGGAACACAGAATTTGAGTTTGAGTTTGAGTTGAGGCGCCTTCGTTCGAAGAAGTTATATTCGAGATACAATAAAGGCTAGGCAGCGCAAGTGTAAAGGGTAGGCAGAGCGAGTGTAACGCCCCTGGTGTTGCATACGTCCATAGGCCGCGGTAACCACTTTCCATCAGGTGGGCCGTCTGCTTGTCTGCCACCTAAATGGAATAAAAAAAAAGGCTATGTCATGCTGATGCATGTAATAATGATGCATGCAATAATGATGAAGCCGTGTATTTAATGGAAAAGAAAGGCTAAAAGGATATTATAATCTTTTCGAAACGGTTTTATTTTGCGACTCAGAACACAAACTAGCCCAAAGTAGTAGCTCCTTAAAATCATAAATTACAAACGGTTTAAAACGCTCAAGCAGGTACAGTCAGTATCTCATTGATCTTGTCCAATAAAGTATTCAAAATGTTCTTGATACTTTTTCTCACATACCTCCACCACTATTCATGTAATGTCAGCATCAGATCAATGCAAAGCACTCAAAATTATCTTCAATCAATCAATTACCCTGTAGCAGTTCACTGCTGGACATAAGCCTCTCCCAATGTGGGTAGGCTTTGGCCTACTGTTTCCACGCTGGCCGACTGATGGGTTGGTGGTACAGGATTTTATTTTGAGTTTGCCTTCTCTCGCAGTGATATCATCTGCGTATTTTATGTTAGTCGCCTCTTACGGCACCATTTGTATAAAATGGGGTGGTGACACGTGTATTTTTTCTCTGCCACCATACTAAAGTATTAAGATCATTTTGATGACTTTTCCAGTCAATTTCTATCTGTTACTGACTGTACCTATAAAGGTACAGTCATAAACATCACGGTTCTAGTGCGATATTAATTTGCAACTTGTTGATGATTAGACGGTGCTCTGTTTATCGTCCGTCTGTACACCCTCCGCACATTTATCACATGACCTTACCTCTCCCCTGGCCCTGGGCCAAAGATTAAGATGATCATAGAGTTGCAGTGAGATATCAGTAAACACGGGCTGAATTAGTTCTTGGGTTATGAGAAATAATGTGTATAGAAAATATGACTAAGTAGATAACCTCACTTTGATCTCATCATCCAATTAATATTTTGATCTCTATCTATCGATATTTATGTGTAGGTAAACTTGTACCCATTTATAATGTACCAATTATTGTACCTATTATGGTAGAATATGGCGAGACTTGTTTACCTATAACACCCTGTTTAACCCATATTTGCAAGAAATAAAATGATTTATGATTACTTTATGATTTATTTTTACTAAATTATCAGATTAGTTTCTTCGGCTAACCGACATTAGGGACATTGAAGGGAAATTTGTCCGTAATGAATGACACTTTTTTTACTAATAATTGAGACACCGCCCAGATATTTTCACCTAAGGCAAGTCAGCTAGAAGGAACCACTAATCTGCTGACCGGTTAGTCCGCTCTTTCTAATGAATATAATATCAAACTATGTTTTAAATTGTAGGTATGAATAAATACCTTAACTATAGTGAAAAACGTATCTGCCCTAACTTAATCTTTGCATAGAACTACATCGTGCTACCCTAAGGTGAGACGCAACTTATTAGGGGAGCCTAGAACTTTAGGGTTAACTTCTCTTCATATGTGGAGACAAGGGAATATGTTTGTACGGCCAACCTGGCTGTATTCCTGTCCCCCTCACATATTGGATATTAAAAAAGGACAAAATAAAGTCTCCAATTACGGGCATATGTTTACTGTTTCGTAGGGGGATCACCATAAAACAGCCGGAGGCTCAAGGGAAATTTAAGTTAGCTCCATAAGCAAGGGAGGTTGTCAATCAGTATTAAAATACGAAAGGGCTTCAATCGGCCATTTTCAATTTGTTTAATGTCTAGGTGTTACCTGGGATAATGTAAGCTTCAATTTATAAATTTGTAATATCGATTTACTGAACTATGGAATATATAAGCTTTACGGCTCTTAGCAAAGATGAATAAAATTACCTCTCCCTTTAATATTTAAATTAATCAGTTAATGACCAAAGGCCCTGTCTATTCACGTGACAAGTAATTAAAAATTCAAAGTAACGTTTCGTAAACGATACTTAAAAGTTCATCATATTTTCTTACTTATTTAATTTCTAAAGAACTCAAATGGAATACAAAAAATTATAGATATTACAATCTGAATCAGTTCACAAAAGTTAGCTCACTATATTCAGTTTTTCAACAACTATATTTCCATTACTGTGAATTGACTACAGATGTAACTAAGTAACTAACATTTTAGTGTTTATTGTCAATGATAGAACATTCTAGAGACATTATCTATTTTTACAAATGATATTGTATATTATACGATACTCCACGATACGATACAGAGCTAAAGATACACCCCATTAGACCTGAAGCCACACGTATTAATACCAGATCATTATTATTAATATATCAGCGATGAGATATAATTTTGCCACATTCGAGGCGAGGTTCATAAATCTACTGTTTCGCTATGCTAGCAAGCAATATGTTACATGATATCTGACAAAGTTGTTTCTGGTGCACTTTGTTTAGTAGGAGGAATTTGTTTGTATTTATTTTTATTATTCTTATTTCTTTATTTTATTTTGTTTTCGTCATTATCTACACTTACCTTAACTTACTGTAACCTGATAGTAAAACACTCAAAATGGATATATCGGATCCTCCAAAATTATAACAAACATGGTAAATATTCTCAGTGAATGTTTTACTATCAATGTCAATCTCAAATCATACAATATAGAGGTACATAAATATATGCATTACGTTTTTATGTTCTGTGATACTCTGTGATGATTTAAGATTTAAAAATTGTCCGTATAATATAAAACATATTCATATTATATTAACAAATCTTATTTATTAGACGCATGATTCATCGACTCAATTTTTTTTTACACAACGCTATCTAGGCCCGTGGTAAGCTTAACTAGCTTGTGTTATGGAATCTAGAATGCGGATAAACATACTTAGATACTTTTTTTGTAAATACATACATATTATACATAGAAACACTGCACCAATGCAAATAGCCATATTCATGCATACAAATATTTGAATTGAGCGGGAATCAAACCCGCTCCGCCTACGTGGCAGTCGCGTTCACTACCAGCACGCCACAGAGGCTGTGGTTAATTTAAGGTAAATCAGACTTTCATCATCAGACCAAGCGAAGACTTGCTTCCCAGACATTATCTTCAGTGGTCAACTTGGAAGTCCTTACACCGCGCGTGGATCCAAAATGGCCGCTGCAGGGAAAACATGGAAAAATGGGGCTTTACCGACTAGTTGCAAGAGTCCTACAAGTCACATTTGCTCTCTTGCTCGCTGAGCCCCTTCACCTGTACCTACTACCGAAAACCTTTAAAGAGCAACAGAAAATGCTGTTGTTGTAGCCAAGTTTTGGGCAGACAAAATTCAAAAATCTAGCCACTATAATGCTAGATCTAGCCATTGACTCGAAGAAGAAGAGGGTAAATCCAAAATTCAATTTTCGTTGCGTTTGCGTTTTAAACTAACTACGTTATAGATTGGTAAGCTGCGCTCAAACAAAATTGACGAGTGTTAAATTTTATGCATTATTGTATGAGTCATTATTAGAGGGTTGTTTTCTAATACGTAACTCATTTATTGTAAACAAATCTTCATGAATGGCTTGTTAGCATTTCCCAGTTAGCCTTAAAAGTGTGGGTGTGAGGCCAAATCGTTAAGACTGTGTGTTAAAACATGAGAGGAGCGATCCACAAGAAAAAATAATTCCAAAAATATTTTGTGTGCTATTGACGATATTATTCACGATACAATCCATACTAATATTATAAATGTGAAAGTAACTCTGTCTGTCTGTCTGTCTGTATGTTACACTTTCACGCCTAAACCACTGCACCGATTTTGATGAAATTTGGTATAGGGGTAGATTAGACCATGAGAAAGGACATAGGCTATGTTTGGTCGCGATAACCGACATCCACGCGGGCGGAGCCGCGGGCAAAAGCTAGTTATCTAAAAATAAACAAATAATACTATCGAATTATGAAAGTTAAATAATAAATAAGTACGTAAACACTTACTAGAATTGTATAAACGTTAGAATCGAAGGATATATTTTTTGAAGGTGAAAGAAAACTATTTATGTTTATTGGTTTTACGATGTCAAAAAGGTGTATAAAAGCGGTCTTATGTTACCATTGATTTAAAATACATTTTGTAGATGTTTAATCTATACAAATAAATAAAATTGGAGTGTCTGTTTGTAATATTAAAATAACCGCTTTCTACTACATGCATATGAATGTATATACGGTACACATACCAAAATATATATTTTTAAATTTTTTGTCTGTCTGTCTGTCTGTCTGTCTGTCTGTCTGTTTGTTTTGGCTAATCTCTGGAACGGCTGGACCGATTTGGACGGGACTTTCACTGGCAGATAGCTTATGTAATAAGGAGTAACTTAGGCTAAAAAAAAAATGCCAAAAACAAAAAAAAATAAACTGATTTTTTTTATTAAGTACATTCCACGCGGACGAAGTCGCGGGCACAGCTAGTGGGTCTATAAATGAGGTCGTACGCCAGGGGGTCTTTGTGATAGGGTCAAAATTAGCGGGTTTTTTTTAAAGAATACGTTGGTAGGCCAGAATTCGAACTCGGAACCTTTCGATCGTAAGGCCGACTCCTTAATCACTAATTTATCGATGCTTCAAAGCAGAATTCCATTTCCAAATAGTTTAGTGATGTTAATAATTGAATCGTTGATCCGAAACTTTTTTGACTACGAACCTTATAGCCCTTAAATTTTGAACCTTCTTCTAGCTGCAAAATGTCTGAGGCTTTAAGGGTTCATAGTTAAAAAAGTTAAAAGTTACGGCATATGGATATGTAAAATTAAACAATAACCATTAAATACGCAATAAAAATAAAAACCGCGAGCTCCTGTGAATTTGCGATGTAAGCTTATAATTTTCGAGCACTGAGCCAAAGGGGAGCTTGCTTAGGGCGTGACTCTTGCAATGGCAGCATGCAATGAGACATTTTTTGTACCGTCTAATAGGTGTGGGGTTCTAATGACGTGCCAATTCACCCCGGTCTCCTGCTTTCTGTGCTAGTTGATTATTTCGTTGGCGTTTTAACTTTATTTTTCGAAGGAATATAATTCATTATTACTTCATCGTCTGAGTGAGATGACAATAATCACTGAATAAAAAACTTAAAATAAGAAAAATAGTATTTTTTAAGATAAACAACAATTTTAACTTTTGACTCTCGTGTTCCATGATAAACAATAATGTTAACGGGAAGTAACGCGATCATGGTATGGTGCAGTCAGTATTAGATCGATCTTGACTAGGAAAGTAATCAAAATTATCTTAATATCTTAATATTCCCCCTTCCTGTTGACTGATTATTCTAATAATAAATATTTGGACTTGGATAGGTTAGGTAAGAAGGCAAACGCAAAAAATACCCATGAAGAAAAAGTTTTTTTTTTTTTTTATTTATTTATTTACTACAATATAATACAATTAGTCTTACAATGTGTACACACCGTAAACCACTGTGGGTTTGTCTGGTGCGCCATTAAACATACAAAGCATTTACAAAACATTATTACAAAGTATAACAAATACAAATAGTAGATTGTATTACAAGGGAGCAAAGTAGTATTTTTACGGCGAGGGCGCTACTTTGAATCAAGAGCAAAGCGAAGGATTCTAGAATAGAATCCCGAGCTTAGCGAGGGATTCTAACGTAGAATCCTGAGCGCAGCGAGGGATTCAAAGTGCACCGCCCGAGGGAAAAATAATTTGCTCCCGAGTTATATACTCTACTTTTCATCCCCTTTCTATGAGAAAATTTATTTCTCCCGAGATTTCGGGCGTAACAAGTTTTGTACGGCGTTGTTAGCTTCTATAATATCTAATTGTTTCAAGAGTTAATGCATTGTCACTTCCTTAACTCGAAGTAGAACTCATATTATTTTGCAAAATACAACTTAAATAGGTAATGTACTAATTACAAGAACAGAGAGGTAATTGGCGCTCTTTGTTCTTTTTTTAGTTAGCACAGGTCACCCCGAGCTATGCAGCCAACACGTACCAGCCAGTAATCCGTACAGTTTGAGTTCGATTTCTATGAATGATAATGTTCCAAATTCAAATCACTTTTACGGCCCGCTGCTTGGCCTTGAACAGAAAAGAGCTATTTTGCGCCCCGCTACAGTGACAGTAAAGTGACATTTTTCGAATAGAAGGGATGAAAAATATATTAATTGAAATAGTTAACATAAGTACTTAATGTTTAACATTTCATTCACATATAATATAAAAGTGGCCTAGTCAAAGCAGCGAGCGGGCGACAGCATATAAGTAAGTATTTGATTAAATGGATAGGCAAGTAATTAAACGATATCGATCCAAGTCATAGACCTAGCTGTTTCATCAAATGGTTAAATATAATTCGGGCCGTAAATTGAACGGTGCTATTTAGTTAACAACTTAGTCAGTTAATTGAACGGCTGATTAAGCTAGTTGGCTGCGACATATACATCGTTGGTTATTTGCGAATTGAAACCTCATTTTAAAATATTTATTTTCCTTTGATGTTCATCCAACCGCACTTTGAATGATGTCAGAATGTCATATCATATGTAATGAGAGCTTTATATCGTCGTTGTGAAATAAATCGATTTCCTTTTGCTAATAATATATTCCTAAAAAATCGTACTTTTGACGTTAAGTAGAAAAAGTTGGGCGGTCACAAAGTGTTCTATGTGCAGCCTCAGTAGCGTGGCGGTCGTGAACAGGGTTATGGAGGTCAGATGGCAATCGCTTCCCAGAAAATATCGAAGCACAGCCAAAACACACAGCTAGACTGGAAAAGCGTGTGAAATCGTAAACATAGGGAAAAAAATCTTCTCGGGCGGGACTCGAACCCGCTTTCTTTCCCTTACAGGCATTCCTGCCTTGACCAACTCGGCTACCGAGACACGCCCGATGTAATTCAAATTTCCCATCTTATTCGTCTTTAAGGCGACGACGGTGGAGTAATCTACCGATATTCTTACGAACTATTTGAACCACATCAGGGCATGTCTCGGTAACCGAGTTGGTCAAGGCATTCTCCCTGTAAGGGAAAGATCGCGGGTTCGGTCGTATTCGATTTGTATAGTTAATGCTTTAAAATTCATCTGACGGGAAAAATTCTATTTCTTTTCTAATTAAATTAGACTAAGGTATATCTCTCGACTGAACAAATTCATTTATATTTTGATTAGGAATATTCTTATTAAAACTCTGGTGTAATTTACTCTTTCATTATGACCATTAATAACAAACATCATTAATTTTTAAAGCGTAAAAATTTCAATATGGTAAACCGGCACATAATTTTTGATGTTTATTATAAATTTTGTACAAACAAGTAACCATGATATTGGAGATAGTACCGACCGTTTGCTTATAATGAACCTGACTGATTGAATGTTATGTTGTCATAACGACACCATCCGAAAATGAACATTTATATATTAAAACTAGTCATCATAATATTACAACATCATTCATTGGTTCCAACAGTTCGTAAGAAAGTTGGTAGATGGCTCCACCGTTGCCCTGATAGATGGATATAAAGAGAAGGAAATTTGAAGTGATTCAGGTGTGGCTCAATATCGCAGTTGGAAGAGCAATCCCCCTATAAGGGAAAGGTTGTGGGTTCAAGTCCCACTTGAGCGCTTCTTTTTCCAGATGTATTTCGAACTTAAATAGTTAGTATAATAAATGCTGTGTTCCAAGTAAATAAAGTAACCAATTGTCTAACCTACATGCATTTTTGCAAACAAAAACAAAGTTCATGTCAAATTCAAGTCTGCTTTTACAAAATGTTAAAAAGTTGAACGATCAGCACATTTCTAAGCTTTTTTATCATCTAAATATTCTTGGATTTTATAATAGCCTTTTGATATAGGTTACTCTTAACTATATTTTTAAATTTACTCAAAGGTCCTCATTTCATTAGAGAGCTTGTTAAAAAAGCGTTTTAGTATAGTTGCCCTGAAAGAATTACACTTTTTTTGAAGTCGACTAAGTATCAGTATTTGGCAAACAATACCTGTTGGTTACTGTTTAAATCTGGTACTTTGCTGTTCATTTCAGTTCAGTGCAGTTCAAGTCTCACTTGAGCATTTCATTTTTTCCGATGTTTTTCGTACTTTGCTGTAGTTTAAATAAATAAATAGAGTTCATTGAATGGTAAAAGAGAAAATACGTAAGCTCTGATATTTATTTGACAAAACCAAATTTCAAATCACATTTTTTGGTATTTTAACTTAATCTCGTTAGCGGTTACTTAAATATTTATATCCATGAGACTAATTACTGATATTCATAGTATTCAAAGTAGTTACTTACAAAATCCTTAAAATTCTAATGAATAGTCAATTTACATAAGTTTATGATAATTTTCAAGCAGTATCTATCTCTATAATTTCTATTTAATAAACTTCTAACTAACTATTGCGTAATTTATTTATTTTCTAATTTCTTAATGAATACCACAGGGCTAATAACCTCACCACAGAGGCTGTCAAGTTAGTAGTAGATATAAAGATTTTTTTTAGTACTTTGCTAGTCTAGACCGACCTGATGCTGACTGTACATTTACACACTCACGCCTTAAAATCCCGAAGGGCTAGGCTGAGGTGCATAAACACCCCATTTCGCCAACTATGATTTTCTGTTCCACGTAATAGGGGGCGAGCCTATTATTGCCATCTTACTGGCATTCAGTCATGGCCTGTGTGTTTACTCTCAGATGGAGAATAGCCCTCAGGCAACTACGGGAGTCGTCTCCTACGACACCCAAAGAAAGTAATGGGGTGCCCCTGTTCTACTCCACCGGGAACCTAACGTATTGGAATTATTGGCGCAGGAGAACAGAAAACAAGTCTTTGCTGCTCGACAGTCCGATTTATTATAAACAAAAATATTCGTGTTCGATACCAAAATGAATGGTGAACGAAAATAATGATTGTACGTATTACAATTGTTATACAGGTATAAGTATACAAATAGAGGCTTGGATTTTTGTTACTAGCAACATAACGGCATTGTACATTTAGTCAGTGCTAAAATAAAACATTGTTATGTCATCAAATACAAAAACCCGTTGTAATAGTTCGTGTATATTCGGCAGCTGTAGTTAAAACAAACGACTGCAGGTGTCGTTGAAGTGACGTCAAATCGGTCACACTCGGCGGCGACGTTGAATGAATCGACTACTTTATTAGGGTTCATTATTGATTTTGATTACAAACAAAATAAAAATTTACGTACCGTTATGTTTGTGAGTCGTATATTGTCAATAAATTATTGGGTTTCGATTGAGTTTAGAACTTTATTAATAAAGGTTTATTGAAGTGTTTCGAGATTGCTGCTGCTTGAATTGTTTATAGATTTAAATATATAAAATATTCACGTAGAGTTTTACGTCTTATAACTGTGTTTTTGTAATATTTGTATCACAGTTTATTAAATAGAGACTCCGAACTAATTCAAATAGACATCTTTTCGTAGAAAAATATAATATGCACTAAATGAGAATCGAACATATCCACCAATCAAGTAATCGGATCCAATCTCAGTATCCTTAATTTCAACTTGTGAGGAAAATCATTTGTTCAATTTAGGCTGAAAAAGACGGGACTTGAATTCCCTTACAGAAAGTATGATCTTACAACAAAAAAAAAAATATTTTGAATAGTTAACAAACTAATTGCTTCAAAATTTCATAAAAAAACAGTTGTTTATTTTTTCACACACTATAAGACGCGAGTAAAATTTATTCCTAGAATAAACAGCCAATATGTAGCTGATATTGTCTGTTTATTCTAGGAATAAACTTTACTTGTGTTTTATCGAATCTACCATTAATCATAATTAGTTGAGTCAGACTAGGTAAACAAACTTGGTTTCAGTCATTCAACCAAATAATTTACGACTTAAATACTTGAAACTGAAAGGTAAAACTAAAAAAGTAAATTTAATTGTACGGAACTCACACGGTAGTCACGAAGCACAAGTTATATTATATCTTTTTCGTGAGTAGTACACGCGCCACCTGCCGAGCGACCATTATGACCGGAACAGACTCCACGACTATCACTTCAAAAATTTTGATTGCTCTGTCAAATGTTTACTGTAGTAAGTTCATAAAGTCAACATATTATGGTTGTTGAGCCTTGTGCAGCTGGTTCGTTTAAATTCTAGAGGTAAAGTGATTAGATACATGTGTTTGGGAAAAGATTACAATTAGGAATCATTATGTTTATCCTAACTAATCTCGATGTTGACGACATTATGTCAAGGACTTATCTTTGAACATAATTTAACTTCTGTGACTATTCTGTAACTGTTCTATAAGTAGGTATTTATTAAGTCTTCACGTGTTATACTTATACTAAATATAGGTACATTGGATTATTCTCAAGTGGGACTTTAATCCACGACCTTTCCCTTACCGAGGAACCCAACTGAGCCATTGAGCCACACCTGAATCACTTCAAATTTCCCTTAACTTTTCATTTTCTTCATCTATCAACTTTCTTACGAACTGTTGGAACCAATGAATGATTTTTCAACCATTTTAAACATTGATTTTTGATGGATTTATTCTTCGTGGTGTTTTATATTATATTGGATAAATTTGTAATTTAACAAGCCACTACTGCAGCGCTTCCTCACACCTCTAAATTTGAAGATGCTCTTTTGGGCTTGCAGTTTTGATATTATTACACACAGACATGCCTACTGACTATTGTATAGCCATCCGTCCATACTTGTGCAAATCAGAACCAGATTAGGTAAGCTAAGTAAGTTTTTCCCATAATACAGGTAGCTTGCATAAATAACTCCTCGCAAAAACATTTGTAAGAAAAACTGTTCATACCTTAAAAATAAACTAGAATTTCCACTCGTATATTATATGAAACTAGCTTTTGCCCGCGGCTCCACCCACGTAGATATCGGTTATCGTGACCAAACATAGCCTATGTCCTTTCTCATGGTCTAATCTACCCGTATACCAAATTTCAGCAAAATCGGTTCAGTGGTTCAGGCGTGAAAGTGTAACATACAGACAGACAGACAGACAGACAGAGTTACTTTCGCATTTATAATATTAGTATGGATTAGTATTAGTATGGAAGTATGGATGAAACTAGCTTTTGCCCGCGGCTCCACCCGCGTGGATATCGATTATCGTGACCAAACATAGCCTATGCCCTTTCTCATGGTCTAATCTACCCCTTAACCAAATTTCATCAAAATCGGTTCTGTGGTTTAGGCGTAAAAGCGTAACATACAGACAGACAGACAGAGTTACTTTCGCATTTATGTATAATACTAGCTTTTGCCCGCGGCTCCGCCCGCGTGGATGTCGGTTATCGTGACAAAACATAGCCTATGTCCTTTATCAAGGTCTAATCTACCCTATACCAAATTTCATCAAAATCGGTTCAGTGGTTTAGGCGTGAAAGCGTAACATACAGACAGACAGACAGACCGACAGACAGAGTTACTTTCGCATTTATAATATTATAGTATGGATTAGTATGGATATAGAACCTTTAGATTTATTGTATTGTAAAATAACCTTATTATAATGATGTTCAGTTTACTTTATTGTAAAGTTATTATATATAGATTCTAGAAACCGTAGTTGTGTGGCATGGGTCTAATTTGCATAAGGACGTCCAATTGTGAAATACAGAATGTGGGTTAGAAATTCGAATATTGAATGACATCATTAGTCAGGGATAGCCAAACGCAACATGGAGCCAACCATCTACTGCATGGTGTTAGTAAATTATGACCTCTGAGCCATTGGCATGGATGACGTAAGCTGTCAAAATTATGACTGCTTTGACAGATCGTACTGAATACCACGTTAACACGTTGCCGAAGTGAAAATCATGCGTATAAGAAACGTAGCGTTTGTGAATCGGGTCCCTAAATCGATTTACTTACTAAAATAGAAAAGCAGGCAAACATTATAAGGAAGGAACAATTTTTCATTAGCCATTCCTGTTTAGCCAACTGAACAGTTGCAGTGATGTGTGACTCGTTACATTAAAATATAATTAAGATGAACACTATTCCTTTTGGGCGTAGTATGTTAGTTGTTTATTATACGCTATAACTGTAATGGCTTTATTATCTAAATATAGCAATGAAGCAATTTCTTTTCAAAATTTAGCGCGAGCCAAACATTTGCTTGAAAAAAAAAACACTATCTTGCATTTTTCAATTACAAACAGAAAACATGGTAAATATACCGGTGAGTGTTACACTGTTAATAAAATTATTTAAACAATAAAACTTGAACCTATTTCATCAATATTTTTTAAATATATTGGCTATTGAAAAAATTGATCATTTTATCTTCTCAAAACTAAACCCCCCGTTCGTACAAACAATTTTTAATTTATTTATTTGCAATCACACTTAAAACCGCAGGAACAACTCTATTTAGTTATTATTGCAGAGAAAATAAAATTAGTTTCGTAATAGCGTAAAGCCACGTCTGTGGCCGCTAAGACTGCTAAGCCGCATAAAATTATGACAGTTTCAGACAGTTTGCACTCCACCTTGCGAATGACAGTCAGGGAACTTAAATAATCTCAGTTGCTAGAATAGACAAAGTTTACTTTACGAGTATATTTAAAATTATTATGATTTGCAGCGAGTATGATGGAAACTTACAAAATCTGTTTGTGAATACTCGGGACACACAATTTCATCTTAGAAGTTAGTAGTCAGGCGTATAGTAGAATAGCGTCGGTAGCTTAGTGGTTAAGGAATCGGCCTTACGATCGAGAGGTCCCAGGTTCGATCCTGGCTATTACACTACCGACGTGAACCCACTCCTAGCACAAGCTATTTAGCTTAGTTGGGGGGGTTAGAAGGAATATTAGTAATTTCGGTTCTAATATTCTTTTATAAAAAAAAAATGACGGATTTATGAGATTTGACGTATATGACATTTGCTGACGACTGTCATATACGTCAAATTCAAAATGGATTGTATACAAATTGCCAGTTGTCTAGTGGGGCAAGTCTACTTTTAAAGTATAATTGATTTAGTTTACCGGAGAAGTAAAACCTTTGAAGAAAGGGTCGATTTCATTGATGCACATTTTTTACCCGACTGCCGAAGGAAGGAGGGTAATGTTTTTCGAGACTTTGTATGTATGCATGTATGTGTGTATGTCCATTTCTAAGCGGCTTGACGTATTTTGACATGCGAGGTGTCATTTGTTTATACCACTTAAATGGTAGACAAGCTCACGATCCACGACACACCAATTCGATCAAATCCTTATTGGTTCATGCTCTTGGTTCATAAGTCCTAGCTAACCATATTGCCCCATTTTCTTAAATGCTCTCTCTTTTGAAAAACACATGGTAAACGTTTACCTATTAGATAGGCCAAATTTTCGCTTCCTGTCTCTATAAGAAGGTCTAGTGCGAGTCAGACTCGTGCACTGACGGTTCCGTATGATTGCATTAAAATTATAAAGAACTAGCTTTTGCCTGCGGCTCCGCCCGCGTGGATGTCGGTTATCGCGAGCAAATATAGCCTATGTCCTTTCTCATGGTCTAATCTACCCCTATACCAAATTTCATCAAAATCAGTTCAGTGGTTAGGGCGTGAAAGCGTAACATACAGACAGACAGACAGACAGACAGAGTTACTTTCGCATTTATAATATTAGTATGGATTATGATTAGAATAAATGAACTAAAGGATGGTAACGGAGAAAGAATACAAGGATCACCATCCCATCTCGTCAAGATTGTCGTAAGATAATTTAATATAATATTTTTTTAAGGATCCAAAATTAAGGATCCAATATTTCGGCGCTGTTTCAAGGGCCACGAAGCACCAGTGCATCCGTGACTATGGCTCTTGAAACAGCGCTAAAATGACGGATCCTCGAATATGATAACAAACATGGTAAATATACGGTGTACATATGGTGTTTTACTATCAATGTAAATGACCATGTCAATCTCAATATAGTGTCGTAAGAGACTAACCGAAAAATACACAGACGATATCACTGTTTTACTATCAATGTAAATGACCATGTCAATCTCAATATAGTGTCGTAAGAGACTAACCGAAAAATACACAGACGATATCACTGTTTTACTATCAATGTAAATGACCATGTCAATCTCAATATAGTGTCGTAAGAGACTAACCGAAAAATACACAGACGATATCACTGTTTTACTATCAATGTAAATGACCATGTCAATCTCAATATAGTGTCGTAAGAGACTAACCGAAAAATACACAGACGATATCACTGTTTTACTATCAATGTAAATGACCATGTCAATCTCAATATAGTGTCGTAAGAGACTAACCGAAAAATACACAGACGATATCACTGTTTTACTATCAATGTAAATGACCATGTCAATCTCAATATAGTGTCGTAAGAGACTAACCGAAAAATACACAGACGATATCACTGTTTTACTATCAATGTAAATGACCATGTCAATCTCAATATAGTGTCGTAAGAGACTAACCGAAAAATACACAGACGATATCACTGTTTTACTATCAATGTAAATGACCATGTCAATCTCAATATAGTGTCGTAAGAGACTAACCGAAAAATACACAGACGATATCACTGTTTTACTATCAATGTAAATGACCATGTCAATCTCAATATAGTGTCGTAAGAGACTAACCGAAAAATACACAGACGATATCACTGTTTTACTATCAATGTAAATGACCATGTCAATCTCAATATAGTGTCGTAAGAGACTTACCGAAAAATACACAGACGATATCACTGTTTTACTATCAATGTAAATGACCATGTCAATCTCAATATAGTGTCGTAAGAGACTAACCGAAAAATACACAGACGATATCACTGTTTTACTATCAATGTAAATGACCATGTCAATCTCAATATAGTGTCGTAAGAGACTAACCGAAAAATACACAGACGATATCACTGTTTTACTATCAATGTAAATGACCATGTCAATCTCAATATAGTGTCGTAAGAGACTTACCGAAAAATACACAGACGATATCACTGTTTTACTATCAATGTAAATGACCATGTCAATCTCAATATAGTATCGTAAGAGACTAACCGAAAAATACACAGACGATATCACTGTTTTACTATCAATGTAAATGACCATGTCAATCTCAATATAGTGTCGTAAGAGACTAACCGAAAAATACACAGACGATATCACTGTTTTACTATCAATGTAAATGACCATGTCAATCTCAATATAGTGTCGTAAGAGACTAACCGAAAAATACACAGACGATATCACTGTTTTACTATCAATGTAAATGACCATGTCAATCTCAATATAGTGTCGTAAGAGACTAACCGAAAAATACACAGACGATATCACTGTTTTACTATCAATGTAAATGACCATGTCAATCTCAATATAGTGTCGTAAGAGACTAACCGAAAAATACACAGACGATATCACTGTTTTACTATCAATGTAAATGACCATGTCAATCTCAATATAGTGTCGTAAGAGACTAACCGAAAAATACACAGACGATATCACTGTTTTACTATTAATGTAAATGACCATGTCAATCTCAATATAGTGTCGTAAGAGACTAACCGAAAAATACACAGACGATATCACTGTTTTACTATCAATGTAAATGACCATGTCAATCTCAATATAGTGTCGTAAGAGACTAACCGAAAAATACGCAGACGATATCACTGTGAGAGAAAGAAAACTCGAAATAAAATTATACCAACCCATCTGGAGAGCATGGAAACAGTAGACAAAAAACACTGTAAGTGGTTTATACAAGTATCTAGCAGTGGACTGCTTTAGACTATTTTTTCGTGAATAAATAAATGATACACAACGCTATCTAGACCCATGGTAAGCTTTTATAGCTTGTGTTATGGAATCTAGAATGTGGATAAACATACATAGATACTTTTTTTTGTAAATACATACATAGAAACACCCAGACCAATGCAAACAGCCATATTCATGCATATAAATATTTGCACTGAGCGGGGATCGAACCCGCGCCTCCTGCGTGGCAGTCACGTGCACTACCCCCACGACACAGAGGCTGTCTAAGTAATTGATTGAAGTAGAGAGCGCATTCAGATAAAAAAATTGTTTAACTTATGTTTACCCTGTCATCTCTAGTAATAATAGTTCAGCGTAGATGGCAGGAAATTTTATCTGCGAGAAGCGATTTACGCGGTCTTTTACACCTAGAAGCGGCCGACTAGTAATTACGCCAGCCTGCAGTTCTTTCACCGCACGTTATCTAGACAATTTATCTCGATATATCTTCGGTAGTACTGTTTGTATGCTAATGGCTATTGTACAGTCGCGTACATCATCGTTTTAGTTTACTTTTTGTCCAAGTAATTAAGGGACTGGAACTATCAACTTTAATAGTCATTCATAAGTACTTATGGTTACATTTTTGTAATATTTACTTTAGTAGTTACATAAAGGAGACTGAAATGATTACATACAATCTTGGGCCTAGTTGTAAGAAGATGAAAGTGGTGTCAATTAATAGCTTATATATTATCAACCTTTCACTGAAAATTCTGCGGATTTTGTCAATCTGAGAACAGAGATATAAGAGATTATGTAAAAGTGAGGTTATGTTACAATCTTTAACTAACAGCTGATTCCTGAAGTGCAAAATGTGCTTTTGCACTAATAGTTATTATATTTACTAGAAAATGTTTGAAAAATCATATGAATGAAAGTAATCGACTTCAAGCGATAGGTAGGTAATAGGTAAGGAGATAGGGAAAGGATGTCTAAAATAAAATAAAAAATCATTTAATAATAGTAGCCGTTTTATTCGCCTTCTATTAAACACATTTTACATTTTAAACCTGGCAGGATGGTAGCTAGTTAGATGAGGTTATAGGTATTTACTTACAGACTGAGGTGCAAGCCATTGCCGAATCACTGACAGAATTGTTTCATCGTGTAAGGGCCGTCGCTCGGCCCAATGTATTGCAGTGACCAGTGAATATCCCACAATTCACACAGCGATCCATAGTTTCAATAATATCCAATCCACAAGCCGGCGGTAAAATCCAAAATAACAATTCCAAGTCAAACGTGTGAGCTATCTTCGGTGTCCAAGGTGAAAGCAAGGGTCGTACGGCAGGGTCAGAATCCGTAAAATACAAAGCAGTTGTCGTAAAAAAAGACGAATAATCGGGAAAGCATTCAAAACTCATCGGAAAACACGAAACGAGTGAGCAAACAAAAACAGTCAGCAACTGTCTAGTGTCAATGTTAGTCAGCTGTCATGTCAGTGACATAGACTGCAAATATAAGAGAGATTTGAATCGATATGAAATCGATAATCATTAATATTGGTTTTTCAGTAATTAATTGATATTTGATTTAATAATATGACTGTAATTATATGCACTATATTGCATGTAAGTATATATAGTGCATTTAATTAATTTGAGTTAATTATTTACTGCAAATGTTTTAGTGTAATCGATTACTCAATTGATAATCTCACGAAAACTATTTTCTCATATTTCTCCGCATCCAGATTGAGAATTGAGGTGATTTTTCATATTGTAAGATAGAAAAATATGACTAATTTTTTAGATCATATCTCAACTTATTACATTTGGGCCCACCATTTTCCATCTCCTTTAAAAATAACTATGCTACAAAAATGATGTAAATAAATCCAAACTAATATTATAAATGCGAAAGTAACTCTGTCAGTCTGTCTGTCTATGTTACACTTACGCTTTCACGCCTAAACCACTGATCGGATTTTGATGAAATTTGGTGTAGGGGTAGATTAGACAATGAGTAAGGACATAGGCTATTTGAATGAATTTTACAGCATTAAGTATGCTAACTATACAAATCGAATACATAGGGAAAAAGACAAGGCTATGTTTGGTCGTAATAACCGACATCCACGCGGGCGGTGCCGCGGGCAAAAGCTAGTAAATAAATAAATGTATGTATGTATGTAAGTAGTGTAAGTAGTGAAAGATCGAAGATCGTTGAAGCAGACCAGGAGTGGAGACCGCGAGAAGGCAAACAGAAAGTAGGACACTCCCTTTTACCAGATGAACTGACGACCTGAAAAAGGTGGCTGGGACCGACTGGATGCGGAAGGCGGAGGATCGAAGGAAATGGCGTACACTGGAAGCGGATTATGTCCAGCAGAGAACTACGTTGGGCTAATTGATTGGATTGATATCATCGTTTAAAGGAATAAATTTCATTTATTCAGTTTAGGCACATAAAGAGCACATATGTTGTACAATTAGTGTTAGAATTGTCAAGAGTAATTAAAATAAATCATTTGAAAATGATTCTTTCGCTGGTTCGGTAGGTTGGTTCTACTGAGAAGAGCCAGAAGACCAGTAAGAAACTCAGTGAACTCGATTATCCTCCTTTTGTAAATATTCTTTTACTTTTACATGTAATCTATTGCATCATGATTGTATTAATGTCTTTACAGCTACATAATTGGTAATATATACCTACTGTGATAACGTACTCTCGAATCTATTCTTTATGTGATGGACTGTACCCAATGAATGCTTTCTAAGCGAACCGATTATGATTATGGACATAATGGATAATATAATGAGGCATTATGGCATTAAGTACAAATATATCATTGTTATTTAAATCCGCTTTTATTCCTTTACTATACAGAAATGGTTCTATTCATAAAATATATGGGTCGCTGTTTATGTATCTAGATAAAAATAATTATCACAATAATAATAGTCATTTCTTGTTGTTCCATTTTCAAGCAGCAAATTTTTCTTTCGGTGAATATTTTTTTCCGCTTTCAACCGGGTAAGTAAAAATCATTCCTTAAATCTTAAGTCCTTATAAATTAGCAGAAACTACAATGATTATATTTTCTATTGACTGTTATATTTTATTTATTGTATCGTACTGAGGTGGTAGACGTTTATCCGGGGCTTCAGTTTGACGTTCGGTTTTACTAAGAAAATAAGGTATATATTTGTTAATTACTAGCTTTTGCCTGGGGTTCCACCCGCCTGATTGTCGGTTTTCGCAACCAAACATAGCCTGGTATTACCGTGCCATGACCACCATGACGCAGGTGGCATTGTTCCGTTGAATAGCGATGGCCACATATTGTATTGACATTTCATATTCTTCAAAAATATTATTTGAACCTCCTTACGAGTTTCTTAATTTTGGTTTATTAAAAATGGTTTTATGTTGGTATGTATATAGATACTATTATCTATATATATAAAAATGAACCCCTATTTCCCTTGGTCACGACATCACGCCTGAACGGCTGAACCGATTTCGCTAATTCTTTTTTTGTTGTGTTCGTTATTATTAGGAGAAGGTTCTTATGAAAGAAAAATGAAGAAAATTGCGCGGAAAATTAGAAAATTTAAGAATACATTAACCACCATATAAAATAGCTGATCCGACATACGCCATGTCTAAATTTTGAATTTGGAATACGAATTGGAAAAAAATGTGTTTATTAACCTAATACTGCTGTATGATATTCTTCTATGTTATCTGACGTTTGATATAGAATTGACATAATGCGTGCAAATATCGTCAGAGGGTGATTAGTAGACATTCTTCTGAATTAACGAAATGCCCGTTGCTTGGGCCGCGAAAATATTTATGGTGGGTATTTTTTTATTCAGGTCGAAAAATTGATGGTTTATGGCAGTATGAACGCCCTTGACTGTAGAGGTATATGGTTGTATGGGTCCCATAGTTATATAGGCTCCGTAGGTGTAACGGTGACCTATTAGTGTCGGGCCCGAATCGAAATGCTTTCCGTCCTCAAAATAATTAGAATTTGATACAGCTAATTGATTCTAATTTCTAAGGCGAAACGAAGTTTGCCGGGACAGCTAGTTTTAACATAATTATAACACGTAAATATAATTTTGTCATTTTATTTTGTTTCACTTTTTGAAACCTAAGACCCCCATTATTGTAGGTAACCGCAAAAATATCACACCCTTTATACAATGTCCTCTAATAAAGTTCGAAGTTTCAAATAATTACTTCCAATGTAAATTAGGATGAGTGCTTTCACCTTTTGCAAATATCGGACGTAACTACGTCATTTAATGAGGCAAAGTCACTCACGACACACTCTCACCGTTATTATTTTATTTCGTAAGATTACTACTACATAGCGGTCTATAATTTGACAAATAGAGAATGAGATGCATTAGTGCGCATTTCCTACGTAATGGGGTACTATGGACCCTTGGTATATAATTTAGCGCCGCGGTCGCAAAGATGTGTTAGTCTTCCGACCCGCTTGATAATAATAATATTTGATGAGAAGTTTGATCAACCTGTATTTGACTTCCATATTTGAAATCGTTTTTTTATCACTTTTGTGTATAAACTTATTTAAAATGATTCTCAAGTAATAATTGTATAGTATTTTTTCTGTCTTTTATATTTTTTAATAGGGCTGTTACAGATGTATTGGTTATGCTGCCTCCACAATTTTTATCGTTGTGTTTATTAATATATTTTGACGAAATACATTTGTAAGCATTTTATTTACATCCAATTTAAGTGTTACAATAAAAAAATGTTCTTCTATGTTCCGTCCAAAGGCATACGATACAGTTTGTCTTCATATGTGTAAGGTGTAAGTATGGTTTAGCAGCTTTGAGATCGCGTTCCTGATACCTGCTTAAGTTGTCATGAATGGGACGATGTAACCTTAGATACCTAGTAAGTAAATAACTTTAAGATGACGTTGCTGCATGTTAATAGAATAATTTTCTGGTTTGTTCACCCTACTAACAAATGAATAAGCATTAAAACTAGTAGATAACTATTAAAAGAATATACTGAAATGAATGATAAATAAAATTTATTAAAAATTAGCTGACCCGCCGCGGCTTCGCCCGTGGTATACCTCAAAGCCCCGTATCACTCTTTTGAAATAACAGTTTCTATGGGAAAAATATTGTCTTTTTTGGAAATTTACTCGCAATTTTTTCATATTTTCTCACCTTTAGACCCTAGACCTCCACAAACATTTCAAGACCAAGATAAGATAAATAAATCCGAAAAACATCGGAAAAAATGAAACGCTCAAGTGAGCGTATCATTTTTTCCGATGTTTTTCTAACTTTAAAGTTAGCATTAAGATAAAAAATTCAGTCAAATAAATAAATCCGTACAGCAATCTGTTCTCGAGCTTTAGCGAGACTAACGAACAGCAATTTAATTTTTATATATATAAATAAAAAATCCGACTGCGGATCAAAAATGTATACTTAAAGAACATTCCTCACTTTATGCGTCGGGAATGTTGGGATCCGGATCAGCAACAAAGTTCCATCCAAAGAAAATTATCAGCGATCGTTTCCTTCAACTTTGTACATTTATTCACTCCCCATATATCAACTGTCGTAAACGGTTCGTTGCCTAATAAAACGCAATTTGTGAGCCGAGATGCTGAACTTAAAACTAGAAGATCAGTTTATAGTTCATCGTAAACATCACGTGTAGTTTATAGCAAACTTTGATGTGACTTTATCTGTTTTCTTATAAGATATTGGATTATTTGTAAAACTGAGTTACATCGCAGCTATTAAATTGTAGTTATTGATTGTAAAGAATTAATAGTCTAATCCGATATCGTTGGGTATCAAATTGTGATGTATAATTTATGTTTATAAGTACAGTCAGCACCAAAAGTCGATGAACAGAATCAACTTAACAAAACACCTGTTCACAATAAAATGCCATAAGTTATAGTCGCAACTAAGAAACAAAATAGCCTGTACACCAGAAATTTACAAAAGTCGTTAAACACGAGTATTTCACAAGTAGCTGTGCACTAGTATTCCTAAAGTCGCTGTACACCATCAATCCAAATGTCGCTGAACATCAATATTTCAAAATTAGGTTAACAAAGTATATTTTTAATGTTTCCGTATGTTAATATACTTTTGTCGCTTACGTTGGTCAGCTACTTTTGGGACCTGACTAGACTAACTAAATATGGAAACTGTTGATATTGTTATTATAGAACGAAGTGTTTGGCTGAATGAAACTATAATTAAAAACTTAATCATTTATTTATTAATAGCACAATTAAAAAATTCAAATGAAAATATTTTAGATAATATAATATAAATCTTAACGCAAAATAAAAAAAATAATTTATAAATAATAATTAATAGCGGGTATGGCCTTCATTCGCGTCTGTTACTGCCTGGAGACGTTCGCGAATATTACCTACCATATTTTGACAAATATTTTGGCCCCTAAATCTCTCCCAAGTTTCTGTTGCATGAGCTATTATATTTTATCGGGTGCGTGGTGTATCGTGATCCCATGCTTGCACCATAAGAGCCCACAAATTCTCTATGGGGTTGAGGTCCGGGCTTTTCGGTGGGAATGGAATCTCCAAAATTGCCAAAATGGTGCCAGGTTGGTATTTACAAAACACAGATCATTAAACTAAACATCAAACTTAACTTTTTGCGAATCCTACTAATATTATAAACGCGAAAGTTTGTGAGTATGGATGGGTGTATGTATGGATGGATGTGTCTCCTTTCCTACACAAGAAGACACGTGCAGGGCTAAGATGCCATTCATATACGGTGCAGAGTATACCAGCTAGAACCAAGCGTTTCAGTGACTCATTCCTATGCAGCACTATTAAGACCTGGAACTCCCTGCCAGCTCACGTGTTTTCTTCTACCTACAGTCCCGGGTCCTTTAAGCGGGGCTTGAAAAGGCATCAGATGAGGCCGTCAAGCTGAGTGCCACCACTAATAACGTAGTACATGTTTACGATGATGACCCTCTTTCCGGGACTTTGCCTTTGGCTTAGGCGAGGTGAAGTCAAATTGACATGTGGTTTATAAAAAAAAAAAAAAAAAACTATTTTCAGTCCGTCAATTCACTGCCCCATATTGAATGTTAAGAAGCTAGGATTTCGTCTAGAAGATACGGGCCTCATGAAGCAATTATATTAAGCCACTTGTAAAATATGATACCTTATTTTTTATTTGAAGCCAATAATAATAATATAATTATAGTAACCACAAATTGGAGAGCCAAGTGTATCAAAGCAATGGCATAACGCCTTTCATAACTGAGAATTTGTAACATAATCTAACTATGAAATCTGATACTGTCAGTTATCATATCGGGGACATTTGGTGGGATTGGTATGTGGCCTTACAAGCTTCCGTTAAAATACTTTAGACTAGGCCAATATTCACTTAGTTTTTGAAATAATATCCTACTAATATTTTAACGCGAGAGTTTATATAATAAATAATAATAATAATAATAAATATTTCACAACATTCCACACAACGCTATCTAGATCCATGGTAAGCATAGCTTAACTAGCTTGTGTTATGGAATCTAGAACGCGGATAAACATACTTAGATACTTTTTTTTTGTAAATACATATATATTATACATAGAAACACCCAGACCAATGCAAATAGCCATATTCATGCATACAAATATTTGCATTGAGCGGGAATCGAACCCGCGCCTCCTGCGTGGCAGTCACGTTCACTACCGCCACGCCACGGAGGCTGTCGATCGATCGATATCGATGGATGTATGTATGGGTGGATGTTTGTTACTCTTTCACGTAATAACTACTGAATGGATTTTCATGGAACTTTACAATAATATAGCTAATACATCAGAATAACGCATAGGTTACAATCATCACGCTGCTACTCAAGGGAACGGAGCAGTGATCACGTGGGCGGAGCCACGGGCAAAAGCTAGTTTAAAATAAAAAGAAAAGATACATAACATAACATAAACTCACGCCTGTATTCCCCGAAGGGGTAGGCAGAGGCGCTAGCACCCACATTTCGCCAGTTTATGTTTAGGTCCCAATGTAATAGGTGGCGAGCCTATTGCCATTAACCGGGCACTTATAAACCTGCGATAAATACACACATAACTTCGAAAAGCATCGGAAAGTCATTGGTGTGTGCCATGGTAAACCTGGGATCGAACCCGAGACCTCGTCTCAGCAGTCCATTACCCATACCACTAGGCTACCGCACAGGCACAGGAAAAGATCTGCTTCATAATTAAAATTTTTAATTGCGTGCACGTATTTTCCTCTGAAACTTTTTTTTTAGTATTAATTATAGGTATCTGATTAGTTAGGTTCTTAATTCGATTTGCATTTTTTTTATGTATGTATGTAAAGTCAGCATTAGAAAGATATTGACGAACAATGTACTCAAAATGATCTTAATTTAGTTTCTTTACCCCCTTTTAGTTAACTGATTGTTCTGATATTTTGGTACAAACCTTTAATTTGGACAATAATACCATTTAAATCAATAAAACAGTTTGATTTGCTCTTAATACGAGAGCTTTAATATCACTTTTCTTTTTTTTAAAGAATATCAGAACCGAAGTTACTAATATCCCTCTAACCCCTCCAACTAAGCTAAATTGCTTGTACTAGGAGTGGGTTCACGTCGTTCATCATCTTGAGACTTCGTCGTCAAAATATTTATGACGCTGATTGTACACCGTTTATGCTCAGTAGCACAGAACACTACATTTCATTTTATAACATTTTCGTGTTTTTTTTATATGTTAAATCTGAAGTATGAAAATAGTTAGGACTACCTTAAGATGCATATTTATTTTGATGGTCGAGTCATACCATGGGCACAATCAAAAGTAAAATATATAATGTCGTAGGCAGACATTTCCGTTATGCCTTTATTATAATCGGATTACTAAGTAGATACGACGGGAATCGTTTCATTTGTGATTGTTGCGCAAGACATCAGTTCTGATAGACATCGTGTCGTGGACTTATTGTTGAATAACATTTGTAAACCGATTTCCATGTTCGTTTGGTACTTGTAACGATTACAATCATTTTTCTAAGTAGTGGAGCCTGGTGGAGTAGATAGGGGGACCACATATCTCCCTATTGGTGTCGTAGAAGGCGGCTAAGGGATAGGGCTGGTCTCTATCTGACATTAAACATACAGCCCATAAGAAGGTACCCGTTTCACGGTAATAGGCTCGCCCTCTATTACCTGCGAATAACATAGTCGGCGAATTGTGGGTGTTAACACACTTCTGCTTACCTTCTGGATTTACAGGCGAGGCGTGAGTTTGTGTATGTATGTGTGTGCCTACTGCCAGAGATGGTCTCGAGAGATGTGTGTTAGAACTTTTGATTGCTGTGCCACGCATATATATTTCTTGTGATCACTACGAAGAAAAAATAGAAGTAGCTTACACTATTCCATCTCATACGAAAGATGTCGTAAGAGGAGGCTAACGGAAAAATACGCAGAGGATATCGCTGCAAGAGAAGGAAAACTTGAAATAAAACCCTGTACTAACCCATCCGGCCAGCGCGGAAACAGTAGGCCAAAGTCTCTCAACATTAGGGAAGCCTATGTCCAGCAACGAACTGCGATAGAACAATTGATTGATTGATATTTTGTGTACATGAATATTATGTCTATTTACATTGATCTTGGTTGGTACTATATTATATATTTACAAGAACATGTTTTGTAACGTCTCCATAGAAGAACCTATAAAAAAGTAAGCTTAGTCCAAGTCTAAACGATATTTTATGTCATAAATTATTTATTATCATCAGATTCCGTAAGCTTTGTAAGCAATGAAAGTACTGAAACCTGTCTTTAAGTGACTGTAGCTAAATACTTATCTCAAAAATATATTTACATTTTATTCCAAAATTTTATTTGAAAAAGTGCAACAGTATCTTCTTTGTCGACTGTACAACAAAAAAAACTAAAAATAAATACACAGAGTGGTATAATTGATACCAATCATCGCAGTGGTGTGAGCTAACGCGACCGTTAATTTACGTAGCGCGCCCCACGAAACGCATCAAAACCACTATGAAATTGAATACGTTCAACTGCTACCCATTTGGGGCGAATATTCGAGTTAAAGTTGGTTTTTACTGCGCAAGATAGAAATTCAAAATTCAAAATTGTCAAATTCTTAATTCAAAACTCAAAAAGAAATCGTCAAATTCTTTTGGTGGAGGTGGAATACGGAATGAGGAAACTTTAAACAAATGTAATACCATAATTACCTGTATTCGCAAATAAAGATTGATTAATTATAAAGTTTGTAGGTACTTCCTGAAAATACTTAATATCAATAGACAAAACTTATACACTCGTTCCGCTCGCTTGGACGTTTTACTGTCGCGACCATACATAATACTGTCCATTAATGCATGTCTATTAATAATACATGCATAATGTCCTTTTCCAAAATCTAATCTTTCTTTGTACCAAATTTCATCAAAATCGTTCAGTGATTTAGGCGTGAAAGCTTAACAGAAAGACAGAGAGTTACTTTCGCATTAATGATATTAGTACCATACCTATGGATATCCTGTCTTGTCTTCTTCAACCCATAGTCACCCAATGCTGAGTGTAGTCTCTTCCAATTCGCTCCACTGTTGTAAGGACAGTGTTTTCGCCATCCTATGGATATAATAGTTAAAATTCAATTTTAGTTAGAACTCATTTTCTCTCGATAACGTTAAAGTTTTACTAAGTGTTTTTTTGCTGTCTGCAAAATTATAATTGCAATTCGTAACTACACCATTCTAGTGACGTTATGTAGATTACTTTCTTTTTTTATGCCACTTTACACGGCCTACCTGATAGCTTTATTTACGTTCAAAAAAATATTATAAGAAACAACAAGTAAATTGAAAATTATTTTAATTTTTGTGTTATTTTCGAAAAACATCGGGAAAAATGAAGCGCTTACTTTGAAGTGGGACTTGAACCCACGACCTTTCCCTTACAGAAAGAATGCTCGCTTGAGTTATTTGTTCGCTTTAGTGGAACCAAGGCGTAATTTTTGGAACAGAAACGAGCCACCCGAATCACACGCTTGTCTACTCGTATTAACTATACTAATACGTTTATCTTTAGAATGAACACTTCACAAGATTTCACTATCTACTTAATAACTTTTATTAAAAATATCACAAAAATTATTTCAAGAAGTAAGAATGAAATTACTTTTAAAATAGCGTAAGATACAGACAGACAGACATACATACATACAGACAGACAGACAGAGTTACTTTCGCATTTATAATGGATTAATATAATATGGATAAAAAAGTCAGTCATGTTGAGAGTCTGTGTCTGAAGATAAACCAGTACTCATATGCTCTTTATAGGCTATCCAAAACATCAAGCATGTCCACAGTCCTGACTGCCTATCATGGATATGTCGCACCAATTATAAAATACTAGCTTTTGCCCGCGGCTCCGCCCGCGTGGATGTCAGTTATCGCGACCAAATATAGCGTATGTCCTTCCTCAAGGTCTACTCTACCCCTATGCCAAATTTCATCAAAATCGGTTCAGTACTTTAGGCGTGAAAGCGTAACATACAGACAGATAGACAGACAGACAGACAGACAGAGTTACTTTCGCATTTATAATATTAGTATGGATGGTGTAATTTTCTGGGGTAACTCTACTAATGTAGAATATGCATTTAAATCACAAAAGAAATGCATAAGGGCCATCTGCAATATAAAAGCAATTGATAGTTGTCGACCCTTTTTCGTTAAATTAAACATTCTGACCCTACCCTGTGTCTATATTTTAGAAACTGTTATATTTGTGAAAAAAAATATTCATATGTTCGAAAAGATGAAAAGTAGAGGACATAATTTAAAAATTTGTATTCCCTCCAACTCCACATCATACCTAAACAAAAGTATTTTCTGTATGGCTCCCAGAATATATAATCATCTACCAAAGTCAATTCTTGAGGAACCTTGTATCCAAATTGTAAAAAACTTACTTAAAAAAATATTATTTGAGAAATGCTACTACTCTGTGGATGATTATTTACAAGATGGTAATTTAAACTAGCATGATTGTATAAGTTACAGTTGATTTGGTAGTTAGTTTATTGTTGATAATTATTGAAATTTCTTAGTTTTTAAGATTAAAATATTGCACGCCGCAAGGCTAAATACAGTGTTACTTAATATAAGAACTTAACATCCAATGTATCTACCTGTATTTGCAATTGTTGATAATAAATAAAATAAATAAATAAATATATGGTGAAAAAGTATATGAATATGTAGGTATGCGTATACGGTAGTCCTATAATTGTACCAGTGCAGTTTGGGAAATTCCATAAACCAATTCTAAGCCTGGAAATTCCAACTTTATGGGTACCTCGAGCAGAGCAGTCAAAGAAATAACTCCAAAGAGACTGGAACTGAAACGTGAGATTTGTGTGACCAATTTTCTTTATTTACATATTACCGCGAATCATTTATTTATTTACATATTACCGCGAATCATATATTTATTTACATATTACCGCGAATCATTTATTTACATATTACCGCGAATCATTTATTTATTTACATATTACCGCGAATCATATATTTATTTACATATTACCGCGAATAATTTATTTACATATTACCGCGAATCATTTATTTACATATTACCTACCACGAATGTGAAAGCGCTCATATTATGACAGGATCACAATACTACTCATAAAATACTACTGGAACTTATAGATCGAACCATATATCTTGGACCTAACTTGCGAAATATATAAAAATTTAAAAAAACCCCGTCACAAAAAACACCTCCCAAAAGTTGAAAATTAATGAATAAATTTTGATTCAACGATGGCCATGTCGGGGGAACCTAACTGGTAAAGAATTCCGTTATATTATCGGAACAATTCAAAGTCCCCCGACATGGCAACCGTTGAATCAAAATTTATTCATTTATTTTAAACTTTTGGGGGGTGTTTTTTGTGACGGGGGTTTTTTAAATTTTTAATTTAATTTTTATTTTATACTTTTTAAATTGATCTACTAGTCAAGCTCTTTCATTTGATACCCATATTGAGGGAGTTATGAAGAAATATGTATTCCGACATGTTGTGGCGGCGGCCATCTTGGACCGATTTTTTTCAAACATAGCTAAGAACACTCCCGACTAATATACCTTTCAACCAAAAAAAACTAAATCCAAATCGGTTCATCCGTTTGAGCGCTACAATGCCACACACACACACACACACACACAGACACGTCAATCTTATAACACCCCGTCGTTTTTGCGTCGGGGGTTAAAAAGGAATTGTGTTGTAATAACCTATTATATGGTGAATTTGTGATCGTCTACCACAGAAGCAACTCATGCTATCTTCAAAATACGTCCAAGTAACATGTACTAAATGACGTTCAGGTAAAAGGAAAAATGTATGAAGGTTGTAATTTTTTTTTTCATTCACCGAATTAATACTTCCAGATGATTTTGCTATTGAAACTGTGCATAAATTCTTTTTTTTTCGAAACGACTATAAATTCAACCTGTATAACACTATTTGAGCACATTTTGGGGCCAATAAATTTAACAATACAAAAGATAAGTTGTTACCAAAAATAACAAGTATTATCTATACTCTACTATAAGTACATCTATACTCTGTACCCTACTAAGCTGCTATCGAAAATATTAAGTATCATCTACAAGTATCTATGATAGATAGGTACTGTCTCAAGCTTACGAATATCCACTCATTGAAATTAAGCCACACTATAATGGATTCTATTGCGATTTATTTACGAGTAGTATTATTTACTAACATTTGGCTCGATGTTTTGGTTACTTTTCAGGGGTTAGTACCCAGTGGTCCCCTGGAATTTGTCCCCTGTGCCCATTCGTACCTTCATAATTTTGAGGTGCCCACTCGACCCTTGGTCTATTTTATAATTCGCAATGCGGACGCAAAACTGCTGAACGGATTTTATATGTTTTATGTTTTTTAAGAAGATTTAAGATGATTAAAGATCTGTCATATGTATGGTTTTGTAGAAATGCAGATAATATATGATGACCTAAGAATTGCGTAAACTGACATCAGTGTTTTTTTTTAAAGGACACGCAATTCGACTTCACCTCGCCTGATGAAGTTAAAGGCAAAGTCTCGGAAAGAGGGTCACCATCGTAAACATGTACCATGTTAACAGTTGTGGTACCCGTGGCACTCAGCTTGACGGCCTCATCAGATGCCTTTTCACGCCCCGCTTAAAGGACCCGGTACTGTAGGAAGAAGGAGATGGCCGTGGTATTGACTATATTTTGTATCAGTTATTATAATTATAAAACGCTATTAACATTTGCTCAAGATGTAAGATATTTGGTATCAGGCAAGTCAAACTATACAAACAACTACACCATAAAAGCAATAGAATATAAAGCAGGCTTAAGACGATACATGAAATTTCTCGTTGATAAAGGCCTACAATTTGTTAAGAGCCCATAACAACCTAATGCAGAGTACGCACTTGCCCGGAAAGCCATTGTCTGTCCACCCTCTCAGAATAAAGCTGCGGACACACAGCATTATTGTTCAAACGACATAATTTATGTACGTCTTTTAGTGTTTATATTGGGGTCTCAGTTCACATATTAATTTAATTCAAGATTGTTTTCTTTTTATAACATATTAATTTAACATTTACTTCGAAAGCCGTTAGTGAAATCTATAGATTGAATACTACTAGTTATTTTTAAGCCCCGACGCAAAGAGAGGGTTGTTAAATGTCTGTTTTTTTATTTTTTTTTAGGTACTAAACATTACAAACTTATCTATGTGAGAGACTGTAATCTGTACTAGGGTTACCTGGATGACATCTGTCTGTCTGTGGCATCATAGCTCCCGAACGGATGAAGTGGTTTCAATTAAGTTTTTTTATTGTATTAGAGGTGACTTACGTGCGAGTGTTCTTCGACATCTTTGATGAATATCGGTTGAGCCATTTAAAAGTTCTGAGGGTTAAAGTAAGGATGGGGAGTGTGGTGGATTATTTAAATTTTTAATTTACCGAACAGAATGTTTGATACATTTCTAGGGTCTATGTTCTGTTTGAAGAACCGTGGATTGTATGGCAAAGAAACGCACAAAAGTGAATTAATGTTAATTAATTGTAGCTTTATACGAACCTGTCTCTCTTTGTTATTTTACATTATTTTCATTAAAATTTTCTTTTATAGAAAGCACACAGATAGGACTAAACTATTTTAGTAAATGTCAGATTGGACTATTCCAATCTGACGTTTATGTAGAAAAAAAAAGTTTGAAAAGAATGTATTCAAGATCAGATTGTATTTATATTCCACTTTAGTGGCCGAAAAGTACACGGCCCGATTAATAGAAAATGTTTACCGTAGCATATGGACGTCTGCAATATCAGGGGCGTCACACTAGTATTGTGCTGTCGACCTGGCAGGAACCTTCTAATTCCCTTCAATTCCTTTCCTGGAATAACCACAGCAGAGAGTCGTTCCATCGCTTAATGACTGCGCGAGGGATGAGACACAGTTAACATTAGCAATTTAAACTGAAACATACCACGAAGATTGACCGCCCAAACTACACTTGGAGTTTAACTTACACCAAAAATATTGTATGAATTGAGATTGACATGGTCATTTACATCAATAGTAAAACACTCGCCAGGATATTTACCATGTTTTTATTTTGTACGAGTATCCGATATTTCTGAGTACATCCGTGATAATGGTGCTTGTAACAGCGCCGTAATATCGGATACAAAATAAAAAAAATGGCAAAAATCCCGGTGAGTGTTTTACATACTATTGATGAACCAAAAATATTGCACGTACAGCCAACGTCAAAAATATCTTGACTATAAAGTGATCTTAAAACTAAGGTAATAAGAGCAAATCAACTGTTTTATTGATTTCAATTATATTATTGTCCGAATTAAAGGTGTGTGTTATATATCACAATAACCCGTCAACAGGAAGGGAGGGAAACCGAGGAGTTAAGTTCATTTTGTGTACTTTGTTCATTAACAGCTTTCTGATGCTGACGGTACCTACATAACTAGAACAGTTAGTTATAAACATGCACTAATGAATATAGTTAACTCCGTTATCCGCTCCATTACTATATCCCCGTAATAGTATGAGTCGTTCACCATCCTTTAATTACTACAACTAGTGATATATTCAGGTTAAGAGCTCGTGATAGTCAAATGAAAGACTTAGAAACGACGGCTTAATTGCAAGCCGACGTGACTCAAGGCTTTAACTGCTATCTAGTTTATACGTATAACAATTTTCATTATACTCTGTTTCATTATCTTTGTAAATTAGTTTTACTCGGTTTGCAAAGACTTTTTAAATGACAATTAACTATTATTCGATGGTTTGTTAGTTATAGGCCGCGTGGTCCTCGGCAGAGTAGAATTTGGGCCAACCCATCTCTTCCCATGCGATGTCGTAGACAGATATATACAGCCCAGACTCGGCCTCAGATACAGGCTCGAGTCAACAGTAATGCCCGGAATATTATGGCAATAGGCTCACCCTATTACATAGGACCGACTACAATTATTGGTGAAATGTGGATGTTAATTCACCTCTACCTAACTCTCCGGGGATAAAGGCGTGATTATAATTATGTATGTATGTATGTGTATATAAACATTGTCACAAATATAGTCAATTCCACACATTGATTATAGCATCTGAGCAAATAGCACCTAGCCATGTCCAAGAAGAGCACCTATCAAGATTTGCTATTCGTGAATACTAATTTATTTTTACATTATTGTCCACGAAGGTCATCTAGGCTAATGCAGGGATATATAGGGTGCATGCTGACTCAACCTATTGTGCTAACGTCACTTGTCAAGGTGGCAGAGCCGATTGTAGGTCCAACGCGTACTAAAAATGTGGTCCATCAAAGCCATTTTAGTAGATTTTATTTTTGTGGTCGAAGACGTACATAAAATCAGTTCATACGAAGAATAAAATTGTGTGCGTGGGTCCAAACTTATGGGTCGTACGAGAACGTAGCCAACAAAAGGGTCCATCGGTCAGTTATTGTCTGATGGAGAAAAGCGCTGAAAGGTAAGTAAAGGTTGTTTACAATTACAGCCGGCCGTCACTGTACTATTGTATTGCCAAGTCTACTCAAGTAATACCACCTATTTCCAGTGGGGACGCCGTTGACCAAACGGGTGCTTAGCCCTTCTGTGTGGGCTATTTCACCCATTTCCCATTTCGCCACTATCATAGACGTTCGTCGTTGTTGTATGACACCGGGACCAAAATGGAAATACCCAGACCAATGCAAATTATCATATCCATGCATACAAATAGGTATTTGCACTACGCGGAATTGAACTCACACCCCTGCATGGTAGTCGCGTTTACTACCACCGCGTGATAAAGGCTCAGACACAGCCTCTTTCGGGAATGCAGATAAACATAGATAAGATTATAATATTTTTTCATAACTAACAACATATCATACAAAAACACCAGCCAATTCAAATTGACCTTATTTAAATTGATATGGATATACCAATCTATGAATATTTCCTTATAATAACACCCCATGATACCAAATAACAATGCATCCACATTTTATCGCATAACCTAAAAATAATTTAAATGAAAACCATCCGAATACATTAACCTAATAAAATGGGCTGTTTTAATTCGTTTTAATTAAGGTCCCGTCTCGCTTGCACGACAAATGCGATGATTTGATCGCATCTGCTGCAAATCCGGCGTTCACGATCCATTTTATCATGTCGGGTGCATCAATGCACCCATTGAGCTCGTGTTTAATGTTCAACCGGTAATACTACACCGGTACACTGCTAATGCGAGACAGTAAGATTGTAGTTTAAGGTGTAGTTTCCACAGAACGATTTTGATGTAGGTTTTGCAATACGCTGATATTAGTGATATTTTGTACTTACCGAACCAAAACGACGAAATCTTGACGACGAAGTCTCAAAATGATATTAAAACTTTCGTATGAAGAGCAAATCAAACCGTTTTATTCATTTATTTAGTACTAGCTTCTGCCCACGGCTCCGCCCGCGTGGATGTCAGTAATCGCGACCAAACATAGCTTATGTCCTTTCTCATGGTCTAATCGGACGTAGTTAAGCAGAAAGGACTCAATCCACACAAAGTCACTTTTGAGTTATGGACGTTTGAAGTTTGAGCCGTCATTTCTCTAACACAAAGTTTATTTTTATGTTTTAATTGTGTCTTTTTGGTAACATAATAGTTTATATTGTATCTTTCCATCACATTAGTGATATATTTTGCAATAGATTTCGAGATATAAGGTTAAATGTGGGTTGAGTCCTTACCATTAAACTTAATTTTATAAAGACAGCTACTTTTTTTTTATTTCTCAAAACGGACTCATTACTATCCTTCGACTAGAAAACGATTTATTAAAAAAAATCAAACCAGTAATATCATTGAAAAGTTATACATTTATTAACCTTAAGCACAAATCTATCAAAATATCATAAAATCATTAGTATAAAAATAAAATAAAATAGAAAAACAACAAAAATGAGCGCGCATATTAATATGTCTCATCATCCAAGTCAAAGTCAAGAGTTGTCTGTATCCATCGACATCCTCTCTAACATTGCTGTTCCCTTAAGGTTATTGTTACCTAAGGTTATCCTGCCAAGGAAATTCAACGGATCCCTATTATGGTGACTGAGACTGGCAACACTAATAACCACCGGCGCGATGAGAACCACTCCCACAGCCACGCTGGAGATCATACTGGGCTTAAATCCGATAGACCTTGGAATAAAAAGGAAAGCAATAGAACTATGGTTCAAATTGAGAACCACAGGTCAGTGGACAAGCTACACATTTGATGAAGGCCATGCCAAGATCAGTCAAGGCTACGAAGAAAGACTATCAATGGTCCTATCGAACAACGATCTCATCAGTAAAGAAAGGACCTTTGACAAGAAATACACATTGGAGAGAAGGAGAACTGGAGTATGGATGCAGAAGGTACCATCTGCTACACGGATGGCTCCAGAAAAGAATTATTTAGGAATTATTCGAGAACCAAACTCTATGGTTCTCGAATATAGATAAACGTGAAAATGGAACAGTAATGAACAGAATAATCTCTCTAGATTAATTTGCAAGTGTCTTCCAATCAGAAATTTAAGCCATGCTGGAAATGGTGGGCCACCTAAAAGACAAAGGAAAGGTAACCATTTATAGCGATAGCCAGACGGTACTGAAGGCACTTGATAGAACAGAAACAACATCAGCACTTGTCAAGGAATGCAAGAAATCGCTGGACTGTCCAGGAAGCTCGATGTAGCACTTGCCTGGGTACCTGGATACGAGGGAAACACGGACAATGAACTTGCCACAAAAGGAGCTGTCGTGCCAAGAAGACTGCCCATAGCCCACAAAATCACAAAGGGAGTGATAGGTCATAGCATAGTCGCCGAAACAAATCGAAGATCCTCGCCTGTCATGAGACAGTCAAAGATCTTTATAAAAAGCATGGATACGAAGAAATCAAGCCAACTGTTTAGGGCACGCCGTAATAGCGACGATAAGACCCATCATGGAGGAATGGCTAGAGAGGTCACACGATAGCCTCTTGTACCGGCTGATGCAGGTGATTACCGGACACGGGTGTTTTGGGAGTTACCTGTGTTGGATCCGGTAGGAGCCAACGTCCAAGTGCCATCACTGTGATGCGAGCGAGGACACAGAGCTGCACACGCTGACCGAGTGCCTGGCGTGGGACACAAGGTCAAGCTGGCATCAAAGAAACTTGGAGTTCTTAACAGGGCGAAGCAGTACTTCACTGCGGGGCAGCGACTCCTTCTTTATAAGGCACAGGTTCGGCCCCACATGGAGTACTGCTGTCATCTTTTTGCCGGAGCGCCCGCACGCCAGCTTAACCCTTTCGACTCGGTGCAAAGACGTGCGTTGAGGCTCGTCGACAGTCCCATACTCGCAGGCGATGTGGAACCTCTCAGCTTCAGTAGGGATTTTGCCTCACTGTGTGTTTTCTACCGCCTATATAATGGTTTGTGCTCAGATTAATTATTTGACATGATACCCACAGCTACATTCTATCATCGCACCGCTCGCCATACACAGGGAATTCATCCTCACACATTGTATCCGAATACGGTGCGCACCGTGAGGTATAAAAGGAACTTCATCCCACGTACGCTCAAGCTGTGGAACGGTTTTCCCAAGCGACTACAATATGGGGTTCTTCAAGAGGGGCATTAGAAGGTTTCTTCAGGGTAGGCAGCGCGAGTGTAACGCCCCTGGTGTTGCATACGTCCATAGGCCGCGGTAACCACTTTCCATCAGGTGAGCCGTGTGCTTTTCTGCCACCTAAGTGGTATAAAAAAAAAGGCAGACTTGCCAGTTTTTGAAAGGAATTTACTAACAAAATGTTGTCACTATAAAAAAATATCTGGCAAGTTATAACTTTATTTACAGATACTTAACTCAAATATTACAAGTCGCTTTAGTATGATTCAAAGTATTTCTATCAGTCATTACTTCTATCGCTTACAAACCACTCAACCTGTTTGAGTCGATTTAGTTTATTTGATATTAGATGTACTGTTCATCGAAAGCCGTTTTTCTGAAATATCTCAAGTGTTTTGAGACGTTTCTGATAAATAAAAATAAATATTTTGTTTCAGTAAAACTAAAACACAGAAACAACCCAACCTGTTTAAGTCGTTTTAGATAATTGAGATAAAATTATATTTGCAATTTAAACTAAATTCTTAGAAAGGATCCAAACTGTTTGAGTTTATTCTGGTTTATCAAACTCATGAACATACTCATAGATATTAAATTACTGAGAAACAATTCAAGCGGACTAGGTTCATTCTGCAAATACTTTTTGTGTGTTCTTCATACTGTGGGTTGAGTCGGGATAGTAACAAAACTGGTTTCCGTGTACCTATTCACAATTGGGTTTTCACTACATGATAGACTCGACCTTTAGGAGTATGGTGGTACACTTAACTAAATTTTGGCCAATATGTGGATTGAGTCCTTTCTGCTTAACTACGTCCAATCTACCCCTATGCCAAATTTCATCAAAATCGGTGCAGTGGTTTAGGCGTGAAAGCGTAACATACAGACAGACAGACAGACGGACAGACAGACGGACAGACAGACAGACAGAGTTACTTTCGCATTTAAAATATTAGTATGGATTATTGTCCGTATTAAAAGTGAATTGACGTCAATAAGAAACAATTTTATTGTTCTATATTGAAAAATAAATGACTATGAGTATGACTATAACTACATGGAGGAGTGGCTAGAGAGGCCACACGGCAGCCTCTCGTACCGGCTGACGCAGGTGATTACCGGACACGGGTGTTTCGGGAGTTACCTGTGTCGGATCCGGAAGGAGCCAACGTCCGAGTGCCATCACTGTGATGCGAGCGAGGACACAGAGCTGCACACGCTGACCGAGTGCCCGGCGTGGGACACGCCGAGGCGGGTCCTAGTGGCGGCTCTAGGGGTGGGAGTCCTCACACTCGTCACATTGCTCACAGCGATGGTACGATGCGCAAACGCTTGGGGTGCGGCCGCCTCCTTCTGCGAGCAAGTAATGCTCGAGAAGGAGGCGGCCGGTCGGGTCCGGACCAGACTCCGGGCCCGGGAAGCCCGTGCAGAGCGAAGGCGAACCGGACGTCGGAGGTCGCAGAACGACCTCCGTCCTCCATGAGCGCTGGCCTGGGGGTGACTGGTGGAGCCGCCTGTCACCCTAGCAGAAGCAGGCCGCGGCGGCGGCGCAAAGTGCGCCTCCCCGTAACCGGGGCTAGATGGGGACATTTTGGTCCCCACAACCCGAAGGGGGCCATCTCGAAAGAGATGGTCCTGGGTCTGTCGGGGTGCGAGAGATATGCTTTTGGCAATCTCACCTCCGGCAACCAAGGACCCAAGATGGCGTGCGTTTTAGTCGGTTCGAGTCCGACATAATCACCTCCACCGGCTCTGTGGAGGTGGTATCCGTGGGGATTTATCGCACGATAAAAAAAAAAAAAAAAAAAAAAAAAATGACTATAACTATATCAAATATCGAAGCAATCGGTCAACTGAAAGGGGGTGAAGACGAAAATAAGATAACTTTGAGTACTCTGTTCGTCAATATCTTGCCGATGCTAACTGTACGTAGGTTAGTTTTTGTTTTTAGATATTTACAATTTTTTTAAACATTTTGATAGTTATAATAATAGGATGATATTTAATTTTGTTCAATCTTATACCTACAAATAGATACATAATAATAATAAAAAACAGTCTACTTTATAACTAAACACAAGGCTAATTCATACGCTGAAATATCGGAAACTCCAAACAAGACATGGTAAATAATGCCGATAGCTTTCATAATAATAATACGAGCTGGGTACACTAGTGTAATAAATACAATGACGTCACATGCAACGAAATAGAGAACACAACGAAATTAGGGACAAACAGATTACAGAAATGAACTCTTAAAAGTTTAAATTAAAATTGCAATGGAACGCGCCCCTGTGCACGTATGGAAGAACACTCTAAATCGCTGATAGAAAGATTCGTGACTGTGGAATCACAAACGGTAGCCGAAGTCGGAAATCAAATCCAATTTACTTCATTTGCTCGCCAGTAAAGTTCACATCTAACTCTTGAATTGAACGGATTACGTTGTGAAATGAAGTTCCCAGCTAGCCGTACACGATCGTATGATAGATTTGTACACGTTTGCCGGTTTAACATTTGATTTACTAGTCATTTCAGTGGGGATAATGCACGGATATTGAAGCATTTAAACTCTTTGTATATTTTGATGAAGTTATATTACTGTTTAATTTATGTAAAGTTTTTAATAGGTGAATGTCAAATGAATACAATGAGAAATAGCTACAAAAATTTCAAGTAATTAACAAAGCTTCTAAAAAACTCGGGTCATACAATGGCTGTATTTCCGCGCTGAATACATGATGCATATACGCTGAGCAAATATTTGACAGTAATTTTTGTGATATTTTGTTGCGTTGTCCACTGCTAGTGATTGTCCTTTTTAATGAAAACGTTTTGCTACATGGTTATGTGATTAATTTAAAGTTGAGTAAAAATTGACAAATGGTTGGATGGATGAAAGTGTTACAAAATTTTTCTTAGGATCTTACTTTGTTCTCGAGGAGGGCCAGACCGTAACAGGGCCAAGGTGAGTGGGAAATAGGTATATAGGTTGAGAGGATACCAAGGGGGCCTTCCATGGGTCTGGGTAAGATATACCAGAGGGTACCTCACCCCCGGCCAGTGATGGCCCGAGATGGACGTGCGGTTTTGGTTGGTTTGATTCCATCATAAACACCCCCGCTGGCCCTGGTTGGGGGTATTCAAGTAGATTTCGGCAAGTAAAAAAAAGTGTTGTCATGGCAGACATCTAATACTTGATGATGGGTCCTGTCTCTATGGGTCGGGGGGCTTTTCGAACCGGGACCGCGGTCCCAAATTCCCTTTTGAAATTAATTATTATTTTCGAGACCGCAAGAAAAATAACCAAAGTTATGTCTGAAAAAAGTACAGCCAACCAAATAATTTTAAATTTTTAGTGAGTCCATTATTACGATGGAGTTAGGAGTGGAAAAATGGGCTAACCAAAAATTATAGAAGTTTTTAGTAACTACAATAGGATGGAGTTTACTAGCCGTCGTTGTAAAGGGTCACAAGCAGGAGTTTTTTTTTTCACAACATTCTACAGAACGCTATCAAGACCCATGGTAAGCTTTTATAGCTTGTGTTATGGAATTAAGAATGCGGATAAACATACTTATATACTTTTTTTTTGTAAATATATACAGTTGCGTGTCGTGTCACCGCGGTGACAAATATACTTTGCCAAAGTAAAGTCAACGAAGCCAGAGAAAAAAGGTAAACAAAGTTTCAGCGGTACCAAATATTTTTATTTGAAAATTATTACGTATCACTTCAAGCGCATTCCAGACAGTAATGAAATTGCTCATAAGATGGCGGATCTGACAGTTAAGAACCGCTGTACTGAAAGCTATTCTGTACTACGACAGCTGTGAGTCGGCCATTGTCGCATACGTGTGTCATGTGCGACAAGGACAGAGAACATAATCGCTAGTTAACGCAACGTAACACAGTAATGGTCGTTTTGTTTACCTTTTTTCTCTCGTCTCGTTGGCTTCGCTTTAGGCGTGTAGAGTTTGCGTAAATCTCCAAAGAAAGCTACTAAAAAGGCAATTGACACGTGCTACATATTTCTCCTAAGTTCATTAGGCTAACGAAGAAACCAATTTATGAAATAGTCGTACCTAACGGATCAGTTCGATGGAGCTTAGTTTAATGTGTTAACCTACCTGTTATTTTAATCAACGATCGATAAATGGAACTTGAATTCGTTAAAACTGTTTCCAGAAATAAAATCATTGCAAATAAATTCACTTTGAACGCAAAATAACAAAAAATACTAGTTGGTGGAATAAGTAATATGAACGAAATTGCAACTTTATGAATTTAAACAGTTAAATGCATCATCGTAAATGAAACCGTTTGATAAATTGGTGCAAATACTTTGATGTTTCTATTTTTAATTGAAGTTTTATAAAATATAATAGTTTACTCGGCGAACTTCGTACCGCCAATTTGTTTGTCAACGTGGCATCCGATTCCGTTCCCGCTGCACCCTCTACTTCATTAAAACCTTCTTTTTAAATTACTCTATCCATTAGAAGAAACTGCATCAAAATCGGTAGCGTATTTTTGAAGATAATAATAAGCATATTTATGGACGAACAGACGCGGAAAGCAACTTTGATCCATTCCATGTAGTGATAGTGATGATGAATTTCTTCCCCCTCCACATTCTACAGGCTACGTCAGTCGTACTATTGCAGGAGAGCCTAAGTATACCAAAGTTTTTAGAAACGAATATACATATTATACGCAATCCGGCATTTCAATGTATATACATACATACATACATACATACATACATACATATAATTACGCCTTCATCCCCGGAGGATAAGGCAGAGGTAAATTAACACCCACTGTTGTATTCGGTCCGGTCTTTCACCAATTATTGTATTTGGTCTCACGTATTAAAGGGTGCTCCCATTGACGTATTCCATGCACTATTGTTGACTCAAGCCATGCCTCCGTTACCTCGGTAACCACTTTTCATCAGGTGGGCCATGTGCTTATCTGTCAACTAAGTGGTATATATAAATGCATCTGGGGCTGAGTCTGTATATATCTGTCTGATGTTAAACTGCCCTATTCCTTAGTCACCTTATACGACACCGCATGGGAAGAGATGGGCGAACCGTTGCTTACATGTAATATTTCATTTGTGCAGTATTTCCACTGAAGGCACTTAGTTTTTCATTTAAGAAAACAATCCAATCTTTCCAATTATTTCAATTTAAATCGAGCAGGTAGCTAATGGTTATAATTATGTACTTACTAAATGTAATTAACATGTTAACCGAACTACCAACCAAACTACCAACTTGTGAATACATTCGGTTCAGGCGGAGTCATTTGTGAAAACCGAGCTTCGAGTAACAATTCCAAATAAAAAAATTTCTCAAATCGTTATAAAAATAAACAACATGTAATTATGTGGATTCAGTTGTGGTCAGATCCACGGTTCGTTGGGCACGGACGGTTTCTAATGAAGTTATAATACCGCTTGTAATGTGTTTGCTAAATATGTTTGCGGGAAATTGCTTTGCTGCTTTCTCAAATTCGAGTTGAATTGAATGGTTAAAATACACAGACACGAACACGTTTCTATTGTGTTTTTTTTTCTTTATGCTAAAATTAATAGCATTGTGAACTGTATATCAAAGTTATTCGAAATACATCGGGAAAAAGAAGCGTTCAAGCGGGACTTGAACCCGCGACCTTTCCCTTACAGGGGGAATGCCCAATGTATTTCAAATTTAGAAAGTTAGCATAATAGATGCTATAAAAATTTCATTAGAATATCAAAGTTATGTTGTTTGGATTACAAATAAAATAATATGCTAGAAATCTATATTTTTGGTAGACTACGGAAAAAACAATTGTTTATTTTTGTGAACAGGCTCCAGAAAGACCTCTGGGTCAATTTCGAAAAAAAAAATCGTGGGTAAACATTTTACACGACGCTACTATAGGTACTTGTAGATTCTAGAATACATTTCTTAATATATACATACTTAATTAACATGAGAACACCCAGACTCATGTAAATATACATATTGATGCATACAAATTTTTGTACGGATCGGGAATCAAACCATTATGGGAACGGTACTGCGCTCACATTCGGTATAAAATTTATCACTCAAAGAGTGCACTTCTGAACGTGTCAGTGTTATAACATTTATATTTATATCTTTCTCTTCACCTGAGTGCCAGTCCTTTTGCATCTTCCTACTTACTCCTTTCCAAAATTGCATTTATTTTGGCTTTTATGGAGGTTACTGCAATCTGAACCTCCCAATGAGAAGTAAATCTGCGCCTTTCTATCTCAGCGCTGCTTGGGCTATAGAAGAAGCCTGTCCGAGTATTTAAAATATGCAAAATATTAGCCTCATATTTTTTTTTATATAATTTACTTTTGGATTAAAACCTAATCAATTAATGTTTATATCGTACAGTTAGCATCTGATTAGTCCTACCAAAATCTCAAAACCATCGTAATACCAAGCCACTTATATATCAATTTTAAAACAATCCGTGGCGTGGCGGTAGTGAACGCGACTGCTACGCTGAAGGTGCGAGTTCGATTCCCGCTCAGTGCAAATATTTGTATGCATGAATATGGCTATTTGCATTGGTCTGGGTGTTTTTATGTATAGTATGTATGTATTTACAAAAAAAAAGTATCTAAGTATGTTTATCCGCATTCTAGATGCCATATCACAAGCTAGTTAAGCTATGCTTAAAATGAGTCTAGATAGTGTTGCGTGGAATGTTGTGGAATATTTATTTACTTATAATTTGTACTATCGTCCGACCTAAGGGTGTGTACCAAATATCAGAACAGTCAACAGCAAATAGGGAATATCAAGGTTAATACCTTGAATACCTTGCTAGGCAAGATCGATCTGCTGCTGACTGTACCTACCAAGTGAAAAAAGTGTTCCATAAAAGGAACAAACAATTCCAATAAAATTAAATTATCTCAAACATAAGGACACATTGTAAGCACTGACACTGATAGTGAGTTCAAAGTAACCCGTCAAAGGTATTATTAAATAAGCCGACAGATTCATTTTTAAATTTGTTGACGCTTGAGTCACGTTTCAAGGATTTCGGGAACGGCTTTAAAAACGCTATTAGTTTGATCGTTAAACTTTGAATGAGTGACATCTTTAACTAAGCCAAATTTTGTTTGCCCTTCATTATTAAAACAATCTTGATTTTCAACCTTATTCTGTGTAGCTTAAAATCTAAAATTAATGAATTGTCCTTTTCGAATGACAAAATTAATATTTGTTTTTGTAAGTTGTCGACTATGCTGTCACAGTGTACTTTTTGGGTCATCATTCGTACTTGATGTGTTTTAAGAAACGTGAAGGATTAATTTTAGTTTTAATAGGAATTCAGATGCTTTTGAAGACGCATCTACAAAGTTCAGGAACGGTTAAGTCCAATTTATTGGACTTTTATTGTGAAGATGCGATGACATGTAATTAATTGTTACGGAGAAGAACTACTCGAATTTCATATGAGATCGTTGTCTTAATATCTGAATCTTATTTTGTAACAATAAATCACAGTCTTCGTAAATCAAATGAATGTAGAATTAGAGTAGCCACTTTAATACTGCAATACTTTTTTTAGAATACTATTATTATGTCCTCGAATGTATGTTTAACGGAAAAAAAAATACAATAAGATCACCAAAGAAATTTATCGTTTTTCTGACTTTTATAATTGAATTAAAGCTACTATCAACTATTATTGAAGAACTTTATGGCTAACAGTGACGAAGGGTAACACTTTCAAAAGGTAAACCGGTGAAAATGTTGGTGTGTAAACATCTCAACCACTGCTTTCCTTAGCACAGCACGGCAACCGCTTGCTGGCCTGGGGGTGACCGGTGGAGCCGCCTGTCACCCTAGCAGAAGCAGGCCTCGGCGGCGGCGCAAAGTGCGCCTCCCCGTAACCGAGGCTAGATGGGGACACTGTGGTCCCCAAAACCCGAAGGGGGCCACCTCGAAAGAGATGGTCCTGGGTCTGCCGGGGTGCGAGAGATATGCTTTTGGCAATCTCACCTCCGGCAACCAAGGACCCAAGACGGCGTGCGTTTTAGTCAGTTCGAGTCCGACATAACCACCTCCACCGGCTCCGTGGGTGTGGTATCCGTGGGGATTTATCGCACGATAAAAAAAAGCACGGCAAACCGGCAGGAATCGCATTGTACAGTCAGCGTCATAAATATCTTGACGACTAAGCCTCAAAATGATCTTAAAACTCTAGCATGAAGATCAAATTAAACTGTTTATTGATTTGAATGGTATTATTGTCCTAACTAAAGGTGTGTACCAAATATCAGAACAATCAGACAACTGGAAGGGGGTAAAAAACTAAATTAAGGTCATTTCGAGTACCTTTTACGTCAACATCTTTCTGATGCTGACTGTACCCAAATGCCACTAACAGCTAATATTATCAAAACCGGTTCCGTGAATTTTCTAAATACTTGATTACTTATTGTAGGTACTCGTACATTCTACAATTTAATTCTACGGTATTGTAATTACCTACCATACATTCTACCCTTAACTGAAATAAAATATAATTTGATCCTTAAAATCAGTACTTCAAAATAAAATACAACTAAATTAAGTCAGCACTTTTTGTTTACCTTTTAAATTCGTTCGAGTCGTTTTATCTACTTTGTTTCGTAACCGTTTATTTATTGATATGGCGTGTAGAGATTAAGTTATAAAGCCGGCTTCGAATGCTGGCGCGAAGCTGGGCTCTGCGGGAAGCGAAGGTAGACCAACATTATAGATTTTACAACTATTAGAGAAGACATAGGAGTTTATAGCTGCGGTACAAACTCACACTGCGACGCCAATAACAGCTTGAGTTAGAATTTTCAATTCCGATCGACAATTTTTTTAGCCTCTTACCATTCGACTAATTTATTATTATTACTATCATTTTTTATAAAAGGACACGTCAATTTGACTTCAACTCGCCTGATGGTAAGCTAAATGCAAGGTCTCGGAAAGAGGATCACCATAGCAAACATATACCACGGTGGCCTCATCCACACATCCACAGATATCCGATGATATCCGTGGCCTCATCAGATGCCTTTTCATGCCCCGCTTAAAGGACCCGGGTCTGCAGGTAGAAGGAGGCTGGGAGTTCCAGGTCTTAATGGTGCGGCATAGGAATGATTCACCGAATCACTTGGTTCTAGAAGATATATTCTGCACCGTATGCATTTTATTATCTTGTATTTTGTTATTTATTATTAATCGCGTCATCGCGCACTTCCTAATCGCATATATAGTATTTTTGTATGAGCAATATATTAACCTTTATTTCATTGACGTGAACTTATTGATATTCGATTCTACATAATAAATACTTACTTTAAATTGCATTGATTTATATGTCCAAACAATGTTTTCTGGGCCCTACTACATTTACCTACTTAATATAATATAGTCTTAGGACACAATAAATGAAATTTTTATAAAGTATTATTTTAACACTTATAAGGATTTCAACAGTACTGAATCTCAGATTGTATTACCATAAACCCTAACTTGGTATCTCCAATCGTACTTTAGGGATTATTTCAGTATAAGCAGTAAAATTATACGACATGACTATTCACTGCAGTACTTACGTAAACGCGGGCTAACCAACTAAACTTAACGACTTTATCTTTTCAAATAATGCCTACTTAAGCACACATTTGAAATCGCTGCATATTTAACGATATTCAATTTATGACGTTAAGGAATCGGCTGGCAACTAAAAATTATAAAGATTCCACAATTTATTGCCATCCGCCGACCGAGAAATAATCCGCTTAGCGTCCAACAACTTATTAAGTGTGGGACTAAATACTGATATATTTTTCTCGTTTGCGTCGGCACGAAGGACATGTGTGCTCATGTCAATATGAAATGTTTTCTTGTGCCGTAAGCTTGACTTATAAAATCGTAAAGGTCCAACTAGGCTTTAGCAATGGACGGCTTTTAAAATAACAGTTTCAGATTATTTTTAGGGCTGGAAGTGAACCACCAAATAAAATATTCAATTGGTTTTTATTTATGTCGTAAGTAGTTAAATAACATGATTATGAACAAATCGAATACATAATATGGGAGTGAATCTTCTCGGGCGGGACTCTAACCCGCGATTTTTCCTTATAGACCTTATACGCCTTAAAGTCGGTTAAAATAGAAGGGAAATTTTAATCACATCGGACATGTCTCGGTAGCCGTGTTGGTCAAGGCATTCCCCTTGTAAGAGAAAGATCGCGGGTTCGGGTCCCGCCCGAGTAGATTCATTTTTCCCTATGTATTTGATTTGTAAGTATAGTTAGCATTAATACTTAATACTATAAAATTCATTCAAATAATTATGAACAATACTCATAATAATAAAATACAATACAATGATATTACAGCTTATTGTTCTTTTCTTTACATACCATCTCAAAATACATAACATTATTTTATGATGTAGCGTGATGTTGTGTAACAACCTCAATTATAATTTACTTACACTAAAATATCTACTATCATTTCTTCAATAACGAAACATTATTTCTATGTTCTTAGCCTCAGCATTAACTATGTTGCCTGAGGACATAAAACAAGAATCTAGAACACTGCATTTACTTTTATTGCCTTGCATTAAACTCTTTTATTTTTTTGATAACTTAATGGAAGTTTTTTATGCATTCGAATAATTACTTGATTGGAAAAGATTTTATTGTTCGTTGTCGAGATTTTATGTCTTAATAGCACTTATACAGACGAGGCTTCGTAACAATGATAGAGGATGGACGCCAACTCAACAAAACGATTACCATCAACGCCAAAGTTTATACAAAATGACAAATTATAAATATTATTTAGGAAGTAACCTTTCAATATCTGTTTGAAAAATCTGACTGCTCATCGTTAGGAGATTAATATCTACGTTCGATGATCATATAAACAAATGATACGAGCGACTGGCCAATGACCCGAGCTGTCAGATAGCCGTTCTTGTACTATCTAAAGTCCAACAATAGGAGCCTATCCGTTGAATAATAATAACTCATTGTCTTACTTTTTGTTAAACTAATCACTTTATTGTTCCAGTCTTATAATCAATTACTCGATTAAGTTTCATATAAATGACCACATCGTTCCTATCATATATCCGATGTAATTCATTAGCTTCATACTGTACAAGTATTTAGATTTATAATAATATCATCGGCTATACTTTGTTTTTAAATTATTATGTAGTGTTAAAACTTACATGGTTAATCATTAACGTTATATTTATTGACATAACAAATGTGCATTTTGTGTACTAACATTCCACGTTCATTAAAAGTTCTCTAAATCAATAAACTGCCTCAACCCTGACTGTGTATCTCCGATTGCGGACTGATGAATTGCTCCGTCCGATTATTTTAATTGATTCGACGATTTCCTTTTAATTTTGACTACATTTAAGGGAACTTTTGGATCCAATTCTGTCTTCAGACTACCCACGTTGTTAATGCGTTTACAATCTTTACGCTCATTAACCGCCAATCCTGAGACGATTAAGTCGTAACATGTTTTATAAAACTTAGTTGTGTGCACCAATTAAAATTTATTTTCTATAAAGAGTCTCACGCCTGGCGTGCAGATATGCATCTTAACGATAAGAAGAGAAATGTGTGCGTGTTTCATAATTGCTTTTAATACTATTTGGGATGGTACGAAAGATCTTCGGCTTGATACAGTCGGTTGCATAAATATTCCCCCTTATTTGATGAAGTTTAGAAATGATTGATGAAGGTTCCGGCTCTTCTGTAGACAGTACGTATACAAATGTATGAATTACAAAGTTGGGTTTTAAATTTGTCATGAATGACGTAGGTATGTATTAAGTATCAATAATGGAAAATATTCTGCGGTAGCCTAGTGGCATGGGTAATGGACTGCTGAGACGAGGTCTCGGGTTCGATCCCAGGTTTACCATGGCACACACCAATGACTTTTCGATGCTTTTCGAAGTCATGTGTGTATTTATCGCAGGTTTATAAGTGCCCGGTTAATGGCAATAGGCTCGCCACCTATTACATTGGGACCCAAACATAAACTGGCGAAATGTGGGTGCTAGCACCTCTGCCTACCCCTTCGGGGAATACAGGCGTGAGTTTATGTTATGTTATGATATAAAAAAGTAATAAGTAAGTTCAACTTCGACGAACATTGCTCTTTTACAAGTTTTCAAAAATTTATTCAATAGTTTCCAAACGGCAATGTGATTTTTTTTTCTGATATTAAGAATAGCATTCATAAAAATACTAATATCGTGGAATCAATTTGCCTATTAGCAATCCACTATTGCAGTTGGACATAGGTCTCTCTCAATGTGCAACATTTTTCCCGATCTTCCACCTTCCATATACAGTCTTTCATAGCCAGATTTTCTAGTATAATAAATGGAATCTCGTAACACTGTAAATTATAACTGACTCTGCAGTCAGTTACGATTTACAGTATTAACATTAATTCTTCTGCTCAAAGACAATAAAATTCTATTACGTTGTTAATATCATTAACAAAAAATTAAATGTTCTATAATAGTTCGGGACTTCACGCGATAAATTTGGTGCAAAATTTATCGCGTGAAGTCCTGAACTATTATAAAACATGGGGTATTCCTCGAAGCGCTACCGTTTTGAGGCACACCTAATGAGGCGCACCTTTTTTATTCCTCGGATGAGTATACGCCGCGATAGCTTAAAAAAAACATTAAATATCATTTCAACCATAAATTATGCTATTGTAATAATGGTCTATAACCTTAGCCTCACATAGTATTAAATAAAGTTTCCAATATCCCACCTATCACGTGATACTAAATTATTGTAATAAGAGTTACTGCTTCCATAGAAATTTAGGTACGCAGGCCCTTCTATTGTTTCCCTCAGGATTACCCTTTTCCAACCTTCATCATTCTTAACGCTAATAACATTTTGAGGTCAAATGCAATATATTTAACTTAGACTTAATTATGACTGTCTTTATTTGTTTTAGGGTTTCCAAACAAAATTAAAATTAAAGGATGTTGTATTTTTGGTAGGTATTTTACTTAATTGAAGCCAAGATAATATAAGTAGGTTATTTATGTTTATTAAATACTAATAGAACAATGAGTAGTGTACATAATACACAACCTATTATCGATAACAAAACCTACAATAAATTAAATATCCATACTAATATAAATGCGAAAGTAACTCTGTCTGTATGTCTGTATGTTACGCTTTCACAACTAAACCACTGAACATACAATAATGTTATATCGCGTTAAGTTCAAAATCTTTCCTATCGTTGGTGCTTTAAAGTGTTAAACCTTTTCCATTTATCTGTGGTCTGATCGTTTGGTACTAAAACTATCAACTGTACCCTGAACAGACCTCATAAACAAACCTATAAATTAACCCCCACAATGCCAGCGTACAATCAATATGGCCTTTAACGTAATTTTATGCCCCGCTTCACAAATTACAACCAGCGTTTGAAATACCTAATATCAACATTTAACGACTGTCGCAAAACATAGTGGAAAATATGACGTCATTAAAGCATCTAACGTTTGTAATGCTGGTTTTATGGGGTGCTTTCAGACCGAGTGTATTTGTTCCGATTGCTATCTATATTGCTGAGTTGCGGCGTTGTATTTTATTTTGTGAAAGCCTAAAGCTATTTGTAATATTGGAGATGTCCCCAAACGCTTGAATTGAATCAGTTTAAAAATCTACATAAGTACCTATCTGCCTAACTATGAATCGATAAATATTGTGCTAAATTGGGTTCTTTTAAGCAAAGGGCTTATTATTTGAATTTGAAATAACAATCCTTTAAGTATAGTTTTTGCGTTCATTGTGAAACACATAGCCTAGAGTTTACAGTTTTATATTTAATATCTATAAGTATATCTATATTTATAAAACCAACATGACATGTAGGTATGTATACCTACATGGTATTCAAAGAACTCAAAGTTCCGTAAGTAATTTCATATTCCACATTTGCGAATACACATGAATTTTGCAACGAAGTGACCATTTCAATCGTGCATTGTTAAGTATGCAAAGGGTTATTTTTATGAGTTATAATAAATACAAAATATTCATACAATATTCTCAGCCTGTAGCCGCTTAGTAGGAACTAAGTATTATAGTACATTCTATTCTCTTTGACCTAATTTTTTATGAATACGGGTGAGGAATATACTCGTAATTTCACTTGATGACGAGAACGATACCAAAAAGCGAATCAGTACTTTTAACTCGAAATTAAGTGACATAATTTATAGTAATTTGTTTTAACCGTCCTTGGAAGAAATTCTATTCAAGAAAGCATACTTTGAGTGTAGATTTAATCTGCATTCAAAGTTTTTTTGGAAATATGCTTGCTATATTCGGCAATGGAACCGGGTAAAATTCGAAAGAAGTAGCATTCTATACATTTATGTCTTCAATCGATATGAGGATTTAAAAGTGATTTATTTTGTCCCATTTAATTTACAAGTTTAGATTTTAAGGATTTCCCTTTAAATGTGGGTCCTTCAACTCGCGGACATCAAACACGCGGGCGTCCGCGACCACATTTGTTAGCGAGATTTTATATTTTTGGTTATCGGGTGTGGCATGTGATTTACCAGTAACTACTGTTTCGTTTTAAGAATAGGGGAATATTTCTTTTCAGTAAAATTAGCTATCTCCAGTATTTAGAGTACTTTACCTCCAGATACGGTTGAAATCTTACACCCTGTATACACAGTATTCGTTTTGGTTGCCTTTTTAATGTCTTCTTTGATGACAAATTCTCACTGCGTTATTTTTCTTGCATTAACAGATCTACATTCCGAAACATATATTTATTTATCACTATCAATAAAATGGGTACAGCTCACGCCGGTAAGTGTCAAATGAGATGTATCCCATCGTCACCTATTTGTCGATTTGATTAGCGAGGTGTGAAATGTCACAACCTGTATATATTGCCCCATATAGTGTAAACTAATACCGTTATTTGTACATTGTAAATGAGGTGAATATGTAGACATTTTATTGCTTATAGAGATTTATGTTCAGTTTATAGACTTTTAACACCAATTGAATGACAACCTCTTAAGCAACGTAACGAATACTACCTACACAACATTCCCAAGGCTCGAAAGATAACAACAATATTAAAGTAACCTATAAAGTTGTAATTATAGAATGTAATATGAACATCATAGTTATACTTGTTGATAGTCATAGTTACTTGTCGCCAATATTATGATTGTCGGTCCTAAGTAATAGGGAGCGAGTCTATTGCAGTCATACGGGTTACTATCTAATACACGGTAGTTCTAATACAAAGTATTATGAGTTATCCAAGCTCCGAAGTCGCCCAAAAATTATGTCACCTGATTACAAATAGTTCAGCAATGATTCCATATAATTAATGTAACTACCTAGCCTGTCACAATTATGGTAAGACTGGGGTTGACATATCCTTCCCGAGGAGGGCCAGACCGCAAGGGATGGCCCTGGGTCAGCCAGGTAGCGAGGGATATGTCGAAGACAACCTCACCTCCGGCCTAGCACCACGACCCAGAGTCGGCGTGCGGTTTTAGTCGGTTCGAGACCGACATAACCTCCCCTTCCGGCTACGGCAGGGGAGGTATCCAAGGGGATTTCCGCACTAAAAGAGATGCTGGATGAAAACCAAAATAAATATAGATTAAAAAAAATGGAACATGCATAGCTTAAAAGTTATTACAACAACCCTATATTTCTAAATGTGCAACATAATTTCTGCTAAGATACAATTGCGATATTTATGAATAAGTTTTATCTTTACCTTATTTTCTTTTAGTTCCTTCGGTCAATATCAAGATCTAAGGATGGTATAAAACGCCTTCGAGCACTCGCTTTGAGTGTGATTACATATTGGCTATCGAGTAGGTGGCTATTGAACCACGTGGTACCTCTGTAGATTTGTACCATACCAAAATACGCTTATATCGACACATTATCCCATTTTATGACCGATAAAAGTCAGGCGGAACGTACTACATTTGTGGTTCAACCCTTATTTTCAGAACCTAATATACCATTTTCTTTATTGGCCCCCTGCCCTTATATTTTTATAGCGAGCATGCATAGATTTTTTTGGCGATTTGTGTATTTTACCGCTAAGCAATAAAAGTAATGTTTGTATACGTTTTATTATTGGCGCGTGACGATTTTTCTAATACTGAACTTTTGTTATAATTCATAAAAGATTTAGTGACTCTAAAATTGGGATAGAACGCTTTTATGATTTTCGTAATAATTTGCAATTTTTATAGACCATAAAAATTATTATGTTTCAGGCTGCTTTGTCGCATTATCACATCGAAGAAAGAATTTTATGCAAACCCTGTACCTTTATAATCCTCCCCAATATTACCTATAAGTAAGTTTGATGATTGTATAAAAACTTACAATAATATTTATGCGAGTAAGAACAATTATGATGTAGTAATTACATGTCTATATAAAAAAAACGAACTATTGCCCTTCAAAGAGATCTGCATTTTATCTTATACTCTCTCTCTCTCTTAGCTCTAAGCAGTGGTCGTTCAGTGGAGAAGAACATAATACTTTTATTATAATAATTTTATTGAAAAAAATCTAGACTTCAGATTGTCAAAACGTACGAAATATTCAGTATGAAATAAAAGTAATAAGTCTGAATTAGGTATATTAGATATTTGACACCATTTTCATCTCAACATACTTCTAACTCAAGATTATATGGAATCGTTGTTGTCGCCTTATAACAAACACTAACTGAAGATTCTCAGTATTTTTTAATGAAATTTTTATAGGTTTTACTATGCTAACTTTTAAATTAGAAATACATCGAGGAAAAAGTCCCATTTGAGTTTTCTTTTTCCTAATGTATTTCGAATTCTCAGTAATTATATCTAAAGAGAACTTGATGTCTTTGAAACTTAAGGACTAATTTATTATTATATCGGTACCTGTTATAAATCACGACAATAGGTACGTACACCGTCTGTTGTCATCGCAGAGCACTATATAATTTAATTAGGTATCAGTTTTTGCTTCGCAATCCGGTGAAGTAAAATTCCGATATGGCCGTTGAGCAATTTTTTGCGCAAATAGTTTTCTTATCTTGAAACGAAGGGTTAATATTAAATCTACGCGGTGATTGTACCTACTGTGTGTTTAGTTATAATAATGAAATGAATAAAATACATATATTTTGAATGTATGAAATTATAATTGCACGGATATAAGTTTGAGGTACATCCCGTACATCTAGTATCGCGCGAGATGACAGAAGGGGCATAGATGCATGATAGACAGAATGATGATTGTCGTTGCATCTACTCGATGGCGCTACGTTCATAAAACCTCCTACAAGTTAAAATAAGAAAAAATAATTTTTGTTTCATTGATAAGTAGGTAGCTCCCCTCAAAATTATGTTCAACGCTGTGGACTGTACCTACTGTGTGTTTAGTTAAAACAAGAAAAAATAATTTTGTTTCATTGATAAGTAGCTCCCCTCAAAATTATGTAAACTTCAACTCAGATGTTTGAACATAAATAAGTTTCTGTATAAAATATTTTACTTAATGTAAGTACCTACATACATACAAACCTACCCTTAATCTAAGCAATTCAAATTCTACCTATCTATCACAAATTTTGATTTTACCTGACTGCGCATCATAATGCAAATTTCAAACACTTCCTTATTTACCTTTGCGAAGGAGCCTCTCATTAATGAAGCAGTCATAAAAAATCACCGTCACGGCAATCTTTAACCCTTCAATGGTCACGAGAACCGTGGGAATACAAAAAACCTTTCCTAAAACAATCTCGTGAGCCCACCCGCTCCATTCACGAATTTCCTGCACGCAATGAAACCGCAAAAGCGCACTACCTGCTACGGGTTACCGTATGTGCATAAGAGTACTTTCTTTGACAGATTTTTGCATCGAGGCATGCAGGACCGCTGTGTAACTTGAAGGCTTTCCAAATAGCGGTTTCAGATTTCATAATATTTTTATCCTTCTAACACAAGCAATTTAGAAGGGTTAAGGGGAATATCGGTAATTATATTCTTTATTCTTAGTTATTTCTATTTTAAGTTATTATATTCTTTTCAAAATATATGAAAAAAAATCAAACTTACCAAAGGAGACTGAAATGATTACATACAATCTTGGGCCTAGTTGTAAGAAGATGAAAGTGGTGTCAATTAATAGCTTATAATATTATCAACCTTTCACTGAAAATTCTGCGGATTTTGTCAATCTGAGAACAGAGATATAAGAGATTATGTAAAAGTGAGGTTATGTTAGAATCTTTAACTAACAGTCATTGACATATATTCTACGTAGTACATTATATATCGATGCTAACAGTTGATTGCTGAAGTGCAAAATGTGTTCTTTTGCACTAATAGTTATTATATTTACTAGAAAATGTTTGCGAATCATATGAATGAATGTCAACGACTTCAAGCGATAGGTAGGTAACAGGTAAGGAGATAGGGAAAGGATGTCTAAAAAAAATTAAAAATCATTTAATATAGAGTTTTATTCGCCTTCTATTATGATTAAAATCTCGTCTAGAAATTGTGCAGGTGGTACTATATGGTCTTGGTACCTAGCCCAGCTAAGGTACCATATAATGCACATTATATGAGCGCAACAGCCTACAGTTCGTTTCCCTACAATACAATTGCAGTAATGCATTACTATAGCCTCCCTTCCTCTACGAGAGCGGTCGACTTAAATATAAATAAAATAAGTTTTTCGACTTATATGTCGGGATTAATAATTAAGGGAGGGATAACCAGGAGGAATTGGCAGCCGATAGCTCTCGAAGAAGGCTACTGCTGACCTCCCTGCACACTTCTATATTAAAACCATCATTTCCTCTTACATGTTCACCGTAGTAGGAACGTGCCTGCTTGATTTGGTATGTTCCTAAAGAAATCAATATTAGTTCACTATCGGAGAGCTGTGGAAAATCGTTAAGGTTATCATCATGTACGGTGATAGCTTCAAAATTAGTTCGACGCCCATTATAATTATTCCCAATAATAAAATCATCGGAAAACACGAAACGAGTGAGCAAACAAAAACAGTCAGCAACTGTCTAGTGTCAATGTTCATCAGCTGTCATGTCAGTGACATAGACTACAAATATAAGAGAGATTTGAATCGATATGAAATCGATAATCGTTAATATTGGTTTTTCAGTAATTAATTGATATTTGATTTAATAATATGACTGTAATTATATGCACTATATTGCATGTAAGTATATATAGTGCATGTAATTACTTTGAGTTAATTATTTACTGCAAATGTTTTAGTGTAATCGATTACTCAATCGATAATCTCACGAAAACTATTTTCTCATATTTCTCCGCTTCCAGATTGAGAATTGAGGTGATTTTTCATATTCTAAGATAAAAAAATATGACTAATTTTTTAGATCATATCTCAACCTATTACATTTGGGCCCACCGTTTTCCATCTCCTTTACACTAAGTTCATAGAATTGGTAACAAACATTGCGAAACGAGAATTTTATTAACAATAGTAGTAGTAGTAAAGTATTTAACTATTAGGCAGTGGCCCAAAAATATCATTTTAAATTTATTATTGTAGTATTTCAATATTTTATAATTTTACTAGAACTGGGCCACCACTTGAAATTTGCCAGCTATCACAGCTGTTACTTAACAAAAATGTTGAGCCCCGATGATAAGAAAATTAAAATTGTCTCGTCTATATATAACTTTGATCATTTTAGGGTTAGTTTGGATTGTAACATCATTTGTAGCCAGTATTATTATACTTTTAGGAACTTCTATAAATCCTAATAGTAAATGTTTAAAGTATGTTTTTGTCATTTGTACAAATGAGAATAACATAAATCAAACTTACTCAAGTCGTGTTCCTAACGGCCTAAAATAAACATTTTCCTCGAGTCCTGGAGTGGCGACTGCGAATCGGCAAATAGAAGGTGGAACGCCCTCTCCAACTTTTGATCTGAAAAGGACCTAAACAGACTGAATTAGGAGGTCGAAGGACTGAGTGTTATTACACACATCAGGCAGAAGCCTATTTCCAACAATGGTGATTAGATAAATAGTTTAATAACATTTGATTGATCCTTATCAATCGTTTTCAACAAAACTTTTAAGCTAAGCCTGTCTCTATATTCCAATCGATATCGTAAGAGTTTTTTTTAAGAAAATTAAAAATAATAACCCGTATGACTTTTATTTCCGCTAAGCTAAATTGCTATTGATTATGGTACATAATCAAGTATTCCATATACATGCAATGCATGTTTCATACAGAACCAGCCTAATGCAGTTCAACCTTCGCGACAGAACGCAAAACACACGTCAAGTGAAATAAACTGATTTTCTTAAATGTTTTCTCATATATTCATAAGGTTTTTAAATCCTTACATAAGGACTAGATAGATATCATCTCTTTATTGTACATCACAATATGAGTTACATATAAATAAGCAATGTTATAGGATACACAAATTGCCGGCCTTTTCAATGGCAATCTCTTTCAGGCCACCATTGTATGTAAAAAATGATTTAAAAAAAAATTTACCGACTTCAAAACGAAATAGGAAAAAAATGTTTAAAATAACAGAATTTAGAGATTTTCGATCTGTTAGAAGTCGGTGCCAACTTTGTTTGCTGTACCTGACCTGCTAAGCTATAATGCCATTAATGTAGGTATAATGACTTGTTGAGGTAGGGGTGGCCTATAATACTTAGCTATATTATTTTACCTGTTTGACTTGATACCGACTTTTGTATTGAAATGATCGATATTTCATTTAAATGCATCATGGCAGGTATTTCAGGTACAGCAAAGTACCAGCAAACAAAGTTGGCACCGACTTCTAACAGATCGAAAATCTCTAAATTCTGTTATTTTAAACATTTTTTTCCTATTTCGTTTTGAAGTCGGTTCAATTTTTTTTAAATCATTTACTGTTCCCTTTTTAGTGGACCAAGGTTTGCGTTCGTAATCCAAGTTTAATCTAGTCCAGCATGCCATTAACCACAGTTTTCGTCTTTTGGGAGCATAATACTCCCAAGAAGTTAAAGGAACTGGAACTTTTAAATAAAAGACGGCGAGTTGAACAGGTTGGTGATTTCGCAGATGGGGCTGCAGTTAGAATTTTACCAACGATCAAATTGGTGAATGACAACAACTCTAAGATGATGGCTCAACTATTTTACTGAGGGTCTTGTCAACGGTGTAATGCGGATTGTGTGTACGTTTAGGTGGTCTACTCTGCATCGCGATCGGTCAGAATCCGACGAGTTACCTGATGCAGTTTTTATTAAATTCGACGATGATTCTATTGGCACTAGTTTGAAAGGTAGTGTGACAGCTTAGTTGCAATTGCAACAAAAGGCTATGGGGATGTGGAAAGAAGAATCCGTTAATCTTAAGCTGGGCTGACACGGTTCATAAGCTTCAGGGCACCACATTAAATAAAGCGGTACCTACTTGAATTAGAAAAATTTTTTTTTTGCTAAAGGTCAAATGTATGTTGCTTTAAGTGGACAAGACAAGTGGAGCCACCTGTCACCCCAGCAGAAGAAGGCCAGACCAGAAGACAGGAGAAGGCTCAGGCGCTGCTGCGCGTGAGCACGCCTCCCCATTCCAGGGGCGAACCCCCTGCCGAGGAGTGCCAGACCGTAACGGATGGCCCTGGGCCAGCCGGGTGTAAGTGATATGTCGAAGACAACCTCACCTCCGGCTTAGTACTACGACCCTCAGTCGGCGTACGGTTTTAGTCGGTTCGAGTCCGACATAAACCGTTCCCTTCCGGCTCTGGCGGGGGAATCCGAGGGAATTTCCGCACGATAAAAAGGACCACCTCAGGAGTAGATATACCCTTTTATAAACATACTTATTATTATTATTAATTGAGGAATTGTCTCGGTTTCACTGAGATTTTAATTACGATATCTCTTTAATTTCGTGATTATCTCAGGAGTATCACCTACCCTTACAAGTATCACGTTAGCCCTGCATACTACTACCAAGTTTCCATCGATCAATTGCAGTACTGTCCCCTAACTCCTAACCGTTAAGGAGTTCTATAGCTTCACTATCAACACAGCAGCATCAGAAGCAACACGTTACCCTATTTAGTAGTATACTAAATATTTATCATCCAACAATGGCAGTACTGTCTTCCAACTCCTGACCGTTAAGGAGTTCAGCAGCTTCATCATTAGCACAGCAGCATCAGATGTTGACACCCTGAAGCATATACCTGAGTAAGACATTATTACGTAACAAAAGCACCATACTCAACCGTTAAGGAGTTCTGTAGCTTCACTATCAACACAGCAGCATCAGAAGTTGATTCAAGCATATATCACAAGCAACACGTTAGCCCTACATACTACTAAATATTTATCATCCACCAATGGCAGTACTGTCTCCCAACTCCTAACTGTTAAGGAGTTCAGTAGTTTCATCTTCAGCACAGCAGCATCAGATGTTGACACCCTGAAGCATATACCTGAGTAAGACATGATTACGTAACAAAAGTACCATACGACCATACAATTTTCGATAGTTGCCCTCGATTTCTCCTAGATCCCATCATCAGATCCTGACCTGGTGAAAATGGGACCACCTCAGAAGTGAACCCTATCCAACAAAAAAATAAAACTTGAAATCCGTCTATAATTGGCGGAGATATCGGTGAACATACATAAAAAAAAAAAAATATGTATACAGACGAATTGAGAACCTCCTCCTTTTTCGAAGTCGGTTAAAAAAGAGTTTTAAAGCATATTTGGGTAGTTAATGTGTGTACATGACCAAATGACCAAAAAGTAGGTAGGTATAGCTAGATATAAACATAAACACACGCACCTACACATACATAAACAGTTATATGTGATACACATAGATAGGCGGCTTAAAGTACATTTTAATTTTAAATGTATAACAAATGTATCATTAGAGATTGTTGTTGTCCCATCTAAATGCAAAACACTTTTTTATTAACACGTGAACCTAAACCTCCCCCAAACAAATTAAGAGAAGCTACCCTCAAGGGCCGTATGAAATTAACAACACAGATTTACCATCTTGGAATTAAGTATTATTTCATAGGCTCTGCTTATAATTTAATTTCCTCTTTGCTATCTACACGTATACGTAGAGTTAGATATACATTTTATATAGTAAAGGAGAGGATAAAAAAGATGTTCTATTATTGGCCTGTTTCAAGAATTCACCGTAGGCCTGGGGGTACATACACTTGATGATACTTACAAGAAGGTCCTTATTAGTTTCCAATAATTCTGTTACTATATTTTTTAAATTTTTTTATTTATTTATTTATTTATCAAATAACATAGTGCAGGTATAGTAGTATTTTTAAACCACTAAGGTTTGTGCTAATACTACCAGATCCATACTTGCAACACGATTATTTAGTTGTTATCTTACTTAGATAATATAATTGACAAGGTAGGTAGTACACAGTTATATAAGAAATATAAGCGGATACAATAACAATGATTCTACATAGTCTGCAGAAAGTGTGATTTTAGTTTGAACTTAATATTAGTAGGTGATATTATTTTTTTTAAATCAGTAGTTGATTTATAAGGCGAGGGAGTAGATATGCAGATCTGCGTTCACCGTACATATTGTTAGCGCGTACCGTGCATAGTACCTAAGTTGGTTTCGAACTTCCATACTTAATATTACAAATGCGAACGAAAGTAACTCTGTCTGTCTGTCTGTCTATCTGCACAGCACATTTCACTCCTAAACCACCGAACCGATTTTGATGAAATCAAAACATCCACGCGGGCGGAGCCGCGGGCAAAAGCTCATAGTATGACCAAATTGATTCCAATCAGATTTGTTTAAGACGTCTAGCTCGTAGGTTGATTATACTTCTATTCTAAGATGATCCCTGAACGAATACTGAAACTAATTCGAAAAAAACTAAGTTAATATAGTTATTTGGGATACTCGTACGTAGGATACTTTCATTTTCGTTCATTTTTGAAGTAAGTAGTACGTATTTTTTATCAACTTGAGAATATGGCTGTGACTTCGGCAGTAAAATATTGCACACTCCAGAGTCAGCATTTAAGGATTTTAATTCTACAGTCAGTCTCAAATAACATCACGCACATTAGTCGATTTCACCCAAAGATTAAGAAATGAACGCACAAGATAAAGAGGGCATAATAAATACCAGTTTTGAAAATGCTCTTACTGGAATACGATAACATCTCTTAAGCTTTTTATACTAAAAAGGGGTGTGAGTTAAAAAAACACATAAAAGTAGGGTCCTTGCTCCGCTGACGGCCACAACGAGTTTTATTACATACGACATGTTGACGAATAGGGCGTAAAATGCTACGGTTTTATATCATAGAGTAGAATTTACAATAGAATAGACGAAAATATGTTATGTAAGTTGTTATTCATCGACAGATGGCGCAGTAGTAGAGCGTGATATGCTAAGGCAGAGGTCGAGGCCTAATTCTTGTTCTTTGCAAATATTTGTGCACACGAATAGTAGATATGTGCATTGAGTGGACAAAAAACTAATCTCATCATCGCACTCATCATTTCTCAGTTGCGTTCAAAAATGCTTGCAGCCAGAAAAATGAAAATAATAGTTGTTTGTACTCTAGTTAGTTGGATATCATTTATTTAATAGAAAAATCGGTAAAATTCATAAAGTATTTCAACTCTAGCTAAGTAATCACAGTTCTCTTATTGCATTCCTTTTAGACAAGTAGACTCAGTCAATAGCCTTCCGCAACCAAACCATCTGAAATATTTCTAGCTACCTATCTACCTTATACCACCTACCTATCTATCTACCTACCCTATAAAATAAGCACCAAAAATAGATGCAAAATTTTAGCCGCTTAATTCATAAGCCTATCAAGTATACCTTACTATAAGTACTAGTATAAGATAAACGAATAGGCACAAATAATTTAGTAGATAGGCAGGTACACTAAATGTTCTGTAACATTTAGTTGATCTATGACCATAGGGCACGGCACAGCCACGGTATTGCGTGACAAAATAATACTGCACGCACGCTGTCAAATGATAACTCCACGTCTATCAATTTCCAGAGGAATGGAACACCATGGTGTGCTTAAGGTTTATTATGGCATTCGTAGATAAGCTGCCCAATTGTATTAAGTATTTAGTCAATGACTAATAAGGTCACTGTTTTGTTTATTGTTATTTTATGTCACCGCTACATTTTTGTGAGAAGTTCCTAGAAGTCGAGGTCACCTAGTTTTGTATGAGGGAATTTGTTTGATAAAATGTAGTTACAAATTACGTTTATACATTTTTTTTTTCATACGCCTGTGTAATAGATTAAAAGAACGTCCATGACATATATCTAAACCCGTTGTGGCTTGCGATCGGCAGATGGCTAGTTATAATTCACTAACTTCTCACGTGATCCCTCTTCAATAACGAACAATTTAGCATAACTAAGTTTTCTTTAAGTACCAAAAATGACAAAAATAACTAAAAACTGGCGAGCATGTATGAAAACAATTATGAAAGTAGGAGAAGCGTAAGATCTATGCCAGGATCGTAGGAAGTGAAAAACTGTAGTGTCTGCCTACCCCGCTTGGAGAAAGGCGTGTATGTATATATATTTTTTTATATACAATATCTGAGCTCTACACTAAACAAAGCAGCGACAAGTAATTCACTTTAATACTGCAGTATATCATTACAACTGAAAACAAAATAAGTAGCTTTACGAGCAATAACTTTTCATTATCATTATTAATGCGAACAAATTAAACATTTGCTTTCTCACCGCAATTTTTCTTTCTTCCTACCAAATTAACTACAGCGAACAACACTTAGCTAAGATTAAAATTTAAATAATATTAATTTTTATGGTTAGTTTTTAAAGGGCTTTTTATTTTACTAGAAAGAAACCTTTCAACGAAATCCATAACTAAGTACCCGCTTGACGACAATAAGCTCGCCCGCGGAACCGAAATCATAGTTCCGCGTTCGCCTCACGAAGTTTATTCCCACATAAGAAATTCCGTATTCGCCCCACATTTTATTCCTTTTCAGCCCCGATAAAAAATATGTATTTAGAATTTAATATTTCATTCCTGTTTCGTCCTATTTTCATTTCCTTACTCGCCTCGAATATTTTTTGTGTGCAAATTAATACAATTTTGGTAGAGGCAGACTGCAAAGTTTTTAAAAACAAAATCAGACGTGAGTATATGTAAGTGTAGAACTCTAATATCAGTGGTAGACGCTTCAAAAAATCTGATTGGAAACATTTTTGTCGTACTATAACAAAAATATTCCAATTAGATATTTTTACGATTAAATTAAGTTTTCGAATAAGAATGTATTCTGATTAGACATTCAATATTATCACAATTTTCTCAATAATATGATCATCTTGTCAATAACCAAGTGAAAACAAACGCGATTACTCTTTACACTGGATCACGATATTGGATTGCAATTATTGTCTACTAGCTTTTGCCCACGACTCCGCCTGCGTGGACGTCGGTTATCGCGACCAAACATAGCCTAAGTCCTTTTTCATGGTCTAATCTACCCCTATACGCGTGACAGCGTAACATACAGACAGACAGACAGAGTTACTTTCGCATTTATAATATAAGTATGGATCTATTTATAGGTATGCGGGATAGTAAAAGCGCAAATCCCACATTAAAGAACCATTTCTTTATGAGAAAATGAAAGCCAAACACACTAAATTAGGTGCGCCAACGACTATAATTTACGTAATTAAGAATTCAAACTGTCACCACCGTCGGTCACGCCACCTAGCGTGATCCTTACTCACCAATTAGATGAGCTTTCTTATACCTTGGAGTCCGGGGTACGATTAAATATGATAGTTTTTTTAATAGAAAGTGGCTACTGTGGCTTATTGGACGGGTGTCACACCAGGGGAGTCACACTGGTACTCCGACCTTGTGAGTACAGAGGGTTTCTGTGACGTCAGTGAAGAAGACAAACCATGACGGTACAAATATTCTTCAGTGAGCTCTGGCTACCTTACTCCTCGCGCAGGAACACAACACAACACGAGGTTATTATGGCTGCGGTACTCTGTAGAATGGAAGTACTTCCCAAGTCGGACTGCTCATTTGAACGGAAATGCCTTCGTGTCCTACCTCTATAAACATAATATAATAAATTATGAGTTATGTCAAATAGTATACTAGATATAGTAAAAATTCAAATTTATTTTCAATTAAACCAAAAAACATTATAAGATATAAATTACTGTGAACGATTAACTCGAAAATAGTCCATATTAAAACTTATAATACAATTATTTTACTAAAAATATCTCGAACAACTCAAAAATATAACCAAACTCACCCACCATCTTGTCCTACAATAAAAATAGTAGTACCAATCTCAGCTGAGGTACCAATAGCATAAAAGAAAAAAGAATATTCAAATACGTATTTAACATAAATGTTAGGCGACACAGTGTCTATTTTTTTACTCACACACTACTTTGTAGATTTCATTCGCATCGTATCCTTTTAACGCATTCTATAAAGGCCTATAATATGGAAGCGCAAATAAAAACACAAATAACCCTTTAGAACGCCGTTCCCGTTGTTTCTATTATCATTGCTAGCTTTTTCGAGGGGCGCCCACTTTTTTCTCTTTTCAAAAAAATAAGCAAGTTCCGGATATGGAAGCTCGTTCCCCATCTGTTTTTATTAAAACTGCGATATTGATCTCAATCGTCATTGCGATGTTCGTTCTGAGGCGTTTTAATTGAATGATTCGATTCGAATAAATGCAATCGCAACTGGCTATAATATTTATGTTTGACTTGTTCAATTTAATAACTGTTACAGGCTACGCGTCCAGTAACGCCTCTTGTGTCGCCGTGATGATTGGGTTCAGTTATCTGTACATCGTTTTTATGATCTTTCTTATCTCGCCCTTATCTATATAGTTAGGTATTTCATATCGTGAATCATATTTTTTTTAATCAGAAAGTTTTTTTTATTCAGCTTAGCAACCACTTTACTTGAGTTATTCATGACTCAACAAAGCCTCATAACATAAATATTTAGAAGCAGTTAATACGTTATAATAATATAAAAAAGGAATGCCTGACGGCTTTTAGGTATGATTGTCAGTCGTAAAAATTGGGTAGCAGAGAAAAAAGTCCAGACGACACAGTTCATTGTCCTGCCCCATACCAAGAAAAAATTTAATATTAATAAACTCCAATATAGCTTTTCCAATTGCTACTTATTTGAACTGTGGAAGAATAAAAACCACTTGTCAGTGTTTTACTGGCAAAAAATATCTGTATAGCATGTGTAAATAAACAAAAGTTTGGGATAAAAATGCAGTTTATTTGCAATGAATCTGACCAATTACAACTCGCACAGACAACGCTACCGAAATATACGGCTACTTGACATCTCAAGATGAGTTCGGATTCGGCAAAAAATTCGTCGTCGTTGCCCAGTAAAAACATCGTCGACCCAATGGTCGTCCGCAGCAAAAAATAAATGTAAATGCCCAACGAAAAGAATTATAGTGTAAAAAGTTTGGACTCCTAATTGAGAACGCCATTTTGCAACGTTTTTCATTATTAATTATCAGAAATTTCAAGTTGTAGTTTTAGCTAATTGCGTTTTATCGATATCTGTATTTCTAGCTCAAGGTAGGTTACACTCATATTTTTAAGAATTACGGAAATATTACGACAGTCATTTTTTTTTTATAAATACGCCATTATGGGCAGACACCTTCAAAGTCGACATTAACGGGTTAGCAATTACGTTAATTATAACTTTGTTCATTATGGAGTCATTTCATTGAAATTAAACCAATAAACTCAAAGTAGAATCTCATATAAAATTACTTGTCCTAACTGACTGATGGTTAGAGACTAAACCGCAAAACCTACAAACTTGAAATATTGGCAGTACATAAACACCCACTACTAATATTTTCCCGGACAAAGTGCGGACTCGGACCGCTAGTGGTTTAAAAACAAAAGTATCATAACAAAAAAATAATTCAACCCACGTAAAACCCCCTATACACTACTCGCGAAGTTGAACGAAGTTAGGCGAATACGATAGTGTGGAGATGCACTTCGGCTTACCTCGTCAAACTTTACCTCGCCTCGGGCGACTTCCATTTGCTGTCGGTTTTTGCGCCCGAGTCAAAGGGCCCGAAGTTGTACGAAGTGCGTTCACGAAGTACCTCTCTACACTACTCGGCCGACTTCAGTACTCAATAGTTATAATTATTGCGTGTGACACATATTGTGTTTATTATGAACAAAATACAGTTGTCACAGGAGGAAAATATGTTGTTCCTCGAAACTGTGCAAGCAGAGCCTATTATTTGGGACCCCAATATCATTAATGTCCTAAGGACGAATGTGCGCAGGGTTTCGGCATCTTAGAGCGAATGAGCTCCTCGCGAAGTTGAACGAGTGTGTGGTGTCGCACTTCGGACTGCAGGCAAAGTTTCTCGAGTACTTCGCCGAGGAACTTCGCGAGTAGTGTATACGAGGCATAACAGATGAAAAATGCATGGAGGCATTGTGTACCTTGTAAACCATTGACAGATTTGTGGCAAAAAAATGATTCGAAAGCGCTTTTTCCATCATGAAGAACATCTCTAATGAAATCGCTAAGCCATAGTAAACAAGCCAACGGTAGCATCAAAAAGCGCTTGTTCTGCTGACATTTTTTACTTTTAATTGTAAGTTATTTCACCCGCGGGAATCCGCATTGTCATTTAATTGAGTTACGTATGTTGTTCATAGAATACTATTCCTATGCTATCCTTTCTTTTAATAGACATCAATTGTGGGAATGTTTATTTTCCCAAATAAAAAAAAGACCTTTTATTTCGGTTGGTTAAAAAGTCTTATAAAATATTTATTTGTTAGGTATTATACCTTTATTATCTATGAACATTATTTCTTTTAGGTATATTCAAAGTTTAAGTATAAGTTAAAGTTTATCTTCAACTTCTTTTCCTGGTAAAAAAAGTACCTTGCGAACGAAACTAGCTTGTTAAAGTAGTGTTGTGAAATGTTATGATCGCAAAAGGGAGTTAACAGTTTTACGGAGGTAGGACAAGATTGTATTTCATTATTTAATTCTGTCCCAATTGAGCAGTTTGACTAGGGAAGTACCTCTGCCCTACAGAATACCGTGGCTATAATAACCTCCTATTGTGTTCCCGGCAAATAGGGTAGCTAGAGCTCATAGAAGATTTTTTTTGCTTATAGTGAGAAGACCAAAGTCTTGTCTTGCATTATTTTCTGCTCCCTATTATTACAGGGTCGGCAACGGCATCAAGAGGCTGACTCCCCACTTTTTTTTTTTTTTTTCGTGCGGAAATCCCCTCGGATACCCCCCCTGCCGGAGCCGGGAGGGGAGGTTATGTCGGACTCGAACCGACTAAAACCGCACGCCGACTGTGGGTCTTGGTGCTAGGCTGGAGGTGAGGTTGTCAAAGACATATCCCTCGCACCCCGGCTGACCCAGGGCCATCCCTTACGGTCTGGTCCTCCTCAGGAGGGGGGACAACGGTGTCCCCAACTCGCCCTCGGAATGGGGAGGCGCACTATTCAGCGCGCCGCCGCCGTGGGAGGCTGACTCCCCTGGTGTTGCCCACGTCCATAGGCCGCGGTAACTACTTTTCATAAGATGAGCCATGTGCTTATCCACAACTGGTATAAAAAATTCTTACCTCTAATGATAACACATTGATTATGTCACTACCTAGTATAAAGCAAAGTCGCTTTCCGCGTCCCTTTGTCCCTATGTATGCTTATATCTTCAAAACTACTTTCTTTCTTTTTCAAGAGGAAGGTTTATTATTTATAATACATGCTTAATATAGTAGAGGGTGCAGCGGGAGTGGGATCTGCCGCCACGCGGGCGGAATAATATTGGCGGTACGAAGTTCGCCGCGTCAGCTAGTATCCATACTAATATTATAAATGCGAAAGTAACTCTGTCTGTCTGTCTATCTGTCTGTCTATCTGTCTGTCTGTCTGTCTGTCTATCTGTATGTTACGCTTTCACGCCGAAACCACTGAACCGATTGTGATGAAATTTGGTATAAGGGTAGATTAGACCTTGAGAAAGGACATAGGCTATGTTTGGTCGCGATAACCGACATCCACGCGGGCAGAGCCGCGGGCAAAAGCTAGTCTCTAATAAATTACAAAATACTGAAAACATAAACATCTTTATACATTAACATTATAGTTTAATCTAAAAGTATGAAATGTGTCTATGATTTTGAATTCGAGTTAGTTTAGTGCCGATTGAACCATATCTACGTATCTCGATTCAAAGACACCGGATATTTTCAGTCTCCCGTTATCTGTTTTTGAAGGTTCACGCTTGAATGGCCCTTTGGCGATGGTAAAACTTTTTGTTTGACTCGCTATTTTTCTTGGTCCCGTGACGGAAATCTAAACAAAGAGACGGAAATAAAAGAAAGCTAAATTGAATGTCTTTCCCTGTTAAAAACTTGAGTAATTTTCAACGTAAAATGCGCGAGCTATGTGGGTATTGTTTTAGTTTTTTGATAGTTTGATATTTGAAATTTCGACACTTAAAAGGTACCTTAATCCCCTGTTTTTACATTATATTCAGTTTCATGCTCTGTTCCAATTAAAATCAACCTTAAAATAGTTGTGTATGTCCCTAGATGTATTGAAGTCAACCCGAAAACGATAGGTAAATGTCAAACATTACAATCCCCACTGAAAAGTTCCGGTACAAAAATCGGCCTATTCCCAGTAGTACTACCGTCTAGTCTTACCAGTAGTACTAGTGGGAATATTTATCCCATTCTGGCCGTCGCCACCGCCGGTCGGCTGCCGGCTGCTGCTCTTTCAGTGGGGTTTGACCCTAAGACCTTTTGTTCGCGTTCAATTGAAGCAAACATAATATTTACAAAAGCAGGGGTCAATTTCAGGAAACAGTGGTCAATTGAAAAATGTATACGCCATTCTTGATTGTCAAAGATTAAAAAAATAGAAACTGTGATAACAGTAGTGACACGTTTGTAACTGTACACACAACACAGTAAAAATAGTGTTGTACGTTGAATTGAGTACCTAGCTCTAGCAAAATTTGTATGAATTAGCTATCAATTTATATAAAAAAAATTTTTATAGGTAATGCATTTTAACAATCGTTTTGAGTTATTATTATGTAAATTGTTTTATTATGTTTATTGATTTAGGGCCGATTCGGCCAAACGCGAGTAAAGTTAATTCCTAGAATAAACAGCCAATATGTGGGTAATATTGCCTGTTTATTTTAGTAATGAACTTTACTCGCATTTGATCGAATGTACCATAAGTAGACTGTTCAAATAATTATTCTGAGAAATAAAATTCAATAACCGAATTTCATCATAAATTGTCAGTTTGGTCATGAATTAACAACTTAATCAATATCATAATAATATGTTACCTACAAATGGTATTTATTTATTAAGAGGAATAAAAATGATAAATCGGGTTTTTAGGCATATGTTTGGAGAACAACTCCTTTTTTATTTGTGGACGAATTTGAAAACTGTTTACACTGTTTTATTTGTTGGTTTCTTGTCTACATTTGGTACATTTTTAGTTGTCCTCACTTTATAATTACTATATGAAAATCATTCCCAAAGCAAAAAGGTCACTCAAAAGAAAACTGGCAACTACTTCTAAACAGAAAAGAATTTTTACGTAATTTTTTAACTAAAAGAAAGGCAAAGATCTGGAGTATAAGTGGTACATTTTTTCGTTCAATACATTGACTTTTGAAGTCACAGGCCACGTTTTTGTTACGTTCTCGAGAGTTTGGCTTAGCGGGTGCCTATGCGGGGGCCGGGCGGCAGTGCCGTGATGGCTGTTGGACGGGGAGGTTGTGCTTCACGTTTTCGCAGCTTTGACAGCAACACAATTCGAGACTAATGCACAAGTGGACAGATAAGACACTTCTATGAGATGCCGAAAGTAAATTCGGTAAAAAAGCTAAAGCTTTAAACTCTCAAGAAATACATGAAAATGTTGTGTTGATTATTTTATTCACACACTTTATTTGTTACCAGCTGTTGCCCACGGCTCCAGCCACGTGGTCACTTATACCTAGTGTAATGATATAAAACCTATGACACTGATAAATAGTGTGGGTTTCTATTGGTGAAATAATTGTGAAAATGACATATATAAATATATAATATTATAAAAACATGATCACTACATATCATCACTAGTATAAAATAATTCACTTCCCGCTGTCTGTCTGTCTCTATGTATCTTTAAAATTACGCGACGGATTTTGAAGCGGTTTTCTTTAATAATCATTCAAGAAGTAGGTTTATATGTACAATACAATCTATATAATATGAAAATGAATCCCTATTTACCAATAGGGATTCATTTTTGGCTGGACTGGCTGAGGCTGGACCAATTTCGCTTTTTTCTTTTTTGTTGTGTTTGTTATTGTCTGGAGAAGGGTTTTTATAAAAGAAAAAGTAAAAAATATGCGCGGCAAATAGAAACATTTAAGAATACTTAACCATTATATAAAATATCTGACCCGAAAGACGTTGATAAGTCCTATTGGTGTCAGGATCTCCGTGGGCGTATGGAGTCCCTGTCGTAATGCTTTCTGTTCTCAAAATAATTAGGACAACTTAATACAGCCAATTCAGGTAAATCCTAATTTTTAAGGCGAAATGATGTTTGCCGGGTCAGTTAGTGCATAATATAAGAGGTTTGAATGTGATGTCATTTAGGTAAACACATTTTTCGGGCTTGCGCTGCAAACGATGGCACTGTGAGAATGTGTAATGTGTGTGAATTGTTATGCCTATAGCATACTTATAGCTTTCATATTCACCTACCTCAATGTATCTATGCAATAAACACCCTAACCAATGGAAATATATATTCATGTCTTAGATTATTAATAATCTAAGATTTACGTAATTATAAATATAAGTACTGAGTGGGCATCAAACCCACAATCTCTGAATGTTCCATCGCTACGCCATAGAATTTGAACCTTTTGAAATTGAATTTGTCTGTTTGTTCATAATGGACACAAACACTACATAGTACACGGATTTTGATACGGTATTTTTATTTAAAAGGTTTTGGTGGAATGGTACCAGAAATAAAACCAAAGTCGCGATAATAGACATCCATACGGGCGGAGACGCCGACTTTAGCTGTAATAAAGAATTAAGAATCAATCAACATCGATGTCAAAAAAAATACCAGATCAGTTAGGTACGTGAAGTTAGGCAGAATATGATGTGTCCACTCTGTACCCTTTTACCGACATCTTTTTCCATATTTTTATATTATAATCACTTTAGTGACATGTGTGCGGGGTGGTGCGGGGCTGCGATTATTACGTTCGTAGACTCCACCCATTAGCTCTAAGGTATCGTCTCTAGTAAGGACCTTAAACCTGGGGAAAAGGGAAAACTAACAATACTTAAACTAACCTTACATTTCAATCCACAATTTATGCCAATACATATAAAATACTATTCGGCTCAAATATTTAAAAAAACGATCGAAAACTCAACAATATATATTTCACATTTCTCAAACTTTTCTACCTTCATCTAATCTATGGCAATCGCACGCAAGGTCGATCAACGCGTGCAAGCAATGGAGCGTTCTACCGATGGTGCTGCAGGCATTGATATTGCGCGTTACGTCGGGCAATTTAGCAGTACGGGCTATTTACCTCCTACCGGGATCCCCTGATGTATGTGCGTGATCCGAGTGACTTTTGTTTTAGTTTCATGTTGAGTGTTTGTCCGTTGATATAAGCTTCATGGTACAATTGTCAATATACTCGTATATGGATAATAGAATAGTATCATGTCCGCTTTAGCAAAAGTTTTAATGAAATATGGTTGAAATTATTAAGTAGAGAGTAATTTTTGTAAAGTTATTAAGTAAAAAATAATACACAAATTAAGTTAAGTATATCAGCTTTATCAAAACCTGTAACGTTGATTTGTGTGTCTTTGTAACAAAAGCAAAGGCTAGTCTCCTCTTTAAAAAAATCTATGTATAAAATCCCCTCTTTCCCAGTAGAACCACTAATGGTACAACTGGGAATTCTTGTCTTACTAGTGTCTTTAATGGCACTACTATTAATATGTTTGTCCCAGTAATACCAATAATTATAGCAGTAGTGGGACAAAAATTCCCAGTACTTCCAGTACAGTCCCAGTGGTACTACTGGGAATATTCTTGTCCCAGCAATACCATTAATGGTACTAACAAATTGAAATCATTGCTGGAAAGCATTATTTATTGTTAAATATTTGCGTAGATTACGAAGCAATGGCAAAAGTAGGAGATGGGAGGAGGTCAAAAACAATAAACTGAATCAGTGAGTATGATTTTTGATAGTGTATTTATTTTGTAATATTTTCGAGATTCGTTGAATGTTTTCGAAACATTCAACGAATGATTTCAAGGGCTCTCCAAACCATTTATTTGTTAGTTCCTGTTTTTTATAATAAATATTTGTATTCGTTTCAAAATCAAATAACGCATGCAGATTTGTTTCGAATAAATAGAAAGGTGTTTCGCGTGAAAATTTGTTTTCATTTTGCCTGAGCATGTACAGGTTATTTATATGACTTTTATTTGATTATTTATGACTGTTATACAATAGTGCCCATAGTGTACCAATAGTTGGAGAAATGTGGGTGTTAATTCATCTCTGTCTCACCCTCCGGGAATAAAGGCGTAATGCATGTTGTGTTATTGAATTGTGTGATAATTGTATGACTACAGTTTTATGATCCATACTAATATTATTAATGCGAAAGTAACTCTGTCTGTTTGTCTGTTTGTCTGTATGTTACGCTTTCACGCCTAGCCACTGAATCGATTTTGATGAAATTTGGTATCTACCCCTAGATTAGACCTTGAGAAAGGACATAGGCTATGTTTGGTCGCGATAACCGACATCCACGCGAGCGGAGCCGCGGGCAAAAGCTAGTTCGAAAATAAATTTCAATTGATAAGTATTTTATTATAAGTTTGAATTTCATCTTCATCTATGGAAATTGAAAACCTAATAAATGGGGCATTCAATCAACAGATCTTCGCGATTAACCGTCCCTTTATGTTCGCCATTCAAAATATTACCTCCATTTAAATGTCTCCTATCTTATCTCTAAACTATCCCACAGAACGCACCCCTAAAATTAATATTCACGTCATGAAAATACCGCTCCTCATAAACATTGTATAAGGTATTAATAAAACAAACGTGAATGTGAATCTCGCGCAAGATTATTATCTTGATAACGATTCTGATATTTAAAATTATATGTATAATATAATTTCGGTAAGGTATTTATAATTTCACAATACAAGATAAAATTAATTTAATATTAAATTTGATAGGAATAAAATTGATCGGTGAAAGTTGACATACTAAATACTTTTTCACTTTAGCAGCTCAAACATGTAGGTTTTGCTGCGTAAAAACAGTGAGCAAAATCGCATTTTGCTTACTGTGATGGACTCAAAGACAGCACTCGCAGCAATTTGCTCACTTGTTGCACAAATAATAGTAAATTTTTTTAAATTTTTTTTTAAAATTTCATTAATATTTAATTGCAAAATAAAATGTATAATTGTAACATTATAACCCCTTTTTTGGTAGAATAAGTTTTGGCCAGTTAAAACTAGTTTTACTAAATGCCTTTGTTAAATTTAGAATTTTTCTCAAGCACAAAGAACTAATTCTAGCTAGTAGACAAAACGTGTTTTTCCTAGAAAAACACATTCGGTGAACTGTGTTAAGTTGATGTTAAATTTAGTTGTGACTAGATATTTCCAGTTAGAACATACTTTTTGTAAAAATAGATTCAACCAAGAAAAACATGTTCTAACGAAAAAGAAAAGGTTTTAACTGGAACTCTCTCTATATATACGTACATCAAATATAAACGAGAAGATGCATTTAAATTATGCTTACTTTCTTAAAGTTCCATTGAGTGAATAAACAGATATACCTACAGAGGCCTGAGAAAAGTGTTTTTTTTTATTTATTGAAACGTAATTCAAGAGCGGCAGGTATGCAGTTACGAATTTTGACAGCCACTGTGGCGTGGCGGTTCGATCCCCGCTCAGTGCAAATATTTGTATGCATTAATATGGCTAATTGCATTGGTCTGGATGTTTCCATGTATTATATGTATATAGGTATTTACAAGAAATAGCACCTAAGTATGTCCGCATTCTAGATTACATAACACAATCTAGTTAAGCTTACCATGAGTCTAGATAGCGTTGTGTAGAACGTTGTGGAATATTTATATTTTTTTATATTAAATACCGATTGATTCAGCACACCTACCTAATTTCCTAATTTTATTACCCATTTAGAGCAAATATGCACTTTATGCAACACTATGTGGACTATTCGGTGCAGTTGCATAACTCGATGGATTGCAACACGCAACTAAGCATTCTGGTTCGGTTTAAATTTAAGGGATGGTAAGTAATATCTATACCAATTAACAAGCGATTATTGCACGGATATACACTTGACAGCCTCCGTGGCATAGCGGTAGTGATCGTGGCCGCTACGCAGGAGGTTCAGGTTCGATCCCCACTCAGTGCAAATATTTGTATGCATGAATATGGGTTTTTGCATTGGTCTGGTCGTGCCTTGGAGAGCACGTTAAGCCGTCGGTACCGGTTGCCATAGGAACATCTATGGCAGTCGTTAGAGGTTGTTGGTGCTTCGGATGCGTCTGGGATAACGCAAAAGATGAAGAGCTTCTTCATCCTTACGTTAATCACGGTCGCATTAATCTTTCACTTCGGAGTCCGTGTTTTTATTTCTTTCAGTCTACTGTGAGTTCGGCTAAGCATCCACAACCCATTAACGACATTAAAGTACAGGCCAGTTTGACAAATTGTGATTTTTAGGGCTCCAACTACCCGTAACGACTGCCATATATTAAAATAGCTAACATCTAGAAAACCATAACATAACATAAACTCACGCCTGTATTCCCCGAAGGGGTAGGCAGAGGTGCTAGCACCCACATTTCGCCAGTTTATGTTTAGGTCCCAATGTAATAGGTGGCGAGCCTATTGCCATAAACCGGGCACTTATAAACCTGCGATAAATATATATATATATATAAAATTGCTAACACCTAGAAAACCATAACATAACATAAACTCACGCCTGTATTCCCCGAAGGGGTAGGCAGAGGTACTAGCACCCACATTTCGCCAGTTTATGTTTAGGTCCCAATGTAATAGGTGGCGAGCCTATTGCCATTAACCGGGCACTTATAAACCTGCGATAAATACACACATAACTTAGAAAATCATCGAAAAGTCATTGGTGTGTGCCATGGTAAACCTGGGATCGAACCCGAGACCTCGTCTCAGCAGTCCATTACCCATACCACTAGGCTACCGCAGAAAACCGGTTCAATGATTTCCATTTGCTGTGAATCTTATTAATTAACTACCGAACCGAACATATTGAACCGAACTGTATAGTAGGTAGGTACATTAATTTCATGAAAATTTTTAAGTTTAACTTTTTCTATAGATTTAAGATGCGAAAAAGCTACATAAATTTGAAGCCACCATGCTCAACCTAAAGGCACCACCCAAGTTTAGTTTTACCAGACCTAGTTACTAACGATTAATACCAATACCTAGTAAAAGTAACAAATTTTTACTTGCAGTCAAATTCTCTTAATATTACTACTAACACCATCGATCCACATTAGTCTACAGCAATATATAATAGCCTTATAAACTCTGTATTGAAATACATACGGTAAGCTTGCTTGAAGGAAGTAGGCGTCGTGCGCTCTCAGATTGCCAGCCTGATAACAGGGGCAATAATTAAAGTCTCTGACACGGTAATAAACCAATGCCAAGACCTACTTTTGTTTGGTTACTTTACTTCCTTAATGAAAACTTTAGAATTGATAGAATTAACTGTTACCTTAATCCAATACCTGACATCCTCTGTGGCGTGGCGGTAGTGCACGCGACTGCCACGCAGGAGGCGCGGGTTCGATTCCCGCTCAATGAAAATATTTGTATGCATGAATATGGCAATTTGCATTGGTCTGGGTGTTTCTATGTATAACGTGTATGTATTTACAAAAAAAAAATGGTATATAAGTATGCTTATCCGCATTCTAGATTCCATAACACAAGCTAGATAGCGTTGTGTAGAATGTTGTGGAATTTATTTATTATTTATACCTACATATTCAATTATATAATCATTAACTTTTGCCTGCGACTGCGCCCGCGTAGATGTCAGTTATCGGGACCAAACATAGCCAATTTCATTTTTTAAGGTCTAATCCACCCCGATACGAAATTTCATCAACATCGGTTCAGTGGTTTAGGTGTGAAAGCGTAACATACAGAGTTACTTCGGCTTTTTTAATATTAGTATGGATTGTGAGTTATTGGCTTTTTATCCTGGGAATGGCTTCCCACATAGATAGTGGGAAAGGGACCAAAATTCCAGGCAGGTTACAAAGATTTTTTCAAGAGTATTAGTAACCGGAATTACTAATATTCCCTAACCCCTCCAACTAAGCTAAATTGCTTGTGCTTCCTATCTTTACTATAATTAGGTATACTTTTTTTTCCGTGCGGAAATCCCCTCGGATACCTCCCCTGCCGAAGCCGGAAGGGGAGGTTATGACGGACTCGAACCGACTAAAACTGCACGCCGACTGTGGGTCGTGGATCCCTTACGGTCTGGCCCTCCTCGGGGCTATAATTATACTGAATAACTATGCTTCTGTGAATATTGAATTCGTGAATAAGAAACTTATTATTCCATTCCATTGTTGCTATCATGAATAACTAGATCGAAAACCGTGTGCTGAAACCTAAACCATGTTCTGTCACATTTATCAGGAATAAGTTATTCAGCATCCGAGCTACGGAACTACAGTAAAAGAGGTACAATTGGGTATTTTCCTGTTTATTAAGAATGGTAAAAGAGCGGTAGCTGCGTCGGTTCTTATTTTATCGTTTCTATTTCATTTTTAATAATCCGCCTAAGCTGAATAGTAAATGATTTGGCTATTAAATTTTATGACGTCACAAGGAAAAACATCCAAATTACGTTATAACGTACCGTTTTAACGTTTAGTAAAAAGTTAATACGTTAGTCAGTCAAACAACCAATTAGGTACCCAACATAACAATTTCACTGCGTGCACTTCTTCCATCACCAATTTATTTATTGACATAGTTTTACTAATGAGATTTCCTATTAAAATATCAAAATCTCACGCAAATGATCTCATATTTTTCGATATTCAATTTCACTTTACATAAAGTTTCCGCAAATACCTCTATTGATATTTTTTTTTGTTTTAATGTATTTAGGTTGTAAAATAGCCCGAATCTTCCAGGCAGGTTTGCATATTTGTGTTTGGATTTTATCTGACTATACATATTATGTCAAACACCCCAGAAATGTTTAATAGCTCTCGGATTATTAATTACTAGTCATGTTTAAAATAACTATCATCATTATCATCATCACTATATAGTATAAAACAAAGTCACCATCGCTGTTTATCCGTCCCTATGTATGCTTAAATCTTTAAAACTACGCAACGGATTTTGAAGCGGTTTTTTGAATAGATCTCTATCTACTAAAAAAAACTGCTTCAAAATCCGCTGCCTTTTTCTTGAATACTCTTGTTCAAAAAAAAGGTTTCTATGTCCTCGTATAATACATGGCGGTACATAGTTCAGCGGGTCAGCTAGTAATACATATATCATAAAATATTCTACGTACTGACTAAATGATTTAATTGATGACTGATACCTACACCGCATTATTTAGACAAGCTTATATTATCAAAAACCAGTGTTATTTTTAAGTCGTAAAACACCAAACATAGCCTATATCCTTTCCCAAGGTGGTCCTTGGGAAAGGATATAGAAGATAGATATATATAGATAGATAGAGAGACCATCTCGGTAATTTCATCAAAATCGGTTCAGTGGTTTAGGCGTAAAAGCGTAATAGACAGACAGTCGGTGTTTATAGTATTCGAATGGATTCCAGTGCATTATTCTTAATGTTAGTCAGGCCTTCCAATTAAAGTGTTAAACACAAAGCCGCTTTTAGAAACAAAATTCTTTTAACACTGAGCGGGACTTCACACATGTTTTTACTTTTTTATTACACTGCGCCAAGATTTATGTGGCTCTTTGTAAATTAAGGAATCTTTTGAATCGTATTAAAGCTAAACAAAGGAATCGCCCATCCCTTGGAGCAGATTCGAGGATACGACATTATATTAACGCGGCGAGATCTAATTTGTTATTAAATGAGGCATTATGCCTGTATTTGACGATCGGGGGTGGGTTTCGGAATCCAATGAATTTTAACTTCTGCCATTCGGTACATTTAAATATTTAAAAGGGGATTGTAATGCTTCCGTTTGTTTTATAATACGGTATTTTATGTTCTGAACGATCTTTTGGGACAAGTTTTTTTATGAGACTGTTGAACGGTTCTACACCCGTTATGTAAAAAGTATAAAACAGGATATCGAATAAAAAATATAACACGTTAAAAACTTTACCTACTGTTACCGCTGTGGATCATTTGTTTAAGTGTTACTTGATTTCATGAGGTATATTGCGTGGGGGTTCTAAAATATTAGCTGACAATGAATGTGTTGAAATAAAATGAAAATTTTAAAACATAAAATAGGAATCTACATAGTAAAACACTTAAGCTTAGTTGCACCATACAACCTGCTAAAGTAAGAGGTTTACGTCAAATTTAATATTACAAAAGTAACAATGAATCTACCGGGTTCTGCAAATTTGTTGCACCAGTGTATTTAGTAGCTTTTTTAAAGTTATCAAGGTTGCAAGTCATAAGTCAATAATAAGTCAAAAAAAGGTAATAAGTCAAATTCCTTATGGGTATTTTTTGATTTTAGTAATACTTCACGTTAGCTGTCATTTATTACCAGTCGATCAGTTGAAATATCAAATCAAACTCCTTTGTTTTAGGTAATATAGATACCTTCTTTTTGAGAGATTTTAACCAATTTAACGTTAACAATGCGGCCGATCGTGGCCGGTAACGGTTAACATCAAGTATTGACGTCATATTAACTGTTGTCAATAATGGTGTAACCTATTTTGTACATCACTGTTAATGTTATAGTAAGATGATGCAACCCAGCCTTAGTGTGGAATCCTCATTATTGTAAATAATAATCCTCATCATTCCTTGTTGCCATTTCAGAGTGCGGACAGCGCATCTATCCATACTATAATATAGTAACTCTGTCTGTCTACCTGTATGTTACGTTTTCACGCCTAAACCACTGAACCGATTTTGATGAAATTTGGTATAGGGGTAGATTAGACCATGAGAAAGGACATAGGCTATGTTTGGTCGCGATATCCGACATTCAAAGCTAGTAGTTTATAATTACTATCATTGGAGGCAAACAATATTTTATACCTACCAGAATATTTATTCTTGCACTCCAAAGTCTAAATAAAGGCTCTGAAGTCGCCACACAAACGTTATCGCGACCGCATCGTAGGGAGATTAAGGTTGTAGTGGGAGGCGAATGCATCGTCATGCCCCTGTATGTTTGGTGCAAGTTATAGAGGAGTGGAGTGGAATAAAACCAGTCGCCTAGTTCAGTAGCCATGGTCATCCACTCACCCAGCGATCATGGCTAAATACTGAAAAGTAATGTATGATTTGAGATTGACATGGTCATTCACATTGATAGTAAAACACTCGCCGGGATATTTACCATGTTTCCTATATTTATTGAGGATCCGATATACGTTTCGGCTGGTTAGTCGCATTTGGTCAAGTACGCATTTGGTCCAATTGTCAAGAAACGACTTGGATAGGTTAGGTTAGAAGGTTATTTTTTTTATAACCACTCAGACACCGGATAGAAAGCCCGCGATTTTTTACTGTTTTTGACAATGAGACCAAAAGCGTATTTGACCAAACGCGACTAAATGATTTCGACGCTGCTTCAAGCGCCATTATCACGGATACACGATAACTACAAAAAACATTGTAAATATCCTGGCGAGTGTTTTACTATCAATACTGAAAAGTAGTCGAAACCTAGGATTAAAAATAACAATAACAAATAAATCGTGATAGAATCTGTTATCTCCACTAGACTAGGAAGTGGTGGTAAATTTAGTTTAAGTCACAGATACCTAAAACAGATTGATGAAAATTCAACCATAGAGATTTAAGTAGACCTTCCAGTCCAAAATATTAAAATTGCGTTGCACTATTCTGAGAAATAAAGAAATTGAAATTGCATATTGTTTTATTCATTAATTTATTAAGAAATCTAACGTTCTCTTTAGTTACGGGCTATTCTTTAGTTAGATTTGTGATGGTAGTAAAATTCTTTAAATATAATGATCAACATCATCACATAAAGTCCCTGCTCTGCATCAAATTCTTGCTCTGGTTCCGGGGTCTCTCATTCTTTATTGATTATATGGGTACTTGCGGGATCGACTACCATCTGGCCCTTCACACCTAAGAGGAAAGATTACTCCAGATCCTTCTTCATTAATCAGCAAATGTACCGATTAGCATTTGATTTCGGTGCCGGCTGGGATCTTGGTATGGAACAGTCAGTGTCACAATAGTAGATTGTACACCAAGGGGATAAAGCATTGTATTATGTCACGGGCGCGATATTGAATCCTGAGCGTCACGAAGGACTACAGATATAACTCCCGAGCGTAGCGAGGGGGTTTTGAGTTGATTCCCGAGCGAAGTGAGGGAATTAAAATGGAGTCCTGAGAGCAGTGAAGGATTTAAGCGCGCCCAAGGCAAAATCAGTTTTATCCCTGAGGAGTATACTCTACTTTTCTCACCTTTTGCGAGACAATAAAAACCAGGGCTACTAGAAAAAGTATTTTAATTATTAAAAACTATTTCATCACCCGACATTTTCTTAATGTTTTATTCTATCTTCTTTTGCAGTTTTGTCTGATACTGATTGCACCGTATTGAAATACTCGCGGCTTTTGTTTTAAGTATTGATTTTTTTTTCGTTCGGCTTGCCGTGGCGTGGCCAGCTCGATTTTCGAATAAGTTCGATTTTCAAATAAATGAGGCGCGGCGCGCGCCGCCGTCCACCTCCTCGCCGTCGGCCACCAGCAGCTGCAGCAGCCGCGCGCTTTGCCGAAATTAGACTTTAAATGCATAACAATAAGAACTAAAGGAAGTGAGAATCACATTACTGCCCGGCGGGTTATAATGAAATTCAGTACAACATTACACCCCGGCAAAAGACAAGGGCTATAATGATTTACTTGAGGCATTGTCGAGCAGGTGGTGTGAAAATATCTTGACGAATAAGTCTCAAAATTATCTTAAAACTCTCGTATTATGAGCAAATCAAACTGTTTTATTGATTTATATGGTATAATTTTCCAAACTAAAGATGTGTACCAAATATCAGAACAATCGGTTAACTGGAAGGGGTATAAAAACGGAATTAAGATCATTATGAGTACTTTATTCGTCAACAAAATTCTGATGCTTACTGTACCCTGCCTCACCATTTTTCAATAGTTACAAAGGTGCAAGGAGTGAAAACTGTACGTGCTTACCAAAAAAGTACAGTTCATTCGATAAAATACTTTATCGTGTAAAAGTTCCAAACAATGAAACGAAACAATTTAATATTTCGTCAACAGCTTATTACTTAGACTGTTATTGTAAGATGCTTTAAGCCTCAGGGAATAGACAAAATAAAAATGAACAGACTCCTTGTTGGCTTATCGGAATAGATTACTTTTCCAAATGCCCTCTAAGGGAGGTGAGACGGCCACAAGGGATATTTTTTATAAGTCGTTAAATTTCAAGACAGATTTGTCAAGACTTTTTTTCGGTTTCAGTGGCATTTTATTCCCTCTCAGTTACCAAAACGTGATCGCATGGATTTTCTGTGACATTTTTCCATTATATTTAAAGTGCTCTGTCTTTTTTTTCCTCGTTAAACATGTTCGTGGCTGCGTGGTGGGCGTCAAAACATAATAACTAGTATTTTACAAATGCCCAAGTTGCCTACCGCACGCAGTGATACGCACATTTTCAAGTGTCGGCTTAACATTTCCGAGATTATTTTTAATACGAATTGTGTTTAACCATTGTTTTCTTTATGACATATTTACTTTAAGTAGACGGCTTATTTTCGTTGACGGTAAGCCAAAACATTGTTTATTTCGAATACATTGGTACATTTTAAAGAGCTCAAATTTCTTTGGTCGTTTCGTATAGTTTGGGCAATATCGTAAAATTTCTTGCTATAAAATCCATGATAAATGTTTTATATAACATTTTATTAGTAATCTCACATTTATCATTTCATTGTATCCCAATCCTCCAAAAGCAAAAACAACAAAAGGCTCTTTTCATCGGTGTAGCGAAAAATTCTTTGATAAAACATATGTTGATAGAAATTTGATAGCTTCATTTGTTCTCTATACTAATGTTTTATCTCATTACAATTCGCCACGGGACACCGGCGTGGGTTTGCCTATTATACCTAACAATACTCTCACTAAATTGTTTTAATAGACCTTGAGAAAACGAGAGTCATTATATATTGTATTGTTGCAAACGGAGTCTATCATCCCCATGTTCATAACACCTGGTATGATTTCAGATGTTATCATTGAACATTATAGTTACAATCATATGTTGTATGTGATGTTGATGATGATATAGCGCCGATGTTCAATTTAATGAACGCTTCGAAACACCGGCGCGGGTACGCAAAATGTATTTCAAAATTGGGGGTAAAATATTTTTGTCATCAATTTATGTTGACACTAAAGTATTAGATCAACCGCAAACATGTGATAGATCTATCACCGATTGTATCGATTGTTATCCGCAGAATATAACACCTCGCGCTCCTACATGCATACTTAGATACTTTTAGTCAGACGAGATTTGTGTTTAAGTTACTTGTGATAATGCATTGACATACCCGTTGACGTCACTGGAGACTAAATAATATAGGATTAGTCAGCAAAATAAACGATCTATCGTTAAAAATTTTGGCGGCAGGGACACTCATAAATTAGTAACCATATTCAATTCTACAATTCTTTCTGTGTAAAGTAAAAACGAAGGTAAGTCATGATTTTTAGGTGCCAACCTACAATCATATTTTATGAAGTTCTAAATCCATACTAATATTATAAATGCGAAAGTAACTCTGTCTGTCTGTCTGTCTGTCTGTATGTTACGCTTTCACGGCTAAACCACTGAACCGATTTTGATGAAATTTGGTATAGGGGTAGATTAGACCATGAGAAAGGACATAGGCTATGTTTGGTCGCGATAACCGACATCCACGCGGGCGGAGCCGCGGGCAAAAGCTAGTCTATATATATAAAAATCAATGCCACTTTTCGTTGTAATGTTACAACTCAACAACGCCTTTACCGATTTGGCTAATTTTGGTCTTGAATTATTTGTGGAAGGTTTGTACGTAGAGAAAAATTCGAATAATTGCCGGGAACCGACATCCACGTGGGCGGAGCCGCGGGCAAAAGCTAGTTGTTTCTAAAACTAGGACTTCTCCTTGTTTAGTTGTCATACAAGTATGTATAAAAGTATAAAATATTTACGTATATGTGTGAATAAACAAAGCTTTGTTAAAAAGCTTCCAGTTTTCAACTAAATCTGTTATTGATTTGCAATTGAAATCTTTTAGAGATGTGACCTATTTATATCATTTGTGATTTAAATAATGTTTGTAGAGGTGCACCGCATTGCGACAGAGCAAAAGTGTTGCATAATGTATAACACTGTCGATAGTGTTTATAAAACATGAGTATAAATATCTGAAGAGAAAAATAAAAGATTTAGTTCGAGAATAAATAAACTACCATTTTTAAGTTTAATATATTGCATTGGATATTATATTTTAGTAGAGTTTTGTAGGTTATTTCATTCTCCATCAATGACTTCTCAATGCCAATAAGACTGCATTTTCTTGATTTTTTTTTTCAAATCTCACTTAAGGCACGGAACAGATAACTTATGGACAAAATGTATTTTATATCAAATTATATCGTATGTCATAATAGTACGCCACAGCACTACTTGGACATGTACCTACTACCTACTATTAATGTTATTACTTATTATTATACACAGTTGTCTTAAGGAAAATTTTGTACTTTTTATAGTAATAAATGAATTATGAATTATGAACATGGAAAAAATGTTGCAAGTGGGTTGACCAATACCTAAATTCAAACACTGCCTTGCATTTGGGCTTTTTTATTTTTTTATTATTTTAATTAATCCTTAACGAACATACAAAAACTTCTATCAAGTTAACCTATACAAACAATGTATTATTTGTAGTAATAGTAACAGCTTTGAGGCTGTACAAAGATTTAGTACAGGCTTACTGTTCCCTTTGCCAGAAACCAGTGGACGGCGAAATTACCTCCAGACAGGTAAGCCTCTTCCTTTGATAACTATGTTACAGGATATTGGAATAGGGAAGGGAACTTTTCTGCATCAAGTGTACACTTGTCGATGATTTTTCTTTGGAACAGAGATGATCTTATAAGAATTGTGTTTGAAAGTCTGGATAGTTATATGCTTTTTAAAGATATCGTTTCTTTTTCTTCAAAAATATTCATGGGTAGTTTTGGATCTTTGGGATTTGGCAAACTGGTACGTACAGCTGAAAACTGATACATCATTGGATTGATGGACGAGACCGAGAGTGCAGGGTTTCCTTACAGAGTTGGGAGATCAGATAGCAGGGATCAGACAATATTCCTTTTGATTATAGTTATGTATAAAGGAAATATTCAATAATACACTTGTAGTTTTCCACATAGGTTAATTTTATTTTTGAACCTGACCGGTTTCACTCCCGGCATTCGCAAAGGTTTACATTATAACGGTTGTAAAAAACTGGTCCGGTTCGGTTAAAAAAGAAACCGGTCAGGTTAAATAATAAAATTAAATTCTGTGGAAAAGTACAAGTGTATTATTCAATATGTGTAGGTAGTAGATTCCACCATTAGTAACAAGATATATCAATCGTACAAACTGCCTAAAATGAACTCTATTAGAATCGTAATAGCTTTTTTTTTGTATAGGACACGTCAGTTCACTTCGCATGATGGTACGCTGAGGGTTGGTGGCCTTCAGCTTGACGACCATATAAGATAATTTTTCACGCCCCGCTTAAAGGACTCGGGACTGTATTCAGAAAGAAATCACTTATGCTGGTCAATAATTCCAAGACTATAAATATGTTGCAGCAAAGAAGAAACTTTCCACCTTTTATCGCGATATTCTGCCTCTTAATTAATTATTATTACGCCTTAATTGATCTCCAAAAGTGACCAATAGTAGTACATGCAGTGAGAGAAGCTATCGTCAACAATCGTTTTACTGCTTCTGTTAGACCAATATAGATAATAAAATATATGAATTGATTCTTCAAAATTATTCTAATACTATCTTCATTAATAATAAAGACATAATTCCATATAGATATGTAAATATGAGATCACATTTCCAAGTTCAGAGCACGCATTATATTAAAAAACAACGACGTAATAAACATGACTTCATTGACTGCAGGTGACTACACCCACGTCCTATTTTCCGGTCTTACTCCATACCCGTTTACTGCTTCCCTGCTGATCGTACAACTTCATCTTATATCCATCGTTTATTTATTTATGACTACACAACTAGAATTTATGTAAGTAGTTATTATGGCAAGGAAAGTATTCGATAAAGGTTTATATGATTACCATTTGGGTCGATATCTTTATTATATTGCAAAAAAATGAGTTGCTAAATGACAAGAGACACATTCGACACTGACCACCTTCTATATTCAATAGGTATATTTCATATCACTACGGCCGTTCCCAATAACATACTGGCAGGTAAAGATGGATCGCATCTACGTATAAAGTGCTCGGCTGTTTAAATTCAAAATATAGTAACTCATATTTCACACCAATTTCGGAAAATAAAATTATACCGCGATGCGCTTTCCCGCAAAAAAATTAGTTACCATGTTTTGAATTTAAACAGCCGATACGTCAAATTTGTCTGTTGCGATCTATTTGAATGAATTTTTTATAGCATTTATTATGCTAACTGTTAAGTTCGAAAAACATTGGAAAAAATGAAATGCTCAAGTGAGACGTAAGGGCCGGTTCGACCAAACGCGAGTAAAGTTTATTCACAGAATAAACAGCCAATATGTGGCTGATATTGGCTGTTTATTCAAGGAATAAACTTTACTCGCGCCTAGTCGAATGTACCATTAGACGGAACGTGGTTACCGTGACCTATGGGTGTGCACAACACCAGGGGAGTCACACACACACTCGTGCTACCGACCGTGACCTTGTAAGAGCAGAGAGTTTCTGTGACGTCGCAGAGGACAAGATTTCGGTCTTCCCATTGACAGCACAAAAACTCTCCAGTAACCTCTGGCTACCGTACTCACCGATCGGAACACAAGACGAGGTTATTATAGCAGCAGTATTCTGTAGGGCAGAGGTACTTTCTCAGTCGGTCTTCCCATCGACAGCGCAGAGAAATAAGATCCCGTTGACTGCACTGCACTGCATCTTTTTTACTTTGCTGTGGTTCACTCATACGATTCCGGTTGATATAATTACCGGTGTTACTATTATTACTAAGAATGGTAGTAACACGGGCAATAAATGGAAAATAAATAATTGCTTAATAAAAATCTATCCATCTTGCGTCGGTAGCTTAGTGGTTGAGGTGTCAGCCTTACGATCGAGAGGTCCCGGGTTCGAATCCTGGCCATTACACTACCGACGTGAACCCACTCCTAGCACAAGCAATTTAGCTTAGTTGGAGGGGTTAGAGGGAATATTAGTAACTTCAGCTCTAATATTCTTAAAAAAAAAATCTGTGTATCACCAGGCTGTATATTATGAACCTTGATGAAATTTTCACAGATGATTATATTTCCTTTACCGCTATAATATTTTTCTTAAACAGGAATGTTTCTTAAAAGAACTGCAATGTACCGTTCAAAAAAAAACTTGCTGGAATATAATCGTACGACCATACAAATTATAGTATTTCCTTGAATTCTCAATTAGGTAAAAACTATTAGCAATAATAAAACTGTAAAGTTACAGATAAAGGTATTTTACCAAAATTGGTAAGTATTGATCAGTTGAATGAGTAGTGTTAAATGTCAATGCTATAAAATTGAAAAGAACTGAAAGTAACTTTTATAATTAAAAATCTTTATTACAGGCTACAATCTTTCCTGCACGGTTACCGCGAAGTCTTAAAACTTAAAACTGCATAATGCATATATAATGCACAATATTTGGCCATGTAGTAGTATTTAGCCATGTGTAGTTCTGCGGTAGCCTAGTGGTATGGGTAATGGACTGCTGAGACGAGGTCTCGGGTTCGATCCCAGGTTTACCATGGCACACACCAATGACTTTTCGATGCTTTTCGAAGTTATGTGTGTATTTATCGCAGGTTTATAAGTGCCCGGTTAATGGCAATAGGCTCGCCACCTATTACATTGGGACCCAAACATAAACTGGCGAAATGTGGGTGCTAGCACCTCTGCCTACTCCTTCGGGGAATACAGGCGTGAGTTTATGTTTATTTGGCCATGTTGGATTCCCGGTGGAGTAGAATCAGCCTCCCCCCCCCCCCCCCCCTCCTCTTCCTGTAGGTGTCGTAGAAGGTGACCTAGGGGATAGGGCTGTTGTCCATCCGAAACTAAACATACAACCCATGATTAAGCTTACCCCCTATTACTTGGGACCGAAAAGGTGTCCCGAGGAGAGCTACACCGTAAGGGATGGCCCTGGGTCAGCCGGGGTGCGAGGGATATGTCGATGACAACCTCACCTCCGGTCCAGCACCACGACCTACAGTCGGCGTGCAGTTTTAGTCGGTTCGAGTCCGACATAACCTTCCCTTCCGGCTCCGGCAGGGGGGTATCCGAGGGGATTTCCACACGAAAAAAAAAAAGTCCGAAAATTCTAGTTAGCCAGATGTGAGTATTAGTAAACTTCTGCCTACCCCTTCGGAGATTTACAGATATGAGTAGATGTATATGTAGAATTATGCTTCCCATAAAAAGTGCTAAATATAATGTAAAACATATAATTTATTAAAATCATATAAATAAATAATATTTCATGTTAACACAAAAGCTATGATACAACACGTATGATCATAACGGTGTCTGACTATGTAACCAATAATTTCACGTCTCAAATATACTTATTTATGTTGAGATTAATTACTTTAAGATCACATAAGTAAGAAGGTCACTGTGATTCTAAATCAACTCTAAAATAAATGTTAGACGAGCAAATATACGAACTGGGGTGTCAACGCCTTCTAAACAGAACTACCATTATATTTAAAATGTGTTTAATAATTATAGCCTCATTGTTTTTTTAACAATAATAATACCTACTTAAATATTCAATCATTTATTATACATAATTTAGAATCCACACCACAATTTTGTTTGTTTAGAACAACCCATTTTATTTACAATAGCGGTACTTAGTTTTTAGTTTTTATTTTTATAAAGGACACGTCAATTTGACTTCACCTCGCCTAATGGTAAGCTAAAGCAAAGTCTCGAAAAGAGTGTCATCATCGTAAACATTTTAGTTTTTGGATTTGCCAGATTTTAAATGATTTCTAACCATGAGTGGCAATAAATTAAGTTTACATCAGGTTGATAATATGTTAATAACATTATTTCAAACAAATTAGTTGCAGCTTCATACCTGGCCCTCATTTAGTGATGTTGAAGAAAGCCAAACTTTTCTTTTATTTATAAAGTAACATTAAGTATGCTTACTATAAAAATCGACATTTTTCCAGATGTATTGTATTTGTATAGTTAGCTTATTTAATGCTTTAAAAAATTCATTCAAATTTTTAGGCGCAGTAATTAAAAATCAATGTTTGAAAACGATTGACAAATCATTCATTTGTTTCGATAGTTCTTAAGAACATCGTTAGATGACTCCACCGTCGCCTAAGCATAGAAGGAAAATTTGATGTCTTCGTGCGTGGTACGGTGACCTAATCGCGGGTTTGAGTCCCACCCGAGCGATTCCCTTTTGCTGATGCATTCGATCTAACGACCATTCAATTTTATTCACCCGTTTTTGTTTTACGGCAAGTAAACTATAATTTTTCAAAATCTTTCTACTTGTGAATAGATCCTATTAGTGACTTCCTTTATCAATTCTAACTATTTAGGAAATCTGTGCCTTTATTTTAGTCGACAACTACAAATCTTAGAGGAACGAACGACACATGGGAGGGCCCATCTGTCGAATACTCACATGTTACACAGTCACACAACCAATTATTTGTAATCAAGTTTTAAACTTGAAGCGTCTTAGTAAACAGTATAATATTATTGCTGCAATTAAGTACTGTTTCCTGCAGTAGAAAGAAGCCTATGTAACAGTGAGCAAATATACTTATTTGACTTTTTGAAGACTTCATCATAATGTACCTAGCGATTTCATAATTGCGACTATAGTTGGTACTGTGGATTTGAAGAGCATAGTCGCTTTTCTGCGAGTGACTGTCGTCCAACCTCCCCACCCCAATAAGAAAACCGTTCGCCGTGTACCAAATTGCAGGTGATTTTGACGTAGGGCCCTGTAAAGCCTCAAAATTTAAAACTTTTAATGCTGAGTTGGCTTGAGCTAATAGCTGACCTTTGTTTAATTTGTTCATATGATGTAATTTGAGATACCTACATATCGTTTTTTATATTAAATCATATTATTAGCCACAGCTACCTTCTGTGGGTGTCGTAAAAGGCGACTGAGGGATAGGGTTATTTTCCATCTCACAGTAAACACAAAGCCTCCACAGCAAAAATCTTCAGTGGTATTAATTCCAATATGAAGTCGCTAAACTCTCCACGTTTATACCGTATCTATAGTCACGTCATCATACTATAAATAGGGCCAATCTACGAGACAACACTATCCAATCCACTGAGAACAATAGCTTTGTACACCGATTGTAAGGGTCTAGTCTAGACGACATGTTACTTATGTTTGTAAGATGTTATCACAGATTGCTACCTGCAATATACTTCAGCATAAATGTTATAAGATATAAGCAATATTATTTCCAAAAAAATAACTTGCAATTAATATGCTAAGTAATTGATTTATAGATAGATAGATGATAGTGACATTTCGCTGGCCGGTGCGGTATCGTGGAATAGAATCCATACTAAAATTATAAATACGAAAGTAACTCTGTCTGTCTGTCTGTCTGTCTGTCTGTATGTTACGCTTTCACGCCTAAACCACTGAACCGATTTTGATGAAATTTGGTATAGGGGTAGATTAGACCTTGAGAAAGGACATAGGCTATGTTTTGTCGCGATAACCGATATCCACGCGGGCGGAGCCGCGGGCAAAAGCTAGTGATAAATATGTATGGGATTTGACGTATATGACAGTTGTCAACGAATGTCACATACGTCAAATTCCATACATTCGTCATTCTATTCTACAGTACGCTGGCCAGCGGGTTGCCACTAAACTTGGCAAGAGGGACTGATTGTTATATAAGTACTTATAAGCATAAATCAATATAAAAATTATTCGAATACATCGAAAAAATGAAATGCTCAAGTGGATTCTTGAACCCATGACCTTTTCCTTATAGGGGAATGCTCTTCCAACTGAGCGATTGTGCTAATCGAATTTTAAAGTTAATTTATTCAATGCTATAAAAAAATCATTCAAATAAAGAATCATTATAGCCCTTGTTTTAAACATCTGTATTATGTAAAGAAAACGAGGGTAAAATGAAATCGGAGGAATATGTTAAATCATTAACTTTAGTTACACAAATTTGGAGAATTAGAACAATTGAAAGTTGCCCCATAATCGGCTCCAACAAGATAATTATCGTCAGACTCAAACAATAGCATCTTTAGACCTTTGACTTCTTTTGTCAAAACTTCAAAGATAAGTAATTATAATTTTAAACGAATTTGTGGAAACAAAAAAGGGGGAAAGGGATGTAAAAAATTCATCCATTTTCATTTGAGACTTACAAAAATAGTGTTGTCAAACCCCCGTCATGTCACCAGCGGCCGTGTCCAAGTTTTTCTAACTCCTGTCACCCTTCAAATTGCGCTTTGATATTTTTAATGCTTGTACTTCACATGGGAATGTTATGAATAAAATATGTGAGGTCTAATTTTAATCACGTGAAACTTTTTTTTAATTTAAAAAGTTTTTTAATAATTGATAAAAACAAAGACGAGCGTTTGACGTCTATCTCACCGGCTGATAATGGAAGTGATTACAAGGTGCTGTGTATAATATAAATCATGAATAAAATGTTATTTATTTTTGACTTTTATTCTTCCTATACAGACTCCGTTGATCATTTATTTATGTTAAAACTAGCTGTGAAAATCGATCTACGTTTTAATACGTTTTAACCTTAATATTTTTAATACAAATAAAAGTAGCCTTATATTATAACATCACTTATCTACAATACAAACACATCAAAATCTGCTCAACCGTTTTAGAAATTACACGTTGGAAACAGACAAATATTGTGTCAATAGGTATCGTGTATATACGTTCAAATGTATCCATTAATATAGTTTTTAAACGTTACAATCACATGGTTTTTTATGGAAATTCGCGATAAACATCAGCAAAAGTAAGTCAAAATATTTATCGCGTGAAGTCCCGAATTGTCATAAAAAGCCATGAGTTTAAATCGCGATAGTATAAAAATAACGTTACAATCATACACTTCAATTTCATTTATTTATATAGATAGATATTTTATGAAGATACTGTCAACATGACATAAAACTAGATTAAAAAACAATGCATATTGAACATATTTAATGAATAGCACAATATCTGTAAATGTTTAGACTGAACATGAAGGCATACACTACACATGTCATATTATTATCACGGCATACATTTGGCACGCAATCTCATTCAAATTCGAATATCGAATTCATTGTTTGTCACAGCCAGTGACCGTAAAACATGGTGTCAATAGACATGATATGCACACACAAAAGGTAGGACATAGTTTTGATTGATTCAGGTGCACTTACATAAGTATGTGGGTGGAATAATTTGTAACTTGTATGCTCCCGGGATAAGGGACGACGGTAAGGTTAACGTGGATAAGTCACAATGGTTCTCGTCGTACCTACACCTTCTAATATCACTTTGGTTTATACCTTTTTCTTAAATACAAGTAGCCTACGTTATAATTTAGGCATCATTTATTTTAGAAAAAGTATTAATGTATAATTCCGACCGCTTTTAACAATACTGCCGACGCATGCAGCACATAAATTACATACGTTACTTTTTAAACTTCGATACGGATAAAGTCAAAACTATTCGGAAGCCGCAATGAATTCCTTTAGAGACTAAAGGAAGAAGATAGTCCGGTTGACCGGTCCGCATGCCATGCATGTCATGCACTCATGCAACGGCAGTTGTCGTATACGGTCGGCTTCAAAATCATTCCTTTAAGCACCCGCGGGGAAAACAAAATACAAATCGAAACACTAAGGAATTAAGTTGTGGACACAGCTTTTTTTTATCGTGCGAAAAATCCCCACGGATACCACCCCCACGGAGTCGGTGGAGGTGGTTATGTCGGACTCGAACCGACCAAAACGCACGCCGTCTTGGGTCCTTCGTTGCCGGAGGTGAGATTACCAAAAGCATATCTCTCGCACCCCAGCAGACCCAGGACCATCTCTTTCGAGATGGCCCCCTTCGGGTTGTGGGGACCTTAGTGCCCCCATCTAGCCCCGGGTACGGGGAGGCGCGCTTTGCGCCGCCGCCGCGGCCTGCTTCTGCTAGGGTGACAGGCGGCTCCACCGGTCACCCTCAATTGTGGACACAGCTAGTGTGTAATAAACATATTAATTTCTGAGGCCTACACATAGTATCGCCATAGTCACCTAGCCTATCAAGATTCTCAACCAATATAACGCTCCGGCACCGGTACAGTACGCTTTATGCTGCGTCATCTCTCGAGACTCCACAAGACAGGTTTACATTATTCAAATCCATTTCCATCTCTACAATGAAACACATAAAAATAAAAATTGAACTTACTAATATCTTAGTAGCCATATCTTAGAGTCGAAATTTGTTTGGCATTACATTTTTGGAACAGCAAAGTTATGTGGTTACGATCATTGCCGGTAACAAAGCTAAGCTATGTTGAAACAGCGCTTTAGCAGGACAGTAATGCAACACTTATGGTAATGTCCAGCATATTCTTCACTCAATTAACTTGTATGAAAAATGTTCGATGAAGCAGTGATTCATATTTTAAACATGGTAAGAATTAGATTTGAAGCTAGTGTCTTGTGAAACGATTTAAGTTTGTGTACACCTAGAAAAAGGTTGTAAACGTACCCGTTACCGTAAATATATCTAATAAGAATATTCTAATCGAATACATAGGCAGAGGTGCACCAACACTCACATTTGGTCAACTTACGATTTTCGGTTCAACTCCCATGTAATAAGGGGCGAGCCTATTGCCGTGAAGCGGGCACTTTGTCATGGGCTGTATGTTTACTGTCTGATGAAGAACAGACAAAGTCTTTAGTTGTCTTCCATGACACCCACAGGAAGACATGAGTTGATCTTATTCCACTTCACCGGGCAACAAATAATCTAATAAGAATAATTTTAAGTACAATAAGTGTACTTTTAAATTGTTTACGTTTCCAATAGCAGTTTTACTTATTAGTCAAACAATGTAAGTATCGTTATTTAAGAAACAAGTCCACCGTTTCAATGAAATTTCTACATCAGGTAAATGAGATAAAATGGATTTAATCAGAACATTCCAACTATTAGGTAATCTGTGATTAAGCTTCAAGTTAAGTTATAGTAAACAACGAAATAGAAAATATAAATATACCTCCTGACCTGTTTTTGATATCTATTTGTGACTTGAAGCATTGAACTTAATTATCCGATTTATTTTGAATAGTATTCGTTGTTTTACCAACTTATTTTCGATAGTATGCGGTAGGTTCTATTCAGCATAATAAATTCTATAAAATTTCATCTAAATAATTGGACGGAGTAATCAAAAATAAATGTAAAAAAATGGTTGAAAAATCATTCCTTGGCTCCAAAAGTTCGTAAGAGTGTTGGTAGATGACTCCACCGTCGTCGCATTAAAGGCGGATATAAAGAAAAGGGAAACTTCAATTGATTTAGGCGTGGCTCAGTAGCTCAATTGGAAGAGCATTCCCCATGTAAGAAAAAGGTCGTGCCCCACCTGAGTAATTAATTTTTCCCGATTTATATTTTTCATCATAAATAATATATAGGTGTCTATTATAAATTTCACAATTAAAAAGTTTCTACTTCAAAAAGTCTTCGAACAGTACTAACGATGACCTTTTTAACTCACTGAAATTCAAATGAACTAAAACTAAAATTATATAAAGTTTGAATATTAAGTGTAGACCAAGAACTATGTTGGTCAGCCGACCTTCATAGTGCGTGCATCAGATAAAGAAAAGAATAATACTTACTGTATTTTTAAAAGTGAATTGCTGCCAGGAGTATTTATTCCGAAAAAATACTTGAATTTCCAGTGGCCATTTGTCTTCAAGTCACGTACCTGTTACACTTGTCGGAGTTTCATCTCGGTCTCAAGTTTCATGAGTATACTGTACCAGAAAGACAAATCTTCTTTACTTTTCAGTGGTAAATGTTGAGTATTCTTGACATGAAAAAACAAACTTACTTGTAGCTACTTCCTCATACATTATTATTAACATCGCCTTGTGATTTAATCCGTGTTAGTTCAATTCCTGTGTAAATATCGGATGAAAAAAAACTACGGCCTCAATGCCGGAGCAGGGTCGGGGAAGCTTATGTCGGACTCGAACCGACTAAAGTATAAAGCCGAAGATGAGGTTGTCTGGCATTTCCCTTGCCCCTCGGCCGATTCTATGCTATCCCTTTCGGTCTGGTAAGTACCTACTCCTTGGGTGAGTCTATGTTGCTGATGAATAGTGATACTCAGATGTGCTGTTCATATTATACATGGCCGATATTGTGGACTCGTTCCATTCCAACATTGCAGGTTCCACATGTATGCGGATGACACACAATTATACTTGTCCTTTAAACCTACTGATACAATTACAGCAATGTCAAAAATTAGTGAGGTATGTAGCATTTTTATAAGATTAGAATTTAAATAAGTCCCGTTGTTTATTTGGGAGGAATATGTGCGGAGTAATCCAAAATCAACGTTCAAATAAAAATTGTAACATCAATCATTGGTTCTGTTAGTTCGTACGAGTATCGGTAGATGCCTCCACTGTCGTCTTAAGACGGATATAGGAAAGTTTGGATACCTTCAGGCGGGCTCGATGGCTGTGTGGTGGCAGTTCACCCTGTAACGTAAAGATCGCGGGGTTGTATCCCGCCTAAGCTGATTCAATTTGGTGTATCTTAATCGATTTGAATAATTAGCATGTCTACCAAATGTTTTAAAACTCACTCATCATACTAATATTTCCTCTTAGTATAGATAAGTAACTGAAGAAGTATTTAAGTGAATATTAAATGCATGTGTTCTCCCTTCTTCCATCCTAACAGATATTCTTACCAACGTAACATGTAGAGGTAGACGATTGTTAATATGTAAGTATGTCTGTCTTAAAAATCTTTCGTGATAGTGTTCCCACATGAAGATATTTTCTTTAATTAATAAAAATGGCTTCATTAATTTATAACTTGATAGAATTTAATTAATTCACACATCTCATATCTTATTTCAACTAATAGGAATGACAGTTTATTCACAGCGTGAACACATTTACTTTGAATTATCCATTACAAAAACTGATACTTTAGAATTAATTTATGAGACTGTACTATAAATAATTAAAAAGTGTCGGTGTATATTCCTACAATTACTTAACGTAACAGATATTTATTATTGCAATTTTATGTTAATATGTTTCTCCGTACGTTCAAAGGAAGTTTTAAAAACACATAAACCTATAAATTTGTATACCTACGTAATATGAAATACCTTGAATCCACAATCGCCCATTACACAGAAACGGGAGATGATCAGATAAGTGAATCACAATAGAAACACGATATAAAGACATCATATCATTCTACAACAATAAATTCTAAAAGGGCGGTTAATAGTACAAAGAATGGAGGTTTGGGGACAAAATTATATATTTTTTTAGCAAATTTCAAGAACCACATCCCTTGGTACAATATGTGGGAACAAGAGAGGTGATCAAAACACAGAAAGTTTCATGTTACATAATTTATAGGTAGTTTTTATTGTATGATGTGGAGGCACGCTGTCCTTAGAATTTAGACGTGGTTTTGGAACAATTTTATTGTCATTTAGAAATAGATGTTATTTAGAGTAAAGGAAAGAAGTGGTCGTAAAGAATGCTGTGTAATACAAAGCAGCATTTTTGCAACTCCGGTCTATTTGTGTGGATATTTAAGTATAAAATGAATTACTAAAAGAAAAAGTCCTTAGAATTCTTAGCATGATAAGAAAATTATTTTGTGATTACCCATCATCCAATTGGGATATGGTTCCCGCTGGATCCCTCTGTAGCCCCAAATCCAGTCACCTAGTCCTCCTTTTCAAGAATGATTTAACTAGGCTATTACTAGAGTAACTGTTTTCTGTCTTGTCATCGCCGATCCTCGTCCGTTACCAGATGAGCACCCAATCCTCCACTTTATGTATCCCTTTTTTTTTTTTTTTTTCGTGCGGAAATCCCCTCGGATACCCCCCCTGCCGGAGCCGGAAGGGGAGGTTATGTCGGACTCGAACCGACTAAAACCGCACGCCGACTGTGGGTCTTGGTGCTAGGCCGGAGGTGAGGTTGTTATAGACATATCCCTCGCACCCCGGCTGACCCAGGGCCATCCCTTACGGTCTGGCCCTCCTCAGGAGGAGGGACAACGGTGTCCCCAACTCGCCCCCGGAATGGCCACTTTATGTATCCTGCCGTTTTCAGGTCGAAAAACTTAATGCTATCTTTTTCTACCTTCTTATATACAAATTTGAAAACCTAGAGAGTTGAGCAGTGCTCTTAAAATTTTAAATTAGATTTTAGTTCTTCGAATTTCACTAAATAGTTACTTTATATTTTGGTTTTATGTTTCCTTACAAAGATAGTCAAAGTATCAAGTACTTTTAGTTCATAAGAATTGAACACAAGTCCGAGCCTTATAAAAAATATTTTATTTTAACTTTATTACATTCTCATAAATCATTGCCACACGGCCTATAGAGTTCATAATATAGCAATTAATATTTATTTCTGTTACATGAAAACCGAGAACGCCTGATCATAGATTTCGATAATTAAAAAAAAGCCATTCACTAATACAGATACAATCGTAGATACTAAAATATTGTGACGGGATCATGCTGTGATATATTTGCCAAAATGTGGGTGCTTTATCAAGATGTGGCATCGGCGACGTCCGCAGATGTTGTCTTGGGTCTATGAAATGCACATTGCAGTCACATTGGTGTATTGGCACAGTATGTTCTAAAATACGAATAAAACTTAGTAGTTTATCATTTTATTGTCGTTATTATGTCTATTGTGTATGAACTATGATTATGGAAGTCCATTTATGTGACAGACCACATTTCTTACTACAATTAAAATATATCACAGAGCCCTAAACTAAAAAAAAGACCATACAGGGTCTGTAGAAGAAATTATATAAATAGAGTTATCCAGTCTATTTATAGGTTTTTTTTAATTTCGTGAATGATACAGTCTTGACTTTGACACATAAACCACAGTTGTATCATGATTCACAAACCTCTTTGTTTGTTTAAATCCAACTAACATAGGAAGTACAAAGTATAAAATGTTAATTATACGTATAGGTTTCATTTTAGAATTTCTCAAAGTATATTTATATTATTTATAGTTGTTGCATACACTTTTTTTTAATACCAAAAACTTCAATCAACTAAGCGTTGAGTCAGTGACCGAAGGTGTAAGAAATCCTGCCTAGATAAAGCTTGCTAGTTGAAAGATAAAAATATTATTTATCACCGTTGTCCAGCACGCAATCTAGACAAATTAAACGAGTTACTTGATCAGACGGAATCTTGGGGACAAGTTTTGATGTACCTTGTGCATCATGTTCTAAGAAATGAATAATATTGTGATATAACCCTTGATGCAACACGATATCTTCCAGATAAAAACTATAATTAATTAAAACTCAAATAAGGTGAGATTTGATCAATCAGATGTAACAGAATACAGTAGTACTTTCACTGCGTAACAGTTCAAAACTTTTAAAACATAAAACCTTGATTGACTTGTCAAATAATTTGATATTTTCGCTTGCCAGTTGAGACATTAAAATCAATACATATTGACAGATATATTACTTTATATTACAAAAACTGGTTGCTATTTATATTTGCCTAAATGTTATACCTACGTTAACCAATTAGGATGGTAATTCATTTATCTACAGTTTTACTACTGTCAATAAAATGGTCGGCTACTATTTTTGGCGTAGAGCTAAAGCAACGCTCTAAGTGGCCACAATCGTTTTGGGTCTCCACTTACACTACTTGAGTATAAAAAAAACAAAGTATACGGCTCGAGCATACATCAGTGACAGAAAAAAACACCAGGTGCCTACCAAAAGCGTTCATTGTTCCAGTGAACGAGAAAGATTAATAAATCTTTAGAGAGTTGAGTATCTGCGGACGATCTCGCGGGATGCGAGCTCTGGGCCAGGACGTGTTATTGCAAGCCTATTCAGATGCCACAGTTGAGGCCAAACAGCCCCTTTGTCATGACAAAGGTGTCGTGCAAAGAAAAAGGGTCCCTATCGACAATCTGCCTTATCAGATCCAGTTCCCTTCCGAAAGGTCTCAATAGGATAGTCTGCGTTTTGAATGCGGTGGATCTAATTCCCTCGGTCACAATAACGTCACAGTAACATGAATTCCAATTTAGTTGGACAGAGAGTGCAATCAGGGTAAAAAGAGTTCGAAGGATGTTATCAAACATCGAATTGATAGGGCCTCGCATTGTGTTGAAATAACATTTTGTGATACACCGTTCTGATTTTAATGTAAGATCTATCCGTCCGCGTGGAATAATGAATATATATTTATATTAAGTTTTTAGAAGTTTTTCAATTCACTGCATGCCTAATTTTTCTCTCTTTTTTGAATGAATTTTACAGCATTAAGTATGCTAACTAGGCAAGGCAAGGCAGGATAACTAAAAAAAGAAGGGAAATTTAAATCAAATCGGGCGTGTTTCGGTTGCCGAATTGGTCAAGGCATCCCCCCTGTAAGGGAAAGATCGCGGGTTCGAGTCCTGCCCAAAAAGTTTTATTTTTCCCTATGAAGTCGATTTTCTCTCTTTGAGACCCTTCTACAAAGTACTTACTAGAAAACTAAAAATATTAAAGAAAATAGGTACATAATTCGTAATCAAGTTATGTTTTGATCAAGGAAAAGTGGAATTAATTTTGATGCATATAGAATTAGAGATATATTGAACATTATCATTACTATGCTAATTTTGTATTTCGTATACATGCGTATGATATACAAAATTATCATAGTAATGACATGCTTAATCTCATTCCACAATACACTACATCGTTAAGATATATTGTGATGTCGTGCCATTTCCATTAATACATTCTGAAATGTTGTTTTTTTAAGTACTAGATAATTACTATCAATATTACCAATCAAATCAACTTCAACTAAATAAAAAGTCACAAAATATTATTTCGATACAGACGATACACAATCTATTCTATTTGTATTTTGAATATGTAGGTGGCAAAAAACGTTTCGATAAAAAATTTACATATAATTGTAGCTCATTACAAATAATTCTCCATTCATCATATACGCATATAAAATCGGTGGACTAAACGAAAAAAAATGAAGTGACGTCCGATAAGATTGATGTTTGTCCTTCAACCCCAAAATACTTTATACTTATTAAGCCCGACAAGCTCTTTGGCTTTCTAAAAATCGACAGTAAACACAATACCAACAATTGGTTCGATCAAACGCAATATTAAGTTCGCTTGTCATTTTAACTATCATCTCTAACATCATCACAAACAACGAAAATCTTATATTCGATATTTTACTTTACTGTTATGAATTTAGAGTTAATATTTCTTCAGCATCATCAATGTCGAGGAAGCGCTGCTAAGAAAGGAGGTTATTGTCTGTCTCGTTTATGGGTTATGATTTATGACCAATGACTTCCAACGGGTTTTAGTCTCATGATAATCTTATTCAAACGCGCCTCTTGTGAGGTTCACAATGCTACCTAAATTAGCTATAGCCGTATCATAAGCTATTTTGATGCTTATAAGAGGTGCGTTTCGTTAACTGAACCGTGTGTGGCATGCATACACAAACAAGGTATGCCCTGTCATTTTATTTATACCAGTTAAACTTTTTGAATCACGATGTTCGTTTCCACACAATAAACAATGACATCGACTCGCGTTTTGTAAGGATTAATGATTATTTAATGAAGTACCTAACTAAATAAAACATAGGCTCTTACAAATCGTGTTTTTTTATATATTATCGCCAAAAGCGTTTCATTGCTTATCATCATTAAGAAATGAAATGATGATAACCTATGCAACGTGCAATGTCTCGATTCCATTTTTTTACAAGCTAAAACTAAAAAGTACTGCAACACTGAATTAGCTAATATTTTTAGGCTTTTATTTAGTTATGAACCATTTTATTTTAACTTTAGACAAAGAAGACCTGTTATTTCCCACATTCCACTTACAGAAAAATAAATTCTGCTAATAATAATCTAGAAATAAGTTGAAGGGCTGCACTTTCACTATCAATAAAGCTTGGTTGAACATTTTCATCGTCTACATTCTTATTGCTGATCAGGGTTACTAGTGTCTACCATTTCCAAACAACGTATCTGCAATCAGCTCAAAATTAATAAATAACAATCGTCTCAAAACCAATACATAAATTATAATATACCTCATGAATATTTTTTAGAATATCAATTTCTTTCCATTCATAAATATCGATTCCAAAACAGCCAATGATTTAGACATAAAATTTAATTAAATTCTAAACGCAATATTACTCTTATGTTAGTTCTGAGAATATTCCTACGATGTTTTTTTTACCCATAACAGAGCCAATCCGTCATACGATGCTGTCCCCTGCGGTAACAAAAAATATAAGTAAAAAGTTCCCTATTATACAACCCTTTCATTGTGAACGTAAGTACAGATTAGTTTCAAGGGAAGGGATACAATCTAAATGACATGGCTGTACGCTCCGTAGACCATTCTTCATGTAGAGATTTTGGTTGATAAGTATGAAGCCCATCCATAAAAGTAGCTTACCTGATTGCTAAGCTATGTTCAAGTTATGACAAAGCTAAACAGTCAAAATGTCATGACCACTCAAAAGGAATTAAAATTCGTTATTTATTACTATTTTGTATTTATTTTATTTGCTCATAAACCTATAACGACTACATGACTTTTTGCTGTACAAAAGTATTATAGTGTAAAACAATATCTAGACGATAAGAGTGCCAATAATTCATAGATTTGACATTATGCTTAAAATTTGCAATTCATTATGTACCTATTTTAGTTCTGACATTAAATGATTTAATGACATTAAAGTTTGCACGCTCTACGGAGCAGAATATGCTGTACCCGCTAGTTTTTAAGACCTACAAATGTAACCATATTCGATGCAAATAAAGATTTTGAATTGCATTGAATTGAGTTATTTTTTGCCGTTTCATACTGAAATGCATAAAAGAGCTTAGATAAAGGTCAATTGATTTAGAATATTGCCAATAGTATTATTCTTTCATTATCAATTAATAGGTATTGAAGCGTCATCTATTAATTAGCAGGTGTAACTGCTAGCAGGTAAGGTTGGCTTGGGTCTCAAGATCTAGGTGGGACTCCTAAATACCCAACAGTAAATTGACAACAGTGGTAAAGGCATAAATAAGATTGCCCTGACATGATAAATCAGGTAACTTAGTATACATGAAATTAGATTGTCACAGTCATAAGTTCGAGTCCTTCCCTGAGTTTTCATTAAACCTTTATGTTACCTATTTTGTAATACAAATTCAATTAAAAAACCGTACTTACGTACCGGTACGTACCGTAAAACAGGGTGAATAGAAATAAAGTGGTCGTTATATTTTTTCGAATAATTTCTTATACAAAATTTCAGGTATCACCAGATTTGATAATACTGGTAATTAATTACATTGAACTATTCCATAGTTTCACTTGAAAGAAAATAACTAGGTACAGAATTTAGCTGACCATTTTATTTCTATTCACTCATAGATCTCTATTCACCCCGGTGCACTAAAGTAATAAATGTAGTTGATAAAAGTAAAATTTAACCTAAAATTAAAACTAAAATCTTGTATTTAAATTTTAATTTCTTCATTACCATTTCATTCCACACTAAACTGTTTCTCGAAGAGATATAATTTTAACTTTTGATTTACGCATAAAATATCTATAAAATCCCGGCTACATTTTAATTACACCTATAAACGGATGTCCTAATACACCGTAGATTTTATAGCTCATTTTTTGTTTACACAGAGCGATATGCTTAATTAAGTGGACGATTAAAATAAAGTCAAAACATTGTCCACTGACCCAACAGACCGGAGCAAGGCAGTGTGAATTGTTTTTATACGTCCTGTTTTAATTAAATTTTTAGTTTATTGAAGTCTTCATTTTGTTTGAAGGCGTTTTAAAGACAGTCTGTGATTTTGATAATGATTTGGTCTAAATGGTTAGAAAAACAAATCGTCTGATGTTAAAAATAATCAGGTTCAAAAATTATACACTAGTACTAGGATATGCATTTTAGAGGTTTTGGGTTCCAATCTTGGTGTTTCTACTATGACGTGTTTTTTTATGAAATAGGGAGGCAAACGAGCAGACGGATCGCTTGATGGTAAGCGGTTACCGCCGCCCATGGACACCCGCAACACCAGAGGAGTCACAAGTGAAAGAAGAAAGAACAAAGAAGAAAAGAAGAAAGAAGCGTGCCTCCCCATTCCGGGGGCGAGTCGGGGACACCGTTGTTCCCCCCCTCCAGACCGTAAGGGATGGCCTTGGGTCAGCCGGGTTGCGAGGGATTGTCGATGACAATCTCACCTCCGGCCTAGCACCGCGACCCACAGTCGGCGTGCGGTTTTAGTCGGTTCGAGTCCGACATAACCTCCCCTTCCGGCTCCGGCAGGGGGGGGGGGGGTATCCGAGGGATTTAAGCACGGAAAAAAAAGAGGAGTCACAAGTGCGATACCTTCTTTTAAGAGTACGCTCTTTTCTTGAAGGTTGTATTAGTTCGGCAATACCACTGGCGACAGTTCATTCCGCTGTTTAGTTTCCAACACCTAGAATTCCTAACACAGCCATTAGGTTTAGCAGTTTTAGCTTTATTACTTTGCAAGCTATATTGGTAACTCTAAGTAAGTATCGAATACACAGGGAAAAAGAATCTTCTCGGGTGGGACTCGAACCCGCAGTCTTTCCCTTACAGGGGGAATGCCTGACCAATTCGGCTACCGAGACACGCCCGATATGATTCAAATTTCCCATCTTATACGTCTTTAAGGCGACGTGGCGGCATCCACCAATTTTCTTACGAACTATCGGAATCAATCGGGCGTGTCTCGGTAGCCGAATTGGTCAGGCATTCCCCCTGTAAGGGAAAGACTGTGGGTTCGAGTCCCGCCCGTGAAGATTCTTTTTTCCTGTGTATTCGATTTGTATAGTTAGCATACTTAATGCTATTTCCTTCCTTCAATCTAAGTAAGTATGTTCTGCAAATCAGTTTAATTATACGGAACTCTAAGTGTACCTACTTGTAATACTGTAATTTTTTTGGTGTACAATATAGAGTTATCTATCTATGCCGCACCATTAAGACCTGGAACTCCCTGCGAGCTCACGTGTTTCCTTCTTCCTACAGTCACGGGTCCTTTAAGCGGGGCGTGAAAAGGCATCTAATGAGGCGGTCAAGCTGAGTGCCACCACTGTTAACATGGTACATGTTTCCGATGGTGATCCTCTTTCCGAGACTTTGCCTTTGCTTAACATCAGGTGAAATGAAGTCAAATTGACGTGTCCTAAATAAAAAAATGAAAAATCTATCTATCTGTGTCATTTCGATTTACACTATACCTACTATATATTTACTTATACCTAGGTATTTATATACTAAGAGGCGCATTAGAAGGTTTCTTCAGGGTAGGCAGCGCGAGTGTAACGCCCCTGGTGTTGCATACGTCCATAGGCTGCGGTAACCACTTTCCATCCGGTGGGCCGTGTGCTTGTCTGCCACCTAAGTGGTATAAAAAAAAAACTTAACATCTTTATACACTCGCGCATTTATAATATTAGTAAAATTTTGCGACATTACTAATTACAATATAGAATACGTAAAATCTCAAATGAAAACATATATACTGATTTACAAATTCATTAATAGAAAGCCACAGTGCGTCTCTATTCCCTATCGGAAACCATCGCTAATATACCTACATTATTGCAGAATCAGTGGCTTATTAATTACGATGATACAGCATATTATGCCATTCAGTCAACCCTTCCCCTGCTCCCTGCTTTTGCGGATATTGGCGAATATTCGTGATACTCAATAAACAATAAACAGCTGACAAAGCACTCTATACATCAATTACATCTGTGTATATTCTTTTATTAACATTAGAAGAGGGCTATGTCAAGCACTGGATTAATGGAGGCTAATTTGTTGATTAATATTCTTTTAAAATATTCATTACGATTAGGTATATTTCGATCATGGCCAGAGATAATTTCCAACGAGCAGTTTTGGGAACTTTGTGTAGAAGTCCGGATCGACCAGCAGATTAAACGCCGTAAATGGAGTTGGATAGGCCACACTCTCTGAAGGGATCCAAACTACATACCGAGGCAAGCCCTATACTGGAATCCCCAAGGAAAGCGCAAACGTAGTCGTCCAAAACAGACCTGGTGGCGGACTATCATTGGCGAAGCGGAAGCCATTGGAAAACCCTGGAGCGAAGTCAAACGTGAAGTTCAAGACCGTACGGGATGGAAACTCACTGTAGACGCCCTGTGGAGATCAAAAATAGCTGACGAAATGCGTAGTTAATACCCTTTTTTCGCCGGGTAACCCCCGACTTCATCTAAGTACAAAAACATCATTTAGTTTAATTTACCATAGGAAGAACTTAAAAAATATGGTAAGTACGTATGTGTAATGATCATTAACCATATAATTACTATTTTGTAAATCGATTATAGAGGCACTAAACTGACCGAATTGACCAAAGTTTTTGACCGTAAACAGAGAGAAATTGTATCCGAACCTCGATGTTAGGCCGCATTTATATTTGATCTAGCCTTCCAATTAGACGAAACTTCTAATATTGGAGGGACTCCTTCGATTTAATTCATTTCAGTAGTTCGCTTTCAAAGTGTTTAGAAGCAGTGGTTGTTGCTTTTGAAGTTATTTCAAAATGAATTCCGGAAGCACTAGACGTGTTGTGTACTCCTTTGTCTGTTATTATAACAAAAAATTGGTACATTTAATTATCCGCTCCGGCTTGTTACTGAGGCAAAGGATGGACATTGCTATTCAGCGATGCACGATATCCTTTGAAGCGGCGAGTCTCCTAGCCGGATCGCCACCGTGGATCCTGGAAGCGAGATCCCTTGCGGCACTGTATCGGTTCCGTAAGGAGGCGCGGGAGCGGGGATACGATCCCGAGCCCGAGGACATTCGGGCCGAGAGGTCCCGGCTCCACGGGATCATGGTGGCGGAGTGGGAGCGACGACTTGAGCAACGACGCGCAGGGCATGCCGTCATAGAGGCGGTAAGGCCCATCATGGGGGAATGGCTAGAGAGGCCACATGGCAGCCTCCCGTATCGACTGACGCAGATTATCACCGGGCACGGGTGCTTCGGGCGGTATCTGTGTCGGATCGAAAAGGAGCCAACGTCCGAGTGCCATCATTGCGACGCGAGCGAGGACACGGGGCTGCACACGCTCACCGAGTGCCCGGCATGGGCCGGTCCGAGGCGGGAGCTAGTGGCGGCCCTGGGAGTGAGAGTTCTCACCCTCGCCACCTTCACAGCAATGGTCCGCTGCGCGGACGCGTGGGCGGCCGGTGTCTCCTTCTTCAGCGATCAGGTAATGGTCGTGAAGGAGACGGCGGAGCGGGAGAGGTGGCGCGGGCGAGAAAGACTCGCGGATCGCGCCGCCCGCGCGCGCAGGCAACTCGGGCGTCGGAGGGCACTGACTGACCTCCGTCCCCCATGAGCGCGGGCCTGGGGGTGACGGGTGGAGCCGCCTGTCACCCCAGCAGAAGCAGGCCACGGCGGCGGCGCGCTGAATAGCGCGCCTCCCCATTCCGGGGGCGAGTTGGGGACACCGTTGTCCCCCCTCCTGAGGAGGGCCAGACCGTAAGGCCCTGGGTCAGACCCACAGTCGGCGTGCGGTTTTATTCGGTTCGAGTCCGACATAACCTCCCCTCCCGGCTCCGGAAGGGGGGGTATCCGAGGGGATTTCCACACGAAAAAAAAAACTATTCAGCAAGGCAACGCTGCCAACGTCATGGGCATCTTTGCACCGGGAACGATACGGGGAGGGTTATTTGACTAGTAATTTATGAAATAAGTGATATATTATTTTTAGTTATAGTTTTTATATTATCTAAGAGATTTTTTGAAGAAATAACGTTTAAGCAATATTATGAATTTAACTTATTATACTTGATTATACTATTCCAGTAATGATTTATAATAATAACTAGCTATGATAAGTTCAGTGGTTTATCTCTGTCTGTCAGACAGTCAGACAGAGTTACTTTCGCACTTATAGTATTAATATGGAAGTATGGATTTGCAATGAGACAAAACGAACCTACAATTTGTGTATGAACACGCTCCCACACCACACACAGTTATCAGATAAATAATATTTGTACTTTAAACCCACATTTAATTATTATTTACCACATTACTATTAAAATGCAACCAATATTTTATTCATTCCAATTAAAGTCTATTCGATTGGACTGTATGTCCGCTAAGATGTAGGTTTCTAGCACGAGAGAGATGGACATAAAGATATAGAGTTGATATTTATTGACATTTTCTAATGTATGTTCGAAGCAATATATCATGGCGTCTTTCGATGGCACCGCTTCCGATAACACACCTCATTGTTTGCTGTACGCATAATGGATTAATGATAAAACACGTGGGTGTCCCTAATCTCCCGGCCAGGGGAAATCTACTGAGATGTCGATTCGACCAAAATATATTAAAGTAATGCCTTTGGTAATGAATGATCATGGTCAGATATTAAGTGGACACGATTTATCGCCGTTCCGTCTTAATGTAGAAATTTCTGATAGTGTGGTTATTCTGTTAAATGTTGTAACAGTAATCTAACGTATACTAACGCGTTTGAATACATTAGTCATTGTAGCGATAGACGTTTTCCTGAGATTAGCCACCAAGGTTTAGCTGTAATTTTATTGATTGTAAAGAATTTTTAAAGTTCAAAGTTTTCAATTTTTCATTTAATATGTTTGTAACGTTAAATAACGGATAGTGAAATTTTACGGCATTACTATCTTCAATACAATCAATTTTGCTATTAATATTAGCCTCAGTCACATTTAGATACAAATCTTCAATTGACACCAAAAAAAACTTACACCTTATATCAAAGCTATGAAATAATCAGTCAATGAAAAGAGAAATGATAATTGTAAGACGGGTGCTCTGTCTCGATTTTTTCTCAACCTTCTCTTGAACCTCAATTTCTTCTGGTGAAATTAGTCGATATTTACTTAGGACATCCTACTTTAATGCATATATGTACCTATGTTTTTTTTTACTAACATGCTAATATTATAAATGCGGAAGTAACTCTGTCTGTCTGTCTGTCTGTCTGTCTGTTTGTATGTTACGCTTTCACGCCTAAACCACTGAACCGATTTTGATGAATTTTGATTATCTTGAGTAAGGACATAGGCTATGTTTGGTCGCGATAACCGACTTCCACGCGGGCGGAGCCGCGGGCAAAAGCTAGTGTACTTATAATTCTGTCACACTGTGTTCACTATCATTTGATATTGCAATAGCTCTATTCGTGGAGATCTATAATTGGCTGTTTGTCACGTATTTTTTAATCTGTATCTTGTTGTATTGTATCTGTTGGTCTCCCAATTAAATATAAATTATAAAAATGTTTAACTATTTGCCAAGTTTAATTTGCACTGTGCAAATAAAAGTTGGCAAATAATCACCAGAAGTAAATTCAACCCAGCGCCATTTTCCCTCGAGCAATTACATAATATATAAGTAAGTACAATAAATCTAAAATTAGTGCAGCATCCTTGAAAGAGATTGTGACCACCGATCCCGACTTCGCACCAATTAAGCGACTTTCCTACCACGACCTACTTTGCAGAATGAAAATTCATTAAGAGCTATTCAAGTATTCACAATGTGACTATTAGAGTCCTATTCATTTTTTAATTAATCAAGAGAACCGCTACGAAGAGGAACTAGCACTGGCAGCAGTAAAAAAGAATAAAATAATGTTAGAGTTTTTTCCTGAACGAACTTTTTGGTGTTTACCTACAATTTTTTTTTGTTTATAAAGAATTTTAGAACCGAAGTTACTAATATTCCCTCTAACCCCTCCAATTAAGCTAAATTGCTTGAGCTAGAAGTGGGTTCACGTCGGTAGTGTAACGGCCAGGATTCGAACCCGGGACCTCTCGATCGTGAGGCCGACTCCTTAACCACTAAGCTACCGATGCTTATGAAAATTGTTTGCCACTTTGGTAGGTTCTCGGTTCATATCCTGGACATCATCCAGGATATGAACCGAGAACCTGTTAATCGTAGGGCCCGCTCCTCCATTAAGCTACCGACACTAAACTATGATAGCATGTTGAACTGATTTTTTAAAAATATAACTAGAAACCCAAGATCGATTAAGACGTTAAGAAAGAAAGAAAGATAACTTGTTTATTGAGAATAAGCGTAAAATAGCACACAAAATACACAAAAAAAAACTATTTCCATAAGGTGGCCCATGTGCTTGTGGTACCTAAGTAGTATAAAATACAATCTTTACTCAATTGCATTAGATGAATTATCATAATATCATTCGAGATAACAATTATGTAAACAATGATTTTCATTATTTGAAATCAAGTAGGTAACTTAGCTATGTTAGCACAATAGAACCTTAAATAATTTTATTTCAAGAGTTTTTTAGCAACGTTGCCATATAAATTCAAATATTTATGTGAAAAGCATTTTTGTCATTACTTGAAATACAAACAAATGTTAAAATACCACGTAATAACACAAAAATGCAATCCTTGTTTAACATAAAAATAAATATCTTAAATTGTTTCGATAGAACTGAAATGCCGTGATAGTTCGAAGTTCGTAAACTTAAAACAGCAACAGTTCTGGAAATAAGACAAAGGCTGAGCAAAGTTTCGAATTTCATTGCACGAGGTAACAATTTCAATCTAAAATTGGTCGCTCCTGATGTTCATGAGCGAATAAGTTACATCGACTAAAATGAACCCTAAATCTTCACCGGGTGGATGGTTCCGCGCCAAGAATTGAATTTGCCTCGCATTCTCATACTCGTATGTTACCTATGGTATGTTTTAAATATAGCATTCCCAGCCGGAGCTTTGAATTTTGGCTTATGTTATTTGATTACGTAATGTTCATTTCAATTGTAGTAACAATACCATACTGTATAATTTATTAGTTAGAATCAGAGAACCTACCATAAACAAAGGTTATTTTGGATAGCTGAGGAACTTTGGAACAGTTTAAAATTTGTTTTTCTCTTCAAGAGCAGCGGGCAAAAACTACGGATGACAGAAATAGCATTTCCAATTCTGAAGATAACCCTCATAAACCGTGGTCTAAGCAGCCAATTAATCATGCTCAATTAATGTGTACGTGTAGTGACGGAGGAAGAATACAAGTATCACCACCCCATTTCATCCGAAGGGTGTCGTAAGAGGCGACTAACGGAAAAATACGCAGACGATATCACTGCGAGAGAAGAAAAACTCGAAATGAAACCCTGTACCAACCCTGTGTGCTGTCTGACCAGTATGGAGACCGTAGGCCAAAGCCTCCCGAAAATTGGGAGAGACTTATATCTAACAGTGGACTATGATAGGCTATTTGGTGAATATTTGCATGCTAATCATGCATCTGCGGTAGCCTAGTGGTATGGGTAATGGACTGCTGAGACGAGGTCTCGGGTTCGATCCCAGGTTTACCATGGCACACACCAATGACTTTTCGATGCTTTTCGAAGTTATGTGTGTATTTATCGCAGGTTTATAAGTGCCCGGTTAATGGCAATAGGCTCGCCACCTATTACATTGGGACCTAAACATAAACTGGCGAAATGTGGGTGCTAGCACCTCCGCCTACCCCTTCGGGGAATACAGGCGTGAGTTTATGTTATATGTTATGTTATGTTATAATCATGCATGTCTTAGACTATTCATTAACAGATTTGAATAATAAACTAACTTACTATCAACAAAAATAAAATATTCCACCAAATCTTTTAACTGAGCCAGCCAACACTGAGACTTTGCCGATATGCTTCTCGTTTGAATTAATTCCTCTTGCCTATTCACTAGAGAGGATGTTAATTAAGGCTCTGAAAGCATTACTAAAAAGCTCGGGCCTTTTGAATGAGCTCCGTGCAGTACGAAGTTGAGCCGTGTGTTTAAAATTGATGAAGCGCGTTTATCATTGAAACTGTTTAAGCTTTGGTCTTAGAGTGAGGTTACTTTGTACCTAATTTTATACATAAAAGTATGAGTATAAAATAATAATGTTAGGTATATGTTTTGATATGTAAAAGTATTATTTTTCCTTCATACGTTTTAATATGGTACTTAGATTGTTTTAGATCAACGTTTTTGTAGTAATTGATATAATATTCGAAAAACATCGCGAAATGCTCAAGTGAGACTTGAACTCACGACCTTTCCCTTACAGGGGGAATGCTCTTCCAACTAAGCTATTGAGCCACACCTGAATCACTATAAATTTCCCTTCTCTTTATATCCGTCTTTAAGGGCGACGGTGAAGCCATCTACCAACATTCTCGTTGGAACCAATGAATGATTCTTCAACCATTTTTAAACATTGAATTTAAAGTTAGCATAATAAATGCTATAAAAAATTCATTCAAATATTGAGAAAACGTTAATCAATCATACATACCTACATACATATAATCAGGACTTTATCCCTGGAGATTTAGGCAGAGGTGAATTAACACACACATTTAACCAATCATTCTATTCGGTCACACGTAATAGGGGGTGAGCCTATAGCCATATTCCGGGCACTATTTTGGCTCGAGCCATGGGTTGTATTAGGTATATCTGTCTGAAGATAAACCGTCCTATTCCTTAGTCGCCTTGTATGTACACCACCATATAGGAAGGGACGGGGTGTCCTAAACGTTTCCACCACCACGTTTCCGGGAACCACGCGACAATTATTGCTTAGTTAAAATTCATTTCATAACATTGTACCTACAAAGCAATTTATCCTATCTAACAATTTACTTAATAATCAAATTCTCATCTTCAATTCCAATGAAATTAAACTTCCTGAAAATATCTTGCTACAATAAAATTATTACCTACTTCATTGTTTACATAAATCTAATTGGTCGAAACTGATTTTCGAAATTCAAAGATCATTCGAAAGTTCGATGAGATAAAGGAATGATCCTTATTTAACTTTAACATTTCTGAGTAAAGGGAAAGTTTAGGACTGGTTGGAGGGAAAGGGGATATACAATTATGATTCTAAAATAACGTTTCAATTTTGTTACAGTCAGTATCAAATCAATCTATGAGCAAAGTTCTCAAAATGATTCTTAATTCTTCCTGTTGATGAATTGTTATGATATTTGGACACGCCTTTAGTTCGGACAATAATACAATTTAAATCAATAAAACACTTTGCTTTTAATACCTTAGTTTTAAGAGCGTTTTGAGACTTTGTAGTTAAGATATTTCTGACGCTGATTGTACAGATAAATTGGTTTCACTTGTCCCAAACGCAACTCGTTCATTAGCGTTTAAATAAATTCATTAATAAGCCTGGGTAGAGACAAGCAGTCAACGCACAGATCTATAAATCAAATAGTGAGGGAGTGTCAGAGACAAAAGGACGACAGCGTGACGGTATGACGTGACATATGGCTGGAAAGTTTAGCCAACGTGATAGTAATTTTGTGTACACCTTAGACGATATATCTACTATACATACATAAATACAGTCACGCCTTGTTCCCAGTGGTGTAGGCAGAGACTACAGTTTTCCAGTCGCTACGATCCTTCACTTCTACTTTTAGTTTTATAATTGTTTTCATACACGCTCGCCGCTAACCTACTATAAATGCATAAAATATACATATACACATAATCACGCCTTTATCTCCGGAAGGTTTGGTAGAAGTGAAGTAAAAGCCACATTTCACCAATAATTATATTCGGTCCCATGTAACAGGAGGTGAGCCTATTGCCATATTATTGCGGGCGCTATTGTTAACTCGAACCTATATCTGAAGCTGAAACACGTTAATTTCAACACCTATGCCAAAATTATAAAGATAGAGAATTTTGTGTATCTGTATCTCTGCGATAAATTTCAGTACCACTACAAAAAAAGCACTGGATACACTTAATTTGAACCCTAAAGATACTGGTTAGCAACAAACCAACAAAATCTTTACAAAATATTCAAACAAATTTGTCGTTCAACCGCCAAACCAGTATAACACATATTACTCCACATCCAAACACAGTTCCCACAAAGATCTTTCTTCACATTCGATGTGGCATGCACATTAATCTAGGTAACGGACTTATAACATCGCTAAGCAACGCCTTCATGTTCCTATTGTTGCATCTTATACATAATACACGCTTGACAACTTTATAACTATGGTGATCGGTTATTTATGGGTTGAGACGCTGACTGAAGTGACGCAATCGGTTTTAAATATGTTTGTTCTTAATTTATAGCTCATGGATACCCAGAACATGGAAAAGACCTTTATTAAAGGAATTTCTCGAAGTGTGTCAGTGAAGGATGATGCATATTTTAATCCATCAATCAATCAGCCTATCCCAGTTCACTGCTGGCTTACTGGATGATTCGCACGAATTGAACTTGCACGAAACGTGCGAATCGACTCCTATAAAAATGAATTATTTTTCTGTAAGCGATTCGCGAGTTAATTTATTGGTGTGCGAGGGCTCTAAACATAGGCCTCTCCCAATATTGGGAGGGTTTGGCCTACTGTTTTCACGCAGGCCAGGCGGGTGGGTACTAAAGTAACTCTGTATGTATGTCTGTCTGTTACACTTTTACGTCTAAGACACTGAACCGATCTTGATGAAATTTTGTATATCTGCGTACAAAATTAAGAAAAGAAAAGAACTTGGGAAAGGACATAGAAATAACTTTTTTTAATTTTCCTAGGCAATCTCAATTTAATTGTGTTCAGAACCCTTAGTGCAAAAGCTCGACTCACACTTGAGAGCATTTCTTAAATCCTCGATGCCTCAATTTCCTTTGACATCACATAAAATGCACGCACATACTCTCAAAAAAGAAAAAAAAAACCTTAACCCTAAACTGATTCCATAGCAAAGGTCGTTAAGGAAGGCAATGTAGCGAGGCGCCTTCCGACCGATTTATCTGTGTTAGCGTTCCCAACACGTCGTCTATCGCACGTTAAAAATGACAGCATCGTGTTTTTTCTTCACGACACATTGAATATCATGCTCGTTTACATATTTTTCAATTTCACTTCATCGAAAAAATGCCTTGCTTATGAATAAGGCTTTACGTTGATTTAGAAATCATTACAAGAAAGGGTTTATAATAAGCCTGTAACTTAATTAAATGTGTATGATTTGAGATTGGTATGGTCAATCACATTAATAGTGTAACATTCACTTTAGTGTAACACTAACATATTAATATGGCAAATATGTGAAGACAGTCCCTTTGCATAATTAAAAATAAAAATAATATTAAAGTTATGATTTAAGATAAAATTTTAACATAAATATTATTTAACTTATTTCTATATAACAATACCTAGGTACTCTAAATATTACCACAGTAGACCTTACTTTTCGATTTGCCATTTGCAAGCAAACAATACTTAAACATCACAACTGCAAGAAACTTTCGCGACATTCGTTTATTTGCACTGTACCTATTTATCGGTGCGATTACATAGTAATAACTAAGCTAATCGCTTCATCAACTATTGGTTTCATTTATCTAGTTTCTTTTTGAAATCGCGTCTCTATTGCACGTTGCTCGAAGATTCACACAAAGATAGATTTTTCAATCTCTAATCTTACTTTTACGTCACGTTCTGCTCACAAAAGGCGATAGTATTGACTTTGTTTGGATCAGATTTTTCGTTACGTCAAAAGAGTTATATAAAGATATCATCACCAATATCATGTGAATCATCAAGTCATTCGATATAAAAGTGTTTGTAGGAACTCTTAGGCTTACCTTGTTGGGATCGTGACGAGATTAACTTAGATTATGATGTTGTGAATTTTGTTATGGCTTTCTTTCGTAGTTTTGCTTTCTTTTTTTTTTGTTATGATATCGAGTAATCTAATGTCTTGGGTAGTAAATTGTGTTAGATTGAAAAACGTTTATACAGTTAAAATTATTAATTTAAATATACCAATAATACAAACTAAGTACCACTTTGTTTCCGTGTACCTTATGTGGAATTTAGTAAAAAGTATTATGGATCAATATAAAACTAGACAGTTATTTCTTTTTACTGAAGTTGATGTTTTGTAGCACTTCAAAATAAAATTAGATATTGTTAACATTAAATAAACTTAAAATAAATTCATTTACTACTGTAACGCTCACCCAGATATTTATTTTTTCGATGTAGTGAAATTGAAAATTAAAAATAAAAACAATCATACTATCTTAAAATTGTAATAATCAAGTAAGGCGTATAAGGATAATCAGATATATTTACCTACACACTTTATGTAGGTAGATAGTGTTAGCAAAACGCGTATTGGTGGCAGCCAGAGGTCTTCGTTTCTTACGCCTCTATGATTTATAATGTGAACTCAAAAGAGGTTCCGCCATTCTGTTTAATATCTTTGATTTACGATAGAAACTACGCGCATAAGTGCCAGTTCCCCTGATGATATGTGGCGCGCCTGTAACGATTCACTTCTTTTTTTTTTGTTTCGACAATAATGACATAGTGCAGTCATTTTAATAACCGGCTTCGGAGTTTGAACGGCGAGTGCCTAAGGCGCGAATTTTACAGCAATTTATTTAGAGTGCAATTTTATTTAGCGACGTGTTTCGAAAACACTTTTTGTTTCTGCTAAATGCATGTGCGTTAACATTACAATGTCTTAATTAGAAAAAAGATCGTCTATACTGCATAGACTATTAAATCGGAACTTACAAAATGTCAATATAAAATAAATATTGAATAATAGGTTAGCAAATGGACCACCGGTTCGAAACGCGGCCCAGATCTGAGAAGACTCCGGCAAGAAAATCAGCGGGCATTTTGGTCTATTTACAAACATTTACTTAGCCTTAAACTTATGGTGTAGATACAACGCTTTGCTTGAGTAGCATAGCTGAGCGAACAGCTCATTTCCAAGCTTGTTTATCATCTAAATATTTTTGGATTTTATAATAGCCTTTCTGGCACAGTTTACTCTTAACTGCATTTTTAAATTTATCAATTAAGATTGTTTCCTATACACTCATTCTGTTACTTAAGTTAAAGGTGTACAACAAACATTCAAAAACAAGAAAGAGAAGATATTTTGAACACAAAATATCAACATTAGAATGCCAACACTGGTATTCTTTCTCGTTTACATGACACATGAACACTACCGTGACTTGCAGACATCGGCTTGTGTTTCAAGGGGATAACGTAATAACTCATCGTGCAGCGAGACCAACCGTAGAAAGTCACCAAGTTATTTCAAAGACAAATAGTTCTGATGTCACGACGAGAGGCAACCATCGATTGAAGAGCTTGCCATGTGCGCGTATGTTTGTAATCTCCTTCAAAGACAAACATAAGAAAAATATCGTTATTATTCTATCTTACAATGTGCACTTTTTAAAATGAAGTGAATTTAAACTCTATGTGTCACAACATAAGAACTATTGTAAAAATATTTACTGAATATTTTATGGTTTCATTGTTAAAGGACTCTCCAAGTATAGTATGGACGTTTAAAATTCAAAAAGTTATATTGTATTTCCCGAAGTTATAGTTCTAATATGAACAAACCTTGGAGCTTAACTATTTTCAGCATAATATAGGTCCACTTTTTTAAACATGTGTGACATGAATATTATTAATATTTCAGAAGGATACAATGAAACTATAGCTATCTTTTCTTATCTAATTTAAAATAAAGCTCAAAAAATCTTGTGGAAAGGTACAAGCAACTGTCAAACGAATTTTAACAAATTGTGAAGGGTTGAATAAGTTATTTATTTAAGAGCTATGTGGCAAATTCGCCGTAAAACTCCAACAAGTAAATGGCACAATGGCTAGTGTTTATTCAAAAGTAGCGGGGTGCAGCTAAACACACAAAACTTGTGAGAATGACATCCTTAATTCAAAAAGCTTATTTTGATGCCTTTATTGTAAGGAAATAGAGTTGAAATTTATATTTTACTAGCAAAATTGAACACGTAATCCTTTTCTTAGTTTCGTTGTCTGTCAAAGTTGTCAATTGTTTACAGTTATTGTTGGAATGAAGATAGAAAATGACAGTTTTTTGTACGTCCATCAACATTCTAAATATTCAGTTGTTACACTTTTGTTCATTTAATACAATTGGTTCAACTAATAAAAAATGGTTCTTGTTTATACTTAGTAATTTAAATAGACAAAATAAGGACTGAATTGACATATAAGATTAAGAAATTGGTACATTACATAATACATTTAGCATGAAATTGATCTTGACTACACATTTTCAATATGATGAGAATATCAAGGTATTAAGATGAAGTCAAACTTTATTTTTCCCCGATGTACTTCGTATTTTGAAGTCAAACTGTTTTATTGATTTAAATTGTATTATTGTTCGAACTAAAAGTGTGTACCAAATATCAGAACAATCGGTCGACAGGAAACGGGAAAAACCAAGGCATTAAGATTATTTTGAGTACTTTGTTCTTCTACATCGATTAAATGCGGAGTTAAAATAATTTAGACGATTTTTTAAAGTAGAAACTTCTTCAGGCATGTTAGGTATTTTTGGTAAAGCATTTCTTGAGATGGGAAAAATGATTGAACTCGTGACACCGTTATTGACACCTCTAGCGACAGATTGTGACAATTCAAACAAGTATCTACATCATTTATTGCCGAAGCTTTCACTTTTAGTAGACACTGCCACTGTTTATACTTGAATAAATTACTGACCTAATAAAATAATAAAAAGAAACACTAAAGAGTGAAAAATAATGAAAAGATTTACTAATCACAATACTAGAAATTATTTTCTTTGATTTTGACAAATTGAGACCTTTTTCCCTCCAAGGCAGGCAAAGAGAAAACCTGGCATCTGCAAATCACATTATCAAAAAACTACCAATATTTTAAATTTTATCCAAGAAAACGGCCAAAATGGAAATAAATGAATTAAATCGTGGGTAAAGGATTATTTGCGGATTGAACTCCCAAACTTTTCACCAAAATGTATAACAAACAATCAAAGGCAAATAAACCTTTTTACCCACACATTCCGTTTTATACGCTTTTAGCGGCAACAATGGAACGTGGTTCATAGCGGTTCATAATCAATAGGTAAGCCTTTGAAATATTTCTTAGAGAAATAAAAGAAAGCTGCTTACCTTCTACTGTGAAAACTTTGTTGTACCTGCTTACTTGTACAAAATTGGCCGATGTATCGTATACGTGTACATACCTACAATACAATCGAGCAATTGTATACATAAATAAGACTGAACCATTAAACTAATAATAATCTTTCCTCTTGTATCATCCAAGAACCCCACAACTTAGTAAAGGATGGTAAAGGAGCGGTGTCCAGTGTAGAACACTGGAACCGCTGCTATCATTATTGCTTGCTTTTTCATTTGTATTCAGTTTCGTTTTATTCCATATCGTTGTCATTATTTGCATGCTGTGATCTTAAAATGTTGTGTATGAAGCTTAACTTCATGGTCTCATATAGTAATGATAATGAATCAAAGAATCAAAGAACCAATTTCATTTATTCAGTTTAGGCACATAAAGAGCACATATGAACGTCAAAATTGTACAATTAGTGTCAGAAATGTCAAGAGTAATTAAAATGAATCATTTGAAAATTATTCTTCCGCTGGTCCGGTAGGTTGGTTCTACTGAGAACATACCAGCAAGAAACTCAACTTGACACAGTGAATGATAATGTAACAACTACTGGTAGTCCAAGTAAATAAAATAAAATAAAACCAAATAAAAATATCATCAGTGTCCCAAGGTCTGTTCTTTTACTCCTTCTCATCTCCATCATCACGGGAGCAACTGCTGTCTTACTCAATCCTGAAATGAAAACCTGCGTCAAAGTCTCAACCGGTCTATCTCAATGGGACCCAATACACCCAATTTAGCTAAAAACTAGCCAAAAATTCTTACTTTCTTAATTTACATACATCATACATAATACTCACGCTTGTGAATCACCGAAGGGATAGGCACAGGTTTATTAACACCCACTCAACAACTATGATTTTCAGTCCCACGTAAAAGAAGGCGAGTAAATTGCCCTTATTTTACTATTCAAAATTAGTTGTACGGCTGTTTAACTGTGAAGAAATTGGGACAACTCTCCAAAGCTATTTATAACCAGTCGTCTATATTTTTAGACCTTCATTATCGCATACCTCTATTCCTAATTGTAGAATGGTATGCAGTAGTATGGATCCATGATGTATAATTTTAAAATTTTCGAATAGTATGCCCAAAAATGCAAACAAAAAATCATCAAAATTAAATAGTCGTTAAGTATTGTATCCATTAAATGAATAAATAGCCGAAGTATTTATCTCAACAGCAATAAGTATCAAAAAAAGAAAAAATGTAGATACACATTTACATTCATCGTCTCTCTTCGATTCCTGCCTGGGGCACTCTAGACGGTAGGAATGAGTAATGACCGTAATCCGCTTGTGGTAAGCTTTAAGCGAAGGGTTAAGGCTCCTGCAAGCTATAACTTTTATATTTATTACAGTTAACTCGTATGGAACCAAGAAATCCGCCAACTGAGTCGAAAATAAAAGCAGTATCCCATGTAGGATTTGGGTCTTGTTAAGATACTTTTTGGGTTACTGTAATAAGGATATGATCGAAATCTGTTACCTTACGAACCCTTTTATTTAATATTGGAAGAAATCACACGTCATAAGTTTTTTCGATAAATATTGATTCATATAATATAGTCACATTTTGGTGGATAGTTAAGAATATGAAACGTATTAAATGCATAGATAGATAGACAACTCTTTATTGTATTATTTCTGAAGGCCTAACTATTAGAAATAAAAAATAATCTATTTAATTTTTGAGTTCGAAGACGAACATAAAATGATGTTTTGTGAGAGGGTCCAAACATGGAGTGGGTCCAAACTTTAGCATCGATGTCGTAGTGTCGAAGCAGTTGACCGATTCAGACACCATGGCCTGTCGTTGGACGAATGCGACGGCACGCCAGCCTCAATGACATAATCCGCCGGTGTGCTGCTTGAATCAAACGGTATGGCACGCGACAATGGCTAGAGACCGGATGGTATGTCTTCTCACACCAGAGTCCTGCCCATAGAAAATGTGTTCCATTGGCTGACACAGTTCTCTGATAACGTAACGTATACTTGTGCCGTATAATAAATAATTTAAAAAACCCCCGTCACAAAAAACACTTGTCAATAAATGGAGTTTGCCCTTTAACTATTGATATACCTAGTAATCTTTTCATTCAACGGTTGCCATCTCGGGGGACCTTGGACTGTTCCGATAATTATAACGGTGTGCTCAACCAGTTAGGGTCCCCCGACATGGCAACCGTTGAATGAAAAGATTCCTAGGTATATCAATAGTTAAAGGGCAAACTCCATTTATTGTCAACTTTTTGGAAGTGTTTTTTATGACGGGGGTTTTTTAAATTTTTAATTTAATTTTTATTTTATACTTTTTAAATTTATCTACTAGTCAAGCTCTTTTAAGATTGGATTTGAAACCCATATTGAGGTAGTTATGAAGAAATATGTATTCTGACATGTTGTGGCGGCTGCCATCTTGGACTGATTTTTTTCAAACATAGCTTCTTAGCTATGTTTGAAAAAATCAGTCCAAGATGGCGGCCGCCTCACACTCCCGACTAATATACCTTTCAAACAAAAAAAACTAAATCCAAATCAGTTTATCCGTTTGGGTGCTACGATGCCACAGACACACACACATACACACACACACACACACACACACACACACACACACACACACACACACACACACACACACACACACACACACACACACACACACACACACACACACAGACACGTCGAACTTATAACACCCCGTGGTTTTTGCGTCGGGGTTTAAAAAAAACGACTTCAAAACCAAATAGGATTTTTTGATATAACTATGACTTTAGAAATCTGTCATAATGCTGCGTTGTCCTGTAATTATCAGATCCGGACTTCTGGACCACCCTGACAGTATACCCTGTCCAACGGCGCAAGAATAATAGAAGTCTGTTCATAACTGGCTTTGATTTCGTATAATAAACATACATAAAAAATATAACGGTCGAATTGAAAACCTCCTACTTTTTGAAGTCGGTTACAAATTAAGAATAGAATTTTATTTTAACCTTCCAATACATCCAGTTATAAAGTGATTCATAAGTCCTTAGCAACTTTGGTCGTAAATTATGACAAACTCTAACCTATATCCGTTTTTAAGAAACAACATAAATTAGTTTCAGAAATCTACAAGCAAACTTGGTCAGAAACTGTTTATGTACCGTAATAGTTGGTTAAATTGTTTGTTTAAATGGAATGTATTCCTATAGGTAGTTTATACATTCATAAACACATCAATTTATCTCTTTGTAGGTATATTATAAGTATAGCCATTATACACAACATCTTACTGTAAGCATCATCCTATGGCATTAGTTTTATAAGACAATTTTTTTTAGTCGCGTGGTTCCCGGCAGACTTGAATTTGGGCCACCCCTTCTCTTCCTATGCGGTGTTCCTTCCTAAGGCGACTAAGGGATACGGCTGTTTAAGATCAGACAGATACATACAGGCTAGACTCACCCTCAGGATGCATGGCACGAGTCAACAATAGTGCCCGGAATACGGCAATAGGCTCACAATGATTGGTGAAATGTGGGGGTTAATTCACCTCTGCCTATCTGGTGATAAAGGCGTGATTATATGTATTTTTTTTAGTAAAAGATAAGGTACTAGTTACCAAAACTACTAGTAGCCCTCCTAACCCCTCCAGTTAAGCTAAACTGCTTATGTTAAGAGTAAGTTTACAGGAACCTGGGACTCTCCGACCGTGTAGTCGATTTCTAAACTACTAAGCTACTGGTATATATTTTACTATATATACATGACCAGTAATATATATAAAGCGTCGGTAGCTTAGTGGTTAAGGACTCGGCCTTACGATCGAGAGGTCCTGGGTTCGATCCTGGCCATTACACTACCGACGTGAACCCACTCCTAGCACAAGCAATTTAGCTTAGTTGGAGGGGTTAGAGGGAATATTGTAACTTCGGTTCTAATATTCTTTAAAAAAAAATACTATAATGCCGAAAGAAATAAAATAACAAAAAAAATGCCCGCTATTGATAGAAGAATTTAACATTCCGAAATAAAACTCGACTTAAGATTAGACCCATTCCTACGCTACCCATCGTTGAAACGAGTTAATTCCAAATCTGAATTCGTCGTAAACATATTCAAAAACCTTTTAAGACAAACAAGAATCTAAATCAAGGTGACAAGTAAAACAAACCGGCTAAAGAATGACTCGCATTCTTCGTAAGAAAAGTTTTGGACAAACTAAACATAACTTCGGAACACATACCGGTAATTTGTTTGAAAGATCGGTGATTAATTATACTTATCCCAATGGACTTAATTGAATCATACACTATAAAAACATTTATATCCTATTTTTATTGGAAAAGAGAATGTTTCTGAAATAAGTACGTAGTTTGGCGAGCCACATGCACTTAAGGCACTCTAAACATTTTTTGCAAAACTTGTTAGAGTTGTTAGTGCTTTATTCTGAGTTTTAAAGTACAACGGCACATCTCAGATGAAGAAATTGCAGTTGTATAGAATCTTTAGGGTTATAATAGTTTTTTTTTATCGTGCGAAAAATCCCCACGGAGCCGGTAGGAGGTAGTTATGTCGGACAACCGACTAAAACGCACGCCGTCTTAGGTATTTGGTTGCCGGAGGTGAGATTGCCGAAAGCATATCTTTCGCACCACGGCAGACCCAGGACTATCTCTTTCAAGATGGCCCCTTCGGGTTGTAGGGACCACAGAGTCCTCATCTTGCCCCAGGCACAGGGAGGCGCGAGGGCACTGACTGACCAGGGCACTGACTGACCTCCGTCCCCCATGAGCGCGGGCCTGGGGGTGACGGGTGGAGCCACGTACCCCCATTCCGGGGGTGAGTTGGGGACACCGTTGTCCTCCCTCCTGAGGAGGGCCAGACCGTAAGGGATGGCCCTGGGTCAGCCGGGGTGCGAGGGATATGTCAATGACAACCTCACCTCCGGCCTAGCACCAAGACCCACAGTCGGCGTGCGGTTTTAGTCGGTTCGAGTCCGACATAACCTCCCCTTCCCGCTCCGGCAGGGGGGGTATCCGAGGGGATTTCCGCACGAAAAAAAAAAAGGCACAGGGAGGCGCACTTTGCGCCGCCGCCGCCGCGGCCTACTTCTGCTAGGGTGACAGGCGGCTCCTACTGACCCCCAGGCCAGCAGGGTTATAACAGTTAAAAAAATCCTGCTTCTCTTTAATATTTTAGCTGAAATGTCTCGTGGCTCATACGGTTAAACGGACCTATGTTTGGTGCTGGTTGACCATAATTAATTCTTAACAAAACTTCGCCGTCTATAGGTACAAGATCTTCATTAAATTTGCAGTTTCACAAAATTAATTTTTGTATCTGGCATTGATGAAAATATTGTTTGTTGAAAACTTCATTCAGTCAGTTTCTAAACGTAATAATATGATCCTTTTTAGTTTCTTTAGTATTTAGTATTACCATGTTGGTTCCCGGTGGAGTTGATTAATATACCTCTGCCTACCCCTTCAGGAATTTACAGGTGTGTATGTACGTTTCTTTAGACAGCCTCTGTGGCGTGGTGGTAGTGAACGCGACTGCCACGCAGGAGTCGCGGGTCCGATCCCCGATTTGTATGCATGAATGTGGCTATTTGCATTGGTCTGGGTGTATAATATGTAAATATTTATCAAAAAAAGTGTCTAAGTATATTTATCCGCATTCTAGATTCCATAACACAAGCTAGTTAAGCTTAGCATGGGTCTAGATAGCGTTGTGTGGAATGTTGTAGAATTATTTAGATATTTAGTAAGAATCTTCAATCTTCAAACATTTAATTATCACAATCAAATAATTTAAATAGGTAGAAATTCTCTCTGATCTTTATCAATTGTCTTTGCTTTTACTGTAGGTATAATTGATTGGCTTTTGATCGAAAACTTTTTTAGTAGAACGCAAATATTTATCACCGAACTCGGTAAATTACATCCCTTCCAAGAAAATCTAAAATTATTCAACAGCAAAATATATTAACAAACAACAAAATATTGCCTGGAGCGCCAAGAAGTGCTTTGTTTTAACTTTATTTAATTGTACAATAGATTTATCGGAGCAAAGCTTAAATCTAACATTTTGTAAGGCATTGCTACTGAAACTCGTCAAGTGATTTATAAACAAATAATAATAAATAAATATTTCCCAACATTCTACACAACGCTATCCATGGGGTAAGCATAGCTTAACTAGCTTGGGTTATGGAATCTAGAATGCGGATAAACATACCATATTATACCTAGAAACACCCAGACCAATACAAATACCCATACTCATGTATACTTCTTTTTTACGTGCGGAAATCCCTACGAATACCTCCCCCGCCGGAACCGAAGGGGAGGTTATGTCGGACTCGAACCGACTAAACCCGCTCGCCAACTGTCTGGGCCTTCTCGATATTCATGCATGTATACAATAATTTGCACTGAGCGGGGATTAAACCCGCGCCTCCTGCGTAGCGGCCGCGGTCACTACCGCGGCATCACTACCGCATAGTAAGTACATACATATTTTTTAATGATGTTTTTGAACATATTCAACCGCGATAACCACTTTCCATCAGGTGGACCGTGAGCTAGTCTACTTAGGTGGCTACTGGGGTAGTGGGTAAGGTGGTGCTATAAAAACATCTGATTTGTACGCCATTTTAACTTTAAGATGAGCCTTCTGAATTTAATTACCGTTTGTTTATTTTTACCCGACTGCGCGACGCAAAGGAGGGTAATGTGTTTATCAGTCTATGTATGTATGTATGTATGTATGTATGTATGTATGTATGTATGTATGTATGTTTGTTTCTATGTGGCGTTCTATAGACCAAATGCATGGGCCAATTTTGATAATTCATACGTCAATCGATTCGTCTTAACCTTGCGAGTGTCACTAAAGACATGACAGTAATCAAAATCCACCACAGCGACAACCAGACGCCATATTGTCAAAATGAAAAAAATAAAAGTCGATGAACTATGTCAAGTGGGGTGTCGTTGAATAGGTATTTTAAAATCATCTTTAGGTTCCTTTTATCATTTTTCATTTTAAATAATAGTTTAGGATATATAACGATTTAAAGTTGTTTAACAAAACAATCATTCTTGCTAATGTTCTTACTTATTGATTTAAGTTTTTATTTCAAGTATAAACGATATGTAAATTACAAAAAGATATACATGTCATATCATAACTAAATAAAAAATAAAGTTTAAAACTAAAACCCGACTACCGAAAAATCACGCTTTAAAAAGTAAGAAACAAGAAAATATCAAGGATAGCCGTGGTCGTATGCCACTTTTGCCTAGAATATATTGTTTTGTCAGAGTAAGTGGCATACGACCACGGCTATCCTTGATATTTTCTTGTTTCTTACTTTTTAAAGCGTGATTTTTCGGTAGTCGGGTTTTAGTTTTAAACTTTATTTTTTATTTATATTATTTTGGGGGAAGGTAAAGCTAATAATTTATACATATTTGAAATGTGCTCATTAAGCACTTTCATTTGATACCAAACACGGCATATTTATCTCAAATTTATTTTTTAACACAGTACCTTATGAGCGCTAGAGGGCGCCACACAAGATTGAGTGACACATCATATAGCCTATAACCATCGGACGATAAAGCCACTTGTAACGATACCTCATTTGTCCAGTTCTAATAAGTAGTTGAGGAGCTATGAGGGAACAAATGAACATACATACATACATACATACATACATACATACATACATACATACATACATACATACATACATACATACATACATACATACATAACCTGTCAAAATCATAACCCTCCTTTTGGCTTCGCCGTAGTCGGGTAAAAAGTATAAAATAAAACTAATGATTAAAAAATAAAAAACCCGACTGCCACTGAAAAGACCGAAATAAGTTTGATAGCAGGCGGTACCCATTTGCCAATCATAAACCGAAAGAAAATTAATGGGTACCGCCTGCTATCAAACTTATTTCGGTCTTTTCAGTGGCAGTCGGGTTTTTTATTTTTTAATCATTAGTTTTTTAGGGTTCTGTACTTGAAAAGAGAAAATCTGTCTGCAACGCCTTGAAACTTTGAAAAATTGTTACTTCTCAAGTAAACTCGATCAATTGTTAAAGCCGCGTTTATGTATGTATCATAGTATGAACTAGTAAGAAAATCGAAAATCTATAAAGTAGCGTAGAGTAAGAATCATAAAATTTAGATTAATAAATTCCATGACAAAAAATTATTAGATTCATTTATGGTAGCCCCTTAGCGATCACCCTCAAGTGCCACTAAGGCTGAAAAGCCGCAGGAGTTTCTGGGCGTGCGTTGGCCCAACTGTCGGTGACCCCTCTCAAGCCAGAATCGAACACTGGAGAGCACAGGGTCCACTACCAACCCCTTTCGTCCCGCTTTCAGAGGAACTCCCGCCTGGACATGATCTGCCCTGGAACAGATGGAAGTCTTTAAATAGACTCCGGACTCGGGTTGGCCGAAGCAAGGAATGCCGGGCCAGATGGGGGTTCTCGGAGGGGGCGGACCTGCGATGTGAATGTGGAGCTACTCCACAGACAATGGCCCACCTGTTGACATGTGCTAAATGCCCATGCACATGTACACCGCAGGACCTTATGTGTGCCTCCGAGAGCGCCATACAGGTGGCGGCACACTGGGAGAAGATAATTTGAGGGCCGAGGCGCCATCGCCACGATAGAAGAAGATGGTAGCTAATTTATATGCGTTTAATACAAAAAAAAATATTTTGCTATATTCAGAATGTCCAAAGTAATGAAATATTATATTACAAAATCCTTAGGCCCGTATTCTAAAATAACACTCAGCCTGAATCTCGATTTGTCTGAGGACAGATTGTTTAGGCCCATGTCCAATCTATCAATCTGTCTATACAATCTGTCATCAGATTCAGGCTGAGTGTCATTATAGAATACGGGCTTGCACTATAAAAGACCTGATAATATAGTTAGAGCTTTTTGTACAGAATTCTCAGTGCGCGAATCCGACTTACACTTGTCCGGTTAATTAATTAAAATTAGATTTTATAAAAGGACCGGCTATATAATCCGTAACATTTTACTAAGCATGCAAATTCTTGTGGCGCCATATTGTGAGGTTAATTTTAATTATATTTCATATCTCCTTGTAGATTCTTTTTATGTATTAAGTCATTTACTTTAAATTAATCAGCAATAATTTACTATCAAAAAGTTTATATGAACCTACACCAAAGAATCCTTACTAATATTATAAATGCGAAAGTAAGTCTGTCTGTATGTTACGCTTTCACGCCTAAAGAACTGAACCGATTTTGATAAAATTTGGTATAAGGGTAGATTAGACCTATGCTTTATGCTATGATTAGGCTATGTTTGATCGCAATAACGGACATCCATGCGGGCGGAGCTAGTAAATAATATTAGTGCCTTCCACAATAATTATAATACCTGGAACTACACCTGATTTCATAGGGTTGAATTTATATTATCAAATAATTGCAGTTGTTATGTACTGCAGTAAATTTAAGTAAGAACTTAATTTGACTTCAATTATTATTTTAACTTGGTTTAATTTGTAGTTTGCTTGTGTATTTTGACGTAGAACGGTAGGAATAGGGCTGTTCTCCATCCCACAGTAAACATACAGCATATGAAGAACTAACTTATGCCCGCGGCTCCGCCCGTGTGGATGTCGGTTATCGCGACCAAACATAGCCTATGTCCTTTCTCATGGTCTAATCTACCCCTATACCAAATTTCATCAAAATCGGTTCGGTGGTTTAGGCGTCAAAGCATAACATACAGACAGACAGACAGAGTTACTTTCGCATTTATCATATTAGTGTGGAGTATGGGTTAGTACCCGCTTGGCGGTAATAGGCTTGCGTCCTTTTACATGATTCCGATAATCATAGTTGGAGAAATGTTAGGCATTCATATATCCACACCTTCTGAGATTTAAAGGCGTGAATATATTTATGTATGTTATATTATTATTTAAACGGGTTCTTCAAGCGGGGCGTGAAAAGGCATCTATCAAGGTCGTCAAGTTAGGGACTGCTATTTTACGTTTAATAGCATCGAGAATGGTGGTCCGTATCTTCTGGATTGCTACTCAGCAGTCCTCATTGCAGTCAATTGACGCACCAAAATACAAAAAAAAAATTATTCAACATTAAAATTTTTTTATTCAAAATTACTAACTACTCCTCTGATTCAGCTCACGAACTCTCATCTTTCAAAAAGATTTTTTTATTTAAATTGAACTTAATCAAAACGAATATCTCAATCGAAAGGATCGAGTTTTTTTTTCTTAAGGTAATTTGTAAACATTGGGCTGATCTTTGAAGTTCCGATTCAAAACACGCCACGCATCACGGACCCAATCACTTAGCAGGTCATGTTGGTTCTCTCGTAGCTTCTAAATTAACATATTTTCCTTTATCAATGACTATAGAGGCTCAACCTATGCTTATCAAGGATAATTTAAACCAAAAATATACAATGGGGTGACTATCTTACCATTCCTCGTTTTGAACAAATGCTTATACGCTCACAAACGACAAGATTACTGCAAGTTTAAAAAATAATCTTATGTGTGACAGTTATGGACATTTTTTTTATATATAAGACACGTCAATTTGACTTCAACTCGCCTGATATTAAGCAAAGGCAAAGTCTCGGAAAGAGGGTCACCATCGGAAACATGTGTACCATGTTAACAGTGGTGGCACTCAGCTTGACGGCCTCATTAGATGCCTTTTCACGGCCCGCTTTAAGGACTCGGGACTGCAGGAAGAAGGAAACACGTCAGCTGGCAGGGAGTTCCAGGTCTTAGTGGCTAGCAACAAATAAATATCGTTTGTCAGTATTTGGCCAATGGGTTGTGGAGATCAGATGGTAGTTGATTCACGGAAAATATCGATGTTGAGCCAAATGAAAGATGAAAGCTTCGGATGCGACTGGGTTTAACGCTAGGAAGAACAAGAACCCTGATTATTATATTACTTATTGAATAATAGTTGATGCCCACGGTTCCTCCCACGTAAAACTCTGATCCCGTTCCTGCTCCCCCCTGTTATTTCAGACTATAATCTCTTACCAAATTTCAGCCTCTCTCTGTGCTTCCACGGACCTCGGATGGGGCCACCTGTGGGATCCAGCCTACAGGTAGGAGGCGTCAGCATCGGCATCGAGCCCTCGATGAAGTATCTGGGACTCGTACTCGATGGCCGGTGGAACTTCGGACATCACTTCCGAAGTTTGGTCCCAAAACTGAGGGGCGTGTCAGCTGCAATAGCACGGCTGATGCCCAATATCAGGGGACCCAACGTTCCCTGCAGGAGACTGTACCTGGGGATCGTGCGAAGTATGGCCCTATACGGGGCCCCCGTATGGGCGGAGACCCTGACGGCCAGTAATGTGGCTAGATTGCTGAGCCCACAGAGGGCGATGGCCGTCAGGGTGATAAGGGGATACCGCACGATCTCACGTGAGGCGGCATGTCTCCTAGCCGGGACCCCTCCATGGGACCTGGAAGCGAGAGCCCTTGCGTCTCTATTTAAATGGCGCAAGGAGGCGCTGGAGCGGGGCCAATGGCCTGCGTCTCGAGAAATCGAGGCCCAGCGGTCCCAGCTCCACCAGGAAACCGTGGAGACATGGAAAGTGCGACTTGAGCAACCAACCCAACTAGCAAAAATATGTCGTGTAGTAGTCGCGGCAACGTAAATTATTCAGCATTTTGGCTCCTAATAGAAGTCGTATAAACGTAATGAAAACGTTTATACAACGCGATTTGGGCCCATTTTATTCAGCAATTCAGTCACATAGACATCGTATAAAGGTAACGGAGTGACTGTTACAAGCTTAAGTTGCGCTATAACTGTAACTTATATGACTTTTATGTTACGTTTGTTTGATAAATTAAGCAAGTGCGTCGTGTTGTGTTTTAAAAATTATAAAAAATTATAAGTACAATTTATTTAGCAGACATGTTAATTTGTAGGTTGCACCAAATGTAGGTTCGTAAACTCACGCATAGGTTTGCAAAGTATTGCGAAGGTAAGTTTTCTGATGAAATATACTAGGTTTTATCATAAATATTTAACGCCCCCCTTCAATTCTTAGTAATATGAATATAATAACAAATATTTTTTATATCAATATTCATTTACAGGTGGTATAATAGCTTCTTATACAGCAAATTAGCAGTATAAGCGCCATGATACCACGCTGATTATATTTTAGGGTTCCTTAGACCTTCCTAAAAAGTTTTCTAAAAAAGATATTTTGTTTATTTATTTATTCAATCAACCACTTACTGTACACAAGAAAACTAAGACAAATGATAATTGAGCAGTACAAGCAATTATACGACACTTGGCACTAGGCTTGTAATAGTCGTATGAATGCAACTTATACAACATAATAGCAGTATAAAAGCAACAATGTAGCTTTTATTCGACTGTGTCACAAGAAAGCTATATAAAGTGCTTTTACTCGACGAAATAGTGACATAAGCGTCGTATACTAGCGACTTATACAGCAAATCTTATACGACACTTTAGTCATATAAGTATGCAGAGTAAACGTTTACTCAGCATCATTATGTGGCCGAAATGCTGAATAACTAAAATGCTATATAAGATGCTTTTATACGACACGTGCTGAATGATTCACACTTACTCGACTTTTATATCACCGAATAGCTGAATAAACTCAACCTTATATGACTAATTTGCTTGTTGGGAAAGGGGGGATTCACCACAATCGCGGCCGTCAGACCGGTCATGGACGAGTGGCTGGAGAGGAGACATGGTGCTCTCTCCTACCGGTTGTCACAGATGCTTACCGGGCACGGTAGCTTCGGTAGGTATCTGTGGCGAAGACACCGGGAAACCACGGCCGATTGTCAGCACTGCGGGGACCGCAGCGATGATACAGCGCTCCACACGCTGGTGGAGTGCACGGCGTGGGCGCAACAGCGCCAGGTCCTCATGGTGGGTTTGGGCGTGGACACTCTCTCGCTTGAGACCATGGTGGGACTTTTTTTTTAGCTGGCTGCTCATCGTCCTTACAGAAGCAGGCCCATGACGGCAGCGTGACGTGACGGACTCACGCACGTCCCCCCCTCCTATGAAGCGGGATGATACCCGAAAACCCCCCATAGACGCGGGATTGCACCCGAACCACCCCCTAGATGAGGCCGCATTGAAGCCGTGGGTCTGTTGGGAGCCCTGGGACATCCTTCCGAGGGCTTACCCGGGGCTCCCAACTATAGGCTGGTGGGCGATACCGTGGGGGTTTTAGTCGGTAGGAGTCCGGCATACCATCCATGAAGGATTTCCCCCAAGGTCAAAAAAAAAAAATTTCAGCCTCCGTTCAGCCATTTGGGTATGATTGAGTAAAAAACAAACAATCATACAAACATCTTGGCAAAATTTCACAATTATAAGATTAGTAGGAAGTAGGTTAGTAGTATCGCTGGTTTATAAGTGCCCGGTTAATGGCAATAGGCTCGCCACCTATTACATTGGGACCTAAACATAAACTGGCGAAACGTGGGTGCTAGCACCTCTGCCTACCCCTTCGGGGAATACGGGTGTGAGTTTATATGTTATGTTATGTTAGTAGGATTAGTAGGATATTAATGTATAATCTCCATAAAACAATTTCTGATAAGTTTAATTCCGTAGTAAATTTTCAGTCAGGATATCTGTTATTACTAGAACTGTTAAACGAAATATATTATTATTTCCCAGTACAATTCCTATAAGGATTCAACCAGTTTATTGCCGACCACTCTACGACCATTTCACGGCTTTTTGATTTATGTGTCTGTCGTTGAATGAAGATTCCTTATCTTTACACACGAATAAAGCTTATATTATCAAGAAAACAAATCAATATTTTATCACCGTGATTGATGTTTTTGTTATTCACTATTTTGATTTGAAAAACTGTTGACTTTAATAGATATTTTTATATCACTTAGGTGGCAGACAAGCACCACACCTGATGGAAAGTGGTTACCGTAGCCGGAAAGGAGTCACATTCATGCTGCCGATCCTATAACACAGAATAATTCTGTGGCGTCAGTGTAGAAGACAAAGCAGAACAAGCCTTTGGTTTCTTTTTATAAAGAGACTTTGCCTTCGCCTTCGCTAAAGGCAAAGTCTCGGAAAGAGGGTCACCATCGGAAACATGTACCATGTTAACAGTGGTGGTACTCAGCTTGACGGCCTCGTTAGATGCCTTTTCACGCCCCGCTTAAAGGACCTGGGACTGTAGAAAGAAGGAAACACGTGAGCTGGCAGGGAGTTCCAGGTCTTAACGGTGCGGCATAGGAATGAGTCACTGAAACGCTTGGCATCTTAGCCCTGCACGTGTCGTCCTGTGTAGGAAAGGAGAGGGTGGGACTAATTGGAAGAGCTCGTCAGAACATTCACCATGGTAGAGACGGTAGAATACTGCCAAAGACGCAACATCTCTACGCATCTGCAAAGGCTCGAGCGTGTTCGTGACGTCAGAATTTCCAATAATGCGGACCGCACGTCGCTGCAACCTGCGACGTGCGGTCCGCATTAGTCCAATTAGTCCGACTTTGCGGAGCCGTCCCAGCTGGTTTTCCCAGTGATAATAAAAAAAGCTCTCCAGTGAGCTTAAGCTACTCTACTCACCACCGGGAACACAACACGAGGTTATTATGGCCGCGGTCTTCTGTAGGGCCTATTCGGTGGGTCCTAATGGGAAAGTACCTCCTTCCACATTAGGACCCACCTCCACAACGAATGAAAGGCGTAGCGTGCAGGACAGTGCAAGGTTTAATATCAGTAGAAGAGCTCAAGCTCAAACTCTACTCAACACCGAGAATACAACATGAGGTTATTATAGCCGCGGTATTCTGTAGGGTGGAGGTACTTTCCCATTAGAACCCACCTCCACACCGAATGAAACACGTAGCGTGCAGGGCAGTGCAATACTTAATGTCAGTTGAAGATGCTGGTGAACTATGTAAGCATAGAATCAGGTGGCGGAATGTAGTCTCTGCCTGCCCTGAAGGGAAAAGGCGGAGCATATTATCTATATGTGCATGTAGACACCAATTTTAGCCGAACCAAAACTGTAAACAGATAGCGAGAGAATGCAAGTGTACAGGTTTTTGAAAAATTTTAATCGATAAGATTACAGAAAAACGTACTAATTACAGAGATAGCTACAAAAAGTGATACTAAATAATACAGTCAATTCTCAATATCTAATTACTTAGAAGGCCGCTTCATGATTCAAGATTCTTTATTTGTATAAACACGGTGTATAATAATAGGATGTTACAATAAAATTAATTTGGTAAAATTTAAAATCACAAACTAAAAAATCATAACACCTCTAACCGCATAGCTTAACTATGTTATAAAGTAATTTATCTAATAAACAAAATCACCACTTTAAAATTATTACGTCCAGTAATTTTTCACCCGCAGACATCGAAATGAAATTATCATTGTATAGTTACTATAATAATAATCTGGTTGTGGCTGACGCAATTACTGTTCCGTTTTATGCACCCCAAAATCTCATTGGCGATGATTGCATCAATTGTCTCGTATGCGGGTGGCAATGGCTTGTTGATCTTGATATAAATTGTGATAAAATTATGGAAATACCACACAAGGGTGGTGTAATAATTCTCACACCATGTGTAGCAGGAATCTAAATTGTTTCCCGATAAGATGATGACGTTTCAAAGTTGGTTTAATAGTTTAAGTTCGTACTGAATTGTATACAGTATGAAACAATATTATAATTTGAATGAATTTTTTATAGCAATTATTATGCTAACTGTTAAGTTCGAAAAACATTGGAAAAATGAAATGCTCAAGTGAGACTCGAACTCACGACCTTTCGCTTACAGGGCGACTGCTCTGCCAACTGAGCCATTGAGCACCACTTGAATCATTCCAAATTTTCCTTCTCTTTATATCCGTCTATAAGGGCGACGGTGCAGCCATCTACCAACATTCTTACGAACTGTTGAAAACAATGAATGATTTTTCAACCATTTTTAAACATTGAATTTTGATGACTGCGCCCAAATATTTGAATGAATTTTTTATAGCATTTATTATGCTAACTGTTAAGTTCGAAAAACATTGGAAAAAATGAAATGCTCAAGTGAGACTCGAACTCACGACCTTTCGCTTACAGGGCGACTGCTCTGCCAACTGAGCCATTGAGCACCACTTGAATCATTCCAAATTTTCCTTCTCTTTATATCCGTCTATAAGGGCGACGGTGCAGCCATCTACCAACATTCTTACGAACTGTTGAAAACAATGAATGATTTTTCAACCATTTTTAAACATTGAATTTTGATGACTGCGCCCAAATATTTGAATGAATTTTTTATAGCATTTATTATGCTAACTGTTAAGTTCGAAAAACATTGGAAAAAATGAAATGCTCAAGTGAGACTCGAACTCACGACCTTTCGCTTACAGGGCAGAGCAGTCGCCCTGTAAGCGAAAGGTCGTGAGTTCGAGTCTCACTTGAGCATTTCATTTTTTCCAATGTTTTTCAATATTATAATGTTAGCCTAAAGTACTGTAGCAGCAACAGCTAAAGAAATTAGTAAATAGCCAAATTATTCATTGTTGTTAAGTTAGAATAAATCTATAAACGATTCCATAATGTCCTATGAGCACTTCAACGCGAGCAACTGTTAAACAAATTAGCACATAGCCAAATTACTCATTGTTGTTGAGACAGAATAAATCTATTAAGAGGGGGTATAAAGGAAAATTGCCGATCTTTGATTTGATTTTTATACCCGAAAGTGTGCCACAAATGAGCTTGTTTTTTTTTTAAATAGAAAATACGTTATATTTAAAAGGTACTCAATTTGGTGAAAACATAAAATAATAATATTTTGTCGATAAAATAAGATCACAAAGTTAGGCCTAATTTTTGATTAAAATTAATTTATTTTCAAGATTATTCATATAACTGAGTCAATTTTTATGTACAAAGTATAAAATTATAAAATCTAGTGACTCAATTTTTCACTTTGTTAAAATTATCTGGAATTTACGAGTAATTAAAAAAAACCAATTCGGCGCTTACGATGTTCTTATTCCGCGCATAACGGTCTCTTGCTATCGCACCTGACGCGTGGTGCCGGCCATCTGTTGTTTCATCGATTAGTCGGGGTCGCCCCGTTGAGACGTGAGGACTGTTTTTCTGTTTTCCGTCGAAAAAGTTCGTCGAAATTATGGGAAATAAAAAAAATCAAAAGATAAACTCTAAAAAAGAATATAAAAAACTAAGAATTCAACTCATGGCTAATTGTCGAAAGTAATATTTCTTTATTTTCTTTAGTTTGTTACTAAGTACAATTTTTGTATCAACCGTTGCCAGGCAGCCCGGGTGTAGTATATGAAAATCAAATAGATGTCTTAGACCACCTCGCGTTTGAAGTATGTAACTAATGTTATTTTTTATAGCAGTAATATAATTATATTTTGCGAAAGTACTTACACATTGTATTATCAATTTTATTGCTTTTCAGAGTTGCTTCAGCTCGTAATATAACATAAGCTGATGAATCCGATCCAGTCGCATCGCTTAGTAAAAACTGTAACTTGTAAGCTTATTGCAATTGTTTTTTCTCACATTCAGTAAACATTTAAGATTCTATTCACTAAATAGAATTAAAAAATATGCAACGTTGTATAATCTAGACACGCAGTAGCGTGGAAGCTAAGTTCAAGCAAAGGAACTGGCTAGCCAGCGCCGCGCCGAGTGAAATATAAACAAGTAGAATGATATGGTTTGAGATTCACATGGTCACTCACATTAGTAATGTACTCACTGTATGTAGTGTGATTACTCACCGGGATATTTACCATGTTGTTTTATTTATTTTGAGTAACTGTTACTATGTTACGTTAAAATGATGTGAATGAAGTTATTAGAACCATGACTATTTATTTTGCCTTTTTTTCAGATCAACTTCTAATGTAGAGAACATCCCGACTAGTACTGTTTATAAAAAAATATATTAGATAAGTGAGTTTCAAAATCTCACTACATAATAATAATAATAATATTGCATCAATGAGGTCGACATGAAACAAATGTTACAGGAACGTTTCTTTGGCCGCCTGAAAAAGGTACTTAACAGTCTTTTGTCAGGTGGTAACAAGGTGCGTGCCTGTAACAGTTGGGTCATGCCACTCTTGATGTACTCTTTTGGCATACTCAAGTGGACTCAGACTGAACTCGATACCATCGACAGGAAAGTCCGGACTCAGTTGACTGCATTCCGAATGCACCACCCAAGGTCGTCAGTCATGAGATTGTACATCCCGCGGAAATGTGGGGGTCGAGGTTTTTTAAATGCTAAGACCCTTCATAATCGCGAGGTGTGCAATCTCAGAGACTACTTTCTAAAGTCGAACGTGGATATGCATCGTGATGTAGTCAACGTAGATACCGGGCTAACCCCGCTCGGTTTGGCTAAAGAGAACTGGCGCAGGCCTACAATAGTTGGCACTGACAGCCGCAGGGAGGTATGGCAGAGTAAGGAGCTACATGGCAGGTTCTATCGGGCCCTCCACAGGCCCGAAGTAGACCTACTGGCATCCGTGTCCTGGCTACGTTTCAGTGACCTTTTTGGGGAAACTGAAGGTTTTGTCTGTGCAATTGCAGATGAAGTTATCAAGTCGAATAACTACCGGAAGTATATCATGAGGGATGGCACAATTGACATTTGTCGAGCGTGTCACCAACCTGGTGAATCCCTCAGGCATATTACTTCCGGTTGTTCTCGTCTTGCTAACGGCGAGTACTTGCACAGACATAATCAAGTAGCCAGGATAATTCATCAGCGACTTGCTCTGAAATACAACCTTGTGGAAGTTGAGGTACCGTACTATAGGTATGTTCCTGAGCCAGTTCTAGAAAATAGTCATATCACATTGTACTGGGATCGATCTATCATCACTGATAGGACTGTTGTAGCTAACAAGCCTGACATTGTGGTGATAGACCGATCCGAACGCCGAGCATTGATTGTTGATGTCACCATTCCTCATGACGAGAATCTCGTGAAAGCTGAGAAAGATAAACAAGTTAAGTACTTGGACTTGGTTCACGAGGTTGTCGACATGTGGAATGTTGACTCAGCAATCATTGTACCGATAGTCGTATCAGTCAACGGACTGATAGCAAAGAGCCTCGACCAACATCTAAAGAGGCTCGGGTTGGATGGTTGGGTCAAGGGCCAGATGCAGAAGGCAGTACTCCTTGATACGGCGCGCATCGTGAGGAAGTTCCTTTCTCTGGAGCCCTAACCACCGGTAGCTTGGTCCCTGTACCCGATGCCGGTGGGGTACTATTTTTTATATTTTTAAATATATGTTTTATTTTTTATATATGTATTTAAAAATGTAATTAATAAGTTTAAGAATTAAATAAAGAGAATAATAATAATAATAATTTATTTTCAGCAACAAAGAGAATTACAACATTGTAGATACAAAAGATTTCACACAGTAGGTATAATATACAGTTTACATAGTGATTGAACTTGGCGACAATCTGTTATTTATTTTTGTTTTCGGTTTCCTGGTTCCCAAACTAGGCAAACGCCTGTAACTTGGGAATCAGTCATAATAAGCCATATCCTTTGCTTTGGTTAAACATTCATTTATATAAATCAAGCAAATCAAATATAAAACAAGTAATACAAAAATTCGACCACATGGAACACGGACGACCGCCCGTGGAAGGCTAGCTCAGAGTAAGAGCACTGGAACGCCAGGGTTCACGACTCTGGCGTTGAAGTCCCATTGTGGTTTGAATTTTTCGAAAAAATTGTCCACAATGAATATTTTTTGTTTCATATTCTATATGAACTAGTTAAAAGTAACACACTCAAGAAATAGATTGTTTTCAGGAAAATACGTAGTAAGTTTTTCATACTGTTTAGCAATAACAATAATTAATAGGTCATTTCCTAAACCTTTTCCACAAAAATTCACGAATAGGCGTAGGTTTCAGATAGAATAATCAAAATCATGTAATAAAAATAAGTAAATACCGTAACTAGCTCATTTACTCATTAGTATTTGAGATGATCTTTCTTATTTATTCATTTAAACTCGAATTAATACAGTTTTTAACTATGAAATCACATTTCTAAAATCACATATATCGAGCAAAATGACAAAATTTCGTAAACGGCCTCTTAATATCCACATTATTGACGTCATATTTATAGAATAGCTTCAACTCTTTGTATTTCTAATTATAGATTAAAAATATATTTTTTCAAATTCAATTTCTACAGTGATCGTCTACTTTTAAGAACTGAAAGTAATATCTTTAGGCGTCTTGAACCAATTTCAGTATGAAATATACATTTGTTTACCTTATTATTATCTACCACCTATAACAAAATTGAAAGTATATTACATGTAAGCATTTTGTAATTATTATTGACACAAATATTTCTATAACTTACTTTTTCGTATTTATGCACTACCTGTAAAATTATTCAGCGAATCGTCAGAGTTCTTAGGGAGATTTTATCTAAAACACAACAAATTATAATAATACAGTGAAAATTTATTAAAATTTATATCGTGATAAAAATGTCTTAAAGTAAATATTTGACGATTTCAAAAAATATGCATTAATTTTTTGACCACTATATTTTAAGCTGTTTATTAAATTAAAGCTAAGCTGCTTATGTTTATTTTACGGGATCCTGCCTTTTCGCCGAAAATTGTTTGGCCGATTATCACTTGCCAACCAACGTTTCGCCTATTTTTCACTTTGACGACTAATGATTATTCTGCGAAATGAAATTCTGCGAAACGTTAGTTGGCAAGTGATAATCGGCTGAATAATTTTCGGCGAGAAGGCAGAGATCCTTACTTTACAAATCGCACTCATTTTATGTATCACCAAAAATAAATTTATATAATAATATATTAATTTATTAATATATCGATGTTCTTTGGCGAGTATCTTCAGATACTCGCCAAAGAACATCGATATAATCCTAGAATGATCCGCGAGGCTATTGAAATTAAAAAACACCCAAATTTTAATAAAGAGGATGGATGGAACGTACCACCAGCTTGGGACCCAGTCATCACTTAATCAAACCCAGTAAGCAGCAAAATCCAGCAAAACTAAACAACGCAGTGAGCTCATTCTGCGTAAATTTGCAGCAGCCGAAACGTCGGTTTAAAAAGTAAATAATAACAAATATACGCGATAGAATCCCTAAAAAGTGGTTTTATTTCAATGCTTATGTCTATTTTACAAATCCCACTCATTTTATCTATCACCAAAAATAAAGTTATTGTGTGTTCAAAGTATACTTTATATAGATAATGATCCAGCTCTTACTTTGCCAAATTTTATCTGATTATTTTGGGTATACTGTGCGCCTGCGTACTAAACACAGCGGTTAGCTGCCACACAAAATACTGCGGGGCGACAGACGTGTAGACAGACGAGAGCGGGACGTATGAAGTGTGCGGGTGAAATCTGATATGCGCGCTCTTAACAGTCATAGGCTGTTGTTTTTAAACAAATACAGGAGTGGGCAAGCAAACTCTAACCATACATAAACCTAAAATTGGTATAGGCACATTGAGAGATCGTTATATTAATAATGAAAAGGTTTTATGGCTGAACCTACATTCGTATGAAAGGGTAAATTGAATTATCCAATTTATTAATGCCCTTGAATTCCTTATATCAAAGGGCTTCTCCAAGCTCTGTGTTGCCCAAAGGCCGTTCTTAATCGGTACCCGTATTCTTCTGTGAATCATGCTATAATATTTATTAGAAAGTTAAAAAAATAAACAAATTATATATTTTTGTACCGGATTAATATTAAAACATCGGCTTATCAAATGATGGGGGTCGTATCCACAAAATGAAATTCCTCTTACTTCACGCACTTTTAGACATTATCTGTCCTCTTTCAAACTATAGAATTAGAGAAAGATGGAGAATATACAATAAAAACCTAATATAGGGTTAGTGGCAGTTGGAATCGTGTCACATCGCAGGTAGATCAATAAAATGTGTTTCATTAACTTTGTCTAACAGCACTTATAAAGACATTAAAAACTTCAACTTCGACCACCATTTTGCGTAGAGGTTTTTTAAACCATTCTGTTTTTGTTATCTTATACCTACTTTCCGTTTTCGCTATCATAGTTCTAATATTATAAAGTTATGTGTAGGGGAGTATGCGTATGTCATTCACCCTATTATAATTTATATACTGATATATTTTGTACCTACTAAATTTCAGTCATAGCAAAAATAATATAATTATATTATTTATGTTTGAAGTTATATTTTTAAAATTAAAGCGTCGACAGCATCCATTTGGCTCTAATTAATTTGAACCAAAATGATATAAATTTTCGACCCTTTTCCTTCTTTATTATTGCCATAAGGCATTGGTTTTTGCCAAATTAAATGACTGTATTCGTTTTTATTAAATAAAATTGTATGTATTGTGATCAAATTTAACATTTTTGTTACCTTTTGATTCAGTAATTGTTATGATTCTTTGTTCTTTCGGTGCTCAGTGTTTTTTTACACATTGCATAATGACAGACCGACAAATTCTATCTCGAGAAGGGCCAGACCGATAGGGATGGCACTGGGTCAGCCAGGGTCAGAGGAATATGTCTAAGACTACCTCACGTTCTACCTAGCATGACGACTCAAAGACGGCGTGTGGTTTTAGTCGGTTCGAGTCCGACATAGCCTCCCCCTCCAGCTCCGGCGAGGGAGGTGTCCGAGGGGACTTCCGCACGAAAAAAAAAGACCGACAGATTCTACAATGGTTTTGTTTTGCCTTGTTAGGTATGGATTACCAAAAAAGCATTGATTATAGGTATTAAATTAATATCTAAGTAAAATTAACAATATAGAATCTCAATATAACATATTATTATATTTATATTGATTTCAAAAACACCACGACATCCGCAACAATGAAGGGAGAAGTAATGAAACCTTTACATTTAATGTTCACTGAGAGTAACATCCCATAGGCAATTCTAAATGTTATCAGAGAATTACCGAGGCTAGATTAGATACAAAGAGAATGTAGTGCTCCGAATACATTCTCTAATGAGACGGTACTACGATATAAAGCTCCGTTAAATAATGGGACGTAGTTGCAGCGCAATAAATATGATCAAACAAAACCTGACTGTAGGAAGTAGTACCTTGCATAGATAAACGGTTTGACGTGTGATCATAAACTTGGGCAGCCAGCAGTCGTTCTCGAAACACAAAATTGATTCGAGTGCTCGCGTGTTCGAGCTACGTTACTATAGTAATTGGCATACCACTGTAACATTACCCTGTCGCTACTAAGGCCATGGCCTCGAGATCGGTGGCGGTTGTATGGCAGTGAAATAGTCATGTTCATTATCGGACTGGACTCGATTGAAGTTCTGTGAACACGTGGTAAAGATCGTCAAATGTGGGGATTCATCGATTTAAATAAGGTAGGTATGATTCCGTAACCGACCGCAGACTGCAACAGCAGATACAGCATACCAAGAAATAGATTTGTATATAATAATATTGTTTTAATTAATTACGGCTTGTAAATGGTGCCATTTACCCGTATAGAATGTGAAAAAAAAGTAGTTAAGGTAATTGTACCAGTTCTTGATATTGTCCTAGAAGTTGATAAATTTTAGTTTAACTCATTATAATAAGAATTCCTGCACAGGTATCAATGAAACATTTATTAATTATACTGGCAGATACATCTCTTAATCCCATCTGATAATTACTTTCTTTGTGATGGCTTTCAAAGACTCATATTTTTATTATGTTTACAATAGTGTCATCATGTGTTCGCCGCTCAATGTTTATGTTAACTAATTTGTTAAGGACCTTACGTGTTTCGAACTGTGTTTCTCAAAATTGAAGCTCATCAAGTGGTAAGTATATACATTATTCTATTTGGAATTGTATAGGTTATGTAAATGTTTGATTTTCTAATAGTATTTTGAATAATTAGATGAAATACAGGGATATCAAATACTAGGACAAAAATCCTTTGATTTCCAGTACTTGATACAAGTATCATCTATTAGGTATATTCTCATGTGCTCGATTCAATCGATTTTTCATAGTATTACAATAAGCTTAAGGTTGAAATAGCTTAATTTCGAATATAGCTTTCCTATGTGACTTCTACCTAGTGGTTGATAAGGGGTATCAATTATTGGGACATTCAATATCAAATACTAGTACGAAATTAAAGTTATCTTTCTTTTTTTTCAGGTACTTATTAAATTGCTAAAATACATTAAACATGCCTCCAATAAAGGGCAAAATGTTTAATTATTCCGAAGATGACATGATGAAAGCATATAATGAAGTAAAATCAGGGTATTCAATATCCGCTGCGTCTAAAAAATATAAAATTACTTATAGCACACTATCATATAAAGTGCATGGCATAACACCCTTTGAGCGCCGAATGGGTCCAGGATCATATTTATCTACAGAGCAAGAAGATGTCATTGTTGTATGGGTATTAGAGATGGCTAAAGCTGGATTTCCCGTTACTGTGCATCAGTTACAAGATAGTGTATGCAAGCTAGTGATTGAATTAAATATCAAAACTCCTTTTAAAAATAACAGACCTGGGAGACAATGGTATGAATCATTTCAAAAAAGACATTCACAAATTAGCCTAAGAACTTAAAGGACAAAATCACACCAACGAAATCTATTTGTGATACAGAAAAATAGCAAACAACAGAAGTGGTTGTAAATCCACAGCCATTTGCCCTTACGTCTACTGTCGTCCAGTCGTCTCTTGCGTTAAGTCCTATACAACCAATAGCATCAACTAGCACAGCAAAACCAGTTATTCCTATCCCGTTTAAAAATTCTCTGTTTTGGCCAAAAGAAAAGGAAAATAATAAAAAGAAGAGGAAAACTGAGATAGTACCTGCAGTAATTACATCAGAAAAGTGGCAAGAGTACCATGAAAGTATAGAAAAGAAAAAGCTTGAACAACTTGAACAAAACCAGAAAAGGGCTGAAGAAAGAAAAAGAAACCGCAAGAAAAAGAACAAGCTAACTAAAACAAAAATGCTAAGAGTCGTGCAAAGGAGATTAAAAGGAAAAAAGAATCTACTCCTTTGTTTGCTTCAAGTAGCGAATCAGAATGTGAAACATGGAAGCCTTCTGGTGGTAGTACCGATGATCTCAATAGCGATGATTCTGATGATTTAAATATTTTTTTCTGATCATTTAGACATTTCGCAACTTTTTACTTGGAATTAGTTATACTTTTTGTGAAGAAAAATTTTATTTTATGTGATTTTAAGAAAAAATGAAGTAATTTTCTACAATCACTGTGATTTTTTTTAATTTATCGGATTTTTATAAAGAATATTCTTGTCAAGTACTGGGTCACCAGTTTAAAAAAGTCATAGTCAATTACTGGGACAATTAAAAATTTACCCATCAATTACTGGTACCTTTTTAAGCCTCTCGAAAAAAATCTACATTAAAATAAACAACACTTATATTCTTTAGTTAAGTTCAATGTAAGATAAATGGAAGGCAGATTAATATTTGTATCTTACTCTAAAAATTCCTACTCATTCTAATAAATTGTTATGAAAGAAAACGTGTTTTTTTCTCACTCTAGTATCAAGTACTGGTACATTTACCTTATATATGACCGGATTGCGTGAATGATATACTTTTATTACTATGGACCATGTGTTCGGTTAGATGACATGTCATCTCGTCACAGACGTTACTTGTCAAACTTTGATACTGATAATCGGCACCATTGGAAAATTGGAGTGCTTCCATTATATACTCACAAAACTGTACCCACAAGCTAAAAGAATAATAATTATTCCATCTTCTACCTCCTGCAAAAGTTCAATCCAAATTCTACCCTGCAATGGAATAAAACAATAAACAATATTATCACATTCAGATTTATATAACGGCACGACTGCTGCTAACGTCTGCGGTCGGCTACGGAATCATACCTACAAAGTTCTTCTTGAAACTGACGGTTAACATAGATAGTTAAATAATAACTGTTTTGAGAACACTAAAGCTTGTACAAAAGTTTTATGCCAATTTTAATTCTAAATTTCTGAAGCTTTGATACGACATTGGGTTTCAAGTTTATTTAAAAACCTTATCCTTTGTACCACGTCTTTGTTTCAAGACAATAAAACAGTTAACTGAAGTGGAATCTTCTTAGAGTCGAGTGTCGCTGCCATCATCTCTAAAATAATGAATGATGTAGACGTTGAGTGTACTCTGTGTCTTAAGTCTATTGTTTTTGAGTATTTAAGCCATAAAAAGAGTGTCAATGTGGAGGTTATTAGTGAGCTAACCCTGTTGCATTCATAGATATACAGTATGTATAAATAAATACTCTATTTATAGACGTGACTTCATCCATGGAGAGGGGCAAGCTAGAACGGGATCAACGACACCCCATGCACGGCCACCATCACATGCCAAAAAGGCTGAAAAGCTGAAGGAGTTTCTGGGCGTGCGTTGCATCTGCCGATGGTAATGCCTCCCCGGCCAGGGGGGACTTATGGAGAGCGCAGAGCTCGCCCCCAACCCCTTTCATTCCGCTGTCGGAGAGTTTGTCCCCTGGGCATGACCTCTCCTGGATCAGCTGGAAGTCTCTAAACAGACTTCGGACACAGGTCGTTCGAAGCAAGGAGAATCGGTCAAGATGGGGTTTCTCAGACAGCGCGGACCTGCGTTGTGAGTGTTGAGTTACATGTGCTGCATGCTTGTACAGCGGAGGAACTTATGAGCGCCTCCGAAAATGCAATCCAGGTGGCGGCACACTGGGAACATAGAATCTGAAAGTTGAGGCGCCTTCGATTCGACAGAAGACGAATACTCTAAGGTTGCATCTGATGATTATATGTGGTAATTTATTAAATACATACTTTGTTTGTTGCTACGAGTTATATGGTGAAAGTGACTACCTTCTAACATACTAACTCTGAATAGATAACTTCTGTAGAGCCTCTTCTATCAGTTAAAAGATGTACCTCTAGCAGATAAGCTTTTTTGGCCTAGAGAAAACGATATTTACTAGTGTTATTTGTAACTTTTAAACTAACGCGGCGTTTACTCATAGTTTATAATGTTCGGGACTTCAAGCGACTTCAAGTCGTGACCACGGGTGCTGTAACGCACCCGCAACGTCGGCAAAAGTAAGTTTTTCCATTATAGTGTTATTTGTATGGAATATTTCAGGATATTCTATATACCTAGCGCTATGTTTTAAAACCCATAACACAATCTTACTTTGGGTAAAGACCCAAAGGAAGCTTGAGTTGTGGATTCTTCATTGCAGATACACATATTTTATACCTCGTGCCAAATGGATTGTGAATAAAGTTCATTGACCGCGTTGACCTTGCGATCAGTTTGGACCTAACCGATCCAAACTGGGGGTTGTAAACATTTTTCACACTGTTGCGAGTAGATTTTTATAGATACATTTTCTTTTGCAGTGGGTACAAGGGTAAATACATATACTTTTTTGTACGCGTGTGATAGTGAATTTTCTTAGGCTGCAGAAAATTGCAATTTGTTGTAGAGTAGACATTTAACAGTTTACCTACACTTAAGAGTTTTTTTAGCTCCATTGTATACCAGTAAGTGGTTTCAAATTAGATTATAAATATCGAATTAGATAGACTGGTAGATATATAAATGAAAGAAGTAGAAAAGATCTTAAAGAAACTCTTTAAATAACGATTTATTACATACGAGTATACAAGTGTGTCTGCTATTTTTCTTAAAATGTAATATAAAAACGTATTACTCTCAAATTAATTTGAAGTGGTGATTTAAAACCAAATATGGAGAATTATATTACTAATATATGAACCATCTCTTAGTACAAGCAATTTAGCTTAGCTGGAGGGGTTAGAGGGAATATTAATAATGTCAGTTGCTAATATAGAAGGAAGGTCTCATCTAAATTTCCAACACCGACTAATATGTCAGTTCGAATCCAGAACCGATAGATATCATAACAAAATTACTGAATATGCAAGTGAATGTATTTATTGGTTACTCAATCGAAAAAGAAGCGTCGGTAGTTTAATAGTTAAGGAATCGGCCATACGATCGAGAGGTCGCGGGTTCGAACCCTAGCCATTACACTACCGATGTGAACCTACTCCTGGGGTCCTATTTAAATATTATTTAGGAATAGATTCCTGTGTATTACAAGCACAGGATCTATAATCACATGAGCAGAGCCATGTACATAAATTTGTTTGATATAAAAATAAAATACTTTATGCTTAAGGTTAGGAACCGTTTAGCATGTTTTCTTGTGCCACTGATATTCCAATGTTTCTTGTTGGGTTGTTCCGCCATTAAGTAAATTAAATCCTTATACTATAACAATTTTATGTGCATTACTTAATTACATTTGACTAAATATTGTAACGGGAGACAAGTACCGGGATTGGAAGTAAACAACGCCACCGGTGCTATTTGCCAATGTGTTCGAAATTATTTTTCTAATACTGTATAATGTTACGTCATATTCGTAACAATATTATTTGTCACAAGATATTTCATATACCTATCTTGTACATTACGTATACTCCTACCACATTTTTTTGTTATGTACAGTCGTCGTTGCACCTATATGATAAAGTGCAACATATCCTATGTCGACTGTACTTAGCATGATAATCGAAAATTACTTATACCTAATTATTCACGTCACCTAGCCCCAACAGAATGATTTACCAGAAAGAGAACAAAAACGAATTTATGTCTCTTCGGGGACATCGGCGGTGTCCATTACACGATATCCTTCTTGATTTATTAACGTGGATATCTCGACGCGAATAAATGTATAATGCTGTGGGGTCCAGTAATTAAATGTTGAAAGTTTTGTACAAAGAATGGTCATAATATTGATTTTTTTTTCAAAATCAGAAACGAAAGGAATGTCAATTGTCAATGTTTATGATTGGTTGATTTATTGTTTACACGTTTATATGGATATTGAGGATATTGTTTACGACATTAGTTGGAAACAACAAATAAGGTTTCCTTATATTGGTCTAGTAAGAAATGCCATATAAGTTTAATGTTCTTCGACGATATGAAGATTGATTTCAGAGTGAACTAAACTTTAGATACTACTAGCGACAAGCGCTTGGCATTCCTTTTCAAGTTGCATTACTTTATTTGTTTCTTACTTTCGAAGTAGTTCAGAGTTCCTTTTACGGGAAAAAAATCCTACCAGTAGACATATCTACTACGCCGCGTGGTTTCCGGCAGAGTAAAATTTGGGCCACCCATCTTTTCGCATTCGGTGTCGTACAGGCGACTAAGGGTTAGGGCTGTTTAACATCAGACAAATATATACAGCCCAGCCTCAGCCTCAAATTCATGGCTCAAGTCAACAATAGTGCCCGGGATACCGCAATGGGCTCACCCTGTATTACGTGTGACAGAATACATTGATTGGTGAAATGTGGGTATTAATTCATCTCTATCTAACCCTCCGAGGATAAAGGCGTGATTATATGTATGTATATCTACTATTAGTTATACTGTAACTCTTGTACACTGGGGTCAGCTGTTGTATTAAATTGTTTGACCTTCGTGTACACAGCTGACACAGCTTACAAAATGTCATTAACACAACAACACTGATGTAAATTATCTAAAAAAATGAATTCACCTTTATATTGTCATTAAAAAATTCCTTCACTAACAACAGTAACTAGCAATTTGAACGACATTACCTAAATTTCACACATTCGAAAAGGGATAAGTCGAACAACATATGTTACCACTATAGCTTAAATTCATCTAATTTACTTAGCACACCATTTCAAAATAATGATACGTCTGATATCATGAGCCTCGTTCTAATACGCCATATGTTTTACGCCTTCGTGTCACCTACTAATTCGACTTTGATAAATAGGTTGTGATATTATAGGCTACCTAATACCACGGGTGTTACTAAAGGTTTAGATGTCACATTTTATTCGCTCAAAATAAAATGAGTTATGCTTTTTGTTACTCATAATATAGGTACAAAGTTAAACAACTCGCAGCTGCATGTCACCGGCTATTATGTTGTAAGATCATCAGTTTGTTATGGTGAAAATTATAGTACTTGTTTTAGCTGCGACGAATTTCACAATTTGGAAATACGAATGCATAAGTTTAGTAAGTTTTTATAATATTTTCCTCCGATCACCTAAAAGTGAATTATAAAAATACTCTCTCCTTCGTTTACAAATATCTTGTAATTTAGTAGGTACTACATACCTAATACGGCTTATGAGATCTAGTACCGTTGCTATTTCATCTTTTATATGATGAGATCGATGTTAAACAGGACCACAGTATTACTAGACTGTGACAAGGTACAGTATAGGTAAATCATTTTTTTTTCCGTGCGGAAATCCCCTCGGATACCTCCCCTACCGGAGCCGGAAGGGGAGGTTATGTCGGACTCGAACCGACTAAAACCGCACGCCGAGTGTAGGTCGTGGTGCTAGGCCGGAGGTGAGGTTGTCATCGACATATCCCTCGCACCCCGACTGACCCAGGGCCATCCCTTACGGTCTGGCCCTCCTCAGAGGTACATTATATCAATCAAATAATATTTCACTTCAACGTCTGCCTTCTTGCTAACGAACGTATTGAAAAAAATACCTATATATTAAGCTCTATTGCATTATTTCATTAAAACTCCAACTCAAACTCGATCTCATGATAATAACATATGATTTTTAATAAAACTTGAAACATGTAACGCTCATTTTAAAGTAGTAGCTGCCTTATAATGTGGGTATTCACGCCTATAGCATATGCTTAACGTCAGTGAGCTTCAATTGATTGACACCGTCTGGTTTCTTAGCCTTAAGTACCGACATATGTTTGTTTATTGCTATGAGTAATACATTAAAGCTAATAAAATTTCATAAGCACTTCTAAAGATCTTCAAATGAGGCAGTTATGAATGGGTTGATTGCTAAATTTGTAAAGCAAGAATGTGATTGCTAAATTGCATGTTTAGCTAAAGCTGCAGTAGAGGATACAGCAAAGAAGACAGTGACTGAGGAAATGACATCTGACAGTATGGAGGAGAATGACATGTTGAGCTGACGCCAAATAGAAATAATGGCAGATAGATCATGATAGTCATAACGAAGACTGCGGCATGCCACTTTATTACTGACTTTATCCATACTAATATTATAAATGCGAAAGTAACTCTGTCTGTCTGTCTGTCTGTCTGTCTGTCTGTCTGTCTGTATGTTACGCTTTCACGCCTTAACCACTGAACCGATTTTGATGAAATTTGGTATACGAGTAGATTAGACTATGAGAAAGGACATAGGCTATGTTTGGTCGCTTGGGGACACCGTTGTCCCCCCTCCTGAGGAGGGCCAGACCGTAAGGGATGGCCCTGGGTCAGCCGGGGTGCGAGGGATATGTCTTTGACAACCTCACCTCCGGCCTAGCACCAAGACCCACATTCGGCGTGCGGTTTTAGTCGGTTCGAGTCCGACATAACCTCCCCTTCCGGCTCCGGCAGGGGGGGTATCCGAGGGGATTTCCGCACGGAAAAAAAAAAAAAAGAAAGGCTATGTTTGGTCGCGATAACCGACTTCCACGCGGGCGGAGCCGCAGGCAAAAGCTAGTAGTTTATATTTATAATTCTTTGGTATTTTATACGTATTATTAAAGTAAAGATACAACAGTTCAGCGAATGGAGTCATTCATCAACTCGCGGGCAATAAACTTGCGGGAAACCGCGAGTTGGCAACTTTAAATTTTTGATTATTTTCCTGTCGTCAACTCGCGCGATTGTCAAAATTGACGTATTTGTGTACAGTCAGTTACGAAAACTTTGAAATAAATTTAATATAGTTTGGTACCTATTTAGAATGTAGGTACTTTATAAGATATTTTAGGCTATATTATAGAATATAGTATAACAGAAGAACTTTGTAAGTGGTATCAAGGAATGAAAATAGAAAAGCTAGTGACTGTCGTGGTATTGACATACTATAAAAAAGGATCAAAGTAATATCACAGAATAGGTAATAGTACTAGCGTACAGAATGGAAGCTCACACCCCCGCGCAGATTTCATTTCCTCACCCCACACGTTCGAATCAGAAAAATCCATCTTTAATTATTATGTAATCGATTAGAATAATTGATAGATCAGTTACAAAGTTTTGCAGAGTAGGTACCATTTTTTGATCGATTTGCACATTTTCAAATGTTAGTTCAATATAATAACATTACAGTCAACGTTCGATCTTGAAAGATTTTCGAAGAGAAAATTTCGATCTTGAAGTGTGTAACGAGAATACCAGACATTTGGGAGATTAGATCGGGATTCGATTTTGAACAGATTTTTGTTACGAGAATTGCCTTTCAACTAATAACAATAAAATCCTCTCAAAATCGACTAAGTCACTTTACTTAGCAAACAAATAGAATATCAGACCGTCAGATTTACAAAATTTCCAAAATAGCTATTTTTTTAGAGTATCTTGTATCCGTAGTGATTTATAGGTATTATAAATCCGAAAGTAACTCTGCCTATCCATCTGACGGCTTTACACTTCCAGTTAAAAAGCTATTATTTTAACGTTATAAACAGACACTCCAATTTTATTTATTTGTAGTATAACTAAGCAAAATGTAAAATAATTATAAACATGTTCTATCAGGTAGGCCCTGCGACGAGAGATGTCGTGCGGTGTTCCGCAGGGATCGGTCCTGGGACCGCTACTGTGGAACATCGGCTACGCCTGGGTGCTTCGCGGTGAGCTCGCGGACGGTGCCGCCGTCATGTGTTATGCGGACGACACGCTGGTGACGGCGTGCGGGGCTTCATACCGCGAAGTGACCCTGAAGGATCACGGTTGCCCAAGTCGTGGAGCGAATCCGGCGGCTGGGTCTTGAGGTGGCTCTTCATAAAACCGAGGCCATGTTCTTTCATGGGCTTCGGAGCATGCCACCGGAGGATTCCAGCCTCATGGTGGGATACATTTCCATCGGCATCAAGCCCCAGATAAAATACCTGGGGCTCGTGCTCGACGGCCGGTGGAAATTCGGGGAGCATTTCCGACGACTGGCCCCCAAATTGAAGAACACACCTGCCGCTTTGGAGCGGCTGCTGCCCAACATGAGGGGGCCGGATGACTCCCACAGGAGACTCTACGCGAGAGTCGTGCGGTCCATGGCCCTATATGTGTGCCCGATATGGGCGGAGACCCTGACAGTCTACAATGCTCGTTTGCTGGGTGGGCCGCAGCGTGCAATGGCCAGCAGGGCCATTAGAGGGTACGATATCCTTGGAGGCGGCGAGTCTCTTTGCCGATCCCTACCGTGGAACCTGGATGCGAGAGCCCTTTCGATGCTATATTGGTATCGAAAGGAGGCGCGGGAGCAGGGACGGGAACCCGAGCCTGAAGAAACTCAGGCCGTGAGACCCCAGCTCCACCGGGATATGGTAGCTGAGTGGAAGCTACGACTTGGGCGACCAAGCGCAGGGCACGCCGTAATATCGGCGATACGACCCATCATAGAGGAATGGCTAGAGAGGCCACACGGTAGCTTCTCGTACCGGCTGACGCAGGTGATTAACGGACTTATCTGTGTCGGATCCGGAAGGAGCCAATGTCCGAGTGCCATCACAGTGATGCGAGCGAGTACACAGAGCTGCACACGCTGACCGACCGAGTGCCCGGCGTAGGACACGCCGAGGCGGGTCCTAGTGGCGGCTCTGGGGGTGGGAGTCCTCACACTCGCCACATTGCTCACAGCGATGGTACGAACGCTTGGGGTGCGGCCACCTCCTTCTGCGAGCAAGTAATGCTCGAGAAAGAGGCGGTCGGTCGGGTCCGGACTAGACTTCGGTCTGAACCGCGTCCACCGGCTCCGTGGGGATTTTTCTCACGATAAAAAAAAGGCCCTGCGCTTGTCTGTCACTGTGATATAAAAAATATTAACTTATCTCCCCAATAAATAATAATAAAGCTTCCACATTTTTACAAGACAAAATCCTAAATGTATAAAAAATTTACTGCACTATTACTTTTTACCGCTAGTTTTATCCTATTTTGGTCTTATCAATATTTAAGCTTATTTTTCATTTGCTTAAAATGTACTTTGTCTTATCCTACAATAAAATTTAATCACCACAAGAAAAAGACGATATTCCTACGACGTTTCATTCATATGACATCGTTGTCATAACCATAACAAATAGCATGTTTTATGCATCATTAGCCTTATTTTGCACGTCTATGTCACGTCTGGATAAAAAATTAATATAAAAAAGTACTTAAACAGTTACTTAACCAATGCGGGTGTATAAATACGCGAGTATAAAAGTTGGTTTAATGTTAAATTTTTGGCTTCGATCCATTTTTCTGACTGTACTTTAATATTCACGCGAGTTGACGACAGCAAAATAAAATAAAATTCAAAAATGCCAACTCGCGGTTTCCCGCAAGTTTATTGCCCGCGAGTTGATGAATGACCCAGCGAATGTAACAATATCTCAGAAAACTGAGAAATAATTTTATTGTTTTATAACGAAAAATTTTATAGTGACTAGTTATGGTCATAGTCAATTATTTTCAATGTGAAACAATACTATTGTTTCTTATTGACTTCAATAATAATTCTTTTTAAGCTAGCTTAAGTTTACGAGTAATAATAGATGAGTATACCAGATAAGAGTAAAAGTAGAAGTAAGAGACTCTCTTTATGGTTAGATATTAGTAGTGCAGGCTATATCTACTGTAACTCGGAGACGTTTAATACTTATGTACATATACTCACGCCTGTAAATCTCCGAAGGGGTAGGCAGGGGTGTATTAACACCCACATTTCCCAACTATGATTTTCGGTTCCACGTAATAGGGGGCGAGCCTATTGCCGTCTAGCGTTTGTCTTGGGCTGTATGTTTACTGTCGGATGGAGAACAGCCCTGTCCCTGAGTCGCCTTTTACGACAGCCACAGGAATAGCTGGGGTGGTCCTATTCTACTCCACCGGGAACCAACTCAGCAATTAGTTAGTAAATAGTTGTGGTGTTTTTCTCTTTTGAAAACCATATACATACTATCTTACTGAATTTAAACACTTCCACAACGAACTACTAGTCAATAAAAATAAATGTACTGTTAGTTTGACTACACTGTTAGTTTTCTTATAAGAAAAGAGATGACACTAAATAATACAGTTCTCAATGTGAACCTTTGAGAATGCCGTAAGGCGAAACCGGTCAGGTCTAGAAATGAAGTCAGTGGAAAAGTACAAGTGTGTTATTCAATATAATACAGTTCTCATTCTTCTTCTTCATGTCAATGGCTCATAAAATCTATTAAATTTTGTTGGCCCAATATTTGGCCACGGCTATAGCATTGACCGTTGCCCTACACACACAGGGTCCGAGATAGTACAGTCAGCGTCATAAACATCTTTTTTTTAAAGAAAGAAAAGAACGAAATCTTAAACCTCTTATATTAAGAGCAAATCAAACTGTTTTATTGATTTATTTGGCATTATCGACCGAACTAAAGGTGTGTACAAATATCAGAACAATCAGTAAACTGGAAGGGGGTCAATAAACGAAATTAAGATCATTTTGAGTACTCTGTTCGTCAACATCTTTCTGATGCTGACTGTACCTACAGGTGGAAGAGAGCAGTGGGCATGAAAGCAAATCTAGCATGGATTGGGATAGGGCCCCGAAGTCGTAGGGTGCTTGTGACACTCTTCACTACAAAGGGGGTAAAATAGACGATAAACGGCGAACCAATGAAAGGCGACGAATAAGTCTCAAACACTTACCCAGAAATGTAACAGTTCTCAGTAATAGCATTCTTTTATATTTAAGGCTACTTTCTTTCTCGCTTCTTATATATTTATACCTACAGTGAAAAAAAAAAGAAAAGAGATTAAATTGTTTTATCAGATATTAGAATTTGTTAAGCTACTCTTATCGCAGACTGTACGTACGTTTAACAGTGCCTACATTGCATCAATACGTGAGATAATGCCTTAACCCTAGCTAAAATCTATCAAAACAAATGAGGTCGAATGGAACTCGTTGTTTGACAGAGGGTCTAATGGACACTAAAGTTAAAATTAAATCCAAGATTGAGGTTCCAATTCTAACATGGAGGTCCAGTGGATCAAATTTATAGATGAGGTCGAATTTTGAGGGTCCAGTGGGTACGTAGCCAAATTTAAGGTGCCTATGTTCTTTTTGTAATTATCTTTCAAAAGTTTTCTTTTAAACCTTTTGAATTTGGAATGCCATCAACTCATCAGTATCAGTATTTAAATAAAAATATAAACAACCCCCGTCACAAAAACACCTCCAAAAATTTAAAAATAAATTGTGTTTGCCTTTTAACTTTAGATATACCTAGTAATATTTTGATAAAACGGTTACTATGTATGTTTAAAAACGCAGGTAACAAATTCTTGTTAGTTGCTACCAACCAATGAAAGACGAAATGTATAAAGATAAGATAGTTAAGAAACAAAAAACACAAAACAAAATCATTCATTCGCACTAATCAAATTACACAGTAGGCTTCCATGATGCATTTCTACAAACACCGAATTACGTTCAGAAAAGAACGAAAGTGTAACAAGCTCATCAAACACGGTGGGTGGTCAGATATGGCACCTCAGACAAAGGACCACTCATTTGTGATAACTATAGCTCTTTAACTCACACAAGTAATGGAAATGGACAGTGCTAATTTTATTTCATAATACCCTATTGTTCTTACTATCGTTAAAGATGTTGTTTGAAATAAACTTGATGTTATCTATTCTAAACTAATATTGTAAAGTAAAGAGATAACATTTGTGAAGTTTTATGGGGTAATTTCTGGATTTACAAAATCGATTTTGAATTATTTTGACAATAGAAAGTCACGTTATTTGTGTGTGTGATATTAACCTAGAAAGTTGGAAAAGTTATCTATACGTTGTCGGAAAAAGATCAGAATTTCACGCGGTTTTAGGTGCAAGCAACAGCTAGAAATCTATGGAAATAACATTTGTTTATCACTTATATATCGTCACACATTCGTTCATCGTTCATTGTAAGTACTTCACAAGAAAAGACTTCAATAGAAAAGAAAAACCATCTCACCACAGAGATAAAAAGTGACAGTCTTAAAAGTTCTTAGTGTAACTTTCTTGTGTATTATTTCTCTTTGTTGGCTTTTATTGTTATAGGCATTGCGTACACATTGGTGGAGATTAAATTGTATAGAATTTCTTTATCCATTCACCCATCTAATCTGGGGTTTAACGAGACGTGCTAAAATATTATCGTTGCAGGAAGTATTAGGCTTGCCTTTATCCTTTGTTCAGACACTCATTAACACGTCTCAGAAATCCACAGATAATTTTTGAAATCTTTTAGTGTAATTTTCATGTACTCATTCGACAAAGGAGATAGTTGTACCTCTACAAATCACTTTACATGAATTTGTATGTCTTAAGGCAAACGTATCTTCTTTGTCGACTGACTGACTTCGTTCGCCTAGAATTGGATCTGGAGTTTTTTTGCACCGAACTCTAAATAGGTACTTTTCCTAAAGTATAAATCGCTTAAATTACGCTTTATAGCATTGCCCTTCTGTGGATTAAAATTAATCTATATACATTTAATAAAAAGCTGTTTTTTGAATGATCTACGGTAGCCTAGTGGTATGGGTAATGGACTGCTGAGACGAGGTCTCGGGTTCGATCCCAGGTTTACCATGGTACCTACACACCAATGACTTTTTGATGCTTTTCGAAGTTATGTGTGTATTTATCGCAGGTTTACAAGTGCCCGGTTAATGACAATAGGCTACCTATTACATTGGGACCTAAACATAAACTGGCGAAATGTGGGTACCAACACCTCTGCCTACCCCTTCGGGGAATATAGGCGTGAGTTGATGTTTCATGTATGTTTATGATGTTTTTTGAACGTAGACATTTTGATTTCATTTATTTGTATAGATTATAAAATTCTTTACTATTTTGTGTTAGACACATGAATACAAAATATATTTCTCGAAAGCACAGGGTCAGATTTTATAGAATTCTTTGAACAAACAAAACGTGTGTTTGTATCGTGTAGCTTTTTCAAAATTCTAGGAATGGTCATTCCTTGAATCGCGAAATTTGCATGCAAAATTTATTGGTTCCCGACTAGTGACGGAATTTTATGTGTAGTTTAAAATATAATTAAAGAATGTGATGTTTATAATAGATATTCCAAGAATATTAAATCATGAATTTAAGGAATTCGAATGGGACCCAAACCCTTGGTTAATCATTAATAGATTTTCGATTATTAATCTTTATTTCATTAAAATTAGTAACTTAATGTTATGAATGTTGTTATTTATTACATCATATTCGTCGAACTTATCTGAATATTGTATCAGATTATTATTTATCATTAGAGTCAATTTGTTTTATTTTTATTTACCTACTAATAACAAACAAATCTTGTGATCGACTTTTATGTCCTGTAAATAAATCGATGACGTTATTATTTAAACCATAGTGCTTTTTTACATTTAAACGTTTTTCAACGATTAGCACTTATATTAAGACCTGTTTAATTAGATTTCCTTTGACTTTGACATTTCCACCTTATGATGTCCTTACAGTTACCCATCAAGAAATAAATTATACGTTATTTGATACAGATAAATAGAGCATCAGGATTGCGGCGTTTCAACTTACCTAATTTGTACTTTTAATACATTTGCACAAACTTTGATGTTATAGCATCCACAATTTTTAATATTTAAAAAGACATCAAGAGGCTGTTTTCTACAAAGACACTCAGCCTGAATCGCAATTTATCTGGGGACAGATTGTATAGACAGATTGATAGTTTAACATACTGCCTATACAAACTGTTCTCAGATGGATCGAGATTCAGGCTGAGTGTCATTCTAGACTAATTATTCAGATACATTCTACTCGACTATAGACCTTATTTAATAATGAGTAATAAACCAGATTGCGTCCGCCAGAACGTCAGTATGTTATCATTCTTTATTATTTACTGCACGCATTTCCTCTCCCAGACCAGTTTCACCATGTTTCACCGCTTCTGGTATTTACACTATTTACAGTATGGTTTAGGATTATACTGGTTTGTTTGATTTACTTTTATCTGTATCAATCAATGTTATCAGCTACTTATTTTATTAGTATTAAACACTTAGCTGGATATTTTACATCTTTTTTGTGTGTTTGGATGTACCTAAATGTTTATGACCATGTCCGACATAACATCCATGAAGGATTTTTTTACATTACAGATTAATTATGAGTTAGTGCAATGAATTTAGTAATTGAAGTGCAATTGCTACTGCTACATTACCTTATACTTACTTAATAAAACATACGTATATGATTCATCTCGGGCTGCTAAATAAAGTTTTCAATAAACGAAAGGTTTTCTATCACTGATTAATGTTAAATGGTATGTCATCATTTCTAATGTATCTATGCCATTATTAACAATATTTATCATCTTAAAATCCTTTCACCTTTTTTGGATTTAATATTACATAGTTATAATTCATTAGGCATCCTAGCGAGCGTGAACAAGCATTAATTGTGTTGTTCCTTTATGTTTAGTAAAATATCTTCACGTTTCAAAATCTTTCTATTCTACTATTTAACTAATGTGCGAGGAAAATCACGGTTCAATGTCTTGTCGTGCGCGCCACGCGATCTATTCATCACTCAAATACTTATTTTTTTGAAAACAACAAAAGCTTTGACGCTAAACACTTCCATTATTATGTTCTAAATAGACAAAGAAACTTTGTTGGAGACAAAAGAGACAAATAAAAGGTTGTCGCCATTAATTTATAAACTTCTGTCATTTGTAACGGTGCATCTTTTGTAGCATCTTTTAACAAATTAACCCTGTGGAGACGAAAAATTAGCGCAATGTGTATGCCGTCGGTACATGCTAAACACAGGATTGTTCCATAATACTCTCGTCAGTTACGCATTCCCATTTTTTTTGTCCGAATCTTATTCGAATTAGTGACGGTGCACACTACACCTGAGCCGACAAGCAGGACCTCACATTGAACAAAGGGCCGTATTTTGGTCGCTCAATGACCATTCACTACTTATAATAAAATATTGTACGTTCTGTTCGGACCCACCATGTTAGACCCACCGATATAAGTTTTTTATGCTCATAACTCACTTTATAATTGTAAGATATGTATTGTGTCTTCGTAATTATTTACGAGCTTAACATATATCATGGAAAATATTATAATATAGTAGATATATACATGACTATTATAGAAATGTTGAGTGATTCGCTATTTGTATTACTATCCTCACTATATGAACTCTAGAATGTGTGATTGTCATATTTTCTTGAAAAATTACGAAAATTTTAAGCTGAAGTGTTCTAACACTAAATAACTTGACGTCAACAGGAGAGAACCATTTATAAAGTGTTCTATAGGTACTGTTCTATACGACCTCTTACTTGGCACGATCGTAACCATCCACCGCCGACCCGAATGAGCTCTTTGCACGAACGTCGCAAACTAAATATTTTGCACCCACTATTCACTTGCAAACCCCGAATAATAAAAGAAGCAACCATTGAACAATATTGGGTCATGTACAACGCTAGCTCATAAAGCAAGCCGAGAATAATCTTTAGCGCCCTCGCGTAATGGATCCTACAGTTTACGATGTGCTAAACTCACCCCAGTATGGATGAATGTTCATAACACTGAACTGTGTCAAGAATGAGTTTCCGAGTTCTTGACACACTTCTCACCTCGGCTTAGACATCTCGAGATTTTATCATTATTATAATAAAACATTGTTTTCATGTTACATAAACAATAATTGCTTTCTATTATTCGTGCATTAAATTTAAATAAAACCCTTTTTTAAAGACGAAGGCAACCATTGCGATTTGTTGTTCCTTGATTTTTATATCCCGCTGGGTGTCGTTGTCGAAGGGCGTCTGTACAAGACACACACAGCGCTAGCACAAAGCGAAGGAAACGCTTAACGCACATATTCTGGAGATCAAAGAACGCTCAATCTGTTTGAAAAAAAGAATAACGTTTTGGTCCCAAAAGGGCGGACCCGTTTACGCGACCCAATTCACGCGAGCGGTTTGGACGACAAGAAATTGAATTGAAATCAGCCCGAACAACAAATTCTAACGCGTATCGAATTGTTTTACGTTTGACGAATTCACATTTGGAAAATGTTAAATTCGTTACAATAGGTTATAATGATGCAGGTCCGTTTCTTTGTTTGAATCAGAAAGCTGAGGGACAAAGAATTCGCAGCATGCTTCATTATCTAGTGAGCTTTATTTTTTTAAATATGTGTCTGAAATCGATCGTGTCGCGATATCTTAAATAAAGAAGAGTTTATGTTAACAGCTTAGACATGAAATTCCCTCTTGGCAGCGGCGGTAGTCAGTAACCGAGTTGGCATTTCAAAATTAATTCAACGACTGTCCAACAAGAAAATTGTTTGAATATTGTTAACTTAGCCTCACTTGATACGTCGTAGGTACATTAATTTGGATTATTGTATGATACAGTAGGTTACACAAACATGTAGTATTCTTTACGGGTATGAGAAATATGAAATACTAGCTGTGCCCGCGACTTCGTCCGCGTTGAATGTACTTAATAAAAAAAATCTTTTCTAAAATAAAAGTAGCCTAAGTTACTCCTTATTACATAAGCTATCTGCCAGTGAAAGTCCCGTCCAAATCGGTCCAGCCGTTCCAGAGATTAGCCAAAACAAACAGACAGACAGACAGACAGACAGACAGACAGACAGACAGACAGACAAAAAATTTAAAAATATATATTTTGGTATGTGTACCGTATATACATTCATATGCATGTAGTAGAAAGCGGTTATTTTAATATTACAAACAGACACTCCAATTTTATTTATTTGTATAGATTTGGTATGTGTACCGTATATACATTCATATGCATGTAGTAGAAAGCGGTTATTTTAATATTACAAACAGACACTCCAATTTTATTTATTTGTATAGATAAGTATTGCTATTATACTCCATGTTTGCTTTAAATTTTGGTTGGCTCTTCGCTCTCTCGTGGGATATCAGAGCCCTGGAATCTGTCCTATGGTCATAATGGCGATGCATGGTGAGACCAGTCATGGAGGAATAGATGGTAACTTCTTTCTCCATTCAGCGCAGGTGCCTTCTTGTCATACATGCATATACTCGCGCTTGTAAATCCCGGAAGGGCCCACCCACATTTCGCCAACTACGACTTTCAATCCTGCATAATCTTGTTTTGTCTTCTTCAATATCAATCTCGTCAGTGACCATTCATACATATTATGGCAACAAGACAGGCTGGTGGTCAATAATGTCTAGCTCTTCTCTGTTTGTCTTCAGTAATCAGTATTTAGATGTAAAGATTTTTTTTTTCATTATTTTATTTACACTACACTTTTTTTCTTTTTAACTAAAGCAACCTAATGCATAAGTTAATACATATTCATTTGACTTGATGGATAACTCAAATAAATAAAGAGATAAATTCCATTTGGTGAAGACCACGGCTACGTTCTACCATCGCACCGCTCACCACAGGCAGGGAATCCATCCTCACACGTTGCGACTGGAAACAGAACACAGTTAGATATGGAAGGAACTTCATTCCACGCGCATGGAATGAACCCCTTGTCGTGATTTTTCCAAGCAAGGTTCTTTCAGAGTCAGCAGCGCCAGTGTGATGCCCCTGGCATTACACACGTCCATAGGCCACGGTAAACGCTTTTCCATTAGGTGGTGGTATAAAAAATCTCACACATTTTCCTATAGTTTAATCAATTCTGAAGCATTTCCACTCTTTGTCAGTGTCTTGTTCAGAAGATCACATCTGCTAAACTTTGTTAGCTTACCTTTTTACAAAAGCCGAATTGATGGAAGCGCGTATCCAATTGCGCGATTCATCGCGCTCCTTAGCGCAGCTGGTTCGAGCGTAACAAATTTATACTATTTATTGTTCAAATCTTTCTTATGCGTTACTTATGAAATTTATAGATATTTTACTACAGTCCCTACCGGCTGCTTTATGAAATCTGTGTCACCTTCCCTGAAATTCGTTACGCGTTTAGAGCGAATGCATGGTTTTCAATCGTGATTAACTGTCGGCTGACTAGCCGTGATTGATCAGATATTGCTTTTAATGCATTTGGTAAATAGTCTCTAGACGGGAGAGCTCAAATAACTGTAGCTATGCTGGTATTTGCATTTGATTTCCCGCAGTAGATCAGTGAAATAGACAAACAATTTCATTCTAGTTTTAAGTACTTATCAAAGATAAATTTTTAAATCTGTTCAGAATTAGGATTGCCTTTATATATAAAACGTATTTTTTAATACTTTTAAAATAAAAATTGTTAAACATTTCATGATGTTTGAATTAAATATTTACATGCCACAGAACTTCCATAACAGAATTATTTTTATATCTAGTATTAAAATCAAATCCCCATAGAAATGTGCAAACAACCTGCTAGATTCTCAACGGTTACCTTATTACGTAGCATCTCTGCCACCTTCCCCGTTACATCAGCCAGGCATAACACAGACCATAGTTTTTTACTGCACGGTAGCTGCACCGACTTGATTGCTCCAGTTTTTTCTCTCCTTTTCAAATAAACCGTAATAATTGTTTGTTTTAAATCCTGTAGATTGCGTCCGTTGTACAAATTGGTTACAGAGGTTTTGGAATCAGAAAATAGAGACTTCACAATCGTTACGCTATCTAAATGTTTAAATGTTAATCTTCACTGGCAACCAAACTTTTTTGTGGTTATTTTCAACCCATAAAAACGATGCACTGATTTCAAATGTGAAATTAATTCTAAATTATTAAGCGACGTCGCCTTTTTGCCGTTGAGCAGGTAACAGGAAACGGGTTGTCTGACGATAATCCCACAGCAAACGCATGTGTGCGTGCCATGTTATGTAATCAGAGCTTTGACTGAGTGCGTGTAGCATGGACGTCGCCTGGTTTTTATGCTGCTGAGAATCGGACGCCGCGGGCTTGTCAAGTATCGTTCGACTAATCACATTATCATCCATCTCACTTCAACTACTCAGGAAGCTAGAGAAGGAAGATGTGCAATCTTCGCGAAGCCGTTAAGTACGATATAGCTTGATTCATATGTGTTGGACCTAAATGTGCTCTATACGTGCAGTACACATTTCTTGGATGTATTTGAAGATAGCTCGGGGTGCTACTGTGGTGGATGAACTCAAATTCACAAAGTATAGATTGTTACAAAACAATTCGCGCGCGCTAGGGCCTTTTACGTTTTGCGATTTAGGTCCGTGTTATATGGTTGTACATATACCACGTTATGTTAACCCCGTAATAGGTAGCTTCAAGCACACTTGTTCATAAGATCTCTGCAATGTACAGAATGAATCTATTATGATTTAGGTCGCTGTAGGCGCGTAACGACGAGTTTCTCAGGCTACCGGCAGGCGGCAACTAGTTTATTTCCGGTATTACTTATTAAGGCTTTCATATTTGCACGTCATGTTTTGCAGAAGAGTTATGTAGGAAATTTATAGGATTCGTTTTGATTTAGCTTATCTACAACACGCAAAGATTGCGTAGATTGCAACATATTCTTGAATCACAATGAGAATGCCCGAATTCGGGAAATATCACACAGGATATTAAAGATTATTGGATGATATTAAATTTATAAAAATAAAAAGTGAAATACGGCTGAGGTACATTTTCAATATTTTTTATAATACCTACCTATTATTAAAATATTCTCATAAAATAGCAATTCCTCTGTGCACTCCCGGGCTTCCTGGAAGAGAATTCAATCGCGAGTTCAGCTCGCCTTTGTACATAATATTTCACGTTGTGTAAATGCCATTCAGATGTAGAATAAATAATAATAAAAATCAAATATTTGGTATACCATTCAGCGCTCCAATTTATATTCAATGCGTGTCAAAAGCATTTCATAGCTACACCAATATTGATACAATAAAAGGAATTTCCAACGAATTCATGAACTTGTAGTATGTGGGTTATTTTTTACATTTTTCATTTACATTCATTACATAAACTCACGCCTATACTCCCGAAGGGGTAGGCAGAAGTGCTAGCACCCACATTTCGCCAGTTTATGTTTAAGTCCCAATGTAATAGGTGGCGAGCCTATTGCCATTAACCGGGCACTTATAAACCTGCGATAAATACACACATAACTTCGAAAAGCATCGAAAAGTCATTGGTGTGTGCCATGGTAAACCTGGGATCGAACCCGAGACCTCGTATCAGCAGTCCATTAGGCTACCGCAGATGATTTTTCAATTATCGTAGTTTTTATTTCCAATATTATTACAGCCTGTTCCTGTACCTAACAAATTAAAAAAGACGCAGGTGATTAATGGGCTTTATATATCTCTTGATCATTTTCTACACCAATGACGTAGTTAATCCCCTATGAAGGCGGTTAGTCTTGACTGAAGGCTGTCAAGTAAAGATTATGAAAAAACCAGGGGTGAGTACCTAATCTTTGTGGCTCTCGGAATATTCAGTGTAGTTTACTTAGAGCTGTATTTTTTTTGCGTGCAGAAATCCCCTCAGATACCTCCTCCGCCGGAGCCGGAAGGGGATGTTATGTCGGACTCGAACCGACTAAAACCGCACGCTGACTGTGGGTCGTGGTGCTAGGCCGGAGGTGTGGTTATCTTTGACATATCCCTCGCATCCCGGCTGACCCAGGGCCATCCCTTACGGTCTGGCCCTCCTCGGGAGAGGGGACAACGGTGCACCGATTCGCCCCCGGAATGGGGAGACGCGCTTCTCAGCGCGCCGCCGCCGTGGCCTGCTTCTGCTGGGGTGACAGGCGGCTCTATCCGTCACCCCCAGGCCCGCGAAGAAATGTACCTATAGCACCTGAGCGAATAGCAGCTAGCATTTTCCACGCGAGCACCCATAAAAAAATTTGGCAGGTGTTATTCGTGGATACTAATTTATTTTTACAACCTTGTGTTGTGACAAGTATTTATGCAGTAACTTGGCAGTCTTTTTTTGTTTTGCAAGTACAGTAGGTAAGTTTCACCTAACCATTACACTTAAACGCAATTAAACAGCTCTAATATATTTGTTTATAGTCGACTAGCCTTTGCCTACGGCACCGCCCACGTGGATGTCGGCTATCGCGACCACAAAGCCTATGTCCTTTCTTGGGGTTTAATCTACTTCTAAACTTACTAAAATTCATCAAAATCAAGCGTAGCAGACAGACAGTATTACTTTCGCATTTATAATATTAATATGGACTACTTTTTCATTTATATCAAAATATTTTCAATCCCCCAACTTAACTTTTCTGGAACACAGGTAATTTCTGTGTACCTTTCAACCTTTCCGAAATCTGTCTCGTCATACTTAAACGCTATTTAAGATGAGGTAAAAGTAAAATAAGTCCAGTAAATATGTTTGCTCTATAATTAATATAATGGGACTAATTTTGGGATCGTCCCAATACATTTCTTTACCTGCTTTGAATGATTTGCTAATGGTTCTTGATTTCCTAAATTTTTTTTTTTAGTTAACCCAATTTGGGTTTGCATTCCCAGCTTTGTTGTCTTAACGATTAGGAACAGTTTAGTGTTTGTATGAGAAAAACATGCAGATAAGGGTCGTCGTGACCCCTCAATTAATTCACGTTTTTGTTTCACCCTCTCGCTATTGTTTCCTTAAGCCAGAATTTTGTAAAACAAAATTCAGTATGATTTTGTTACACAAATTCTATTATTTACAATTTACTAGAATACGGATTTTCATTCCTGAATGTAGAATGTACAAGTATGTTCAAATAACGTTAGAATTTACAATTTTACTCTAAAAATGCATTTTGCTGACATTTTACGTATTCGATTTGTATAGTTAGCATACTTAATGCTGTAAAATTCATTCAATTATTTGGACGGAATAATCAACAATCATTGTTTATAAATGATTGTAACATCATTCATTGGTTCCGATAGTTCGTAAGAATATCGGTAGATGACTCCACCGTCGGGCATCGAAACACCGAGTTGGTCAAGGCATTCTTCCTGTAAGAGAAAGATCGCGGGTTCGAGTCCCGCCCGAGAAGATTCTTTTTCCCTATGTATTCGATTTGTATAGTTATAAATAAATATACTTCATGCGGTAAAATCATTAAATTTTAAGTACTACCATAATTTTTTCGTGTAAGTCACAGTATTACGTCATTGGAAATGTGCAAATTCACTACGCACATTATGTAGAAAGGTTTATTTATATTATAGCATTGATTGGTGCAAGTGAAAATATAATTACATGAATTTAAGCCATAGAGCAACACGGTGGCTTGGAATTAATATTACAAACTTGCTTTTGCCCGCGACTTCGCCCGCGTGGATGTCGGTTATCGCGACCAAACATAGCTCATGTCCTCTCTCAAGGTCAAATCTACCCTTATACCAAATTTCGTCAAAATCGGTTCAGTAGTTTAGGCGTGAAAGCGTAAAATACAGACAGACAGACAGACAGAGTTACTTTCGCATTTATAATAATCAAAGGATTGTAAAAATCAACTGGTCAACTACACAAGATTTAAGACTGTCACTATCAAATAACGTCAATAAAGCTTACACTTTTTGTATTGTAACATCGAATATACAAAAAGGTCATCGAATTCCGTACAAATTCCCGTCTCATCTTTCCAAAAAGTTGAGGTAACGACATAATGACAGGGACAGAACCTCAAATGCGACTCTATCCCCAAATAGTCCTGGATTAATGTCGATTTAATTAAACCTGTATAATTTTGATCCAAGAACGTTGAGCGTTTTTTTAAAGGTCATGATATAGGAAAGGCTTATGCGCAGTTGTTAGGAACAGGTGCGGTATATTTGTATTTTGTGGTGCGTTTGTTTTAACACTGTGGTGTTATAATACAGAGAGATAATAATATTTGTATAAAGAGGCTATGAAATAAACGACTAAAACCATGATAACTTTAAAACATCCATCGATACAGAGACCTATTGTACTAAATAACAACAACTTAGAGCAAGTGGATAGTTTTAGGTATCTCGGTAGTATTTTGAACAGTGACTCGCGGTGTGCACAGGATATAGTGGCCAGAATTGCAATAGCTAAGCAAGCATTCAACAACAAGAAGCATTTACTCAAGACAAAAAATATTTCATTATTAATAAGGAAAAGATTCATAAAAACTTATGTTTGGAGCATTGCACTCTATGGATGTGAGACATGGATAATGACAAAGGGGGACAGAGACAGGCTGAAAGCGTTCGAAATGTGGTGCTGGAGAAGAATGGAGGGGATAAGCTGGACAAAAAAGATGACGAATGAAAGAGTACTAAATAGGGTGCAAGAGGGAAGGTCTTTATTGAGAATAATCGAGAACCGAAGAGGAAAGATGATTGGCCACCTGATAAGACATGACTTGTTCATAAGAAACATCATAGAGGGGAAGGTATAAGGAAAGAGAGGAAGAGGTAGGCCAAGAGGAACATTTATGGCACAGATAAAGGAAAAGATACAAGTCACATCGTATCAGGAGGTGAAAGGATTGGCGGAGCAGAGAGAAGAGTGGCGATTACTCCACCGACAAGAGCGTAGCTCTTAAGTTCCAGAGAGATATGTTTTGATATTTTGTTCAATGTCTAGTCCAAATAGAACAATTAATACTTAAGTGTTACAGTCATAACTTATAATTGTAACACTTATTTATTAGAAAAAGATACATAAATATTACATTTTTGAATACTTTTTGGACATCATTGTTAATTTGTTAATGTAAAATTACTATGTTAGTATTAATGATATGATCCATGATAGAAATATGGCTAAAGATGTGACGATAGCTGGACAGACAAGTTTGGGACTTGTAATTGTGAAGTCCAGTCCATTTCATTAATAAAAGTACTTAATTGAATTCAGGCAAAAAAGTGAATGGAAAAATGTAATTTCAGTTACGTTTTTTTTTAAGAAAGCCGATTGTTGTGCGGTGTGTGAGTTATCAATACATATATTGAGAACACTTGTACTTTTTCACAATATTTACTACTGTAGAAAAAGTACAAGTGTTCTCAATATGTGTAACAATGAATTCCACCAAGTGCCATCAATCAACAGTATAAATAGTATAAATTATCAATATCAAAAAACAGATAGTTAAATACGAAAATGCCGTATCCAGCCAAGATTGATTTTTGACTCTCAACTAGATTGAAGGTTGCGTGGGCAACCCTCAAAGAAAGGTCCGTGTTGTAGGCGGTTCGACTTTATCAAATTACAACCTGCGCCGTTTTGTAAGCCGACAAAGGCCCCAAATACCCTAAATCCACCTTACGAGCAACAATTTCACTAATATAAGATTTGCAACGTGTTTCGTATGGACGCCAGAGTGCCGTTATGCTTGTGTTCACGATTTACTATTTTGTTTTTGAATGACTTTCTATTCAAAAGAAGAATAGTACTTAAATTGTACATATACTTCATTTGATTAGATATTTCAATGAAAGTAAACAATCTTGATTTGTCTTTTTTATGTTTTATTTAAAAAATTGGTTCAATAATATTTTTTTGTTTATAAAATCACATAAGAAACTAAAAACTGAAATTGAATTAGTTGTTTAGTCAGTTAGTTAGCCTAGTTTATTTGTTAATTGCGTTGTTATAAAAATCGCTATAAGATTATTTACCTTTAGTTACACCTACCTGATTGAAGTGCAAATATTTATTATAGTAGATAGAAATTTTATTATGCCAGTATATTTATTTATATTTCATCTTATAATTACTTCAGCGACAGAGTTTGGTATAACCACTTCTGATGGCCAGGAGCGAGGATTTCTGCACGATAAAGAAAGGTAAAATGAAAAAAAAAAACGATGTTTGTCAGTGCATAAATGTTGAATTTGCACATGCAATATGGCTCTATGTGCAATATATCTATATCCAATATGTATTTTTTTAAGTAAGGCCCTTAGTGTTTTGAAACTGTATAATATCTTTAGGTATGTTAATTATTCAGATGTTATTATGCAAAACATTCGGCTAATACTATGGTGGTCCACCTCACACTTCGTTGAACAATACCGAGAAAATAATATTTTCTGTATCAGCAATATTGCTTAATAGGTTTGCATACACCTTTATTATTGAGTTCTTGATATTTATACAATGACTAATCTAATTTAGTATCCCTTGTCATTGGAATCCATCCTTACTAATATTATATCTGTCTGTCTGTATGTTACGCTTTCAGGCCTAAACCACTGAACCGCTTTTAATGAAATTTAGTATAGGGGTAGATTAGACGATGAGCAAGGACATAGGCTATGTTTAGTCGAGATAACCAACATCCACGCGGGTGGAGCCGCGGGCAAATGCTAGTATTATATAGGTACATTGATTCCTAATCATTTCACTTTTGGAAAATTATACATCAAAAAGGGAAAAAGGACTCTATATAGGATCACAGGGTCACTTTTTTTAAGAATTTAAGCCAAAGCTATCAAAAAATTTGACCGTTAAGAATGCATATTTTGAGATTCGCACTCGATACTATATTAAATCCTAGTGACAAGATCCAATTCAATCCGTTTTTCAAGATGAAATCCCTTCTCATGTATCTAGGGCAATTGTGTCTCAAAAAATCATAAATATTTTGAATACGTCACTAAAAATATCCCAAAGAAAAATTAAATTGTACAAAAGTAACCTGATTTATTTTTAATAGCTTTGGCCCATTCATAAAATACGAACAACACGTGTTATTAGCTGTCATTTCTTTGCGGAAAGGTTATTTAATCTTCCTAATTAGTTTCGGCAAACATTTTTTGCCAGACCCTAAGTTAATAGTGGCACAATTTCACGAGGACCTCACAAAATTTTATATAAACACCCCGGAGCCTATTAATAAACTTATAAAAAACGGTCACACCCAATTTTAACTATTATTAAAGTGTATTCTTTAACTTTCTTATTAAAAACTTTCAACAAAAATGTCTGGGTTAATCACACGTATTTTAAAATTTAATTTTATTTAATTAACCGTAAGAATCATATTATTGCCTTAAAACAATGATTGCGATACACAATTCTTTGTTTCTTTTCTAGTGTTGACATGCGTTTCATATTATCTCTTTCCAGTGAAGAATTAATTTTAGGTTCGCTACCCAGTGACACACGTATGCTCCAATTTATATTACCTACACATTGGCCAGCACTTGGCCACTTGGTAAAAATCCACTTGATTTTAATTTACTAGGAAACAATCAGATAGACAGACTTCCTTTGCAGAATTAGCCATGGACCGGATGGTATGTCATTAATGCCATGGAAAATGGGTAGAACTTTGGGGTAGGACGCAATATGCGTCGACACCATTGCCCTTACCCATAACCTGGCACGGCTGGCTGCGCCGGTGTTGCAGCTGCTTCTGCAGAGGCTCTTAAATGGTGCAAAAATACTCCAATCTCATTGGAGATTGTGAATGTGTACCGTTTGGAGTCGAAACGTTGGGGCCATGTGGCCCGAACGCCCACAATCTCTTCAGGGAGATTGCGAATCGTATGTCGACCATCCGCTTCTCGTGACCGGAAGGTGGGCCTCTTTTTAGGTCAGAGAATAAACATTGCCATATAACGTGGAATTGTTGCCATTCTTCTGGGACCGCTACCACTAGAGGCATGCGATACGGAGGAATTTCACGAGGCGTTCAAATTTTAGATTTTACTTTTAGTTCTATTAGTAAAAATGTATGTTAAATCAATGTAATTAATTGATCAAAATAAAATGTTACGCATGGAGATAAACCATCCGTACTATATATATATCCATATCCATACTAATATTTAATTATAAATGCGAAAGTAACTCTCTCTGTCTGTCTGTCTGTATGTTACGCTTTCACGCCTAAACCACTCAACCGATTTTGATGAAATTTGGTATAGGGGTAGATTAGACCGTGAGAAAGGACATAGGCTGTGTTTGGTCGCGATAACCGATATCCAAGCGGGCGGAGCCGCGGGCAAAAGCTAGTAATATTATAAATGCGAAAGAAACTCTCTCTGTCTGCATGTAACGCTTTCACGCCTAAAGCACTGAACTGATTTTTATGAAATTTGGTATAAGGGTAGCTTAGACCTTAAGAAAGGACATAGGCTATGTTTTGTCGTGTTAACCGATATTCACGCGGGCGGAGCCACGGGCAAAAGCTATTACTCCTCATAAAATAAATCTCCACGGATATTATGGCAAATATTTGACCAATGTCAAATATTTGCTAAACAATATCGTGATATAGATTTAGTAGTATTTTAAATGAAACTAGTCTATTAACATTAGTCATGGACGTTCAATTTGAAAAACAAACTAAACTAAAAGTTATAGTAAATTTAGTCAAGCACGACTTTGAATGCTCTATCACTATTACCTACTGATAGTGTTTTTTTTTTTTAACTGATAGTGATAGAGCATTTAGTTTCATTGAATTACTTGTGATTATGAAAATCACTATATTCATTTTAAAGCCTCTTATCTATTATTTTTCGCACTAATTATGTAAAGTTTTATTTCCTTTGTGGAGTTGTCTCTTGTTGTTATTAATAAGATAGAAGACAGGAGGCACGGGTTCGATCCCCGCTCAGTGCAAATATTTGTATGCATGAATATGGTTATTTGCATTGGTCTGGGTGTTTCTATGTATAATATGTACTTATTAACATTTTTTTGTATGTATTTACAAAAAAAATATCTAAGTATGTTTATCCACATTCTAGATTCCATAACACCATAAGCTAGTTACTTACCTGCTTACCATGGGCCTAAATACGTTGTGTAAAATGTTGTGAAATATTTCAAAAAAATTGTAATAAACAACAACTTCACACAAATAACGAAATCTTAACCAAAACATGAGATATTCCAATGCGATACTTTCTCAACTTTATAGCATTAGCTTACATTACAGTGAAATCTTAACTATAAATTTTACAGTTGTGTGTTCATCAAACATTTCGGTGCAGCGATGATAATATACTAAACACACTTTGTGCTCTTTGAGAGGATACACTAAGCTTATGAATGCATCAAGATAAATATGAAATCGATCAAACAGACCACCACTGACCTAATTTCTTGTTTAATAAAAATATAATAAATTGTGTTATTGGTAAAACGATTGCGATGGAGTTGTGTCCGTTTAAATTAAGGAAATAATTATCCGATATTGTGTCTTTTTTGCTTAATACACCACTGTACTAGTTTCTTTGTATTATTGTCACAAGTACCTACTTAGCCAGTGCTAGCGAAAAATACTGACAGAGCGATGGAATGAGAATATCTTATGGTATATTTTTATATACCAGAAGATGATCATTATCTACACATATCCTCATTATTACACTATAAAAAGGATAATGATTATATAGATCAAAGGGTGAATAGAAATAAAAAGGTCAGATACTTTCTGCAGTCATTTCCTGTTAAGTGAAGCTATGGATTCATTTAATGTAATAATTAACAGAATTATCTAATCTCTGGTTAGTACCTACTGAAAATTTCGTATTTTTTTTGTAGAATGAAATTATGATATTTTCTGAAGTTTACGCGAATGTCACTCATTGAAATAAACCACTTTTTACGGATTCTATCGCGATATATTTGTTAATATTACTTTTTAACCCGACGTTTCGGCTGCTTTGCAGCAGCCATTTTCGTGGTGTGTTTTTTTTTATTATTTTAAGAAATTTAATCTTTATCACTATTCTTCTATTCCCTATTACCCCTTTTTACTCGTAAATTATTTAGTAACCCAAAAATTATCAGTGTTCAAATAAGTATTCAAATAAAAGTATATTTATTGCGATAGGTCAAACAATATTTACGCATGTAGGATGCGTAAATATTGTTTAACTTAATGATTTTAGACGGTTGCTACGTGATCACGTGCCTTACCCATTACCACCTACTTAGTATAACCCTGATGTCCCTATTGATGGTTATTGGCTACCAATCTTTATTACAAATCTATTGGTTCTAAAATTTGATCGTCTGTGATTGACCTTACGATTACTTCTTCAGATGTAAAGATACTGGCGGTATTGTTTGATCATCATGATGTTGGATTGTGGAGTCTACTTTTATTATGAGATATATTATATAGATTACATTTTAATAGTAATATTACAACCAATACGGGACTGTCTTCTTAGCAAAGTACAATACTATGTCTGTATTTATAAAATATCATATAAGTACATTTGAACGAATATTTTATAGCATTTATTATGCTAACTTTAAAGTTCGAAAAATTGAAAAAAATGAAATACTCAAGTGAGACTTGAACTCACGACCTTTCCCTTACAGGGAGAATGCTCTTCCAACTGAGCTATTGAGCCACACCTGAATCACTTCAAATTTTCCTTCTCTTTATATCCGTCTAGGGCGATTCATTTTTTCCGATGTTCGAACTTTAAAGTTAGCATAATAAATGCTATAGAAAAATCATTCAAATATTTGGGCGCAGTCATCAAAATTCAATGTTTAAAAATGGTTGAAAAATCATTCATTGTTTCCAACAGTTCGTAAGAATGTTGGTAGATAGCACCACCGTCGCCCTCAAAGATGGATATAAAGAGAAGGAAAATTTGAAATGAATCAGGTGTGGCTCAATAGCTCAGTTGGAAGAGCATTCTCCCTGTAAGAGAAAGGTCGTGAGTTCAAGTCTCACTTGAGCGTTTCATTTTTTCCGATGTTTTTCAAACTGTAAAGTTAGCATTAAAAATGCTATAAAAAATTCAGTCTAATAAAATGTGATTGAAATGTTTTATACTTTTAAAAGTTGTACAAAGAGTAAAGGCAATTTAAAATAATGTTATTTGCTATCAAATTTAATTTATTTACGAGTATTTACATTCAATTTGATAGTGTCAATATCGTTAATAGCCACTTTCATCTTGTCACCACACATTTTATGTACATCTCCATTACAAAACGGTATAAAAGCATTTTTATTGCTTCATCATGTCGTCCGTCCGTTCAAAAACAGTTACATATGTGATTTAATAAGTGACTTGAAATACTATTTAAAACTAAGGTCAAGTTCATTATCATCAATATTTAATTTACCCTACTTCTACTATACATACATACGATCACGCCTTTATCCCCGGAGGGTTAGACAGAGGTGAATTAACACCCTCATTTCACCAATCAATAGTTTCGGTCCCACGTAATAGGGGGTGAGCCTATTGCCGCTTTCCGGGCACTATTGTTGACTCAAGCCGTCCGTGGCTGAGTCTGGGCTGTATATATTTGTCTGATGTTAAACAGCCTTATCCCTTAGTCGCCTTGTACGACACCGCTTGGGAAGAGATGGGATGGACCAAATTCTACTCTGTCGGGAACCACGCCCCTACTCCTACTATTTCTACAATAACACTTAATTTTTCTACACCTATTATGGTAAAATATGTATGACCGCTGTAAACATACAAGACCTTGATCATTTTCTTAGATGTAAATAAATTCATTCATTCTTTCATTCGTTCAAGCGTCATGTCAATCTCTGTAGCACCCAACGCTTTCATTTTGGAGCCCGGAGTTCACTCTTCAGGGAATTGCAGCTGTTCTCTGTTCCTGAAACTCTGAGAGGTCAACCTGCGCCAGAACTCCGTCCAAAAAATAGAAGATACATAGAATATTTTTCCAAGAACGAGGCGGTTCGGTCACTCTTTTCTTTGCCATATCATTAAGACCTAGAATTCCTTATCCGCTCACGTGTTTCCTTCTTCCTACAGTCCCGGGTCTGTAATGGTGACCCTCATTCCTGAGGTTTACCTTCAGTCAGCTGTCAGCATCAGGTGAAGTGTCCTACATAAATGGGTACAGGGGACGAATTCCAGGGGACCAGTGGGTACTAACCCATAAAAAATACCGGTCGGCAAATTAAATGATTTGGGTTCTACGTATCTAGGTGGGATCTCATAAGCCCTTGAGTGAAGTCAGTATTTTTGATGAGATCATGCACCATATGACACATTGGCAAACTAGCAGGAATCAGGATATACAAAGTATGATAACTGTGTGACTTATAAAAACTTTTGCCTTTTTCACACTACTTATAAACATCCAGAAATTGAGCTCCTGAAGTCCTGACATAGGAGTCAAGCCCCGGAACCGCATGCAGACACAAACGTAAATGGATGAATTAATAAAATTATATTATCTACTTATCTCTTACAATGTTTTCATTCATTACCTCATATATGTACAAACTGATCCTATAGTATAGTTGGACCACCACCCCGAAAGGATCTGCATGTCAATATTTATTGTGTTATATTATACGGCTTATTACCGAACCTACGATTCTTCTAAACTGAGGCATCAACTTAAACCAAAATGTATGTTTTATTTAGTTGTATAAAACCGTGACGAACACAGACATGTTTTATTAAAACAATTTCATTCAACTTTGTTGAACATCAGAAAAAGTGGTTTACCAAATATTTTTTTACAATAAAAAAACATCAGGTTCCATTATGTTTTATCTGACAGCCCACATGATACGGTATTAATTAAATACACCGCACCGGACTCATGAATTATCATAAGGTTAATAGTCACCAATGAGCTTGGAGTAATTATGTAGATGATGGTCTTGCGTTGCGTCCGCGCAAGTAGTGGGGGACGTGCGAGGTCTGTGTGCCGTGAACCGCCATAGATTGTGATCTGAACACGCAGAATGGTAAAACTAAACATCCCTTTTTAATAGCATTATTCAGTTCAAGAATATGTTTTTGTCATCAAGTTTCACAAGTGGATTGAAATTAGAATTCATTCATTTAAAATTTGAGTAGGCTGCAAAAAATTGCGAGATATAAAAGGCCATGGCGTGCGCTGATTGTTTTCTAAATAAATTCTGAGAATGAAACACCTTGACCTAGTATAGGTTACTATATTTGATAGTGATTGACTCGTTTCTAAACGAGTCAATCACTATCAAATATAATAGCCGACCAGCCCTGGCTTTGCCCGTGGCATTTTCGAAATCTGGTACCGCACCTTTGAGCCTTTAATTTTTAGTCTTCAAATTTTGTAAAGAAATCTGCCGGATTTTTTGACATTTATGATCACTTCTCCACTCCCTTTATTTGTAGTGTAATGAATTATAGCTTCTCTTCGTTATTAAACAGGTTATTAAACACAACAATATTTTTTCAGTTCAAACCAATACTTCCTGAGATTAACGCGTTCAACCAAACAAACAAAATCTTCAGTTTTATGATATTAAGTATAGATTGAAGTTCGATCATTATTAACTACAGATTTTATCACGATACTCATTTTCTTTCTACATATCTACTTAATCTTTGCCGCACCGCGCAGGAGGGCGGGCCCAACTCGAAGCTTCTCGCGCATCGTTCGCGTGCCGCCGCACGCCACCCAAGCGCGGCTACCGGCCATAATCTGTGTATCTGTTTTGTACCCCACGGTATAGTGACGTCATCGATCAACAGAGATGGTTGTCTGATTTTGGGGAACCAAGATATTTAAGTCACACAGAGATAATATTTATTAAGTTATAGTGAGGTCCCAGGTTGGCTTTTGCAGGGAAAATCGGGTGAAATGGGGCTACCTGGATGCAGAAGGTGGGAGCTATGACTGTGGCACACCTCTACAAACAATGGCCCACCTTCTATTCAACCCGCTGTAATACATACTTGCAAAATAGAGGACCTCAACAAACCAACTGCGGAGGCTATCAGTGTCGCCGAATTTTGGGCTGAACACATTTAATTGGACTGAAAATTGCCATCGGCTCGAAGAAGACGAAGAGTAGATAGTATGTTCATAAGACACACAGACCTCAAACTGAAGTGATATTTATTAATATTGTTTATAATGGTTGGTATTATGACTCAATATACAAACTATGTGCTGTATATGGAAGGCGTGACTAAATAGCTCCTTTACATTGAGTGTCGTCTATACAAATCGAAAACATAGGGAAAAATGAATCTTCTCGGGCGGTTTGTAAGAACATCGGTGGATGACTCCACCGTCGCCTTAAGGACGAATAAAAATAGAAGGGAAATTTGAAAATTCATTTTTCCTTATGTATTCGATTTGTATAGTTAGCATACTTATTGCTGTAAAATTCATTCAAGTAGTCTCTTCTACTCTATTAATAGAGAAGATTGAGGAAAAGGGGCGTGACGTGACGTGTGTACACGTATGCAGATTATTTATATAGCACAACCTACACGCAAAGTTGTATGCTAAGAAAATACTTCACAATTTGAACAAAGAACAGAAACTATAACCACATAAAGTGGTTACGTTCTCGTACGTCCACTGTGTTTGGACCCACGGCTGCGTACAACTTGCTATTAAACAGCGGCTCCGATTATTACTTTGAACCTAAGTCAAAAAATAATAATAAATAATATGAGAATAGTTGTTAGTCTATGGGCGTTAATACTAACTATTATCTGTTCTGTGCTAGGGGGCTACAAGAATAACATAATCATTATAATCGCACTACTAAATACGCTATATCAATGGATAAAACAGCTAAAACATGACAGATGATTCTTCAAAATACTCTACTAAATTGTAACAGTAAGCGGAACGAATACTTTTGCAGTACGGAATCTGATAACAAAGCAACCCTCGAGTAGGAGGGACTGAGCAAGACCACCTAGGATTGACGCAGGTGTTCAATGAAGGCATTACACTGAATCGCCTATTATGATTAAACGGAATTGGTCCTAGTCTATGTTTGCAATCTACTAGAGCAAAAGCTTAGGGTTACCAATTTAGGCTCCATTTCTAATCCAGCAAGGATTAAACACTTATAGCAGACAAGTTACAGTACAAAATGTAGGTAACAGTTAAATCTGCGCAATTATTTATTACGTTAGTTACTTATTTAACTGTAAACGTAACAACTTAATAAATTTCTTCGAAATATTTCTTATGAATTAAACTCATAGTTTCGTACTTCTGTAGTAGGTTTGTACTGGTAGGGTTCAACCCTATTTAAGCCGGGGGCTTATTGATTAGTCGTTACTGTACTTAAACGAGCACTTTACTACGATAAAGTCAAAGTTATAATTATAATGCGAACATGTTTTCAAGTCTGAACGATAAGAATTGTGGAAGGCGATTGGATTTAATCAGGAACATTGTTTAGCCTGGTTGAAGTAATTCATGTACTCGTAAATATTTATTTAGGAATTGGTGTATTATTATATTTTTAGTTTTAAAACAGACTAAATTCGGCTTTTTCCCTTTAGTTGTGCGTAGGAAATATAGTAAAAAAGTTGAGTTATTTCTTTATGATGTCATTTCAATTTTTTTACTACTTTTAGTATCGTGGCTTTGGACATATTTGTAAAAACCACTCCATCTTCACGTTATGGTGAAATCGGTAACTTTAAGATACAGAAAACATAAAGAGACACGGTTTTCTCGCTTTCAGTGCATTATATATCTGAATGAAAACTAACTACTTTGAAAGTACATAAATATCTTTTGAACAAACTAAAATAAAATCTATATACCTTCTACAAAAACTAAAAGAGTTGACCAACCGAATTTATCCATTCACGATCTAGACTTACTAGAGCTTCCTATTCTTCTCCAAGTATATAACAATAGACACTGGCCCAAGTCACGTGTAGTACTCAAATAGATTATTTCTAAAGAATGATATAAGGTGCCAAAAAACAATCATTTGTGGCGAAATCGGAAGAAAAAGATCAAAATTTCGAAAAGGAAAACTCTAAGTAAGTACCTTTGCTGTCTTGAAAATCAAAATCACGGCGAGAACATAATATCAACTACTAGCTTTTGCCCGCGGCTCCGTCCGCATAGATGTCGGTTATCGCGCCCAAATATAGCCTATGTCCTTTCTCATGGTCTAATCTACCCCTATACCAAATTTCATCAAAATCAGTTCAGTGGTTTAGGCGTGAAAGCGTAACATACACACAGACTGACATTCAGAGTTACTTTCGCATTTATAATATTAGTATGGATAACAGATACCTACCTAAATACTTCGTAAAATTACTAATGTAACTAATGTACCATAAAGAGTTATCTCCCTGATAACACACAAATAGAGTATAATAACACATTATTGACATAATAAAGCATGTTATTCAAAATAACATAGAACCACGCAACGATTATCTAGATATACTTTTAATGAAATAATGACCTATATTCTCTTAGCGTATTAATACACAAGCTGATATAATACGCTGTGGGAGGTCTGGCTATGTCAGGTCTGGAGAAGTCAAAACAAGACTGTTCGTCGATTTATCAATAAGTGATGTTGTCGCATGCCATCACATTTGGCAATGATGTCCGGTGTGGCCTTACGGATTGCATAAAGTAATCGCTAACATTGTAATCATGGAAGTGTTGATATCTTGAGTCATTTCAAACAAAGCGGATTTGTTTTCTATGCTATGAAATATTGTTTTTTTAATGTGGTGTTTAATCATCGAAATTATTCATGAATGCCTTATTATTGACTAACAAGTTGATGAAAACATTTTAGTTATTCTCTACAATGTTTTACAATTTATAAATGTTGGTCATAGTTCAATTATAATCAAAAAAATATAAAATAAAAAATACTCGACTATCTTTTACCAACCTGAATAAGTACAAATTGAATGTCTAAATTTTGTAAAGGACCCGGTTCTGTTCCTAGTACTACTATTATCTTTTCTGTGCCGATACTATTGAGTACATTGTCATCCTAGAGATTAGGTAGCTCAATTAATATATCAAGAGAGAAATACTGAGAAATTATGACATTACCGAGTATTGAAATTTACCTATAACAGTTTCGAGTTTATCAGCTATAACAGTTATTTATGTATCCTAAAATTTATTCGTTCAATCGCACCTTAAATCTGTATTCTGTAGTCGAATCTACATTTTGTACGATTAGACTCCTTGCTACAGCGAGGTGATATATTTGGACATGCAACACGACAATAACCTGAACAATAGACATTCGATTACAGTACATTAAAATGAATTGGTATTGCATACAACGTTCGAACAGGTCTAGCAATGCTTGTCGTAACTAAATTGGTTTGTAAATCCGTGTTTAATCTACATAGGCTGTATGATTTTACAGTCTCTAGAGGTATTCTTTACAATTTTACTAATGATAATAATTTATTGATGATGACCTGTCAAGCCACGCAACAATTTAGATAAACAATAGACTCGCGGTGCCGGGACACCGGTTGATGTTTGATAGATTAATACGGCAAACTTTTGATTCGGCAGCCCGAAAAAATACGCTGTTAAGTGCTTGAGATCGAGCTAAGTCTATTCTCCGATTAGGTGATTTCCACAAAAGATTTCGTCTTCAAAAGCCTGAAGGACCAACACTACCTTTTGCTGGTAAGGGATAGGTACCTACGATATGTGGAAGTTCTTGGAAGGTCTACATTAAACTAAGAGAGAACACTTCTTTATAGATTAAGGCCCGTATTAGAACGACACTCAGTTCAGAATCTCGATGTATTTGAGAGCAGATTGTATAGACAGATTTTCTATCCTATTTCCTAGGAAAAATCTGTGATTCAGAACTGAGTAGGTATTATTCTAGAATATAGGTCTAAGTACCTGAACAGTAATAAAATAACATTTTTATAGTCGCGTTTGGTCAAATACGCATTAGGTCCAATTATCAAAAAACGACTTGGATAGGTTAGGTTAGAAGGCTAATGCTAATAAATAGGAGCGGAGCGAAGCGGAGCGAAGCGGAGCGAAGCGGAGCTCCCGCATTAGGCCTTCGTGGTTATTTTTTTATAACCACCCAGAAACCGGATATTTTCCTGTTTTTGACAATTGGACCAAATGCGTATTTGACCAAACGTGACTAAACGCAAATAATGCGGGGTGAAGCCACTTTTTAAAAGTTAACTATTATACATTATCTGTATTTGCATACAATAACAATAAGAATAAAAACACTATTTATTATATAGTATGAACTTAATGTAATAGGTTGTCGATGTTATCACAATCGGACCCTTACATTTCGAATGTCACGCTGCTCTACTTAAACCCAAAGTATACGAAAAACTGGATAAAAGATTAGTCCCATGTTCCATTTACTGCTGCAAAGCTAAACGGTCGTTTAACTGAGGGATGAGGAATTTATAAGTGACTATAGAAGGTATAGACTGAGTAGTACAAGTATCTAGACCAGAATGACAACTGTATTTGATTATAACAAAATATAGATTAACAATAAATTTTTAATATAAGTTTAATTAATATAATATCAAAAGCTTTTTAATGTAATAGGTAATTATGAGATCCGGTTCTCAGTATTCCATGGATTCACCGTGCGGTCGCCGGGTCTATGGCGTGGTACAGAGAGGAACACTGTGACGGCGCCTAGGACTTGCGACCCAGATGTAGGTTTAGGGTGGCCACCTTGTGATGCATCAGCGCTCACCTCCACCGTCAGTCATGTTCCCCCCTCTACCTATCCAAATTTGGTAAGATCCTATCAACGCCGTCTTATATATTCGTTCGTAGTAAAGAGCTTACTGAAGCTCTTGAGAATCCGAGGTCTTTAAACAAGTTATAAAGGGATTTAGCTGGAATTTCCCTTGCTCCTACTTCTACGACGTATACACACATGCATTGTAGGTAATTGTATCTATTATCTATTCTGTGATTAATTCTAAATAAATGCGAATGTATCTCAGTCTGCCTAATAATGCCCACAAAACCAATTTTGATGAAATTTTATACAGAAATAGACTAATAGCTATAGACAATCATATTATTTTACCTTTGATAGTTCAATCCTGAGCTTGAGTTTTGCCTAATTTGAATTAAAGATGATGATAAAAGATAGTCAAAATATAATCGACTACTTATAAGACATTCAAATCAATAACAAAATTTATAGACCAAAATTCAATTGACAACTGCTACATATTATCACACTTTCCAAACACCTCGTCATATTTACACATACATTTTGTGTCCATACAATCACCTTCCGTATTGCGGCACTCATTGTATATCCAAGCCGTTATGATACCGAGTTGTGGATCTATACAATTTGCACAGCTCTTACATACGAGTCCATTCCAAATAACGGGTAGTATCCGCCCTAGATCCCGTTGAAATGCGAAATATAATATAATAGCTACATTTAGTTTGTTACATAGTTTCGATTTCAATTTATAGTAGTACTAGCTTTTGCCCGCGGCTCCGCCCGCGTGAATGTCGGTTATCGCGACCAAACTTAGCCTATGTCCTTTCTCAAGATCTAATCTACCCCTATACCAAATTTCATCAAAATCGGTTCAGTGGTTTTGTCGTGAAAGCGTAACATACAGACAGACAGACAGAAAGACAGACAGACAGACAGACAGACAGAGTTACTTTCGCATTTATAATATTAGTATGGATGAAATACTAATATGTGTATGAGTAGAGTATGAACTTCTTTTCATTTTAGTATTCAACTTGTTCAATTCAGTCTAATGTTGAGTTGACACATTTTCTTCTTGAAAATCCAACTTTTATTGTTAGCGTATTACATGTTAATAAAAATCAGTCTTCTTAAAATTCGCACTGGGTTAACAAGACGATGTATGTGTATAAACATTATAACAACGAAATAGATAGATCGATTAATAAAATTTATTTTATGAGAGTGCTAGAAACTGAACAAATACATGAAATCTTCTTAACATTGTAAATTATAAATTCTACAACATTTCACACAAAGCTATCAAGACCCATGGTAAACTTTTATAGCTTGTGTTATGGAATCTAGAATGCGGATAAACATGCTTACATACTTTTTTTTGTAAATACATACATATTATACATAAAAAATACCTAGATCAATGCAAATAGCCGTATTCATGCATACAAATATTTGCACTGAGCGGGGATCAAACCCGCGCCTCCTGCGTAGCAGTCGCGTGCAGTATCCACCTACCACAGAGGCTGTCACAAAGTCGTTTATAACAGGAATAAATTTAATAGAGTAAAAATATTTATTTCTTCAATTTTTTTTTAGAAATAAACGATCTATAAATTCTTAACGTTTAAATCTATTAAGTCAACCTTGCAGGGCTCTTATTCTTTGCAATCGACATTCTTCTCACATCAAAAACTATTTAGCGCGACATTCAACCTTCCAGTTAAGGAGACGCCATTTATTACAAGCATTAAGCGAGATAACTCCGTTTACGTAAATTTGATATGCACTTACTGACTTATACTGGTTCATAGACCCTCTATCGTAAACCTTACTAAAAGTAGTATACTGGCTTTTCATCAGTCTTGCGAAGTGTCTCAGTAAGGATGATGTCACAGAGAGGATTCACCATGAAAACGTAATTTTTTTTCTTTTTGTGACAAATTTGTCCAGGTATTTTCCCATTCAGTAGCAATCAAAAGTCTATTGGAAATTAATATGATTTCTTGTGGGATTTCAGCCGTTTCGGCGTGATTGGGTTACAAATAACTTCACCAACTTTCACATTAGTATTAGTATGACATGGCAATGGAAATAATATAATTATATATATTTATATATCAGCTCTCAGTTAATTATCATCTTTACTTTTGACTGCCAAAACATTAACCACGATTCATGAGTCATTTAATAACAGTTAAACATAAAGGTAAAATGAGTGAGCTGTCACAAACAATGTTTTACATCTTCCCAAAAAATCGCTGCAAGTCATAAACAAAAATGTCACACTTTTTGTTCATTTTACAACTTTTATTTAGGTACTGTTTCCATTAAGAACTACTGAATTGAACTCAGAAGAAACGTATTCTGTTAAACTTTTTTCTTTTAAGTATATAGGTATAATAGTTCAGGACTTCACGCGATAAATTTTGGAAAACCATGAGTATACGCCGCGATAGTTTAAAAATATCATTTTTTCTTCTAGTTTCAAAAAAATTTATTGTGCAATATATGTTTCAAAAATACTATAATTATTATTACAGCAGATTGCATATTTATAGTTATTTAAAATGGCATGGCAAAGACACCATTCGGACTTTGGCATTTCAACGAAAACAAATCAAATACCTATCGACCTGTTCAAAAATGCTGCTTTGCAACAAGTCACATTGACAAGAGACCTCAAACGTCAACGTTGAGTTTTATTAAACATCCCGGTGTTACTTGTTTATGTCTAGTTACGGACTAATAGTTTTCTTACTATCCTATTACACTTTTATGGGATCAAGTGTCGCCTGCCGATAGCTTCCCTTTCTTTTCAATCAGTTTAAAATTGGAATGTAAAATTTTATGGTAATGGAAAAGTGGATTTGTTTCAAGGTGGTTTACAACCGTAGTTTTATGTTATAGTTAGTAGACTAGTTTACAACTACTAGCAAGTTCAATAAACTCTTTGAATTGTCGGTTCAAAGGCTGTTTGTTGAAATAAAATCGGTTGTCGGTAAAGTCGGTTTAATGACAATAGTTGAACGTGACAACATCATAAGAAAGTACTGATGGAATGGTTTCATTTTTGAAAAAAATTTTTTAATTCTTTTTGTTTGTTGAAATAAAACCACTTTTTACGGATTCTATCGCGATATATTTGTTATTATTACTTTTTAACGCCTAAACTTTAGAAAATATCATTTATTTGTTTGATTTGTCACTCGTTCCGCGCTCTCGCTTGCATTTCAAGCCTTAAATGGAACGCCTCAGAGCAAGGTAACGCCGCATGACGTCATGTTTTTCGTGAGGGCCGCCGGCTCCATTGAATTATAAGACGTTGTCACGTCAAAAATACAAACATATACGCCTGTAAATCCCCGAAGGGCTAGGCAGAGGTTACGTAACACCTACTTTTCACCAACTATGATTTTCGGCCCCACGTATTTTTCAGTAAATTATAGTATTTTTCACGTCAATTTGACTTCACCTCGCCTGATGTTAAGCTAAAGGCAAAGTCTCGGAAAGAGGGTCACCATCGGAAACATGTACCATGTTAACAGTGGTGGCACTCAGCTTGACGGTCTCATCAGATGCTTTTCACGCCCCGCTTAAAGGACCCGGGACTATAGGAAGAAGGATACACGTGAGACTTTGATACGAATTCACAATAATAAATATGAAATTATTTTGGCTTGGCGGCCTTGTTAGATGCCTTTTCAAGCCCCGCTTATAGTGGCTTATAGTGGTATAGGTGGCCTATATTGCTGTTTAGCGGGCACTTTGTGTTGGGCTGTATGTTTACTGTCGAATGGAGAACAGCCCTATCCCTTAGGCCTTTTACGACGCCCACAGGAAGAGACAGGGTAGTTCTCTTCTACGCCACCGGTAACCAACACGGCAAAGAGAAATACCTAATCGATATTAGAGTTTCTTTTTGTACCTACTTCATGAGTACAGGAAACAATCTTGAGCTATTTAAACTGGACCGACTAGCCATTCGGCTGCCCCTTACTAATGAAACTTAACAATTTTTAAATGAGGTCATAGTTTCCTGTTGAATCATTAGCTAATTGCAGGTCTCACACGTTTAAATACAATAAAGATTAATGTATTTTGTATGCACACAACACTATATAACGAAACTGAAAAATAAAAATTGTCAACAAGTGACAATTGCTCCCTGACTATTAAAATCAATGCTTATCTTAGATATATCACTGATCAAACATAGTCATCACCATAATGTACAGTCAACGACAAAAGTGGAATAACCCAAAATGTTAATAAATCTTAAAAAAAATTTGTACTAGTTTTTTTGTAGAGTTTTAGAATCACCTGCGGTTAAAGGTAATAATTACATGTTTTATTTATAATTTTGTCATTAGTTTAACAGCTATGGTGAACAAAAAAAATAAATTAGTTCAGCTATATTTGGCGTAGACTCGCATCTCGTACTCGTATGAAACACATTATTTTTTAAGAAACACCTATGTACCGACCGTGAGCGCCTGTACCGCTTTCATAGTGCGCGCATTGTGGGGACGAAGTAAAAAGAAATAAAGAAAGAGCATGAGCTAAGAGCGAATGATATACCCCCGTTAGCGCTGGTGGCTTTATTTCTACTTTTATGATAATAACTAGCATTTACCCGCGGCTCCGCCCGCGTGAATGTCGGTTATCGCGACCAAACATAGCCTATGTCTTTTCTCATGGTCTAATCTACCCCTGTACCAAATTTTATCAAAATCGGTTCAGTGGTTTAGGCGTGAAAGCGTTTATAATATTAATATGGATATGAATGCAATCAATAATTAATATTCTCTTTATTAATACCTATAATTATAACCTCTTTGTATTTACTGCACTTAAGAAATAAAAGAAAAGAACAAAATGAAGAAATATGATTATTCAAAAATTTGTTAGGTATTATAATTATCGTTATAATTTCTACTGCAGCAAGAAACCTTATGACATCCTGTATTCTGTGGACATCCTTAATAAATTACTGTTTTAAAAATCAAAGGAAACAAAAACCCCTCACCCATCTCTCGAACCACTACCGTCATAAGCATAATGTTTGTTTGTAATTAACTACGCGTGTTCTTATAAGAACATTGTTTTAACGTTCCACCCTGGGCTCGATAAATAATCACCACTTGTGTGGCAATACTACCAACAGAACTCTGACGTCATGTAATACAAGAAGCAACGAGAAATGGACAATGATTGTTTTCGAATACATAGGGAAAAAGAATCTTCTCGGGCGGGACTCGAACCCGCAGTCTTTCCCTTACAGGGGGAATGCCTGACCAATTCGGCTACCGAGACACGCCCGATATGATTCAAATTTCCCACCTTATACGTCTTTGAGGTATTCGATTTGTATAGTTAGCATACTTAATGCTATAAAAAAAATTCCTTCAAATGATTGTTTTGCATCTTAGTAGATGACGCAGATGCAGTGTTCAAAATATTGCAACCTGCTTAGGTACTAATTGTATGAATTATCAGAATTATTTGACTTAAGCAGAATGGTTTTGGCTCTAGGAACCAGTACAATCTAATATATATAATACGAGTATGTATGATAATAATAAAAAAAGCGTCGGTAGCTTAGCGGTTAAAGAGTCGGCCTTACGATCGAGAGGTCCCGGGTTCGATTCCAGGCCATTACACTACGACGTGTACCCACTCCTAGCACAAGCAATTTAGCTTAGTTGGAGGGGTTAGAGGGAATATTTAATTAGTAACTTCGGTTCTAATATTCTTAAAAAAAATATCATAACAATAATAAGTATGTATTCTATTAGGGATATATTAAAATATATATGACGAACGAAACTGCGACCAAAATCTTTCGTTTGAAAACGTCTATAAAATCACCCTGTATTTCAGGCTTGGTTGTCAATACTAAACTGAACTTATTAACTCAAGTTAAATGTAAATATTGTTGAAAAATAAACGTATTCAAATATGGAACAGAAGATAATTATGTTAAAATATAAATGTTAATAAATTCACAGTTTACCTTAGAGCAAAAGGCATAAAATTTAAGCACACTCTAGCAATTTCCCTTCGTTGTTGTAAATAATTCCTAGCATTATTAACCAATAAGTAGGCACAGACCTTGAGTTTAATGAACCAGTAAAAGAACGGGAACGTCTAGCATGTAGTGTGGTAGTACACGGTAATTCCTTGTCATTAAAGTATTATTTATAACCGAAGGAGAGAGCAGTGGAAAGGCGAAGCATGCGCCGATGTGCATAGATTAAACGAGTGCGGGACGCGTAAGTTTACGTAGGCATAATCTATAATGTAAATTTAAACACTTCTTCTTTTTGATACTAGACTTTACATAGCTCATGAGCTTCAGTTTTCTGAAACTCATATTCTAGAATGGTATGAAGTTCCGAATCTCGAATAAACTCGTTTACGATGGTGAACCTCTTTCCGAGACCTTGCCTTTAGCTTAACATCAGGCGAGGTGATCTCAAATTGACGTGTTCATTATAAAAAAAAAAGTCAACATGAAGCAACAGAAAACGTATGTTTTAAAACGTAGGTACGTTTTACATTTTACATTGTAATACCATAGAAATAAATAAATAACTTACGTATTCTCTTCATGTCTTATAACGTTAAAAAAATGTAGTGAGTAATGAATATTCATTACCTGGTTAATTTGATTAGTCTACAAAAAGTTAGACTTTTCACTAAACTCTTATTTTGAAGATTTTTTTTCGTATTATTTATATTCCCTATAAGAAAAACTATAGTAAGTGTTACGGAATATCCGTGTCAATGTTCAATATACTTGATCTATGGCTGAACGTAACGCCAGCGGCGGAGCAACCTGTTCCCCAGAGAGAGCAGTCATACGTCATTGGACTGCTTCAAAAATTATTCTTGCATTATATAATAAATCATAGTAAACCGGTAATTAAGTCAGTCATAGCCAGAACCTCCTAAAAAAGAGTTCTATAATTTTTTCACATTAAATAACCATTTCGGTTGTACTGCGTGGCCCTAAACGATCGTCGATAACGTTTTTTTAGTTTATTCTTTTTTTTTCTGATACTGAATGATGATAAAATATGTATTTTGAGAATATAATGTTATGAGAATAATGATGTTTTGCAAATACCGTATTTTATGAATGTGGTTTTTTGGGAATAGAGTAGTTGGGTATATTGGATAGCCTTTGTTTCTGATTATGCAAGTTTTGCTATCATGTCATCATTTCATTATAAAGAAACATTTGTCCCATACTTATATATTTCCATAAATTATGACCTCATTTCTGTCGACACTCCCGGAGTGTTTTCTCCGGTAAGTGACCGATTTCTGTTGACTATAAAATTTAAGTAAAAGTACACATAATAAGGAGATACAATTAGCTATTTGAAATCAAATCAAATACTATACTATTCCATCAAGATTTTAATACAGAAAAAGATCTATCAGAAAACAAATAATTTACTTAATAAAATAACATATAAAAGTTTTATAAAAAATGATAATAGCCTATTAATAATATAAGTCCTATTTCCTATTCTATTCTACTTCCTAGCCTATCCTACATATCCTACTAATATATATACCATTCCCACAAATCATATGCACCAACTTAATCCAAAAATAAAAGAAAAAAAATAATCTCAAGACATTAAGATTTACAAATCATTCAAGATCCATCAAAAACCGCCCAAGATCGGCCAAGACAGCAAAAACTAAAGTCAATAAATCATCAGGTTAATCGACTGCAATACAGAAGCCTTTAGAAGGCTTCAACCGAACGCCCACATCACTGTAACTTATTACACATCTTATAGTACCGCATCGTTTCAATAGTAATTTGCCTTAATAACTTTAAAAGCTCATTAGGTATGTTTTAAGAAATATGTTATACGGTTACCGTCTTGGTGCATGTATACGTTCTGTTTTTAGTCGCCACAGAAAAGATCATTTATCTTATTTTTTTTTTTATTCACCTTAACATTGACATTATATTCAGGAGATTTTATAGCGTGACGTATCCTAATTCAATAGCGTGACATATCTAACAATAATGTCCGAATTTAAGCAGAATGAAACCACACGACAGATATTCATAATACCAACACGTTTAACAATTTTGCAAAGAGCTCAGATAAATAGTTTTCTATATCACTGCTACAAATCGAGTAACTTCGTAACAGACTCAAGTGGCTCCCAATCCATCTTCGCTGGAATGAATCTATCCAGGTTATAAAGTTCGGTAGAAACAACTTCGAGAAAGAAGTTTAAAACGGATTCAATTGCCGTGATCAAATTGGTTGGTAAGAATTCAATCTTCATCAAACCTACGATAATATACCTAGAATCAATCAATCAATTTAGCTTATTACAGTCTCCTGCTCGATATAGGCCAGACGTTGGCCAGATGCGTTGGCACAGGGTTTTATCTTGAATTTTCCTACTCTTATCTTCTAATATTTACTAACATAAACTTACGCCTATATTCCCCGAAGGGGGAGGCAGAGGTGCTGGCACCCACATTTCGCCAGTTTATGTTTTAGGTCCCAATGTAATAGGTGGCGAGCCTATTGCCATTAACCGGGCACTTAAAAATCTGCGATAAATACACACAAAACTTCATCGAAAAGTCATTGATGTGTGCCATGGTAACATATCTCTTGATTATTTTTAAAAATTCAGTGAGGAATTATAATTTGGAATTAAGAACATTAGGAACATGTGAATATGTATTGTATGTACGCTACAAAGAAGGTAATACTAATAAACTATTTAACTATTATCTGCTACTGTTCGTGACAACAAGTTCAACAAAACAAAACCGAAACTTAAACACAAGATCTATTTACCCAATACAATAAAACGAAAGAAATATATCGTAAAAAGTAAAAAACGGGACCTTTTCAAACTAGGCCCAAGTTCCAAGGCTGATGATTCGAGCTCCTGAATAAATTAGTTTTCGGAAAGGCCTGAGCCAATAAAAGTTTTAAACAAGAGAGTCATAAAACGACCAAGTTTGGTAGCAAGTAAACCAAGCAACAGGAATACTGAAATGATTTATGATAAAGTGGGACACAATTGACTCCAACTTTTGAAGTAAACTGGCAATGAATAGTTATAAACATGTGTTCATTGGTAATGCTTTCCCTCGATAATGAGCGAGGTAATATTAATGTAATGACTGACTGAATGATAGTTAGTATACATAAATTAGAAAACTAAAGGTATTGTAGTTAGGTACATACATAATTTCTACATAGATATAAAAAGCTATAGGACGAATCTAGAGAAGATTTTTTTTATTTAGATACCTCTTAAAAAACGTCTAGAGGGGAAGGTAAAAGGAAAGAGAGGAAGAGGTAGGCCAAGAGGAACATTTATGGCACAGATAAAGGAAAAGATACAAGTCACACCGTATCAGGAGGTGAAAGGATTGGCGGAGCAGAGAGAAGAGTGGCGATGACTCCACCGACAAGAGCGTAGCTCTTAAGTTAGAGAGAGATACCTAACAAGTTATCAAAATTAAACAAAATGATTGCCTATTGCTAGCAAAAATAGATAGTTAAGGTAAATTAACACATTAATATTCAAAAAACATCGGAAAAAATGAAATGCTCAAGTGAGACTTGAACTCACGACCTTTCCCTTACAGGGGGACTGGTTGGTTGAAAAATCATTCATTGTTTCCAACAGTTCGTAAGAATGTTGGTAGATGGCTGCACCGTCACCCTTAAAGACGCATATAAAGAGAGGAAAATTTGGAATGATTCAAGTGGTGCTCAATAGCTCAGTTGGAAGAGCAGTCCCCCTGTAAGGGAAAGGTCGTGAGTTCGAGTCTCACTTGAACATTTAATTTTTTCCAATGTTTTTCGAACTTAAAAGTTAGCATAATTAAAGCTATAAAAAAATAATTCAAACATTAATATTCAGTTTCTTGCTTCTAGTTTCTTGAATATTGTAACTAAGATGTTATAAAATCTTATGGAATCTTGTATATTGTATGTTAACAGATTGTATTCTTTTGAAGCTTATTTCCTAACATACACAACAGAATGTCTTCTATCTATACTGTTATATAATTATAAATTGGAAATGTTTATTCGCGATGGACGCAAAAACTTCTGAACGGATTTTAATGAGGTTTTTTTTTTATTAGAAACCTCTCGATCAGGCTTAAAATCTTACGTTTCTTTATTACAATCAAACAAACTTAAGATATAGGTTGCGGTCACGGGATCTGTATTTTTGTGACCCTGGTACTTACACTGGTATGAAGTTTTTACCAGGCTCACAGAAATTTTAAGGAACTTAGGTCAAAACAACCAGCTTTCGGCGTGCAAAGCAAGTTAATAATCAACACATTACGTTCTCACATCGCTCTATATAATCTATATACAACTATCACAAAGGCATTCCATTATTGTATCCACATATATCACACACCAAATTTTATTAGGAACGGGTAATTTTGTTTGCTACTCTGGGAAAGGCAACCCTTGCAAACAAAGGGCAAATTAAATTTTATTTGATGTCTACCGACAGCTACCAAATAGTTTGAAGGGTTCGTATCTGTTTGGTATAAGCGGAACGTCACAATGTACGCTACCAAGTAATAAAACTTGGTGGCTATGAAAACAGCGGTGTAATAAAGGTTCTTTGTGGAAATTTATAGCACTTCTTTAATAAGTTATATGTTCGCTTTGGTGTTGTATTTTACTGACGGTACCGTAACAATTAATAGTTTTTAATGTAAAAACTACATGTAAGTACTAAGTACTAGGTACTACTATTTATTTCATTTAATAAATATTATTATGTACATACATATTTCAATGAATTTTTTTTGAACAGACAGCGTCATAAATATCTTGACAAGAAAGTCTCAAAATGATTTTAGAACTCCCGTATCAAGAGCAAATCAAACAGTTTTATTGATTTAAATGGTATTAGTTTCCGAACTAAAGATGTGTAGCAAATATTAGAACAATGAGTACTGGAAGGGGAAAAAAAACATTTTTTTGATGCTGACTACTAAAAACGTACTATTAAAAACTACATATAGGTATCCTACAAATATAATGTATATTACTGTAATTGTAATTATTTTGACAATATTTTAATTGTGCTTTAAAATATCTATATATCTATATCTAAATATCTATATATATTTAAAAATATATATCCTAACTCTTCTATATACTATACTTCATAATCCAACTGCTCCAACTTATTTGTGTGAACGCTTTCAGTATCTTGTGCCCAGGGACAAACCCTGTCGTCTTTCTTCCTCTCTTCTGCTTCGCACACCTGTGCATAGTTCCAGCTGCTATGATGGATCCTTCACGATACACGCTGTACGTCTTTGGAACTCACTACCTCACACCATTCGCGGTAGTACTACTCTGGACATCTTCAGGAGAAGAACTAGGGAACATTTCCTGTCACAATAATGTAGTCTGTATATGTATCTATATGTATATATTTGTGTATGCCTGTATATATGTATGTATGTATGTGTATAGTATGTATTTGTATGTATATAAGTGTATGTATATACATATATAATAAATATGTTTGCTATGTAGGCATGTTTATGTACCTGTTTAGGTACCTTTTTAGTAATCTGTTTTTTTTTTTGTACACTTCACATCCCTTCATTACCTAACTTCTTCTCTACGACTCAAAGGTTTGCTGGTAGAGAACTCATAATGAGTTAAGCTCGCCTTTGTACATGTTCTTTAAATTACCTTTTATGTTATACTTCTGTATTATATGTGTGCAATAAAGAATTAAGAATTAAGAATCTTTAGAAGTCACGCATTGTATCATAAATAAAACCAAAATTGAGTTTACCGTAGTGTAACCAAGACTGAAACCAATACCGAGCCTCCCTGTGGGCAACACTCACATGTCTATTCCAACCAGTTATATATTTATGTTTCTTTTTTATCCTTTCATTAAAGCTACTCTCTGCTGATTCCTTTAATATACATACAATCTCATGGCACATAGCTGTAATTTTTGTTCTATGGTCGACATTAGAACACATTTTATCAGCACAATCACAAAATTCAGCTGGAAAGTTCATCATACGTAATCTACTATTACATGCCTCACTATACCTCTGTATTTCATCGATATCTCTTTCCCCCCATATAATTTTACTATGGGATTGTCTCATGGTTATAAGTTTTGAGGAGACTTTACTCATATTGCACTCAATTAACAAGGGATAATGATCCGACCAATAGACATTGTTGTATAAAACTGAAGCATTGACAACAGTACTTCGCGCGGCACCTAGTAACCAAGCAATGGTTGAACCATCGGTGGCAGCCGTGAGTCGCGCTCACGTATGTAGGTATCACTGAGTAAAATGTCCATATCAACACATGACCACGATTGTTCAGAACAAAAGTTTAAAAGGTCATATGAAAACTGCTCACCAGGATGTGCATTGAAGTCCCCAAGTATGTATACCGATTCGATGTTGTTTGTCTCCACTAACGCACTTATTTCACTCATACATTCCGTGAAGTCCGTTATATTCATCACTGTACCCGTAGACATGTAAACGGTAATCACCAACAACGACTTACCGCTGTCGAGTAGAACCTTAATAGCAGACAAAGAGCAGACATTCCACTACTGTCACACATGGAAACACAGACTTCCTCCACAATAGTGCCACTCCGCCTAACGGCCGCCCTCTAAGAATACCTTTGGAGGTATCTGCCGCTGATTTTCCAGAAAAGGCAAATAAGGCAGATCATGTGACAATAGCCATGTCTCTTGCAAAGCAATAATGTCTGCAGTCGTGCATAGAGATCTCAAGCAGTCGACCGACCGGTGTACACCTTTACAGTTAAAAGTAATTAATTTAGTTGTAACAGCCATTATTATAATTTAATTAGATGTCCCGTTTGAAATTTCTTCAGTCCTATATCTTCTTTTAAAATCTACAAAGCGTCTAAATCCGACACTATAGCACTATATAGTGCAGCAAAGTCGCTTTCTGCGTCTGTTTGTCCCTAGGTATGTTTAGGTCTTTAAAACTACGCAAAGGATTTTGATACGGATTTTTTAACAGATAGAGTAAATTACGAGGAAAGCTTGTATGTATAGTACATTCTTAATATAGTAGAGGGCGCAGCGGGAAAGGAATCTGACGACACGCGGGCCGAAAAAAAATTACAAGTCCCTTGAGTCACTTTACTTTACTAACTGTTTAGGTAATCCTATGACATGACATATTATATTTATACAATAATTTCAAGTCTATCTTCCAGATCTTTACTTGTACTTTTTAAAGTATTCGAGGTTCAAAATATTAAGTAAGTCACGTACATCAAGTCCCCGTAATATCAAGCGCGTGCTCTACCTCAACTAAAGGCTAGGCTTATTTTTCATGGCCGAGTTGTGTAGGTGAATAAATATAGCTACTTATATCAACTAGTCCAAAAGCACCAAAGAACCTAAATATATGATATACATCTATCATTGATATTAGTACCTACCTAATTAAATAAAAGTTCATTGCTGTCTAAAGGACAGCGAATTAATCACAGCCTCTGTGGCGTGGCGGTAGTGCACGCTACTGCCACGCAGGAGGCGCGGGTTCGATCTCCGCTCAGTGCAAATATTTGTATGCATGAATATAGCTATTTGCATTGGTCTGGGTGTTCCTATGTATAATATGTATGTATTTACAAAAAAAAAGTATATAAGTATGTTTATCCGCATTCTAGATTCCATAACATAAGCTATAAAAGCTTACCTTGGATCTAGATAGCGGCCGGGGTGCGAGGGATGTGTTGATGACAACCTCACCTCCAGCCTAGCACCACCCACAGTCGGCGTGCGGTTTTAGTTGGTTCGAGTCCGACATAACCTCCCCTTCCGGCTCTGGCAGGGGGATCTCCGAGGGGATTTCCGCTCGGAAAAAAAGCGTTGCGTAAAAAAGTTAAAAAAATAATAATAATAAGAAACATAATTATTACCGTGGCAGTCGATTTAGTTCAAGTGACGCATTGACTGATATAATTATAGTGGATAAATAATAAATAGATCTGATAACTATACAAAAGAACAAAACATCGACTTCACCTCATTTTAACACAATTAATGCATTTACCCTCTTTACCCAGATGCCCTTTGAAAGATGGCAATTAAACATAAAAGGCAATATGAGTTGATAAACATACTTACGTAATGATAAGCGAAGTCTCGTATTTAATAATGGTGTCAAAATATGGTAAATCATAAATGTAAAAATGTTCTTAAATTAAAAAAAGACTAAAACATTTTATTCAAAAAAATTCAAACGTTCGGTATTCAAAAAAGGCTTTTGTCGCTCAACTTGTCATTATAAAACAGAAGCTAAAATTACCATTGTTCCGCTGTCAAAACTCACTGAATGAGAAAAATGTTATGTGTAACAATGTCGCAATAAACTAACAAACGCATTTTACAACATCCCAAATATTTCTACGCCGGTAGCTCTACGACTTTTGTCTTTAGATAGGACGGACCAGCGTTTATGGCCCATTTCGCCTTATTCTTTCATGGCGCGAGCTATTTTATTTTTTGTCGTATCTCTTAAATAAGACATAATGTTCTTAGAAACGGGACATTAGAATGGACCCGAGTGAGGCTTTCTCTTTTTGTGAGGGACACGTACGAACAATTTTATGGTCAATTGTTTTACTTAGACGTCGACGTGGCAAAAAGGCTAGTTGGGATGTTGAAATTTATTTTACAATAATGTAGCGTGTGTAGCCAACGTACGGATATTGGAAATGAAATGTGTTTCACGACCCAATGAACCCTTTGTGCCAATAATGTGATGAGTGACAATCATTTTAATCAAAGTTATAAAAATGTATTAAAACCACGTAAGGAGAATTTTCTTAATTTTGCTATTTATTGAATTAGGTTCTTACTTTGTATCTCTTTCTTTGATGGTAGTATTTATGACAGAATACTTACATTATTTTAGGCTTTGCGTGCACAAGGTTAATTTTAGTTTTTGTGGAAGCGACTGTCATTTTGAACATTACCCTTGAAAACCAAAAAAAAAACATATAAATAGTTGTTATAATTTTGCTATCTTTACTGAATCATTGTTTCTGCACTACGAATATTCCACAATTCCACAAAATTCCACACAACTAGCAGCTTGTGTTATGAAATCTAGAATGCGGATAAACATACTTAGATATTTTTTTGTAAATAAATAATAATAATAAATATGCCTCAACATTCCACACAACGCTATCTAGACCCATGGTAAGCATAGCTTAACTAGCTTGTGTTATGAAATCTATAATGCGGATAAACATACTTAGATATTTTTTTGTAAATAAATAATAATAATAAATATGCCTCAACATTCCACACAACGCTATCTAGACCCATGGTAAGCATAGCTTAACTAGCTTGTGTTATGAAATCTAGAATGCGGATAAACATACTTAGATATTTTTTTGTAAATAAATAATAATAATAAATATGCCTCAACATTCCACACAACGCTATCTAGACTCATGGTAAGCATAGCTTGACTAGCTTGTGTTATGGAATCTAGAATGCGGATAAACATACATAGATACTTTTTTTTTGTAAATACATACATATTATACATAGAAACCTCCAGACCAATGCAAATAGCCATATTCATGCATACAAATATTTGCACTGAGCGGGAATCGAACCCGCGCCTCCTGCGTAGCAGTCGCGTTCACTACCGCCACGCCACGGTGGCTGTCGTACAAATACATACATACTATACATAGAAACACCCAGACCAATGCAATTTGCTAGATATGGCGTAAAAACCATTCACAACATTTTTGCGCATTGTGGCCGTGGGACAAGGAATGTAACCCCATATACTGTAACTTTATGCTAACCGCCATTGACATACACATCACAAAATAAAACCACGTTCTATAACTTTTTCGACCTAGTATGTACATAATCTGTGTCGCAATGAATTGTGCTACTACTCGCTTCACAAAGATTTTTCATTGGTTGTTTGTTGGGCGCTTGTGTGGCGAATAAATTCCTGTTACAGGTCCTGGTAAAGCTGGAGCCGGAAGTAATACCCACGGACATTTCGACGCCATGTCCGACTGTGTACCAAGTCCCACTAATGAATCTCCGAGCTGTCGCGTTGTGGGCACAGTCACTATGAATCACTTCAAACAAAAATTATTTACCTATACTCCATTTGTTTAGGTACTTAAAAAAAGGTAAACAAGAAAAATGGTGGATTTCAGAGATAGTCAACCGTCAATGACAATAGTATTTTTGTGCATGTTTATGGGGAACATAAAGACTATATTTACCTTATTAAATCATTTTAAAATTTATAATATTAAACTGACACGTTCAACACATTCACAAAATTATAATAACAATCAAAGTGATTTCAAATTCAATCACTGAATAAAATTTTAGTCTCAGTCCGAAGAACTATCACTAACACTAATTACAAAGGGATCATAGGTGTCGTCAATATCTTATCTAGAGATGACATCTTCTCCACTTCTTTCAGTACATGCTCTTCACAGCTCTTTATGGTACCGAATAATAACAATAAATACAAATAACAAACTACGAATTGACTTTGACAGTCACGCACGTATGGCGCGATCTGGAAAAAACTGTTTTGAATATCTGTCTTTTTAGATAAGATAAGATAAGATAACTTTATTGACAAATAAAAGAAAACAATTTAACATAATATCCATCAAGTAACACTGTGAACACTTCAGCTTAACATGTCCAGCCGCAACAGCCATCAAGACTAGCCCCTCCCGTTCCCGTGCTAGTAAAATAACTGTGTTACAGGTAGGTTAAGGATAATCTCAAACAGCACAATTGTAGCCATCGCATGGTTACTTGATATGGATATCGATTTTCTGAATCCCCAAACTAGGTATGCCTGTTTGTCGGGGATCAGGTAGTGAAAGTTTAGTTGAAAAAAGAAAAATGAATAAAAACAATTAATTATAATTTGTGTTGATACTCGCGCGTGTATTGTGTTGTGCGTGTGCGTAAGTGAGTGCGCGCGAATGTGTGTGTGCATGTGTGTGTGTGTGTGTGTGTGTGTGTGTGTGTGTGTGTGTGTGTGTGTGTGTGTGTGTGTGTGTGTGTGTGTGTGTGTGTGTGTGTGTGTGTGTGTGTGTGTGTGTGTGTGTGTGTGTGTGTGTGCGTATGCGTGTGTGCGTGCGTGTGTGTATGAGTGCATATGTGTGTGCATGAGTGCATATGTGTGTGTTTGACTGTGTATCTGTGTGCGCGTGTATGTGTGTGCGTGCATATGTGTGTATGAGAGAGTTAAGTGTACGTGTTTGGTGTGCAACTGTTACCCATAAAACCAATCAGAAATTTTGTGATGCATACAGACGTGTATTTACGATATTTGGAACTCTGATCGTAAGAGTTCCTCAGAGTATGCATAGCTTTGGTCTTGTAGCCATGTTTTTACTTTAGACCTACATTGATACAAGCTTAGAGGGTAAATATGTAACATTTTGTTCATTTTATTATAGAGGTGACAGCTAATGATGGCATAGTGACGTTCTGATAACGTAGTTTTGTGTTGTATTGGGGGACATACCCTGTCCGAGCGACGTTTTCTGTTATATACTCGTATGTCCGGATCATATGGAAGACTAGTGTGTTTTTTTAAGGACTACTTGAAGTATGAAGAGTTGTCTAACCGTAAGGACTGGAAAATCTATATAGAGTTGACGAGTAGGGTATCGAAAAGGTTTTCTAGACAACACCTTCAAGATTGACCTCTGAGCCCTTTCTAGTGGCAACATAGATGTCTTACATGCACCGCCCCAGGATGTTATGGAGTACGACAAAATTGATTGCACTAAAGCGTAATAGGTTAATGTGAGCGTCTTTTCATCTGCAGCATTACGTAGATGTTTAAAAATGTAAATGAGTTTCCTTACCCGCTTGACTAGTTGGTCAATATGGTATTTCCATTTCATAAATTGATCAAGATGAATGCCGAGGTATTTAACATTGTCCACGTTTGTTACTAATCTACAGTTACAGCTAGGGGATGGGTCTATACAATCGTGCGCTTTCAGTACAAAGGTGTCCGGGGATGGGAGCAAACGTCTGTTATGTGCGAAGGTTATGTAACAGGTTTTGTCTAGATTTAAGGTCAACAAATTAAGGGAGAGCCAGGACATAGCCTTTGCGAGAGCGGCTTCTGTGTGCGTAAGAACTTCATCCCAGTTTGAGCCATGGATGAGAAGCGCGGTATCGTCTGCGTAAGCGAATACCTTACAATTACGTGAAGATAACTCACACAGATCGTTCACGTAGATCGTAAACAAGGTGGGACCCAAGATACTTCCTTGCGGAACTCCGTAATCCAGGGTCTCTTCCGCGCTCACAATATTTTCAATTCTGACAGATTGGGTTCTGTTTCTTAAGTAATCTGCTAGCAATTTTAACACAATCCCACGTACTCCAACTTTTTCTAGCTTATTTAAAAGAATAGAAATTGAGACGGTATCAAAGGCCTTGGAGAGATCCATAAACACCCCCAGGCATTTTTGGCCTTTATCCATGTAATCTACTACTTCAGTAACCAGAGATAGAACAGCATCTTCTGCGGATATGTTCCGCCTGAAACCGAATTGATTAGGAGATATAATGTTTTTGGAATTCAGGAAGTTTATTAATCGGTTATTAATGGCTCTCTCCAATACCTTTGAAATGGCTGGCAAAACTGAGATTGGTCTGTAGTTGCTGACGATATTTCCATCTCCACTTTTGAATATTGGATGTACTATGGCTTTCTTCATTAAGTTAGGGAATACTCCTGTCGTGAACGATAAATTACATATGTGTGCGAGGAGAGGGACAAAGGTTACGCATGAACCCTGCAATATCGCTGTGGAGATGCCGTCTATTCCAACAGCACAGTCTTTCCGAAGGTCTTTTATAATTGATTCAATCTCCATGTAATCTACTTCTAGAAGAGCCATAGAATCCCGCAAGTAATCATCGTCTGATTTATTATTAGCGGCTGTAGGTATAGGCAAGGGAGCTCGCGCATCTTTAATTTTATTCGCGAGTTGCCTTCCAATGTTGGTAAAATAGTGATTGACGGCATCCACAGACATCTCAGGGTTTTCTTTTGTTTTTAGAAGTTGCGAAGAAGGCGAAGACTTTTGTTTGCTATTTGTGATAGTTTTTATAGCGTCCCAGGTTGCCCGGATATTGTTTTTGGCTTTTTGAAGTAAATTCTGTTCATAATTACGTTTTAATTTTTTTAGTAAATTGTTGAGAAAATTTCGATATCTAATGTAGGTGATCCTCAGAATAATGTTAGTGGGATCTTCTATTTGCTTTTTGTGCATTCTGTCACGATTACGGATGCAGCGAATTAAACCCTGTGTAATCCACGGTTTGACAATAATCTTCCTACGTGGTATTTTGTACGAGATGGTATGATTTTTAATGACATTGGATACGTGTGTTATGATATATTCTGTGGCTATATTGACGTCGGTTGAGCAGAAGACAGGAGAAAAATCAATACTTTTTATGTCCTTGAGGATGGCAGAATAATCAATGTTATCCGGTTTTATATCAATATTTTAGTTTCTTTATGGTAGGCACAGTGCAATAGTTTTTAAAAATCATTCTAAATAATATAGTTATTATAGTTTTTCAGCTTAGGAAATAATAATTGCAACTTAATATTAAACCGAGTAGTTAAATATAGAAAAATATAAGACAGAAATGGATTTTAAGTTCTAAAATGATTTTATTTTGGTTTCTTTTTATTTCGGAACGAAAAATGCCCCTATAGAAGAACCCTATTTATGATTTGTTTACCTTTTTTTAAATACCTAAACAAATGGAGTATACTTACTATTAGGTACGTTTTCACTTGCAGAAATTACTTATCAACTTTTGTATTTTCATACCTATGGCACTTGATGTAATAACTCTATAAATACTAATATTATAAATGCAAAAGTAACTCTGTCTGTCTGTATGTTACTAGTAAATAAGTAAGTGTAGCTTTACACAGTAGGAACCTACCTATTAATTTTTTTATGTGTTTTAACCTGAGCACTTTCGCCTCACGGCATTCCCAGTAACCAGTTCCCAGTTACCAGGATAAGCCTTTGGGAATGCCGGGAGGTGAAACCAGCCAGGATACAAAGTGTTTTATTCAATATTTAATTTCTTCACATAATTGGAGTTCAAAACCCTTTACAAACATCAAAATTCTAATTATTTAAATAATTATCACAATGAAAGCAATGGAAATTGCTATATACTAACAAACAAAGACACAACATTATTTTTGTTTATGGCAATAAAATGTCAATTTTAATGATGAAATGACATTTAGACCTCTTGACACTATTATATTATCCTACAACTAAGTCATACACGAGCACCAAAAATGATTTAACCTATTGCTTCATCTCGTCTATGTTAAAATCGTAGACCATTTCCTACCCGCGAACCTCATGATTGTTAAGTGATTACGTGACATCAATTTAGTGACACCGCGTACCAGAGGAAGCCAAATATTATGGAAAGTTCGATAATGAGCGCCATTTTATTGAATGGAGAGAAAGTAATGACATTATATGAATAGTTCTACTGAAGCGGAACACATTTGCTAACGTTTATAATGTGTAGTTTACATTTCAGACCGCAAGAGAAAGCATGGCGTTTTAAATTAGTGAATGGGGTATTCAAGACAGGTGAGAATTACATGTGTGTGAGAATGGTAACAGAACAACCGAACGAAATAGAACAGTTTATTACAATAAGTTGTATTCTCACTAAATTATTTAGTTTCACCATTGTCAAATAGAAGATTATTCTGCATGAGTGTTTTGAATAAGTACTGGAAATTGATGATCTAAATTCTAGATAAGACAATTTTGAGACTCGCCTTATCAGACGAGGTAATGAAATTCTGCAGCATTATTCAGAATTTTCATTATTATAGTAGCTCCTAATAATTTTATCTTCTTTATCTCTTTACCTCTATAAAATTCTTAAATGTACGAGAAATATAATGGACGCGATTGTGAATAACGCCAATTTTTTGTGTCTAAAAAAAAATGCGAACTATTCATTAATCATGCAAGCAAATACGAAATATATTACCTTTAAAGATAAATCAACTTATTTCGCATCGAGTTACTCATTTCTACTCGCCTTGTAAAGCACACAATCGATAAATTCGATACATAAAACCTACGCGACTACAATAACCTTTGAAACGTGCTTACATATAATTTTAGTCACAACAGAAACAAAAGCGTTTACTATTTTACACATTTTTATTAGTATACGTTTTATGTCACATAAATCAACGATTGTAGCATATTTGATTTACAAAAACATTGTTTTCATCTGTGTTGGTTTTTGAACCTTATTTCAAAAGACATAAGATTGAATTTGGTCATGGATAGAGTAGCATATTATACAAACAATAATATCTATATAATGGCCAGAAGTCTGTATTTTATAACACTGGCAATTGCAAAGTATCTTTAAACACGAGAGCAGATAAAATATTATTTGTGCATTAATTTTTATTGTAACTACTGATAGAGTCTTTCGATCACGCAGTGATGGTTGCGAGCAACCTTACATCAAGGATGTAATTTGATAGTCACTGTGTATAAATAAAGTATAAATGCTGTATTAAATCTAGGTTGATCTTTGAATGGGACATTAAATTTGATACTTTGCCATGAATTGCTAATATTCGCCATGAAAAAATATCATTGTTGTTGGTATTATCAATCATAATGACAACCTCACCTCCGGCCTAGCACCACGACCCACAGTCGGCGTGCGGTTTTAGTCGGTTCGAGTCCGACATAACCTCCCCTTCCGGCTCCGGCAGGGGGCGTATCCTAGGGGATTTCTGCACGAAAAAAAAAAGGTATTATCAATCATTAGTGTTAGTATCAAATAGTATATCATGGCGCTTTAAAGGTGTTCAAAAGTACTGTCTTTTTTTTCATTAGAGATGACTTCACCTTATACGAACTTCGTACCGCCAATTTTCATCCGCCCGCATGACGTCAGATGACGTTCCCGCTGCACCCTCTACTATATTAAGCATGTATCAAACATAGAAACCTTCCTCTTGAATCACTATGTATTAAAAAACCGCATCATAATCCGTTGCGTGGTTTTGAAGATTTAAGCATACATAGGGACGGACAGACAGCGACAGCGACGTTGTTTTATACTATGTAGTGATGATGATGATGATATTTCTACGAAAGACTACAGTTTCGAATAAAAATTGTGTTAAAGTCAGGCAAGAAGGGGAATGTACGTGACGTTCATGTGTATGCAGATGGGTGGAATACTATAATTACTTGGTGATAAATTACGTAGATACAACTTTCATATAGCTAAATGCTTTTAAAATTTCTTATTTTTTTTTATGACTATCCAACTGTCTAACTATCAAGCGTCGGTAGCTTAGTGGTTAAGGAGTCGACCTTACGATCGAGAGGTCCCGGGTTCGATCCTGGCCATTACACTACCGACGTGAACCCCCTCCTAGCACAAGCAATTTAGCTTAGTTGGAGGGGTTAGAGGGAATTACGAAGTTACTAACTTCGGTTCTTCTAATATTCTTAAAAAAACTGCTTATCCAACTTTCCAACAAGACAACCTCTATACTGACGTTGTGTAACAACTACTAGGGTTAATATAATCTCAAGGGAAATATTTCAATATAATTATAACGTCTAGTGGTAACAACTATACCATTTGTTTAGCAAGGTTCCAAGCATCTGGCGCAACAAATTCCGTTATGATTGCATAGATTATATAACAAAACATTGTGGCAGCATTCCTGTTCGGGATGCAGGTCTCAATTCAACAGCATTTCTAGATAAGATAGGTGATTATATATTCTTATTGGTCTATATTTACTATTAGAACGTACAACTCATAATATTATGAGTTTATCGTTCTCATAATATAATAGTAAACAGGGTCGGCAGCACGAGTGGGACTCCAACAGGTGGGTGGTGTTCTTGTCTGCCACTCAAGTGTTATAAAAAAAATTATGATTTCATGGTACTCATAATAAAAAAATGACAATGTATCAGGGGGGCCTGGAGATCTGTCATACAGGTATCACACCTACTACGGACTCCAGCTCTCTCAAGGTGAATATTTTGTTTGTGTAAAATCTATAAGCTGTAATAATTGTGAGTTCGACGTTTTTTATACTACTTAAGTGGCGGAAAAGCACACGACCCACTTGTTGAAAAGTGTTAACCGAGGTTTTTTTTTAAATAAAAAGCTCAGAATTTTGTATGTTCTGGTTGGTTGGTTGATAATTACGATTATAACGTAGAACTCATAATATAATATTATGAGTTACTTTACGTTTTTAGATATTAATCAAAATAAAAAGCGCAGAATTTTTCCGTAGTTTGTACAAAACTGTGAGAGAATAAACAAACTTTTAGAGCGCGATTTTTCAGTATATCCTACATGTTTGTTGTTGAGGTTAATCAAAAACTACTGAAAAATTATTCTCTGAAAAGTATGAAATATAAAAATATTCTCTTCTAAACTTATTAAGTACGAAATATTTAATTTTCAGATTGAGTTAATTAAAATAAGTAAATAATTCATAGTGATATTCAAAGGATAGTCCTACAGACCTACTTACCAGTAACTCTTAAAACATGTCAATAAATTGAACGGCATTCATATCATACTATCAACTGCAAATGTAACTTTGTAATCCTATATATTTATCCGCGATTACAAAGTTACGTTTACAGTTGGTAGTATGACAGCCGTTCCTGTTGACCTGTTTTAAGAGTTCGTGTTCATTTCGTGGTCGTATGTCACTTTTTCCTAGAATGTATTGTTTTGTTCGAGGTATACATGAAATACGAATGAGACATAATTACACTTTTAGCTATAGTTCGTAACAATAGGCAGTTGACACTGTTAATTATGCCAATTATCATTCATTGCACTCAGACACTTAATAACAAGGAATGTTCTGAATTAATACCATTGTTTGAATGACCACTTGTTCTTAGATTAGAGTACTTAGAGTTGAATATCTTACTTTAAATAAGTAGTTAATTAGTTTCTTTTTGGTTCTTCTTTCTTACTTCATACATAATATAGGTACTGCAAATCTCCGAAGGGGTAGGCAGAGCACGTGTCTGAATGATGACACTCCATGGAGTCACGTCGAATGGAGAACAGCCCTATTCCTTCCAACCAAAATGTTCAGGAAAGCCAAATTTCCGATGATTTCGATTGATACTAAAATAAATTAAATATATATTTTTTTTTTTTTTTTTTTTTTTTTCAATATAGAACAATAAAATTGTTTCTTATTGACGTCAATTTTAATTCTACTTAATCTAAGTTTACCACCGCTTCCAAGGCGCTGGTGGAGAAGAAACGGCGCAACAAACTCCACTGCGGCATTTTTTGGGACGTCAATTTACAATATTTATTTTCTTAAAGCTAAATGTCAACAAGTATATCGATTTATATTGTTGACATTTTAGTTTGTATAACTCGCCATCGCTCAAATTCACACCAATTTCAGAAAATAAAATTATACCGCGATGCGTCCTCTACGCTTACCTGCCAAAAACTCAGTTACTATGTTTTGAATTTTAACAGCGGATACGTCAAATTTGACTGTTGCGATCTATTAACTGCAAGTAATGTTATTGGGAACGGCCGTTAGTCGCCCTCTACGACACGAACAAGAAGAGATGAGGTGGTCCTATTCTACTCCACTTTCTTAATAATGAATTGGTAATTAAACTAACTTTTAAACACTCGCGTTCCATAATATACATTAATTATAAAGGGAATTAACGCGATCATGGTATAGGTATCCTTTGATTTGCCTGACGTTTCGACCAGGTTACATCGCCTATGGTCACAGACTGACTAGCTCTGTATTGCACGCCCGCCGTCTTCGAGTCCGTGAGGTAGTAGGTTCTTCATCTACCCGCACATTCTCGATATTTTGTTTTCGCCATGTACCGTCACATAACACACTCGCAGTGTCCCTATTCTGTAAGCAAACTGTCGTTGTTTATCCAACTGCGCTGGAAAGCGAGGCTGCATGTTTGGTATTACTGGACTCCAAGTTACTGATAATTTAAAGCCATCTTCCCGATTAAAATTTTTATGCTCCTTTATCTAGCCAATCACAACACACGTTAACTGATTGGCATCGTGCATCGTGTGGCACTAATTGGACCTTGATAGTTTAATTTACGTCTACAGCCACTACCCCGACACACTACAGCCACTATCTCTCCGATGACCCCAACTTATCCGCCACCCCGTTTTGTCCCGAATTTCAAATATCTCAGTGCCTTTAAGGTAGAGCCTTAAAGGCACTGAGATATTCGAAATTTCAATCAAAAGTTGTAGTCGATGGGCTGAGAAAAAAAGATTGTGCCGTAAACAAAAAAAATATACCTAGCTCAGTATGATTTTATTCCAATTTGGAATAAATTCATACTGAGCTAGGTTTTTTTTTTCTCAGCCCATCGACTACAACTTTTGATTGAAATTTATTCCAAACCAGATTTAAATACACTAGAACTTCATCTTTCAGGCGTCATTTAGGTGGGGAGAGTTTTGGTTCGAGAAATCGTTCGATCGCACTAGTGATAATCGCCTTACCGTTACTTAAAGTATCAAATTTTTTACACACAGGCAAACACTAAAGTCTCGCCTATGATTATATCATACGAGATTAGTCAAAGTTCTATTATTTCTTTAAAATTATGTTTATCAGGACACTATAAACTTTCAATTGCAAGGCAATTCTCGTCAGCGTGGAAGAACGAGCGGCAATTGTTTTTACGAATGTTTAGACGAAGCAACTTTTTTTTTATATCCTTTCGATAAATCCGTATCTTGCAGGCGAGAAACTCTTCTCGTCTAAATGAGCCTTAAATCTAATAAACCACCGTTAATCACTTCCACTAATACTTATAACAGTCGTAATATTATATCATTCATCACCTATAACTATTATTTTTTCTATAAGCCCGTGGCACCGGACGCGACATCCGTTTAGGAGCGTGACCGCCATAACCTTTGTTAGGCGGCTTACTAAAACCTTCTGGACTTGAATGTTTAATGCCATATTAGCTCATACTGTATCTGATTTGACTAAGAAGTAGGGTATTGCACGTCACTCGTTGGTAGTCAAACTTCCAGCTACCGTCGTTGGATAGTAGATGGGGCTGTAATCTTCTACAATATAAAAATGAATCGCTAAATGTGCTGGTAAGCGCATAAGTCAACAACGCCTGGACCAATTTGGCCAATTCTTTTTTTAAATGTTCGTTGAAGTTCAAGGATGGTTTTTACGGCGAGAAAACTACTATTTCTTGTTGTTGTAATAATATATACAGTGCACCATATCAGAATCGTAAATTATTTGAGAATACAGTTTGATAATTCCGCATTTTACCCAATGGGTTTACTTGTTCCCTATATTAAAAAGTATACCAACATTCTATATCATCCTACTTAGGCTAGGCTTGGCTGAGGCTTAGTCTTAGGCTTTTACTCTCATAGATAGGTTCCCATGGATTACGGGAACGGGAACAAGGCGGAATGGTGGGCAACAAATGGTAGATGCAGAGATTAAGAAGAATATGTGGACTTTCACTATAGGATTTTTATCTAAAACCAGCAAAACGTTTTTATTAATTATTAAGATAAATTGACATAAAAATTACCAAGAAATACATTCCCACGATAATTAAAATGCTAGGTTAAAGCCTTCAGAATCAGTTATCTGCAATTTAGTGAAGACGATTACATGTGTATATAGAAATTGAAACACAAGTAAGTACTTAATGCAATTATTCTCTAGATATAATTTGAATGATTTCTAGATTGTGTTATATTTTACTATTTATTTTTATTTTAACACAGTCTAAGAATATATAAGTAAAGTCAGCATCAGAAAGATGTTGACAAACAAGGTACTCAAAATGATCTTAATTTCATTTGTTGACCTCCTTTTAATCCATATAATGCAACAGTTTCATTTGGTCTTCATACGCGAGTTTTTAAATCATTTTGAGACATCGTCCTCAAGATATTTATGACGCTGTCTGTACATACAAATAGTGCAAAAGAATTGTGTCTATAAATGGCAAAAGGGTAATTATTGTACGGATTGATAAATGAGGTCATAATATTCACCTAGATGTTCGAAATTTTTTTTTAATTGTACCTAACTACATTTGTTATGCTTATTATTACAAACGATGCGAAATCTTCAACTGACATGAGTAAATCCACTGAGCAAACCGAGTCCAATATTAAACCTTTTTTTTTCTTAATTTTTATCGTCATACCACACCGCTCGCAAAGCACTTATAGGTACAGACAATTACTCATTCGTAATGGATATGAATCTTGTACCGGTTGTATATCGAGTTGATACACCGTTTACTGGACACATGCCAAAGTGAATTTCCGATTACGGTAGGCAGTAAACGAACTGGATTTCGAGCAACATTAAGGCTCATTTAGACGACGAGAGTTTCTCGAACGCCAGATACGATTATATCAAAAAGAGTTTAAAAAATGATTTCGTCTAAACATTCGTAAAAACAATTGCCGCTCGCTCGTCCCAATATTGATAGTCAGCCTGGGTTCGAGGGATATGTCGATGACAACCTCACCTCCGGCCTAGCACCACGACCCACAGTCGGTGTGTGGTTTTAATCGGTTCGAGTCCGACATAACCTCCCCTTCCGGCTCCGGCAGGAGAGGAATCCGATTGGACTTCCGCACGAAAAAAAGAATTGATAGTGTCCGTCTAAACAGAATTTTAAATCAATAATCGTATTTTGACATAAGGCGATACGTCATTTGCGAATCTCATATGATACAATCGTAGGCAAGTGTTTAGTTTTTTTTTTACCGAAATTACTAATATCTAAACCTTCCAGCTAAGCTAAATGACTTGTGTTAGGAGTGAGTTCACGTCAGTAGTGTAATGGCCAGGATTCGAACCTGGGTTCTTCGATCGTAAGGCCAACTCCTTAACCATTAAGCTACCGACGCTTGCATTTGTTTAAACATTTTGATACAATAATGGTAACACCAGTAATAGAAGCGCGGATATCATTCTGTGGATAGAAGCGTACGATTTCTCGAACCAAAACGTGCGAGAAACTCTCCCAGTCTAAATGATGCTTTAGAGCGCTCTTTGAAGCAAGGATAGAATTAATTCAAGCAGAAATATTTTAATACCTACGACTTTTATGCATGAGAATTTTATAATAAAGTTAGTGATAGTGCATCGCTAACTTCTTTATGAAATTTCTCACATATTTTCATAATAGAAAAGGAGGATAGAAAAACGACAAAGACTAATAATTTGATTCAACATAAAATCCATAGTAATATTTTAAATGCGAAAGTAACTTTGTAGCTTAAGCGTGAGAGCATAAGCTCTCACGCTTAAGCTACTGAATCATTTTTTAGGAATATTAGACTTTGGGGAAGTAGAAGGATATGTTTGGGCGCGATAACCAATATCAACGTGGGCAGAGCCGTTGGCACTACCAATATACAAAAAAACTATCATAATTTTTCAGCTTATCCTATACATTAGTACCTAGTACATCCAAACTTCCATACTAATATTATAAATGCGAAAGTAACTCTGTCTGTCTGTCTGATTGTGTTGACGATGATGTTACGCTTTCACGCCTAAACCACTGACCCGATTTTGATGAAATTTGGTATAGGGGTAGATTAGATCTTGAGAAAGGATATCTATACTAATATTATAAATGCGAAAGTAACTCTGTCTGTCTATCTGTCTACGTTTTTACACATAAACTACTTAATCGATTTTAATGAAATTTGGTATAGAAGTAGATTAGACCTTGAGAAAGGACATAGGCCATGTTTGGTCGCGATAACCGACATCCACGCGGACTACGGACAAAAGCCAGTATAGAATATTTAGTAGACGGGTTGTATTACATTCAATACCTATAAATAAATACCTAACTGTGTTTTCCGATCTCGTGTAAGCCGAGCCTATTTCCGTCTGTCGTTCATACTTGCAGTCACTACGCCACTACTGACAGTATCCTAATAAATAGACCAAATAATATTTGTAAAATTGAGTTCAAAACGGGTTGAAACAATATGGACGATAATATTGAATGGTATGTAGATACGAATATCAGACAATTAAGAGAAAAAAAAACAAGAAAGAGCATTCCCCCTGTAAGGGAAAGGTTGTGGGTTCAAGTCCCACTTGAGCATTTCATTTTTCCCGATGTATTCTAATTTTAAAGTTAGCATAATAAATGTTATAAAATTCATTCAAATTAAGATAATTAAGTTATCGAACTTCTTCGCAAGTTCGATAACTTAGTCATTGTGTCAGTATCTCAAAAACAATATGATATTGTATAGTCAGCATCAACTCTATGTTGACTGGCAAGTACTCAAAATGATTTTAATACCACAGATCAACATCAAATCAATGTAAATACCTTTTTTCTGCCATAATTTTGCATCTTGTTTCACAATAATGTTTACAGTACTTATTGCTTACTCATAAGGTTCAAAATGACATATTTTATTAATTAATCTTGACATTCCAGACATTCAAGACTTACGAATGCTCAAAATGGTCTTAATACCAAGGTACGAAATAAAATAATTTTGAGTACTTTTCTAATACGATCTGTACTGTCATAACAGCTCCCCTAAACAAGTGGCAATTCGTCAGTAGAATAAATAAATAAATTAGGCATTTAAAATCCCACATTCTTATTACATAGTTTAATTATTAAAAATTACACTCCAATTCAATTAAATAAATTCAATTTACTTAAAAAAATAAAAATAAAACAATAACGTAACATACATAATAAAAATAAATATAACTTTCCAATTAATTCAAAAATTCACTAAAAGAATGGAGTAGGCTAGCCAAGATATAGGAATCACGTATTATACATATCACGTAAAAATACGTAACGTATACGTGCGTAACTTCAAAATACGTTTCATTCTATTCCATTCGACAATCGATTATTCCACTTTTCTAGCGGGGCAGGTTAAATAAGTCTAATTGAAAGCTTATACTATAGGAATGGGTTCACATTAATAGTGTAATGACTTAATGAGTGGGCTCAGAATCCACAACACGTTTGTGTTGAGGTCACTGACCCGCCGGTAGCACCAGTCCAAGCTATAGTCTACTAATATTAATTTAATTAATACGTTGTCAACATTAATAGGATTTTAAAACTTGTTACCTATTTGGTACGAGGCCTTTTATACCTATAAATTTTAGGTTTTCAAATTTACTGCATGCCTGGTGATAGGCTTGGATGTCCAAAGAATTGTGGTCGCTTTATACAATCTACAATACATCTTTATACAATCCATACTAATATTATAAATGCGAAAGTAACTCTGTCTGTCTGTCTATCCGTCTGTCTGTCTGTCTGTCTGTCTGTATGTTACGCTTTCACGCCTAAACTACTTAACCCATTTTGATGAAATTTCGCATAGGGTTAGATTAGACCTTGAGAAAGGACATAGGCTATGTTTTGTCGCGATAACCGACTTCCACACGGGCGGAGCCGCGGGCAAAAGCTAGTATATCTTATATAATATAAATCGTCACGTTGTTTGTCCGCGACTCATAAACTACTTAACCGATTGCAATCAAATTTGCACACCGTGTGCAGTTTGATCCAACTTGAAAGATAGGATAGCTTACATCTTAATTTAGCGATAAGCGACATCCACGCTGGTGGAGCCGCGATGGAAGCTAGTATACGTATATAATTGCTATTTTTTGAGATATTAAATAGAATATTATCTCAAAAAGAAAACTCGAAATACGAGTAAAACCCTGTCTATACCAACCCGTAGTCCAAAGCCTCCCAACGTCGGGTGAGGCCTATGTCCAGCAGCGGACTGCGATAGACTAATTAATTGAATTCATGAAATGTCATAAAAATATAATCCTAAAACTTATTTTAATGTATATTAACTCAAGTCTAAATCTTAAACAAAATATTCCCATAAAGGACATTCGTTGGATCTCCGCCAAAGTAAATAATTTCCGATTATGGTAAATAACGGATACAACAGTAACATTCAACAACAACAATAAAATATGTTGTTAGTTTTGTTCGGTTGTTTGTACGGTATGTTGTGTGTGCCAAGATTAGGGCTATTTGAATCAATTTCGATAGCTCTTTATTTGACTTTATGTGAAAAGTGGTTTGAGTTCGGCTCTTAGTTTTAATATAATCAATAAAAAGTCATTCATTTTTTTTATTTTTTTTATAATGGACACGTCAATTTTACTTCAACTCGCCTGATGGTAAGCTAAAGGCAAAGTCTTGGAAAGAGGGTCGCCATCGTAAACATGTACCATGTTAACAGTGGTGGCACTCAGCTTGACGGCCTGTAAGGACCCGGGACTGTAGGAAGAAGGAAACATGTGGGCTGGCAGCGAGTTACAGGTCTTAGTGATGCGGCATAGGAATGAGTCACTGAAACGATTGGTTCTAGCAGGTATATTCTGCACCGTATACGAATGGCAATCCTGCACGTGTCGTCCTGTGAAGGAAAGGAGAGGGTGGGACTAATTGGAAGAGCTCATCAGAACGTCCACTTGTTTCGGGTTTTTTTTATCATTATTGACAGTAGAGGACATACACAGCCTCTGTGGCGTGGCCTGGTCATTACACTATCGACGTGAACCCACTCCTAACACAAGCAATTTAGCTTAGCTGGAGGGGTTAGAGGGAATATTAGTAACATCGGTTCTAATAATCTTTAAAAAAAAACTTCTGCAAATACTTGAACGTCGAATGAATCGAGTCTCTTAAACAACCTTACCTATGACGCCATTACTTCTTTGCAGTTGCGAATATTTTACAATAGTTTACATTTCTCAACATTGAGCAAAATGTTGTTCCTATCTAAACTTTTATCGGCAAAACTGTCAAACCTGCTACCTGCTATTGTTAGCAAGATAAACAATGACAGAACCCATGTCATTTGATTTTGTTTTTACTTCTCTTAATGGATAAGAATGCCACCTCTACCTAATCCTTTGAAAATATGTAGGCGTAGGTATAATGTATATAACTTTTTGTTGCTTGAGTTACTAACGGAGATTAGAAAATTGGAGCTAGGAACTGGCACAATTTTTTATAAGTAAATTTTTTTTTTTATAAGAATTGTGTACCTACTTGACTATTTACTTAGTTAACTTTTTACTAACTGTTATGCAAAAACAAGAAGTCTATGGAAACCTGAATGAAATAAAGATAACGTAAGCCACTGAACCGATTTTAATGGGATAGACTAGCTCTAGGCTTGGGAAAGGACATCCATACTCCATACTAATATTAGAAATACGGAAGAAACTCTGCTTGTCTATGACGCTTTCATGCCTATACCATTGAACCGCTTTTGATGAAATTTGGTATAGGGGTAGATTAGACCTTGAGAAAGGATATAAACTTTGTTTGGCAGCAATAACCGACGCAAACACGGGCGGAGCCACGGGCAACAGCTAGTCCTACTATCCTACTAATATGTATTATAAACGCGAAAATTTGTAAGTATGGATGGATGGATGTTTCTTACTCTTTCATGTAAAAGCTACTGAATGGGTTTTAATGAAATATGGTATGGAGTTGGCTGATACCCTGGATTAACACATAGGCTATGTTTGGTCGCGATAACCGATATCCACGTGGGCAGAGCCGCGGGCAACAGCTACTATTATAATCTTAATTGATTATGTTATTAGTATAATTATGTTGAACTGTGCAATATTTCAAAGCCTTACCAGATCTACATAAGTTTCAGAAGTTTTCCCCACAAATTAATGTATTTGTACAACTCAAAAGATACCTTTGCGGCGCACAATCTACTCGTGACGTCAATTCTACTCATTGAACTCTCAAAGGAATAAAAACAGGTTAATACGTGCAAAACTCAGCTTCTATGGTATTTATATAAGGTTCAGATTCCTTTGTTCGTTAGCCTTTTACCTTTCATTATTTAGCAACAGAGGATTAAGAATAATAACATAGTCCCAATATATTTTTGCTGTCCTCTTCCTTTGTGTAAGAAACTGTATCAGCAAATTAGCTGTTAGTTTATTTGAGTTGTGTTTAGGAATTTATTAAGTAGCTCAGTAACATAATTTATATGTATACAGCTAGGTACAGTCAGCATCAAATCGTTCTTGACTACCTTGGTAGTCAAGAACGATTTGATGCTGACTCATAAAACTATTTTGGTATTTATTAGTCGGTACTTGTACCGACTAATAAGTTCACAATAGTTTTATGGATCGGTAGCTTAGTGGTTAAGGAGCCGGCCTTACGATCGAGAGGTCCCGGGTTCGAATCCTGGCCATTACACTACGTGAACCCACTTCTAGCATTAGTAACTTCGGTTCTAATACTCTTTATAAAAAAAATATCGTTGGACTAAAGGTGTGTACCAAATATCAGAGAAATCAGTCAACTGAAAAGGATTCCCCCGTTCAGTATATCCATACTAATATTATAAATGCGAAAGTAACTCTGTCTGTCTGTCTGCCTGTCTGTCTGTATGTTACGCTTTCATGCCTTAACCACGGAATCGATTTTGATAAAATTTGGTATAGGGGTAGATTAGACCATGAGGAAGGACATAGGCTATGTTTGGTAGCGATAACCGACATCCACGCGGGCGGAGCCGCGGGCAAAGGCTAGTTTTTAAATAAATACTTATGTTTTCCTGTATAGATTCTCTAGACTAGACTAATTGTTGAGAACATGGCATGGAAGTGCGCGTTAATTATAGAGCAGCACGGTATTTATGGCTATAGGTTTAAAGTTCATTATCGCATGGACTGTGATAGTGATAATCATATGCAGTTAAAATTACTGTATTGACGAACAAAGTGTTCAAAATGAGCTTAATGTCATGATATTCCCCCTTCCTGTTGTCACCTTTAATTCGCACAATAATACAATTTCAAATCGAATACATAGGGACAAAGAATCTTCTCGGGCGGGACTCGAACCCGCAGTCTTTCCCTTACAGGGGGAATGCCTTGACCAATTCGGCTACCGAGACACGCTCGATGTGATTCAAATTTCCCATCTTATACGTCTTTATGCCTTCCCTATGTATTCGATTTGTAAAGTTAGCATACTTAATGCTATAAAATTCATCCAATACAATTTCAATCAATTAAACAGTTTGATTTGCTCTTAATGCCTTGATAATAAGATCATTTTGGGACTATTTTTGTCAAGATCGTTTTGACGCTGACTCTACTCTATATTATATTTGCATACTAATGTATTGTATTTATATCTAATTATATTTATAGTATATGTATCCTATTGAACAGTAGGTAGATACTAAGGAAATACTTGAATACTTACGGTAGTCGAATACTCATTACGACATAAGGAACTGGTTTTCTTCACAGTTGGAAGTCATTACAGAAATTGTTTAAAGAATATTAATTGATAAAAGAGAACATTTAAAAAATAAGTTATTTAGACTCGACAGAAGATAAATACTTTTGAATTATATACTTTACAACCTAATTAAAACTCTTCGTAATAATATCTACTAAGTTTTAAACTCTCGCGTTCAATGATCTATCTATATATATAAAAATCAATTGCTGTTCGTTAGTCTCGCTAAAACTCGAGAACGGCTGAACGGATTTATAAATCTTATCTTGGTCTTGAAATGTTCGTGGAGGTCTAGGGAAGGCTTAAAAGGTGAGAAAAATTAAAATAATTGCCGGGTACCGACATCCACGCGGGCGGAGCCGCAGTAAAAAGCTAGTATACAATAATAATAACAGGAAAACTCTGTGACAGACTCAGCCTATGACCACGGCCGGTGTAACCTGATGGAAACGTAAGACAAATCAAAGGTACGTATGTACCTATACCATGATTGCGTTAATTCCCGTTATTGTTATTAAATAATATCTACTATTCTAAGTAAAGGTGTTTTCTTGTATCAGTAACGTGCAAAAGACTTCTGCCTCTTAGACAATTCCCAAATCGTTGGCCGACGTATTGCAGAATAGAATGATGAATTTACGGGATTTACACGTAAGTATTTGACATTTCTGACAGTCATCAAAGTATGTCAATCCCATACATTGGGTAATCTATTCTATTCTATGAATATTCCCACTTTTCAAGAAGGGCTAGTTTACAAGCATATTGTATATCATTTCATACATTACATCCATATACATACTAATATTATAAATGCGAAAGTAACTCTGTCTGTCTGTCCGTCTGTCTGTCTGTATGTTACGCTTTCACGCCTAAACCACTGAACCGATTTTGATGAAATTTGGTACAGGTATAGGTTAGACCTTGAGAAAGGACATCGGTCGCGATAACCGACATCGACGCGGGCGGAGCCGCGGGCAAAAGCTAGTACATTATATTTAATTTAGGGAAGAAGGCATTATGCCTTCTTCTTTAGTTTAAATTATTCTCATTCACAGTTTTCAACTTAGTTAGTTAGTTACTTAGGTATACTAATCTTGCCTCAGCATACCCACGTGTCGATAATCGTAGTTGTGCAATATCAAAAGCTATATCACACACTAATAGCATTCTCATTAATCCCTCCAACTAAGATTAATTGCATGTACAGTCGGCATCAGATCTTGACAAACAAATTAGGTGGATACTCAAAATGATCGCAATACGTACTAATGATGTTAATATGAAACTGTTTTATTCATTTAAATTGTATTATTGTACGAAGTAACGGTGTGTACCAGATATCAGAACAATCCGTGAACAGGAAGGGAGAATACTAAAGTTAAAAGATCATTAGGGTAGGTACTTTGCTGGTCAAGATCAATCTGGTGCTGACTGTACCAAGAATGGTTTCATATCATTAGAGAATTGATTGGTGATTTTAACTTACACCCTCACAATGCCTGAACTTGAGTCTTAACTTTACGTGAGCACTGTCATTTTTTACTCGACTACGGCGAAGCCTAAAGGAGGGTTATGATTTTGACAGCCTATGTATGTATATATGTATGTTCATTTTGCAATTTTCTAGTAGCCGATAGTACTCCGTGGCGCATGGCATGGCGGCAGTGGGTGCGGTTGCTACGAAGGAAGCGCTACATTTTCTTTTAAATACATACATATTATGTATGTATTTACAAAAAAAAAGTATCTAAATATGTTTATCCGCACTCTAGATTCCATAACACAAGCTAGTAGTTAAGCTATGCTTAAAAATCTATTTGGATTTTGATGATTAGCTACAATATAGAGGCCCATGATATGTGACTTGAAACACTATGACAGTGGTAGGCTAAAATTCAGGCTGAGAGGCTAGACGGCAGTCGCTTCCAATAAGCCGAACAAACCAAGCCACAACCGGGCCTCAATTCTACTCAAACAAAACCACTCTCATAGGTACCACAGCGAATGCAAAAGCTGACTTCAAAGCAATGCAGTTAAAGTCTAAAACTAAATTGCTTTATGCAATGCGAATAAAAAGTAATGAAACTCTTTTCATTTAATTTTGGTCTTCATGTGTATTGAAATAAAGTCTAAAATTTAATCCATTTTTTGCAGTGGCTGTGGTATGGCAGTGGTGCTATAGTAGAATCGAAGGTCTGATGATGCTGATACTTACTTTAGTCGAGATAACGTTGTGTAGAATGTCCTGGAATAATATCACTTTGGCGCTATCTTTTATTTAGAAGGTCAATTCAATATAACTTCACCTCACCTGATAATAATTAGGTATATATATATAGGTAAAATTATCATCATATCATTTGGTGGAATCCATTGTTACACATATTGAGAACCTTTGAGAATGCCGTAGCGAAACCGGTCAGTCAGGTTTAATAGAATAAATACTGTGGAAAAAGTAAGTGTTCTCATTATGTGTAAAATATCATCATTGTAATAATCCTTAGCTCCATGCTCTAAGTACACTTCTATTGCACTATAATATTAATAATGATTTCAAATTATAACTTTTCACTAATGAATGTATACCCAGCCTGCTGGGTGTACATTCATTAGTAAAAAGAGGTGGGCCTTGTCTTAACACAAGGCTCACCTCTTATATCAATGTTCTCTAGGATGTGTTATGTATGAATTAAAGAAGTAATTAAAGTATGCTGTGGTTGAGTGAATTATTATACCTATCTAACAGGTTTCAATTGTGGCATTAGATACAGTATAAAGCTGTCATTCATAAAAATGATAATTTCGCTTGAGATACCATTTTGAGTAGGTACCCTATATCTTCCTAAAAGTTTTCGTAGTAATATTATTTTATGGGTAATAAATATGAATAAATTATATTTTTAAAGTATTAGAAATAAAAAATATAACATTTTAAGTTTTCATCAATTTATTTTATTTGTATAAATAACCATATTACTGATAATTATATAGAACGATCACTTGTTTTGCTATTTACAGTCATAAATCTACTACAGCAGTCTTTAAAATTTTAATATCTATACACATGATAACGAACAGACAATAATAGTTCACTTACATACATTTGGTATAGCACTTATATACTAATAATTACAGTTTTACAGCGCACTACTAAGAGCTACATACATATTTACATTTTTGACTGGAAGGTGGGCAAGCGCCCTTTAGACTAGGTAGGCTTGTACAGAATTACTCGTGTCTACAATTGGAGGGGGCGGTGGCCATTGCCGTAAGTCTCGCCGCCTGCCTGGAGCCATACCATGCTCCAGTGACGAGTAATCTGAGTCTATTGATGAATAAATATGATCTGAGATCGGCCTCCCATCAGGCCCATAAGCCACTGCCTGTGTATGTTTCATAACTGGTGGTGACTGCCTCACTTCACTACAATAATCAGGTGGCGCACTAGCACCCTGAGAAGAACATAAGACCGGTGACCTTTCAGGGAAAGCCATCGCACGATTTCCTCGGTTAGGCACCGAAGAATCTAAAGTGTAGGTATTCAAATTTCTAGCCTTATGACTCGGCGGTGTATCTGGCATCATATACCTAAGCCGTTTCCAAAATTTTTTCTCACCCCATCTCAATCGCGACCCGGTTTTTAAGTAGGGACGCAAATCAGGGTCGCACATTGCGTCCGCTACAACTGAATATTCTTCGATTAGTATTAGTTTATAAATACATCCTTTCAACGCATCGTGCAACCCTTGTCGGAATTCATATCGGGCCCATTCCGTTTGCATGAAATTTCTCGTTAGTACGATAATGATTCGTTTTGATGCTTCTGCGGTCTCGACAACGGGCGGCGTGCATTGCATATATTGGGCGCCGTGGTGTGGAATATCTCTATAATGAAGGCAAAGTCGGTATGATGGATTTCCGCTTTCACGTTCTAATTCGTTAGCCAACAACTGAACAACAGATTCTTCATCTTTTGGGCTATAGCAAACATATGCATCATATAATTTTTGACTCTCTTCAAAGGTGCCAGAAAAAGAGAACACTCTTATGCCACAGTTTGTATACAACCATACTCTTAATGAATCTCTAAAAAGAAACAGTATGACAAGGGCTAATAAAATTAACATAAACCCGGTAAGTGTCGAGACCATCATGGGAACATAGTTCGAGACAAGCATGTTTCCGATGACTGAATTATCAGCATAATAATCGCTGCAGGCTGTACCGTTTAAATTGAGCTCTTTTTTCTGTGGCGGCTTCGCGTCGCCATTCCAGCACCATACGTCAGTTATGTCAATGATCTTTTGTGCATTCTCAGCTAAATATGCAGTTAATTCTTGTAAGTAACGACATTTGCACGACCACAAGTTGTTACCAAGTGACAGAGCTTTCAAATTTGGGTTATTGTTGAAAGCCCATACACCAAAATCAACCAATCTATTACCATCTAGGCGTAAAACTTCTAGAGATCTCAATGACATAAATGATATGTTAGCGATATGGCTAATAAGATTATTCTGTAAGAATAATTTTTTCAAGTTATTTAATTTATGAAATTCATATCCTTTCAATTCCTTTAGCTTATTATTGCCTAAGTGAAGTATTTCAAGAGAATTCAAACCGGCAAAGGTTCTATTCTGAATACTATCAACATTGCTATTGTTTACATATAATGATCTCATTTTCTGTCTTCCGATAAATACATGATTTTGCAACTCCTTTATATTATTGCCGTCTAAAAATACTTCAGTTGCATCCATAGGTATTTTATGTGGTATTTCAACTGAAGATTGGCCGGAACAGTCCACAACATTCGTATTCCACAATGGGTCGTGGTAACAAGTGCAATTTTGAGGGCAGGTCATTTCACAGTCACACGCATCGTAGTCACAGCAATGACAGATGGCAAAACAATGAGTCTCATACTTACAAAGAAAGTCTGTAGTTTTTAAGTTAGTAAGAGCCACATGAGTTCCACTTCGAGTATTTGTCATTTTACACAACACATTTTCTAAGTCCATCACACGCGGATATTGTCTCATGGCGGTCATATTGTTTATGATTGGTAACCACTCCATAGCACAGTCACATTGAAACGGGTTGCCACCAATGTAAAATTCAGGTAAAGTTTTATTAACCGGCACTGTAGATAAACGTAAACTGTTAAGTTCCAAACGTACGATTTCATTAGCGTACATATCCACACGCGTCAAGTTCTTTTTATCGAAAAATGTATTCACATGAATATTATTTAAATAGTTATTATTTATAAACAACAGTTCAATACTATTAGGAATAGCCATAGGCGATATTTCCGCTATACGATTATGGCTAACGTCCAATGTCTTTATACGGATTTCATCTTGTAACTTGTAATAGTTCCCCAAGTGTTCGATGAAATTGCCGTGAATGTCTAACCACTTTAAATTGCTAGGCACAAACGCGTAGTCGAACCACACTAGATGATTTTCTGATAAGTTAAGCCACAAAAGACTTGCGAGGGTTGAGAAAACACCGTTGATGTCAGACAGGAAGTTTCCGTCGAGTCGAATGGCCTCCAATTGAGTATTTCTGCTAAATGTGCCTCTCTCTATTGACTGAATCTTGTTCTTAGCGATGTTGAGCACTTGTAAGCTTGGTAAGTCCCAAAACATTCCGACGGAAAGATTTCCGATTTGATTGTCAATCAGTCTTAGGCCTGTTAATTGGTTCAGGTTTTTGAAAGAACCGTTCCGGAAATCGGATATTTGATTTTCGCCCATGTCAAGGGTCTTAAGAAAGGTTAGTTCCCATAATGCCTCAGGGATATTCAGAAGCTGATTTGAACTCAGGTCTAATTCTTTCAAATCGGAACAATTTTTGAATGCTTTTCTATCTATATTTACAAGCAAATTATTGTTTAGAGTTAATTTGCTCAAAACAAATAAACCGTTAAATAAATTTTCATCTATTGTGTGAAGACGGTTCTCAGCTAGATTGAGCGTATGTAGATTGTAGAGAGGCAAAAACGCATTTTCTTCAATGTAACCAATTGTATTATTCTTAAGATTTAAAATTTGCAGAAAGAATAAATCTTTGAAAGTTTTTCCATCAATTCTTGTTAAGGCATTGTTTGAAAGATTCAAAACAATCAAACGAATCAATCCCAAAAATGTTCCATCATCAATATGGTTACTTGTTAGTTGATTACTTGATAAGTCCAAGACAATAAGCTGCTCCAAACGGTGAAATATTCCTCGAGCTAATTCAAATAAAGTATTGTCATTCAAATATATTTCTCTCAATTCTCTTGCGTTCGCAAAAAGACCTTCAGGCAGCGTATGAAGTTGGTTATGTGATATGTTCAGAACTCTCAGTGATACAAGTCCATTAAAAGCTTCACTTGATATGTCAGAAATATTGTTATGTTGCAAATATAAATGCTGCAAGCTTCTTAATTTTAATAATTCTGAGTCCTCCGGCAGTGATTTAAGTTCATTATGACTTATGTCTAAGTTGTGTAAATTTGATCCACAACCTTGCCCAAATCCAAGTTGTCCTAGAGTTTTTATTCTATTGTGCGTCAAATTCAATGAAATCAAGTTTTGTAACGCACAGAATACACCAGAAGGTACAAATTTTATGTTATTTTGAGCGAGATCCATCGACTGCAGTTCCGACAATCCATTAAAAGCGTTGAGAGACAATTCTAAGTTCTTAGTAGGGCTCCATTCGAAGTTTTTGGAGCGCAATTTCAATTTCTTAAGCGTTTTCAATTCATTAAATGTGTTGTCGGGCAGATGTAACAGCTTGCAATTGTTTATTGAGAGTTCAGCAAGACTGGATACAGAATTGAAGTAATGAGCTCTTAGAGAGCTCTCAAAAAGTAGTAGATGATTGCACTCGATCGTCAGGCGGCTGGTGTCTGATGTCACTGACACAATACTGCTTCCATCACCATCCAGGGTTCGTACCCTGCAAAGCACTCCGCCGTCCGATACTTGGTCCGAGACTCGAATACATTTATCCGAGCCGTAGGGCAGTACCGTAGAGCCGACGTGTACAAGAGCACAAAATACAGCCACAATGGTATACATTATCACAGACTTTTCATTTCACCACAAAACGTCTCATAAACACACCCCGTGGGTCGATATAACCATTTCGGAAACAAAGTACGTGGTACACTTGAGCGTTGAAGAAAAACTTTCTAGCATTTCACTACACTGTAAGTCCGTATTATATCCTGTAGTAAGTCCTTTACGATCGTGATTGGTAATACTTTTCACTTATTAATTGTTGTTTGTAGTTTCTAGATCAGTTTGTATATTAAATATTTATTGCGTGAAGTATAGAACTGCGCGTTGGGCCGCACGACCGTTTTGCGGCGCGGTTGCCTTGAGACTGTCAAGCGGAGCGCTTGACTCGTGCATGTAGCAGTGGGGGCAACTTATTCCTCCTATCACCCGCACCCCGCATAAGCTGTCTTATTTTCTTTCTGTATAGTAACGTAGCGCTATCTAGTGGAGAGTAGCGAAGTTAAATATTTCAACGTTGTTTTATAATCTCATAAAATTTATGATATTGAATATTTGGTTTATTTTAGACAGTACAGTACTTTTTTCATATGAAAAATGAGTATGCTATTTATATTGAGAACTTCTATAAAGGCACACATATAAATGCTAACAAAAAAGCACACATTTTTTACTTCAGTCTAAGCTTCATTGATAAAAAATTTACCGTCCAGTGAAGAATGATAAAACTGTTTTACCAAAACCGAATTACGTTCGCACAATTCATTCACACTAGTGATTTCTATAATAAAAGCATACCAAGAAAATTATTATAATATATTATTATGTTAAAGATTAGAAAACTTATCCTGTTAAGGTAACAAAAAAAGCAAAGAGCAAAGGACCCACATGCTACATCGACAGTTGTCGGTCGCAAAAAATTGAATAGAGAAATCGGAGCTAGAGTTAGAGGTGAAAAATGAAAAAGAAAAGTCAAAGTCAATAACCATTTATTCCTTATACTTAAGCTATTAAAAGCTCTTCTGTTATATGTATGTAGTGGTATGGGTAATGGACTGCTGAGACGAGGTCTCGGGTTCGATCCCAGGTTTAACATGGCACACACCAATGACTTTTCGATGCTTTTCGAAGTTATGTGTGTATTTTATCGCTGGTTTATAAGTGCCCGGTTAATGGCAATAGGCTCGCCACCTATTACATTAGGACCTAAACATAAACTGGCGAAACGTGGGTGCTAGCACCTCTGCCTACCCCTTCGGGGAATACGGGCGTGAGTTTATGTTATGTTATGTTATGTTGTGTTAGGAGTGGGTTCACGTCGCTAGTGTAATGGCCAGGATTCGAACCCGGGACCTATCTATCGTAAAGCCGACTCCTTAACTAATCCCAGCTCATATTTGAGTTGTCTGACTGTGAAAATGTTGCACCCCAAAATGGTAATGTCGTGTACAGTATAACAAACTCAAATTAGAACTGTATTATTAGTGTTACTAGAATCAATGTTGCTTGTATAAACAGTTCAGTTTCTTCTTCCGAATCTATTATATGTATATGTTACCGGAAATGTATGAAATCAAGGAATTTTATACAAATCCTAGGAAATGTGTGTTAATACATAGAATTCCTGCAGTTCCACCACCGGCAATGTGTGAAATAAATGGGTTATTGTCTATATTTGAGGATGATTTTGTGGAAAATTTATATTTTTGAATGAATAAAAAAAAATAACCACGAAGATTAATCTTCTAACCTAATCTATCCAAGTTAAATTGCGTGGTGTAGACACTGCGCCCCGACCTGGATATATTATAGGTTAGAAGACTGAAGCGAAAGCGAAGCTCCAGCATTAGCCTAAGTGGTTGCATTTTTTATAACCACCATCAATATTCTTTGATACCATTTCATACATTACCTGCTGCGCACTCGGCATTGTATAGAATGCCTAGGCATTGTATAGAATACCGGATTATACACATTTCCGGTAACATATATACAAAGGTAGTGACACGATATAAATACAATTTTAGTGTTCTAAAATATTCTTCAAGATAAAACAGTGTTAACTCATCAGGTTCCAATTCATATTCATATCATTTATTTGCGAAAATGGGTACATAAGGTGTTTACATGACATATCATTTGAACAGCCAAATTCAAACTTCCTCAGTTCAAAATCAAAAATCCTCAATACAAAAATCCTCAAATCAAAACCAACCAAATAATTTAGTTCACATACCTTTCCTTTTTATACTTTTTTGAATCTACCAGCTTCATTCTCTAACTCAATTGTAATTTCAATCTAAAATTATAATAAGCATTAGTAACAAAATATAATTCTGAAGTTTGTAAAACTCACAGAACAAAGAAAAAGTTTCTGTTGTAAAACTTCACACAAAAAAACTACATACAGTCCCTACTGCCCGATAGATGGCGTACCACTTAAAAAGAGAAACCGCAATATAAATCAGTGGTGCGCTATCTTTTTACGTTTAATAGAGTTTAGAATTTTCGTATACAAAATCATTTGCATAAATCACGTCCACAAGCTCATAAAAGCCATTACTGAGGCGCTTTCGAATTTTCACCGACACTCGTAACAAAATTTGAAAAATTCTCAAATGTTTTATTGTGTCCTAATGTTTTTATCGTCGACGACTGTATGTTGAAGCAGCGGGAGAAAAATGGAAAACTCTTGTTGAGTGGTTCTCTACACGTTTTATCGTTGTTGTTACTTTATTTGTTGGGTAGTGAATAGGTAGATTTTGTATTCTTCGTACCTATACGTATCTATGATAACAATGGCAAAGGAATTATCAATGATTAGTCGAGATTTTAATTGAGAGACTTAATATTTTCGAAGAAATTAATCCATACTAATATTATAAATCCGAAAGTAACTCTGTCTGTCTATCTGTATGTTACGCTTTCACGCCTAAACCACTGAACCGATTTTGATGAAATTTGGTATAGGTGTAGACTAGACCATGAGAAAGGTCATAGGCTATATTATATTATAAAGCTAGTCTATACTATATTATAAAGCTGAAGGGTTTGCTTGTTTGGTTAAACGCGATGATCTTATTAAAAATAACTTCAAAGTTTCAAAAGGAAAGAAAAAAGCAGAAAAAGTGTCAAACAACCCGTTTATTGAAGAAGATATTATCACGCTTCTCTTTAAGGGAGTGACCACCAGGCACAAATCTCTGTTGACCTCTTCTTACCAGCTAGTATTAGGTACTCCACATATACTGCGCAATGATCGCAACTCATTTCAACTACCTACACTCATGTCCATTGGGCCGAATCTTTATAGGACGAAACAACGAACTTGTCATTCCTGATTGTTCCGCCATATCCTACAAAACATATAAAACACTCCAGATAAATCTTAGTGTGATACAAAGCTACACACATAATAACATTTATAAAACAACATGTTGACTAATTTATAACAAAATGAACTCGTAAAATTAATCCTCATTCTGACTTAAGTGTCATACGGTGACGCAGTAATGGAAGCATTAACAAAAATGGGAGGTCGTTTGCCACGTGGGGGGCCTGTTCAGCCACGAGCGAATTCCTTCTCAAATACGGTTCAGACCCAACCACATGAAATTGTTTATGAATTTTGTTGTGTATGACGTCAGTTGTTGCGGTGAGAACAGTAGGTGTGTCATTACTTTCATTCATATTCTCACGCTTGTAAATCCTCGAAGGGGTAGGCAGAGGTTTGTTAACATTCACATTTTACTTCCTATGATTTTCGGTTTTACTTAATAAGGACTCCACCAAAGCGTAGACGAGACGAGCGGAGAAGAGATGTTTTTTTAACTATCAATAGAAATGCGTTATTGATACATCTCCTCTCCGCTTAGCTTCAGTGGAGATGTAGAATATTTGCATGGCGGGATGTAAGGGGCGAGCGAGCCTATTACTGCTAGCGTGCGTGGCTACACCCGCTTGAAAGCAATTGGGCACTTAGTCATATGTTTACCGTCGGATGGAGAACAGCCCTATCCCTTAGTCGCCTTCTACGACGCCCACAGGAAGAGATGGTATTCCTTCGGGAACCAACACAGTATTACTTTCAAAGCTCATCGGTACAGCCAGGATCTAGCATAGTCACGGCGGCGGTCCCCATTCCGGGGGCGAGTTGGGGACTCCGTTGTCCCCCCTCGTGAGGAGGGCCAGACCGTAAGGGATGGCCCTGGGTCAGCCGGGGTGCGAGGGATATGTCTATGACAACCTCACCTCCGGCCTAGCACCAAGACCCACAGTCGGCGTGCGGTTTTAGTCGGTTCGAGTCCGACATAACCTCCCCTTCCAGCTCCGGCAGGGGGGGTATCCGAGGGGATTTCCGCACGAAAAAAAAAAAAATTATCTAGCATAGTACTCAAAATGGTCTCAATACCTTGGTTGTCCCCCCTTCATGTTGGCTGATTGTTCTGATATTTGGTACACAACCTTGGTTCGGACGATAGTACAATTAAAATCTATAAAACAGTTTGACTTCACTCTGAACTTTCGAGTACCAAGTATGATACTGACTGTAAATGCTATTATTTGGTGACCCAAATATCGTAGATATTTGACACATTATGTTAGTGAAAACTACTGATTTTGTTATATACATAATTGATGACGGCATAGGCGTGACGGTTATTTTATGGGAGGTATAAACGTAATTCGCGGTGAGTCATTTCACGGGGTACTTTAATTTAGTAGTCAAATGACTGAATATCATTCAGGTCGCTAGTTGAACGGCGCTATTTACTACTGAGGATAGCCTATAGATATTGAAAGGCTGATCATGCGACATGTTTGGCTGCGATATCTACACTATCTAGATTTTAAATACAATATAAAATTATTTGTTAAATTAAATATCAATAGTAATAATAAATCATTAGCTTTGTAATCTAGATGACTTTTAGTTTTGATGTTTAATTAGTACCTACCTATAATTCCACAACAAATATACAATATACTAAACTATACTAACAAAATACTAACTGTACAATATATACAAAAATGAGAAAATGGGGAGGAGAGACTGTAACTTAGGCATTGTAGAAATCCTCCCCATCGACCTGTACTGGTACTGTGCCCAAAAGGCTGGCGGCATTACCCCGCTGAATAGCGATAGCAATTCTTTGAGCGAGGTAAAGGCCAGGTCTATGGTCACGGGAAGAGTCGATTAGACGGTTCACTATTTCTTTAAAAAATAGTCAAAATTTATATCTGGCTATCATTTTATGAATTTCTTCGCAACAACTTTTTTAAACTATGTACTTAGGTAGGTGGCAGACAAGCATGGCAAATTTAAAGTGATTACTTACCTATCGTGGCCTGTGGACGTATGCATCAACAGAGGCGTTTCACTCGTGCTTACAAACATATTTCACAACTAGCTAATTCCCGCGGCTTCGCCCGCGTGGATGTCGGTTAAGAGATTCATCAAGATCGAATCTATCCCTATACCAAATTTCATCATAATCGGTTCTGTGGTTTAGGCGTGAAAGCGTAACAAACAGAGTTACTTTCGCATTTATAAATTTTACTATGGATTAAATTCCAAAAGTAAAAAAAACAAAAATTCTTTGGTTACTTTTTTAACATTGCTATTATTTAAAACCCTAATATTTGCTATTATCACCTGCACTGATAACGTTCTTTAACCCTCTATTAATGACGTCCGGTCTTACACCATAAAGTCAGGTAAAGGGCTTATCCCACCCGCATTAACACTTTTACCACTTCTTCGAAAGCCCTATTGTTTCCAAAATATTTTGAGATAATATTTACAATTTTTGTGATGAATCATCTCTTGGGAACATTCTTGTGTTATCATAGTTTTGTAATTGTTATATTGTATTGTAGTTATACAATAGTTTTCACTTTTAGGATTGGTTGTATGCATTATTTTATACTAGCTACGCCCGCTAGGACGTCGGTTATCGCTACCAAACATAGTCTATGTCCTTTCTCAAGGTCTAATCTACCTTATAACAAATTTCTTTAAAATCGGTTCAGTGGTTTAGGCGTGAAAGCGTAACATACACACCGACAGACAGACAGAATTACTTTCGCATTTATAATATTTGTATGGAAGTAGGTATGGATGAAAACTGAAAAGCAATTTTCACAACCTCTCTTAATAAATTAAAATCTTAATATTTATGGAACACTTCAACAACGTCGTAAACATATTATGTCACTAGCCTATACTCGTTTCACTCGCATGTACTGCTGCCTCTCTAGGCAAGTGGCAATTCGCTAGCTAACGTTCCGTGGAATAGAATGACAAAATAAATGTATGGGATTTGACGTTTATGACAGACGTCATCGAATGTCATATACGTCAAATCACATACATTTTTTTCAGCATTCTATTCCAAGCTACGCCGCGTACCGGCCAGCAGGTTACCACTTGTCTAGGCGAGCTGATTCTAAACTACGTTACTGATTTAACGTGAGTACTCGTTTTAATTTTGTTCACAATAGTTTAACTAATATCTCATCTTTTCTGTCTGTCATTTACAGCGAAACATATCAATTACTTGTAAATGTATTAATATGGAAGCACGTAACATACATTACAGCACAATATATCACACAGAACTTTAATCTATCTTCAAGATATATATAATATACGCAAGTAAACATTCGGGGTCTATTGTACCCATTCCTAGCACGACACGCCCGTAATGTGTTGACATCATTATACGACCCGCAATAAGAGCCACAATGCAGATAAGATCCGTGTTCGAAGCATTTGGAGGGTTAAGTGCGGATGGGATTGTGTGGAATACCTTCGTTTGTTAGTTTCATATTAGTACACGTATAGGGTTAGAATGGAGAATAAAGTATCATATTGTCGCAATGTTGTCCAGGGATGCTAGGGATTTAATGGGGAAATATTTGATGTCATGGAACTACTAAAAATATGACTTTCAAAAAAATATCTTATACTAGCTTTTGCCTGCGGCTCCGCCCGCGTGGATGTCGGTTATAGCGACCTAACATAGCCTATGTCCTTTCTCATAGTCTAATCTACCTTTATACCAAATTTCATCAAAATCGGTTCAGTGGTTAAGGCGTGAAAGCGTAACATACAGACAGACATAGTTACTTTCGCATTTATAATATTAGTGTGGCTTATACGTACAGTCAGCATCAGAGCATACGAAAAATGTTGACGTACAAAGTACTCAAAATGATCTTAATTTAGCTATTTTACCTCCTTCCAGTTGACTGATGGTTCCGATATTTGGTACACATGTATAGTTGGAAAATAATGCCATCTGAATCAATAAAACAGTTTGATTAGCTCTTAATACGAGAGTTTTAAGATCATTTTGAGACTTCATCGTCAAGATATTTATGATACTGATTGTTTGACGTTTGAAACATTCTAAATATGTAGTGCCTTATACTTACTTCAGTCATATCAGAATCTAGTATCAGAATTAGAATTTGTCCGTTTAGAATTTATTTTTAACTAGCTTTTGCCCGCGGCTCCGCCCGCGTGGAAGTCGGCCTATGTCCTTTCTTAAGGTCTACTCTACCACTATATGTCATTTGTTTTCTTTAATTGATGTGTGCCTATTTGTTGAATTATTGATCTGAATTTAAAAACTTATGTAATGAGTCTCTGTTACTTGAAATAAATTTATTTATTATTACTTATTTATTATTACTATACCAAATTTCATCAAAATCTGTTCAGTAGTTTAAGCGTGAAAGCGTAACATACAGACAGACAGACAGACAGATAGACAGAGTTACTTTCACATTTATAATATTAAAGTATGGATGAATATGGATATGGAAGTATGGATTAAACTACTAACATTACATTTAAACAATATTGTAAGACTGTCACTGTTAATCTATTAATTAATTAAACTACTAAATAATAAAGGCAAATTGCAAATCCATCTCTCCACATTTTCGTAGCTTGTGGGTTGCCTTCAAATCGTCTCCCTCTTCCGGTAGACACAGACACCCCACGATACGATTCTACACAATATACTAACTGACTTAGTTGCTTAAGAAATTTATAGACCTTTGCGAATAGGAATTATTCTATACGATAACATAACAACTTTACTAGGAGAAAACAAATAAACAAAATATTGATACAACACAAACAAGAGTTTCGTACCAATCCATGGCTAATATTATAAATGCGAAAGTAACTATATGTCTGTTTGTTACGCTTTCAAGCCTAAACCATTGAACCGATTTTGATCTTTGGTATAGGTGTAGATTAGAAGTTGAGAAAGGACATAGGCTATGTTTGGTCGCGATAACCGACATCTACGCGGGCAGAGCCGCGGGCAAAAGCTAGTTATCTATACAACATGATAATGAGGCAGCATCACTACCTTCTTCTTCATTGATGAATGTCATATACGTCAAATCTCATACATCTGTCATTCTATTCCACGATACGTCGGCCAGCAAATTGCCACTTATTTTTTTTATTTTCTTTTATTTATTAGTATTCACAGACATGTCCAATAAGGCATAAGATGTACTTGGTTGACAAAAATCCCTTACGGGATTGTTTAGGCAACCGCGGTTACATTCGACTCGGGTTTATGACTAGGTGGATTTAAATAACATACAGTTATTTTATAACTTTTAAACAATCGCGTTCCATGTTACACAACAATGCCACTTGTCTAGAGGGGTGCCCTTATCCCAATTATTTGGGTCGGCGTATTACGTCATTCTTCTCCATACATTCTTGTCATTTCCTCTTTCAATACCTTCTTTGTCATATACTCTTTCACGCAATACATCCATTTTTTCTTCGGTTGACCTCTGCTTGCATCCTGAGATACCTACAACCTGGTGACAGAGGAAAGGACAGCAGAGTCATAGTAATAGGATTGCGTGTTTCAGAGAACCGTCATCCATCCAGAGAGCCCGAGGGCTTATTTTTCTTGATTTACTAATCATACTTGCCAGAAACGACACCGTGTGATCTTTTAACCTTAATAGGAAACACTACGGTCTCTATGCCTCGTTGCTCATTTAGCAGATTCACCGACTTGCAGGTAAAGTGAACTTAGGCCTAATTAATTTTGTCAGCACTCTCTACTCTTTAAGCACTGTAAATCAATCAATTATTTAGCCTATCGCAGTCCACTGCTGGACATAGGCCTCATCCAATGTTGGGAGACTTTGGCCTACTGTTTCTTCGCTGACCAGATGTGTTGATAGGAAAGTTTTATTTAGAGTTTTTATTTTAACGTAGGTTAATTATTTTATTATAAGAATTTTTCCTACCTACCTACTTTAATTATCTTGACACGAAAGAAATGTACATTCGTCCATATTTAATCTTATAAAATCATTTTTGTAAATTGACGTATGTAAAGTGCTACAGTGGAGTTTGTTGCGCCGTTTCTTCTCTACTGGTGCCTAGCAAGCGGTGATAAACTTAAAACTAAGTTTATCACCGTTTGCTAGGTAGAATTTGACGTCAAAAAGCTGTAGTAGTGTTACACAATTTTGAATAAATACTTTGAGTTTGAATTTTCCTTCTCTTACAGTGATATTGTCATGCGTATTTTCTGTTGGTCGCCTCTTACGAAACCATCCGACCCTTCGAATAAGATGAGGTGGTGATACTTGAATTCTTCCTCCGTCACCACACCGATGACGCTTTAAGTTTTAGTAATTATTTATAACTAACTAGCTGATCCGGCGAACTTCGTACCAACAATTATTTTCCGTCCGCGTGGCGTCAGATCCCGTTCCCACTGCACTCTTTACCATATTTCACTCGCAATTTTTTCAAATTTTCTCACCGTTTAAACCTTCCATGGACTTCCAGGAATATTTCAAGACTAAAATTAGCCAAATCGGTTTAGCCATTCTCGAGACTAACAGAGTTGCAATTCATTTTTTAACCCCCGACGCAAAAACGACGGGGTGTTATAAGTTTGACGTGTCTGTGTGTGTGTGTGTGTGTGTGTGTCTGTCTGTGGCATCGTAGCACCCAAACGGATGAACCGATTTGTATGTAGTTTTTTTTGTTTGAAAGGTATTTTAGTCGGGAGTGTTCTTAGCTATGTTTGAAAAAAATCGGTCCAAGATGGCCGCCGCCACAACATGTCGGAATACATATTTTTTCATAACTCCCTCAATATGGGTATCAAATGAAAGAGCTTGAGTAGTAGATCACTTTAAAAAGTATAAAATAAAAATTAAATTAAAAATTTAAAAAACCCCCGTCACAAAAAACACCTCCAAAAAATTGAAAATAAATGGAGTTTGCCTTTTAACTTTAACGGTTGCCATGTCGGGGGACCTTTAAATTGTTCCGATAATATAACGGAGTGCTTAACCAATTAGGGTTAGATAGATCATTTGAATTAATTACTCATGCAAAATTATTGGAAACTATTTGAACAATCATTTATTAATTTCATGTACTATGAATTTCAGATTTGATGGACATTCGATTCTATTCAATCGCAAATATTATTGTTAAAGTTAAAGTTAAAGTACATAAGCGTTCCACCAGTGGCTAAATTACTTTATTACTCGTATCATATTATCGCATAATTCCATTTGTAAAATCAGTGGTGCGTGATTGTTGTTATAAACTGAATTAGGCACATATTTATCAAATGTGTACAGTTTTAAACTAAATAATTAAACTCTTTAACCTTTTTTGGGATCTTCAAAATCTAATATATAAAATTCTCGTGTCACAGTTTTCGTTGCCATACTCCTCCAAAACGGCTTGACCGATTTTGATGAAATTTTTTGTGCTTATCCGGTATCTATGAGAATCGGCCAACATCTATTTTTCATCCCCCTAAATGGTGCAGCGGGAACGGGATCTGACGCGGATCGCGGAGCGGGAAAAAATTGGCGGTACGAAGTTCGCCGGGACATCTAGTATTAATATAAAGTGCATTTTGAGCACATTTTGGGTCCAACACATAGGCTCTGAAGTGTACAACCGAATTGACAATTTCCTTCTTTTTAAGTCGGTTATACTCGTAAATTTATTATTGTGCATCTCAGTTGGCGTGTATGTATGTCCAAATAAAAATATCTTCAAAATTAATCATCAATCATTACATAAGAACGTTTAGTATAAAGTAAAGTCGCTTTTTCTGTCTGTCCTATATATCTCTAAAGCTACGCTACGGATTTTGATGCGGTTTCTTTTGATAGATAGAGTAATTCAAGAAAAAGGTTTATATGTATAATACATGCTTAATATAGTAGAGGGTGCTCCAGGAACGGGATCGGACGCCACGCGGGCGGAAAAATCTGACGGTATAAAGTCCGCCGGATCAGCTAGTTTTTAAATTAAGCTAGAAAACAAGTACAGTAGCTATATTTTAATTAAAACGTAGTGACGATGTCCTCTTTTTTAATTTATTTAATACAAACACTTATACATAAGAATCCTAATGAATAACAATTAAGCGGAACAAACGTACAATCTTACTTTTTCTGCTAAGGACGAAACATGTAGAGGAAAACAAAGAAACTCGATTTGGAACCCTTCAGGGGTCGTGGGGAGCGTATTAAATTTGCATTAGACGAAATTGAAATACGCCCTCCGATGACTCGTTACGAGGGAAGACTAATAATGTCGTCAATTCACATTGGGAAGATCTTCAAAGTCATGGCGTGACTATCTAATTAATTGAATTATTTTTTGCCTTTTCCCTTCTAAGAGTATAGCGGCGATGTTTGTATGTAAGATCCGTTGTGTTCATAAAATATCTACATACATATAATCACGCTTTTCCAGGTAGAAGCCCAAGAAGTGCTGGCTTGGCTTCGTGGAGGGTGACATGCGTGCAAACGGTCTTACTACGCGTGCAACGCCTAAGATCGTGCGAAGTGGAGGAGGAAGAGCCGGAAGGCGGACCCTGAGCTCCGAGGGCACCGTGGCCTCGGATGCAATCAGGACTAACGTTTTTATGTGGATGATGTTGACATAAAATCACGCCTTTATCCCCGGAGGCTTAGGCAGGGGTGAATTAACACCCACATTTTACCAATTATTGTATTCGGTCCAACGTAATACGGGGTGAGCCTATTGCTGAGGCTGATAATGGGCTATACATCTGTCTGATGTTAAACAGCCCTATACCTAAGATGATGAGATAAGATGAGGTGGCCCAGTTTCTACTCTGCCGGGAACCAAATTTCTAGTGCTGATAAATTCTTCAATAATTTGATCTTCACCTCTATATTTCAGTTTCGTACAATATAACGTCTGATTCAGCAGGACACAGTGGATATTCTACAAGTGCTATTTGTACATGCTTTGTACAAAATGGTGGAGTACTTAACTAATTTGCGCGATTAATATATTATACTTCAAAACTTTATATCTAAGTTCAAGTATACCGCTGAAGATGCGGTAGGTACCAGTTTTAATAGAAAACTTTATCGTGAACTGTGAGGCAGAAAACTTTTATAAAAACTTTGATGATTTCATAGTACCCGGTTGGGCAGCTCCGTAAATTACAAAATATAATTTGTGAAGCTGGTATTCTCGTAACTTGGCATGGTGTGGCGTACTAAGTAAGAAGTCAGTACATAATATGTACTGTAAATATATTATATTTATATTGCTCTGGATGTTTTTTAAAAATGTTTAAGTACTACTCGAACTCGGTATATAAGGATTCTACAAAAACTGGATTGGTTTTGAAATACTGGAGTTACTTATATAACTCGAGACAAACTGGAGGGATAGGCTGGTCACATCTGCCGAAGACCCAATGCTTTAAAAAGAGACCTAGATTGAAGGAGGAGATGGAGTAAAGTAAAGCCAACGAGACGAGAGAAAAAAGGTAAACAAAGTGACCATTACATTGCGATAACTAGCTATTATTTTCTGTGTCCTTGTCGCACATGTCACACGTAGGCGACGATGGTCGAGCGACTGCTGTCGTTGCGTGTTTCATAGTACAGGAAAGCTGTCAGCACAGTGGTTGTAAACTGTCAATTCCGCCATCTTATGAGCAATTTCATTCCTGTCTGGAATGCGCTTCAAGCGATATGTAATAATTTTCAAATAAGAATGTTTGGAACCGCTGAAACTTTATTTACCTTTTTTCTCTCGCTTCGTTGGCTTTACTTTATATTACTTTGTATGTACTACATACAAACGTCTAGCGACATTATATTTACGACTGTAAATGCCCGAAGGGAAGGCAGAGGTGTATTAACACCCACATTTCGCCAATCTATGATTTTCAGTCCCATGTAATATGTGTGTCACTTTGTATGATTTGAGATTGACATTGTCATTGACTATGGTAGTACAACACTCGCCGGGATCTTTACCATGTTGAAACAGCGCCGAAATATCGGATTCTCGAAAACTATAAGAAACATGGTAAATATCCCGGCCAGTGTTGTACTATCAATGTATGTTACTTTGTATGTATAGCTTAAAATGAAACTTTACCCAACTTTGTCGTTATAACAATTACATCACATTTCTATTTTGGTTTGTACTCATTTAGGTTGGTTACGAAGGGCGTGTCTACACTGTCTACATCTATGTCACGTCCGCACCACATGCTCTAATCACGTATGTCGCGTCACGCAATGTGTAACCGACTTAATTTGTTGACCGAAACTTAGCCCAGAAGATACTCGAAGGCAGTTGTTTACAAAATGTTCCATCTTTTTGTTTTAATGTTAGGTGTATTATTTTCACTTTCATGAGTGACACAACATAATAACAGTTCGAAATACATCGGGAAAATGAAGAACTCACGTGGGACTTGAACCCACGACCTTTCCCTTACAGGGGGAAAGCTCTTCCAGCTGATCTATTGAGTCACACCTGAATCACTTCAAATTTCCCTTCTCTTTATATCCGTCTTTAAGGGCGACGGTGTGTTTCGAATTTGAAAGTTAGCATAATAATTCAAATAATGTACCTATAGAAAAAAAAACAGTTGTTACGGATGGTTGGAGCCCTAAAAAGTCCAACATCTGGTCTAACTGTAATATTGCTTATGAGTTGAGGGGATCAGATGGCAGTCGCTTCACGGAAAAAATATTTAAGGTCAACCAAACCCCCAGTTAAAATGGAAACAGCGGGCGAAAGCTTCGGATACGACTGGGGACTAACGCTGCTAGGATGAAGAAGAAGTTGTATTAACACACGCTATTTTTAACCCCCGACGCAAAAACGACGGGGTGTTATAAGTTTGACGTGTCTGTGTGTGTGTGTGTGTGTGTGTCTGTGGCATCGTAGCACCCAAACGGCTGAACCAATTTCGATGCAGTTTTTTTTTTGTTTGAAAGGTATATTAGTCGAGTGTTCTTAGCTATGTTTGAAAAAAATCTGTCCAAGATGGCCGCCGCTACAACATTTTGAAATACATATTTCTTCATAACTCCCTCAATATGGGTATCAAATGAAAGAGTCAAGCTCTTTCGTAGATCAATTTAAAAAGTATAAAATAAAAATTAAATTAAAAATTTAAAAAACCCCCGTCACAAAAAACACCTCCAAAAAGTTGAAAATAAATTGTGTTTGCCTTTTAACTTTTGATATACCTACCTAGTAATATTTTGATTCATAGGTTGCCATGTCGGGGGGACCTTGAACCGTTCCGATAATAGAACGGAGTGCTTAACCAGTTAGAGTCCCCCGACATGGCAACCGTTGAATCAAAATATTACTAAGTATATCAAAAGTTAAAAGGCAAACACAATTTATTTTCAACTTTTTGGAGGTGTTTTTTGTGACGGGGGTTTTTTAAATTTTTAATTTAATTTTTATCTACAAGGTTTTACTTAACTTGCACTGTATGTAATTTGTTCGGGTGGAATCTTGCAAGTTGATTTTGAAGCAGAAATTTTTCATAAAGGTTAATGTTGTATCTATACTAATATTATAAATGCGAAAGTAACTCTGTCTGTCTGTATGTTCCGCTTTCACGCCTAAACCACTGAACCGATTTTGATGAAACTAGGGTATAAGGGTAGATTAAACCTTGAGAAAGGACATAGGCTATATTTGGTCGCGATAACCAACATCCACGCGGGCAGAGCCGCGGGCAAAAGCCAGTTATAAATAGATAAATATTCCACAACTTTCTACACAACGCTATCTAAACCCATGGTAAGCTTAATTAGCTTGTGTTATGGAATCTAGAATGCGGATAAATATACTTACATACGTTTGTAATTATAAGTATTAGTAATAGTTTAGATGACAATGCATTAATATGGTACCATGGAGCTGGTCTGATGTAGTAAGTAGTAATGTGGCCATAGGAACTCTTATTTTTTTTATTTAAAGTTTATCTCAACCTAACAGGATTAAACTTCTTGATACTTCATATCTCAGTAACTTATTAATAACTTTAAAGGACAACTAATTGCCTTCAGTGTTGATATGTTACTAATGAACGTTTATATTTTTATACTTGACAAAAAAGCTCGTTGTCAGACAGGACTGAGTGACAAGCAACGCTGTAGGTAAGGTGAAGGGCATCCCTTAATGGCATTCTAAGCATAATCTTCTCTCTAGATGAGTTCAAATAGCGATAGTATCGAGTTTCCTGTTGTATGATTAATGTATCCTTCCCTTTTTACACTTCAGTATTGATCAACTTGAGTATCAAACGCCATTTTAAAATAGTTTTTAAAAATACAGTATCAATTAGGATTTGACTGCTTAAAACTATTCGATTTTAGAGAAGTTTCAGGCTAATCTATCTCTAGTAGTGTAGTACTACCACTACTAATGTGACTGACCATGTAAATCATAATCTATCTCTATAATAAATTTCATCAAAATTATTTTAGTAGTTTAAGCGTAAAAGCGTGACAGTCAGATAGAAACACAGACAGTCTAATAGAGTTACTTGCATTTATAATATTAGAAAAATGTAAGGAAGTATGGTGTTCCGCTAACAACTGCAACAGATGTTTTGAAAACTTTTACAAAGTTTAAATACACAATGTAAAAATCGAAAAGAGTAACTATAATCTATTATTTTAGTACCAAGAACATAACATATTATCAAAACGGTAGGTACTGTTTCGAGAAGAAACCAAAAAAATGGTCAGTGATTATGTACTGTCATAAAAATATAAATAAACATCGTAATTTTAAGTTATTTCTGTACCCTAAACACGGAACACATGTATTAGGCACTTAATCAATAATCAATACAGCGAACGTTAATTATATTTAGGTTCATTTTATGATTCATAAATTAGAACCACCAATTTGAGTTTAGTCTGGACGAAATTTTGTAATTATGAATCCTTTTAAAAGACCCTTCACCGGTAGTTTGTTTACTATCATATAATTTTATTAGCTTTAATGGCTTTCACTTGTTATTATAACTAAGGGCTCATATTCACTGGAAGCACATTTTATAATTGATTTCATTTTTATACTGTTTATACTGTAGATTGATGGCACTTGGTGGAATCTGCTACACATATTGAGTAAGACACTTTGTACTTTTCTACTATATTTTATTTTTCACCTAACCGGTTTCGCTTCACGGCATTCTCAAAGGTTGGATGTAAAGTGACTATTTGTAGTATTAGTAAAGTGATTTTTATATTTGAATTTGGATAATTGCATTAAATTGACTAAGTCAAATTGACGGGACCATTATAAAAAAAACTAATTTATGTATTTTGTTGTTTGAGTACCTACATGGTTTGTATATTATAGGTAAGGTGCTATAATTTTCTGAAACTTTTCCTTCACCTTACAATCGAGCGAGGTGTGACTGCACCTCGCTCGATTGTAAGGTGAATACACTCATACAGTCACGTCTTTTTCCCAGCGGAGTAGGCAGAGATTTCCACTTGCTACGATCCTGGCATAGACTTGCTGGCAAGTCATGACGTATTTTATTATATTAAAGATAAAAAATTGCACCACGGTGGAGTTAGGGTGAGCTGCCAGTTTCTTATAAAATGTAAGCCTCCCCATAGATAGCCCAGCCCGCATGTATTTTTTTTTCGACTTGAACTTCAGAAGTTGGAAGAAACCTATAGTTCACATGTGTAAGCTCCGTATGAATGGCGTAATTATACAGACGCATCAATAAAATACCCATAAACGTTGAATAACTTTATAAGAAACTGTTTATTTTTAAATAAAGCATGTTACCGGTTACGCTTTTTATTATAGGTCTCAGAGAAAGTATCATAACATTTGTATACAGGGTGATGTCCCCTAAAATTCGTGCTCAGCATCCACTCGTCTTCTCAAATATTTGTCCTCTGTGTTCTGTCTGTTATTTATTTGCCAATGAATCGTGAAATAAAATAATCCATACTAATATTATAAATGCGAAAGTAACTCTGCCTGTCTGCCTTAACCACTGAACCGATTGTGATGAAATTTGGTTGATTTGGCTGTAGATTAGACCTTGAGAAAATACATAGGCTATGTTTGGTCGCGATAACCGACATTCAGCTAGTGCAGCAAAAGCTAGTGATTAACACGCGTGGATCTGGTGCAAACTTTTCTGCCGGGGTTCGGAGGTCTAATGCTGCCATAAAAGCATATCTACTATACTTACGCATACTTTGTGTATAAGCATAATACGATACCCTTTCCGCTCTGCTTCTTTTTACTTAATCCTCTTTTCGATCCTTTACGTTGCTTATTTATTCATTAAGTAGTCCATCTTAAAAAGCGATTATGTTAAATTTGAACGTAATGAATTGAATAGGTGCTTCAATTTTCCTTTTAAAACAAAGGAAAATTTAAGTACCTAAAGGGCTTTTCTCCCTTATTTCCTTTGAATGTACCTATTTTATATAAATTTTCTTTTTAACTGGGTTTTACTCTTATGTACAGATTTGGTATTTAATACCTTTCCTTATAAATAAATAAATACAGCAGAATTTACTTGCATTAAATTTTGCTATTTTTTTTAAAAAACATGTATAATTTTTTTCGGAATATCTCATTTCACCTAATGTAAAAAAATATGTATATTCCAAGAAGATAACCACAAAATGAGTATAATGTAAAATGCACAAACCACCTAACACCAAAAATACATTTCCCGACAAAGAGATTGAGCTTTGAACCACCGGAATAGATAGTCCAATTTGCGCCCAAGTAATCGAGCGTTGAATGGAGCAGACGCCATGAAATAAGATAATATTGCCGCCATATTCAAAATATTATGTTGTTATGAAAATTTTTGGATAATTTAGAAAGTATGTAACATAAAAATCCTTATTATGCAACATCTTGGCTGCCTCTGTGGCGTGGCGGTAGTGCACGCGACTGCCACGCAGGAGGCGCGGGTTCGATTCCCGCTCAGTGCAAATATTTGTATGCATGAATATGGCTATTTGCATTGGTCTGGGTGTTTCTATGTATAATTTGTATGTATTTACAAAAAAAAAGTATATAAGTATGTTTATCCGCATTCTAGATTCCATAACACAAGTTATAAAAGCTTACCATGGGTCTAGATATCGTTGTGAAGAATGTTGTGGAATATTTATTATTTATTTATCTAATATGTTTTACGAATATACTGCTAAAAGCTACGGATGAAAGAGAAGCGGTAAAATGATTTTGGCCGTGTTGATTATCAGTGGAGTAGAATAGAACCACCCCATCTCTTCCTATGGGTGTCGTACAAAGCAACTAAGGGATAGGGCTGTTCTCTATCTGGTAATAAACATATAGCCCAAGACAATGTGCCCGCTAGATGGCAATACGCTCGCCTTCCATTACGTGAAACCGAAAATTTAGTTGGCGAAACGTGGGTGTTAGTACACCTCTGCCTACCCCTTCGGAGATTTACAGACGTAAATATATGTATCTACTATTTTAATTATATCATGCACTAGCTGTTATACTCGAATGGCACTCATCTTAGGTATGTGAAGCATATGCCAAATTCCATCAAAATTGGTTCCATAGAAACGGCAGTTACTGTCCTATCACCAAAACACACCCTGTATTTTATAGGTAAGTGATTCATAGACTATGAGCAACAAAAGTATTTTATGAAATTTCGTGACCCCACATAAATGAAACGGGCCAAATCACTTTCCGATCGCAAACAAGAGCAAAACACTGGCCCAATTAAAATTGACACAGACAGCTCCCAGAAGGTGTCGGTGCTCGCATCACCCGCACGCGATCTCAACGACGACACCACTACTAATCGATACCATTAATTTTATTCTGTCGGATGTCGCTTGCTCCGAGAATATTCACACGTATTTTTAGTTATAAAAATATCTAAGAAATACAGAATGTTCCATCAAGAACCAAGCGGTTGCCGACTCTTTTTTTTTAATTTTTTAAATTAAGATTTGGAATTATTTACCAGCTCACTGGTTTCCTTCTACCTATGCCTACAGTCCCGGGTTCTTTAAGCGGGGCGTGAAAAGCATCTAACGAGGCCGTGAACATGAGTGCCACCATTTTAAATGATAAAAAAATAAAAAACCCGACTGCCACTGAAAAGATCGAAATAGTTAGCAAGCGGTACCCATTTGCCAATCATAAACCGAAAAAAAGTGTTTAATAAACGCATTTCCTTTCTTTCTTTGTAATGTTTTGTAATCTGCTTCTAATTTCCTTCATTTTGATATCCTACTCGATAAGTTTTAGTCAAAAATATTTTCGGCAACATACGTTTTGGCGCTTAAAATCCACCATTTTGATTTTCTATAAATTTTAATATACCTGGTGTCACCCACATAATCACGGATCACGGCGAATCAAATGACACCTCACATGTCCAAATCAGTCAAGCCGTTCAGGGTGTAAGCCGTGCCAAATAAATGGACATACGTACATTACATACATACATAGTCTCGAAAAACATTACCCTCCTTCCTTCGGCAGTCGGATAAAAAGCATCAAAGACATCAAAATGGGTATAAATTCTTCCACAGAATAATGTATAAATTGTATGTTTAATATTTAAACTCTAGACGGTTTTTATTCAATCATACAAGGTGCTAGAGACAAAATAAACTAAAGAAAATAAAGATAAACTCTTAATTAGAAACTTGATAATGTTATTATTAAATGTGTTTGAAACAAATTGACCAAGCAGTAGGTTTAAAAATGTAAATTTTTAAAGGGGTAGATAAGTTTTGTGTAGGGTGCGTAATTAAAAGAGACGCGTCCGTGTGACGGTCGTGAGGTGCACGGTGTCTTATCGGTTCGTTTTAATTTGAGCCTGGCATGAGACACGCGAGCCGATCACGCGACAAAACGCATCGGGAAGGGACTACACCACACTCACGTTTTTAAAATAATTATTTTATATCATTATCGAATACTTGACCAGACTGGTAACAGTGGTAACGCGTATACATTTAAAATAATAATGACTCGCAATATTCGGTCGTCTGTAGCGGGCGTTGACATTAAAAAAACAATTAAGAATTGAGCAAGCATAGTTTAACAGGATAAAGAAGAACACACAGGGGAACCCTTTTGTTTTTTTTTTAAGTTATACACAAAACAAACTTAGGAAATGAGATTTCACGTAACAGTTTTTTGGAAGAAAATACTGGTTGCGTGTCGAATTGTAAATAATTAGCTCATTCAGCCGCGCCTATTGGGACTCCGCCATTGTTTGTTTAGTCATAAGAAACTTTATGACACTATTACGCCTATTTACTGATATTGTGCGATATTTGTCTGTTATAAATACTCTGTAGGTAGGCAGCGCCGATACGTTTAATTACCGAATTAACCGAAGGTATATGAGGTAGTCTGCTATTTATTAATTAGATTTTTATTTATAATAATTATTGAATATTATTATTATGTACATAATTGAAGTTTTCTATAATTTATTAATTTAAAAAAAAATTGCACACTATAACGACACAATGCCCCATGGAGCTAACGGGATCATGGTATAAATATGTACACATATTATGTAGATATTACATAAGAACATACAACATCTATGAATGTATACATCATAACGTCAAGCGTGAAGTAAAACCATCTTTATAGGTTTAATTTTCGTCAATGGCACAATAACACATGTTGTAATTGATAATATTTAAACTCATTTACGACCAATTGACATATGTACTATGCCAATAATTACAGTGTCTAAAAATTCCGTAACAAAAATATCCGGAACCGAGAATCTCTTAAAAGTACCCCACCGAAATCTCATATTGTTTTCTGCAGAGCCGTGTTTGACAAAATCTATTGTTTATTAATATACAGTCACGAATGTCTAGGGGCGAAGTTATTAGTTTACAAGTGTATCAGACCCCCTTTGTTTATTATTGACTCAGTACTCGTGGGAGCACAATATTACTTCCAACTCCCAACCTTCCAACTCTTTCGGAAGTTTGCCTTCATTGTTGATATCTACCGTCTGGTAGCGTGTTTCATAAACTTCATTGCGTATTAATTTCATAGGTTATGTATACCTCTGTGGGTATACATAAGTTAAGAAATTTGTGCACATAAATAAATCAATGGATTACATAATATTGATGATAACTTATTTTTTTGTTTGTTTGGGACAAAGTTTACTTCGACAGAAATTTAGCAAGACGTACGGCAGTGTTTTAAGTAAATTATTTTCGCATTTACGAAGTAGATTCAAATTATTGCTCAATAGCTGTTGCTTGCGGCTCCACCCGCGTGTTTTTGTGGTAGAGTAGCCTAATTGTTATAACAGATACAGATATAACAGACAACTACCCCAAATCTCAGCCAGATCTGTTAAGCCATAAGAGCGTAGTTGAACATCTTCACAAACTTAGAAACTTACACACAAGTAGCTGTTACCAGCAGCGGCTTGAAACTGCATGGATGTCGGTTATCGCGATTAAACATAGCCTATGTCCTTTCTCAAACTCTAATTCGGTTCAGTGCCTTAAGGGGCCAGATCGTGAAAATCACCGAAAAGAGTGTTACAATTTTTCATATTTAACCTATTTAGATATGATTGATATCAATGATACTTAAGATAAGATAAGATAAGATAAGATAAGAAAATTCTTTATTGTACACTTATAAATTTTAGTACATGTACGGACAACATAATAAGAAATGTACAAATGGCGGCCTTATCGCTACAAGCGATCTCTTACAGGCAACCTTTTGATGGACATTTTTTAATCTCAAAACAATAATAACGTTTGGGTAGTTATTACTGTAGTCATCAACTTAAACTATATACACACATATATACATACATACAAATCCCTACATACATACATAAAAATAAATAAACATACTATTTACATATATAAACATATTATTAATTACATACCTAAGTATAGTATTTAACATAAACATTAGCACATACTTACATTAAATTTCTATAATATATACATAAATAGGTACATATGCAGATAAGATTAGATATACTTACACATATTATATATAGAAGATATACACACAGCGAGTACCAAAGCAAGACCTTATGATAAAGTTACAATGAACTCAAATAATGTTGTTTTATCATTTTTTTGAAAATAGCCAAGGATTGTGCACGTCTAATATTCACAGGCAGTGCATTCCACAACCGTACAGCCTGAACAGTGAAGGACTTGTCATAGAATTTTGTAGAATTTTGTAGAATGAATTTTGTAGAATTTGTACTTTGTATATATTACAATGAAAGACCATAAATTATGGTATGCTTATATTAAAACCTAATAGTTGTTATATAATAAACGTCAACAAACGCACAAAATTGAGAAAAAATGCAAAAACATGCCTTCGTATTTTTCAGATTTAACCCGATAAATCAACACAAATGATAAAAAGAAACACTTTTTGAACACTGAAGAAACCAATAAAATATAACGTGTACGTTTTTGTACCTTTACAAACAAGGACTTCCTCTTTTAAAGCCCTAAAATCTAGATATGTTTTACGTAAATTCTCCATACAGGCTAAGTGAAATAGGCTCCAGTTTTTGAGTAAATTCATATTGAAAATGAGTGAATTTAGCAATGAACCGGTATACATTTGAAAGTCAAAGACTTCTTGATAGGGTAGACAAAACTTATTTGATGATACATTTAGTAATCAATCTAAAAAATCACTTCAAAGTTACTGAAAAACGCGTAAAATAGTGTCTTTTTTCTGCCATATTTTTTCTCATCGCCCGTCAGTCGCCCACGGGCCTTCGAAGTAGGAGCACGTCTCTTTGGCGCGTGATGACAGTTCATGCTTACACAAATAGGCCTACCAAGAAATATATGAAATGAAAAATGGCGCCACCGTCTTCATTAATCATTTGACGACAATAAAATAGTATGCATTTTACAGAGACAACCATAGTTCCGATTTTATCCATTTCACACTTTCGTTGGTACATTTATAGCATAATGTTTCAGATTTTGACATACTTGCTATAATGTTTGAACTGTAAAGTTGGGGATATACCTAGTTAATATATTTGTTGTAGAAACAATATTTTTAGGTTCTGTTGTAATGAAATTATAATTAGATACTAACTTCATGGTCTATTTTATATGATTGTATAGGTAAGTATATATGTATATTGTAAAGTAGCTGTTTCCGTACATATTAGTAATAAAAAAAGTTTCGTTGGCTTATGTTATATTAAAGATACTGATTCATATTTAGCAGCATCACTAGAGTCGCAGGAGTCGCGGGTATCAGTTAGTGCGACCACCAGTAGACCTGGTGCACTGGATTAGAAGCCTTATGTATCGCAATGTCGCAGATACGCAAGAGAGCCGCCTTCGTTGGTACGATCACGTCAATTTGCGTCTGATCGATAAGGAGCGAACGTCCGAGTGCCATCACTGCGACGCGAGCGACGTCACGGGACTGCACACGCTCACCGAGTGGCCGGCAAGGTGGGAGCTCGTGGCGGCCCTGGGAGTGAAAGTTCTCATTCTCGCCACCTTGCTCACGGTGATGGTCCGCTGTGCGGACGCGTGGGTGGCCAGCGTCTCCTTCTGCGTCCTCCTTTTTTTTCTTTCTAATGGTCGTGAAGGAGACGGCGGAACGGGAGTGGTGGCGTGAGAGAGAGAGACTTATAGATCACATCACCCGCGTGCGCAGGCAACTCGGGCGTCGGAAGGCACAGACTGACCTCCGTCCCTCATGAGCGCGGGCCTGGGGCTGACGGATAGAGCCGCCTGTCACCCCAGCAGAAGCAGGCCACGGCGGCGGCGTGCTAAGAAGCGCGCCTCCCCACTCTAGGGCGAGTCCTGGTTGTCCTCCCGAAGAGGGCGAGACCGCAAGTGATGGCCCTGATGGTTAGCCGGGGTGAGAGGGATATGCCTAAGACAACCTCATATCCGGCCTAGCACCACGACCCTCAGTCGGCGTGCGGTTTTAGTAGGTTCAAGTCCGACATAACCTCCCCACCCGGCTTCAGCCGGGGAGGAAATGTAGGAAGAAGAGCTGCAAGACGGACCCTGAAACTGTGCAATTGGGTTGCTAGGTGCCTGCAGGAGCGCCGTATTCGTGTCCTCTCTCCCCATCACTCTCTTTCTTCAGCTTTCATTGCTATGCAGATGATAGCACCTTACACGAGAGTTATCACGGAAATCCTGCGGCTACACAGTCTGATATCGATGAAAAAGGGTAGCTTCTTGTCACTGAGATTGTCCGGATCGTGGATCACATTTTGCAATGGCGCTCTGAGAACTTGGTGGAGTTCAATGCTAAGAAGACGCAGGCACAGCAAAGGTATTTTCTTTTCTTACACCATTCCACTCTTCAGAGCACGCCACTACCACTAAACGACGACAATCGGATCGGCATTTAGGAAGGTTGTCAAGCTGAGTGCCACCATTGTTAACTAAGTACGTGTTTGTAATGGTGGCCCTTTCTTGACACTTTGCCTTTATCTTACCGTCAGGCGACGAGAAGTAAAATTGTCGTGCTCGGCTCCTATACATTTAGATTAATATGCGCGTTCTTTAAAATACATAAAATATAAACTAATGTGATCTTCGGTATCTCGTAGTTTGATATTTCGTACAGGTTTGAACTTCGGAATTTTGTAATTCGGGCTTTTAAATATCGTTTCTTTTGTACGTAACTGGCAGGTATGATCTGTCTACGTGGTGGGCATTTTAATTTTATGAGTATTTTTAGTATCCTCAGATATCAACAATGAGGTGTAGGTAGGTCCCCAGCCTTATTTTGTTCGAAATCTCATAATCTCTGTGAAAAGTTTAACATGCTATGTATGACACTGAAACAAAAGACATGCCAATGACGTCACGTAACATAATATGACAGGGATGAATGTATAAGAAGAAAAGAGATACTAAATGTAATTGACAGACGTAATACGTCACAATAAATCATATTACTCAAAAATGCACTCTAACCACAAGGCTTACAATAGTTTTTTCATCATTGGTAAGACAATTTTCACCATTATTTTGCTGGTAAAGAGCGTCTTGCAGTCCACTGTGCATCTCGGTGATGTGTGCGTGCACGGCTGCGTCTGTATTTTGACAGATTTTGAGTCGTGCGCTCCGCGGACCCGGTCCTTAAACTTAAACGTGAAACCGTAACATATAGATAGATAGACGAAGTCACTTTCGCATTTATAATATTATATTTTATAAGTATGGATAACATGTGGTAAGATTATTAAATAAAAGACAACATTATAAGCTAACTATGGTTATAAAATAATATAAAAACTATGTACTAACAATGTACTAACTTGTACAATATTATACAAAAATGAAATTTTTGTAAGTACGTACCTATTGTACAGCCAGTATAAATGAAGCAACTTTAGGCCTAATGAAATTAGAGATTTACCTGTAAATAGAATTAACTGTGTCAGAAACGCTATTATAAAATCCAAGAATATTTAGATGATGAATAAGCTTGGAGATGAGCTGTTCGCTCAGCTATGCTACCTACTCAAGCAAATCACTGTGTCTAGACTATAGGTATTATTATTTGTAAATAGACCAAAAAAAAAAAGAGAATGCCCGCTGAGTTTCTTACCGGAGTCTTCTCGGTCTGGGCCGTGTTTCGAACCGGGTGGCCCATTTGCTAAACTAATCTTTAATATTTATTTATATTTTTTTTTTATCTATGAAGAATAAATGATTTTGAATTTAGATTTTTTAAGGCATCGTAGAATTCCTTTACCGACCTCTACTGGTACGGCGCCCAAAAGGCTAGCAGCATTACCTCGCTGAATAGCGATACCTGGATATATTAGTAGAACAATATATTTCATTCAAAATTGTGTTTCATTACACAAACAAAAAGGAAAACAAGTAGCAACAAACCTTTATTGCAAAGATCATAACAGTATTTCACATTAGTGTGATATAATGTCGTGTTGCTACCGACCGTTGACGCTCATTACGACACCTACCGCTAAGGGTGGTGACACAGAAGGTTTAGCAATGTTGCGGATTACCACTTTACACAATTTACTTTAATAGTAATCAAAATACTGATGATTGCGAAGGTTGTTCATGCTTGCGGCCTAAATTCTAAAAGACGCTATCTACCTGCAGAGTAATCTTGATGCAAGGAATAGATTATTATTTGGTAGGGACTTAATTACAGCCGCGTGGTTCCAGGCAGAGTAGAATTTGGTCCACCCCATCTCTTCCCATGCGGTGTCGTACAAGGCGACTAAGGGATAGGGCTGTTTAACATCAGACAGATATATATATACAGCCCAGACTCAGCCTTAGCCTTAGCCTCAGCCTGCATGGTTTGAGTCAACAATAGTGCCCGGAATACGGCAATAGACTCACCTCCTATTACGTGGGAGCGAATTCAATGATTGGTGAAATGAAGGAGTTAATTCACTTCTGCCTAACCCTCCAGGGATAAAAGCGTGATTTTATGTATGTATGTATGTATGAAGAAACTTAATTAATTGTTCTATACTCTGCCCATACTGATCTTGGTCCTATCACCCACAAAAACTTATATCCAGAATACGAAGAAGAGTAGATATTTAATATAGTATGTGTATACTTTCTATTATTATTTTTTACATTTTAATGATTAAAAAATCAATATATTTCAGGGCCTCGTAATAGGACAAGGCCATTTGTATTGGTTGGTACGTTTCCTTAACTGCTTGTTTTTTTATAAATTAATATCAATATCATTTAGACTTCACCTCACCTGATGGCGACCTGAAGGCAGTCTCAGGAAAGATGATCATTAACGTATTGCACTCCGCTTGACGGCCTCAACAACACGTGTTATTAGCCAGCATGAACACTATACATCCCAACACTAGGTGCTCTTCGTGGACATGGCACTCTATTCGCACAGGTGCTATACAGCTGGGTGCTCTAAGTGGACTACACCGTCACTCCCCGCTTAAAATACCCAGGACTGCAGTAGGAAGGAAACACGTGAGCTGTTAAGGAATTCCAGGTCTGTGTCAGGGTTAACTTTCATTAAAATATCTTTAAAAAATCTCCGGAATTTAACCTAGAACCACATACGTCATAGTGGCCACTTTACCCCGCAGGCGTGAAACAGGCGTGATTTTATGTATGTATGTATATTTTTTTTCTTCTGATGCATAACTTTTTTTATGTTCTTCACCTCGCCTGATGGTAAGCAGAAGACAAAGTATCAGGAAAGAGGGTCACCATTGATCTTATAACCGGGTTACGGACTGAATTTAGACAGTACAATACTTCGACATAGAGCGAAGACCACCATTTTCACATTTTAGTATATTTTGCTGACTCGCTCATTAAGTTTTCTATGATCACACCCTTACAACAGTTTGTCCACTAATCTCGCCCATATTGGCTTGTTAGCACCACACACCCGATAGCTGACTTTATTGGTGTTTATGGAAACCTTTCGTAAACTATAAACACCATTGTTTATGACCAAGCGCACATTTTTCGCTGCCGTTGCCGTCCAAATAGGTCCTAATTTAATGTAGGTATTATACAATTCTGAAAGGAATGTAGGTATAATAATAGTAGATGATGTACCTAGTAAGTTACTGTGATAATATTGTTTTTTTATACCACTTAGGTGGCTTCCTTCCACCTACTTCTACTAACCTTCAAGAAAAGAGCGTACTCTTTTATAAAAGGAAGGCACGCCCTTGTTACTCCTCTGGTGTTGCGGGTGTCCATGGGTGGCGGTGGTCGCTTACCATCAGGCGATCCGTCTCCTCGTTTGCCTCCCTATTCCATTAAAAAAGACAAGCACACAGCCCACCTGAAAGTGGTTACCGTGGCGTGGACCCAAACACGGCCGGGGGCAAACCGGAATAACAAATTTTTCTATGTGGGGGCATACCGGCCGGGGGCAACCCGGAATGGGAGCATAACGGCCGGACCCGTGGCGGGGTTGGCCTATGGACGTGTGCAGTACAACACAGAAACCGGAAGAAACCATGAATAAACGCAGGTAAATCTGTAGGCAAAAGATAGTTATCTATATAAATAAGTGTTAACAATTTACCTATTATAAAAATTCAAGCTTAAAAGACTGTGACGTCATTTAAAATTAAATAACTGAATAAATATTATGCAGATACAGCGTGTTTGTATTTTGACATTGGGGTAGATAACGTCTCTATAAGTAAAACACACGAACTTTTCCCAAATAATTCCCTTCTATAAAACCGTAAAGCATAAACAAAGCTAAGTTCAGTGCTATTAACACGCTATCATAAACCGAAAATTTACATTGCCTATCTTGAACCCCTGTCCGAAACCCTTGAAATATAATTAAATCCTTTTTAGTGACGTCATAAAATCTTATGTGGAACTAACCACCGTTTCCGTTATCATGTGTCGCAGGTTGCTTTCGTAATTAATTAAGGGATTTAGTACAGGTGTAATCTCTGTAAGCAGATGCGGGACCTACCCCTTTAGTATATAGCTACATATTAGGGGGAAGATGCTATGTATTTTCGAGCTTAGTGCCAATATAAGATTATTAGCTTGAAGTTTAATATGTTAGTAAAGGTGTCTGTGTAATTTGCAAATTTGTTCATAATTATATTCGTTGATTGATTGGTTAATAATCAATCAATCAACGAATATAATTATGAACAAAAGCGTTTTTGGAGCACCAACAAAGTCACTATCTTTTGTGCCCAAGCCAACCATTTTTTATCTTGCTTGGACTTTGGAAAAGTCCCAAAAACACAAGGATAAGTAGTTCTGGCTAGACTGCTAGAACAATACTTCTTTACTTATCTCAGAATGATACTATAGTCATAATAGTCATTTATTTTTCAATATAAACAATAAAATTACTGCTTACTCTTCTTACTAAAGTTCTCATTCGTGTATGATTACAAAAAAAAATTATTATAGATATCCAAGTTCCTTGCCACCAACGATAGCTTGAATTTAAATCGAGCAACACCATCTAGTTTATGGTTTGCGCAAATGCGGTGGTTAACGCAAATATATTAAATACTAGATTTTGCCCTAGGCTCCGCCCGCGTGGAAGTCGGTTATCGCGAATAAACATAGCCTACGTCCTTTTTCAAGGTGTAATCTACCCCTATACCAAATTTCATCAAAATCGGTTGAGTGGTTTAAGTGTGAAAGCGTAACATACAGACAGACAGACAGACAGAGTTACTTTCGCATTTATAATATTAGTATGGATATATTTGACAGCTTGAACAGTGCGCAATACATAAGTGGACGGCCGCAGCCGGCGAGGGTGGTTATGTAGGACTCGGGCCAACTAAAACGCGCGCCGTCTGTGGGCTGTAGGTTGCCGGAGGTGAAATTTTCTAAGACATATCTCTCGCAACCCGTCCGACCCAGAGCCATTTCTTTCAAACTGGCCCTTTTTGGATGTAGGGACCACGGAATCCCCATTTAGCCCCCGGGTAAACGGTGGCCTGCTTCTGCTAGGGTGATGCACCTGTAAACCGATCTACCTACTGATAGAAATACGAGGCTCTGGTGCTTTCCTCTCGGAGTTGGGAGACCACAGATTTTAATCAGAATTTAATTAAGAGAAAAATGTAATAACATTTTGCCCAACTTGGGACTTACGTAAACGACCGATTTAATTTCCACGCAAACAAACTTGTATTCAAAAATCTTTTTAGTTGTAAATTGTCTAAGCTTCGATCACATCAGGAAAAATGAAATCCTTAGGCGGGGCTTGAACCCACGACCCCTCCCTTACAGGGGAATGCTCTTCCAACTGAGCTACTGAGCCTGAGAAAGTATTTCCCCTGTAAGGGTCGTGGGCTCAAGCCCCACCTGAGTAGTTCATTTTTCCTGAATTAATCGAATTGTAGGTATGTTCCCACTTGTTCTACTAAAGAGTAGAACTATAGAACAAACGTGACTTTTAGTTCTACTCTTTAGTAGAACAAGTGGGAACGTATAGTTACCAAATAAATGCTATAAAATTGCATGAAAAAATTCTAAGCAAAAATTTTTTCGTTGAAATTTTCTGTATTTACCACATAATGCCCAGCTGTGTCATACTCGTATTATGTTTTTCAGTCACACAAAATACAGGATGAACATATTGCTTCAACTGTACTCATTAATGGCCTATGTGCTTAGTATGTTTATTGAAGAGCAGCCTTTTCTTTTAGTTATCTTGTACAACATCGACTTCAAAATATTTTATTTTTCGCACTTTTACTTTTTTTTTCAAAGTCCACACGTGATAATGTGTCAACGTTAAATATTTTGAACTTGTTAAATTATTAGAAAACATCTGGCGGTGGCCGCCTGATGCTAACACCTGCAACACCGGAAGGGTTAGCAACCTTGTACCCTTTTCACGCTTTTTTATAAATTACCTACACTTATTTCGAGATATCGGAATGAACCATGGTGGTCTTTTAAAAAAGCCCGAAAGTAAGAGTCTATGAAAAAACTTGATTGAGAATTGAGCTTGTCCGCTTTCCAATTTTATTTTTTCCATAATAAAGTTGTTTATAATACGGTTTAAATTTCGCTTCTCCCCTGCTCTAAAGCTGGTGTTCAAATAGAATTGAGTTAACAAACTCTATACCATTAAATCATATGAAAAAAACATGCAAATCCATTCGTAATTTAAAAATGGATCAAACCCCAATGCAGTAAAACTGTGCAGTTTAATTTCCTAGACTATAAAGGAGGTTAAATTAAAATGTTTCCGATGTTCAAACTAATTGGCGTAGAAGCGGGTTTAACACAGCAATGAAAGCAATTGCTTACGGGCGCACACTGTAATAGCTGGTAACCGCACGACGTAGTATGAAGCTGTTCTTTGACAGGTGAAGTATTCGCAAAATTCACCTAATAGTAGGGATGGCCATAATGATTGTATTTATTGCAATATTTGGACTACACATTTTATAACATCCTGTTGTTTTCACATTGAGGGTTAGCTAATAATACATTTTACTTTTTGCAAATCTGTGATAGTTTCTGATGTGTATGTAATATCATCATTATCTTCCTGATAGTATCAGATGCTTTCACCATGGAACCCGGCGTCGTCGGTTTCCTCGTATTTCTTCTCCTTTTGGTTTAGATTATAAGGAAGCAACTTCCGTTTGACCTGCCGACTCCTAGAGAAATAAAGTAAAAGTATAGTAAAATATTCTTTATTGCACACCAAAATACGCAAATCAATAGAAAAGATGTCATACATAAAATACTGCACAATGGTCTATTGTATAGGTTCAACAATCTCTTCCAGGCAACCTTTGGATGGAGAGGAGTGTACAGAAATAAAATACCCCAGAAAGCAGTAATATGGCTGCGTCCATCCATCTGCTGGTGTATTTACTTACAGATTTAGTTGATTTTGCCCTAAAGGTAATAAAAGGGTAAAAGGGGTGGGGACGCGCTTCTACGATACCTTTAGGAAGAGATGGGGTGACCCTTTTTTTTAAGGATTAGGGAGGCAAACGAGCAGACGGATCGCCTGATGGTAAGCGATCACCGCCGCCCATGGACACCCGCAACAACAGAGTAGTCACAAGTGCAAGTCAAGAGGAAGACAACTCCTTTTGAAAGAGAGTACGCTCTTTTCTTGAAGGTTTGAAGGTCGTAATGGTTCGGAAATACCGCTGGTGACAGTTCTTTCCACAGTTTAGTTCTGCGAGCCTGAAAGTTATGGGTCCGGCCGTTATGCTCCCATTCCGGCAGGTGTAAATTAAATAATGTGTAAACTAATAAATTAAATTTAGATTTTTTTATCGTGCGATAAATCACCACGGATACCACCCCACCGGAGCCGGTGGAGGTGGTTATGTCGGATACGAACCGACTAAAACGCACGCTGTCTTTGGGTCTTTGGTTACTGGAGGTGAGAATGCAGGATATGGAAATTTCATTATTGTACAAAATTATTCCGTTAATCTTTTAAATCGTAGTCACATCCCTACAGAATGAGTTTGACGGGTTGTTTAAACCGTTTCCAGCCAAGACGTAATTACTTCGCGAGCAGTTTGTCAGCCAATTAAACACCTTTGCTTTATTAAGAACCGCACTACTTCGTAAACAGTAATTTAAAAAGAATTCATGTATTTTTGATCACTTTTCAAAATCTTAAAATAGCTCTAGTGAGACTGATGGTGCGATTATGTAGGTACAATTTGAAATTAAAAACATACTAAAACTATAATAACATCTTCAGAGATTAACCCATACTTCCATACTAATATTATAAATGCGAAAGTAACTCTGTCTGTCTGTCTGTCTATATGTAGGTATGTTGCGCTTTCACGCCTAAACTATTCAACCGATTTCGATGAAATTTGGTATTGGGGTAGATTAGAACTTGAGAAAGGACATAGGCTATGTTTGGTCGCGATAACCCACACCCACGCGGGCGGAGCCGCGGGCAAAAGCTGCGGGCAAAAACATTAATATACTTTTGCGGTTTGGTAAGTAATCCCTCCAAATATTCTTAATTAAAATTTATTGTGTGTATATTATGTGTATATCATGTGTAGGTATAAATTTTGACATGAGTACACATATTTTACAAATTGGCGGTTTTATGATATTAAATTTTATGAGATTTGAATATATTGCAACCACAATGGTTATCCTGAGACAAAACCTTCTCGTCTTGTGTTGCCGTCGCTTATAATCATTTGAAATAATATATCTAGGTACACACACATTGAGCAGATAAAAATTGGATTTCTAACCATAATTCTTCAGTGATTCATAAACGAGTTCAATGCATTATTTATCAACAGATTGTCTGTTTAAAACCCCCATTAGAGATTTTCTGTTTAATAGTAACATAGCAACAAAGACATAAAAAGAGTTGTAAAGAACATCCCACACAGATTTTTTTCATCGTCCAAAGATATGAAGACATCGCCTATGTGCCTATTCATAGCAGTTGAAATAAAGGACTGTGGAAATGAAAAGGATTATTGTTTTAGTTTTATCTCAATCTAACGATATGGGCCAGTGTGGGATGAACCAGAACAAGAATGGTATGAAGACGTTATAGCATAACGTAATTAAAGGTACATTATGATTATGAAATTATTGTGTTTTAAAAAGGACAAAAAATATTTTTAACAAAAATGAGTAGGTAGGTACAGCGTTATCAAATTAACAATATTACAGAACAGAGGAAATATTCTAAGGTGAAACATTGCCACCTTTACTAATTGGCACTCGAATACATCGGGAAAAATGAAATGCTCAGGTGGGACTTGAACCCACGTCCTGTCCCTTACAGGAAAAATGCTCTTCCAACTGAGCTATTGAGCTACACCTGAACCATTTCAAATTTCCCTTCTAACCTAATCTACCCAAGTTAAATTGCGTGGTGTGGACACTGCACCCCGACCTGGATATACCTATTATAGGTTAGAAGACTGAAGCGAAAGCGAGGCTCCAGCATTAGCCTAAGTGGTTGCATTTTTATAACCACCGTCATTGCCGGTGGAACTGCAGGCATTCTATGTATTAACACACATTTCCTAGGATTTGTATACAATTCCTTGATTTCATACATTTCCGGTAACATATATACCAAACGATAGAGCGCGAAATTCCAAATTCAACGATATATGTATCACAGATTTTCGCTAAAATGTCCCTTACCTTAATTCATACTTCTGGCGTGTCTGAGTACTTATTTGTAAGAAATATCCATTCAAAATGCCACTGTAGTTAAGTTAGAGAATTAGGCAGAAGGATAGCATAAAAAGCTGTCTTTACTTTACCGATTCAAGTACTTAATATAATCATAGCTACGAAGGCTGTAAACAAAGTGCACAATTATTCAAATTCTGTGGGCTTTCAAATTTGCGTAATAAAAACACTAACCACGTGCTATATGCGTGCATATAAATATGATTCCATATGTGCATATCACAATAACATTGAGAATAATTTCTCAATTAAATATAAATACAACAAAGAGAATAAGCATTGCCATACAACGTGTCAATGCTGCCAGTCTTCTGGGAACGTTGCCACAAGAGGCATGCGATGCGGAGGAATTCTACAACGCGTTTTAATTTTAGTCTTAGTTTTAGTTTTTAAATGGTTTATTTTATTTGTAATTAGTAGTCTAAATGATTAATTGGTATAGGTAAAGATTAGATGATGAGAAAGGACATAGGCTATGATTGGTCGCGATAACCGACATCCACGCGGGCCGAGCCGCGGGCAAAAGCTAGTAGATATATAATTGCAAGCTATGTAAGATATTGTATTATAAAGTGTGAGTAGATTTTCAGAAAAAAAGTAAACAATCTTCTCTCCAATTCAATTCCGTATCTATCTCTGTTCGTCATCTGTTATAGCCATGGCAAGACGACGACATTTCGTGGTCTCAGTCATTAATTATACGGTGCTCTTTGTCCCTGAGGCACTCAGTCCATTGTGACAATATTTGGGTCACGCCTTTCAAACTGATCCAACAATGGCCTACATGGACAGATTATCGTTTCGATGGGAAAGCAGGTAACTCTTAATAAACGTTATAGTGTTCATTTATTCATTGCTACCAAATATTGTAGGTACAGTCAGCTTCAAAGAGATGTTGATGAACAAAGTGCTTAAAATGACCTTAAGTAATTCCTTGGTTTTCCCCCTTCCTGTTTTTTTTATAAACGGCACGTTAATATGACTTCAACTCGCCTGATTTTAAGCTAAAGGCAAAGTCTCGAAAAGAGGGTCACCATCGCAAACATGTACCAGTTAACAGTGGTTGCACTCAGCTTGACGGCTTCATCAGATGTCTTTTCACGCCCCGCTTAAAGGATCCGGGACTGTAGGAAGAAGGAAACACGTGAGCTGGCAGGGAGTTCCAGGTTGATGGATAGTTCTGATATTCGGTACACGCCTTTAGTTTAGACAATAACACAATTTAAATCAGTAAAACTGTTTGATTTGCTCTTAATACTTTAGTTTCAAAATTATTTTGAGACTAAAGATATTTCTGACGCTGACTGTACATTATGGTGGTAATTCACGTGACTATTTGTGTTCGCTATTAGATGTTTGTTGTTTTTGGCAAAATATTTGATGTAGGTACACGCAAATACAGGCAAATACGACCATTCACACATGGCAGCCAATGCGAAACACCACAAACATTTGACAGCAGATATGTCATTCTGGAATTGGTCATATTTAATATTAAATAGACATATAAGGCCAATGCTTTGTCAAATATACCGTCCATACTTGGTAAAAGTTTGCCATGCCAAAATTTCAAATAGGAACATACAAATAGCCAAGTGAAATGCCACCAACGCAGTAATTGTCTAGTCAAGTCTAGTGAATGTGATCTATCTATTTTATATTCTGTCGATATAACGAGAACAAAATAATTAATTTATACATTTAAAAAATTAGAGCACTGCTAGTTCTATCGTGGCGTTCAAAAATGATTTTTTTATGACTAGCTGTACCGTGACTAGCTGTGCCGGTGAGTAGACTTCTGATCCCCTTCACGCTGCTAACCCTCCTTAATAACGTGATAATATGTAGCCTATGACACTCATAAATATTGTGGCTTGCTATTAGTGAAAGAATTTCCAAAATCGGTTCCTCTAGATCTAGAGATTACCCCCTACAACGTCACAAACTCACAAACTACCTCTTTATAAAAATAGTATTGTTAATTTTAATACACGCTAATTCACATTGTACACGTAAAACAAAAATACTACCCGTGATAATAAAACTCGCTTTAATGCCTGCACTGTAAACTAAAAATTATGATATGAATTTTGTACGTAAATGCTTTAATTCTCGTACTAACAGTGGGAACAATAAACTCAAATTATTGTTTCCTTCTCGCACCACTACCTAACTGGCTATTTGAACGAAATTGAATGGAAACGTTCGGAAAAGTTTTTGTTTGTAGTTATTGCATGGTTTTAATGAATATTTTTAATGAGTCCTGAATAAAACTACCAACTTTACGAGTTCTGGTTATGACTACCATGAAATTTGACCTAAATTTATACTATTAATAATGTTAGATCTTCTAATATGATTAGAACAGTTTAATTAAACTGATAGCTGATTGTAAATTTCTTGAACGTGAGTTAACACTGTTATTGCAATGACACATTGAGAGATGGACCAGGTTCGATTGTCAGAAAAACCTGGATTATGAAGCTCTTAATGGTTACTGCAAAATGTAGGTAATTCTTTCTAACGTTTTTATCTTACCTATAATATTGTTATGTTAGTTTGTGAAGGTCCAGATCTTGCAAACTGAATCAGAACTGGCAGTAGTTATCCTACAGAGATGATTTTTTTTCATAATGGTACAAACATTTGATTATTTGAATGAATTTTTTATAGCACCCATTATGCTAACCTTTAAGTTCGAAAAACATTGGAAAAAATGAAATGCTCAAGTGAGACTCGAACTCACGACCTTTCCCTTACAGGGAGTGCTCTCACTTGAGCATTTCATTATTTCCAATGTTTTTCGAACATTTGATTATCCTTAGGTAGGTATACGTATGTAGTATTTAATACCAAGCGATTTTTTTTGTCTTTTAACTGTTTCTCTAGTACATATATACCTAATACTAGCTTTTGCCCACGGCTCCGCCCGCGTAGATGTCGGTTATCGCGACCAAACATAGCCTATGCCCTTTCTCATGATCTAATCTAATCCTATACCAAACTTCATTAAAATACGAACAGTGGTTTAGGCGCGAAAGCGTAACCTACAGACAGACAGAGTTACTTTCGCATTTAGTAATTTAGTATGGATACATGAAGAACACAAGAAGAATACATTTTACAATTCTTCATAGCCTTATAGAGCGAAGAATTTACTGGTCCACCCTGTCACTGTCACGTCAATGTCTCGCTTTACCTACTCGCTTTCAAGGAATTCAGAAAAATTGAATTAATCCTAAAACAACAAACGACTAAATTCGAACAGCTGACGGAGCAAAGTAAACAATATAAACAATAACTGAACATACCAATTCGTGCAAAATTGTTTCCGACGGATTAAAGGACATTGTTACAATGCGCCTGGGGCTTAGCTGTTTGTTTAAATATGCTGTCACCAGCACGATCCACACAATATCCAATGTCTGACATCTCCCTCTAACCAAAAATGTATTTTTGGATACAATAAACTCCTAAACAACAAGTGGAACGAGGAAGATGTCACGTCAAAATGGATCATTCATTATTTACTCTGATAATGTTGGAGAAATCTCCGTCCGTCGAATACAAAAATATATTTGGGAAAAAAATATGTTTAATGTATACCTACAAGTTAGTGTAAATAATGCCAGGCTCAATTTATCTTCCGTAAAAAAATCATTAGAACTATGTTCATAATCATAATTCATACTTCCATACCAATATTTTAAATGCGAAAGTACATATCCAACACTGTATGTATGTTACGCTTTCATGTCTAAACCACCGAACCGATTTCATTAAAATTTGTTAAACCCTGCGAAAAGAAATAAACTATGTTTGGTGGCAATAACCAACATCCACGCGGGTTGAATCGCGGGCAACAGTTGGTAAAGAATAAAATTAAAGTTTTCGTTTTCGAAAACGAAAACGCCCTAATCCTTCATTGTATCACAGGCATTAAGATAATCAAGCTTCATAGTGGGACAACAAAGAACTGGTATGTAATGGTGTCGTGACGTAACTTGAAGGAATTTTATAACGCTCACTTAGTTTTAGGTCATTATCGTGATTCTGATCAGTGATGCTTCAAAAGGCAGCCACACACGACGCCCGTGTCCTTGTTAGCAATTAATCTGAGCATCCACGAGATGTAATGTTATTGTGTTGATGCATCATTCTAAGAATACACTTCTGTAAAGACTAATTTATAGTTTAGGTAGAGGTTATAATAATGACAATCGGCTAACACATGTCATGTGTCATGGTTATAGATAAAGGACAACCCCAACTCTCATACAATCTTGGGCCCGCATGTACAGGGTTGAAAATTAGGCAATATTTAGACCATCTAAGGACATTTTGTTTGCATAATTTTCACGACGATTCACAATGGCCAAGTTTGTTAAATCGAGCATTGTTCATAGGTTTTTAGGTTATGTTGTAATACATAATGCGGTCAAACAGCGTCTTATGTTGTGTTGTGTGTGATAGCTACACAAGTTATTCGCGTATCGCTTTTATTTGTAAGTAGGTTAGCAGGTTTTATTAGTATAGAAAAGGGCAGGTCATTAATATTTTTAGTCATTAATGTGGAATGGTAAACTATATGCTAAATAATAAAACTGATATGTCGAAGCAAAGACATGCTTTAGCTACTTTTTTGTTGCACAATATTAAACCTTATAGTTTTATGATATGCAACTGACATTTACTCTAAAGGTGGTAAAGCAATCCTTCCCTATCCTCACTTCAGACGGCAACATCTGAATGACATCCTTTTGCTACGGTTACCACTTTCCACAAAGTTGTATACATACTTGTTTGCTGTAGAAATATAGAATTAATTATATAAGTAGGTAATAAAATAAAACAACATTATTTTAAAGATTATTTTATTTTAAAAAAGTACTGTAATCTCTATCCCGGGTATCTTCCTATTTGGCTGTAGAAATGCTTACACTAGGACTTAGGTCTTTCCTCCCCTTTTTAAGCATCATCATAGTTTATTAAAATATTGTCAAGAAACTGTGCAGGAGGTGTTATATTGTCTTGAAACCGTGCCCAACCGAGATACCATATTACACTCATTATGTGGGCACAGCACCCGACTGTTCTCTTACCTACAAAACAATTACAGCAATGCTGTAATATAGCATTCCTCCCGCTCAAAGAACTGTCAACTAATATATATATACGTAATAAGTTCTACTACTTATATGCCTGGACTTTATTTTTCCTCTTAACAACCAAGTCGTTTGAGATATTGACAGTTCTTGTAGGAGGTCTCTATCCACCTCTCTGCACACTTCAATGACATACAGAATACACACTTTTCTGTGCCCCACTGGTGATTGTGCTGGTCTGTTCTCATCCAAACATGCACATTGAGCTTGAATCCAGCAAGATTCGCAAATAATGTCATTTGCATTCACCTTAAACAGAGATCATGTTATAAGCACTGAATATTCCATTAGTCATATAGGCTAGTTCTTCATGAACGTTACACATATCAGTCAAAATACATTGTCATATACAATAGTTGGCATAATTATCTACGGGATTAGGTAGACTCGTAGTTATTTCTATTCTATAGCAGCTATCACACAGCTTGTTAACGTTAATTATAATAACAATTTCAAAAGAGCGAGAAATAACGAATAGGTACTTACTATTTGTGGTGCGACCCATTCACGTATACAAGCTAGTATCCCTGCATCGTTAAATAAATGTCTGCCTATAATATTGCACCCATCGGTAGCGATTCCACAATTCACACAGAGACTCATTGTGATAGCTTTCAACCGATGTAAAGTCTAGTCCAGTTTTAAAGCCAAGGTCAACAAATGTAGCAAATAACGGTGTCCGGTAATCAAGCAAGGGTCAATTAGTTCGAAAATCATATACAATTCACAGAGTAAAAGCAGCAAAACACATGATCTCAGAGAGCCGAAGGAAAGCGAATGCGACATTTTCAATGACAGGAGTGAAAATGACATATGATGTTACAGATTATTATGAATTCTATATGATCGATTATTTACATAGACTTTGAATACACTGCGATTATTTACAATCGATATTTTGACTTCCATTATGAAAGAGACAGGTGTCTTTCTGATTAGTAAACTGAATAACGAAAATAAAAATGCTACATAGATATTTTGAAATCATTTAATAAAGCCACGAATTTTAAATTCATAGTTATTAGTTATCGATTTGATTTCATAATCGAATCGATAAAGCAAGCATAATCATAGCGCATTTACGAAGATCGGATTAAGTATTACATTCAACGTTTACGAAGCTTGTTGATTAATGAAAATCACATTTTTAAACTTTTGTCGCACTTGGCCATTGCTGATTGTAATGAAGTCTAAACAAAATTATAACACAAAATAGACGAATTTTTTGAGGTAGGTTTGATGTCTGTACACTCAGGCCCAAAGTGGGGTATCTCCTTTCTTCTAATTTTTTTATTATAATTTATCTTACCTACATAATGTCATAAGAAAAAGAGCAACTATAACGATGTTGTTACAGTATGATGCAAGTTCTAATAAAGTGTAACATATCATATTTTTGAATAAAAGTTACCTATTGAAATAAAACCACTTTTTACGGATTCTATCGCGATATATTTGTTATTATTACTTTACCCAGTAAGCAGCAAAATCCAGCAAGACCTAACAACACAGTGAGCTCATTCTGCGTAAATAGGAACACCAATAATTCACCATGATTCGGGTATTTTGAGATAACTTATACTTCAAACTATGTGACAATTCAACTACCATCATGAATGACACCGCGAACATGGCTGCTGCAAAGCCACCGAAACGTCGGTTTAAAAAGTAATAATAACAAACATATCGCGATAGAATCCGTAAAAAGTGGTTTTATTTCATTCGCGTAAACTTTAGAAAATATCAAAAGTTACCTATTTCATATCTCTTCAAATTTTTCTACATGTCCATCGTTATCTTATTATTACAGCTCCAAAGTATCTCCCAAGTGTATTTAGTTACGAAAGTGTATGTCCATTATCATAGTTTACTGTGCTTAACCTCAGATGACATGTTAGTGATAAGATCACCACAGACATGTAACACAATTGAGGACGCCCGTGCCTGCAAAAATATAATAATATCCAGTCAAAACACGCGCTCCCGACAAACACCAAAGAGATTGCAGATAACTTGATAACTTACTAAAAAACATTTTTCTACCTCAAATGTGTTTATCGGCTTTTGATCTGGAATCTGTAAGGTACATATTGTGAGTCCTTGGGACTCTTATCTACGGATTAATCGAAGTATGAAAGGCTTTGGAACCCAACCGCAGTTTAGAGTTCGGCCCTTAAGCAAACCAGATGTTTACGTAATGTATTTTATTTTTGGTTCGCCATAATTTCTTTGACAAATTGTTATATTGTAGCTACCTGGCCAAATAGAAATCTCGAGGAAAGATACGGCAACTGTCATGATATTTTTGGCGAGAAAACGGCTTTAAGAATCTATACTTCAGACATAGAACATCTTTATCTATTCAGAACGTCGTCGATTCAGAAAATTGATGGAAACATCGGGGTTATAAGACTTCTTATATAGTTTCATCATGCGTTACGGTAGATAGCATTTTGTTAAGTCTAGAAACGTTGCCATTAAAAAAAAAGATTTCTAACAAAAATAAAATGTCCAACCAACCTTTTAGTCTCTAAGTGCAACAGGTAATAATACCCAGTTGTAAGCTAAATATCCCACACAGCGTGTAGTGCGAAACAGGCGTGTTTTAGTTAAGCTTTGTTGTGATCCATACACAATAAAGAAAAAAATGTTTTTGTGTTGGCTTGAAGGGAAATGATGGGCGTTTATCGTAGGGACATTTTGTACAACGCAATCTTGTGATTTAGAAATATATCATGCGTTAGAAGTTAGTTTCACGGTTATCATTGGTTTACTTATGTTAGGTTCCTCCACAAATAAATTTAAAGTAACTAACTTACTGTACTATTGTTGATACAGAACAAATATGTAGCTTTAGTCAGCATCAGAACGATCTTGACGAACAAAGTACTCAAAATGATCTTAATGCCTTGGTTTTCCCCCCTTCCTGTTAACTGATTGTTCCCATATTTGGTAAGTACACACTAAAAGTGTTCGGACAATAACAATTTAAATCAATCAAACTGTTTAAAATGATCATAATACCAATATTATAATCATCTTGAGACTTTGTAGTCAAGATCATTTTGACGCTGACTGTACCTGCTTCCAGCTACAAAAATTAAACCCTTCCATACAATCTCTATATTCTCTTAGATCCAACTACGGTATGACGTGGCTATAAGCTCAAAAATATCATACTGCGCTAGGCAGAGCGCGCGATGTTTTGGAATTCTGTCAGTTTGTTCGCGATGGACGAAAAAACTTCTAAACTGATTTTGATGTGTTTGTTAATAGAAAAATTTGGTCAAGCATGAAATCATACGTAGGTATATTTAATGGCCATTGTTTGAGGAGAACCGGCTAAATGAAAGGACCAAAAATCGCGTTAACCACACAAGCGGAACCGCGGGTTGTTCCGCCTTCATAAACAACTACTCATACCATTCTTAAATCATACCAAATGCGTATTCTTAACTCATATCATTCTTATTTCATCCCATTTTTTATTCTTAAGTCATGCCGACGCGACGTAAAAATTAAAAAAGGTACGGATAGCACGATAATGTCTCATACTAATTGCAGATGTTCTATAAAACTTTAATTTTTACTTGTATAAACCTATTTTGTACTTTGCAGTGGGAGGTTTATAGAAGTGAAGAGAAAAAGAAATAAAAAATAATTATAAATAATGACAACCCAAAAATATACGACTTCTTGCCAAAACTTCTCGTAAGGATATCAAAGTTTGTACTACCATCTATTATAATTTTCAATAGTGAAGTCTAATAATCGCATCGTTCCATCCTATAGACTCTGGAGCCGTACCGTATTAATAGACTGGGCTTTTGCGATAATGGCTATTTGCTTGCTATTGTCAACGTGGTTTGTGAATGGAAGGCGGAGGTGGGCGCGTCATTATTCCGTCAGCCCAATGTTGAGGGGTGGTAGTGATTGGCAAGTATTTTGTCGATATATCGAACTTTACGCCAAGAATTGTGCCAAATTGTGTAAAATCCATACTAATATTATAAACGCGAAAGCAACTCTGTCTGTCTGTCTGTTTGTCTGTATGTTACGTTTTCACGCCTAAACTACTGAACCGATTTTAAGAAATTTGGTATAGGGGTAGGTCTAACCTTGAGAGAGGACATAGGCTATGTTTGGTCGCGATAACCGACATCCACGCGGGAGGAGCCGCAGGCAAAAGCTAGTAAAAATCAAATTTATAAAACCCCGACACAAAAAAAACCATAAGTGTTGGAAATAAATTATGTTGGTTAACTTTTTAACTTTGATATACCAAATAATATTTTGATTCAAGCGTTGCCATGTCGGGGGGACATTGAATCTTCCCGATAATAAAACGGAGTGCTTTACCAGTTAGTGTCCTTGCCATTGCAACGCCATGTCTTGTTTTTTGAGTCGGGTGTTTTTTAAATTTTAAATTTTATTTATAGGTGTAAACCAGCCGACAATAATTGTACAGTACGATTTTACCGTGTTGCAACTCATAACCGTCTATCAGTGAGCCAACATCATTCGTAGGCCCGAAACTTATTGGTATAATATAAAAAAAAAAAACAAAAAAATATAAATATAAAGCAGGGATTGTTTCCCAACTCCTCAGATTTTCCGCTCAAACCGCCGAACTGATTTTAGTTCAATTTGGTATAAGTATGGTATTTGGTATTTGATTTGACATTAAAAAGGGCATAGGCTGTCTTTAATCGCTATAACTGATATCAGTTGGCCATTTCTTATATATAATCGATATAATGTACCTACTATATTCACATCACTAAAGTGCAACATTGTAGTTCCCATATTTTTTGCGCAACCCCACAAGGATTACCAAACAATGCGCAAACTCAGGCCACACGTTATATCGCACATACAAACTTTTTGCGGCAACATTTAATGGGATTCCAAACTTTGTTGTCCAATTGTATAGAAATATTATTGTAAACTAAATTTGTACCAGGTGAAGATTATAAAAATTAATTCAATTTATAAACAAGTCTATTTTTATTCAATTTTGATTTTATTTATAATAGCTTAAATAAATTATTAAAAAAAATATGTAAAGGACTTCTTGTCCGCAACTTCTTGATCATCTATGACATGGGTTTTTTTCCCAACCAGTTACAGTGTTACTATTATAGTTTGGGTATTAGGTAAAGGATGGGAATACTCGCATGTGGTTAATGTGTTCAACGTTTTAATAATTAGGTCATGCAAAGAGTTTCTTCTGTTTGAGAATTCACTTTAAGAGCACTTGCAATCACGGTAGCATTATCTAATCTGTGACGGTAGACTTACTCTTTTTTTTATAAACGACAGGTTAATTTGAGTTCGCCTCGCCTGATGGTAAGTTAAAGACAAAGTCTCGGAAAGACGGTCACCATCGTAAAAATGTACCATGTTAACAGTGGTGGCACTCAGCTTGACGGCCTCATCAGATGCCTTTTCACGCCCCGCTTAAAGGACCCGGGACTGTAGGAAGAAGGAAACACGTGTGCTGGCACGGAGTTCCAAGTCTTAATGGTTGTGATATTTATATAGGCGTATAAATACACAAATATATTTATTTACAATTCGTACTGGTAATATTTTGTAGTAAGGTCAACCGGGGCAATTGCGTCATATTTCTCGATCACTCCAAGTTATCGCCTTATTGTGAGTGAATTTATGGCATTATGCACTTTTTGAAACTCTAGTCTCATAATATGGCTATTTCTGTACAAAATCCTATTATTGATTTCTTCGCCAGAGTTTTACAACTGTGTCATATTGATTGTTTTTAAAAAATTGGAATTTAGACGCATTTTCCCCGTCTGGGGCAAATGCGTCTTTCTTGAGTAAATACTTAATTGGTAAGCTATTCGTGAGAAAATCAAAGTAGTTCTTTTCGGATCAAATTTCTGTGCAAAAGAATGACAATTAAACTAAAAAAAAAGAATAATTGAGGAATTCAGAGACAATTTAGTAAAAATTGGGGAAATGCGTCTAGTTTTTGATGGACGCATTAGCCTCATACTAAATGCAGACGTTGTCAACATTTTACCTCGGTGGTTTGCGCTTACTACTTCAGGAAAAGTAAGCACAGGAAAAGTAGGCAGGTACAGCTTAGCATAAAAGTCGTGAAAAAATAGTGGCGCCACTTTCTATGCCAAAACGATTTTACTATGGCAACACTTGTCTTCTTTCATATGATGAAAAAGGTGATGTTACCGGTGAAAATAAATTGAATTTTTGCCAAAACTGCAAGTACTTATAGTTGTGTCAGTTGTGAAAAAAAAAATCGGGAAAACATACAAAAATTTATTTAAATTATTAAATGAGGCACTACTCAGTCTACTACGGTATCAATAAGAAAATTACGAGATCAAATGAATCTAGAAAACGACCTGACAGTCAAATTTATAAGTAAGTTAGGGAATAAATTGTACTCTTCCATTATATTACTTACTTATCTAGGAGTATTTTAATTAAATATCTATACAGGTGTAACCGAAAGGGAGTATCAAATCGAAACACAGCTAAATGTAGAATAAGAACTGTCTTATGCTCATGACTCATAACTTTTATCATGGAACTACAGTTAGTTCCATGATAAAAGTTGTTCACCTAATACTACTGGTGTGTATTAGATCCATTCTTGTTACACCCTGTATAAATAAAAAAGTAATAACATATATAATAAGCTTAACACATACACAAGATAAAAACAGTTCTGTTACAAAAGGTAGTAAAGTTATCAAAAATATGGAATGTTATGTTATATTGTTATATACCGTCTCCGTTCCGGCGTGGGTAAAAATGGAGCAAAATGGACACCAGAAAAATGAACTTTCCAACATCACTTGTGCATTTTGAATTATTATACTACCTATAATATATAATTAATAATAAATGATAAGGGATATTGGGTATTATGTTTCTTGGCATTCCACATCATTGAAATAAAATTTCACTTTCGTATTAAAATGTGCGGACATAAAAAGGTTGTTGATTTCTGTTTTCGGGGTAAATGCGTCCCACAGTCGCAATTACCCCGTAAAGGCAGACGCATTTACCCCCAGACATTAATCCTAACCTTAAAAATGGAGATATAATTATTTCTTTAAATAAAGCTATTACACTAAAAATAACTGTCTGTGTAAGCAACCCATTGACTATTCTTTACAATGGTTATTAAACTAAAATCAGTCAAATAAAGAAAACAGAAGATTAACATGGATTTGGTTACTCACCTCTCGCAGCGACAAGTTGTCCAGAAACGTGCAATTTACAAAATGGCTACATACTTCAATAAGAGAGCTAAAATGCAATCTGTACGAACATCATGTAAAGTATTTAGTTTAAGCAAATGTAACTAGATGGCAGAAATCAATGTAGATTGAACAGTTATCGAATAATTTAAAAAAGACGCATTAGCCCCGTAGACGCAATTACCCAAGTTGACCTTAATAGATTCTTTTATAAAATATATGGCTTACGAATGTAAGTTCAATTTGGCAACATCTAGTAGCAATTCATGTAGGCTTTCGTACTTAAAGATTCCACGTTGGCGGTATAGATGGCGTGTTGTTACAATTTGGTAAACTCAGCGACGGTTTTCACTGTATGAAGGCTTTCATGATACCAGTATCTCTAGACAAAATTCGCCCATAATTTTTGAAAATTTCTTATTTAGTATTAAGCCATTACGAGGCTTTTTAACCATGATGTGGCAGATAACACACACAGCCACCTGATGGAAAGTGGTTACCGTGTTAAAGGTTGTTTAATCAGTTGGTATGTTAAAATTTTGCATTTCTTTTTCATGTCTGAATTTCTAAATTCAAAATTTTTCAATAGTAAATACAAATCTAGTAATTAAAGTTATGTACAGTCAGCATCAGAAAGAGGTTAACGAACAGAGCACTTAAAATTATCTTAATTTCGTGTTCTGACCACCTTCCAGTTGACCAATTGTTCTGATATCTTTTAAGATCATTTTGAGACTTCGCTGTCAAGATATTTATGACGCTGACTGTACATGATATGTTACTACGTTTGACACGTATTAATGACATTTTGAAGTAACATGATCATGGGTAGATAATACGATGTGGTGTGCCTTATGTTTAATTAAAATACTTAATTTAATTATTTTAATAAAAAATGACTTCTTCGCATAGGTATCTTTCTTTTTTTTTATACATTCTTTTTTTTTTATACAGGACACGTCAATTTGACTTCACCTCGCCTGATGTTAAGCTAAAGGCAAAGTCTCGGAAAGAGGGTCACCATCGTAAACATTTACCATGTTAACAGTGGTGGCACTCAGCTTGACGGCCTCATTAGATGCCTTTTCACGCCCCGCTTAAAGGACCCGGAACTGTAGGAAGAAGGAAACTTCTTCTTCTTCTTCTCCATCTTAGCGGTAACCCCAGTCGTATCCGAAGCTTTCAGCTTGGAGTCTGGGGTCCGCTTTACGTGTTAATTACACGTTCATTCTTTGGCACAATTTTCTCAAGAATTTTAAAAAACACGAATATTTCCACGGCAATTTATATAATATCTACCTTTTTCCGTATTTTGTTTTCTTTTTATCTTCTCCGATCTTTCCAATCTAAATCGATTTGCATATTACTGCCTACATATTTAAATGAAATAGATTTTTTTCAGAAAGACCAGGTATAATACAATTGTTACAATATTATAAAAACAGTGAAGTAGCCAGCCAAGCTTTTGTCACGTAAATAACCCGCCCCGGGTCGTGTCTGGTGCAAACGAGCCCAGAACACTGGCCGCATTTCCGCGCTGGATCGGAATAGCTAGAGCCTTTGCTCGAGGTACGATCCGGAGCAGGAGTCACCAGTCTTACGACCTATATCAGCCACTAGTTTCTTATTGCTTCTATGCCCCAAATTATACAGTATAACAAGATTATACATTATAAGAGTTATTAATACGATCCGTGTGGTCAAGGGCAAAAAGAACATAAATATCAAACACCTCATCTAATTCGCAAGGGGCTTACTAAAAATGAAGAAAAATTTGAAATAAAACCCTGTACCAATCCGTTTGATCATCGTGTAAACAGTAGGCCAAAGCTTGCCATTGGACGAGAGGGAGCTTCACATTGGGAGAGGCCTGTGTCCAGCAGTGGACCACGATAGGCTAATTGATTGATTAATATTAATACTCACAATAATTATTGAATGTTTTTTTTACAGCATTAAGTATGCTAACTATACAAATCGAATACATAGGGAAAAAGAATCTTCTCGGGCTGGACTCGAACCTGCAGTCTTTCCCTTACAGGGGGAATGCCTGACCAATTCGACTACCAAGACACGCCCGATGTGATTCAAATTTCCCATCTTATACGTCTTCTTCTTCTGTTAAGTATGGGCTTTTATTGAACTAATAAGATAGGTTGATGTTATTATTACGATTACAGTAAGAATTGATATCAATCAATCAATTAACTCACCGCAGTCCATTGCTGGACATAGGCCTCTCCTAATATTCACCTTTTTTTTTTTTTATAAATATTCCACAAAATTCTACACAACGCTATCTAGTACACCATGTCGTTTCACCCATGGTAAGCTTTTATAGCTTGTGTTATGGAATCTAGAATGCGGATAAACATACTTATATACTTTTTTTTTTGTAAATACATACATATTATACATAGAAACACCCAGACCATTGCAAATAGCCATATTCATGCATACAAATATTTGCACTGAGCGGGAATCGAACCCGCGCCTCCTGCGTGGCAGTCGCGTGCACTACCGCCACGCCACAGAGGCTGTTCATCCGATCCTCTGCTTTCCGCATCCAGTCTGTCACAGCCACCATTTTCAGGTCGTCAGTCCATCTGGCTAGTTGGTGTCCTACCTTGTGTTTGCCTTCTTGCGGTCTCCACTCTAGGACTCATCTGCTCCAATGGCCATCGGTCCTTCGACAGACGAGGCCAGTCCAAGAATAGATAAAGTAACATAACATAACATAAACTCACGCCTGTGTTCCCCGAAGGGGTAGGCAGAGGTGCTAGAACCCACATTTCGCCAGTTTATGTTTAGGTCCCAATGTAATAGGCCTAATAGGCCTATTGCCATTAACCGGGCACTTATAAACCTGCGATAAATACCCACATAACTTCGAAAAGCATCGAAAAGTCATTGGTATGTGCCATGGTAACCCTGGGATCGAACCTGAGACCTCGTCTCAGCAGTCCATTACCCATACCACTAGGCTACCGCATTACCGCATAGTACCTAGAATGTATTTCAAATATTTCCCATTTTTCACTAATTTTATAAGTAATTAAATAAGTTTGAATTATTCATTTGTACAGCCAAAAGCAAACCATATTTTATAAAACTAAAATTAAAAAAACCGGACCGTCCCTTCTTATCACCAACGAACACTGACTTGAGAGATTGAATGTAAAATAGAATTTAGCAAAGTTTTCGTTCGACGTCAAACGTATACAAAATGTAGGCGTTTCGGTCTATACATTACACGCTGCGGAAAGATAAAAGCAAAGTTTTCAAATGGATTGAGACCGAATTTTATCAGATCGAGGAAAATTTTGTTCAATAGTATACGGTCTGATAGCCCTATCTATTTAGCCGAAATTTCGTCTTGATGCACACACACCATAAAGGGTTTATAATTAAATTAAAGTAAGGTGTTTCTCACAACTCTTCATGCAAAATTTTCATGTAATTCTATCTGTACTTAATTCAAAATTTCGTTAAAGTTTAGGTAAAATTGAATATTTTAACGAGATACTTTTGCTTGCGTATTTAATGTGGCAATGACTATTCTAGACAGTTCATCATATTAGTATTTACTCAGTGTCAAAATATCAAGTAAGTAAGCACTTTTCGCAACAGTGAAAAAAACTATTCTCATATGTAGCACAATCAACATTGACATATTCCGTTATGAAGCATTTGATTTCACAATCGACTGTAGATTTCTTTTGATGGCATTGACTTAGAAATTTGACTTTTTCATAATTTCAAGGCATTGCAGAGCTCTATTTCGTATACATTTTAACTGTATAGTATATATTCCTGAGAAAAAAGCCTTGACCGATAATTGCTCCATTTTTTTGTCTGAACATAGTCATTGTCATTTATTTTCAACGTTGAACCATAAAAATATATATAATAAAAATACTTATTACAGCTTAATTTTAAAAGGTATAACAATACTTTAGCATAAAGCAATCTTTGTACTGTTTCTTCGGCCATAACCAAAGAGCAGGCATAACCAGTAACCACCCTTTTTACATTTGAATAATTATCTATGTTATCATCACGTTTTTTCACTCTTGTTGAAAGATACGACCTATGAAAATAAAAAAAATATATTGTTTTTTTTTAGTGGAATATACCTAAATAAAGAGATCTTATATTAAGAATCTAAATTAAAAAATAACGAAACTAACATTTTTACTTTAAGTTTCAATTAATAGGTACTAAAAACTATCTAAAAAAACTGTACAAAATACTTTAATGAACGTTGGCTCGATTAAATTAATGTAAAATGACTTAGGTATGTCATTTTACATTAATTAACCTGAATATAAAATACTAGCCTTCCGCCCGCGGCTCCGCCCGCGTGGATCTCTCGTCTCCGATTCTACTCAAACCATTGCAATCAAACCTCTGTTCAGTTCACTTTTGCCTGCATCGCGAAAAAACCACAGGAACCTATACCCGGGATTAAGTAAAGGCCGAACCGGATGAAAAGTACCATATGCCCACCTCCTGGTTCTAAGCTACATTACGATAAGTTTTAGCCAAATCGGTGCAGCCGTTCTTGAGTTATAAATAGTGTAACTAACACGACTTTCTTATAAATATAGATTCTTTTATTTTACTATCAGTAGACTAATCTTCAAATACAACGCGTTCACTAAAGCTTTAGTAAAATTAAGTTTTAAAAAAATACATTGACTATGGGTGCTTTGGAGTCCCACCAAGATCTTCGGGACCCAAGCCAACCTCACCTGCAAGCCGGTGCACCTGCTGAAAAACGGACGAGGCTCTGGCGCTGGCTTTCCTTTCAGGGTGGGGGGGTCAGACGGCAGTCGCCCCCGGAAAGGCCAAAACTTAGCCAAATCAAATGATAGGCAATGTAAAGGATCGCGCGAGGGGCGGACCCTGAGCTCCGAGGGCACCGTGGCCTCGGATACAATCAGGACTAACGTCTCTATGTGGATGATGATGATATTGACTATAATGTTAGACGTTAAGAGGCCCGGATGAAGTGAATGTAACGACCATCATTCCAGATGCGCAGAAATTCATAATGGTGGTTCCTAACTTGACGGCCTTGAAAGATGCTTTTTTACGTTCCGCTTGAAGGACCCGAGATTGTAACAAGAGGGAAACACGTGTCTTTGCCGTGTTACACAGATATGAATAATAATAATAATAAATTTATGAAGAAAACAAAATGGTTTATTATATGAATTCGTTGTCATTTTCTCTATTGGGATGGCCGTGGGACGGCCGAGGTATGAGGGATTGCCCGATAACCTGTGTGTAAAGTGCTGACCCACAGAGGGTGTGCGTTTTAGTTGGTTCAAGTCCGACATAACCTTCCCCACCAACTTCGATGGGGTATCATCGGTGAATTAAGAAAAAAATAAAGGGGTAGGTAACACTGCGTGCCGCAATCCTGTTGATAGACAGAGGAGGCTTAGGCACAGTTTTTCTCGAGGTTCTAGTGTCTGATGTCGAAATTAGACACAAGGTACATTAGCCGGGCGGCGCGACGTGCGAGGGATAATAATATGTCGAAGAAAACCTCACCTCCGGCCTAGCACGAAGAACCGCAGTCGGCGTGCGGTTTTAGTTGGTTCGAGTCCGATATACCTACCTCCCCTTCCGGCTCCAGCGGAGGAGGTATCTGAGAGGACATCCGCACTAATATGTTAGCTTTAGAGGTAAGCAACAATGGTGAAACTTTGCATACAATAGGTACATACCTATAAAATGCCTACAAATATATATTTATAGGTACGTGAAGCGAGAACTTTGTTCTTATCTTTAAAATAATAATGCAAACATAGAACATGAAATTTTACTTATTTAAATTGAAATTGAAACAGTACTATACCACCTCTTTACTAGACTTACATCCCATTTTTTTATTATTTCGCAAAGTTTTAAATGGCTATTGTCATGACCTTCACAGCAATAAATAGGTAGTTAGCACTTCTTCATCTATTATCTACATAGTACAATATGTTTTCGTAACGTTTACTATGATACTGACCTTTGGATTAAAAAATAACATCAAGAAATAACTAGGTAGGTAGGTACTCTTCGAAACTGGATGTAGAGCAATAACCGTGGTGATATTTTTAGCGTCTCAGACCCACGCCTATACCTATATTTTATGTAGGTACATCAATTGACATTCTTATTCTATATTTTAGTGATCCCTTTACTCATAACATAACATAAACTCACGCCTGGATTCCCCGAAGGGGTAGGCAGAGGTACTAGCACCCACATTTCGCCAGTTTAAGTTTAGGTCCCAATATAATAGGTGGCGAGCCTATTGCCATTAACCGGGACTTATAAACCTGCGATAAATACACACATAACTTCGAAAAGCATTGAAAAGTCATTGGTGTGTGCCATGATAAACCTGGGATCGAACCCGAGACCTCGTCTCAGCAGTCCATTACCCATACCACTAGGCTACCGCAGATTACCCTTTACTCAATCATAGCGTTAATCCCAATCGCATCTGAATCTTTCGCCTTGCCTCCGTGGCGTGGCGGTAGTGCACGCGACTGCCACGCAGGAGGCGCGGGTTCGATTCCCGCTCAGTGCAAATATTTGTATGCATGAATATGGCTATTTGCATTGGTCTGGGTGTTTCTATATATAATATGTATGTATTTACAAAAAAAAAAAAAGTATATAAGTATGTTTATCCGCATTCTAGATTCCATAACACAAGCTATAAAAGCTTACCATGGGTCTAGATAGCGTTGTGTAAAAAAAAAAAAAATCTGGTGTCCTCTATACTAGTCTAACTGCGGAATTGACTGTACTTAGATATTTTCTGTGAAGCGACTGTCATATGATCTTCACACCCCAATGTTGATATCAAAGTATTGAATTTAGATCAGTTTTTGGACCTTTTAGAGCTCCAACTACCCGTAACGACTGCCATAGATGTTCGTATGGCAACCGGGACCGACGGTTTAACGTTCTCTCCGAAGCACAAATACTTACTTGGAATTAACATTCAATAATAAAATAGTTCGAATAACAAAATTACCTAGTAAGTAAGTATTTTTATATGGAAATTTGACTGTGATGAATGGAAGAAAAATACACAGCACTGATCCCAGGTGAACGGGAAGTAGACCATGTAAACAGCAAGCAGACCTAAGAGGCTGTCAATTAATCACGTAAGGCTCAACAGAGGGGAGGGGATTTGGAAAAAGTCACGGAATATCAGGGAGGACGTAAGTGGATAGCGAGATATCACGTGTGTTTATTTTTTTCTTTTAAAGTGCGAAAAAAATTAAAATTCTGCATTTTTTGATAACTTGTACCTACAGCTTGTACCAATAAAATACTAGTGATTTTAGTCACGTGAGAGAGGGGTAGTCTAAAACCTCACCACGTATAATCATGGGGTCTCCCCCATGATTATACGTGGTGAGGTTTTCTCCATTCCGGGGACGAGAACATAACCTCCCCTTCCGGCTCCGGCGGGGGAGGTACCCGTCCGTGGAGTAATCCGCACGGGGCTTAAAAAATTGCTAAAATAAACACAAATATCACGCAATCATTAGCAGACATTATCTTTTCTGGCCTTTTTTGGACTGGCCATATCTGCCGTAGGACCGACAACCGTTGAGGAAAGCGAGTCCTTGAGTGGAGCCCAAGAACCGGCAAACATAGTGTGGGACGCCCTGCGACTAGATGGAGGGACGATATACGCAGAGTGGCTGGTGGGGAGTGGAGGAGGACAGCCGACCGGGCTAAGTGGCGTGTCATGGGAGAGGCCTATGTCCAGCAGTGGACTGCCGCGGGCTAATGATGATGATTATCTTCTCGGGAATAAAAGGATTATCATTTGACCATCCATATTGTTGCGGAACCTCTCTATATATTGTGTTGATATTTTTTATTTGTATTTTATGAAACTAGTTCACTAGATGGATACTTTCCGGAATAAAAAGCCGCGTACCATAAAATTTTTACTTATTTTAAGTACAGTCGAACTGCCCTCAACATGTCCAAGGGAAGTTTTAGTGTTCTTTGTGTCCTCATAGTCGTGCAGACCAGTTGGAGTAAGAAATCTGATTATATTTTATATTTAAGTCGTTAAAATTGAAATCTTTGGGAATTGTTTGCGATTTTGAAGATTTATTTGCCATAAGTACAATACTAGACCAATTTTACATATTTATATATTTTTTGTTCTTTATTGGAAAGATTTCGCGTCAACAATAAATATATAATATACTACTCTGTCTATTTTTAGTTCTTTATTGGAAGGATTTCACGTCAACAATAAATATTTAATATACTACTCTGTCAAGAAAGTACCAGGAAAAAATCAATAATACACCAAAAATTTGTTATTCATCCAAATTTATTTTATCACCTTCAAAGTATGCTCCTTCAGAAACGACACACTTACGCCAACGAATAATCCAATCATCAAAACATTTTTTAAACGCTGTTTCCGGAATTGAGTTCAGTTCTCGCCGCGAATTCTCCTTTATGTCTTCTACTGATTGAAAACGGGTGCCACGAAATGGTAATTTGAGTGTAGGAAAAAGAAAGAAGTCGGCTGGAGCCATATCTGGTGAATATGGTGGTTGCTCGATGTTATTTGTTGAGTGTTTGGACAAAAATTCGTTCACAATGATGACCTTGTGCGAAGGCGCATTATCGTGGTGCAAAATGCCAGATTTATGGAAAGAATTTTCTTTCCATAAATCTGGCCTTTTTCATCGAATTTGTTCTCTTAAACGTCGCATAACACTCAAATAATATTCTTTATTTACCGTTTGACCTTCCGGCAAAAATTCCGAGTGCACAACACCGCGATAGTCAAAGAAAACAGTCAACATGACTTTGACTTTTGATCAACTTTGACGTGGTTTTTTCGGTTTTGGTTCAGTTGGAAGGCACTATTTCGAAGCTTGTTGACTAGTATGCATGTCAAACTCGTAAACCCACGTCTCGTCACCAGTAACAACGCGTTTCATGAATGTTGGGTCGGTATTGACCCGTTCTAGCATGTCCTCAGCGACTCTCATGCGATTTAGTTTTTGGTACGGATCGACTCGTGAGATACAGAAAGTTCGGCGGTCATCTCTCTCAAACTTGAATGAGGATTTTCAGTCACATTTCCTTCACTTTTGCGATGTTAACTTCAGTTGCAGACGTTGATGGCCTACCAAAACGAGGCTAATCTTCCATCACATCTCGACCGCTTTTGAACGCTTTGTACCACTCATAAGCACGTGTTTTTGATAAAGTCGATTCACCGTAAGCCTTCTGTAACATTTTCAGTGTCTCCGAACATGAAATTCCATTGGTGATGAAAATTTAAGACAAACTCTTTGTTCGATGTTTTTGTGTTTGTATGAAATTCGCAATACACACTAGATAACTAGATAATATATTATAAAACTAAAAACAGCACTGTTTTTACCATAAATGACAGATGCAACTCAAACTCCGCGCCAAAATGGAAAGCAGTTGTGCCAATCAAGCAACAACAAGAAAACACAAAAATTTGAATTTGGAACCATAAACCAAACATTCATTCCCGATACTTTGTTGACTGAATGTATATGTATATTAAAAAACGAGCTTCTGATGTCATTAATACTAAATATGAGAACACTAGATTTGCCCGCGGCTCCGCCCGCGTGGACGTCGGTTATCGCGACCAAACATAGCCTATGTCTTTTCTCATTGTCTAATCTACCCCCATATCAAATTTCATCAAAATCGGTTTAGTGGTTTAGGCGTGAAAGCGTAACATACAGACAGACAGAGTTACTTTCGCATTTATAATATTAAGTATGGAAGTTTGGATTGTAATCGCATCGTTTTACAAAGATGCCATTTTTATATAACTTCAATAAATATAATGATATTTTGTTTATGCCAGTTGATATTTTAATAAATACCTGAAGATCAATCAGTGATCATTGACTTAAAAGGATTAAAAAACGTCCTACATTACCTTCTATTTTTTAGGTTTGAGTGAAGAACCATGTGAAAAAGATGATTCAATTTGTGTCACAAAAAAGTCAAACGAAATATTGATGAAAGCTATAAATGCAGATGCAAAATTGAATATCGAGCGCTTGGAGCCCATAAAACTAGACTATGTTGCAGGAAGACTATCCATTATTAATTACTACACGTATAATACCACTGTAGTGGGCGTTAAAGATTGCCAGGTCGTGCAAGCTAAGTAAGTACCTACCTATAAGATTTTTTTTACAGTTTCTATAAAACGTCATCAAATAACGTGATTGGGATTTCAACATTTTCGAAATTCAGTTCCTGGATGTTCAAATCAATGATATAATCAATAGTTACTTTGTTCGCACTTCAAAATTTAATTGAAAAATGGAAACATTTTCCTTTATAAATATCGACAAACAAACAATCGTGCAAATATCGCTAAGCAATATCGCACCAATCCAAGATGCGACAGTACGCTACGCAAATATATATACGTCATTAATAAGAAATTCGTAATAATATAACAGATATAACTAACTTATATGATAACAAAAAATAAAATATTATATTATAAGAAACGAAATGATATAATTAAAAATTCGTATAAATTAATAATATTGACGTATTATTTCTCCAGGCGTATAAAGCAGTTATGATGTGTCCGTCTTTTTTGAAATTCGTGATGTTGTTGCATGCCATGTCTATTAAAAGTACGTTGTTTCAAATAAACAGCCTACGTGGCGAAGCGGTAGTGAACGCGGCCGCTACGCAGGAGGCACGGGTTCGATGGTATGCATGAATAAATGTCTGGTCGTGTATCGGAGAAAACATTAAGCCGTCGGTCCCGGTTGCTATAGGAACATTTTTTTCATTTGGGTTGTGGAGGTGACAGTCACTCCACAGAAAATATCGAAGTCCACAGTTAGACTGGTAAAAATTAACCCAAGGGGCCAAACTGAAAGCTTCAGATGTGACTGGAATTAACGCTAAGAGAATGAAGAAGATTCGTTCAAATATACTATAAATAGCACAGATTGTGGTTGATGTATGTACCAGATTTGCACATATCTTGTTTTATATTTTTATTTATAATAAATAGTATGTATATTATGTAAATATACCAGTTTAATTATTTTTGATGACTTCAAATTTTAGGGAAGTAGTTTAAATTGACATTACTTTGTTATTCTTTGATTATGAAAATGTTTTTAAATTAAAAAAATGCAGTGTGACAGAGTATACGGATGATGATGTGCAGTTAATTTTTATGTTTACATTACGTGCTTAATGTATGTGTGGAAAATAATCAGATAACTTTAAATATTTAGTTTATATCGAGGAAACAGTTTTCACTTTAGAAAAATATTAATAAACCTTGTTTTGCTTGTGTAAACTTGTTTAATTACTGACGGAAGAAGAATATTATACAAATATAGTCTTAATTATGCAAACATACTTATATAGTCAGAACGTTTGCACTGTTCCAACATTTACGTACACTAATGTTATAGTAGCTAAATAATAATAAAAATAGTTACTATTACAAGATTTCTGATTACACTAAAATGGTCAGCCTTGGAATAGTTTAAAAATAAAAACTGCTACATTTGCGTCTCTTCCTATGTTATTGTAAATTACATTGTGTAACTATTCACAAAAAACCGTATTGACTGAAATATTTGTTATCTAAATAAATATATAGACCCATGGTAAGCATGGAGGCATGTTATGGAAACTAGAATGCAGATAAACACATGACATAAACAGATGCAAACAAATATTTGAGCGGGGATCGAACCCGCGCCTCCTGCGTAGCGGCCGCGTTCATTACCGCTACGCCACAGAGGTTGTCGAATCTTCACTTTGCATGAAGCGCGCTGTTCATAATTTTCTTTCATTAAAAAGAATGCTGCTGTTTACCTGTGTTTTTTTATATGCGGAAATCCCCTTAGATACCTCCCCCGACGAAGGCTATATCGGACTCAAACTGACTAAAACCGCACGCCGTCAGTGAGTTGTCGTGCTAGGCTTCGACATATCCATCGCACCCCGGCTGACCCAGGGCCATCACTCATGGTCTGGCCCTCGTCGGGAGGGGGACAACGGTGTCCTCAACTCACCCCCGGTATAGAGAGGCACGCCTACGCGCGCCACCACCGTGGCCTGCTTCTGCTGGGATGACAGGCGGCTCCACCCGTCACCCCCAGGCGCGCGCTTATGGGGGAAGGGGGTCAGACTATGTCCTCCGACGCCCTGCGTACGCGAGGAGAATCTGTCTCACTCACGCCGCCGCTCCCGTTCCGCCGTATCCTTCTCGAGCATTGCTTGCTCGCAGAAGCAGACGCCGGCGCCCACGCATCCGCGCAGCGGACCATCTCCGTGAACAGGGTGGCGAGCGTGAGAACTTTCACTCCCAGGGCATTTACCACTTACCAGTGTATAGTAGTTTTAGTAATAGTAATGTGGCTTCAGAATAAATAGCTAAAATATTATATTCCCTAAAATTTCAGGTTGGCTATGGATAAAGACTCGATGTCTTTAAATCTAATTTGCCCTTACATGTACATGTATGGAGTTTATGAAGTATCAGGAAAGCTTCTAATCGTTCCTATTGAAGGGAAAGGTGATTATAGGATTGATGCTAGTAAGTTCCATTATTCTATTTTGAATTTTGTGTTTTATGTTTTTTAGTACCTACTCAGATAGAGTATCTAATTATACTCCCTCAATAACTAAGAGTGCCGCTATAACTAGCTATTGCTCGGAATAAGAATTTTTTGCAGTAATGAAAAGAAGATATGTACATAAATAACTAAACAAAGCCGTTGATGAACTCTTCATGAGTTTAGAAAGAAATTAATGTTTGGTGGTAAGTTGGTACTCAAAGTAAGACCTGAGATTTGAGTTTTTGAAACAGGGGAATAGATAATAATTTAGGTATATTTTACCACAATGAACTTCAGCAAGAAGCTCATTTTTCTTTTAAACATCATTAGCACCACCAGCCTGTTTTAAGTAAGCAAGCTAATTAAGAAACAGTGTAGCTTTGATATTTTTTGTGAAATGAATGACTGCGTTCGTGCTTGGAGATGTACCTATGAAGAAATTACATTATTCAATTTTATAGTAGCTAAAAATGCCTATTCTGACAATAGAATTTAAAAACGAGATAACATTTAATTTAAATGAGGTATAATTAAAAAAAACCTTGTTAATGATTGTTTCTTTGTTTTTGTAGAAGATTACCATATTTCTGTTGACGGCGGAACAAAAATCATTCGTGCAAAAGATGGTAAAGAGTATTTAAGTTTCAAGAGTTTTAAAGTGAATGCTGATTTGCAAGGTGGGATGGTTGTAGACCTCAAAAACTTGTTCAACGGACAACATAAGGATTTAGGTAATTTGTTTATATTACAATTCATTTATATGACGGAAAAAGAATACAAGTATCGCCACCCTCTCTCATCCGAAGGGTGTCGTTAAGAGAGAAATCATACGCAGACGACACCACTGCGAGAGAAAAAAATCTCGAAATAAAACCCGGTTCCAACCCGTCTGATCAGTGGGGAAACAGTAGGCCAAAGCCTCTCAACATTGGAGAGATATTCTATGTTCAGCAGTAGACTGTAATCGGTTAGTTGATGAAATTAATTTTGCTAATGAAATATTTTCGCTCCTTCAAATTATTATTCTTAATTTTCATGTTCAATTTTCACCATTTATTCATATAAATATAACACTGTAGTTTGAACATAGAGAGGACTGGATTCTTAATGAATAAAATGTACTACAGTGTAAGAGAATTTCTGGATGACAAAATACCAAAAATAATAAATTGAATATTCATGAATTTATTTAGGATTTATGACATCTATACATACAAATAAATAAAATTGGAGTGTCTGTTTGTAATATTAAAATAACCGCTTTCTACTACATGCATATGAATGTATATACGGTACACATACCAAAATATATATTTTTAAATTTTTTGTCTGTCTGTCTGTCTGTCTGTCTGTCTGTCTGTCTGTCTGTTTGTTTTGGCTAATCTCTGGAACGGCTGGACCGATTTGGACGGGACTTTCACTGGCAGATAGCTTATGTAATAAGGAGTAATTTAGGCTAAAAAAAAAATAACTGATTTTTTTTATTAAGTACATTCCACGCGGACGAAGTCGCGGGCACAGCTAGTTACAAATATATTTTACTGACATGATTATTAGAGATAACAATAACTTACATGGAATGAATATAATTGATATAATTAATAGACTGATAATTTGATATAACTAATTGACTTAATATGTATAATAAGACTTAATATTTGCACGCTCCATGGAGCAGAATATGCTGTACCTACTAGTTCTAAGACACAATCTCTGTAACCATATTCGAAGCAAATAAATGATTGAATTGAATTGGAGAAAAAATAATTATACAATTGATTTGTACTCAGTCAACCGCTTTTTGCACCTGTGTCATATCACCATTGTATAAAAAGTTAAATTTATGGTTTCTATACTAAATACCTTAGATTTAACCTTAGAGCATTTATAACTAAGGTCTTTGGAATTTAACCTAGGGGGTTTTTATCCACATGTAATGATAAAACACAATTTGTCTCAACTATTAAAATAATAAACACCGCAATGAATAAGTATTAGGTACTTTCTTAAATCCAAGTAAACTTTTTGAAACCCCCAAAATATTATAAATACAAGAAAACTCAATTTTGAATTAATTTAATGAAAACATGACTGAAAGTTTTGATACAACTTTGAAATTTCTTTGAGCTCGGTAATAAGTAATTAAAAATATTATTTTCTTTCCAGCTGACGCTGCTCTGAAAGTGGCAAATGAACAATGGAAACCAGTTTCCAAGGAACTTCAAGGGCCTATATTAGAAGCCAATGTGAAGAAAATTGTTAAAAATATGAATAAATATTTAAAAACTGTGCCTCTTAATCAACTATTCCTTTATTAGGAAGAAAAAAGCATTTTTGCAGTTTATAGTACCTAAAATAGAAGCTCATGTGTGTAAACGTGTTTAGAAAATAGGTACTTTAATCAATTTTGAGGCTTTAATATTATGTGAATTAAAATTCTTGAATATAATATTGTAGTTGCAGTCTCATTTTACCGTAAACCTACTTTCATCTTTAAGATTCAAACCAGGCTAACCTACTATTTGCCTTTATTCCCTGAGGGTTAGGCAGAGTTGAATTAACACCCACATTTCACCAATCATTGTATTCAGTGCCATTTAATAGGGTGTGAGCCTATTGTCGCATTCCGGGCACTATTATTGACTCGAGCCATGCATCTGAGGCTGTATATAACTGTCTGATGTTAAACAGCCCTATCCCTTAGTCCCCTTATAATTCTCCTGTGCAGGGAACCACACGGCCATCTTCTTCTAAAAATCTTGAAATATGCTTCAAATACAACTTATATTTGGAGCATTGCACTCTGTGGATGTGAGACGTGGATTATGACACAGAAGAACAGAGACAGAATGAAGACATTTTGTGGTGCTGGAGAAGGATGGAAGGGATAAGCCGAAAGAATGTCAACCAAAAGAGTATTAAACAAGGTACATTACAGGTACAGGTACAGGTCTATATTGAAAATAATCGAGAGCCAAAGAGGAAAGATGATTGGCCACGACATATTTTTTAAAAATATCATAGAAGGGAAGAAAGAAGGAAAGAGAGGCAGAGGTAGACCAAGAGGAACGTTTATGGCACGAGTCTTAAGTTTAGAGAGAGAGAGAGAGAGAGATATAGATGCTTCAAATACCTTGAAATAGACATTTAGAACTTGTGGCACACAATCACAATTGCATGCACACCTTTACGTATGCATGCAATTGTGATCCTTAAGGTGGTAAACATTTTCTGTCCCCGACTGTACTATAGACATTCATGTGATTTGAGGTCTTTCTAAATCTTTAGGGTTTAGTTTCAATGTCTATCACTTTCTTGGCCATGTGGTCGGGTGGTTGACTCATTATGTTTAAAACATATCCGCTCAGATTGGTCTCACTTTATAGGTGCCTCTTATGTATGTGTTTCTGACCATTTGCCTCATGATCAACTAAAATTATAACCCGAAAAGTGCTGGGAACTTATTTGTACCAATGATAGGATGGCACATGTGTATCACAGATTACAACGTGAAATAATAATAAAAAACATATAATTGAATACAATATGCTTCATAAATTTGAACGTTGTTAAAGTTATGCCTTGAAAACTGAAGTTAGCCTTTACTTTAATAAAATTAACATTATTATTCAAAGGTTTTTTGTACATTTCATTGTCTGTTATTTTTAAGTATAATATCTAGATATACGTCTTAATTATAGCTTAGCCTCTTCGAGCGACGCATGTTGTTGCAGCTAAAACGATGTTTAACCTAATAATATTATTCTTGTGTGCTATTTTTGGTAATGTCCTATCAAACCCAGGTAAGTTACCATTATAGAATAGCAGTTTTATTGAAAAATTGTATGTTCATAGTTTTTTATACTATTACGGGCCTTATCGCGATAAAATTTTTGAAATACTCACTTTTGCCGACGTTTCGGGTGCGTCCGTGCCCTACTGTCCTGCAATAATCCCGAAATAGTATAAAAAACTATGAATTTACACCGCCATAGTTTAAAATTGCTATGTTATTTAATACATTAATGCCACTCAGGTTTGTAAATTATTTATAAATAGAAAAACATTGGGTAAACTTATTGAATTGAATAGTAATTTTTTTAAATAGTTTATGTATGTACCTTATAAGAAGCAAATTAAAGGATAATGTATGAAATCGTCCCCACCCACCAACAGATTTAAAACATAATTGTCATTCGAATGCCTGCAAGGATAGAATTTTTTTTACTATGGCGACAAACCTACTTACAAACATTTTTATAAAGTATATTTTTTAATATAATATTCGCTATTTTCAAGGGTCAGCCAAATGAATCTAGATATTCAAAAATTATATTCTTTATTGTTAAGTCTTCTCACAGTATCTATCCTGAGCATGTACACACTTTTTCATACGTCTAAACAATGTGGAAAATACTTCAGCAAACTCTTCACTATACACCTCGGAAAGCAGTGCAACAAGTGCATCTTCTTTGCCTTTAATTTATTTCTATTTAATTTTTCATTTATTTTTGGAAGTAGATAACAATCATAAAGTTCTTTGTCTGGGGAATATGGCGGGTGAGGTAGTGCAGGCACATTTTTCAATTTCAGTTCGAAAAATGTGCCTGCAAACGCCTGCCTGAACACTCGATTGCGGGTGAGGTAGCTACCTCACCCGCAATCGAGTGTTCAGGCAGGCGTGTACGCTGAGGCAGAGAAGCTACCGGTTTCCTGACTTCAACTATTGTCACTCCAAGCTGACAGCACCTTTGAGGTGCAAGCTGTTACGTACCATTCAGAGTTAACTGTTTTTTGATCTTCTAACACCACAGTAGCAGTATGACCTGTCTTGCAGAAAAATTAAGCGATCATTTGCTTCTGCATGCATCATATACGGCGACATTTCGTCAGTGTTGGCTCATCATCGAAGCACACTGTCGACTGTCGCTTTGTTTCATGATCGTAGTTATATATCCATGTTTCATTACCAGTCACTATATCATAAACGTTTTTTCGAGCAACGTTACGGCTGAACATTTTATTCAGGCCGTTAATTGAACTAGTTAGCTTCAACATAATACACATTTCTGCGATTTTTTTTCAACATTTCGTATTAAAAATGAATAAAGCTGTAATCATAGCCCTGATGTTACTCCGTCGATATCAGATTTATTGATTTTTATACTTTTTGATTTTCGTTACAGTCGATTTCTTTTTTTTTCCACAGCTATAAGTTTACCCCAATGCAAGATTGACGATAATACTTGCGTCACTAATGCTGCCAAGGCAGCATATCCCTTGTTGGTTCAACCTAATGCTGAAATTGGTGCTGAAACCATGGACCCTTTATTTGATGATGAAATAAAGGGACATTTATCTATTCTGAAGTACGAACTATACAATACTACAGTAACTGGATTTAGGTCTTGTGAGGTTCAAAATGCAAAGTAAGTTTCATTGAATTAATAAAGTAAGATTCGGATTTTATCAGTTCTGATACTGAGCGTGGTGTGGTGGTAAATAGATCCCGATACCTTGTCCCGATTGATTGACTTATCAGCCTACCTACAGCCTTAAAAGTTTGAAATTTTAGCAGTAGATTTTAAAAGGTTTCAAACGCGTATCACCAGCATATTTCAAACTTTTGTGACTACGAGGTTAAAGTAGGTGAACAACCGTTGCATGAGGACACGGGCTGCTAGTATTCTATATAGCTGTTGCCTTCGACTCCTACGTAGAATTCTTATTTCGTGGGGAACGCCCATGAATATATTGTCCAATTTTCAGGTTTTATATATTGCCTATGAAAATATTTTGCTTATTGAAATCTACATTACTTATAAGCAAATAAAGTAGCTTTCTTTAGTAACGAAATTTTCAAAATAATAAATAAATAAATAAATATTCCACAACATTCTACACAACGCTATCTAGACCCATGACCCAAATAAGTTTACTAGATTCAGAGATTACAACCTCACAAAATTACCTTATTTATTTTGTCTCCAGAATAACAAAGCTTCAATTATGAAACCTTTAAAAGTGTCTTTTATACATTCTAGATTCTTAGATGGAGCAGGAGATAAGTTGAGAATATCATTTCTTTGTCCAAAGTTCACTCTTGAGGGACTTTACACCATTAACGGTCTATTGATTATCCTTCATGTAGAAGGAGATGGAGACTACAGGATAGATACAAGTATGTAAATTAAAATAAGTTTTAAACATAAATGCTCAGCAATTGACATGGTCTCTAGAATTCAACCATCCATTCACCTAGTTCTTCCGTGATCATAGCGCTAACAGTATCAGATTGAAAAAAAAAAACTAGGTAAATATGCATTTAGCTCTACAGTCGAGGCATTGACTGTTGTAGTAACCTATATTTGCAATCAAAATAATGTTCAGTTAAGTTTTAGCAACACTTATGTAATTTTTTGGCTGTTTAATCTTAATTTTTTGTAGTAGTTCTCCAAAAGTAGACCTCAAAGTAGTTCTTGTATTAAAGTAAAAGTGAGTTCGAAAAGTTTAGGCACCGAAAAATGCCTCCATGGGGAGGCATTTTTCGGTGCCTAAACTTTTGTTGTCTATAATGTCGTCTAGTAGTTCCATAATTTATAATTTATAATTAGATCTAATACTTCATATTTACATCAATTATATAATGGTACAATACAATACTGAATACTGAAAAAGCGTCTGTACTGTCTGTGTAAAACAATGCAGTTTTTTCTATTTCCCGGACAATTGCTAACCCTGAATTTTTTTTCTTTTGTGGTATTAGAACGACGTAAGCTATTATAACAAAATATGTAAACGAATTCGAATGTTCATCAATTAAAAAAACTAAATTGTACAATTACAGAGAAATATAGTATAGCTGTAGACTTGGACTTAAAAACTATTACCAAGGGTGGAAAGAACTACAGAAACATTAAGAGCTTTAAGTTGAATATGGAGCCTTTAGAAAATGTGGTATTTGACTTTAAAAACTTGTTTAATGGACGACAGGATTTAGGTAAAGTATTTACAATATTGGTAATTAACGGAAAAAAATAAAAAGAATTGATGTCTCTATTAAATTTATAAACCAAATATTTTGGTATACTAATAGGTATGCTTCATTGGGGCATACATAAAAAAACACATGGGTCGCTTTAGTGAACATAACAATTTGTATTAGGTACATATGTATTTTTTAAGGTCCCAACTTTTGGTCTCTTTTCCAGATAAAACACTATTCAAAAATCAGTCTAAATCTGTCAAAATCAAATGAAATGTTTTTTTCGTAACAAAATTCTCAAGAATATTAAAATTGTGATAATTTTTTACATTAGACAAACAAACAAAAATTAGATGAACAGTAACCGAGGTTTCATTATGAGAAATAAATTTTTGTTCCCTATTTTATTTGAAATCGTGATCGTTTTTGACGTTTGGGAGGTTGAGATTTGATCGTGACTGAATTTTGAATATATTTATATTATGGGATTTGATGTTCATATTATTTGCAATCCAACAGAGATTCTTTTTATGTATGTTGTAGTGTCATATTAATCATACTTTTTTTATTTATTTTTTACTTGTATATGGCATTGAACTTCTATAAGGATAAAATATTTAACAATATTGGAATGATATTTACCTAGTGGAAGTATATTTGTGATTAAGGAGTCAGTCTTACGATGAGAGATCCCGGGCTTGAATCCTGGTGAACCGAGGACGTGAACCCACTCCTAATACTTACTAACTTCGATTACTATTGGCCATGCCAGACCGATTGAGAATAGTTTGCAGTAAATATCATATTACCAATAGTGATTTTTGAGTAAAATAAATAAACGTTCACGCGGGCGCCACGTGGCGCTGCAGTCGATTTCGCTACAGCTAAAATGTTTACAACCCCTAAGTAACCGGTCCATACTGGTCACAAAGTCAACTCGGTTAACAAACATTATTCTCATTCCATTTGGCATGAGGTATAAGTAACCTTTTTTACGAAAACTTGTATAGAAATACTAATAATAAATATTAATTTTCAGCTGATGTAGTCCTTAAATTCGCAAACCAGAGCTGGAAAGAAGTTGCCACTGAATTTCAAGACCCAATATTCAAAGCGGTCTACAAAAAGCTTGTGAAAAATGCTAACAAATATTTGTCAACAATCCCTATCGACGAATATACACCTTCATAATCATTAAACATATGGAACGTGTACTGTCTACTCATTTTTGAGCCATATAGCATTCAAGAAGAAGATCTAAGAAGAACTAAGACATAAGTTATATTATTGTTCTATTTCTATTGGTATTAAATTGTTTTGAGAGTTTTTTTTCGACACGCCAAATCTTTTACACGTGTCCGCATAGTTAAGCTTTAAAGAAATTACTTTAATGGTGTAATCTGTTTTGACCCTGATCCCTTATTGGAGAAAAATTTTATACATGTTACATGATCACCAGTTTTATTTTTATTTGCTTATCGCTAAATGCAAAAACTGTTCGTCCAAACCCGAAATGATAGTTTCTCTGCTGGACAACAGATGGCGTTGTACTGTGTTTCAGTGTACCAATTACAACTTTTGAAGAAATCACTGAAAGAATGTGCACTGATCTACACACAGGGAACAACTTTGTTTTCCTAACAGGGTGGATGATGATCACTCTTTCTGCGCATACCTAATAACAAAATGATTTATTTGACGTTTACACAAGTAGGTATACGGCCCTTCACGGTCCTTCACGAAGTATTCTATGAGATTTGATTCAATCATGCTATACCTTATTTTTATTGCAATGGAGACAGATTTCAAACGAATGTGAATCTCGTCAAGCGTCAAGGATCTAAGTATTTACTTTTTACATTGTCTTCCTTATCCCAATCATTGGAGATCAGCTAAATATACCAATCTCTTCGGTACATTCCTGTTAGATGTCATTTCCTTAGTCACTCCCTTCTTTACCATCCATCGATCTTTTTATCGGCCTACCTCTGCTCCTAAAAGCAATATTACCTTGACTCTCTTTAGGGTAACGTACCAACCCGAAGGGTAAAAACCGGACCGTATTACTAAGTCCATCTGTTTGTCACCAGGTGTCTTGAACCATGTTAGTTTAAATTGTCAAAGATGATCTTTTCCTGTTGCCACTATAACGACAAATATTAAAAACTGAATAAAATAGTTAGACACCTTAGTTATCATTCATTATTTGAAAATTCACATCGAATCAATATTATACTATAGATACATGTACCTCTAAATTTAATCAATAATGTGGTACAGTCAGCATCAAATCGATCTTGATGAAAAAAGTGCTCAAAATTATCTTAATCCCGGTGGAGTGCCAGACCGTAAAGAGGAGGGCCAGACCGAGACAGAGAGGGAGATGGCCCTGGGTCAACCGGGGCGCGAGGGATAGTCGATAACAACCTCACCTCCGGCCTAGCAACACGACCCTCAGTCGGCGTGCGGTCTTAGTCGGTTCCAGTCTGACATAACCGCGGGGAGGTATCCGAGGCAATTTCGCACGAAAAAAAAAGTTGGCGTGCCCTATTCTAGGGCCACCCCATCTCTTCCTGTAGGTATCCTGAAGGCGATTAAGGTATAGCGCTGTTTTCCATCCGACAGTAAATATATAACCCATGACTAAGAGCCCGCTTAACAGAAATAGGCTTGCCCCCTATTACGTACGTGGGACTGACAATCAACGTTGGCTGAATGTGGGTATTAATACACCTCTGCCTACCCCTTTGGGGATTTACAGGCGTAGGAGTATATGTATGTTATTTAACGAACTTATACTTACAGTTAGTTAGTCATATAAATTATACATTATTGCTTTTCAGACTTATCGATTTCAACCGTCATTATAGTACTACTAGCTTTTGCCCGCGGCTCCGCCCACGTGGAAGTCGGTTATCGCGTGTATTTCTCAAGGTCCAATCTATCCCTATCCCAAATTTCATCAAAATCGATTCAGTGGTTTAGGCGTGAAAGCGTAACATACAGACAGACAGACAGACAGACAGACAGAGTTACTTTCGCATTTATAATATTAGTATGGATAGTATAGATATGGAATAATATAAATGACACCTTTTATTCTTGCTATAAATGCGAAAGAACTCTGTCTATCGGTTACTCTTTTACGCCAAAATTGATTTTCACGATATTTGGTATAGGGGTAGATTAGACCTCAGTAGCAACAACTGAGTAATTAATAAATAATTTTAACATTATAGTTTTACTACTTAAAAATCAAAACAGTAATCAACTTTATAAATTTTTATTTGGATTTAAATAGGTATTGAATAAAAATCAAGTCTTAATTAGTTGCAATATCAAGTCTTAATTAGTTGCCTAGAAAAATAGTTTAATTAGGAATAATTCTAGAGCTTAACTCTCTTTTTTAGTATACCTGAATAAAATATCCTTTGTTCTTTATTATTTCTTAATTGAAGGTTATAAGGCAGGTAATAAAATAAGTAAAATAATATAATATAAGTAAGTACTTTTATACGAACTCAAGTGCTTTAGTTAACTTAGTCTTCGAGCTGTGTTGTTTCGAAAGCCATGTTGTCAACATTATTATTATCGTTATGTGTTATTTTTAGTGTCTTGTGTGATACACGTAAGTTATCATTCAATATTTTAACATTTATAACTAATTAACAAGCCAGTAAGTTATATATTTGAATCACATATTCAGAATTACAATGTCAAAAAATAAAAATTACTAAGGTAGTCAAATTACATCTAATCTATTAATCCGCCCCTCGTCGCACCCGGGGCAAAAGTGCCCATCACGCTGGCGGCATTGCCTCGCTGGATAGCGATGGCCAACTTTTGCCTCAGGTACGAAGCGGAGCGAGAGTCATTGGTTTTATTAACTATACCTTACTGTGATTCTAAATTGAATCAATAATAAGGTGGTGCTCTAAATGATCTTAATTCCTTGGTTATTCTGTTAAAAGATTATTCTGATATTTGGACACACCTTTAGTTTTTTTTTATCTAGGACAAGTCAATTTGACTTCACCTCGCCTGATGTTAAGCTAAAGGCGAAGTCTCGGAAAGAGGGTCACCATCATAATCGTGTACCATGTTATAACAGTGGTGGCACTCAGCTTGACGGCCTCATCAGATGCCTTTTCACGCCCCGCTTAAAAGACCCGGGACTGTAGGAAGAAGGAAACACGTGAGCTGGCAGGGAGTTCCAGGCCCTAGAGGTGCGGCAAAGGAATGAGTCACTGAAACGCTTAGTTCTAGCAGGTATACTCTGCACCGTATACTGATGGCATCTTAGCCCTGCACGTGTCATCCTGCGAAGGTGGGACTCGAAGACCTCTAAATTAAATTAATAATGTGGTAGAAACAGCATCAGATCGATCTTGATGAAAAATGTGCTCAAAATAATCTTAATTCCTTGGTTATACCTCCCTTTCTGTTGATAAATTGTTCTAATATTTGGTACACACCTTTGGTTCGGGCAATAATACATTTTAAATCAACTTTGCTCTTAATGCCTTGGTTTTCAAAATAATTTTGAGACTTAGTCGTCAAGATATTTATGACAGTGACTGTACCTATAAAATGATCGCGTTAATTCCCGTTATCACTATTTTGCAATATCATGGAACGCGAGAGTTTAAAAGTTAAACCAGTCATTTATTTTAGCACCTTTTATAACAAAATGCAAACCTGACGACAAAAAATGTTTAAAAGAAACAATGGTAAAAGCAATTCCGTTTTTTGCTGATGGTATTCCTGAACTGAATGTGGAACAATTAGATCCAATGAAAATATCACGTGTAGATGCTACTACTGCTAATATAAAATTTATTCTTACGGATCTAACCATAACCGGGTTGAAGAATTGTATAGGTGAACAATTATCGTAAGTATTGTTTTAATAACAATAATTCAGCTGTCATGATGTGTAAAAGAACTTCGTGGACAAATGGAAAGTAAAGCCAACGAGACGAGGGAAAAATGTAAACAAAGCGACCATTACTGAGTTACTTTGCGATAACTAGCGATTATTTTCTCTGTCCTTGTCGCACATGTCACACGTACGTGACAATGGCTGAGCGAGAGCTGTCGTTGCGTGTTTCGTTGTATAGGAAAGCTGTCAGCACAGCGGTTCTAAACTGTCAGATCCGCCATCTTATGAGCAATTTCATTCCTCTCTAGAATGCGCTGGAAGTGATAAATGTTTGGAACGGCTGAAACTTTGTTTATCTTTTTTCTCTTGCTTCGTTGGTTTTACTTAGGTGCTATTCCGTTAGGCTGTTCCTCGAATATATCAATATTTTGAAAAAATGCATAAAATTACTTTTAAAATATTTCGTTATACTAGCGCAGAACAGCAACTAAGGCAGTAATTTATATATTCTGAGAATGTGTAAACAAAATAGTTTAAAGTAATTAGGTACGAAAGTAAATTGTTTTTGAAATTCTTATGTATCTCTTTGTTTATGTTGGCCGCAATAACTAATAAAGAAGTTTTGATGTGGGGTTTTTAACAGAAAGATCTTAGTCAAACCATATTTTTTTTTAATTGGTTTAAACCTAATGTAGACCAAAGTCACATATCTCCCTTACCCTCCGGGGAAAAATGCGTGATTGTATGTATGCATGTATATATGTGTTGTATATCGTCTCCTATATATATAAATGTGCTCGAAGAAAGAGATATTCTGAATTTTGGTATCTTATTCCTTTATTGCTACATTTATTTTCATTCGCTATTTGTTATAAGAACAATTCTTCTGTACCTAAGTATATCATTTGCTTTCTGTGTATTTGTTCAATATGTGTTTTTTTTTTCAGGATGGACTTAACCAATGAAAAATTTAACCTGAAGCTATTATGCTCGGTGAATTTAGACGCACAATATGAATTGGATGGGCAGTTAATAGTGTTCTCAATAACAGGAAAAGGAAATGTGCATGCAACTTTAAGTGAGTTAGAAAGAAAAGAAAAGAAAGAAAGATAGAAAGTTCATTTAAAAGCTATGTATGAACATAGATAGAATAATACCACAATCATAGTTTCCATATGAAGAAAGTTTGCATTCAAATATGTGAAAAACTGTGTGACTAAATGTTGATTTACATCGGAGGAACCAATGCTCAATGTAGACCTTCTACGTCAAATTCTATTAGTGTAAACGGAGTCAAAATATTCCTTTATTGTTCTTTTTTAGCGCGAACTATGCGAATAGATTCTATGGAATATCCTAAAAATATTTGCGCGATTTTGGTGTAAACGCTGAAAACAAGCCTTTGTTTACACGGAAAGTTCAAAAGAGTAAAAGAAAATACGCTCCTATTTTAGCTGTAGTTCTATATTGATTTGGTCTAAGTCCACCTTTGAAAAGATGGCCATCAAGCCATACTTAATATTGTAACATTACGTCCAACGGGTCCGTCCAACCACCCGAATTCAAACTAAAACCACAAAACTTTATATCCTTTCTTTATTCATTTGGTCTAGGTATTTCTAGGTATAATAATATATGTATCGATATATAAAAATCAATGCCACTTTTCGTTACAACTCAACAACGGCTTTACCGATTTGGCTAATTTTGGTCTTGAATTATTCGTCAAAGTCCAGGGAAGGTTTGTACGGCGAGAGAAAATCTAATAATTGCCGGAAACCGACATCCACGCGGGTGGAGCCGCGGGCAAAAGCTAGTATATTTATAAAAATCAGTATCTAAGTATGTTTATTCGTATTCTAGCTTCCATAACACAAGCTTGTTAAGCCATACTCAACATGGGTCTAGATGGCGTTGTGTGGAATGTTGTGAAATATTAATTTATTTATATAAGATAAAGAATTTTGACTTTTACTACTATGAACTATAAGTACATTTTTCCTTCCAGGGAAAACACTAATAGACGTAGAAGCATATATTAAAGAGTTTTATGGTGAGGAAGGCAAAAAACATTGGTCGATAAAATCGTGGAGATATAACTTCAATTTGAAAGATAAATCACTTGTAAAGTTTGAAAATTTGTTTCCGAATAACGAATTTCTCCGTAAGTATAATTTTTATTTTATTTCATACTAGCTTTTGCCCGCGGCTCCGCCCGCGTGGATGTCGGTTAAGGCGACCAAACAAAGCCTATGTCCTTTCTCATGGTCTAATCTACCCTATACCAAATTTCATCTAAATCGGTTCAGTGGTTTAGGCGGGAAAGCGTAACATACTGTAACGGAACGAAATCTGTCATCTGTTGTAGTAGAAGTACATTCTTAACCACACAGATGGCGCTAATATAAATTATGTTTATTTATATGAGATATGAAGAAAAGCAATTTTGAATATAAAATTACGTGATAAATTATTACAATAATTTGGTTTTAAAGATTAATTAAACAAATAAGGACATTTATAAATCAGTTATTTATTTGAATATTCAAATGCCGTGTTTTATTAAACTTTAAGTTTTTGAACGAAATTCGTATGTGAAGGAAGTTCTGGTCGAATATTAGAGATATACGTTACATATTTAAGCAAAAATACTAAATGGATAAGATTGATCGCAGTTAATTTGAAAATAAATACAATAATTTTAAGTTATAGTTTGAACGATTTCTAGGAAGATAAATCCAAATTAGAATTATTTGTGGATATATTGATTTGACAATGATTTCAAACAGCGCTACGATTGGCTGGTTGGAATCGTACGATATTTTGTTTCGAGAAGAAGTAGGGATCATTGCGGTTGGGGTGAGGATAGTTGAGGACAGGGAAAAGATTAATCATTAATTGTTGGGAGCTGCTGGAGAGAGGTGGTCAGGAGTAGAAAGTCTGGTGGGTCATTTCGCGTTTTATAAATTGTGTTAAGAGGGTACTGGGAGGTTACTATGTTAAAATTCCGTTGTACATTAATTTTATTCGCGTTTGAAATTATTTGAGAATCTTAACGTAACTTCAAGTGTTGAGAATATATAAAACTCGCATCGTTTCATGCTGAGATAGGACACCATTTCTGTGATTGCGAAGTATGGGCTCAAGGGCTCATATGGAGTAGTTACTCACGCCTGGGAGAGTCTTCCCCGTGACTTCATGAAACAATGCAGGATGGGAACGGAGATTTGGAAATCTACCTGTCGAGTGGATTGTTAGGATTTTGAATATCGAATTGGGGTATTAGTGAATATTATATAAACCCGCCTTGATTTATGCTGAGATAGGACACCAATTCTGTGACTGCGAAGTATGGGCTGAAGGGCTCATATGGAGTAGTTACTCACGCTTGGGAGAGTCTTCCCCGTGACTTCATGAAACAAGGCAGGATGGGAATGGAGATTAGGGATTATGAAGTGGGTAGAATCAGTAGATAACATACAAGCAGCAATGATGGGGGGGTTTTAGCTAGGAGTCCCTTAGGAAAGCCAATCGAAGTGATCGGTCTTGGGTGGAACATCTAACGGTGCCAACGAAGCCCTTGTCCTCTGTCTAGCTAGGGAGCTGATCAAGTTAAGGCGAGCAGCTATTCGATTTTACCTGTCTCAGGGTCGAATAAAGCCTTCTGGGTATCGGTGACCAGTGGCCCGAAGTATCGGTGTCGTTGGAGCTGATAGCTCAGTCTTTATTTATATATTTATTTATACACACAATTATATATCTCGTTAGGGCTTTAGTTAACATCCCTGGCTTCGGCCGTTAACTAAGGCAAGCACACAGTCATAGGTCATACAAAATCAAGTCTGACTAGCTTGTTCCCTTACAGAATAGGAGTAGGTACATTACACACCACACGTTTAGAATTAACTAAAGGGAGGAGTTTATTGGGGTTAAAGCACATATATAGTCTTTATAGGTAGAAGGAATAGGTACACATTCTTCTCGCGGTAATATAGGACGTCGGCTATGTAGGTAGAATCGAATTTGTATAGGTTTTTGATAGTCAGTTAATTGCGTTTAAGTTATGTGAACGGTTCTCATTATAATGAAGTTATTAGGCTATTATTTTGGTGTGAATGAATACTGGGGGATTTCGGGTTGGAATCCAGGCATTTAACAACGATTATCTAAAGTGTATCCTCAGTGTTGACTACCTTCATAATAAAATGTGAAATAGATCTTACATAATACCAGTTGAATGTGAAAGGCATGGTTATCATTGTGACGAATATCAGAAGGTGGTTAAATACTCACCTATCTACATGTAATCTAGTAAGATTCAGTTAAGTCATTTGGCTATTGGATACCATAGACCGATTGATTATGAATGTCATTATTCAATATATTATTTATATTACCAAATATAATACTTGGTGCATTTATTTGATTGAATTGGGTTGAATGGATATTAGTGGAGCATTCTCACGGTAGTTGAGAACCGTCCAATTATGGACCTATGTTCTATTGTCCGGTAACCTAGACGGAAGTTCTTGTATATGAATGTCTTCAATAGAAGATGTAATTTCTATATTAAGTTTCAATCAGAAGTGTAGCAAGTGTAGACTACTGTATGAAATACCTATCTATTCTATATTGAAATCTACGGCTTCTAATGAGTTGGTCTTGATCGCAACTATCAGTATATTTTACAATATGCACAGTGATGCCTGAACCTTTGTATTCAATTGAGCTTATTCGGTTGTAATAAGTGAATTAAATTATCATTAACGAATATTAACATTCTTGTAATTGAATGTCACGATTTTGTATTTATATAATACAAGTGTAATCCAGTTATGGATTTGGGGGTAAAGGGTTATACCGGCTGCCGCGGTATAACTTGAACAAAGTGGACTAGGCCAAGTGGCGTCTGCTATATTAATAAGGCAGAGGGGAGTTGATCTGTGTTGGTGCAACTCACTGTCATGGCGTATTGGAGGAGCCCTGACCTCGGGGGGGAAATAAAACTATTTGTGTATTATAGCTGTTCGCTTCACTTACATACTCTGTTGCTAAAATCCTCGAAATAAGTCTTATTACGCTTACATTACGTCGATAGAAAGTTTATTCATTATCATATTCTAAGTTTAAATTAGTAACCTAAAAATAGGTTAGCCTAGAAATTTAGGTAGGTAATCTTATTAACAGTTCATTACATTCTGTTTTCCAAATAAGCACGATAGGTTATATGTTGCGATAATTAAGTAAATTAAGTAGGTACAGAATTATGCTAGGAAGGTGAATTGGATAAGTAGGGACTTAATTTAGGTCAACAGCACAAGCTACCTCTATAGAACGAGGGGGACTACTGGATCATAATAAGAGTCCTAGTTCCCACTAGAACGATCATTGGCCAAACTAGTTACTAAGTAGGTAGGAAATCGGAAACGTTTTGAGTATAAGTATGTTTTTATAATAAATCGGAAGTCGAAATAGGTAGGGGATGGTATAGGTTAGAGGGTGTTACAATACAGACAGATAGACAGGCAGCCAGAGTTACTGACAGATGGGGCGACATCCACGTGGGCGGAGCCGCGGGCAAAAGCTAGTAAATAATAAAACCCACAGGTTGTTACAGATTTATGGATTGTATAATTAATAGTCAATGTATTTTCAGGTAACACCACAAATCAACTAATCAACATGAATAGCAATGACGTGGTCTATGAACTTGGTCCAGCTATCATTGAAGCTGTAGTCGCTGAAGTAGTGAAAAATGTTAAAAATTTCTTTGGAGTAATACCTGTTGAAGACTTAACTATAGACTGAGATGAAAACAGATTCAGTATAACAAAGGCCAAAACCTAAGACGGAAAAATACTTTTCTAAACACGTATTGTTTCTATGTACTAGTTATTATATTGTCTCTTTCATACACTTTTAATTTTTTATAAATTTTAATTCAAATAAATAAATATTAAATTAATACAATGACAAATACAAAAATGTCACTTATTAAACAAAGCTTTTGATAGCTAAATAACTCGACTTGTGCCGCATCTGGTGCAAAGGACCTCAGAACACTGGCCAAATTACCGCGCTTGATCGCAATTTATATTACAGATTATAGTATTTACCTAATTCATTAATATTTTATTACTTATAACTTGGATTAAATAAAATATTTATGACGCTGACTGTACCTGCCTCGTTATAGGTCTACATCACCCTTAGGTTGACTAGTAGAGAAGGCCTATGGCAGTAAGTCCGCTTATAAAAAGAAACGAAAATTATATTTTTGGGTGACTGTTTGAATATTTTTATACACTTAGGTAGCAGAGAAGCACACGCTCCACCTGATGAAGTGATAGGTGTCTACATAAAAGGGGGCGACATACTCGTGCTGCTGAACCTGTATTTGGAACCTTCCTAAGTCCTTGCTTCATAGTCGCTTGAAGGAAAGAAAGTGGCATCGGATAAAAACATAATTGAGAAGATCAGGATCGCAGATGATCGCAGGTTTACAAGTGCCCGGTTAATGGCACTAGGCAATAGGCAATAGGCTCGCCACCTATTACATTGGGACCTAAACATAAACTGGCGAAATGTGGGTGCCTACCCCTTAGGGGAATACAGGCCTGAGTTTATGTTATGTTATGTTAGGATCTTCGATGAAGATCATCAGCATCAACCTCTCAATTACCCAATTAGTAAACTCTTTATACAATCATTCTAAAATAATAAATGCTAAAATAACACTGTCTGTCAGTCAGTTATGCTGTCACGCCTAAACCACTGAATCAATCTTGATAAAATTTTGTGAACAGATAGAGCTTCGGAAAAGAATGTTGGCTATGTTTGGTCGCGATAACCAACATCCAGCCGCGGTCAACAACTTAGAGAATAAAGCAAACATCGCCAAATATATATTTAAGGCATAATTATAATAAACTATGTTAATTAAAAAAACCAGTAGCAAAAAATAACCAATATAAAAAAACAGTCGATGCAAAAAAAAACACATTTGATGTAATTAACCTCTCTTCGGTATGATACTCGCGGTCATGTTAAAAATAAAAGAAACTTGTTTTTCTACGTATAAAATTATACACCCATACCGATTTAATTAAACTATATATTATTATGTGTTTTTTCTGCCACTAGTTTAGTTTTGTTTCTACAGGAACATACTGTTGTGTTTTAGAGTATTTTAAAACATATATACATATTTTATAGTGTATAATGTTGCTGCAAATTATTTTTGTTGTGTTATTTGTTTCTTTAACAAATGCTTCAAAAGGTATGTATCATTTTTTTAACTATCGTTTATTGATTTTTACAAATATGATTTACAACTTTTTTGATGTATTTTCCGCGAAATTGATAAAAAGGTATATTATTGATATTGATATTGGATATGAAAATTACTCATTAAATTCGTTTCATTTATCATTATTCTTACGTTAGCCACGGTTATCTCCGAGGCCTTCACTACGAAGTCCAGGGTTCGCTTTCCAGCTTTTACTTCACAAGTTCTTTGTTTTTTCAAGGTAGTTAGACAATGGTTCAAAACCAATGGACTAGTTAAACCTTAGGTAATATTTTTGTGATAATTACTAGTTCACGGTTTTTGGTTTACTAAATTTAATTATTCTAATCGAATATATGAGGAAAAAGTTAATCGTTAGGGCGGGACTTTAACCCACGATCTTTCCCTTACAGGGGAATGCCTTACCACTAGGCCACCAAGCCTTAATTATTCTAGTTCAACGGGAAGCATGTTATGATTCCCTTGCGTGTGTTTACTGCATAATACATAACTTATTGCATTGACATATTAGTAGCTTCTATTGACGTAGAAGTTATGATTTAAAAAAAGGCCAACCTTACCTAATTTTACGCTTTTATGAATACAGAAACTTGATTTGCTTATAAGTTTTGGATATTATCTGAAGTTTTTACCACGTAGCACAGGCTTGGTCTGTTGCAAGATTTTTTATTTTAACGACTTCTGTAGATATTGCTAATTTCTTATTCTGTATTTTTTTTAATTTCACTTTTGCAGCACCTTTTATAACAAAATGCAAAGCAGAAGATAGTAAATGTTTAAAACAGTCTGCACAAATTGCTGTACCGATTCTCGCAGCTGGCATCCCCGAGCTTGGAGTAGAGTCACTAGATCCTATATTTTTTAAGAAAATAGATGGTAGCTCAAGTGGAATTACCCTGAAGCTATATAACTACACAGGCACGGGACTTAAGGATTGCATTATTAAAAAATTACAGTAAGTGACTATACCTTTCTATAGATGACACGTTTTTTAATTCACACACCCGAAGGGGGTCTATCTCAACAGACATCTCCATCTAACCCTCGATTATAGCGAGGCTTCTGCTAAGACGACAGGTCGCTCTAACTGTCACCCCCAGGCTCGTGTACATGAGGGATGGAGGTCGTCCTGTGATCTCTGACGCCCGAGTTGTGGTAACAGTGCTTGAGCCATTTTTAAATTCAAAATCATGAACTTTGGAACTAAAATTAGAGGAGTATGCCCACATCACACGTACATTATAGTGAAAACGCTATTTTTTTTTACTCTACGCACTCTTCTTCGTCTTTTTTATCCCAGCGTTGAACCTAGTAGCATCCCAAGCTTTCATCTCAGTCTGGGGACCTCTTTTTTCAGTTTAGCTGCGAATTTGGGTGATCTTCGTTATTTTCCATGAAGCGACTGTCATTTGATCTCCACAACCCACAACGAGTAGGAATATACATTATTTTTATGCCTTCCAATCCTTTGTACAAAAGTATTGTTAAAACACTCTTTACAGGAGGGACATACCAGAGTCAAAGCTCTCCTTAAAAATACTATGTGACTTCGACTTCAGTGGTCCGTACGAAATGGACGGGCAAGTGCTTATCTTACATATGCAAGGCAGAGGTGACTCTCGTGTTATCCTCAGTAAGTACCCAGAACTTTTCTACGAAGAACTAAACGGTTATTTTTTACGTCGTTTAAAGTAATTAAATGTTATGCAGGTGATAGTGGTCCTCGAAATGCGAGCCGGTTTGACCAAATACGAGTAAAGTTTATTCACTGTTTATTGTAGGAATAAACTTTACTCACGTTTGGTCGAATATACCATAAGTGATATAACTAGGAATCATAAACATAATCTAAAGCTATTTTAACATCACGCTACAAATATTTACACAAAATTATTTTTGTGACTCTTCTCACATTCTGAGTGACCATTATACTAATTTTACTGAATTATACCTACTGAAATGAAATTTATTGGGAATTCATAAAGTTTCTCGTTTCTAGCAGAATTCCCAATGTGGCGTTTTTAGCCCCACTGATCAGGACCATTAAGCATTGTTATGCAAAATGCCACTAATCGTTGGGTAAAACTGGAAGGTTTATCCATCCTGACCTCTGCTATACACTCTAACCTAACCTATCCTTGGTCGTTTGGTGTCTACACGATCACGGATTGGTTCGCTGTTCGGACAGGTTCGCGGATAGCTTGTGAAGCTTCAAGCACTACTTACAGCGAAATTTCTTATTCATCCTTCCACATATATTTTAATACACAAAGTGTTTTACTTTGTGTATTTATCATGAGAGCATTTTTCTTAGTTTTCGGCTATTGCTATTGAAAATATCTTTAAAATAATAAATAAAATTGTAACGCTTTTCAATCAACATTACAACCCAAATGGTTGAGTGCTTTCATTCTGTACCCACAAAACTGTACCTACAAGCTAAAAGAATAATAAATATGCTTTTTTTTATACCATTTAGGTTCGCTAAGTTACTCTCATATATTGTAGATATCCACCATTTTGTTTTTAGGAAAGATTTTCATCACAGTTGATGCCCACCTTGATGAAAAGATTGGCAGTGACGGACAGAAATACTGGAACATAAAGACATTCCAGTATACCTTCGATCTGCTGGATAAATCTACCTTTGATCTACAAAATCTCTTTGAAGGAAATGAAGTTTTAGGTTTGTATACTTATAATCCCTGCGGACATTAGGATCCCATAATGCCGCTCCCATGGCTCCTCCTCATGCTCCCACAAATAATTTATTCGCCTCCTGACTCCCATGGGATCCTAAACAATTTTTAATCCTCTTGAATCCCATGAGATCATAATTTTTACTCCTCTTGCTTACATAAACTTCAATGATATGTAATCTTCTTGCACCTACTAATATTTTAAACGCGAAAGTATTTCAATATGGATCGATGTTTGTTACTCTTTCGCCTACGCCGGGCCGCGGGCAAAAGCTAGTACACTATCAATTAAAATCTCGTCTCGTCTCATCTCGTCCACCTGAAAAAGCGGACCGGGATGACTGAATGCGGGAGATGGAGTATAGGGAGAAATTCCACATTCCAAATAAGCGCCATTTCCATTCCCGATCCCCCGATCAAGGCCAGTAATGGACTGCGATGGGCTGATAGATTGATTGTATAACCTCAAGGTGAAATTGCTCAACATCCTAATTGTTATTCCTGATTGTATCCGAGATTAATTTCTCCCCAGAGCCTGTATCTCTAGAGAAGTAGCAACTCGCTGGCAGGCGTATCGTAAAATAGAATAATGACGAATGTATGGAATTTGACGTAAAGGGTGTCTCAATAAGAGTGCACTTTTTGATTTTAAAATATAGGTAAACAAGTATTTTATGACAGAGTTGTGATATTTTTATTGTATTTTATAGAAGACATGTTCCGATTAAGTATGGAATAAAATATCCGGCATTTTCATGAAATTTTCCATGACTTTTACACAGAGATGTGGCTGTATCACACCGAAAATGCGTTGGATTTTCGATTTGAGCTCAGGAATTGTTTCATGTTTATTCGTACAAACCCGAGATTTCACAAAATCCCACAGAAAAAAATGCACGGCGTTAAATCGTACGTTCTTGGTGGCCAGTTGACATCAGAATTTCGTGAGATAATGTGTTCTGGAAATCGTTACTGCAATAAATCGATTGTTTTGTGATGAGTTTTGTAATGAGTTTTTACAATTGTAACGGGCTGTTCTTTTGAAAAGCGCACCATTTTTAATAATCGGAATAAACTAAGGTGACAACTGTAAAATTTCAGTGTTGCCACTTGAATGAAACAAAAAATATTCCAATTTTAAAAAGTGCACTCTTACTGAGACCCCCTATATATGACATTCGTTGACGACTCAAATACATCAAATACCATATATATATGTCATTCTATTTCACGATACGCCAGTCAGCGAATTGCCATTTTTTGTCTAAAGGTGCTGGCCCGTTTACCTACAACCGTGTACTTACAATTTTATACGAGCAACCACCATCTGAACTCCAGATTCCGAAAAGCTTACTCTTATAAATAATCCATTAGGTAGCTTATTTATATGTTACTATTAGTACTGGAATATTTGAAAATACTTATTATAAACTTATCGCACTTACAGCAAAAGCGGCACGACAGTTACTGAATGACAGCAGTAATGAAATTATCAAAGAAGTTGGAGCACCAATAGTTAAAGCCGTCATTGTGAAGATCGTTCAGAATATAAAAACCTTTTTTAATCACGTCCCCATTACAGATTTATCTTTAGATTAATTTAGGTTTCAATTCTAAAACGTATAAGTACATGTTTCATTTAGTTCTAGTTTCATGTAATTTAAATAAAAAACATAATACTTAACTTAGGTGAACGATGTCTTTATTTGTTATCAATGTAGCATAAAAATACCACAATATCACACTAATATATTTTTATTTTTATTTTTATTTATTTATTATTTTATTAATATTATAAAGGCGAAAGTTTATGAATGTGTATGTTTGTTACTTTTTCACGTCTAAACGGCAGGAGCGGTTTTAATTAAATTTGTTATGGAGTTAGCTGTCACCCTGGATTAACACATAGGCTATGTTTGGTTACGATAACCGACATCCACGCGGGCGGAGCCGCGGGCAAAAGCTAGTGAAATATAACTTTTTTTTGAGCAGAAATCTGGTATTAGAAATTTACTTTTGGTGTTGCTTACTTTGGCAATGGTTAGCACTAAAGTTTTACCCGAATGTAATGAATTCATGTAAACACGGACGGTTTACATGAATTCATTACATTCGGGTAAACGTTTTCGTTGTGTTGCTGTAAAATCTTTAAAACTTTATACAAAATTCGAAAAACATTGGAAAAAATGAAATGCTCAAGTGAGACTCGATCTCACGACCTTTCCCTTACAGGGGGGCTCAATAGCTCAGTTGGAAGAGCAGTCCCCCTGTAAGGGAAAGGTCGTGAGTTTGAGTCTCACTTGAGCATTTCATTTTTTCCAATGTTTTTCGAACTTAAAAGTTAGCATAATAAATGCTATAAAAAATTCATTCAAAACAAAAAAAATATAATATATACAAAATTACTATCAGTGAAATCTTGTAAATGGCCTTCCCTGTCTTATTCTATATTATCTTTTAGCTTTAAGTTTTCCTAAAATGATAAAATAAAATAAAATTCCAAAAATCTTATCGCGATAAGTCCCGGAACAGTATAAAAAACTATGATCTTACACCGCGATAGGTTAAAAGTAATATTAAATGTTGTGTGTTTAAAGAATTAATTTGGATGAACGTTGAAGGTAGATTCTGATGATAATATGTTTTCAGAACCACAAAGACGAAATTGAATAATCTCATCCATAGTTCCAGTCCTTAATAATAATTATCTCGTCATTAAACTATCATCAACGCTAAACACTGCGTTGGTAATGTAATAAAACAAAAAAGTCCTATTATTTTAGTTCTTCACACGATGGAGATTGTAAAGTTGTCAACAGGGAATGCAAGAAACACATGGTGACAATAAATGTTGCCAGATTATTTACAGACAAAGGGGAATCATCACGGAACAGAGAAAAAGACGGAATCATTGCCTTATCTCTGTTGCATATTATGAATATTGTAATGGAGCTAATTAATCGATATTATTACTCTGCAAAGGTGACATGACATCATCCTGATGCAATCGAGGCGAAGATGATAGAAATCTATACCTATAAGCCAACGAAGCAAGAGAAAAAAGGTAAACAAAGTTTCAGCGGTTCCAAACATTTTTTTTTTTGAAAATTCTTACATATCACTTCAAGCGCATTCCAGACAGGAATGAAATTGCTCATATGATGGCGGATCTGACAGTTTAGAACCGCTGTGCTGACAGCTTTTCTGTACTACGAAATACGCAACGACAGCTGTCGCTCTTATGGATTTGTGCCCACGAGGTCGAGTCCCATTATGTCGAGTTCCCGCTACGTCTACTTTGAAAACTCAGCTTTTATTCCCACCTAGTCGAGTCGTTGAAAAAGTCGACTTGAGTACGGGTCCGTAACTAAACTTCGAGAGTCATATGTTCGATGAATGGAAAGTCGACAGAACGTTTGATCGAATATTGCTATTTCGAATGAACTTTTTATCGCCAAACGCAACTTCGACTGAACGTTTTATCGAATATTTTTTAATCGATGGATTTAGACATGAAATTTCATGAAAAGGAAGATATCACCTGTCAAGAAAGTCATGAAAATTGAGGGTGGCGCTGCTGCGCTTAACCTGGTATCCCTGTCATACTACAACTAAACAGTTTAATCTATAATAAAGCACAACTGAAGTGCGACCGAGGATAGACCATATCTCCATTGGAAATTATGGTGGAATCTTTCCTCTTTATAACATTGCAATCAACCTCTATAATGTCAAACATTAGTTAACATATAATTGTAATCTACTATATAAAAATAAGTCGGGTTTTCCTTCCTGACGCTATAAATCCAGAACGCACGAACTGATTTGGCTAATTTTGGTCTTGAATTATTTGTTGAAGTCCAGGGAAGGTTTGTACGTTGAGAAAAATTCGAATAATTGCCGGGAACCGACATCCACGCGAGCGGAGCCGCGGGCAAAAGCTAGTTACGTATAAAATAACGGGCTTATCGCGATTATGCCAAGTAATCGTCGATGTAAGCTTGAATTAATTTTTACATAATAGTTTTTTAATTTTATATTTTAATAAACATTTTTCACTTAGTTTCAGTTGTGCTTTATTATCTTTTTTTTTTCATGATATTTCATGTCTAAATCTCATTTGAAACAGCAATCCATCGACTAAAAAATATTCGATAAAACGTTCAGTCGAAGTTGCGTTTGGCGATCAAAAGTTCATTCGAAATAGCAATATTCTATTCGATCAAACGTTCTGTCGACTTTCCATTCATCGAACATATGACTCTCGAAGTTTAGTTACGGACCCCTTGAGTACCGCCACGTCGACTTTACAAATAATTGTACAGTCGTCCGCGTTAACACTTCGATTCAAAGGTGTTACCGGAGTTTCTTGTCATTTCTTCTTCGGCTTGGCTTTACTTAGTCATCTGCGAATTATATATTTATGGCATAATTATTATATTTGTTTGTTTAAAGGAATAAATGATTTTGACTTTGTCTTTATCAAAACTAATAGTTGTTATTTGGAATCATAGACCAACACGGCGGGTTGAAAGTATAGCGCGTTATCCCAGTAGGTACGAAAGGAATAGAAAAAAGAAAATAGAGAGATCGTCATGAGATAGAAGAGTGTTTGCAATAAAAATCGGGAATTTTCCAAAAAAATGCAGTATGAGACCATGTTTGGGACTTCATTTTGTCTTTTAATTGGCATCTATTATCTAGACCGCTGCTCTGATAGCTCGAATGCTCATTAAATAATATGCTTGATACTCGCTTTATTATTTAACTCGTAGTTATTATTTTATCTGGATCTTAATGCGGCCGTTTGAACAACCATAACATACATAACATAAACTCACGCCTGTATTCCACGAAGAGGTAGGTAGAGGTGCTAGCACCCACATTTCGCCAGTTTATGTTTAGGTCCCAATGTAATAGGTGGCGAGCCTATTGCCATTAACCAGGCACTTATAAACCTGCGATAAATACACACATAACTTCGAAAAGCATCGAAAAGTCATTGGTGTGTGCCATGGTAAACCTGGGATCGAACCTGAGACCTCGTCTCAGCAATCCATTACCCATACCTCTAGGCTACCGCCGTTCGAACAACCACAACCTCTTCAAGCAATATTACAATAATGTTGTTTAATTAGCAGTTTTGGGCCATAGTTTTCGTTCTTTTTATTCGTTCAGCGTCAAATATGACATTCTTTAAAAAATCACTCGTTACAAAAAACTAAGTTACACAACGCACCTGAGTGTGGACGCCCAGGTTGCTTCTCGTATTCTGGGGGGGAACTGCGCGAAGGAATGCTCGAGGCAAGAGCAAAAACTCAAGGGCACCTCCTGCCACGCCAACCGTGGACTTTTGTAATTACACATTGACCTAAATGCTGTCGTGGTGGACCTTGAGAAGATATCGTCTCCGACAGACACATCCTACCTCATCTATCCTGGGTACGGACTACAACACTCCTTTCTGTATAATGCTTGAGTGCGTGTGTGTGTACGTCAGAGACGATATCAGTTCTCGTCACCTCAGCAATCTTGAAGGTAGAGACCTCTCCATTCTATGGCTCCGTGTAGACAGCCACGCCATCCCCGCGTCTAGGCGTCCCTCTGTAGATCCCACAGCGGTGATACTGAAACAGACCGACTCATGGCGCATATCCAAATGGCCTCAGACCTCGTGCAGCAGAAGATCCCACCCACAGAGATAGTCATACTTGGCGATTTTAACGCCTGCCACGCCGACTGGCCTAAGAAAGGCGACAGGACAGACCCGTCCAATTACAGGCCTATCGCTATCACCTCCCTCCTCTCGAGCGGTTATGGAGCGTGTTATTAATACACAGCTCCTGGGTTAACTTGAGGGTAACGATCTACTGAGCGACCGACAGTACGGCTTCCGCCAGCGTCGCTCAACCGGTGACCTTCTTGTGTATCTCACAAACCGTTGGGTGCAAGCCATTGAGAGCCAAGGTGAGGCACTAGCGGTCAGCCTAGATATAGCAAAGGCCTTCGATCGGGTATGGCACAAAGGTCTTCTTGCGAAGCTACCATCTTATGGACTGCCTGAGGGGCTGTATAATTGGATTTCCAGCTTTTTGTCCAACAGAAACATCCAAGCCGTCGTGGACGGCAGCCGCTCGGACCGCATGGACATAAACGCTGGTGTCCCACAAGGTTCCGTGTTGTCTGCGACCCTGTTTCTGCTGCATTTTGATGACATGCTGTCGGATGACTCCATTCATTGCTATGCGGACGACAGTACTGGAGACGCATGTTACACGGGCCGTGCAAACATCCTCCAACAACAACAACAACTTGTGTCTGAAATCGAGACAACTCTCTCGGGAGTATCCGATTGAGGTCGACTAAACCTGGTCCAGTTCAACCCCACCAAGACACACAAGAAAACCCCATTTATTGTAGCGCCGTAATTCCTGGGCACACGGCTTACCACTGCCCCGAGTATCGGGATCCTAAGCGTCGACATTTCAAGTGACGTCCAGTACCGCAGTCATTTAGAGGGCAAGGTCAAGCTGGCATCAAAGAAACTTGGAGTCCTTAACAGGGCGAAGCAGTTTTTCACTGCGGGGCAGCGACTCCTTCTTCATAAGGCGCAGGTTCGGCCCCACATGGAGTACTGCTGTCATCTTTTTGCCGGAGCGCCCGCACGTCAGCTTAACCCTTTCGACTCGGTGCAAAAACGTGCGTTGAGGCTCGTCGACAGTCCCATACTCGAAGGCGATGTGGAACCTCTTAGCCTCACTTTGCCTCACTGTGTGTTTTCTACCGCCTATATAATGGTCTGTGCTCATATGAATTATTTGACATGATGCCCACAGCTACATTCTATCATCGCACCGCTCGCCATAGGCAGGGAATTCATCCCCACACACTGCATCCGAAAACGGTGCGGACCGTGTGGTATGAAAGGAACTTCATCCCACGCACGCTCAAGCTGCGGAATGAACTCCCTGCCGTGGTTTACCTAAGCGACTACAATATGGGGTTCATTAAGAGGGGCATTAGAAGGTTTCTTCAGGGTAGGCAGCACGAGTGTAACGCCCCTGGTGTTGCATACGTCCATAGGCCGCGGTAAGCACTTTCCACCAGGTGGGCAGTGTGCTTGTCTGCCACCTAAGTGGTATAAAAAAAAAGATTTCGGCCTTGGTTTGGTCAATCTTCCAAAACGGCTTGTCGCAGGAATTACGAAGCTTACCAAGCCTGGACCAATGCGGTGACCGCTCGGGACCAAAATACCAGCGTACTAAGAAAGCATTATAACTTTGCCTCCAGGTCCTTCAAAAGAGACATAGCATGGGCGAAGTCGGAGCAGATCGGTAGAATTGGCGAGAGGCTCGAGTGTCTACCTTCGGGAACTCATGCGTTCTGGTCTCTTCCCAAAGTTATCGAAGGGAATTTCTGCAAGCCTGCATTTCCGCCTCTGTACATGGAAAATGATTCGTTGGCCCACAAAGCAAAGGAGAAAGGCGATCTTCTGGGCACACTCTTCGCGTCTAACTCGACCTTGGATGACGAGGGCCAGGAACCGCCAACTACACCGCGGTGCGATAGCTGTATGCCGGGTATCCGTTTTCACCAGCGCTCAGGGCGTTTAGCACTTACGTCCCTCGTCCTCCTCGAACGGGCCTGATGGAATCCCTCCCATAGTGTTGAAGATGTGCGCTCCTAGAGATGGCATCGGTCTTAACGCGTTTTTTCCGGTTGTCTTACTCTTCTGGCGTTGTCCCGACATTATGGAAGACAGCGGTGGTCCACCCGACCCCTAAAAAAGACGACCGCTCAAGTCCATCAAACTACAAACCAATAGCCATTATGGGAGGTTTCTCGAAGATAATGGAGTCCCAAGCATGGTCTCACACTGCATTTTTTGGACAATCCCTGTATTTTTATTGAAAACACTCTACTATCTCATGACGATCTCTCTATTTTCTTTTTTTATTTCTTTCGTACCTACTGGGATAACACGCTAAGGTGTCCCCCCTCCGTGTTGGTCTATGATTCCAAATAACAACTATTAGTATTGATAAAGACAAAGTCAAAATCATTTATTCCTTTAAACAAACAAACATAATTATGCCACACCCTACCGTCCACTTCGCAGATGACTAAGTAAAGCCGAAGAAGAAATGACAAGAAACTCCGGTAACACCTTTCAATCAAAGTGTTAACGCGGGCGACTGTACAATTAGAATTTGTAAGTCGACGTGGCGGTACTTAAATCGACTTTTTCAACGACTCGACTAGGTGGGAATAAAGGTGAGAGTTTTCAAAGTAGACGTAGTGGGAACTCGACATAGTGGGACTCGACCTCGCGGGAATAAATCCGGCGATTGACGCATGCGTGTCATATGTGCGACAAGGACAAAGAAAATAATCGCTAGTTCTCGCAAAGTAACTCAGTAATGGTCGCTTTGTTTACCTTTTTTCTCTCGTCTCGTTGGCTTTACTTTAGTACGGTTTTTTTTTGTCTTTGTTTAATACTTATTGAAAACAAATACGACCTCGGAATTTTACGTCACGCACCATTTAAATAATTTGTACGTAGTACATACTCTAGAATATATATATTATATTATCCATATCCATACTATAATATTATAAATGCGAAAGTAACTCTGTCTGTCTGTCTGTCTGTATGTTACGCTTTCACGCCTAAACCACTGAACCGATTTTGATGAAATTTGGTATAGGGATAGATTAGACCTTGAGAAAGGACATAGGCTATGTTTTGTCGCGATAACCGACATCCACGCGGGCAGAGCCGCGGGCAAAAGCTAGTATAATATATTCTAAAGTAATAAAATAAACTTCAATTCGCTTATTTAAAATTATTCCGAATTCTAAAAAAAGTATCGCGGCGAGCATGACGCACGCAATGACCTAATAGACTCTTATTATAATTAATTAATGTTGTTATAATGAAATCTTTTCGGCAGATCTTTTTAAAGATAGACATTTGATTATTTTTTCTTTATTACAACGTCTGTGGGTACTAAAGTAAAATTGATCTATATTGAAAATAGGGTTTTAGTTATTAAAATGTGTAAAAACAACTCATGAGTATTCCGAACAATGTAAGTACGTTTAAGTATTTATTTTCTTTATTTCTTTATTTATTTCTCCACATCACTATCCTTACCGGCTAACCTAATACAACAGTGCGGACTAAATATTATGTATTTAAAACATTGATATATTAATTAAAAAACCCCCGTCACGAAAAACACCTCCAAAAAGTTGAAAATAAATGGAGTTTACCTTTTAACTTTAACGGTTGCCATGTCGGGGGACCCTAACTGGTTAAGCACTCCGTTATATTATCTGAACAATTCAAGTTAAAAGATAAACTCCATTTATTTTAAACTTTTTGGAGGTGTTTTTTGTGACGGGGGTTTTTTAAATTTTTTATTTAATTTTTATTTTATACTTTACTAGTCAAGCTCTTTCATTTGATACCCATATTGAGGGAGTTATGAAGAAATATTTATATCAACATGTTGTGGTGGCGGCCATCTTGGACCGATTTTTTCAAACATAACTAAGAACACTCCCGACTAATATACCTTTCAAACAAAAAAAAAATCGCCTGTTTAATAAATCGGCAGTTGCAGAACACCTTGAGTCGGGTACCAATCACTGGATTGAGCTTCATCAACCCAAAGTCCTCTCCACTGATCGCCACTACTATTCTAGGATTGTGCGTGAAGCCATTGAAATTAAAAAGTGTAAAAATTTCAATAGGGAAGATGGATTCAAACTATCCGGGACGTGGAATCCAGTGATAAAAACACTAAAACCCAACAACACTGTGCTGTCCAAAACTGACGTAGTGAGTGTAGTGTGTCGCCAGCCTTACTTTTATTCTGAAAGTAACGGAGGGTAGACGCACAAAAAATGTTCTGCGCATACCGCGCGACCCTCGCCGGCCAGTCAAGTCGTGACCACGGGTGCAGCATCGCACCCGGAACGTCGGCAGAAAGTAAGTGGAAGTTTTTATCGCGTGAAGTCCCGAACTTGCATAAAATAACAATGAGTTTACACCGCGATAGCTTAAAAATAAATATAACATATTACATAAAGTGCCCTTCTTGAGAACTTTCTCAGAGAATAAAACAACAAATAAAAAGGTCTATACCGTCCGCTAATTCATTGAGTATATATAATATAGGTGCGCGTTATCGCAGTTTCTCCCAGTAAATTCGTCCTGGGCCTGGGCACTGCTAGTAGCCGGGGCCGCCTCCTGCGCCACACGTACCTAATTGTTGGGCACACACAGGTTGATCTCTTGCAAGACCCCTGAATTCAACGCCTTACTTCTACTACAACTACAACGTCTTCAAGAAGTAGGTACTTACCTAATTTTAAACTCACGCATTCCGTGATATACAATAACAATAAAGGGAATTAACGCGATCATGGTATAGGTACATACATACCTTTGATTTGTCTGTCGTTTCGACCAGGTTACACCGGCCGTGGTGTCAGCCTGTGTGTGGTAAGTACCTACTTCTTGAAGACGCCCCCCCCCTCTAAGAAGCGGGGAAAACACCCGAAAACCCCCCCCATAGACGCGGGATAGCACCCGAACCACCCCCTAGGCGAGGCCGCAATTGTAGCCGTAGGTCTGATGGGAGTCCTGGGACATCCTTCCGAGGGCTTACCCGGGACTCCCAACCATAGGCTTCTGGGCGTTGCCGTGGGAGTTTTTAGTCGGTAGGAGTCTGGCATAACATCCATGAAGGATTTTCCCCCACGATTAAAAAAAAAAAGGTATCTACTTTATAAAAATGATAAATGTCCTCTAATTCGGTTATAGGATTAAGTTATTTAGTAGATTAAGATCGGCATGATTTTCAATTTGCTGTGGTTTTTTGCTTTTGTATTATCGCCATCTTACGAAGTACAGCGTCAATATTAACTATGACAAATCGAAATAATCAATCCATATTGAATATGCACTTGAATAATAAATTCAATGCATGGTTCTTCAGTTTTTTCCTCTAAAATCTGTGAGTTGATTTCCATATTTTTACTTAATATGGAGTGAAGTATTTACCGAATGTTTTAATGTTTAATATTTGCTAGCTACTCAAATATTTATATCAATTTTATTCGCGCTGGCCAAGGTCTTTGACTTCGAGAATTATATTAATTTGAATTATAAATATTAATGATGCTTGAGAAGGTACAAAACATAAGGCGTAATTATTAGACATTAATTACGCATTACGATATATTTTCTGTTTAATTTACGCCTAGAGATTATTTTTATAAAAAGACACATCAATTTGACTTCAACATGCTTGATGGTAAGCTAAAGGCAAAGTCTCGGAAAGCGGGTCACCGTTCTTCTTCTATAGTGGCGATGGCGGCTCGGCCCTAAAAATTATCTTCTCCCAGTGTGCTTCTAACAGTGGTGGCACTCAGCTTGTGGTCTCATTATATGCTTTTTCACGCCCCGCTTAAAGGACTCGGGACTAGGAAGACTGTAGAAAGCATAATTTCATTCTTCTACTCTTTCTTCATATTCAGATAATACCTACCTACAATTTAATAATTCTAAACATATTTATTATTAAATCTGCGGTAGCCTATCGAATGGACTGCTGAGACGAGATCTCGGGTTCGATCCCAGGTTTACCATGGCACACACCAATGACTTTTCTGACGTTTTCTTTTCGAAGTTATGTGTGTCTTTATTGCAGGTTTATAAGTGCCTGGTTAATGGCAATAGGCTCGCCACCTATTACATTGGGATTGGAACCTAAACATAAACTGGTGAAATGTGTGTGCTACCACCTCTGCCTATCCCTTTGGGGAATACAGGCGTGAGTTTATGTTATGTTATGTAAACATATTTCAATTATCTAAATAATTCAAAATATGTGAGGATTGTGAGGTAGAAACAATACTTCTTGTACTGTTAGTGGAAAGACCAAAGGCTTGTCCTGCTTTGCCTTATGCACTTACGGCATAGAAACTCTGTTCACAAGTATCATAGTTATGAAATTTAGATAGTTTGAATATCTTGAATGAATTTTACAGCATTAAGTATGCTAACTATACAAATCGAATACATAGGGAAAAATAAATCTACTCAGGCTGTAAAATTCATTCAAGTATTTGGGCGAAGTTATCAAAAATCAATGCTTAAAAATTGTAACATCATACATTGGTTCCGATAGTTCGTAAGAAGATCGGTAGATGACTCCACCGTTGCCGTAAGAACGGATAAATAGAAGGGAAATTTGAATCACATCGGGCGTGTCTCAGTAGCCGAATTGGTCAAAGTATTCCCCCTGTAAGGGAAAGACTGCGGGTTCAAGTCCCGCCCAAGAAGATTTATTTTTCCCTATGTATTTGAGTTTGAATATCATTGAATATCTATTTCATCAAGATGTTACTAGGAAGACTAGTCAAGTTTGTAACAGTTTATACAAGCAACAATTACAATAATAAATTGCAGTATAAATTTTCATATAGGTACATTTTTTTCTCACATACATTACTATTAATGTAAAATGAGTTCCCAAATGAGGAAGAAACTGAATTAACCGGGGCGTTACTAACTACCAATCAATAACAAACTGATTTATCCCCATGGGGTGGTGATATCAATGAAAACGATCTATGGTATAATATAGGGAGTGGTCCCATTTTGAGCGTTTTTAGAATTTACATAACACCAGCTTTTGCCCGCGGCTCCGCCCGCGTGGATGTCGGTTATCGCGACCAAACATAGCCTATGTCCTTTCTCATGGTCTAATCTACCGCTATACCAAATTTCATCAAAATCGGTTCAGTGGTTGAGGCGTGAAAGCGTAACATACAGACAGACAGACAGAGCTACTTTCGCATTTATAATATTAGTATGGATAACATAAACTCACGCCTATATTCCTCGAAGGGGTAGGCAGAGGTGCTAGCACCCACATTTCGCCAGTTTATGTTTAGGTCCAAATATAATAGTGGCGAGCCTATTGCCATCAACCAGGCACTTATAAACCTGCGATAAATACACACATAACTTCGAAAAGCATCATAAAGTCATTGGTGTGTGCCATGGTAAACCTGGGATCGAACCGTCTCAGCAGTCCATTACCCATACCACTAGGCTAGACCACTAGGCAGATTTTAGATTTTAGAATTTAACATATAAATAAACTTTGTTTTAGATATAAAATATTTAATTTGATGCCTTGAATGTTAGCAGATAACGAATTAAAATGTAAAAATAAAATAGATTTTTTACTAACAGTGATTAACTGATTACAGGGCTCTTGAACCTGAACTAACTTTTATTATTAGGTACATTTTGAAATTAAGAAAAAAGTTAGTTTGAAATTAATTTAGCTATGGAAAGATGGTATAGATACATAATGAAATTAAATAAAGTTGGCCTTACGATCGTGAGGTCCTGGGTTCAAATCCTGGCCATTACACTACCGACGTAAACTTGCGCCTAACACAAGCAATTTAGTTTATCGAGATTATTATAAATAAATCTTTAGACTGACCTTTGATTGACAATTTATTTCCGACTGCTAACTCAGAAGTCGCGGGTTCGTATCCCGCTCAGTAAGTACAAAAATTTGTAAGCATGAACTTTAATATTTTTTGTATTGGTATCGATGTTTCTATATCTAATCCTAAAAAATAATAAATACATTATATTTTTAGAACATTCCAGACCCAAAGTAAACTACATAATATATCTTTATTCGTGATCATCTCGATCGTGTGTATTATGCGTGGTGCTATGTGTTTTATAAAGCAGATAAAAACATACTTAGGTACATGTTTTTTTATAAATACATGCATAATTATGAATAGAAGGGTCCATATTGGCTCACATAAAAATTTTAATCCTATTCTTTTTCTTACTACTGATTTGTGTTCATAATCATCACTCCTCATAATTTTATTTTTCATACTTTTTTTATTCATACATTTTTATTACTATCATCGGAACTCATAACAGTTAGTGTTTTTTTATTACAACTGTTACTACCGAGTACCAGTTTAAATCCATAACCTGTTTTTTTTCGATCTTTTTCTTCATAGCTTTATATTATTTTATCATATTGTTTTATTAATAATGTTGTTACTACGAACATACTTCAACAAAAATTCTCGGACCTCTGGTGATAGGAGTTGAAAAGTTATGTAAGATAATGCGCACCCTGAATCTTTGATTAAAATTAATTACTTTCATTAGATTTTTTTTTAAATCAAAGTTTTGATCATAAATTACATGCATTATTACTTCGACCTGAATCTAGCCTCTCAGAAGGTTGTCAAAAAAGCTTCTCGTAATCAAGGAGGATCCCTAATTACGAACTGGACCATTTGCGAACTGGACCATTTGCGAACTGGACCAATCGCGAACTGGACCAATTGCGAACTGGATCTACTGCGAACTGGACCAATCGCGAACTGGACCAATTGCGAACTGGACCTACTGCGAACTGGACAGTTGGACATTTTGCGAATTAGACATAATGCGACTAAAGGATGTTATATACGTGTTGGTTCCCAGTGGACTAGAATGGACCACCCCAGCTCTTCCTGTGGGTGTCTTAAAGGCGAAGGATAGGGCTGTTCTTCATCCAACGGTAAACAAACAGCTCAAGACAAAGAGCTCGCTGGGCGGCAAAAGGCTCGCCCCGTATTAAGACGTGATACTGAAAATCATAATTGGCGAAACGTAGGTGCTATTACACTGCTGCCTACTCCTTATGGGATTTACTGACGTGAGTATATGGATGTTGGGACGTTATAGTATCACCATTTTCGACAAACTCGAACACACTGAGACCACACCCCACTAAAGATTCGTGTAAACAGCAAACATTTTATCGCTACCAACGAGGGGCACCGTGACACGTGCCAAAACCATTCGCGTGACGTATCGAGATGTTCTCTTGTAAAACGACTAACGAACGAGCTGAGGTTTTGTTGGTAAAATTTTCGAGGGGAAATACTATTTACGAGTGACTGACGCAATCAGTTTGTATTCTAAATGGAACTGATATTATATGATACTGTCTGAAGTTTAGGTGAATATCATTCATTAAAATAACACTTATTTCTAAAGTTTTTTATCGTGACTTAATTGGAATTATTTACGTATAGCCCGACGTATCAGTTACTTTTTTTAATGAATATTAGAACCGAAGTTACTAATATTCCATCTAACCCCTCCAACTAAGCTAAATTGCTTGTGCTAGGAGTGGGTTCACGTCAGTAGTGACCAGGATTCGAACCCGGGACCTCACGATCGTAAGGCCGACTCCTTAACCACTAAGCTACCGACGTTTTACAGCAGACATGGTCGCCAGGTGACTAAATACCATCTTTCTTATAATTATATACTTTTTTAATCACTACATACCTATTATAAAGCAATGTCGCTTTCCATGTCTGTGCGTCCCTATGTATGCTTTTATCTTTGAAACTACGCTACGTATTTCGATGCAGTTTCTTTTAATAGATATAGTAATTCAAGGGGAAGGTTTATATGTATAATACTCGCTTAATATAGTAGAGGGTGCAGCGGGAAAGGGATCTGACGCCACGCGTGCGGAAAAAAATTGGCAGTACGAAGTTCGGTCAGCTTGTTTCTTATAAATAAAGTATTACCACAGTCTGACGAATACTTATTAATAAAGCCTAGGGTAGAGTAGGGTAATGGGAGTCAGCGGGCAATGGGAGTCACCCACACCACTACGAAGCAATACATGAGACCGACGCGTAAACAGCGTCCTTAGTCCCCGCTTCGGGCCCCCGCGCAGCCACGAACAACTCGCGCCAGTCGACCCATGTGTCACTGAGAAACGACCATCTTTTGTTTTTGCGCTCCGCTGATATAATTTTACGTAAATGCAAATTAGAAGGTAAGTGCCAAATATCTTGCAGTATGCGATTATGACATTTACACTTACTTAGTTAGACGTTTCAAATTGTGATGTGCATTTCAGATTATATCAGTGTATTAAAGTTTTTTTTTATTTCTATACTCATTAGTGTAGTTGTGGGAAATGAGAGTCAGGTGACTCCCATTACCCGCAAGTGATGTTGTACCACAAGTTCCTGGCACGCCTGACCAATATAGTATATTGCATGATTTAATAAAAAATGCCAGAGAAAGCATCTGTTATTAAAACAAGACAGGGCCGAAAGAAGCAACATGCTACAATTTTAACTTCCACGCCACTCAAAGAAAATCTGCTAGAAGAGGAAATTAATAAAATGAAGAAAAAAGGAGGTAAAGGAAAAGAGAAGACATGGAAAGGACTAAAGTACAGAAGAAAGGTCCTGAAAAGGCAAAGCGCCAAGTATTACAAGAACAGAACGAAACTTCTGTATCAGATGTTGGCACTGACGACTTATGCCAGGACGATGAGGATGATGATGCAGAAGATGCTGGAAACAGATGCCTAGTATGCGACTAATTCGGAAGAAACAACGAGATGTGGTACAGGTGTACCTCGTGTGGACTATGGGCTCACGCGGAGTGCACTGGATGGGAGTCAGCTAAAGGTTATGTTTGCGATGTATGCTAGATTTTATTTGACTCCAATTGCCCCCAGGGTGATCACCATTACCCCTACGTTGGTGTAATGGGAGTCAAATCTGTTTTTTTTTTAACTTTTATAATTTCCAAAGTTGATTGCCAAAGTGACTGAAATTGATCTCTAATGATAGTTTAATAAGTAAATTATGTTTACAGGCGGTTGCAATAAATACTTTCTTTTTAATTAAAATTTTATTTGAGTTCTCGCTTAAGTGACCCCATTACCCTCTTTTACTCTACTATCTCTTTACGGATAGTACCTGCCTACTTCAATGTTTTATTAATGGCTTACTAAGCAGCGTTTGAATAAAGCTCGTTTAGCCCTTAACCAATTCGTCTTTAGCACAAATTGATCCTAACCTCAACGGATATCTACTGAGATTTGAGGCTTAGGTACATTGTTTGGGTGATTTTCAACAAGTGATTTTTTTGTATCATTTCGGTGAGATTTTTCTATTACAATGTCTTGTTAATATATCTTGTAACGAAAATAAACTTTAATCTTATTTGTAACATATGCGTGAGTGGACATCATGTAACATCAAAACTTACTGAAATATTTAAGATTGAATTTTTGGGAGCCCACAGAAATGAAAAGGGTCCACTGAAATGATAAATCGTCCACCGAAATGACTAGACTGTGCACCGGAATGAAATTAGCCCACTGAAATGATACAGCCAAGGACATCATTTATTTTTTAGGAGGATTCCGTAGATTGTCTGAAACGAATCTAAATAAATTCCATAGAGATATCACTAGACTGTATTTGTGATATTTATTAAATATAAGATCAAACTATTATATTAGAGAAAAAAAGTTATTTTTTTTGCGGAACGAGTGTTGTGTTTTTACCCGACTGCGCGACGCAAAGGAGGATAATGTGTTTATCAGTCTATGTATGTATGTTTGTTTCTATGTAGAGACCAAATGCATAGGCCGATTTTGATAATTCTTACGTCAATCGATTCGTCTTAACCTTGCAAGTGTCACTAGAAACATGACAGTAATCAAAATTCACCACGGCGACAACCAGACGCCATATTGTCAAAATGAAAAAAAAAGTCGATGAACTATGTCAAGTGGGGTGTCGTTGAATAGGTATTTTAAAATTATTTTTAGGTTTCTTTTATCATTTTTCATTTAAAATAATAGTTTAGGATATATAACGATTTAAAGTTGTTTAACGAAACAATCCCCTTCGGTCGCTAATTTTCTTAGTTATTTATTTTAAGTTATAAGTTTTTATTTCAAGTATAAACGATATGAAGGAAATTAAAAGGAGATTACAAAAAGATACATGTCATATCATAACTAAAAAGTATAAAATAAAAAAAAATATTAAAAAATAAAAAAAACCCGACTGCCACTGAAAATACCGAAATAAGTTTGATAGCAGGCGGTACCCATTTGCCAATCATAAACCGAAAGAAAATTAATGGGTACCGGCTGCTATCAAACTTATTTCGGTCTTTTCAGTGGCAGTCGGGTTTTTTTATTTACTGGTAATAATAATAGTGTTCTGTATGTAAAACTTCAAAATGTACTAAATCAACTCTTATATTTTTACGACACAATGATTTAATAAGAAAAAATATAAAAATAATGTAAGTATGTTCAAAAGAGCTAAACACTTCATCTTCATCAAACATAACAAAAAAAAATAGATCACGTTATCGTAAATAATAATTATTGTAAACAGTTTGGCTATATAATCCGATTATGTACTTATGCGAAAAGAATCAAAATAGCGCAATCACTAGTCACTATTGCAACAGATTGAATGAATTCAATGAATCGATCCTGCTTCTTTTTTTCTAGCATATCTCTCCCTGTCTTTTCTAAGAAACTCTTCGCGTGTGACGTCATTGCTCTTAATTCTCTCTTTTCTTCTTTTTTCATATAACCTTCTTTTTTCTAACCTTTCCTTTCTGGTCTGTAGCTTAGGTCGCGGCATCCTAAAATCCAAATCATAATTTTTAAACATTGAACATCACATTATCGTTGAGAATACACATTGTCTAGAAGTAAGTACATCTATTATCCATTTTCTAACAAGATATTTTAAACTGTTTTTTTATTGTATTGTGATAAATAAAAGAAAAAAAACAAATATTAACACATCAAATTAATCCCAAATATCGAACCTACAATATCTAGAATTATCTCACCAAATGTTTATGATATTTTAATCTTAGACTCAAGGATCTCTAAAACTTATGATTTTATCATTTCTAAGTTAAATTTCATTTAAGTGGACTGTTGTCGGTATAACAGTCCACCGAATCCACTGAAATGATAACACCGAGGTGATAAAAATAATAAGTTTTACATTTAACTCCGATATTAGAATTAATATTAAAATGTCAACACTGCTGTAACAAAACATATCTTACGGCGAATTTAAAACACAATTTTGAAATAAATTGAATGAACCTAACACGAGCTATAACGGCCACAGAAATGACACTATTTTTGTCCCCATATCACTGAAATGATATACTTACTTTTCGGCGGGAATCCACGATGATTTTGTGACGCGTTCGTGCGCTCCAACGAATGGAGGTGGCCTGATTCGAAGTAAGGAAAGGCACGGGGGGCGCAAAAATGCTATGTTGACGAAGTTACTCTACTAAAACTTACTGTCCACCAAAATGATAACTTTTTACAGGACAAAAGTAGACTGTTTAATACAATGTATAAGAAATAAGATAAACAAACAATATTAGTTTTTTTCTATGGGTCATATTATAATTTATTCATACAAAATTCGATTTTAGTCCAAATGTTAAATACAACTGCAGGGCAAGATATTTTACGAGTGAAATTCGATTCAGGACAGGTCACCGAAATGATAAAATGACACTTTGTAATTAATTTTATTTATGTAATAGAGGACATTACTCAACAATTTTTTTTGCCATGGTAGAGAAGTACCTATTATACTATGAAAAGTAATCAAAATCGTAAAACCAACACATTGCACTACCGTTCTCAGGCTTGCCGTGTATTTTTTTTGCTTTTGATATTCACCCGTTTATTAATTATTGAAAGCCATTATACTTCACTTTGAATATAACTACAGGCCACACGGGGATAATAAATAATAACAATTTTGTCCTGCTTGTTACCAAGTTTTTCAAAGTTTAATTTATACCTCATTAAATATGAGGTAACAATGATTACATGTTAGAACAAAACTAGACCTATTATCTGTTCTGTGACAGGATATTATAACTTAGTCCGTCGAAATAAGGTGCTAAAATGTAAAAACGTAATATGCACTTATGACGTTTTTGTTCATGTTGTCACATTTTGCAGTTCATGTGTAGGGTAGTGGGTAGTAGGGTTTTAAAAGCAGCGTATTACCATTACATATATGGTATTACTATGAAGCAACAGACATTAAAAGTTTATATCAGTCCCTGTTGACATAAAAACATCTATAGCAGTCGTTACGCGTTGTTGCAGCCTAAAAAGTTCTTACTGCATTGCTTCGATATATCGCCATTGAGTTGTGGAGGTCAGTGGCGGTCGATTAACGGAACATATCGAATTTCAGCCCAACCCGCAGTTAGACTGGCAATAGCAAAACCCAGACTCCGAGGTGTAAGATGGTGAAAGCTTCGGATGTGACTGGGATTAACACTTTTTTTTTCCGTGCGGGAATCCCCTCGGATACCCCCCCCCCTGCCGGAGCCGGAAGGGGAGGTTATGTCGGACTCGAACCGACTAAAACCGCACACTGACTGTGGGTCGTGGTGCTAGGCCGGAGGTGAGGTTGTCATCGACATATCCCTCGCACCCCGGCTGACCCAGGGCCATCCCTTACGGTTTGGCCCTCCTCGGGGACTGGGATTAACACTAGGATGAAGTAAAAGAAGGATAGAATTAGTAGGATCATTCTATTAAAAAAGTTTTTTTTTTTCATGTAAAACCAAAAATGCAATGTCATTGTCTCTGTCAATGTCATTTTTGTTCCGTTCTTTCAACTCAAATTAAGATTTTTTTATATTTTATCCGCATTCTAGATTGCATAACACAAGCTAGTTGAGCTTACCATGGGTCTAGATAGCGTTGTGTAGAATGATGTGGAATATTAATAAAATAAAAAATTTCGAACGCCGGGCCCTAAGTAGGTTCCTGCTAATTTTAAAGCCATACCTCCTTTGGTACTTTGGTGGCATCTAATTTATGAAACAGATTAGAAATAGTTCTAAGTTCACCGGGGATTACCTTAGCATGAATAACTAAAGTGAAAAGCGGTATCAAAGTACAACGGAACTGACAAAACGTCAAAACTTTGAGTTATGCTCGCCTTTGTACATTTCATTTCACTATTTTATATAAATGTACCTAATTTATGTGTACATAAAGAATAAAATAAAACTAAAAATGCACTAGATCAATGTTTAGCCGGTTATAATGGCAAATACCCGAATGCTCTGATTGCAATTAGTTTTTTATTACCTACCCTAACCTATTTTGTAATCAGAAATTTCGAGTCTCGGGAGATTTCATATTCACTACAATTATCAATATGTTTATTTCACTCCGTGGCGCAGTGGTAGTGCACGCGACTGCTGCACGAGAGGTCGTGGGTTCGATCCCCACTTTGGATAAAGTATTTGTGTGATGAGTACGACTATTTATTCGATGGCTGGGTGTATTTTATCTATATTAATTATATATTTACGAAAGAAATGTATATAAGTATATTTATCCGTTATCTAAATCCATAACACGAGCCAATGATAGGTGCTGTGTGATATGTAAAAAAATGTAATCATTGCTTTTTGTATACTTCTCTGCCATAGTTGTCCCAAATACTGATGTAATTCTACATTCTAATGAGGGAAACTACACGTTTTCCTCCAAGACAATAATTTATTTTCCTGTAAATAAAGTATGGGATATTAAACAAACAACAATTTTGAACACAACAAGCTAGCCATATTCATATCGTCAGACTGAACAAATGAAGGGCCATTACAAACATATTCGTGCAGCATGCAATCAGTTACAGTGACATAAGTGATTGCTGGAAAGCAACTTGCTAGCAAGCAACGCAAAAGCGAGCAGAAGTACGTAACTAATCATTAGTTTTCTATTTACTTTAAAATTGTAGACGTTGAACTGTACTGATATACGGCAGTTGTGCTGTTGCAACTTAACGATAGTTCTGTGCTCGTATATATTATCTAAAGTAAAGCCAACGAAGCGAGAGAAAAAAGGTAAACAAAGTTTCAGCGGTTCCAAACATATATCACTTCAAGCGCATTCCAGACAGGAATGAAATTGTTCATAAAATGGCGAATCTGACAATTCAGAACCGCTGTGCTGACTGTTTCCTGTGCTATGAAACACGTAAAAACAGCTGTCGCTCGGCCATAGTCGCGTACGTGTGACATGTGCGACAAGGACAGAGAAAATAATCGCTAGTTATCGCAACGTAACTCAATAATGGTCGCTTTGTTTACCTGTTCTCTCTCCTCTCGTTGGTTTTACTTTAAACGCGCATCAGCGGCAGTCAGTTATAAATGGAGGTTTATCTTGTCAGTATTTGTTTCATTGTAACTGCCGAATTCCTACCACCCGGTCATGGACTACAATGGAAGACCTGGAAGCCCCTTAATAGACTGAGGTCCCAGGTTAGCTGTTGCGGGGCAAACCGGGTAAAATGGGGCTATATGGATGCAGAAGGTGGGGGCTGTGACTGTGACACACAACACACAATTTGGTGTAAGGGTAGATTAGACCTTGAGGAAGGACTGAATACGCTAAGTATGTTTGGTCGCGATAACCGACATCCACGTGGGTGAAACCGCGGAAAAAAGCTAGCAGGAAATAAACCAAGAAAAGGGAAAACCCTGAATACCGTGATTACGTAGCTACTTGCATTCCAAATATCAATTTAGTCTATTGTCATCTATTGCTTTTATATTTAGGATATTATACGTATATGATTGTGATGTGTTTTGTGCATTTAAATAAATATAAAAAAAAAATTGCTGAACATTGAACTGTGCCACAGTACCTAATTCTCCACCTGCATCTAGTCTAACAGATACTTATAATAATTTAAACTGTAGGTAGAATAAAATATATAAAAGTATCATAGGATATTAATTATCTGTATTTAAACGTACAGTCAGCATCAAAAAGACTAACGTATTAGTTTAAATTTCGTTTTCTTACCCCCTTCCAGTTGACTGATTGTTATAATATTTGGACAATAATACCATTTAAATCAATAACACAGTTTGATTTGTTCTTAATACTAGAGCTTTAAGATCATTTTAAGACTTCATCGTCAAGATATTTATGACGTTAACTTGGTGCTGTACAATATCTTCTGTTAAATCTTTCTGTTAATCTTTTAAACTATGCAATTTTTACCTTAGATTTGCCTGCAATTGGTAACCAACAAAGCTATACAAAACAAACCAACCGCAACATAACTCACGGTTATTCCGCACTAAATTTAAGATCTGCAATTATAAATCGCGATCTTCAGTGAGAACTTATTACAGGATGAGTAATGTCTTTTCGTGGCACAGCAATGTTCAGGCATCCTTTATTTCAGTTAAATTTATTCTGCCAATACATCACACGTGGTGGAAACGCATTAAAATACTTGTACGACACAATAATTCATAAACATTTCTTAGAAAGGCCTCTGTAGAAGTTACAGACACTTGGCACAGTATTGGCTAATAAACTAAATTAATAACACAGAGCTTGTAGTTTTATTTTTCTATGGTAGTTTTGAATTTGTACGTTTCGTTTACGATATTTAGTGCAGGTGCATCAGAATTAAATGTGTTTTGTAGAAATACAACCATTTTAACGGGTTATATTGCTATTTATTGTATAAAGATCCCAAATTACTTGTATTTCAGGCTCCCCATGACCATGGCTGTTGAAAAAACTAAGAAACTTCAGAATCAGTATAGTATGAGTATAGTTCAATAAAATTGCTTAATCAATAATTTAGCATATTGCAGTCCACTGCTGGTCAAGCAAATTTTACTAAAGCAGTCCATTGCTGGACATATGCCTCTCCGAAAATAGGAAGACTTTGACCTACTGTTTCCAAGTCGGTCAGATGTGTTGGCACAAGGTTTTATTTCGAGATTTCCTTCTCTTGCAGTGATATCGTCTGCTTATTTTTCTGTTGGTCGCCTAGCTGATTTCTTTCGTATCCAGTCCATCTCTACTATTCAGATCGTCAGTCAATCTGGCTGAGGGACGTTCCACCTTCCGTTTTCTCCTTGAATTTGGTTAATTTATATCTCGTCGCTTTCTAATATTTTGATATGTAGTCAGCGTCATAAATATCTTGACGACGAAGTCTCAAAATGATCTTAAAACTCTCGTATTAAGAGCAAATCAAACTGCTTTATTGATGTATAGGGTATTATCCAAACTAAAAGTGTCTACCAAATATCGGAACTGTCGGTCAACTGGTACGGGGTCAAAAAACGTAATTAAGATCATTTTGAGCACTTTGTACATCATAATCGTTCTGTGCTGACTGTACAATGTACACTCTAAATATTAATTACAGTTGATACGATTAGAATAAATTTTAAAAAATCAAATTTAAATTTGTTCATTCCAAAATAACACAATTTAATTTACATTATCTGTCCTGTTTCAAAAACCTTAAAATTCAAAATATTAGAACACAGGAAAACGCGAAACAATTCCGTTTTATGGCTTCCGCCCCTCGCATTATTAAAATGAAGTTTTTATGTGTCAAAAGCACCGGCTTTGAATTTTGCTTTAGCTTTTTTGAATTTTTAGCCCCTGGCATGACATCCATACTAATATTGTAAATGCGAAAGTATTTATGTCTATCTGTTGACTACAATTTCACGCCTAAACGTCTGAACCGAATTTAGATACGATGTACCTACCTACAATTATGGTTCTTAAGTGTCGCTGCAATGCAATTAGATTATTGGATTTCTTACAAATACACCTAAGTAGCCGGAACCCGGGTCTCTAGTATGTATTATGAAATCAGATTCGAAGATGTGTACTAATTTAAACATTATAAAAAAATATTAGGATTTTGAATTTCCTTACACAAATTATTCTAGAAACGTTACTACAAGAGGCATGCACTTCGAATTGAAGGAAGCTTTTAATTAAATAATAAAATTTATCTATTACTTATTTTTTATGAAAGTTAATAAAATGTAAAAATAATTTTTTGTTTAAAAAATAAATATAAAAGCAAAAATCCTTTTCAAATACATACTTAATTAAAACAATCTAAGTACGCATCATTTTCTTTTATTAAAATAAATTTCTAAAATATGCAATTTTGAGAAAAGTCATAAATAATACCCGCTTCGTTTGAAAGAAAAAATGGAAAATCTCCCTCATAACTCTCCATTCTTATAAGTTTTGAAAGTTTTACACCTGAAATTATTTTTATATTAAAATTATCTCTAGGTATATTAAAATTATGTATTTATCATAATACGCATAATAAGTATATTATGTAGGTATAATGCTATTACGAGTATAACCCAGAGCATAGATATAAGATTAAGAATAATGGAAAGAGTAGGAAGTTTACCGACTAATAATAAATTGTTTATGCCGGTTACTAGTTGCTTAATATTCCACTTACAAGAATCAAGTTATTTGAATCAAGTTGAAAACCATTAATTACTATTTAAATCATATGAATAATTAATGATTAATCATATTATGATAAACTTTGTAACAACAATCGAGAGCAAGACATTGCTAAGATTACTTATAAACATACATACATACATACATAAAATCACGCCTGTTTCCCATAGGGGTAGGCAGAGATCACGGATCTCCATTTGCTACGATCGTGACATACTAGTCTCGCTTCATTCACTCTCATTACATTCTTCATGCATGCTCGTCGGTTCAGGGTACTTTTCTAACAATTCCCGAATTGGATTACTTTTATTTATGTTTATATTATTAAAAGTCATAACAATAATCACCGGGATGGGTATACTTAAATAAAAATTCCACAGTTTAATTATTTATACTTACAACACCAAAAGAACATTTGGGAATATCATCATAAAACTCACCTATAAAGTTTTCAAAAATGTAATAAAAATTTATCTTAATAACTTATTAAAGAGCTAAACTGAACTCTTATTACCTCGCCTTGTGACTTTGCTTTAATATCTTCTATAAATAAAATGTCCGTGTCAAGTGGACAAATTTTATAATCACATTAGGGGTAATCGTAAATTACAGACATAGGGAACACTGACATTAATCACACAGGAGGTATCTGAGCTATCACCAATTAGAAGCTTCAAAATCTACGGGTAGTCTTAAATTATTATGTACTAGCTTTTGCCCGCGGCTCCGCCCGCGTGGATGTCGGTTATCGCGACCAAACATAGCCTGTCCTTTCTCATGGTCTAATCTACCCCTTTACCAAATTTCATCATCGGTTCAGTGGTTTAGGCGTGAAAGCGTAACATACAGGCAGACAGACAGACAGACAGACAGACAGACAGACAGACAGACAGAGTTACTTTCGCATTTATAATATTAGTATGGAAGTATGGATTGTCATCATCATCATCATCATTACATAGTATAAAGCAAAGTCGCTTTCCGCGTCTGTCCATCCCGGCTCGAAGAGGAGAGCAGAATTCTATCACGTTGGAAACAGAGTTTTGAGTAATTGCAGTAAAGTCTATTTTTGCATGTGCACTTTTTTGTTCTTAAGAATGCTTAGACGCGCTGTGTGTGAAATAATAAGAGGAGCCGACCGGCTCGCTCGTTCAGCCGATCGGCTCCGATTACGCGCTCTTTCTCTTCCAGCCAGTCTATGTGAAATGGTTGGCGGCTCCCACAGAACAGTTAAAGGAGGTCTCCTTTAACTGTTCTGTGGCGACTCCGCTCCGGCCAACTCCAAACGTATACGATCCGGTCTGTGTGAAAAGAATAAAGCGAGCCGATGCTCTCCGAGCCGGTCTGTGTGAACGGACCCTAAAACTACGCTCGGATTTCGATGCGGTTTTTTTATAGATAGAGTTATTGAAGAGGAAGTTTTTTAAGTATAATACATGCTTAATATAGTAGAGGGTGCAGCGGGAACGGGACCTGACGTCACGCGTTTTAGTAGTGTAGTGTTTTGTCAGTATAGCTTTGCTGAATTTTATTACATTTGAGAAAATGAAGGGAGTGGTGATGTTGGGCTCAAATTCACTAATACCGCACCATGTTCTGTTAGGTGTAGAGTAAACCCTTTTTACAGTGCGAAAATCGTCCTAAACAGATCGGGGGGGGTAGCCGTTTCGTGTAGTTGGAGCCCTAAAAATCCGACTATTCATCCATACTAATATTATAAATGCGAAAGTCACCCTGTCTGTCTGTCTATATGTTACGCTTTCACACCTAAACCACTGAACCGATTATGATGAAATTTGGTAAAGGTAAGGGTGGATTAGACCTTGAGAAAGGACATAGGGTATGTTTGGTCGCGATAACCGAGATCCACGCGGGCGGAGCCGCGGGCAAAAGCTAGTGCTACATAACTTCGATATCGCCAATTAGTTGTGAAGGTCAGACAGGCAGACGCTTCATGAAAAAAAAAGTTCAACCTCTACACTTTAGACTGAAAAGCTGGCCCCAACTTCAAGAATGTCTGGTTCAATAAATAAACAAAATGTCTTTTGTATATTCCTACAAATCCCTGCTTCTTGTTATCCGTTGATCTTAGAATCCGGGACGCGAAAACAAAAGGAGCAGGCTGTATTATTAGAACGCAATTAACACCAAGGGACTGACGATATCTCTCTCCGAACATGAGATAAGATTTGCTTTGTTACGCTTCCGTCGCGATAAAAGAGACGTTCCGTTTTGTCCCAAGTGAGCAGCAGGTGCTGGATACTTAGTAGTCTGACAGTTAGATATACTTATCTAAAAGTATAGAGTATCTATTCCACCAATATATCTTGGAAATTATTAGTAACTAATTTACATTCTCTTTAAATAGCCAGATAAAACGGTTTCATCAAAATGCAATGAGACGAGTATCTAAATTAGATACTGAAGCTACAGAATATATTGTATTCTTAGAGTAAAATTGATAAGTATTCAAATAGGTACCTATTATCGGGAGGTCCGATTGAGGAAGTACCTTTGCCCTACAGAATAACGCGGTTATATAACCTCGTGTTGTGTTCCCGGTGGTGAGTAGAGTAACCAGAGCTCAGGATCCATTATAGTGTTGATATTTATTTATTTAGTGTCTTATAATATAACACATGCTAAATTATAATAAGTTACTCTTATATAAAAAAACCTGTCAAATCACATAGGTACACCCACAGACGGCGGTTTTAGTCGGTTCGAGTCCGACTCCGGTGGGAGTCCCTTCCGGCTCCGGTGGGAAAGGTGTCCGAGGGGATTTTTGCATGTAAAAAACAGATACATTAATTACCCATAGTACTAATAATTAATTGAATTGTGATCAATTTTATACTTTATCATCATAAAGTTGGTATACAGTAAAGAGTTATAGTATGTATATATGATTTGTGTAACTATAAAATTTGAGGAAATGCAATATTAGAAAAAAATAAAAGCTAGCATACATACATATAGTCACGCCAGTAAATCCGCGAAGGGTTCGGCAGAGGTGTCGTAACACCCACATTTCGCCATCTATGATTTTCGGTCCCATATAATAGAGGGCGAGCCTACTGCCATCAAGCGGACAATTAGTCATAAGCTGTATATTTTGTGGCCGGTCGGGTCCGGACTAGACTTCGGGCCCGGGAAGCCCGCGCAGAGCGAAGGCGAACCGGACGACGGAGATCGCAGAACGACCTCCGTCCTCCATGAGCGCTGGCCTGGGGGTAACCGGTGGAGCCGCCTGTCATCCTAGCAGAAGCAGGCCGCGGTGGCGGCGCAAAGTGCGCCTCCCCTTAACCGGGGCTAGATAGGGATACTGTGGTCCCCACAACCCGAAGGGGGCCATTTCGAAAGAGATGGTCCTGGGTCTGCCGGAGTGCGAGAGATATGCTTTTGGCAGTCTCACCTCCGGCAACCAAGGACCCAAGACGACGTGCTTTTTAGTCGGTTCGAGTCCGACATAACCGCCTCCACCGGCTCCGTGGGGGTGGTAAAAATCCGTGGGGATTTATCGCACAATAAAAGAGAAAAAGAAAGGCTGTATATTTAAGGTCGGATAGAGAGCAGCCCTATCCCTTAGTTGACTTCTACGACACCCAAAGAAGAGACGGGGTGGCCCTATTCTACTTCACCGGGGACCATTTTTTCTTTTTTTCGTGCATAAATCCCCACGGATACCTTCCCCGCCGGAGTCGGAAGGGGAGGTTATGTCGGAGTCGAACCGACTAAAACCGCACCCTGACTGAAGGTCGTGGTGCTAGGCCGGGGTGAGGTTGTCTTCGACATATGCCTCGCAGCCCGGCTGACCCAGGATCATCCCTAACGGTCTGGCCCTCCTCGGGACCTCCAAGCTAACACATACTTATTAGCGGCTAACCTGCGATCCGCCCTGTATTATACTTCTTATAAGGCCACACATAGTCCACTGCTAAACATAGGCCTCTCCCATAGACTTCCAGAATGACCGATCTAAAGCAGCCCGCATCCAGCGCTTCCCGGCGACCTTGATGAGGTCGTCCTTCCACCTGGCCGTTGGTTGGGCGTCCTACACTACGCTTGCCCGTACACATACTAATATATTATTTTAATTAAAGTCCAAAGCGTCATTATTGTACAGTGTACTGAACAAACTTCACAGGTAAAAAATCGCAGTCTCGTCCTTTTTGACTGTCAGCTTATTCAATCAAACAGAGGATCCAAATAATATCAATATTGGTGACATGGGAGCCACCTGCCACATGATGTCGACATTTTATCTTCATTACTGTTTTTATATACCTTCCAAAATACACCTTGCCTTCGCAAGACCGCAGTATAAATCAATACACGCTACGGGTCATTAGGTTTGGGAATGTTATCTAAGATTTTAAGGTATATCTAATAAAGTCGTCATGGGAATTGTGTAACTTTAAAAATGTTTTAGTTGATATTGAACTGAAACATTTGGGATATTTTTATCCCTGGAATAGATTCTGAGTGGTTAGTTAGTTAATTTACCTGGGCTGTTCCGCACTTAGCCTCTTGATTGGGCCATTGTGCGTACCATCTTACCTCTCATTCCAACCAACCCAGATCCTCCCAAAAGCCAGCAGCCTTTTCAGGTTTCCACATGCTTCCCGGAGCGACCCTGGTGACTGGAGGAATTTCACCCGTTGTTCGGCCACGCTCATGCACTCTGTAAGCACATGATGTGGCGTTTCTTCTGCCCTCATGCAGCCTCTGCACAGGGGGCTGTCCGTCACACCTATTGTAACTAGATGCTTGTTCCCAGGGGTTGCAGAAAGGGCGAGCGGAGAAGCGAGCTAGTGTCGTAAATAAATACAGTGTGTAAAACATAACTAATGCTTTTAAGAGTAAGTACTATTCAGTACATTCATCATACGATCTCTGCCTTCAATGGAAGTTAAATAACATACTTATAGATTTTAGTCTTGAGATAATATTTGAGGATAGTGATGTGAAGAAATAAATGAATAAAATAAAAATAAAATAAATAAAAAAGTTTTTAACCGCATTTTATAATCCAAGTTCTAAATATGAAATTACTCAAAATGTAAGTAGACATAGACTAGCCATGATCAAAGTGTAACATTTACTATGAAAAGACGTGCCTATAGGACTATTTACTTATCTACTCAAAACAATATTAGTAACCGAAATTACTAATATTCCTTCGAATCTAACCCCTTCAACAAATTTTTTAATGAATTTAAAGCGTTAATTAACTATACAAATGGAATACCACAGGAAATCCCCTCTAACTAAACTTTATTGCTTGTGCTTGGAGTGGGTCCACGTCGGTAGTGTAATGGCCAAGATTCGAACCCGGGACCTCTCGATCGTAAAGCCGACTTCTTAATCTCTAATCTATCGACGCTTCACCCGTCAAAAATCTTATCATTCATCATGACAAAACAATATTAAATTATGTTTAACATTAATAAAACATCAATAAAAGCCTCCGAATTACATTAAAAAGAATTCGAAAAGCACCGACTACACACCATAAAATTATAATTCACTTAAAACATAAAAGTTCATAATAAGTTATAAAGTTATAAAAGCATCAATTATTCTGATTTATGTGCACTCACGTAACATAAACTTCACGTCTCCAAATCAAAATACATCAAAATTTTGCCTTTTTTATAAACGTCCTTAACTTCAAAATGACCTATCAATATAGAACCGTGGCCTTTACTTAAAAACCTTCTGTTTCTGGTTAAAAGAGGAAAATTTGAGAGTAATGAAAGGTCTGACTGGCTGGTTTCTTAAGTCTGTGAATCCAATATCAAGATTCTAAGCAGGTGTGTTTTAAGACAAGGCGCCTCTGTAGACGCTACACACGGTTCAAAAGGAACGACAACATGTTGTAAATTTATTGTGTTTCACGGCATTTTGTCCTATATCCATACTCATATTATAAATGCGAAAGTAACTCTGTCTGTCTGTCTCTCTGTCTGTCTGTATGTTACGCTTTCACTCCTAAACCACTGAACTGATTTTGATGAAATTTAGACTTTGAAAAAGGACATAGGCTATGTTTGGTCGCGATGACCGACATCCATGCAGGCGGAGCCGCGAGCAAAAGCTAGTACTTAAATAAAAATGAATCACCCTTAGTACCTACGAAAATAACTTTCTAATAACTGCATCAAATTCCATAATTCTTTTCGTTTGTTTTAAATAAATAATTAATAGAACCCATACATAAGCTCAACAATCCATTATTACCCTGAGATACTTACTTTTTGTAAATACCGTATTGGTTTCCGTGGAATAGAATAGGGACCCCATCTCTTCATGTAGGTGTCACAGAAGGTAAAGGGATATGGCTGTCTTAATCCGACATTAAACATACAGCCCATGACTAAGTGCCCCCTTAACGACAATAGGCTCGCCCCCTACGTGGGACAGAAGATCATAGTTGGTGAAATATGGGTGTTAATACTGTTAATACACCTCTGCCTACCCCTTCAGAGATTTATAGGCGTGAGTATATGTATGTATGAAAAGGGTCCATATTGGGTTGCATAAAATTGAAAGTCCTAATTTCGAAATGCATAACTGGTTTTAGCATAATCATCTTTTCGCATAACGCTGTTTCGGCATAAAATTTTCACGCATAATTTCTTTCGTACATGTACTTTAGTCATAATCATCTTTAACCATAAAATTATTGGGCATAATGGTTTATCATATAACGATATTTAAACATAATTTAACTCCTTACTTTTTTACCAGTGGCTGATATATCCATTTATTTTGCTGATTGGAAAACAAATATATCTGAAGAAGAAGGTAAATTTGTATAAAAATAATTAGCTCGATGAGTGCGATTCGCTTCTGGCACTTCGCCGGCCGCTACCGCGGCACGCTCGCTTAGCTCGCTCGGCTCGTGCGTCGTTTGTTATGTTCTAACCTAACCTAACCTACCTAACTTTTATTTAACCTAAACCAAAGCTATTGCAATTATATTAGGACAATTAGATTATGCCATTCAAGGGACACCCAATTTATTTTTATAATAACATTTTTGTTTCTCTTTTACAGAAACCATAGCGACATGGTTCAGGACCAGCATTTTTGCAGGCTATTGCCGCAAACCTAAAATTACAATAAGTAATAAAAAAATATTCCTTATTATTAATCAATCAATCAATAATGAATGACATTACATACTTTGATTTATCGTATTTGTTTCATTTATGCGTTAAGATTATTATGACTTTAAAATTTATAGATAACAAAGTTATGGTCAAGACAATTAGGGAAATTGATAATTATGCCAAAGAATACGTTATGCGTCAAGACCATTATGCCAAAAAACCATTATGCGAAGTGACTATTATGCTAAACATTTTATGCCATTCGACATTAGGATAGAAAATGTTATACGAAAAAAGGGGCACCCGTATGAAAATAGTTTAACATTCGATATTTAAAAATTAATATGAATCAATGCAAATATTTGTATGCATGAATATGGCTATTAGCATTGGTCTAGGTGTTTCTATGAATAAATAAGTATGTATTTCCGAAAAAAAAATGTATCTAAGTATGTTTATCCGCATTCTAGATTCCATCTAAGATCTAGATAGAATACCAGCAGAATGTTGTGGAATATTTATTATTTATTTATTATATCAGCGAAACATGTTATCCGTATAACACGAGATATCGCAACGTGTAAGAAAAAACGTCGGGACGGCTTGGGGCGCCGCGTCTCCCGATGTCGTCTGCCTCTGTCGGCACTTTTTCTATCCGTGACTGTTTTAGTAATCGTACACCGATCTGTTTAACTTACCGATCAGGCCTATGATCAGGTAGCGATGAATGAATCGAGTAAAAACAATAAACCGTTGCCTACTTTATAGTTTTTTAGATGCGATTTTTTGAATGAGGAATATTTTTAAGTGAACGAATGAGCACGGAGCGAATGGCACACCAGGTTTGTAAGGTACAGGTGAAATGAGGGAAATATAAATGAGGCGTATATAATATGTATGTATGTAGGTATGAAAACTCATCGTGGTGCTTTGAGCAGTTTTCGTAAAAAAACGTCACGTCACGCTGACAACGAGTCGAAAGACAAACAGTTGCTAGATTGTGACATGATAAACGAAAAAGCTGTCTACGACCACCTTAATTGGCCATAACATAAATTTAAAAATTTAAAAACCCCAGATACTCCCTGTTCCCACTTTAACCCCCATAACTTTTGAACGGCTCAACCGATTTTTATCAAACATGTCTAAGAACACTCGCACATAAATCACCTTTAATGCAACAAAAATTAAATCTCTTTATCCGTTCGGGAGCTATAAGGGCACAGACAGACAGACAGGCAGATAAGTCAAACTTATAACACCACTCTCTTTGCGTCGAGGGTTAAATATTTAATTGTTAGGTTGCTCTATTCATATATGGTGAAGTCATATTGACGTGACCTGAAACCGAGTCTCAAGAAAGAGCGTCACCATTAGAGACACCAACAATGTAATAATGTTGGCCCTAAGCTTAATGGTATCATAAGATGATTTTTACTACCCTATAGCAGTAGGTATATATCTACCCTCTTTAAACACGTACCCACTAATAAATTACAGTATTATAACTACAATATATGCTTACTACATGTACAATATATACAAAAATGGGAAAAAAACAGGGGTGGAAGAGACTGTAATTTAAGGCATCATAGAATTCCTCCCCAGATTTCGTACCTACTCCCATAGACTACCTTCGCTCATAGACTTTAGAAACTCTACAGACGTAGCAAATTTAATTTTCTACGTAAGAAATTGCTATTACTTCGGTATAAATTAATATATACATACATCCCATGTCGTGCACACATGGACATTTTAAAGAACCATATTGACAGTAACTTACTCACATAAAGTGACGTTGTTTTTTGTGATGCATTTTGTTAGCAAAGCAAGCAAAAGCTAAGCAATGTCTATAGGTATCTACTTAAAGTATATAAGCCTTTACCTACAATGCATAAATTGATTCCACAAACAACACTACAGAGAATCGATACTGTAAAATCTGTTCACAGAACTCGCTTGTTAAGTGCAGAAGCGAGTATAGATGTAAATTAATCGATGAAAAATGTTGCCATTTTCCACGTAAAGCCGATTGCTTGTAGCATATAGGTATTGTACTATGATGCTACTGATTTTTTCCAATTCTATAGTGCAGGCGCTAAAGGTAGTTGAGTATGCAAAATTCGACTGACGGGAACTATGACTGTATTCTAATACCTGAGACAGTAAATATGGAAAAAACACATCTTGCCGCCGGGTGTGATGGTCCATTCCCACTCTCCCTCTTTGCCCATACAGTAAGCCGTTGCTTTGTTAGATCGTGTTTTGGTATATAGATATAAAACAATAATATTTTCGTAAATTCGTATTTTTTTCAAATTATTATTTAAGAATCCATCTTCACTTTTACCATAAGTACAAACTATAAATTATTACGGAAATAATCATTAAAATGATTTTATATCTTTGATTACATGAGATTTCCTTTACGAATAAGAGAAGAGAGGGTAAAAAAATTGACTAAAAATTTACCTTTTCCTCCATTCATCCATTGGTGAAATTCGGTACTCACAATGCATACTCACTTACCTGTAGCGCCTGGTCTACTACGTCCTACATAATATATATATAAGAATTAGATTATATCATCTATGGTCCTCCTATGTATAATGTAAAAGTTTGTTATTTTTATCATGCTAAAACGACTGAACTATTTGGCTGAAATTTGACACAGAGATAGATTACAGTCTGGAATGACCTATAGACTTTTATCCCAGGAATAGGCCCCCATGGGAAGCGGGAACGGAATCACAATTCCAAATGAGCGAAGCCCTGGGCAACAGCAAGTTTTACAACAAAAATTATATTGAATTTATTGTAAAACAATAGAATGTAGAATTTATTGCTTTATTAAAGTGGAATTGTGAAGAGCAGAATAAAGGGAAATTATAAGGTTAATCGGTTATACATATTGAATAACACACTTGTACTTTTCCACTGACTTTATTTCTAGACCTGACCGGTTTCGCCTTACGGCATTCTCAAAGGTTCACATTGGTGTTTCAAAAATTATAATTCGGAAACACTACAATATTTGCAATATTGTAGTGTTTCCGAATTATAATTTTCATTAAATTAAAAAATCAAAAGTTACAATTCGGAAACACTACAATATTTGCAATATAATTTTCCGAATTATAATTTTTGAAACATCAATGTGATCCTTTGAGAATGCCGTAAGGCGAAACCGGTCAGGTCTAGAAATAAAGTCGGTGGAAAAGTACAAGTGTGTTATTCAATATGTGTAGCAGATTCCACCAAGCGCCATCAATCTCCAGTATAAACAGTTAATCGGTTAGTTTCGTAACTCAAGAGTACTCAATTTTGTTGAATGAGTAGTTTTACAGTTCAGCCTCAGACCGATGTTAACAAACAAAGTACTCAAAACGGTCTTAATTCCTTGATTTTCCCTCCTTCCTGTTAACTGATTGTTCTGATATTTGGTACATACATACCTTTAAAAAACATAACATAAACTCACGCCTGTATTCCCCGAAGGGGTAGGCAGAGGTGCTAGCACCCACATACCTTTAGTACGGACAATAATACAATTTAAACTAATAACACAGTTTGATTTGCTCTTAATACCTTGTTATTAATTATATTTTTTTTATTAGTAAAATTTTTGAGACTTTGTAGTCAAGATCAATCTGACGCTGACTGTACTTTTATTTTTAAGAATTTTTCTATAACATTTCTATAGCAAGTATTTAATCTTAACTATACTTAAACAGTACAACTAGCGCCATCTGTTGTGGAGTAGAAAGCAACACACCGTGAGAAATTTTACATGCATGTGTTTTTTATAACTAGCTGGTAATAAAACCCCATATACCCAAACAAAGCAAGACACAGACGAAGTAACTAGTTCTACACTGTTATAAAATAGGTATATTCCATGTAATATTTTATGAATGTGATTGTGATCACAAGAAGCATTATTTGATTTTATGTTAACTAGGTATGAAAATTATATGAAGCAAGCGTTAAGTAGGTACCTAATATTAATATCTCTGTCATTTTGCAATGATAGGTATGTACTTACTCGACTATAGATGCATTGTCCGCATTCAAAAATAGCAGCAATAAATCATGACAGATACTGATTTTACGCAACAATCAGAGACCCGAAACTGCACTAAGCAAAAAATAGTTATTACTTCATTAATAATATATAGATAGCAAATTATTATTTAAATAATAATATGATTCATATAAATTAATAATATTGATTTTACGAGCGTAACTTATAACTACTTTTGAACGCTGCGATGTTCGTGCATGCTGATTGCCGTATTTATTATTAATAGTATATAGGTACTTACATCATTGTTATTATGCCAGAATATTACAAACTTATATAAAATATATTGTATAAAATATCGAATATTTTATAAAATAAACCCATCGAACGATTATAAAAAATTTCAAACGAAACCGCGGTCTATGGCTAGTACATACATACATATAATCACGCCTTTATCCCTGAAGGGTAGGGCAGAGGTGAATTAACACCCACATTTCACCAATCAATGTATTCGGTCCCACGTAATAGGGTGTGAGCCTATTGCCGCATTCCGGGCACTGTTATTAACTCGAACCGTGCATCTGAGACTGTCTAGCCTGTATATATCTGTCTAATGTTAAACAGCCCTATCCCTTAGTGTTGCCTTGTACGACACTACATAGGAAGAGATGGGGTGGCCAGAATTCTTCTCTGCCGGCTAGCTGTACTAATTTGCATTGCAACATTGAAATTTGTAATTGAATAAATAAATATTCTAAGCAGTACTTTTCATACAAAGCATTGATTTGTAATATGGGTTCTAGGATGCGGATAAACAATTTTTGTGGGTAAACAGAGACCAATGCGACAAATATTTGCACTGAACTCGATCTAGTGACCTCTAGCGAAGGATTCGAATGTTCTTGTACAACGCCCCAGTCACCTTCCAATCATAACAACTAACCATTGTTGATATTGCTCTCGAGTGATTTATTACAAGATTGAAATGTTTGTTTTTTAAAATCTATTTGTGATGTATGTATTTAAAATTAAATAAACCGTCTCACAAACATCGTAAAATTAAGGTTTAACGTCAAAAAACCGGTTCGAGTCCACGGTCGATCAGTTAACTGTGTAAAAATTTGTTTATTTTAACGGAGACCAATTATTTATAAATACTTCCTATAAAATAAATATTGTGTTCTATAATAACTTGACTCCAAATATCATCAGCATACTGGAAACGTATTTTCCTGATAGCATCCGAGGTCAAGGTGAACGGACTCTTCCTCCTCTACTTCGCACGATCTTGGGCGTCCATGGCAGTGAGCCCATTGACACGCTTGTCACCCTCCATGATGATTAGCCAGGACTCCAGCTTTTGACCGCGGCTCCGCCCGCGTGAATGTCGGTTATCGCGACTAAATATTATTCCAAATTTCATCAAAATCGGTTCAGTGGTTTAGGCGTGAAAGCGTAACATACAGAAAGACAGACATACAGACAGAGTTACTTTCGCATTTATAATATTAGTATGGAAGTATGGATAAATGACTAGCCTATGCCCACAGATCCGCCCGCCAGGGGGGTAGGTAACATACCTCCTGATTTAACATAACTTGTTTTTTTTTTTCAACTTAGCTCTGTCTGCAATGTATAGACACGATCTTTTCACAATTTAATGATGGCGCAAAAAGACCTAGAAAACACTATAAGGCTTTGTTCGTGAATAAAACTAAAGTATAATTAAATTCGTGGCCCGCGCGATGCATACAAAATTAACCGTTATGGCACATTAAAATGCAAAGGACAAAGGAAAGAATAATTAAACTAAAGAAGGTGCACTAATTTATAACCTATTAAGATTTCGGTTTATTTTTGAAGAAACTTCTTTAGGCGTAGAAAATTTCATTCTTTTTGTCGTAAAACATTTCTTGATATGGGAAAAAATCATTGAATTTGTGACACTACACACAACGTGTGACACAGCTTTATTAGGTACCTACCCAACTACTTACGGCGAAGCCAAAAGAAGGGGTTATGATCTTGACAGGCTATAATATGTACCTATGTATTTATGTACATTAGTTCCCTCATAGCACCTCAACTATATATTAGAAGCTTAATCGTCCCATGGTTATAGGCTATATGAAGTGTCACTCAATCTTGTGTGGCGCCCTCTAGCGCTCATAAGGTACTGTGTTAAAAATAAATTTGAGATAAATATACCGTGTTTGATATCAAATGAAAGGGCTTAACAAGCACATTTCAAATATGTTTAAATTATTAGCTTTTTCTTTTGTTTTTTTTTTTTTTGTTTAAATATTCCACAACATTTTACACAACGCTATCTAGACCCATGGTAAGCTTTTATAGCTTGTGTTATGGAATCTAGAATGCGGATAAACATGCTTTTTTTTATATACTTTTTTTTTGTAAGTAAATACATACATATTATACATAGAAACACCCAGACCAATGCAAATAGCCATATTCATGCATACAAATATTTGCACTGAGCTGGAATCGAACCCGCGCCTCCTGCGTGGCAGTCGCGTGCACTACCGCCACGCCACATAGGTTGTCAAAACCTTCACTTTACCTTGCCCCAAAATAATAAAAAAAAAAAAAAAAGTTTACAACTGAAACACGACTATCGAAAAATCACGCTCCCTAAAAAGTAATTACTCTAACAAAACAATATATTCTAGGGCAAAGTGGCATACGACCACGGCTACCCTTGATATTTTCTTGTTTGTTACTTTTTAGAACGTGATTTTTCGGTAGTCGGGTTTTTTTAAATCAATTAGCCTATAGCAGTCCACAGCTGGACATAGGCCTCTCCCAAAGTAGGGATATCGAGGCTTTGGCCTACTGACTGCACGTTGACCAGACGGGTTGGTACGGGGTATTTTAAGTTTTCCGTCTCTTTTTAAGCAGTGACCAGTCCAAAATAAATTGCACTTTGGTAGGCAATTGCAATTAAAAATGATGAAAAACGCAGTGTTTTGACATCTTAACAATTTACATTTCATATGCCAAGTTTAAACTCTCCAGGGAAATTGGAACCGTAACAGACTGACATTCGTTGGTCATTACGTATTGACATTGTATATTTATAGTGAATACACCTCACAAGTTGCACGATATGGTGCAAAAAATGGGTATTGTATGTAGACAAGACATTGTTTGAGTTTTATTTTCAATCGGTTTTTTCTGATCGAACGTTTTTCTGTTCATGACATAGTATACATTATTTTATGAACATTAAATATTTATAGGCACCAAGACTCGTGTTGAGGGTGATGTTGGTCGAAATTACTATTGTCAGTAAGAGGCATGGTAAACTCGGCGAAAATTAAAAAAAAATATATGTAAAGTAATTTATAGAAATTTTAAGATGTAAACTCGTCGATGGTCGAGTTTTTAAGTTGGCGAGTTGACACGTAACCACTTTATTTTATTATTAGAATAACCTTAAATGAAAGATTCTATCTAAGTAGGTAGGTTGGACATGATCTTATAAAAACTTGCTCTATTAGTTATGGAAAGCACTATATTCTGGGTTTCACATCAGATCGCCTACCTACTGTCACAGAATAGATAATAGTACTAGCGTACTACTGTGAACATACAATGACCGTTCCCTCGATACGTTGAAGTTACGAATTCAAATATTTTTATTGCTCTGGGCACTGGAGAAAAATGCAGTATTTTAACTTACTTTACCAAATGATCACGCAACATAAAAAAGGTGCAGTTTAACTCGCAAATAAAGGGAGAATTTTGATGAATGTGAACGACTACGAATAAGTCTGTGGAGTCATAGTTTTATACCGGGTGTAAGGGGAACTCTCCTGAAGCCGAAATCCCCTACTTAGCTGTACTCCAGGTACAGTACACATTGGCATGAAAATAAAATATTCGATGTTTTTTTAATATATTTTTTGCATTATTTACTCTCCATCGTGTTAGTAAAGCTAAATGAAGCGATAATTTCATAAAAAAACACCACTGTAAGAAAACCGCTCGTTGTTCTTTTATGAAATTACTTCGGGAGCGTTCTCCTTACACCCGGTATACGGTGAAGACACAGCCCTACTTATGTGTAAGCGAATTCATCCATACTAATATTATAAATGCGAAAGTAACTCTGTCTGTCTGTCTGTCTGTCTGTATGTTACGCTTTCACGCCTAAACCACGGAACCGATTTTGATGAAATTTGGTATAGGGGTAGATTAGACCATGAGGAAGGACATAGGCTATGTTTGGTCGCGATAACTGACATCCACGCGGGCGGAGCCGCGGGCAATATAAAAAACAGGCTTGACTTGTTGGACTGTATGTCCGACATACGTAGTGTCAGTCCTATTAAAATCCACTTAAATTCACTTTATATCTTTCACTCACACTACTAATTAGTGCCCAATCCCGTGCCTTCACAAAACTGTCGTGAATTTCAATGTATGCTACCAATATAAACGCTCAAGGGAAATTAGAACTGTGGCAGACTGAATTTAGCACGACCAAATCCACACTAACCTTATTTAAAATGCACCATTTGTGTCATTACGTATTAAAATTGTTGGTTCCCGGTGGAGTAGAATAGGTCCATCTCAGCTCTTCCTGTGGGTGTTAAAAGGCGACTAAGGGATAGGGCGTCTATTCTCAGTTTTCGCCACTGACTTTGTCGCCACTGCTGATAAATGGTAAAAATATTCACGACTGTCACCAGTGATGACGATTGACACATACTTTCCCAGTTGTAGCTATTAGCTTTGTCGCCAACATCCCCATTATCACCAGTGGGGACAAACGACACAAATATAGTCTCAAATGTCGGCTACCAATCAGGACATACTAGGGTTAAAAAGAAAGAAAAAAGAGCCAACGTAAACAGAGACAACTCGGGCGTCAGAGGTCGCAGAATGACCTTCGTCCCCCTTGAGCGCGGGCCTGAGGGTGAAGGGTTGAGCCGCCTGTCATCCTAGCAGAAAGCAGGCTGCGGCGCTGGCGTGCTTCACATATCTCCCCGTCTCCGGGAACGACTTAGAGACTCCTAGGTCCCCTTCCCGAGAAGGGACATTATTATGAAGAACTTCAATCGTTCAATCGTTTCATAACAAATCTAATTTCTGATAACAATAAGACAGTCAGACGTGTACAGCATTTTAACGAAAAATAGCAATGCAGTAAGCATATTATTCCCCTATCAAAATCCCTGCAAAATAATGTTGAATTTATGCATTCAGTGTACGTCCTAAATCCATTATCTTGTGACAAGTACAGCTGATCCGAAGCCAATAATACTGCACACAATTAGATTCGTATTCTGTGCGTGTAATCAAGGCAGATACTTGGTTGCACATCTGCGACCTACAGAACTCCAATTACAATATTCGTATACATTATTTTCAACGTTAAGTGTACGCAATAAAGCACAAAATGGTAATAACAAATTTTCACTGTCGTTAAAAGGATTACGACCGCAACTGTGTAAAGATTATAATGGCTTAATAGTAGGAAACAAGATTGTTGCATTTATGTGATAATTATTTTTAATATGTAAATTGTGATTATATATAATCGTTATGTTAATTAACATATAAATCTTATATAAGTAAGTGGTTAAGAAGTGTTAACATACATACATTTGATATGTTTGCTATTGTAATGTTGTATGCAAGAATAGTCATATATTTTCAATGTTGAGCAATAAAATTGTTCTTATTGACGTCAATTTTAATTGTACTTAATCTAAGTTTACCACCGCTTCCAAGGCGCTGGTGGAGAAGAAACAGCGCAACAAACTCCACTGCGGCATTTTTAGACGTCAATTTACAATAGTTATTTTCTTAAAGCTAAATGTGGACGAATGTACATTCCGCGTCTGGATAAACAATACATCACCACAGGTATATAAAACACTTTATAATGAAGAATTAAATCAAAGTTACATAATGTAACAAATACGTCACGTAACTAATACAGTAATTCTGTACACTATTATAATTAATGAATATCTTTATACCTACCTAACTATGTGTCATGCAATAAATGGATTCAATTACTATTTTACTTACCTGTAACTACTCAATGAGAAATAAGGTTTTTATTCGCTTGCAAGTAATTAAATATACTGCATAAATGGCTAATTTAATTTTATATTTTCTTGCTGCTTACAGGAATTGCTGATCCGATTGTTATTTGATATTAATTTCAATTTGATTAGTGTAGTGGTTTTGATAGAAAGGCGGGAGGCGGGAGGCGGGAGGCGGGAGACGGGAGGCGGGAGGTGGGAGGCGGGAGGCGGTAGGCGGTAGGCAGGAGTCGGGGTCGGAGTCGGAGTCGGAGTCGGAGTCGGAGTCGGAGTCGGAGTCGGAGTCGGAGTCGGAGTCGGAGTCGGAGTCGGAGTCGGAGTCGGAGTCGGAGTCGGAGTCGGAGTCGGAGTCGGAGTCGGAGTCGGAGTCGGAGTCGGAGTCGGAGTCGGAGTCGGAGTCGGAGTCGGAGTCGGAGTCGGAGTCGGAGTCGGAGTCGGAGTCGGAGTCGGAGTCGGAGTCGGAGTCGGAGTCGGAGTCGGAGTCGGAGTCGGAGTCGGAGTCGGAGTCGGAGTCGGAGTCGAAGAAGAACTCAGACTTACAATATTACGTTTGTTTGATCGTAATTGGTTGAGTACAACCGGAGATATAACTAAGAGTCCCAATAGCCGACATCCATACGAGCGGAGCCGCGGGCAAGTTATTTATATTAGCGTGAGTTGATGTGCCTTAACAGAAGAAGAGAACGGTTTGGATTTGAATTTGATTATTGATTCAGGTTCGGGTTCAGATTCGGATTCGAATTAGAGTTCGTTTTTCGATGAAATTTCGCTAATCGCCGGGTTCGCTAAATTGATGATATATTCTTAAGAAGCCCATTCACGATCAGTCCGCCTGCAGTTTCAGATCGTATCGGGCGGTCTCTAGTCGTAGGCCGACAGCGCCCACACACGAAAGTGATTTTGGCCTACCGGCCATTCGCTGCTATCAGTTTTGCGACTACACACGATCAGTTGGGAGTCGACAGTTTCTCAGTTAGTATGATTGCCTACCGGCAATTGTCTGATATCGGTATTGACGACCATTTTAACGACGATGAAAGATGGCGGAAGTGAAATTTTCAACAACATCAATGTGGGTATCATTTTCGAAGTTTTCGTGGTGACTAATTACGAATATTATCATCTATTTGCGATCCAAGATGGCGGATGAGAAATTTCCAATAAAGTCAATATGGGTATCGTTTTCGAAGTTTCCGGGGTTACTGATTGCGAATATATCATCCATTTAGAGATCCAAGATGGCGGACTCAAATTTTTCAACAAAGTCAATATGGGTGTGGTTTACGAGGTTTTTAGAATTGTTAATTAAATTACGAATATTTCATCCATTTAGCCATCTAAGATGTGAACTTGAAATATCCTACAAAGTCAATAAAGGTATCGTTTTCGTTTTCGGGATTGCTAATTACGAATATATTATCCATGCAGTCATCTCGAATTGCTAAATGAATAGTATATTCGTAATAAGCGACCCCAAAATCTCCGAAAACGATACCCATATCGATTTTAGTGAAAATTGCGAGTCCACCATCTTGGATCGCTAAATCCATACTAATATTATAAATGCGAAAGTAACTCTGTCTGTCTGTCTGTATGTTACGCTTTCACGCCTAAACCATTGAACCGATTTTGATGAAATTTGGTATAGGGGTAGATTAGACCTTGAAAAAGGACAAAGGATATGTTTTGTCGCGATAACCGACATCCACGCGGGCGGAGCCGCGGGCAAAAGCTAGTGGATGATATATTCGTAATTAGCGACCCCAAAAACCCTGGAAACGATACCCATATCGATTTTAGTGAAAATTTCGAGTCCGTCATCTTGGATCGCCAAATGGATGATATATTCGCAATCAGCGACCCCAAAAGCCCTGAAACCAATTTTATTCCCATATCGATTTTGATGAAAATTTCGTGTCCGCCATCTCGGATCGCTAAATCCATACTAATAATACATGCGAAAGTAACTCTGTATGTCTATATGTTACGCTTTCACGCCTAAACGACTGAACCAATTTTAATGAAATTTGGAATAGGGGTAGATGGGGAAAGGAAAGGAAAGGACATAGGATATGTTTGGTCGCGATAACCGACATCCACGCGGGTGGAGCCGCGGGCAATAGCTAGTGGATGATATATTCGCAATCAGCGACCCCAAAAACTCTGAAAGTATACAGAGTATAAATATATTATTATTGAATTGACGTACCGAGACAAGTCACGACGTGATCCACTACGCACCCCGTGTCAATATCAATGCGTGTCCGCGTGGCTGCTACGCGTGTCATTAATGCAGTGTGGACGTCATTTGTCAAGCAGACAACACCGAACATCCTTTGAAAAAATCCGACTCCGACGGATCACCTCGTGACACGTAACTTTGATCCGTGACAGTACACAAATCAGCGTCCACACTAGACCCGAACAGTACATCGTAACACTGTACATTGTCTTAATGTTTGTTCCGTGTCTGACATTTCTTTGAGTGTTCGGTATGGATAGAGGCGTGTCAGTAGCTTGTGACATAGTCCGCGTGACAAAAACCCATCCACACTAACGAACTGACACGCTTGTCTGACACGGTACACGGTCACGGAGTACTGTACGGAGTAAATGTCACAAGTGTGGACGCACCATAATATTGTGTCAAAAGTTTATGAGTGACCATGAGTGAGTGTAACTTTTTTTAAAGGATTACAACTGTCATTCAGTGTTGATATAAAATAAGTATGAATAACGATTACATCAACTTTTACAGCTTCTGTGGCGTGGCGGTAGTGAATGCGACTGCTACGCAGGAGCGCCTCCTGCGTGGCAGTCGCATTCACTACTCTGGGTTCGATCCCCGCTCAGTGCAAATATTTGTGTGCATGAATCTGGCTACTTGCCTGGGTTGGTCTGGGTGTTTCTATGATTAATATGTATGTATTTACAAAAAAAAGTATCTAAGTACCTATGTTTATCCGCATTCTAGATTCCATAACACAAGCTAGTTAAGCTTACCATCGGTCTATATAACGTTGTGTAGAATGTTGTGGATTATTTATTTATTTATTTAAATCATTTAATGTTTCATTCATGCATCATACTATCAGTGAAATTAAATAAATAATAAATATTTCACAACATTCTACACAACGCTATCTAGACCCATGGTAAGCTTTTATAAAAATTACTTGCCTTATACGTAATCCGACACCAGACACTATGGATTCTTAACAATGAATCCACTCATTGGTCCTGTCCTAACGCATGTATTAAATACTCATATGAAAGGGTGAACATCCCTAACATCTGAAGGGTCCGTGACAAATTGGTTCTTGAAATTTCGTGACAGTTTAATAAATGTGAGTAATGGAAGTTTTATTCTATTAACTGCCAGTGTTTTGAAATTAATTGAAAACAATGAGTATTAATATTTCTTTTAAGTAGTTGTTATTTTAAATTTTATTTCGTATAAATAAATGTCAAAAGAATAAATGAAAAAAACCGTTTTGTAAATAACCCGACCCGGGTCGTATCTGGTGCAAAGGAGCCCAGGACAGTAGCCGTATTTCCGCGCTAGGCCTATATCTGCCACAAGTTTTTTTGCTTTTATGCCCCAACTGCCACGGTCTCGACCGCCAGTATTAGTATTATTGAAATATAAAGTTATTTTTTTGTCAAGTCTGCGGTAGCCTAGTGGTATGGGTAATGGACTGCTGATACGAGGTCTCGGGTTCGATCCCAGGTTTACCATGGCACACACCAATGACTTTTCGATGCTTTTCGAAGTTATGTGTGTATTTATCGCAGGTTTATAAGTGCCCGGTTAATGGCAATAGGCTCGCCACCTATTACATTGGGACCTAAACATAAACTGGCGAAATGTGGGTGCTAGCACCTCTGCCTACCCCTTCGGGGAACACAGGCGTGAGTTTATGTTATGTTATGTTTGTCAAGTTAAATCATTCCTATGCCGCACCATTAAGACCTGGAACTACCTGCCAGCTCGATCAATAATGGCGTCCAGGAATTCGAAGCAGCTAGGACTCTTGTCTGGACAGGGCGAGAGAAGCTATACATATATAGACTATATACCTACAACTACGTCAACAACATCCTGATATGTACTACCTGTAACCGCACCTTCAGCAACAAACTGGCAACCAGCCATATCCGGGCGCATGAATGAAGCGATTCACCAGGCCAGCGTCAGTCGCCGTAGCCGAAATCGGCTGGGAGTCATCATTACAGTCCCGGGTCCTTTAGGCGGGGCGTGAAAAGGCATCTGATGAGACCGTCAAACTGAGTGCCACCATTGTTAACATGGTACATTTTTACGATGGTGACCTTCTTTCCGAGACTTTGCATTTAGCTTACCATCAGGCGAGGTGAAGTCAAATTGACGTATCCTTTTATATAAAAAAAATGTGTCATTAATTTCGTGATCTCCGAAGTACATAGTTTGACTGATTGCAACCAGATACAATACCAACGTGAATATATTTTATTTTATATATTAGACAGCCTCCGTGGCGTAGTGGTAGTGAACGTGACTGCCACGCAGGAGGCGCGGGTTCGATTCCCGCTCAGTGCAAATATTTGTATGCATGAATATGGCTATTTGCACTGGTATTATATATAATATGTATGTATTTACAAAAAAAAATGTATTTAAGTATGTTTATCCGCATTCTAGATTCCATAACACAAACTAGTTAAGCTATGCTTACCATGGGTCTAGATAGCGTTGTGTAGAATGTTGGAAAATATATTAGATTTGGAAATTATCAGAAGTCTCTTTTGTTAAATACTCAAATTATGTGAATTCTCGTCATTATTTCAAACAAATTAGCCTATCGCAGTCCACTGCTGAACATAAGCCTCTCCCAATGTTGAGAGGTTTTGGCCTGTTTCCAGATTTCTATTTTGTCATTGGAAACTATACGTTTATAATGAGTGAAATGTAGTTTCCAGCCATACATCTCTCAACTTTTAGCAAGCGTAGAATACCAAGAACATCGGTGGAATCAAGTGATCCATGGTATTTAGCATACATACATACAGAGCTAGTGGCGGCCCTGGGAGTGAGAGTTCTCACCCTCGCCACCCTGCTCACAGCAATGGTCCGCTGCGCGGACGCGTGGGCGGCCGGCGTCTCCTTCAGCGAGCAGGTAATGGTCGTGAAGGAGACGGCGGAGCGGGAGAGGCGGCGCGAGCGAGAAAGACTCGCGGATCGCGCCGCCCGCGCGCCTGTCACCCCAGCAGAAGCAGGCCACGGCGGCGGCGTGCTGGATAGCGCGCCTCCTCAATCCGGGGGCGAGTTGGAGACACCGTCGTCCCCCCTACTATGGAGGGCCAGACCGTAAGGGATGGCCCTGGGTCAGCCGGGGTGCGAGGGATATGTCTATGACAACCTCACCTCCGGCTTAGCACCAAGACCCACAGTCGGCGTGCGGTTTTAGTCGGTTCGAGTCCGACATAACCTCCCCTTCCGGCTCCGGCAGGGGGGGTATCCGAGGGGATTTCCGCACGAAAAAAAAATAAAAAAAAAGCATACATACATACACAAAATCACGCCTGTTCCCCATAGGGGTAGGCAGAGATCACGGATCTCCATTTGCTACGATCCTGACATACTACTCGCTTCATTCACTCTCATTACATTCTTCATGCATGCTGGTCGGTTTAGGGTACTCCTGACCGTCCCTTTTCTAACACTTCCCCGATTTGGCCCAGGTATGTGCGCCTAGCACCTTTCCGGCGGTACCATCCATACTCGCCTCATACACCTGTTTCGTTAGTCTTCTTTCATTCTCATTCTGTCATCATGTCCGAACCATCTAGCGCTGAGTAATAATCAAGAAAAACAGAATGTAACATTCAGTTTAAATTCGTTTAAGTGGACATTTAAGTGACAATTTCCTTTTGTTGTTCTTGACAAAGAATAGCATATAGTCATCTGAAGGAAACATGTAATTTAAATACTTGTAATAATTGGGACCGATTTCACTTAGTGAATAATGTAAGTACGATTGCTTTTTTTTTTTCAGGAGGACCTACTGGCCATAGATACAAAGCTGCACCACTTACTCAGTTACAGAGACATTAGAATCGAACACAAATACTCGTACTTACTGTGGGATATCCTTTTTTTTTAACCGTGGGGTAAAATCCTTCATGGATGTTATGCCGGACTCCTACCGACTAAAAACCACCACGGTAACGCCCAGCAGCCTATGGTTGGGAACCCCGGGTAAGCCCTCGGAAGGATGTCCCAGGACTCTAATCAGACCTACGGCTACAATTGCGGCCTCGCCTAGGGGGTGGTTCGGGTGCTATCCCGCGTCTATGGGGGGGTTTTCGGGTATCATACCGCTTCTTAGGGGGGGGGGGGGGGGCGTGAAACCCTCACGTCACGCTGCCGTCATGGGCATGGCGTTGGGTGGGAGAGTTTTCACTGTGGGATATCCTGCTAATATTATAAACGCGACAGTTTGTAAGTATGGATGGTTGGATGCTTGTTACTCTTTCATGTCTAAACTGCTGGAGTGGTTTTAGTAAAATTTGGTATAGAGTTAGCTGACACCCTGAATTATCACATAGGTTATGTTTGGTCGCGATAACTATCATCTACGCGGGCGGAGCCGCACGTAAAAGCTAGTAAATCAATACACTTAATAAAGCTTTGTTTAATTTCGAATCATACCTCATGTTTTTGTCATAAACTGTTAAAATTAATAAATAATTTATTATAACAAAGGATTTGAGACAGTGCCGTGATTTGTAATTTTCACTCTACACTAAGTATATCAATATTTACTTTAGATAACTAAAATATATATTCCTAATACGCTGAAAAATAAAATTGTATTTGAAAGTTTTATCTACATCAGAGATCTCCATGACATTAAAAAAAATACAAAATAGAAACCTATCAACAGTCTCCAAGTAAATATTTTATGCTAGGTTTTTTTTCATAGTCAAACTATTCTGACTGCAATAAAGGCCTTGCCGAAGTAATAAGAATACGTCCTGACTCACGCTTGCCACTTTAATTTCTGCATTTTTAACGAAATTTCGAAAACTTCTAATTACTATCTATTAAGTGTACATATAGTTCATACCATGCCCCTAATATAATACCAATTAAAAAAATCTAAGTATCAGTTATGAAACGTAAAAATAAGGCCCAATGAATGGATTCACTAAAACTGCTTTTTTCTTTTTTTTAATATACCTACCTAGTCTTGCGATAATTATTTGAGTTTATAACCGCATTCTATAATCCAAGTTACAAATATTGGATTACTCAAAATGTAAGTAGCTATGCTAGCTATGACAAGTGTAGGTAACATTTACAATGAAAAGACGTGCTAAGTGGTTAACTTTTTTTTATTAAAAATAATATCAGCAATTGAAATTACTAATATTTCCTTTAACCCCTCCAACTAAGCTACATTGCCTGTGTTAGTAGTGCGCTCACGTCGGTAGTGTAAATAAATAAACTTTGTATTCTTAAATATATTAGATAATTATTTGCCACCTTAACTTTGTATTAAACATACTCGTACTATCAAATGTCTTCAAAAGCAGTGTTTAGGCCTAAATATTAGTAGACTGGGGATAGTAACTTGGTAATATTGGGATGGTAAAACAAGAGAATTGGCTAGAGCGAGCGAGATATCGCTCGCTTTCCTCTCATGCTCTTTCTTTCTCTTTTTTTACCTCGTTCCCCACCACGCCGGGCGTACCATAGGGTCGATCTTCTGTACGTCTGAGTTGCCTTAAAAAAATAAAAGTTAGATTCTTTTGAAACTCGGTCAAGTCACTTCAGATGTAATAAAATCCTTTAGGTGTGCAGAGAAATTTATGCACGACAATAACCTCTCTTGAAGTTTTTAGATCCTCGCGGCGTAATTGTTTACGTGTGCTTTTATCCTACGTTATTTACAAATGAAAATGAGTTTGTATTTGAGACTACTTTAACATCGAAGTATTGAAGTTAGCGATAGCCATGTAATAGCTTTCATTTTAAGTTCGTCATTAAACTACGTACTACAGTGTTTTTCACTTTACTAACATCAACCATTTGCTGTCAGAGGGAAAGGGTTTTATGTCTAACAAAAGTTTAATATTTCTCAAATATGTCATAATCAAAAATTAATTCACAAGCGGCCGTAATTTTTTTTTAAATCTTATCCAAATATCGTATGGACTATGAAGTAAACGAGAGAAATAAAAATCATCCTCTACTCGTGCTGGGGAAGCACCCGAAAAAATCTCTCGAAGATTATATGGTAACACTGTCGGGCGGGACCAACATGTCCGGGCGGGACAAAGGTGTTGGTATATATCCTAAATTGGTTTTCACCAACGACCTATTCTCCGATTCTCATATATACGCGCATAGCTCAGCGGTCATGCATTGTAAGTAGTCACTGACCTGTAGGTATACCTACCATGTACCTACTGTATAAGTTGAAGTGGAAATGTCTATTCTGTGATATAGGTAAGGTTTATAAGTGCCCGATTAATGACAATAGGCTCGCCACCTATTACATTGGGACCTAAACATAAACCGACGAATTGTGGGTGCTAGCACCTCTGCCTACCCCTTCGGGGAATACAGGCGTGAGTTTATGAATCGAATACATAGGGAAAAACTCGAACCCGCAGTCTTTCCCTTACAGGGGGAATGCCTGACCAATTCGGCTACCGAGACACGCCCGATATGATTCAAATTTCCCATCTTATACGTCTTTAAGGCGACCCTATGTATTCGATTTGTATAGTTAGCATACTTAATGCTGTAAAAATTCCTTCAAGTGAGTTTATGAGTTTATGTATAAGTATGTAAGCCGTAATGGTTACCGGTGGAGTAGAATAGAACTACCTCATGTCTTGCTGTGAGTGTCGTAAAAGATGACTATTGGATAGGGATGTCCTCCATCCAGTAGTAAACATACAGCCCAAGACAAAGTGCCCACTAGACGGCAATAGGCTCGCCCACTATTACGTGGGACTGAAAATCGTAGTTGGCGAAACGTGAGTGTGAATACACCTCTGCCTACCCCTTCGGGATTTATAGGCGTGAGTATATGTATGTATGATAAATAGGTAAGTAATTATTCCCTAACGCCGACGTATAAAGAAGTATACATGGTGGAAGATTTTCATGCCTCTGTACGGGAAGTACTATAAATACTGGAGATAGAGAATTTTACTCAAAGGAAACATTCCTTTGTTTTTAAAAAGAAACAAAACAGCATTCAAAGATTTTCGAAATTTCGCTTGACACACCCGGCAAACATGGGTTTAATGGGTGATTTTATATCCATCATTACCTATATCGTGTTCTTATGTAAAAAAAAGGAAGGAAATCCCTGATATCTAAACTTAAAAATTCAATTTGACAAAATAAAGTATTTTAATTCAAAGGTCCTTGTTTGTGAGACAGATTTGATCCTTATGATTGCCACTATCAATTGAAGCCATAAAAATACAGGGTGTATTTTTTCGGGTGTTTATGAATGCAGTTTTGCTTCTTTTTAAGGAATGTTCCCTTTGAGTTAAATTCTCTATCTTCAGTATTTCGCGTACTTCGTCTCCAGGGGGCATGAAAATCTTCCAACCTGTATAATAATAGGTACGTTGTCTAGAAAATTGAATAGTTAAGGATACAATATAAACTGAACCAGAACTACGTTTATTCTTCTAGCAATAATTATTCCGAGTAAATCTCCGAGGAGTGAAAAACTTCAGAACAGAATTTAATTATAAAAACTTTACTTGAACTTCAAGTTACAAACAGTAAAGAATATTTGTTTTTATTGGAATTTGTTCTTTCAAAATGATATCAGCTACGAGATTGTTCTTTCGACGATTGGAATTTGTTCCTTCATAATTATTTCAGACGAGTAAATCTCACTTCGGCACCCAAGACTCACAGACGGCGTGTGGTTTTAGTAGGTTCAAGTCCGACATAGCGCGCGATTAAAAACATTGTTTATTGATTAATGATTATTGATTATTGATAAATGATTGATATAGTTATAGAGATTTTAAAGATAATATTAATACCAATAAAATTATTTATTTGAGTTAAGCTCGCCTTTGTACATCTCGTCTCACTATTTTATATAAATATAATTTATGTGTACATAAAGAATAAATGAAAAAAAATGTTTTCTTGTATACCTATGTATTTAAATAAGGTATTTAATTGAAAAAGAGAAATAATAATAAATATTACACAACATTCTACACAACGCTATCGGTTTTTTTTTGTAAATATATACATACATACACATTATACACCAAAGCAAATATAATAAATAAATAGAAATAGTTATAAAATGAAAAGAAACTAAAAACTGAAACCACATAAGTGTTCCGTTAGTAAAAATATAAACCCGTAACTAAAACAATATAACACTTGATCACGACAGACAGCTAACTACACAGTGCTAAGCATATTCGCAGTAACAGCCTGCAGCTTCCTTGAATATGCTTGAACGTTCAGAAAAGCTCGGCTCTGCGAATCAAGGATAAAACGCTTAGTCGGTGTAGTACGTCTCAAGAGAACTTCGGAATTGTGGTGAGTCGCTAAGCAAACGGCTTGAAAACAGTTGAAAGGTACGAATTTATAATTTGAAGGTTCTTGGGAAAATAAATATTATGTCCTTACATATGAAATTGGCGTTTTTCGTACTGGCCACTTTAATCACGATTTTCTCCTCTTTGGTAAGGAATTCCAAATTCAAATTTGTACTTCTATTTACTCATGTATTTGTGCTTCGATGACCGTTATTCATTTGTTTTTTTTCTTCTGTTTTTTTCTGTTTGCGTCACTCATTTTACAAAATGGAAAACTTAAAATATCGCATTATTTACGAATACGAGTTCCGCCGTGGCACTAGTGCTGCGGAAACGACTCGAAAGGGTGAATGATGTTTATGGCGGTCATGTTGCAAAAGAAAACACAGTTCGTTTTTGGTTCCGACGTTTTCGTTCTGGAAATTTCGACCTGCAGAACAAGCCCCGTGGACGGCCTGAGACCCAAGTTGATAATGAAGTATTGAAGGCTATTGGTAGGACGTGTAAATAGTCCGACCACTGGTGTAATTGCACACAGAGCGTGTAAGAACCTGTGACCTGAAGTTTGGTTGTAATAAAAAGAAAATACACGTGACCGCTTCTATGAATGAAAACGCAAGAGAACCGGCACTGACCTGAGTTCCACCTCGTGAGGATTCAGCTGCAGACAGGCGTGGTTCCTGGCACGTGCTGGTGGGTAGGTAGGTGTCGACCGGCCGGTGACTTTCTTGAGTGAGTCGTTTTCTTCCGATACACTTCACTTATACTGACTTGAGAATGTGGCCAAAGGAACTTATAGAATTACACAGAAAAAGAAACGAGGAGTTGAAGTACTCAACTTCCGTTCGGAGCGGCAGCGGGTTGAAGAGACAAGTAAAAATGGGCGGGGAGATCGTCCGCCGTGAAGCTTGAGAGTGTCGATCGTAGGAACTTCAGTCTCAAAGTATAGTTCGAAAAATCTGTGCACAGCGCCATCTATTGGCCTTCTTCAACACTAAGTGGTCAACAAATGAGCGCCAATACTCAAACATTATTCGATCAAAGAAGCGGTTTTTTTAAATTACAAAAATTGAAATACAATTAAATTATGTGGGAAATAATTAAGAAATTACATAAGCGCTCCACCATGCACCCGGCTTTGGAACGTCGCAAGATGTTACGAAACAAACAAGCGAACACTGGCTGATTAGAGCCCATAGTGAATTTGTATAACATAATAATACACATAGCTAAAATAACAACTTAGACTAACAATATTCTATCTAAAGTATGTTTAAAGTTTGAGTTAAAAATTAAAGTTTAAGATTCTATTTAGCGTTGTAAGTTATTGCGTTGGGATAGGATACAATTTGGTTACAGCGCGTTTGTAAGTACCAGTACGCGTTTTCACCATTGCTACGCGAACCACGTCATCAGAGCCTCTGAACACGTCAGTAATGACTCCTAACGGCCAATTCAACGGAGCAGAATTTTCCTGCTCTAGAAGAACAACGGTGCCGATTTCTACTGGTTTGTCGGGAGTAGCCCATTTTTGTCTGACTTGCAACGTGTGCAAATACTCTACGTGCCACTTTTTCCAAAAGGAGTGGATCATGTCGTCGAGTAATTTTTTTCGATCTACCAAACTAATTCGTTGATCTGATAGATCAGCCGAGGGTAAGTATTGCAACGGTGTAGTCATTAAGAAATGTGCGGGTATTAACACCTCCGGATCAGGGTCAGAGGAGAGCAAGCCCAATGGGCGCGAGTTCAGAATGCATTCTATTTGAGTCAGTACCGTTTGCAATTCTTCGTATGTGAGTAATTGACTACCTATCACTCTGAACAAATGAGTTTTCATGCTTTTTATATTTCCTTCCCATATCCCACCAAAATTAGGTGATCTTGGGGGAATCATCTTCCATTCTATACGCCGAGATAGCAACTCCTTTGACAGCGCGGTTTTAAAATTGGAGTTCAATAGGAACGTGTATAACTCATTTATTTGTGCCTTCGCACCAATGAAAGTAGATCCGTTGTCAGAATAAAGACACGAAACGGGTCCACGGCGGGAAATAAAGCGTTTAAAGGCGGCTAAAAAATTGTCAGTGGTTAAATCACTGGTCAATTCGATATGAAGGCCACGTGTGGCCATGCAGATAAACAATATAATGTATGCCTTTTGAGAATGCTGACCTCTACGACGAGAAAGTATGGTCTTTATTGGACCAGCGTAATCAACCCCAGTATGACAAGAGGCTTTGGCTTCTGATACACGATAATTGGGCAGATCAGCCATTATTGGTGTAGGGTGCGTTGGATTGCATTTAAAGCAAATGTTACACTTTCGTAACTTAGATCTGATAACAGTTCTAGCGTCTAATATCCAGAAGCGTTGGCGTATGATAGACATGAGGAGTCCAGGTCCAGTATGACAATTGACAACGTGAAAATGCTGAATTATTAGATCAACAACGTGATCGCGTTTAGGGAGAAGGACAGGATGTTTAGCTTCAAATGGAAGCATCGATTTAGAAAGTCTGCCACCTATGCGCAAAATGCCTTCTTCATCTAAGAAGACTGCAAGACTCAGCAGCTTCTTCGAGGGTGACTTCTCAGCCTTTATCAATTTTATATCTTCAGCAAAGTGAACTGATTGAACGGCGAGAATCAATGCCTTCTCAGCGATTGACAATCCTGACACAGAATGAGGTTCGATCTTAGATTTAAATCGTGTGAATTTTAAAGCGTATGCAATGATGCGTAGTAGTTTCTGCCAAGAAGAAACACGTTGTGCTAATGTACATAACAATGGCGACTCTGTGTGTTTTGTTGTCACACTTAACACATTTGCCTTATGCTCAGGTAAGTCAGAACAGTTGGCGGGAGAGAATGACTTAATAGGCCATTCATCAGGGGGGCCGCGGATCCATGCTGGACCGTTCCACCACAAATCATGAGTCAAAAGTTGCGAGGGGAGCATGCCGCGTGATAGACAATCACTCGGGTTAATGGCTCCGGCGACGTGATAAAAATGTTTAGCGTTCAAGTTTTCTTGACACTGAGCGACCCGGTTGCTAACAAAAATCGACCACCGATGTGGTGACGAGTGAACCCATGATAAGGCAATCGTGGAATCAGAAAAGGCGTAAATGTCAGTAACGGGAATGCGTAATGCATAAGAATCACGTACAGTTCTTGGTAACTTTGACATAAGCAAAATAGCACATAACTCTAATCGAGCAAGCGTAGTAATCTTTGTCGGAGTGACCTTTGATTTTGCACACAAAATGCGAGTTTGAAAGCTAGATGGGTAGGTACAATGTGCATAAATAACACATCCCATGCCATTCAGGCTGGCATCACAAAATGCGACAAGACGTAATTCGCAATCAACTTCGACACCTATATATCGCGAAATTTTTAATGTGTCAAGCAATTTTAATTCTTGAACGAGAGCGGAAAAGCGTGAGCGTATATGCTCTGGAGCAGGGTCATCCCAATCACTCTTACTAAGCCAAAGTTCCTTAATTAACAACTTGGCGTAGAGTATCACAGGTGCCACCAACCCGAGCACGTCAAATAGTCGCGCAACTATAGAGAGTATATTTCTCTTAGTGCACTTCTCATCTACCAAGGTGGATGAGAAATAAAAATTATCTCCACACGGCTCCCACGAGAGACCTAAAACCTTTGCGACATGACTGCCAACATCAAACTCAAGCTATTTGCGGTGAGTATCAGGAAGTGAGTCTAGCAGCACAGAAGAATTGCTAGACCACTTCACTAAGTCAAAGTCGCCAGCCTTGAACAGTTTTATCAAGTTGCGAGCTAAGTGTACAGCAGTGTCCTCATCAGGTGCGGAATCAACTAAATCGTCAGTATACAGACAGGTCTCTGCCACTTTCGCGGCGTCAGGGAAGTGCGGACTCATGTCAGTAGCCAGCTGACGCACAGTACGTATAGCTATATACGGACTTGACTTCAGACCAAACGCCTGTCGATTAAACACATAGGTCTGAATTTCATCCGATTCCTTGAACCTGAATAAGATGCGCAGGTATTTACGATGGTCAACAGGTACGCCAATACGTAAATAATGTTGTTTTATGTCAGCGTTCATTGCGATAGGAAATAGCCTAAAATTTAATAATAATAAAAACAGGTCTGCCTGTAAATTGGGACAAATATGTAAAATATCATTGAGCGAAAGACCAGTATGGGTTTTAGCGCTCGCGTCTAACACAATACGTGGCATCGGTTTGTCATGTCGAACTACTGCGTGATGTGGTATGTAATAACCATCCATAGACAAATTAGAGTCATCAACGAGACTAAGATAACCGTTATCTAAATAATCCTGAATAACCTTATTGTAATTTTCACGTACGGTTGGTGATTGACGAAGTTTACGCTCGAGCGACAAAAACCGGCGGTGAGCGACGCCGCGCGAGTTCCCTAGTTCAGAGGGATCCTTGCAGAACGGCAGCGCAACAGTATAACGACCTACGTCATCGCGAGTCACAGTAGATGTGAAAATATTCTCGCACTCGGTTTCTTCTGGAGACAATAGGCGCTTCACAGGAACTTCCTCAAGTTCCCAAAATTTTTGCACTAAATCATTTAGTGCTAGCGCAGAAAAGGATGCGGTTGTAGGCACAACATCTTTACGTGGGTAATCACCCATAAGTACATACCCAAACGCGGTTGATAGTACACAAGGGGCACTGGGACCACACTCGACTCTATTTCCTAAGTAGATATACGGGAAGAGCTGTGCACCTAATACTATATCAATGTTTCCTGGAATGTTCCAGCTTAAGTCAGCAAGCGGTAAATCGCGAAGATTTAACTCGCGATCACACTTAATTAATTGCGAGGGCAATTGATCCGTAAGGCTATTCATAACTAACGCATGTATAGTATACTTATGATCTGCATAAATACGAGATTCAATGTCCAAATACACATAGCCTACTATCGGGTGCGAAGTGGAACCAACACCTTTGACAACAGAATTACTCATTGGTATTATTGGTAAATTCAATAAACGACAACAGGACAATGTTATTAAGTTATTCTGTGAGCCATTATCAATTAGACATCTGACTACAGATTTATTTCCAGTGCTACCTTTAGAGCGAGCATACACCTGAGCGGTTGCCAAGAGAATATCACACTTATGGCTAGAGGCATACGAATGCACAGTGCTTGAAGCGAGCGGTGACTCAGGAGTGAGACTAACATGGTCGCACTGGGGCGGCGGGGAAGCGACAGCAGTCGTCGCATGCAAGTGCGAATAATTAACATTATTATCAAAATGCAATAATTTATGATGTTTTTTCTGACAGAAGCAAACTGACGTACTTTTACATTGCGGGAGATTATGTAATGTGCTTAGACAATTGACGCAACCACGCTTAGATTTAATAAACTCATATCTAGCCTTTGCATTTTGCATATTTTTGCACATAAACAACAGGACGCGTTAACTGCGGCGGGCGCATTCGACTTATTATTAATCGGCTCACTGACAACAAACGACTTAGAATTACGCTGTACACGCCTATCACTAGACTGTGGCGTCCCAGCAGTGGACGACTTCGCATATGACGAAGACCGCGGGTTTGACCGTTCAATCATCTTAGCATGATCTTGTACAAAGTCGATCAGCTGTTGCGTCGTAGGTATATCGACACCTCGAACAGAAAGTTCGAAGGCTTGGATGGTTAGAGTGTCCATTTTCCTCAAGGCACATTGTAGAAACATGAAGTCCGTTAAATCATTTATACCTAACTCTTTAAGCGCGGCGATAGAGGAGGAATATATACCTATAAATGAATCAAGTGAGTTCATACTAGGTGAACAATTCTTTAAGTCTAATATATTATTAAGATAATATGAACCTAATGAACGTTTATCTTGGTATTTCTTGACCAAGGCGTCCCAAACTATACTGTAGGTCTCACTTGACGGAACAATACCGGCAGTGAACTTTAATGCGTCATTGGTTAGTTTTGAGAATAGGTATTGCACACGTTGCGAATCAGACAATTGTTTGTTTGAATGAATATTGGCCTTAAAGGACTGATAAAATGTATTCCAGTTTTCAGGGCGTCCGTCAAAACTCGGAATAACAAGCATTTCCAATTTCACTACAGACGCGTTCGAATTACTCGACCCGTGTGAGGCGACCTCCTTGACCTTGGGAGTAGATAATTTATTTCTAATGCGTTTTATTCTCGAATACAATTCATCAAATGAGTCAAGGCAAGAATAGTCAGGTTCCACAGGGGATTCTAATGATAAATTTGAGCTATTTATTTGATCCACAATCGACTCGAACTTATCGCGAACATCATCGATGGTCTCGGTCTCAGCCAAAAAATCCTCACTAGATCGCGTCGTTATATCAAAACAAACAATTGATTTCGACTATTTATACCAACGAGTAATGCGTGCAAACAATAATTCCTTCTTTTGATTCAACATAATAAGCTTCGTTTCGAGATCTGACGACATGTTTGCAAATTAACGATAGGTAGGACCTACCTATTGAAATATAACAAGAAGATTATCTAACACAAACAGTTTAGATATACTTTTTATTGAAAATTGTACTACGGCTTATTATATAATAGCGCAAGTAGCACGGTGGAGCGGGAATGTAACTACCTACGTACCTAGATAGGTACCTACAAAGTTACGCGTATGTGAATAGAATGATGAGTATTTACCAATTAATACGTAAATCACCAACTATTATAAATATCTACCAATTATTACGTAGATTTAGCGTTTTAAATGCAGAATTTACCAAATAATTTACGTAAATCTGTTAGCGAATGAAAGTAATGAAACTAAGATGGCGGAAAGAATTCACCAAAATTACGTGAATCTTTTAATTAAATGAATAGGAAAGAAATATTATTCACCAATAATTACGTGAATATGTTATTTACTGGCCTATCCGGCTCGAAGGACCATAAATTATGGTAGGACGTGTAAATAGTCCGACCACTGGTGTGTTTGCACACAGAGCGTGTAAGAACCTGTGACCTGAAGTTTGGTTGTAATAAAAAGAAAATACACGTGACCGCTTCTATGAATGAAAACGCAAGAGAACCGGCACTGACCTGAGTTCCACCTCGTGAGGATTCAGCTGCAGACAGGCGTGGTTCCTGGCACGTGCTGGTGGGTAGGTAGGTGTCGACCGGCCGGTGACTTTCTTGAGTGAGTCGTTTTCTTCCGATACACTTCACTTATACTGACTTGAGAATGTGGCCAAAGGAACTTATAGAATTACACAGAAAAAGAAACGAGGAGTTGAAGTACTCAACTTCCGTTCGGAGCGGCAGCGGGTTGAAGAGACAAGTAAAAAATGGGCGCGGAGATCGTCCGCCGTGAAGCTTGAGAGTGTCAATCGTAGGAACTTCAGTCTCAAAGTATAGTTCGAAAAATCTGTGCACAGCGCCATCTATTGGCCTTCTTCAACACTAAGTGGTCAACAAATGAGCGCCAATACTCAAACATTATTCGATCAAAGAAGCGGTTTTTTTAAATTACAAAAATTGAAATACAATTAAATTATTTGGGAAATAATTAAGAAAGTACATAAGCGCTCCACCAGCTATTGTGGAAGCGGATCCATCGCAAACCACGTCCGAGCTAGCTGTAGGCTGCGGTGTTAGTGATAAAACTGTTTTAATTCACTTGAAGCAAATTGGGAAGATTAAAAAGCTTGAAAGGTGGGTACCTCACGAATTGACTGAAGCAAACCGGCAAACGCGCGTCGACTGCTGCGTTACATTACTGAACCGGCACAATAATGAAGGTATTTTAAGCCGAATCATTACCTGTGATGAAAAATGGATTCTTAACGATAATCGGAAGCGCTCAGCGCAATGGTTGGATCCTTCCTGGCCAGCCAGCCAAATCCTGCCCCAAGTGAAAATTAACCCCAAAAAAGTTACTTGTGAGCGTTTGGTGGACTAGTGCCGGTATTGTTCATTACAGTTTTCTCAAATCTGGCCAGACTATTACGGCTGATGTCTATTGTCAGCAATTGCAAACAATGATGGAAAAGCTAGCGGCTAAACAACCTAGGCTGGTCAATCGCTCCACGCCACTGCTGCTTCACGACAACGCTAGTACACACAGGCTACCAAATTAGAAGAGCTTCAATTGGAATGTCTAAGACATCCTCCGTACTCCCCGGACCTTGCTCCAACAGATTACCACTTTTTTCGAAATTTGGACAACTAATTGCAAGGGAAAAAATTCAACTCTGATGGGGCAGTCCAAATCGCCTTCACAGATTTTATTGATTCCCGTCTGACTGGTTTTTTTAGTAAAGGGATCAATGAACTACCTATGAGATGGCAAAAGTGCATAGAAAACAATGGTTCATACTTTGATTAATTAAATATATTATATTTAAAAATATTCGACTTTTTGTTCCTCCCATACAAAACGCCAATTTCATATGTAAGGACCTAACTAATATATGGCCGTTTTTGAATCTCAGTGTCTTTTTCATAATAAGGAGGCACAAAATCAACCCTTAATCGCTACATGAAAAGTATGTTTTTGATTTTTTTGGACACACTCTCACTACTCTCTTTTAAAACATTACCCTCCTTCCTTCGGCAGTCGGGTAAAAGGAAGGAGTGTGTGACTCCTCTGCTGTTGCAGGTGTCCATGAGTGGCGGTGATCGCTTTCCATCAGGCGATCCGTCTGCTCGTTTGCCTCCCTATTCAATAAAAAAAATAATTAAATAAATCCTCCGAAAGGTTAAAAATAAATTGTGTTGGTTAGTTAGCCCTTTATCTTTGATAATAGATTAAGTATTATTTTAATTCAATCCAAGTTTCCATTCAATTCAAGTTTCAATTCGACGTTGTCGTGTTGTTGTGACTTGGATGGTTCCGATAACATGCGGGAGTGCTTTACCAGGGCCTCGATTCTACTAAAGCATAACTATTGTCAAACCACAGAGATTGCAAAAAGCGGCAATACATTATAGACTATAAAGCGATGCATTTAAAGTTCAATATTAAATAACTGTTAGCAGAGTGAATGAAAGAGTGTAATGAAACTTTTGTTATTTCATTTTGGACCTTAGTATATAGAAATAAAGTCTAAACTTTAATGCCGCTTTTTGCAATCTCTGTGGTTTGACAATAGTTATGCTTTAGTAGAATCGAGGCCCAGTTAGTTTTCCCGACACAAAACGCTTGAATTAAAATATTACTATTCTCTATCTCTATTTGTGTCTTTTGTCCCTCAATAGCGACTTTTGGAGGTAAGTAGAAACACTGAGCCTTATACCATACATTAATTTTTAGGGTTCTGTAGCCAAATGGCAAAAACGGAACCCTTATAGATTCGTCATGTTTGTCTGTCCGTCCGTATGTCACAGCCACTTTTCTCCGAAACTATAAAGCCTATTCTGTTGAAACTTGGTAAGTAGATGTATACTGTGAACCGCATTAAGAATTACACACAAAAATAGAATAAAAGCAATAAATTTTGGGGGTCCCTATACTTAGAACTGAAAGTCTAAAATTTTTTTTATCAAACCCATACGTGTGGGGTATCTATAGTTAGGTCTTCAAAAATGCTATTGAGGTTTCTAACATCATTTTTTTCTAAACTGAATAGTTTGCGCGAGAGACACTTCCAAAGAGGAAAAATGTGTCCCGTCCCCGTCCCCCCCCTATAACTTCTAAAATAAGAGAATGTTAAATCTAAAAAAATATATGATGTACATTGCTATGCAAACTTCCAACGAAAATTGGTTTGAACGAGATGTAGTTAGTAGTTTTTTTTTTAATACGTCATAAACCACAATTTTACGCCTTTCATTCCATTAACTCAAAAAAAAAATAACATGAATGCACTAGTAAAACTTTTATATTATGTTACTTCCTGCTACGGAACCCTTCATGGGCGAGTCCGAATCGCACTTGGCCGGTTTTTAATCCTAGTATTGCATTTAAGCCCTTATTTTCATCTCAAATAATTTAGTCTTACTTAAACTTACTTTCACACTTTGAAATTAACTTTCACACTTTGAAATTAACTTTCACACTATTGTGTATTTAAAAGTGTGAAAGTAAATTTAAAAGTATTAATCATCGGACGGTTTCTGTACAAGTAGATTTTACATTAAAGATTTCAGTAGATAAACGCAGTTGTTTACATTTTATGGCAAACACCAACTAAAAGCTTTATTGTCTCGTCATGTTGAACCGGAGGAATAATTATTTAGTAATAAACTAAATAAAAAATAAAAAATAAACAAATAATTTAGTCTTACTTAAACTTACTTTCATTCTTTTAAACTTACTTTCATACTTTTAAACTTACTTTCACACTTTTAAATTTACTTTCACACTTTTAAATTAACTTTCACACTTTTGTGTATTTAAAAGTGTGAAAGTAAATTTAAAAGTATTAATCATCGGACGGTTTTTGTACGAGTAGATTTTACATTAAATATTTCAGTAGATAAACGCAGTAGTTCACATTTTATGGCAAACACCAACTAAAAGCTTTATTGTCTCGTCATGTTGAACCGGAGGAATAAAATGTTCCCTGATGTATATGAATTGATAAAACACGTAAATCTCTGTAGAATTTGTGTCAGTCCGGCCTCCACGTGCAGATGCTGAGTACAAAGCTACTGGTACGATTGATGTGGGTATTTCAGTTCGTACTAGTGTTTACGTGTGTTAGTTAACGTGCTAGTTAACATGATATACGATATATCCGTACTTCAATGAATTTTGCTCTACCTATATCGATATAGCCAATGGGTTGTGGAGGTCAGGTGGCAGTCGCTTCACGTAAAATATCAAAGGGCAGCCAAACCCACACGTAGACTGCAAAAAGCTGATATAATAATACATACGAACAGGGTGCAGCGGGAACGGGAACGGACGCCATGCGGGTGGATAAAAATTGGCGGTACGAAATTCGCCGGATCAGCTAGTTATTTATATTATAATATTTTTCAGCATCAAAGGTGTCTTAATTTTGAATGTTAAACGTAACTAAAACTTTATCAACCTAAATAAGCACTTTTGGCCGCAAACTACGAGTCAGTTAATCTAATATTGGTAGTTGAGTTCCCGAGGAGGGCCAGATCGTAAGGGATGGCCCTGGGTCAACCGGGACGCGAGGGATATGTCGAAGACAACCTCATCTCTGGCCTAGCACCAAGACCCTCAGTCGGCGTGCAGTTTTAGTCGGTTCGAGTCCGACCCATAAACTCCCCTTCCGGCTGCGGCGGAGGAGGCGTCCGAGGGGCTTTCCGCACGAAAAAAAAAGGTAGTTGAGTTCATGTTTCAGAAACATCTACACCTTACATTACAAACCTATTTATTAGGTTTAACTTAATCCAACTATATCTTTAGCGTAATAACGCTAGACTAGAATATTTGTGCGAAGCATTTAGGAACCGCACTGTCTGAGTCCTGACGGCATCTAAGGAATGTTGGTTACTCGGAATTTGTCAGCAGCCGGCCATTACGAGCTATCCCTAAGTAACCTAGAATTGCAATTAACGGAACAATTCCATCATTTGTAGTCTGGTGCTCCCACACATAAATTGTGTCGATAGTTAATGAAGTTTATTCAACAAGTACAGAATGTTTTCTATTGGCTATCGGTTCTGTGTCTCTCTTTATTAGAAGCGGGTTCGTACTCATTTAGAGCAGATAGCTGGAAAATGTTTACAAAGTTCTGCAAGCCAAGAAATTACGCCTCTTGATCGTAAGGCCGATTGCTTTATCACTTACAATGAATGGCTATATAGATTATACAATGTATTCTCAAGCTAATTGTAAAGCTTACCTACAACAATGAATCAACAACAATTCCTCTATATTATTGTGTAGACATTAAATTTTAAATTCCACAGCAGTTCCACATTCACCATCTAGACGGTTGGCGTTCCATAACTGTGCGTTTGACTCGCACAACTAAACTGTGGAATAAACTGTCGCCAGCGGTATTTCCGAACCAATACGACCTTCAAACCTTCCAGAAAAGAGCGTAACCTTTTTTGAAAGGAAGGCAACGAAATTGTGATTCCTCTGGTGATGCGGGTGTCCATGGGCAGCGGTGATCGCTTACCATCAGGCGATCCGCCTGCTCGTTTGCCTCCCTATTCCATAAAAAAATACCCGAGTTCAAGGCCCGAGTTTGAAACAAATAGTAGCTTCCACATCTCTCTTCCAGAATGCGTAACTGTACAGCTTTCGTGTCTACTTTGAGGGAAAACATCTTGAGTAAGTATTTACGTAAGTTTATTTCATAAAAGAGCATTCCTAGACACTTTACCTATTGGGAAATTATTTAAATTACGTACGTTAAAGAAAAACTTGATAAACTCAAACTCAAACTCAAACTCATTTATTCAAAATTGTGTAGCACTACTACAGCTTTTTGACGTCAAATTCTGCTTAAAACTAAGTTTACCACCGCATCCTAGGCACCAGTGGAGAAGAAACGGCGCAACAAACTCCACTGTAGCATTTTCTGGACGTCAATTTACAAAAATAAAAGTAAGTTCTTAAGACTAAATATGGACGAATGTACATATGTCTCGTGTCAAGATAATTAAAGTATATAAAAAAAACTTATAATAAAATAATTAACCTAAGTTAACAAAAATAAATAAAAAAAAGAAGTTCGCGTTCCTATTTAAACATTATGCCGTAGTTACAGCAATTTAGGAGGGGCCTGCGCCATGCTCAAGCCAGACATTTTTGTCTTTAAGGTAATCATCTGTCCTATAGTATGCTTTTTTACATAAGGTGGTCTTCACAAAGGTTTTAAATTTATTGTCAGGCATACCAAGGATATGTCTTTAGTTTAAAATGAGTGTACCTGTACATTTTTTGGTGTTTATTTTTAATGCGCCAAACGTCCTTTGGAGCCAGTTATATTATAAGTCAGCGCTCCAAGAAAAACTAAATGTCCATCAAAATGTTTTTGTGAAGTGCTACCAAACTCGTAATATTAATACATTGTAATAAAATATATAAATGGCTTCTTGAGATAAATATTACCTTTTGGATGATAATTTTGTTTGTTCCTTTTTGGGATAGGCACAAAATCTTCCTACAAACCGAATTGCGAATATTTTAATTCGTGGTTTTTAACCCCCGACGTAAGAACGACGGGGTGTTATAAGTTTGACGTGTCTGTGTGAGTGTGTGTGTGTATGCGTGTGTATCTGTATGTCTGTCTGTGGCATCGTAGCACCCAAACGGATGGACCGATTTTGGATGTAGTTTTTTTTGTTCGAAAGGTATATTAGTCGGGAGTGTTCTTAGATAAGTTTGAAAAAAATCGGTCCAAGATGGCCGCCGCGGCGTAATTGTTTATGTGTGCTTTTTAACCCCCGACGCAAAGACGACGGGGTGTTAAAAGTTTAGTGTGTGTGTGTGTGCGTAGCACCCAAACGGATGAACCGATTTTGGATGTAGTTTTTTTTGTTCGAAAGGTATATAAGTCGGGAGTGTTCTTAGCTATGTTTAAAAAAAATCGGTCGAAGATGGCCGCCGCTACAACATGTCGGAACAACATTTCTTCATAACTCCTTCAATATGGGTATCTAATGAGTAGATATAAAATAAAATAAAAAATGAAAAATTTAATTAAAAATTTACAAAACCCCCGTCACAAAAAACACGTCCAAAAAGTTGAAAATAAAAGGAGTTTTAACTTGCCATGCCGTGGGACCTTGAATTGTTCCAATAATATAATTTTAAATTATCAATTTATTTTTTTATTTTAAGTACTACATATTATGTAAGTGCTAAGTAAATATTGTTTTTGGGTCACTATCGCAGTATGCATGCGTAATTAAACAGAAACTGAAGTTGGATACTGCATGAATATTCTAGATCTGACTGGCGAGAGATCGTTCAACAGAAGTTCAAAGTTGAGCAAGTCTGAACTAGTATTAGTCTCGAATAACACTATTCAGAGTCTGAATAGTGTTATTACGCCCTTAATTTATTCAAGGCACAAACGCACACCTTCTCCGTCTAGGGTAAGTAGAGAAAACAGCCCGTAATTAATTTATAAAATGACACGCCTTGCGGGATTCTTGTACCTACTATTATTCATCCTTTCATAGAAGTGCTGATTAGCTACCCTTTCGAAAAACACTTATGATCTGGGTATATTCTGCGTGGTTAACATCGACTGCCCGCTAGTTTCTCTTATATTTTTTCTTATGTTTTGTTCTCGTTCAAATAATGATACCTATGCATGGCAAATTTTAAAGCAATTAGTATGCTCACTATCCACTACTTTATAATCTACATCGGTTCTAATTTTATTTTAATCCAGAGTAAGACCAGTAAAACTATGAGATTCCTATGTTCTGGGGTATAGATTATTATGGGCATATCCCATAATAATCTATACACAATCTGTACAGATAATGAAAAATAATAAGTATGATTTCAATAATAATCATCATTGTTCCTTATAATAATAATAATCATTTTATTTCCTTTAAGTAATATAAATATAAAAAATGCCTACCCAGTGCGAGTTGGACTCACGCACCAAGGGTTCCGTACTTAATTTAAAAAAGAGAAGAACTTATGCTGCTTAAGCTGCAATATATTTTGATCGCGTCGAATTATAAGTTAGATTTTTTTCACAGGTTCCAGACGTTACAGACCTGAGTAAGTGGTTAAATTTCAACTTAATGCCTCTACGTATTCTTGAGAAAAATATCTTGACGGACAGGCAGACCGACAACGAAATGATCCTATAAGGGTTGCGTTTTTTCCTTCTGAGGTACGGCTCCCTAAAAACTACCATTTACGAGTATATCTAGATAAACATAACAACTTATTTCAGACATAACATAAACTCACGCCTGTATTCCCCGAAGGGATAGGCACTAGGCAGAGGTGCTAGCACCCACATTTCGCCAGTTTATGTTTAGGTCCCAATGTAATAGGTGGCGAGCCTATTGCCATTAACCGGGCACTTATAAACCTATTGCCATTAACCGGGCACTTATAAACCTGCGATAAATACACACATAACTTCGAAAAGCAACGAAAAGTCATTGGTGTGTGCCATGGTAACCCTGGGATCGAACCCGAGACCTCGTCTCAGCAGTCCATTACCCATACCACTAGGCTACCGCAGATTATTTCAGACACAGATAACTTATATGTAAAAATTATCTACTATAATATTGTTATAGTATACGTTAGTCTAGGTAAGTGCCCTTTTGAGAAGCACTTCTATATTTAGCAGACTATATTAAAACCTTTAGTATAAAAGATCTCTTTGATAACACCCCTGTCCCCCTTCATGTTAAACGTGAGTGAAAACTTTGCGAAATTATAATGTGTTGCAGTGGGGGATCGAGGCTCTAAGTGTACTCTATAATAATGATGCAGTCCTGTGACACAGACGTTGAAACTTGCTGTAAGTACTAGATACGCTGTTAAATTAAAAAAATAAAAGGTCGGGCCATTCTTGAAAAATTCGAAACAAGTTTGATATTATAGCAGGCAGAGCCCATTCATTAACCATAAACCAAAAGATTTATTTTTAATTTGAAATATATCGGGAAAATGAAGTGCTCAAGTGGGACTTGAACCCACGACCTTTCACTTACAGGGGGAATGCTCTTCCAACTGAGCATTGACCCACACCTGAATCACTATTTTTGATCTTTTCAACAGCATGCCATACCATACAATTCAGTTTAGTCTAGCAGATATAGGAGCGGTTATGCATTAATCCATACTAATATTATAAATGCAAAAGTAACTCGTGTCTGTTATGCTTTGACGCCTAAACCACTGAACCGATTTTGATGAATATTGGTGTAGGGGTAGATTAGACCTTGAGAAAGGACATAGGCTATGTTTGGTCGCGATAACTGACATCCACGCGGGCGAAGTCGCGGGAAAAAGCTAGTTAATAATACGAAAAAAAATTATTTCCTCAATCCCCCTAAAACTAGTAATTTAGTTTAAGTTAGGTCGCGGGAATATTAGTAATTTAGATTCTATTTATTGATTCCTCTCTGTGAAAACAGAGCCAAGACAATTTTTTTACAGAGACGCATTCATTTTTGTCACCAAGCGTGTCATCAAAGATGGCGCGGCCACACTAATCTGTCTTTATCGCGTTTATCTAATGCGAGTGCAGCACGTCCAGCATATAGATTTTATTCAACGTTCGTGACCGGAATCTACAGTAGAGGGAAGCATGAATAAGACACATTAAGTCACCCCCGAGATAAATCAATAGCTCTCTACTAAAGACTAAAATATAAGAATATGCGGATACAAGCTGTTAGAAAATGATTATTTAACTCATGTAAATTGATTTGCTTGTTTTTTTTTGGGTGTGGAGAGCCTTAATAGCCCAAGTAATTACGACTTTGAGTAATTTAAAGAAAATCGCTTAAATGTACATAAGTACCACTTTACGCTACTGTTTTTAGTGTTGGTTCCATCGTATAGTAAGTGGCAAAATACATGTTAAAAAATCTGTACCAAATTTTATGGTTATATATCAAGTAGTAGACAAAATACAAGTTTTTGAAACTGTCAAGCGCTCCTGTAAAATTAGTCACTTGTAGTTAGGATGGTATTCGTAGGGATCGTCGGTTTGTACCTTTTCACACAACGTTTTAAGTGAAGGTGTAACCGTATTTCCTTTGTCGATTATACTTACTTGCGTTAGTTTTCTATTATTTATTAAGCCTACTACTGCTACTGCAATACCAATAGACTATTAAACAGTAACACTCGTATAACACAAACATTATCACCTGGTGTTTGTGATAAGGTCTACTTTTGCTTGTGTGGTTCGAGAGAAACAAATGATACGTGTAGTTCGGAAGATAGTTTATTGGCGACTAGTTTTTTACAACATTGAATGTTTTCTATAACTCGCGTAACACAAGATATGCATAGCTAGCTATAACCGTTTACGAATCAACATACCGCCCACCAAAAGGACTGTAAGTGCTTTTCTAATAACAAAATAATATAAATCAATCGTAATACATGCAAATAATTAATGTAAAATTAACAATTTTATGTATCTACTTAGTTAGGTATCAATTTTGATCGATAGGTAGTAAACACAGTTTGGTAATAGTTCTTCTTGTGACTGTGTTACCACTCTTTACGCTGTAAACCCTAGTGTAGCCATCAGCTCCAGGGTGCTTGTCGGTGATTCGTCCTAATGACCATTTTCCAGGTGGTAAGTTTTCCATTTTTATCAAGACAATATCTCCTACTGCCAATTCCTTCTCTCTCTTCTTCCATTTAGGACGTTGCTGAAGTCGATCGAGTCAAGTATTCATCTTGCCAGCGTTGCCAGAAATCATTCAGAAGTTTTTGTGTGTACTGCCAGCGAGACAAGTTGTGAATCTTTTCAGTTTGAATAACCGGTGATGGGACTGTTATTGGTGCTTCTCCAATCAAAAAATGACCAGGGGTCAGTGGATTTAATACTTCTGGATCAGTATCATCTATTATACATAACGGACGTGAATTGAGGCAGGCTTCGATCTGGCACAATATTGTAGTCATCTCTTCGAATGTGAGGTGTGTTGTTAATATTCGTTTAAGGTGATTCTTAACTAGTTTCACACCTGACTCCCACAAACCCCCAAAATTAGGACTGTACACCGGGATGAAGTGAAATTGTGTGCCATCTGTTGCTAAGGTTGTTTGAACTGGGCCTGTGAGATGCAGGTTGGCATCGTTCCACGCTTCTTGTAGTTCTCTGTCTGCGCCCACAAAGTTCCTGCCGTGATCACACCATAAATGACTGCATTTTCCTCTTCGTGCAACAAAACGTCTAAAGGCACCTATAAATGCTTCTGCAGTTAGGTCTCCGACCAGTTCTAGGTGAATTGCTTTGGTAGACATGCATATAAAGATCGCAATATAGGTTTTGGTAGTCTTATTTCCTCGCCCTTTAGCCATCAGTGTTTGAAACGGTCCTGCAAAATCTACGCCGCTGTGCAGAAAGGGTCTTGTTGGATTTACTCTCTCAGCAGGTAGGTCTCCCATCATTTGTGTTTTTGTATTTGCTCTTAGTTTGGCGCACTTGACGTATCGATGCACATGTTTCTTCACGAGTGATTTGGCTCTAATAATCCAGAACTTGAAACGTAAGTAGCAAAGCATTAGCTGTACTCCACCATGAAGTGTCTTCTCATGTGCATTAGCGATTATTAACGGCGTCAAGGTATTTTTGGTACCTAATATTATAGGATTCTTTCTAGCTTGAGATATGTTTGCATGTCGGAGGCGACCGCCCACCCTGAGTATATTTTGCTCATCTAGGTAAGGGTTAAGAGATCTTAAGTGACTCCTCCTCCTTACTTGTTTGTTTGACCTTAATAATTCTATTTCTTCTTTGTATGAACTAGTTTTATGCAAATATGTAGGGACACTTCTAATTCCTCTGTTGATAGATAATTATTTGTATTATCTTTATATCGTAAAAATCTTCTACAGTAAGTAATGGTTTTTATTAATTCTGTTAGCGTTGAGAAATCTTCAAACCTTTTAACAATATTATTTTCAAAGGACTCCACATCTTCTGTGTTCAGGTAAGTGTTAATTTTTATTGTTTTCAATTCTATATCTGTGTCTAATACTTCTAGCTTACTAATGTTTATTTCCTTTTCAGATAACCAGCTCGGGCCCTGCCACCAGAGTCTGCATTCCTTCAGTTCGGAGAGAAACATGCCTCGCGAAGCCAAATCTGCTGGGTTGCGACGTGATTCGACATAATGCCAGTGTTTGTTATTTATGTTTTCGATGATTTCCACCACACGATTTGCCACGAAGGTTTTCCAGCGATTGGGTTCACCACAAAGCCATGCGATAACTATCGACGAGTCTGTCCAAGCATACATTTGAGACGATGGTATCCTCATTGCTTGCCCAACTTGTTTCATTAGTTTGGACAATATTAAAGCTCCACACAGTTCAAGACGGGGTAACGAGATTGTTTTTAAGGGAGCCACTCTGGTTTTGGCTGCAATCAGTTTTGTTTCTATGTTATTGCTTGTGGTTTGGACCCTTAAGTAAACAGCAGCTGCATAAGCACGCATCGATGCATCGCTGAACCCGTGAAGTTGTATGTTGTGTTTGTTGATGTTCAACGTCCCAAGCCATCTCTCAATTTCTATTTGATTTACTTTAGCAAAATCATCTCTTATTTGTAGCCATTCTGTTTCTAGTGCCTTGCTAACTTTGTCATCCCAGTTTGCTTTCTCCAGCCATAACCTCTGTATTAGCATCTTCACCATAATAATTATGGTGAAGATGCTAATACAGAGGTTATTATTGTACTTGGCGCTATCCAACCAAGAGGGTCAAAAAGTTTTTGTATATCAGACAAAATACTACGTTTCGTTATTATGTGAATTTCAGGTGAGAAGTCTATTTTGTACTGAAATTTGTCTGTGCTCAAGTTCCATACAATTCCAAGCGCCTTTATGGTGCCGTCAAGATTCATATTTATTTGAACGTTGGCTGACCTCTTTTCTGGGTCTACGGACTTCATGAACTCAATGCTATTGGAAGCCCCTTTGGTAAGCTGGAAACCACCTTGCTTCAATGTATCGGATACAGCCTTAGATAGTGATATAGCCTCTGCAATTGAGTCTGAACCCGACAATAAATCATCCATATAGAACTCCTCCATTATTGTTTGATTCACAAGTGTATCTTGTTTAGCCTCATCCTTGGCAATTTGTTGCAGCGTTTTGACAGTTAAGTAAGGTGCAGGAGCGCGAGCGGTGCCAAAGGTGACACGTAGCAGTCTATATTCTTCAAGAGGATCAGTTTCATCATATCTCCAGAGGATACGTTGGTAGTCTGCATCATCTTGGGTTACTAATATCTGACGATACATTTGTTGAATATCAGCCATGAAACAAACTTGTTTCATTCACCATCGCATTAAAAGGTTTCTTAGGTCCTCTTGCAACTGAGGACCAACTAGCAACTCATCGTTCAAGGAAACGTTGTTCGATCCTTTACAAGAAGCATCGAAGACAACGCGTGTTTTAGTGGACTCTTTGTCTACGCGAACAACGGCATGGTGAGGTAAGTAGACGCTTGTATTATTTCTTTCCCTTTCAGGTATCTTTTCTATGTGACCTTGTTCAATGTAATTGTTTATAACTTTGATGTATTCTTCTTTCAGGTCTGGCGATCTTCTAAACCTCCTTTCAAGTTGCATAAATCTCTGAGTAACTATTTCCTTAGTATTTCCTTGAGAACACAGTGGGTTGTTAGTTTTAAATGGTAATTTTACTATGTATCTTCCATCGTTGTTTCTAGTAGTAGTATTCTCATATAATTCTTCACACAGTTGTTCTTCTTTTGTTAAATGTCTTTTTGTGTCTACATCTACTTCCCATATTGATTTCAGCATATCCTCTACGTCAACAGTATGGTGCATGACAAAATGTGTTTCTTCTGGTTCTGTGTGAATTTCTCCAAACAATATCCAACCCAGGTTCGTCCTTTGCGCGCTGGGTGTTCCTGATGGACCTTTAATAAATTGGTTTTGCAGAATTTCAGCGTATTCTCTCACACCCAGGAGCAGGTCTATTTCACCTGGCTTATAGTAGCATGGATCAGCCAAGTTAAGACCTTGAATGTGAGGCCATTGTTTTGTTTTGATTGTTTTGATGGGCATCTTTGTGGTCAGCGGTCTAGACATTACGTACGCCTTGATTGGTAAGTAGAAATCGTTGTCATATTGTGATTTCACTTGCAGCTGTACCACATGCTTGAGTTCTATTTTTGTAGATCCCACCCCTACAGCGTTGCCCTTTACAGGTTGTCGTTTGAGCTTCAATAGTTGAGCCGCCTTCTCGCTTATAAAAGCTGCTTCGGAACCTTGATCTATTAGCGCCCGCAGTATAATAGTGTGTCCAAGTTCGCTCATTGCTTCTACTACTGCAGTTGCTAGCATCGCTTGCTTCTGCTTAGCATCAAATTGGGATGCCATCATTGTATTGACTTGTATGTCTTGCTCTTCTCCTACATGTGTCACAACTGGTTGCGATGTAACCGATGAATTTCCAGGTTGTGAGGTCTCCTTTTCATGCAGAAGGGAATGGTGGCGTCTCTTGCATATACGACAGGACAAAGGTAACTTGCACTTAGATACCGAATGGCCTGTTACTAAGCAGTTGTAACATAAGTGATTAGTTTTAACAAACTCACTTCTTTCAGCTGGTTCCATTTTACCGAATTCTTTGCAATGACTTAATGTATGGTCATCCTTGCACATAACACAAATCTTCTTTTGGGTCGGTGTGGCAACATGAAATGAACGTTCTTTAATTATTTTATTATCTTTAGTGTTCGTTTGTTGTGTTAATTCTAAAGTGCGGAATTTTGACTCCATAAATTTCTTAAGTTCTCTCCAAGAAGGTAAGGTGTCTCCTTCTTCTTTATGTGCGTACTCTTCCCAGTTCTTGTGGGTCTCTGGGTCCATCTTCTGCACAAGAAGATATATCAGGATAGGATACCAAGAGTCCGTAGAAATATTTAAATTGGCAAGGGTATTTAAACATTCGGCCGTTGTATCTAACAGGCACTTTAATTGAACAGCGGATTGAGTAGACATTTTCTTTAAATTAAATAATTTTCTCATAATGGAATTAACAGTTAAACGTTTGTTGCCATACCTTTGTTTCAGAATATCCCATGCATATAAATAATTGTCGGTGGTAATCATTACATGCTTCAACAGCGACTCCGCTTCTTGTGTAACACTCAACTTCAAATAATGTAATTTTTGTACATCACTTAATGAGCTGTTATTGTGCACTAAAGATGTAAACAAATCTTGGAATGTTTGCCACGACTCATAATTTCCAGTAAATTTAGGTAGGTGAATTTTAGGTAAATGTACCATGGCAGTATGTGGACTTACGCTGCTCATACTCGTGTCAACAGACTTTGATTCCATCCTAGATTTATTCGATAATATTGTAAGCATATCCTTCAAGTCACCTTGTAGCACATTGTACAACTCTTCATATATGTTAAACTCCTCATTTTAAAAATACGACATCAATGCTTTTTGTTCTTTAGACGTAATTTTTACTAATTCGTGATGCGTAGTTTTGAATGTATTCCAATTATCGTCGATTATTTTCACACGAGCTTCCATATATCCCTTTGTTAAACGAGTTTTCGAACATTTTCTTAGGTTAGTTTGCGTTTTCTGGAATAAACTTGCAGTATCTTCTAGCACGGAAAGAAGTTGTTGTTGTTCAGCTGTTGTAGTCGTCGGCATTTTGATGTAAATCGATTTGCATTAATAATTTTGCAAAAATAAGTAAACTGCACAAAAAAGGTCGGCTGTTGCGGTCGGTTCTATTGTTCTCTCGGCACGAGTCCTCAGGTAGTTGAGTAATACGTCCGGCTCGATTTCGACCATATGGTGTTTGTGATAAGGTCTACTTTTGCTTGTGTGGTTCGAGAGAAACAAATGATACGTGTAGTTCGGAAGATAGTTTATTGGCGCGACTAGTTTTTTACAACATTGAATGTTTTCTATAACTCGCGTAACACAAGATATGCATAGCTAGCTATAACCGTTTACGAATCAACATCACCTTAAGAACTCTATAAACTTTTGTTGTTATAAACAAAAAAAGGAATAAATAAAATAAAGATCGGAACGAGGAAGCTTAACGGTAAATACTAAATTAATTGTGACAATTTGCAACTAAAGGTGCAACGAAGAAAGCAAAAACGAGTAACAAATTACGCTCAATGTCTCTCTGGAAAAATCAAATTATCTAACGTACGAATAGTTCCGATTCAATCAAGGAGGAATCAGACAGGTTGCCGCTAAAAGCTCCGGCTCAGAGAAATACAACCTGAGTGATGTAAATGTATTCAAAATTATATTATATACCTATTAATAACATATTAATATGACAATATGCCAGTTGTATATAATATTTATAATTAATACAGATACGTGTTTTGCATATCTCGTACCTACAAACAAATGACTGATCTTGCAAAAACAGCATTATTAGTGTATGTAAACACTTTATAGCAATCCGTTTAAATTATTAATATTATCTGTGGTTAGTACTGTTCTCTATATTCTTTGATTAAAGCAAACTTAGTGTAAAATGTATTATGTTTAGATTCAATTCATATTGACTAAATCCGTTCAAAATTCTTGTTATGAACATAACAGATAACTGATCAAATGAATAGCAAAAGTGTGCTTACGCTAAAGCTGGGTTTACACAACAGAAGATCCGTTGCTATACAGTGTTTTGACTTTATCTTACAGTCCTTAAATTAAATATGCAACGCATTCTACACTCTGCGCCTGAGATGTAGGTATGGGGTTAAATTCAATTTACAGAAGATGTATACTGTATTATGTCAAATGCTTTTGAAAATTTTATAACATATCAAAATAACTACAAGCCGTGTTGTACTATATTCTGAGTGAAAAGCCGTTTCGTAACTAAACACATTCGTAAAAGTCGATTTCTCTCTTGTATGGTAACCAATTTTAATCCGCCGTCTTCTCAGGTTGCCTTGCCACTACGTTTGAAACTTGATGTCACTCCGAATAATGATCTTGAAGAAAAAGGTTTTGATTTCGATTCAAAAAACCTGAAACCAGACATATTAAACTAAACAATTTGAAACTATAGACTTAAGTAATAATTCTAGACTAACCTAATATCCGTCACTATAGAACATCTGTCATACGACCCATGATATGCGACCAAAAAATTATGACCTAGGTCATCATTTTATACACCAATCAGTGACGCGAGAATGCGCTACGAGAAAAAATACCTGTTTAATAATAAATCCGTTATTCGCATTATTATTGATATAAATAATAATGTAAATCATATAAATTAATAATATTGACAAATTAATAAATAGCTACATTCTTTTATATTTATTGCTTGCACTATTTTTGAAAGCCGTCATATGCCTGTATGACGTTATACAGTTCAATACATCATTGCATACAGCTATATGCCTTTTCAAGTCTGTTTGCCCGTCAATACCACCGGCACTGTACAATGGATTTACAACCTTGCATTGCAAAAACCCTACCATGGGTCTAGATAGCGTTGTGTAGAATGCTGTGGGAATATTCATTTATAATGATTATGTTCATGTTATAATTTGTAAGCTGTTAATCAACTCACAATAGACATCTTAAATCGCTGCCATAGACAGGAGAAGAAGAAGACCACCGGAACAAGATGGATTTCGCTAAAAATATATTCGTACTGGTTAACAACTCGTACAGAAGCCTCTGTGGCGTAGCGGTAGTGAACTCGGCCGCTACGCAGGAGGCGTTCGATCCCCTCTTAGTGCAAATATTTGTATGCGTGAATATGGGTATTTGCATTAGTCTGGTCATGCCGCGGAGAGCACGTTAAGCCGTTTGTCCTGATTGTCATACGAACATCTATGGCAGTCGTTACGGGTAGTGCAGCCCTCAAAAGTCCAACAACTGGTTTAACTGCATTGCTTCGATATCGTCTTTGGGTTGTGAAGGGCAGTTGCTTCACAAAATATATTGAAGTTCAGCCAAATTCGCAGTTAGACTGGTAAAGCGGACCCCAGAATCCTAACTGAAAGCTTCGCATGCGACTGGGATTAACGCTAAGATGAAGAAGCAACTCGTACAGAAGACCGCGAAATAACTTCCAGAGGAGTCCTCTAAAGGATCAAATTAGGTTGGGTAGGTTATGCCACCCTTTTAAGGGTTCCGTAGTTATACACGTAGAGATGTTGCGTCTTTGGCAGTATTCTACCGTCTCTACCATGGTGAATGTTCTGACGAGCTCTTCCAATTAGTCCCACCCTCTCCTTTCCTTCACAGGACAACATGTGCAGGGCTAAGATGCCACCCGTATACCGTGCAGAATATACCTTCTAGAACCAACCGTTTCAGTGACTCATGCCTATGCCGCACCATTAAGATCTGGAACTCCCTGCCAGCTCACGTGTTTCCTTCTTCCTACAGTCCCAGGTCCTTTAAGCGGGGTGTGAATATTCATCTGATGAGGCCGTCAAACTGAGTGCCACCACTGTTGCTATGCCATGTCAGCATGGTACATGTTTACGACGGTGACCCTCTTTCCGAGACTTTGCCTTTAGCACACCATCAGGCGAGGAGAAGTAAAATTGACGTGTCCTTTATAAAAAAAATTGCAGTCATATGATACTGTCGGAAGTCTATACGAGTTAAAATCATAGTTATACAAATCTCAACATATTCAAAGTAGTGCAATAAACACAAATGGAAAATAACTCTTCAAACAGGTATACAATTTTTTTTTCATTGATTAATATGCTAAACCAGAGGTCCGATGATCTTGACGTCATAATTGTCGATTGTCAATACTTATACATCACGTCCTGCGATTGGTGAGAATCAAGTTTGTTTTTTTTTAAATATAAATCTTTATGATCTAATGCTATAAATAGGAAGTATAAATATTAATTTTCTCAGTATTCTGTGTATGTCCGTTTGTGAATATCTTAAAATGTTGCAGTGTATAACATTGTGTGTTGTCTTATTTGTAACAGGATCTATTGCTAATGTTGGTAAGGAATTATAAACTACCCGGTGAACTTCGTACTGCCAATATTTTCCGCCCGCGTGGCTTCCGATCCCGTTCTCGCTGCATCCTCTACTATATTAAGCATGTATTACACATATAAACCTACTTCTTGAATTACTCTATGTTTTAAATGAAACCGTTGCTTTATACTGTGTAGTGACTTAACTCAAAGTGATTTATATATTCTAGGATTGTATAATTGTTCTAATAATAATAGTTTGACTGAAATTTTATTTTTGTCTTGGTGTAGGTAGGTAGGTACCTGGTTGATTTTAATTTTATCGTATTTAGTATTTATAATATTTACGTGATTTAGATATCAGAAAAATTCCCTTCGTCCGCAGTCCACATACGTAACCGCGGGTTTGCAGTAGTTACGGTTAAGGAAAATCAATATTTAAAGTATTTGTGACCGAAAAAATTACGTGTTCGTACTCATAAATACAAACGACTTTACGATATAGGGTTCAAGTTATTTTCAATTTGTTTTAGACATTCACGAGTAATAATCACGACCGGCAGGGAATAAATCCTCACACGTTGCTACCTGTTACAATACGTACAATCATGTATGCTGTGGAATTAACTCCTTGCCGTATTTTTTTCTAAGCGTCTTCAAGAAGGGCATTATAAGGTCCTATAAGGTTGGCGACGCTAGTGTGCCTATCGTTGCACACGTCCGTAGGCCATGGTAACCACTTTGCATCAGGTGGGCCGTGTACTCGACTGCCACATAAGCAGTATGAAAATCAATTTCGTTATAGTTTTAATTCGTAACTAATAATAGCCAGTCACCGGTTAGATTATATTTATAACATCAGGTATGGTGACCTTTCAAGTTAAGTAATATCAGGTACTTAATGCCCATATTTAAAAACTATTATTGACCATTTACTTACTATTCCTATTAGATATTAAAAAAGCGGTTTTATATGATTAATTAACTTTAAAAATTATCGGGAAATTGTTTTCGATAATATAACTAAATATCTACTCAATCAACAAAAACTATGAAATCAATACTGTCAGAATTTTTTTTAACATTTAAAAGTTTTGGAAAAAAGGCTTGACCATATTTTACTAGGCAATTTCTAGTAAGCGGTATTTATTTGCATTGGTCTGGGTGTTTCTATGTATAATATGTATGTATTTACAAAAAAAAAGTATATAAGTATGTTTATCCGCATTCTAGATTCCATAACACAAGCTATAAAAAAAAAGCTTACCATGGGTCTAGATAGCGTTGTGTAGAATGTTGTGGAATGTTGTGGAATAGTGTTTTCTTCTACCGTAACTGGTTACGAACCTGCCTGTGGTTACGTACGCGGACGATTATTTTATAAATCAATATTCTATGACGTTCCGTACAGCGCTTTTAGACACAAATTAATCATAGAATAACTAGCTTATATTATATTATCGGTAATAGATGCGGTTTTTTTTTTATTTTATTTGTGAACTAGCTTTTGCCCACGGCTCCGCCCGCGTGGATGTCAGTTATCGCGACCAAGCATAGCCTATGTCCTTTCTTATGGTCTAATCTACCCCTATACCAAATTTCATCAAAATCGGTTCAGCGGTTTAGGCGTGAAAGCGTAACATACAGACAAACAGACAGATTTACTTTCGCATTTATAATATTAGAATGGATTCATGCAAATTTTAGTTAAATAGATTTGATAATTTTGCTTGAGCATTTACTCTCCTGATTTAAATTGACGCTAAAGCATGTCTACTTTTGTATGAAAATGAACCGAATGCAGATCCTGCCGCCAAGCAGATAACCTGCCTAAATAGGTATGCCTCTATGCCAAATACTTAGAGTATCAGGGAAACCAAAGAAGGGGCACAAATCATGTATAAGTTCATCAAGGTTCATCTAACGGATTTGTATATGAATTTACTAAACTATACCTACAAGATGAGGGATAAGTTAGACCTTGAGAAAGGACATAGGCTATGTTTGGTCGCGATAACAGACATCTACGCGGGCGGAGCCGCGGGCAAAAGCTAGTATTATATAAATGTGAAGTGGTCCTTTTTTTTTTTTTTTTTTCGTGCGGAAATCCCCACGGATACCCCCCCTGCCGGAGCCGGAAGGGGAGGTTATGTCGGACTCGAACCGACTAAAACCGCACGCCGACTGTGGGTCTTGGTGCTAGGCCGGAGGTGAGGTTGTCAAAGACATATCCCTCGCACCCCGGCTGACCCAGGGCCATCCCTTACGGTCTGGCCCTCCTCACGAGGGGGGACAACGGTGTCCCCAACTCGCCCCCGGAATGGGGAGGCGCGCTGTTCAGCGCGCCACCGCCGTGGCCTGCTTCTGCTGGGGTGACAGGCGGCTCCACCCGTCACCCCCAGGCCCGCGCTCATGGGAATGTGAAGTGGTCCTGTCTGTACATTGGAAATAATTAAAATAAACTTACGATAATTATGTTCTACTAACGATACTGTACTAGAGAATTACTTTTTTTTAATTCTTGTCTGTTAATCCGTGGTTTATGCGGTTTTTTTAAAGGTCTTGGCCAGACTTGTTTATTTGATCGCAATCGGTTCATTATGTCCGAAGATATGAGCAAAAGTCTATTGTTTTCTATTAGTAAAGACGTTAGTTACGAAATCTTAAATTTCGGGAAGGTACAAAAATAAATAACATATATCACGTAAGTAGGTACACCAAATAAATACATACATACCTACATATAATCAAGCCTTTATCCTCGAAGGGTTATGCAGAGGTGAATTAACACCCACATTTTACCAATCATTGCATTCGGTCCCACGTAATCAAGGGTGAGCTTATTGCCCTCTTCCGGACACTATTATAGACTCGAGCCATACATCTGAAGCTGATCCTGGGCTGTATTACATTTGTCTGATGGTAAACAGCCCTATTCCTTAGTCGCTTTGTATGACACCTCATGGGAAGAGATGGTGTGGCCCAAATTCTGCTCGGCCGGGAACCACGCGGCTAATTACATAAAATATATAATATATTTTTAACATAACATAAACTCACGCCTGTATTCCCCGAAGGGGTAGGCAGAGGTGCTAGCACCCACATTTCGCCAGTTTATTTTTAGGTGGCGAGCCTATTGCCATTAACCGGGCACTTATAAACCTGCGATAAATACACACATAACTTCGAAAAGCATCGAAAAGTCATTGGTGTGGGCCATGGTGAACCTGGGATCGAACCCGAGACCTCGTCTTAGCAGTCCATTACCCATACCACTAGACTACCGCAGATATTTTTATATAGTTACTAGCTGTCCCGGCGAACTTCGTACCGCCAATTTTTTCCCGCCCCGCGATCCGCGTCAGATCCCGTTCCCGCTGCACCATTTAGGGGGATGAAAAATAGATGTTGGCCGATTCTCAGACCTACTCAATATGCCCACAAAATTTCATGAGAATCGGTCAAGCCGTTTCGGAGGAGTATGGCAACGAAAACTGTGACACGAGAATTTTATATATTAGATATTTTTACTAAACACCAATTACGTAAGCACCAATTTTAAACTCACTCAATTTCTCAGTGGCGCGGCGGCAGTGCACGCGACTGCCATGCAGGAGGCACGCGTTCGATCCCCGCTCAGTGCAAATATTTGTTTGCATGAATATGGCTATTTGCATTGGTCTGGGTGTTACTATGTATAATATGTATGTATTTCCAAAAAAAAGGATCTAAGTATGTTTATCCGCATTCTAGATTCCATTACACAACAATGTAAGAATCTGCGGTAGCCTAGTGGTATGGGTAATGGACTGCTGAGACGAGGTCTCGGGTTCGATCCCAGGTTTACCATGGCACACACCAATGACTTTTCGATGCTTTTGGTGCCCGGTTAATGGCAATAGGCTCGCCACCTATTACATTGGGGACCTAAACATAAACTGGCGAAATGTGGGTGCTAGTGCTTCGGGGAATACAGGCGTGAGTTTATGTTATGTTGTAAAATTAAAATTAAAATTACGAGTGGTCCGACTCGCCTGACGAAATAAAATAAATAAAAACTAACCAGGCAAGTGACACCACAGTCCCAGTTATGTAGTGGTCCCAGTCGCCTGAAACCTCGTTGTAAAATATTTATTATTATTATATTACTCAACAGATGATTTTCATTTCCAGTTCCATTCATCAAGCCATGCCCCCAAACGGATTACACATGTATCGTGAATTCAGCTAAGATCGCCTTACCTGAATTTTCTCCAGGCATTCCGGAACTTGGAATACCGGCGACGGACCCACTTGTTGTACCAGATGTAGAAACCAATATAGATGGATTTTATATGAACGTTAGAAATATGGTGGTAAGAGGCCTGGGCAAATGCAAGTTCAATAAAATTGAGTAAGTACTCCTTTTGATTTAGAATGGATTTTATTTTGATCGGTTTAGTCGGGATTTGAATCCGCGATCCTTCTCTTAAAGGAAGAATGCTTTGACCACTAAGCTACTAGGCCATCGATTCTACTAAAGCTTAATCGCGTTAAAAATTACATTAAATTATAGACTTTATTTCTATACGCATAAAGTTCAAAATTAAATGAAAATAGTTTCATTACACTTTTTCATTCACTCTGAAAAAGTCATTTAATTTTATACTTTAAACACATCGGTTTAAAGTATATTATTTAATGTCGTTTTTACAATCGCTGCGGCACGACTATGGCTATGGCTTTAGTAGAACCGAGGCCCAGACCCTCGCCCGAACTAATCCAAATCCTTCCTATCTTTGAGGCGAGGGTTTTTTTCTTTTTTCAATATTTAAAAAAAATGTCAGAAAAAAAGTACTCCGTTTTATAATAGTAGGATCTCGATTCTACTAATGCAAAACCACGGTTATACCACAGCCACTGCAAAATTGTCATTAAATTTTAGACTTTGAAGCAATGGTGTTAAACTCCAAAATTAAATGGCTTTTTGCTGAGTGAATGAAAAAACAATGATGAAACACTTTGCATTTAACTTTGAACTTTAGATATATAAAAATAAAATCTTAAATTTAATGCTAATTTTTACAGTGGTTTTGCTTTAGTAATACGGAGGGCCAGCTATATTGTATCCATAAAGCGTTAATCTATTTAATAGTTGCCAAAGTTGAGCTAGCTGTTAAGAAAAATAATTCAAATTCATTAAACCGATCTTCCGAAGTACACACTTTGTTTTTAAAAAATATCATAGAGGGTAAGGAAAGAGAAGAAGAGTTAGTCCAAGAGGAAGGTTTGTGGCTCAGATAAAGGAAAAGATACAAGTTGCGTCGTATCAGGAGGTTAAAGCATTGGCGGAGAAAGAAGAAAATCCGATGCCTTCAAATAAGACACGGCGTTGACGCCACTCTTAACCAATACTAGCTAGCTAGTGGCGCTTCTAAAATTTGCACCATTTTCGCCACTTCTCGTATCTAATTTGATGTATTCTTTTTTCAAATTCAAACAAATCTCAGAATCTGCCTTTATTTAAATGTAAAAATCACTTTTTTGAAAGGCAGTTTAAATGATTCTGATAATTGTTTAAATTTGAAAAAAGAAGACTGATAAAAAGTAATCAATCTTTTTCAAAAGCGGAAAACAACATTTATGAATCTCATAGACGATATTATTATCGTCTATGAGATTCATAAATGTTGTTTCCTTATACCTATCAACAGATTTACCCGGTTTATGATATATATTATGAGTTATGAGTCTCCAAGTAACTTGTAAGTGGATGGCCTTGTAGTACAGGTTTTCTATGTATTGGCTGTATTTTATAACGCTTATAATATTATCCCTAGATGTAAGTAATAGTTTTTTTTTTTAATTTATAGACGTGATGTCGAAAAGTCTACAGGGCATTTGGATATCACATGTCCCATTGAATGTGTGGGGAACTACACGTTTGATGGTACACTGTTACTGGTACCTATCAGTGGAAATGGACCTTTCCGGATCAATGGCGGTACGTATTCAAAATTTAATTCCCATTTATATACGGCTTTTTTTTCGTGCTGAAATCCCCTCGGATACCTCCCCTGCCGGAGCCGGGAGGGGAGGTTATGTCGGACTCGAACCGACTAAAACCGCACGCCGACTGTGGGTCGTGGTGCTAGGCCGGAGGTGAGGTTGTCATCGACATATCCCTCGCACCCCGGCTGAGCCAGGGCCAGGCCTTATGGTCTGGCCCTCCTCGGGTGGGGGACAACGGTGTCCCCGACTCGCCCCCCGAATGGGGAGGCGCGCTGCAGCGCGCCGCCGCCGTAGCCTGCTTCTGCTGGGGTGACAGGCGGCTCCACCCGTCACCCCCAGGCCCGCGCTCATGGGGGATGGAGGTCAGTCAGTGCCCGTCGACCCCCGAGTTGCCGGCGCGCGCGGGCAGCGCGATCCGCGTGATATAATAACAATAGGGGACCATTTTTCTTTCTTTTTTTTCGTGCGGAAATCCCCTCGGATACCTCCCCTGCCGGAGTCAAAAGGGGAGGATATGTCGGACTCTAACCGACAAAAACAGCACGCCGATTGTAGGTCGTGGTGGTCCCCAACAAATGTATTATGGCAAAAACCACTGGTCCCTTTTTTTGCTTCTAGATGGATTCATAATATTATGGCTTCATAAGCATAGCTAGTTTGATAAACATTCATGATAATAGAGGAAGCTTGGGTGGAATATAAATATGTAACGGAAGAAGTAAATAGCAAGTATCAACCCATTCCCTGCAATTATTTACTCATAGCTCACAAAAACATTAAATTTTAAAGCAAAGCTAATTGGTCTACATCACAATTAACATAGTAATTATGAAAAAAACGCTCAACGTATTTTTTCCTTAACTAATGGTTTCTCGTTTTAATTTATATTTAATTAATTGTATTCCATTTTATATCCCAATATAGCAAGCTTATAAGGTACAGTCAGCATCAAATTGATCTTGACTAATATAGTGCTCAAAATGATTTTGATACTTAGGAATTCCCCCCTTCTTATTGACTAATGGACAGGCAGCCTTAAGGTGTGGACCACACCTTAAGGCTGCCTGTCCATTGAAGCGGAGCGAGGCTGCGGAGCGGAGAAACGGTCAAATATTAACCAATAGGATTGCACGAAATCTCCGCTCTTCGATTTTGTGCAATCCTATTTGTTAATATTTGTCCGTTTCTCCGCTCCTCAGCCTCGCTCCGCTTCAATGGACAGGCAGCCTTAATTCGGGATTTTTTTTTCGGATAGTTTCGGATAATTCGGATAGTTTGATATTAACGTTAGAACATATATCATGATTTTATAGCATTAAGTATGCTAACACAGGGAAAAATAATCTTCTCCGGCGTTACTCGAACCCAAGATCTTTTCCTTACAGGGGGAATGCCTAGACCAACTATGCTACCGAGACTAGCTACAACTAGCCTGGTTGGTCAAGGCATTCCCCTGTAAGTTAAAGATCGCGGGTTCGAGTCCCGTGCGAGAAGATACATTTTTCCTCATGTATTCGATAGGTATATCATTTTAAGTACTTTACTAGTCAAGATGGATCTGATGCTGCCTATGTAATCGATATGTAGATGGACCCTCTATAATTTTCACAGTTTTCTTTTTTTTTAATTTTTTACCGAAATTACTAATATTCCCTCTAACCCCTCCAACTAAGCTAAAATGCTTGTGCTAGGAGTGGTTCACGCTGGTAGTGTAATGGCCAGGATCGAACCCGGGACCTCTCGATCGTAAGGCCGACTCCTTAACCAGTTGGAAGTGGAAATACTAAAACATTTTTTTGTGTATTTCTAGATAAAATGCGTGTCACTGTCACCATTAAGATGAAACAAAACACCAAGGCAGACAAAAAGTATTACAAAATCACCGGCTTTGACTATACCTACGAGCCTCTTTCCAAATTCGAATTAAAGTTTGAAAACTTGTTCAATGGCGACAAAGTAAAAGGTATGAATAAAAATAATAATATAGAACCAAACTATATAGTAGCTATTCTTAATAGTAAATAGCTCTGTGGTGTGGCGGTATTGAATGCGACTGCCACGCAGGAGGCCCGGGTTCGATCCCTACTCAGTGTAAATATTTGTATGCGGTCTGGGTGTCCCTATGTATAATATGTATGTAATTACAAAAGTAATAGTGCTGTAAAACCCGGTAATAGGTTCACCCCCTATTACGTGGGACCGAATACATTGATTGGTGAAATGTGCGTGTTAATTCACCTCTGTCTAACCCTTCGGGGATAAAGGTGTGATTATATGTATGTATGTATTTACAAAAAGTATCTAAGTATGTTTATCTGCCTTCTAGATTCCATAACACAAGCTAGTTAAGCTTAGCATGGGTCCTAGATAGCGTTGTGTGGAATGTTATAGAATAAAAAAAATAAACCGATGCCCAGTCAAAAAGTAGCAGGGACTTTATCTCGAATGAAACGTTATATAGTTAACTGCCACATGTTAACTCACTATGGTAATAGCGAGTAAAGAAAAAAAACAACATATAAAGAAAACATTTTAATCTACATTCAAAAGATTATTTTTAGTATAAAACGAAATTAGAATAAGGAATAAATAATAATTATTTTGTTCTGTAAACACAGAATAGAGTAAACTTTTCACCACAACGAAGAATTGTTATAAAAAATATAATATTTCTTCTGTAGTTTAAAAAACATTTTTACTTATTAACACGTTTAGAAATTTTGTTAAGAAGGAACGTATTTGAATGAATTTTTTAAAGTATTTATTATGCTAACTTTTAAATTCAAAATTCATCGGGAAAAAGAAGAACGCAAGTGGAACTTGAACCCACGACTATTCCTTACAGGGGGAATGCTCTTCCAACTGAGCTATTGAGTCATACCTGAATCACTTTAAATTTCAAGGGTTCAAGTCCCACTTGAGTTCTTCTTTTTCCCGGTGTATTTCGGAAGAAGGAACGTCACTAAGCACTAGTTAAATAACGTATTTTTATTATTTTCAGCTGAACCTATCGAGAAAATATTCCAACAAAACGACAAGGAGATAATGCTTGGTATTGGTAAACCCGTCTTGAAGCAAATTGTTACTGGAGCTGTAGGAAATGTAGGAAAACTGTTGCAATGCATTCCTGTTGAAGAAATCGAAATTGCCTAACTTAGATCGATACACTTAAATAATGCAATAAAAACTTTTGAAAAAAAATATTTTTTCTGTTTATACTGGAGATTGATGGCACTTGGTGGAATCTGCTACACATATTGAATAACCCACTTGTACTTTTCCACTGAGCTTATTTTAATTCTAAACCTGACCGGTTTCGCCTTACGGCATTATCGGTTTCGCCATACCTTACATACTTCTCAGAGAATGCCGTAAGGCGAAACCTGTCAGGTTTAGAATTAAAATAAACTCAGTAAAAAAGTACAAGTGTGTTATTCAATATGTTTTTGTTTTTCATTTATTAAATGTTGAAACACGAAAGCAATTTGATCTATAATTTTTGTTGTATCTTAATTTGATTTTGCCTTACCTCTGCTCGACTTGTGTGAACTCGGTCCTATGAAATTGAATGTAGAAGGAAAGATACTGAAGATAGCAAGGCATGTATTACGTTTATAGAAGTTTGAAGAGGTGATTTATGTAGGTTTCCTGCTACAAATGCCTAATTGTTTTATTTAATAGATTTATTTGCAGAAGATATTTCAAGTCACGAGCACGAACCTTCTACCTTACCTTACCTTCTTTCTGTTGGGAACAGTAGGCAAAACTAGTGGAATGACAGCTCATGTTCTAATATTTCTTACCTAATAGGCAATATTGTATATTGTAACTAATTAAACATTTATACATGTAAAGTATGTTTTTTTTAATCATGAGTTAGAATTTTTTTTCTCATAATAAATGCTATGACGTGTGATCTTTTCCTGAAGTTACGGGTAATTATTTCAATTACATAAATTATTAGGGTTCTGTAATTCAGAAAGTAAAACGAATCATAATAACCAATCCGTTGTTCATCTTACTGTTTGTCTGAATGTCTATCTATCTCTCTGTGTATGAAGACTTCTTCATTATGAACACTTTCACCCCACGTACAAAGCAACATTGCTTCAAAGCTGTAAAGAAATGAAACTTCCAAATTAAACAAATTAATAAATACCGTCGTTCATACAACATATTAAGGCAATCCAAAGAATTAGTTGGTTCGTTGTTTACAATCACAAGGGAATCAAAACGTTTAGGGTCCCGTCTTGTTAGAATCATGAAATTAATAACTGACTGTTTTTTTTTTTCATTATGATGTAACTGAATGGTTACCTCATAACAATTACAATCTAGCCTTGTGGCTAATAAGTAATTTAAATATAACTTAATTTGATAAAAATACATAAGAGTAAAGAATGTGTCCATTGGCACTTTTCATAAAGTCTCTAGTTATAATCATAGAAAGTCACGCTGTTCTTGTATTTTTAATGCTAACTTTAAAGTTCGAAAAACATCGAAAAAAATGTTCAAGTCTCACTTGAGCGTTTCATTTTTTCCGATGTTTTTCGAAATTAATAATAACTTTTAACGTCTTACATGTAACATAAATCAAGGAAACAGTCGCAAATCACGAATATATATTTACACAGAACAACAACTGGAATTAAAAACTTATTGAACCTAAAATGGTCTTTCACTAAATATAGCTGGACATGGGCTGGCTAACCTAACCTATGTTACTAGTACTCCATTCACGGCCTTCTGCATCCAGTCTACCCCTGCAAGTCGTCAGTTCAGATAAACTGCCGGATTGCCTCCAACCAGGGCCTCGATTCTGCTAAAGCATTGCAGTGCCATCACCACTGCAAAAAATAGCATTAAAAAATAGACTTTAAAGCGATGAGGTTAAAGTTCAAAATTAAATGACTGTTTGCAGAGTAATTGGAAAAGTGTAATGAAAGAGTTTTCATTTCATTTTGGATTTTAGTCGTATAGAAATAAAGTCTAAAAAATGCCTACATTTTTTGCCGCGACCATAATGTAAACCATTGTCTGTGGTGCCGCAGTAGAATCGAGGGCCAGATGGTTGGTGTCCAAATGTGATGAATGGTCCAAATATGTCTTTTGTACCAATCCAGTACCTACGGGTTTATTCAGTGCATCAAGGATGTCACTCGGAAAGAAATTGTTATGGGGGAAATATCGCAGTCCTGCTTAGATCATATTTATGTAAGAACAAGTGATGCGACTATAGACTCCGCTGTAATTAAACACAAAATGTCCGATCATTACATAACAGCAGCTGCAGTGCAATGGAAACGCACAATGTGGCCAATACTACGTGAACCGAGCGCTCCGCTCGAAGTAAACAATAAACAAACTTTAAATAATAAAATGGTCCAAGAAAAATTATTACAGGTTAGTTTTGACGATTTGACACAGTTAGAATGCCCTATTGAGTTGTATAACACTTTGTGCCAGCGATTTTTTTTTCAATATATAGTGAATGTTATAAGAATAGAAAAGTGGTACATAGTAATAGAAATAAGGTATGGATTAACAGTACCCTTAAGGTAATGATAAAAGAAAGAGACAGGTTGTTTGATGTATGGAGTGAGGAGCCAAAGAATATGCTAAAACGTCTTAATTATACCAAATATAGAAATAAGTGTCAAAAAGCCATTAATAAAAGTAGAAATAAATATAACATAGAACGTATATTAGAATGTAAAAATGATATAAAAAAGATTTGGGATCAAATAAATAATAATATGTTGGGTAATACAAAACAATCTTTAGATACCGTTATACTGTCAAATATGGGAAGACAACAAAATATCAAAAACATTTGCGACCGCTTTGCGAATACTTTTTCAAAAGAAGTAAACGACATAAAACATGTATGTGGCGAAAAATTTTTGGACAGAAATTCATATGTAAAACCACCGGATATGTGCATGAGATGGCGGCCGGTTACTTGCAGTGAAATAAAAAACATAATTAAAAAAATGGATCGCAATAAGTCACCCGGGAGTGATCTCATTCGCATGTCCGACTTAAAGCTGATAGTCAATGAAGTGAGTCCTGTATTAACTAAGCTAATTAACTTGTCTGTATCACACGGTAAATTTCCTAACCAATTAAAAAAATCAATAGTTCGCCCTATTTATAAAAAAGGTGATCGTAAAAATGTTTCTAATTATAGACCAATAGCCATTTTATCAAGTGTTGATAAAATAATGGAGAAATGTTTAGTTAATCAATTAAATGAGTACCTGGTGAAAAATAAAATATTACATAGTAGCCAACATGGTTTCATAAAAGGTAAAAGTACTAATTCGTTATTGTCGAAATTGACTGACGATATTAACAACCACTTGGAAGAGAAGAAAATAGTAATTTTAATATTTTTTGATAACAAAAAAGCATTTGACACTTTAGACACAAACACCCTTTTAAGTGCAATAGAGGAGTGCGGAGTGGGAAAACCGCTGAATCAGTGGTTCAGTGATTATCTCACAACGCGTTCCTATCGTGTGAAGGTGAGTAATACATACAGTGACGAGATGGTGGTCAACTGCGGAGTGGCTCAGGGATCTGGATGCGGTCCTGTCAGCTACCTGATGCACGTTAACAGCCTATGCAACGTACTGCAGCACTGCACGCCGTACATGTACGCAGACGATCTATGCGTGTTGCGAGCAGGCACCGACATCACCGAAATATGTAGATTGGTTCAACAAGACATAGACTCGGTCGTAAAATGGTCTCACGACAATGGGATTGTACTAAACACCGAAAAAACAAAATTACTAGTTGTGCACTCACCCTACTCTCAACTATCCACGCAAACCCCAACACTGTACACTCACGACTTTTCATGTCTTCATAATGCATTATTTAACTGTACCTGTAAACCTATAGAAATGGCTAACTCTGTTAACTACCTCGGTGTGAAGATAGATAGTAAATTCTCATGGCTCCATCACACAGAAAATATTTGTGATAAACTTAGAATATTATTATGTAAATTTTATCACTTAAGTTATAAGGTTCCAATCAGTACATTAAGGTGTATATACATGTCGCTAGTGGATTCAATAGTCAGTTATGCTCTCGATAGCTATGGTCTTACATTTAAGTCATACATTGATAAACTAGAAGCAATTCAAATGAGGTTTATAAAACTACTCGTCAACAAAAAGGATAAAGAAAAATATAAAAATGATTACACTAAATTATATAAAATATGTAAAGTCCTACCAGTTTCAATAAAACATAAGTACCTACTGTTATTGAATAATCATGGCGATCGAGAGACTAACTTGATGAAAGTCACTAACGAACATAACACCCGCTCGATGACCTCCGGCAAATATATTGTTCCTAGAATACACAATTATTACGGTGACCGAACTTTAAAAAAACGAATACCTTACCTTTTAAATAGGCTGCCGGAGGACATTAGGGAAGAACCGGACAAATTAGTATTTAAGAAGAAACTTAAAAAATATTTTATAAACTCACTTTAATAGTTAGGTACATTCTGTTATCATGTAGTTGTTACTCGTATAATAGTTCTGAGTAGTAAGTAGTATAGTAATGTAGAACAAAAAAAGAAAATTGTACGGAGACTAGATCCCCCAGTCAAACCATCTACTCGGTTTTGGGGGACAAAGTATGTATCCATATGTGGTGGAGCGCTTAGGTACTTTCTTAATTGTTTCCCACATAATTTAATTGTATTTCAATTTTTGTAATTTAATAAACCGCTTCTATGTATCGAATAATGTTTGAATATTGGCGCTCATTTGTTGACCACTTAGTGTTGAAGAAGGCCAATGAATGGCGCTGTGAATGGATCTGTTCGAACTATATTTTGAGAACGAGACCATATGAGCGAGACTCTCAAGCACCACGGCGGATCATCTACCCGCTCGCATTTTTAATCAGTCACTAACACGCCGCCAGCGCCGAAAGGTGTCCTTTTTTGACTCCGCTAACGCATAAAACGGAAGTTTGATTAATTCAACTCCTCGTTTCTTTCTGTGTAATTCTATAAGTTCCTTTGGCCACATTCTCAAGTCAGTATAAGTGAAGTGGATCGGAAGAAAACGACAAATTCAAGAAAGTCACCGGCCGGTCGAAATATACCTACCCACCAACACGTGCCAGGAACCACGCCTGTCTGCAGCTGAATCCTCACGAGGTGGAACACAGGTCAGTGCCGATTTTCTTACGTTTTCATTCATAGAAGCGGTCACATGAGTATTTCCTTTCTTACAACCAAACGCCAGGTCAGAGGTTCTTAAACGCTTTGTGTGCAAACACACCAGTTGGTCAGGACTATTTACACGTCCTACCACAATTTATGGTCCTTCGAGCCGGATAGGCCAGTAAATAACATATTCACGTAATTATTGGTGAATAATATTTCTTTCCTATTCATTTAATTAAAAGATTCACGTAATTTTGGTGAATTCTTTCCGCCATCTTAGTTTCATTACTTTCTTTCGCTAACAGATTTACGTAAATTATTTGGTAAATTCTGCATTTAAAACGCTAAATCTACGTAATAATTGGTAGATATTTATAATAGTTGGTGATTTACGTATTAATTGGTAAATAATCATCATTCTATTCGCATACGCGTAACTTTGTAGGTAAGTACCTATCTAGTTACGTAGTTACTTACATTCCCGCTCCGCTGTGCTACTTGCGCTATTATATAATAAGCCGTAGTACAATTTTCAATAAAAAGTAGGTATATTTAAACTGTTTGTGTTGAATTACTATTATATTATAGTAGGTACCTTACAGATAATCTTCTTGTTATATTTCAATAGGTAGGTCTTACCTATCGTTAATTTGCAAACATGTCGTCAGATCTCGAATCGAAGCTTATTCTGTTGAATCAAAAGAAGGAATTATTGTTTGCACGCATCAATCGTTGGTATAAATCGTCGAAATCAGTTGTGTGTTTTGACATAACGACGCGAGTCAATGAAGATTTTCTGGCTGAGACCGAGACCATCGATGACGTTCGCGATAAATTCGAGTCGATTGTGGATCAAATAAATAGCTTAAATTTATCATTAGAACCCCCTGTGGAGCCCGACTATTCTTGCCTTGACTCATTCGATGAATTGTATTCGAGAATAAAACGCATTAGAAATAAATTATCTACGCTCAAGGTCAAGGAGGTCGCATCACACGGGCCGAGTAATTCAAGCGCGTCTGTAGTGAAATTGGAAATGCTTGTTATTCCGAGTTTTGACGGACGCCCTGAAAACTGGAATACATTTTATCAGTCCTTTAAGGCCAATATTCATTCGAACACACAATTGTCTGATTCGCAACGTGTGCAATACCTATTCTCAAAATTAACCAAAGACGCATTAAAGTTCACTGCCGGTATTGTTCCGTCAAGTGAGACCTACAGTATAGTGTGGGACGCCTTGGTCAAGAAATACCAAGATAAACGCTCATTAGGTTCATATTATCTTAATAATATATTAGACTTAAAGAATTGTTCACCTAGTGTGAACTCACTTGATTCATTTATAGGTATATATTCCTCATCTATCGCCGCGCTTAAAGAGTTAGGTATAAATGATTTAACGGACTTCGTGTTTCTACAATGTGCCTTGAGGAAAATGGACACGCTAACCATCCAAGCCTTCGAACTTTCTGTTCGAGGTGTCGATATACCTACGACGCAACAGCTGATCGACTTTGTACAAGATTATGCTAAGATGATTGAACGGTCAAACCCGCGGTCTTCGTCATATGCGAAGTCGTCCACTGCTGGGACGCCACAGTCTAATGATAGGCGTGTACAGCGTAATTCTAAGTCGTTTGTTGTCAGTGAGCCGATTAATAATAAGTCGAATGCGCCCGCCGCAGGTAACGCGCCCTGTTGTTTATGTGGCGGCAGTGACCACCGACACCTGTATGACTGCGCTCAGTTTAAAAATATGCAAAATGCAAAGGCTAGATATGAGTTTATTAAATCTAAGCGTGGTTGCGTGAATTGTCTAAGCACATTACATAATCTCCCGCAATGTAAAAGTACGTCAGTTTGTTTCTGTCAGAAAAAACATCATAAATTATTGCATTTTGAGAATAATATTAATAATTCGCACTCGCATGCGACGACTGTTGCCGCATCCCCGCCGCCCCAGTGCGACCTTGACGGTCCCACTCCTGAGTCATCGCTCGCTTCAAGCACTGTGCATTCGTATGCCTCTAGCCATAAGGGTGATATTCTCTTGGCAACCGCTCAGGTGTATGCTCGCCCTAAAGGTAGCACTGGAAATAAATCTGTAGTCAGATGTCTAATTGATAATGGCTCACAGAATAACTTAATAACATTGTCCTGTTGTCGTTTATTAAATTTACCAATAATACCAATGAGTAATTCTGTTGTCAAAGGTGTTGGCTCCACTTCGCACACGATAATAGGCTATGTGTATTTGGACATTGAATCTCGTATTTATGCAGATCATAAGTATACTATACATGCGTTAGTTATGAATAGCCTTACGGATCAATTGCCCTCGCAATTAATTAAGTGTGATCGCGAGTTAAATCTTCGCGATTTACCGCTTGCTGACTTAAGCTGGAACATTCCAGGAAACATTGATATAGTATTAGGTGCACAGCTCTTCCCGTATATTTACTTAGGAAATAGAGTCGAGTGTGGTCCCAGTGCCCCTTGTGTACTATCAACCGCGTTTGGGTATGTACTTATGGGTGATTACCCACGTAAAGTTGTTGTGCCTACAACCGCATCCTTTTCTGCGCTAGCACTAAATGATTTAGTGCAAAAACCATGGGAACTTGAGGAAGTTCCTGTGAAGCGCCTATTGTCTCCAGAAGAAACCAAGTGCGAGAATATTTTCACATCTACTGTGACTCGCGATGACGTAGGTCGTTATACCGTTGCGCTGCCGTCCTGCAAGGATCCCTCTGAACTAGGGAACTCGCGCGGCGTCGCTCACCCCCGGTTTTTGTCGCTCGAGCGTAAACTTCGTCAATCACCAACCGTACGCGAAAATTACAATAAGGTTATTCGGGATTGTTTGGATAACGGTTGTCTTGGTCTCGTTGATGACTCTAATTTGTCTATGGATGGTTATTACATACCACATCGCGCAGTGGTTCGACATGACAAACCGATGCCGCGTATTGTGTTAGACGCGAGCGCTAAAACCCACACTTGTCTTTCGCTCAATGATATTTTACATATTGGTCCCAATTTACAGGCAGACCTGTTTTTATTATTATTAAATTTTAGGTTATTTCCTATCGCAATGAACGCTGACATAAATACTCACCGCAAATCGCTCGAGTTTGATGTTGGCAGTCATGTCGCAAAGGTTTTAGGTCTCTCGTGGGAGCCGTGTGGAGATAATTTTTATTTCACATCCACCTTGGTAGATGAGAAGTGCACTAAGAGAAATATACTCCCTATAGTTGCACGACTATTTGACGTGCTCGGGTTGGTGACACCTGTGATACTCTACGCCAAGTTGTTAATTAAGGAACTTTGGCTTAGTAAGAGTGATTGGGATGACCCTGCTCTAGAGCATATACGCTCACGCTTTTCCGCTCTCGTTCAAGAATTAAAATTGCTTGACACTTTAAAAATTCCGCGACATATAGGTGTCGAAGTTGATTGCGAATTACGTCTTGTCGCATTTTGTGATGCCAGCCTGAATGGCATGGGATGTGTTATTTATGCACATTGTACCCACCCATCTGGCATTCAAACTCGCATTTTGTGTGCGAAATCAAAGGTCACTCCGACAAAGATTACTACGCTTGCTCGATTAGAGTTATGTGCTATTTTGCTTATGTCAAAGTTAATAAGAACTGTACGTGATTCTTATGCATTACGCATTCCCATTACTGACATTTACGCCTTTTCTGATTCCACGATTGCCTTATCATGGGTTCACTCGTCACCACATCGGTGGTCGATTTTTGTTAGTAACCGGGTCGCTCAGTGTCAAGAAAACTTGAACGCTAAACATTTTTATCACGTCGCCGGAGACATTAACCCGAGTGATTGTCTATCACGCGGCATGCTCCCTTCGCAACTTTTGACTTATGATTTGTGGTGGAACGGTCCAGCATGGATCCGCGGCCCCCCTGATGAATGGCCTATTAAGTCATTCTCTCCCGCCAACTGTTCTGACTTACCTGAGCATAAGGCAAATGTGTTGAGTGTGACAACAAAACATACAGAGTCGCCATTGTTATGTACATTAGCACAACGTGTTTCTTCTTGGCAGAAACTACTACGTATCATTACATACGTTTTAAAATTCGCACGATTTAAATTTAAGATCGAACCTCATTCTGTATCAGGATTACATCCTGTCCTTCTCCCTAAACGCGATCACGTTGTTGATCTAATAATTCAGCATTTTCACGTTGTCAATTGTCATACTGGACCTGGACTCCTCATGTCTATCACAATATATAAAACGCGTACTGGTACTTACAAACTCGCTGTAAGCAAGTTGTATCCTAGCCCAACGCAATAACTTACAACGCTAAATAGAATCTTAAACTTTAATTTTTAACTCAAACTTTAAACATACTTTAGATAGAATATTGTTAGTCTAAGTTGTTATTTTAGCTATGTGTATTATTATGTTATACAAATTCACTATGGGCTCTAATCAGCCAGTGTTCGCTTGTTTGTTTCGTAACGTCTTGCGACGTTCCAAAGCCGGGTGCATGGTGGAGCGCTTAGGTACTTTCTTAATTGTTTCCCACATAATTTAATTGTATTTCAATTTTTGTAATTTAATAAACCGCTTCTATGTATCGAATAATGTTTGAATATTGGCGCTCATTTGTTGACCACTTAGTGTTGAAGAAGGCCAATGAATGGCGCTGTGAATGGATCTGTTCGAACTATATTTTGAGAACGAGACCATATGAGCGAGACTCTCAAGCACCACGGCGGATCATCTACCCGCTCGCATTTTTAATCAGTCACTAACACGCCGCCAGCGCCGAAAGGTGTCCTTTTTTGACTCCGCTAACGCATAAAACGGAAGTTTGATTAATTCAACTCCTCGTTTCTTTCTGTGTAATTCTATAAGTTCCTTTGGCCAAATTCTCAAGTCAGTATAAGTGAAGTGGATCGGAAGAAAACGACAAATTCAAGAAAGTCACCGGCCGGTCGAAATATACCTACCCACCAACACGTGCCAGGAACCACGCCTGTCTGCAGCTGAATCCTCACGAGGTGGAACACAGGTCAGTGCCGATTTTCTTACGTTTTCATTCATAGAAGCGGTCACATGAGTATTTCCTTTCTTACAACCAAACGCCAGGTCAGAGGTTCTTAAACGCTTTGTGTGCAAACACACCAGTTGGTCAGGACTATTTACACGTCCTACCAATATGTATTAACCTACATTAAATAAATAAATAAATAAAAAAATAAATAAAATGCATAGTACTTATAAAGAAAATACCGGTATCCGATTCATAAGTAGAAGATTACCCTAATACGCTAATCCGACTCGTACTTGGCCGGAATTTTACATTAATAATATTAATCCACTGAGTTAAAACTACGTGAAATATATTAATGTAATCATTGTAGGCGTATAACCTTCGTACTTGATAATTATAATTATGTACCTAATAAGCAATGAATGTCTCTATAAAAGAAGCTTCAGTGTCTCTCCAGACATTAAACATAAAGTGTTATTTAATTGTACTACATTCATAATTTATTTAGATCAAAATTATTTATAAAATGTTAAAGTCGATATTTATATTATTGTGTCTCTCTTGGCTGACAGTCGAAACTTTTGCTGCATTAGGTAAATATTTTTAAATCATTTTTACTAACTTAATACTCCTATTTGAATTAAATTTTAAAGCATTTAGTACGCTAACTATACAAATCGATTTCATCAAGAAAGGGGTAATCATGGGTTCGATTCCCGCCCGAGTGGTTCACTTTTTACTGATGTCATCGATTAATCCTAATCAGTTTTCAATTCACACAAAATCCGACCCTGTGTGTGGCTTAATCGACACTTAGCCGGTTTTTTAATTTGAATTTAAGCTTCACTTCTTTTAAATAAAATAATAAATAAATATTCCACAACATTCTACACAACGCTATCTAGACCCATGGTAAGCTTTTTATAGCTTGTGTTGTAAATACATACATATTATACATGGAAACACCCAGACCAATGCAAATAGCCATATTGATGCATACAAATATTTGCACTGAGCAGGAATCGAACCCGCGCCTCCTGCGTGGCAGTCGCGTGCACTACCGCCACGCCACAGAGGCTGTAAATAATCTTTAAATGTTTAATAATCTTACAGCTCCCTTTATACAAAAATGTGAATGGAATGATAAAGCCTGCTTGATCAAGTCATCACAAATAGCAGTTCCGATCTTCGCAGCAGGAGTACCAGATCTTGGATTACCTCCCCTAGATCCTCTGCATATTAATCCAGTGTCATTAAATGAAGGGGGTTTAAATATACTTCTTAAAGATATCGTTGTAACGGGAACGAAGAACTGTCAATTTATTGATGTCGAGTATGTATTGTTAAATTTTTGTGTTTGAAATTATTTTAATAGAGTCACAGTACAACACGTGCAGGGCTAAGATGCTATCCGTATACGGTGCAGAGTATACCTGCTAGAACCAAGCGTTTCAGTGACTCATTCTTATGCCGCACCACTAAGACCTATAACTCCCTGCCAGCTCACGTGTTTCCTTCTTCCTACAGTCCCGGGTCTTTTAAGCGGGGCGCAAAAAGGCATCTAAAAAGGCCGTCAAGCTGAGTGCCACCACTGTTAACATGGTACATGTTTAGGATGGTGATCCTCTTTCCGAGTCTTTGTCTTTAGCTTAACATCAGGCGAGGTGAAGTCAAATTGACGTGTCCTTTATAAAAAAAGATCTGATGATCGAACGCTAAGCGCAACACATAGTTTGTTATACTTGGCCCTTTACGTATGTTTCCATGACATTGATTACGATACCAACATGGACTCTTGTAATAATCTTACTTTGAAAAACTGCTTAAGTACGTCAGCATCAGATTTATCTTGACGAACAAAGTACTCAAATTGATTTCCCCCCCTTCCTGTTGACTGATTGTTCTGTACGCATCTTCAGTTTGGTCAATACAACAATAATTTAAATCAATAAACCAGTTTGATTTGCTCTTAATAGTAGTAAAGTAACTCCAACACAAACCAAAATACGAAATGGAGGAAAGTGAAACTCAAATTTCGTGATGCAAGCTTTAGATGTAACCAATCCTAGCGCTTGGTCAAAGAAGAATGTCACTACGATATTATTACTGAACTACACTAGTACTATTATCTGTTCTGTGACTGAGCTTTCCTAATTCTAGCTGAATCTATGGAGAAGAACGTTCAATGTTTCATAACATTTTATTAATATAACAAAAAAAATCCTATTCATTTTGAACAGACGTAACATCGCCGATCGCTGGATTAACTTTACAAGCGAATGTCCTATCGACGTGCGTGGTAATTATGTCGCTTCAGGCCAACTTCTAGTCTTACCGATTGAAGGCAACGGTCCCTTCCATGTCCAGACAGGTAAGTTCTCTATTTACATTATCGCAACAAATATCTACTGGTATTAAAGTAGGCTCTAGGAAGGTAGAAGACTTTAAGAGAGATGAATCTAAACATTACAGTTTTTCATTAGTCGTTGTACATAATTGTTGTAGCCTTATAGTGTGATCAACAAACCTTTATCTTGATAAAACAGTAATCAAATATACTAGAAGGGCATAGGGGCTAAACCAATCTCATCTGTAAGCCGATATCCTAGCCTGCCATCAGACCTAAATAGAATAATTTAGCCCGTGGCTCCACATGCGTGGACGACCAAACAAAGCCTATGTGTTAATCCAGGGTGTCAGCTAACTCCATACTTTTTTTTCGTGCGGAAATCCCCACAGATATCTCCCCCGCCGGAGCCGGAATGGGGGGTTATGTCGGTCTCAAACCGACTTAAACTACACGCCGACTGAGGGTCGTGGTGCTAATCGCTCCAACCGTTTAGACGTAAAAGAGTAACAAACATCCATCCGTCCATATTTACAAACTTTCATGTCTATAATATTAGTGGGATATGGTATTTAAAAATAGCCAATACACCAGGAAATGGAGAAGCGGGGCCTGGGCTCCGAGATGAAGGCCTTGAAAGCAACAGGGGTCAACCCTATGCTTATCGAGTATACAAGAAATCAGTGGTGAAGGGTGACAATTTTGAAAAGGAAAGCCAGCGGATAAAATTTCTCCCTAATAGAACAACCATAGCAACTTTGTATGGAATTATTCATATACTATATACTTCTTTTTGTAGAGCAAAACTGCAGGAAATGGATTATAGGGGCCCCTCACCACTGCTTGAAATCATAATACCGTTACTGCCAGTAGTAAAAATCATAGTCATTCTACAATGTTGGTAACAGCAGCTGATCTCACAATTTTACTGTCCCACAGATAAATTGCGCTTTACTATCACGCATGATGTAGACATAGTAGATGGTAAAGATGGTCAAAAACATTGGAAATTCATCAAAAAAGGCCACACATTCGAGTTCGTGGATAAAACTTTACTAAGGTTCGAAAATCTATTCAATGGCGATCAGGAAAAGGGTAAGTGTGAAAAACTATTTCATATTTTTTTATGAAATTTTTATAGCAATTATTTTGCTAACTTTTAAATTTGAAATACATTAGGAACTAGCATAAATTAATGCTATAAAAATTTCATTCAAATATTAGGGCGGAATCATCAAAAATCAATGTTTGAAATGGCTTAAAAATTATTCATTGGTTCCAACAGTTCGTAAGAAAGTTGGTAGATGGCTCCACCGTCGCCCTTAAAAACGGATATAAAGAGAAGGAAAACTTGAGGTGATTCAAGTGTGGCTCAATAGCTCAGTTGAAAGAGCATTCCCACTGTAAGGGAAAGGTAGTCGGTTCATGTCCTATTGAGCGCTTCATTTTTTCCGATGTATTTCGAATTTATTACATGATACTTACCACGTAAAAATATCGTAATCGTATAGTGAACTACTTGAGAGAACGCAGCATTGCGATTGGCCGGCCTCACATACACACACACACACACAGGTTCACAGTTAGTAGGCAGGCGGCAAATCGCAATGCTCCGTTTTACGTTTACAATACGATTATAATGGTTTTTCGTGCCAGGAGTAAAGGGATACATGCTGAGTTTAAGAGATAGTTTATTTCTACAAGATTATACCTATTGTTTATACTGTAAGAACTAGTGCATCATCAACCAGAACAATTATCTAAATTAAAAGTAGTGAGCGCCCGAGTTGAAAGTTTCGCTTGCATCCGCGGGTTTTTTAATTTCATTTATCGCGTAGTACTAACATTTTCTTTTTTATTTCTAGCTGCTCCTGTCATGAATATTTTAGACCAGAACTGGAAGCAATTAGTGCAAATTTATGCAAAGGATATTGTTGATGAAGTAATAAACGAAATTCACATAGTTATTAGTAAATTTTTGGAGGCTGTACCCGCTAGTGAACTCGAAAAATAATCTAACGATGTCTTCGTTAGTAACTAGATATATGACAGAAATATATTATTTCTTTAAATAAAACAGTTAGTGAGTTTTAATTGTGTCCTTTTTTTGCAAACCACATTTTTAGAAAACTTTGGCTCATGACTATTTTATTTTCGGTAAGATCGTTTGATTACCGATGTCCTCGTTAGTAACTATGTATATGACAGAAATATATTATTTCTTTAAATAAAGCAATTAGTGAGTTTCAATTCCTATTTTGCAAACTGCATTTTCAGAAAACTTTGGCTCATGACTATTTTATTTTCGGTAAGATCGTTTGATTACCGATGTCCTCGTTAGTAACTATGTATATGACAGAAATATATTATTTCTTTAAATAAAGCAATTAGTGAGTTTCAATTCCTATTTTGCAAACTGCATTTTCAGAAAACTTTGGCTCATGACTATTTTATTTTGGGTGATCAGACAGTAAGTTGATAGAGTCTACCATACCAATCAAAAACAATAAGAGCCCAGATTCCATAGACTCCAGACTTTGGACAAAACTGGAAAATCGCTAAGAACATGAAGAGTAGCAATGTGGGCAACATTGCTAGCAGTACAGTCAGCATCAGATCAAACTTGACTAGCAAAGTACTCAAAAATATGGTATTAAGAACTTTTTGAGTCAAGTTCCCAGTTACCAGTGCCCTTACCAGTCAAGATCGATCTGATACTAACTGTACCCACCCATAAAAGAACGTCCCAACTGAATTGGCGCCAATATTTATAAGGACACGTAAATTTGACTTCACTTCGCCTGATGTTAAGCTAAAGGCAAAGTCTCGGAAAGAGGGTCACCATCGTAAACATGTACCATGTTAACAGTGGTGGCACTCAGCTTGACGGCCTCATCAGATGCCTTTTCACGCCCCGCTTAAAGAACCCGGGACTGTAGGAAGAAGGAAACACGTGAGCTGGCAGGGAGTTCCAGGTCTTAGTGGTGCGGCATAGGAATGAGTCACTAAACCGCTTGGTTCTAGCAGGTATACTCTGCACCGTATACGAATGGCATCTTAGCCCTGCACGTGTCGTCCTGTGACTAATTTGGAAGACAATTTCGGCCATACGTGTTGTTATTGGTGCGATTTTGCACGTACGCACGATTTAACGCTATGTTTATTTTACCATCTATATAATTATATAGTAAAATACATGACAACCAGTTCGGAATATTTAATTATATAATACAATTAGATATTGAGTATATGATTGCATAGTATTAAAATAATAGATCTATGCCGTCAGTGCCAGTATTATTAGTAAATATTCCACTTATTAAATAAATATTCCATAACATTTTACACAACGCTATCTAACTAGCTTTGTTGTGACTTGTGAATAAATAAATAAATTAATAAATATTCCACTACATTCTAAACAAAGCTATCTAGACCCATGGTAAGCATAGCTTAACAAGCTTGTATTATGGAATCTAGAATACGGATAAACATACATAGATCCTTTTTTTGTTGTAAATACATACATATTATACAGAGAAACACCCAGACCAATGCAAATAGCCATATTCATGCATACAAATATTTGCAATGAGCGGGGATCGAAGCGCCTCCTGCGTAGCAATCGTGTTCACTACCGCCACGCCACAGAGGAGGGTAAGTTGACAAAAATAAATAAGTAGGTAATCACAGAATATTCACCATAATAATTCTGATATTATATAACAAAGTAGGAGGTAAAACGTAGCCATTTAACGGTAATAAAATCTTTATGTTGGTATGTTGCAATCAGCGTGGTGTTGCAACAAAGATACTGTTATAAATGTAAATATTTATTTGTATAGTAAACTAGCTTTTGGTCCCCGGCAATTATTCGAATTCTGCCGTAAAAACCATCCTTGAACATAAACGAACATTAAAAAAAAAGAATTGGCCAAATTGGTCCAGGCCCTTAAAGACGGATATAAAGAGAAGGGAAATTTGAAGTGAATCAGGTGTGGCTCAATAGCTCAGTTGGAAGAGCATTCCCCCTGTAAGGGAAAGATCGTAAGTTCAAGTCTCACTTCAGCATTTCATTTTTTCCGATGTTTTTCGAACTTAAAAAGTTAGCATAATAAATGCTATAAAAAATTCATTCAACTATTTTCATTGGTCATTATGTGTATTGGTCAATATACGACTAAACGAATTGAATATGTATTGGAAGTCATTCAAAGTATTAATAACCCGCAATAATAACCCACAGCCACTAACCGTCAATAGTCGATCTAAATTCAAATCGCATCGGCTCTCAGTCAGTATTCAGGATTGTCAGTCAGTCGAGAGCTCCAATTAGCGCGCTACCAGTGAAGGCTGACGGTCCACTAGACAAATGACACTTGCAATTAATGGAGTAGGTGTTCCTGTTCTTGAATATTAAACAGCTATGGTGTATAGGTTTAATACTTTGTTTTGTTTGTGTTGTAAGTGAAAGTGAAGTATCTAAGTATTTAACTATTATTTTATGAAGTTGTTGAAAACAAAGATGAAAGACTTGAAATTTTCATAACAAATATTTAGATACTATTCTCCATTCGGGTAGGTACCTACCATAAAGGTAAACAATTATTTTTTTCCACAACGTTCTACAAAACGCTATCTAGATACATGGTAAGCTTAACTAGCTTATGTTATGGAATCTAGAACGTGGATAAACATACTTCGATACTTTTTTTGTAAATACATACATGTTATACATAGAAACACCCAGACCAATGCAAATAAACATATTATTTCATGCATACAAATATTTGCACTGGGCGTGGATCGAACCCGTGCCTCCTGCATGGCAGTCGCGTGCGTTGACTAACTAGAGGTTTGATTTCGGTTCTTAGTCTTTAAAATGAGTTTCTAAACTGGAAAATTTTAATAAACTGAGGTTTTAAATAAAACCTATTAAAAATTCACTCTAAAATTGTTAACGTTTAGTTAAGTACCTACCTAGCCGAATGGAATATATTCAAATTCAAATTATTTTATTTTTCAGATAACCTAGATCCATTGTTAGTACTGACTTAGATTAGGGTTAGTTGCACTTTTTTTTTAAATAATTATATTACCTATATTAAATTTCTATTATAGGACCCCAGCCAGAACTGAGTACCTAACTGATGGTCCTCCTCACAAGGAATTTTACAATTGGAGAATCGATACTCTCCGCCACTGTTCTTAGAATGCTGTTGTCACTATCCCGTATTCTGCGTAGCAGCGATGCCTTTTTTTTGCGAATGATCGCGTGGAAACCGTCAGTCCTATTCTGCGCAAACATCTCCGACGCGCTACAGAAAAGTGGTAGTCCGAACATCACTCTAAAGACATTGTTATACTGGACACGCAGCTCGTCCAGCGACCTTTTAGTGTAACAGACCCATAGACTCCCTGTGTAAAAGCCCTGGCAGTATGCTTTAAATAGCGTAATCTTTACAGTTTTGCTACAACGATAGAATCTACGGGCCAGCATGTTACCTCGGACCGCCAGTGCCCGCCAGAATATAGGTTTCAATGTGAATTGTTATCTATAATTTTTCAAACTTATTAAGCCTTTTTGTTAGATATGTAGTACCTATTTTAGCAAACTTACACAAGTAATAGGCGAAATAAAAAATGGATACTTAAATTACATATATACATAAATCACGCCTTTATCCCCGGAGGGTTAGGCTGAGGTGAATGGTGGCCCTAATTCTGCCGGGAACCACGTGGCAAAATGAGTTTGGTTATCTATAATTTTTCAGACTTAGGGCCTCGTTCACCATCCATAAGTAAAGCGTTGATTAGTAACTTCTCAGTTAACGATAACTGGTAATTAAAAGTTCCGAGTATCTTTTGTCAGTTTCACAATCGAAACCGATCCTTTGAGTAACAACTTAGGAGTTAACTGAATGACATAGCAAAATCATACGCTCATTCGTTCAATTCTACGTCATTTATGTCATTTGTCTTGTCAAATATAAACAAACAGCAGTCTTACCATAAAAAAGTTTAACATCTGCTGAACATGTGTTTTACAAAATTTGAGTACAAAAGAGCGTCAAACGGTGATTTCCTATTTAGAAACGCCTATAGCAATTCCCGTCTTATTTTTGTATAAATAATTTGTTGTAATTTAATTACAACTGGTGGTTTTTGGATATTGAAAAGAATTCGATACATAACCAAACATTTAAAAATGTTTAATTCCAAATATCACTCACCTTTATTGGTAATCGCCGCATCATAGAATGTTCTAGATCTATTTCATCTAATTGCTGATCAATTAATTCGAACAAATACATTTTTTTATTTATTTTTACAAACATTATGTTGATACCCAAACACAGAACAATATAACAACAGAACTCGTAAATGGCAAACAGATGTGGTGATCTCTTACTCGTCAGTTAAAGTCCCTAATCAGCAGAAGGAGTAGTGAGTAAGTTAATCGTCGGTTTAACCGTTGAGTAGTGCTACTCGGACATTGTGAAATGCGAATACTCAGTTACCGGGGACTTTAAGTTACGATTAGCCTACTTGACACTTTAATCAGAGATGGTGAACGAGGCCCTTAGTAAGCCTTCTTGTTAGATAGTAGTACCTGTTTTAGCATAACCTTATACACAAGAGGCGAAATCAAACATGGATACCTATGTTATAATAGAACTATTTATTTACTTATCACAGAGTCTAAGTCCCACGTAGCCACCTAACATGTTACCATAAAAATGTATGTATCTGTTAGAAGTACATCGCTATTTACTGTGGTATAGTAATATAAACGTGTTATATTTTCGAAAGTTAACAATGGGTTCAAACTCGTAAACTGACAGCTATAAATGAACAAAATTTTTGAGTCTATGTGGTCAACCGCAGAATATTAACTTACAACTTTTACGAGAACACCCGACTCGTAAACTGTTTTAAATTTAACTTGCCATAAACAACTGACTGTCTGGAATTAAAATTAATTATTATTTTTATGAAGCAATACTTTTTGGTCAGAGAAAAAAAGTAATAAAATATCATATCATAACATTGTAAATAGCTGAAATTAATTATCCTAATTCAATCTAGACATCCTACATAAATTACTTTTGAAATACTTATTATAAAACGGCGATGTCTATCGGAAAAAGTATATACAAAATCTGCGGTACCAACTAGGGGTATGGGTAATGGACTGCTGAGACGAGGTCTCGGGTTCGATCCCAGTTTTACCATGGCACACACCAATGACTTTTCGATGCTTTTCGAATTTATGTGTGTATTTATCGCAGGTTTATAAGTGCCCGGTTAATGGCAATAGGATCGTCACCTATTACATTGGGACCAAAACATAAACTGGCGAAATGTGGGTGCTAGCACCTCTGCCTACCCCTTCGGGGGAATACAGGCGTGAGTTTATGTTATGTTATGTATATACTAAAGGAACTTGGGAATCCCAATAAGATCAACCGGGGCTTCGATTAAGCCAAACCATTGCGGTGACATCGCCACTGCAAAAAAGGCATTAAATAATAGACTTTAAAGTGACGCAGTTAAAGTTCAAAATTAAACGACTTTATGCAGAGTAATTAATAAAATTGTAAAGAAACTTCTTTGCATTTTGGACTTAAGGTGTATAGAAATAAAGTCTAAAATTTAATGTCATTTTAGAATCGAGGGCCGGGTAGTTATCATGACTTTAATTGATTTTTTATCCTGCTGGTAATATTTGCTTTTGGCTTAGGTGTATTACTTTGGCTCATGCAGTGTTATTAAATAATAAATACTATATAAATAACAGTACTGTAGCATATAAAAAATACTTTATTTAAGAGGGATGTTTATATAAATAATGCTAAGCGAAACAAATGTGACTTAATAAATAATAATTAATATTCCACAACATTCGACACAAAGTTATCTAGACCCCATGGTAAGTTTAACTAGCTCGTGTTATGGAATCTAGAATGCGGATACTTAGATACTTTATTTTTGTAAATACATACATAGAAACACCAATGCCAATGGCCATATTCATGCATACAAATTTTTGCACCGAGCGGGGATCGAACGCGCGCCTCCTGCGTAGCAGTCGCGTTCACTGCCACCACGCCACAGATGCTGTCAATTATATACCTATTTATTATACCATTATAATATAGTATGGTATCAGAAATAAAGGCTATTTATATTTAGCATATTACTTTTGCAACGTTTTAATACCCTGCACACTAATTAAAACTTTAAACGAACTAATTTTAGAACATTTCTAAACTGACATAGGTAGTTGACATAGGTAGTAAAAAACATCGGAAAAAATTTAACGCTCAAGTGAGACTTGAACTCACGACCTTTCCCTTAAAGACGGATATAAAGAGAAGGAAAATTTGAAATGAATCAGGTGTGGCTCAATAGTTCAGTTGGAAGAGCATTTCCCCTGTAAGGGAAAGGTCGTGAGTTCAAGTCTCACTTGAGCGTTTCATTTTTTCAGATGTTTTTCGAAATTTAAAGTTAGCATTAAAAATGCTATAAAAAATTCAGTCAAATCTGACATAGGTAGTATTATAAACATTTCTGTAAAATACGAAGTTCACTCGTACGTAAGTACAGCTCGAACTGTGAATTTGCAGATGCAACGAAATAGCTCAAGTGAAAAGTTTGATGCCTCCCTCAGCTGTGGAGTGTTTCACTTAGATTATCATCACTCATCACAGTACCTCGATGGATCCTACGTATATGGGCCAAACTAACAATTTGGCCATTTTGGCTTTTTTATGGTAAATGCGACGAAACGAGGAGGCCTTCACCCGTCAAGGGGTTCTTGCAGACCAAATAGTATATAGTATATAGTAATATAATAGTGTATAGCGTTACAATAATTATTTTTTTATATATATTTAAAAATTACATACTAAACTTAGATTTTTAACTATGATTAGTACTAACTTTCATTTCTGTAACCTTTAATATAAAGCAAGAAATATAAAGCTTTTTTTTTTTTTTTTATTTATTTATTTATTATGGTAAACGCATCTTATCGATGCAATTAAGCATGTGAGCTGATAAAAAAATAATATTTCAGCATGGACTCTCATTTTTTATTGAAGTATAAGGGCCTATGTGAAATGAATTTAAACGTATAAGGGCCAAGTAAGTAGATTATGACTTATCCGCGGGAGGTTTCCGGTCGACATATTTTGAGCCTATCAGTCAGTTTGACCCTTAAACGTTTCAAAATTTGCTAACCGCTGCTTTTTCAGTTAGATAACTCAAAAAAAAAATTGAAAAAACATTCAAAAGTTATAGCAAACTAGCTTTTGCCAGCGGCTCCGCTCGCGTGGATGTCGGTTATCGCGACCAAACATAGCCTATGTCCTTTCTCATGGTCTAATCTACCCTTATACCAAATTTCTCAAAAATCGGTTTAGTGGTTTCGACGTGAAAGCATAACATACAGACAGACAGATAGACAGAGTTACTTTCACATTTATAATATTAGTAGGGATAGGGATTCAAACTTTGGAAGCCTCTCCTGTAAAGTTGTCATTTTGCAATATGGCCCTTACACATAGGACCCATTGATATCAAGGCACTAATATTATGGAACTGAGCTGAGCTATTCAAGTAGTAAAGTTGTATATAAGTACAAAAACCACTGATACTAAGCAGTAAGTAGTTTTCGTTTATTAGTCGTAGTTTCCTTACTAACTGAAGTATACTGAAACTGTTTTTTATACCACATAGGTGGCAGCTAAGAACAGGGTCCACCTGATGGAAAGTGTATGTAAGTGGACGTATGCAATACCAGGGGAGTCACACTTGTGTTGCCAGCCCTGTAAGAACAGAGAGTTTCTGTGCCATCAGTTCAGAAGACAGAGCAGGACAAACTTTTGGTCTTTCCACTGATAGCACAAAAACTCTCCAGTGAGCTCCCTCCTACCCTACTCACCACCGCGAACTTCGAGTATTCTGTAGGGAGGAGATAATACCGTCGTGTCCATTCTCCTTCAGTAGATTTAATCAACCCTATGCATATTGAGTTAGGCATATTCAATCAATCAGGTACATAGTTATTTTAATTATTTAATCGTATGGCAAGACGCCAGTTTAAAACTTGATAATGCATCTCATTACAGTCACTACTTATTATAATATATAATAAATGTAGAATGAGCGTTGAAATAATTTGACATGGAACTGAATTTCATTAGACCCACCTGTGAAGTTTGTGATTCAATTACGAACGCTTTGTGCCTCAGTTGAGCCTGCTTTTGATACTATTCGGGATATATCTTGGACCTAAATATGCTTTGCACGGTCAGTACGCGTTTGTTGAGTGCCTTTTGGGATGTGGACGAGCCCAAATTCACCAAACATAGATTATTACAAAACAATACGCGCACCAGAGCTTCGTTTGTCTCACAATTTAGGTCCAAGAAACGGGTCCTGAGGTATACCTACATACGTTTACATGTTATTCCAACATATGATATTACTTACATCAGACGTAATAAAGCCTCCGTGGTGTGGGGGTGTGAACGCGATTTCCCGCTCAATGCAAATATGTATTTGTATGCATGACTATTTGTATTGGTCTGGTTATTTCCCTGCCTCGAAAAGTAGCTTAGTAAGCCGATCCCATCGTTACGGGTAGTTAGAGCCTTAAAAAGTTCCAAGAACGGGCCTAACGGAATCAGAGGTCAGATGTTAGTCGCGTCCCAGAAAATATCGAATGCCAAACCCGCAGTAAAGTACACGAATGAAATTTTTATAGCATTTATTATGCTTCTTTTTCCCGATGTATTTCAAATTAAAAAATTAACGTAATAAATGCTATAAAAAATTCATTCAGATATTTGAGCGGAGTCATCATAAATCAATGTTTAAAAATGGTTGAAAAATCATTCATTGGTTCCAACAGTTCTTAAGAAAGTTTGTAGATGGCTCCACCGTCGCCCTTAAAGACGGATACAAAGAGAAGGAAAATTTGAAGTGATTCAGGTGTGGCTCAATAACTCAGTTGGAAGAGCATTCCCCTTGTAAGGGATAGATCGTGGGTTCAAGTCCCACTTGAGCGCTTCTTTTTCCCGATGTATTTCGAAAATTCACGGAGTGACTCTGGAGAAAAAGTAAATATAAACGAATAGAAAAAAGAAAACACGGTGGCAATTTATTATCCATCCGATAAGATCCTAAAAGAAATGTATTGTCATCCTGAAATTCCGTAAGCCCATTTTCTCGTTGGTCAGAGGTAAAGAAATAATCTATAAAGGTACGCCGGCACACAATAATGTCAAGGTCGCTGTCACCTTTTATTTCTTCTCAATAGTATTTTGTTACAACTTAGGTTTTGCTAAGCATTATATGCTTAGATAAAAGAATATCGTCTGTAGGGTGTCATCAATATTTTCAAGGCGTTCGCAGAACGACCTCCAGCCCTCCAGCAATAGTTTGATGCTATTTGACAACTTGGTACTTGAATAATAAATGTTATCATACCTACTTTCAAACCACGTTCTAAGTGATTGAGAAGTTATAAATTAACTTGAGGAGTAGATTTCAATGCCAAAAAACATTATTCTCATTTGATATATTCAATGTAGACAACATTATTGTCCTCAAAGTATCCTAATATAAACAGACATCAGTGACTAAAAGATGTGTCAAAGTCTGTAACAGACATCCAACACTGCGCTTTGGGAATACACCTGTCTTGAAAGGAGGAAGAGTAGCAAGTCACAGATTCCATTAGAAATAATAAATATCATAGCTGTAAAGTGAGTTCAAGACTAGACGCAATTCGTTAGTAGAATCACATTTATCTATCTATCTATACTATTATAATAATTGGAAATTGGAAATGTTTGTTCGCGATGGACACAAAAACTACTGAACGGATTTTGATGCGGTTAAAATTACATTACGGACTTAAAATCTTACGTTTATTTGATTGCAATTGGTTGAGTAGAACCGTAAACTGTATAAGGTTGCTGTGGGTCGCGGTCACGGGATCAGTATTTCTGTGACCCTGGTACATTTGCATGAAGTACCAGAAATTTAGTAGTACGTACATATACTCATGCCCGTAAAAACCCGAAGGGGTGGGCAGAGGTGTATTAACATTCATTCTAATTGTATTCTACTAACGATTGTGCCACTTGTCTTGAAACGCTAGACCTGATTGATAGACCTGACAAAATAGTGTAACACTTACAAAAAAGAAATTAATAAAGCAACACAAAACCTTTTAATAACAAGTAGTGTCGTATTCCTTGATACCACTTACAAACTTCTTCTATTATACTATATTCTATAACATAGCCTATAAAATATCTTACAAAGTACCTACATTTAAATTTATTACAAAGTTTTCGTAACTGACTGTACACAAATACTATACGTCAATTTTGACAATCGCGCGAGTTGACGACAAGAAAATAATTAAAAATTGAAACTCGCGGTTTCTCGCGAGTTTATTGCTCGCGAGTTGATGAAAGACTCAGTGAAAGAGTCCACTAAACCATTCACTATGGTAAGCCGTTGGAAGAGTAAAAAACTAACTACATCTTCATTATATTATCAAACAATTTGAAGGTGGCAATACGCTCGATCCGATAGTAAGGATCCGATGACTCAGGACACTACCCAATTGGCGAAATGTGGGTGCTACTGCTAGTACACCTTTGCCTACGCCTTCGGGGATTCACAGACGTGATTATAAGGAAATTGGCTAATATTTTATATCATACTAGCTTTTGCCCACGGCTCCGCCCGCGTGGATGTCAGTTATCGAGGCCAAAAATAGCCTATGTCCTTTCTCATGGTCTAATCTACCCCTATACCAAATTTCATCGAAATCGGTTCAGTGGTTTTGGCGTGAAAGGGTAACATACAGACAGACAGAGTTACTTTTGCATTTATAATATTACTAGCTTTTGCCCGCGGCTCCGCCCGCGCGGATGTCGGTTATCGCGACCAAACATATCCTTTCTCAAGGTCTAATCTACCCCTATACCAAATTTTATCAAAATCGGTTCAGTGGTTTAGGCATGAAATCGTAACATACAGACAGACAGACAGACAGACAGAGTTACTTTCGCATTTATAATATTAGTATAGATTATGGAGTGATGGCTAGTGTTTGGACGCGTTCTTTTAATTAATCCCACCGGTTTCCTTCCAAACTCGAACCACACGTGCAGAACCAAAGTGTGACCCTCATACGGTGCAATCAATACTGCTACGAACAAACGGTTCGGTGGATATTTCGTTTCTTTGTCATCCAAAAAAGAACTGGCAATATTTCCTTTTTCCTTTAATTTCGAGTTCCTTAAACGGGGCGTGAAAAGCATTATGTTGCAGGCGTCAAAGCCAAGTATCATTTTAGGAATAGCAGCTTCAGGGTTCGAACCATCTAACCTAACTGTAACACATGCTGATTGCCTGACGCACTAGCGTAAAGTAAACTGAAATGTGGAAGGGGTGAGTAAAAGAGTGGACACCGGACTCTAAATATATTTTAGAACCCGGTGTCCGGTGTAACTTTGGGTTTTTATACCACATAAGTAGGTGGGAATCAAGGACACGGCCAACCTGGCCCTCGATTCTACTAAAGCTAAGCCATTGTGGTGCTGCAGTCACTGCAGAAAATGACATTAAATTTTAGACTTTACACCTTGACACATAAAGTTCAAAATGAAATGAAAACAGTTTCATCACACTTTTTCAATTACTATGCAAAAAGTCATTTAATTTTGAACTTTAACCACCTCGCTTTAAAGTATATTATTTAATGCCGTTTTTGCAGTGGCGGTGGTACCACTGGGGTTTGAATCGAGGCCCTGATGGGAAGCTGTTACTGTGGCCAGGGCAAACCAAGGGCGTCGCACTCGTGCTGGCAATCTAGTAAGAACCTTGTGATGCTCTTTTTGAAGCCTGCTTGACGGTAATAGGCTCACTTTTTATTACGTGCTACCCTCGTCTTATATATACAGTATATCCCCCACGTAATAGGGGGCGAGCCTATTGCCGTTAAGCGGGCACTTAGTCATGGGCTGTATGTTTACAACCCCATCCCTTAGTCACCTTCTCACTCACAGGAAGAGATGGAGTGTCCGTATTCTCACAATTTCTTATAAGTAGGTACGGAGATAATAAAGCGTTCTCCACAAAGTATTTACGTTATCCATTAACGTTGATGTTCAAAAAATTCAATCTACCAACGCTTTTATCGTTAAATGTTAACAAAATATTTGGGCAGCTAACCTACACCCCTGGTATTAATCTCTCAAGATAAGGAGCATTGCTGTCTGCACAAGAAACGGCAACGTTTTTACACGAAAAGAGGGAAAAATTCAAGTATCGATTTCGTAGATATGATTCGACACGCCACCGGAGAGTGCTTCAGTCAAAATGGTTTGGGAAACATCTTGAAACAGATTTTATATCCCATTGTATTTTATGTTTAATAATGCCTTCTCCTTTGTGACAAGAAAATCATGTTGGTCTTTGAGTTTACTTTAGAAGTAGGAGGTATTAATAAAAAGTGAAGCCTTGCCAAGTCAAAGGTGATTTTTTTGACCCGTCAGCGGTAAAAGCAGTACTTGAAACATTAATTTACATAAAAATTATTGAAATTGTTTAGATTTTTTTGAACGAATCAGGAATACCTGCTAACTTATTACGCTCAAGATACATTAAAAATCACTAAGGTGAAAATTACTTACACATATTAAGAACACTTGTACTTTTTCACGGTATTTATTATATTGTACCTGACCGGTTTCGCCTTACGGCGTTCTCAAAATTTACCTTGTATTAATGTAAACCTTTGAGAACGCTGTAAGGCTAAACCGGTCAGGTTCAATATAATAAATAACGTGGAAAAAGTACAAGTGTTCTTAAAATGTGTAACAATTAATTCCACCAAGTGCCATCAATCAACAGTATAAATACTTAGTATAAAAATTAGTTCCTCAGCTGTAAAAATGTGTTTAGTTACATTAGAAATTATTATTCTGTGGTAGCCTAGTGGTATGGGCAATGGACTGATGAAACGAGGTTTGATCCCAGGTTTACCATGGCACACACCAATGACTTTTGATGCTTGTCGAAGTTATGTGTGTATTTATCGCAGGTTTATAAGTGCCCGGCTAATGGAAATAGGCTATTACATTGGGACCTAAACATAAACTGCCGAAATATGGGTGCTAGCACCTCTGCCTACCCTTTCGGGAAATATAGGCGTGAGTTTATGTTATGTTATATGTTATATTACTAACATGATATCATTTACTGCGAACGTGCTTACAATAAATACATTTTACACATATTTCCCTCCGGGGTAGGCAGAGACAACAGTCCGCCATTTGCCTCTATCCTTACATACTTTATGAGCTTCATCTACTGTCATTTAACCCTTTCATGCAAGCCCGTCGTCGGTTTCGAGTTGGTACTTTCGACCTAGATTTATGTTTCAAATAAATGAGTTTAAATTGTTACAGCCTTTTAAATGTATCTATACTGGTAAACCTTAATACGCTACGTGAGAAGTTTAAGGTTTTTTATTATATGGTTGGTCAATTGACTGCACCCCGCTAGATGGTAATAAAGCTGACGTGCAGTCCAGAAGATATAGACCACCATTCTCGATGCTATTGATCGTAAAATGGTGGTACCTAACTTGATGGCTTTGATAGATGAATTTTCACGCCCCGCTTGTATTTTCTTTTTTTTATATAGGTATAAGGTATAACATTCTTTTTTTTTTAACTACTAATATTCCTAACCCCTCCAGCTAAGCTGACTTAACTGGAGGGGTTAGGAATATTAGTAATTGTGTTAGGAGTGGGTTCACGTCGGTAGTGTAATGGCCACGATTCGAACCCGGGACCTTTCGATCGCAAGGCCGACTCCTTAACCACTAAGCTACCGACGCTTTACTTCACATTACAAATACAATGTTTGTGAAGTCCCTGTGAAATAAATAAGTATATAAACTTACTAAGTAAATCTATTCTTTGTACATTTACATACAATTACAAGTTCCAATCCAATAAATAACTATGTACACTACAATGGAAGCAATATCGTGATTTGTTTACATACGATCGCGTACACAATAACAAAATATCAACAAAATAAAATAACACTGATACCGAAGATACCGTGGTATCATCATTGTCTATCCATATTCGGTATTTATGTAATATTGGGCTCAATAATCCGGACTTGAGCTGCAAACGACATCGCCGCGGGCTGCGTTGTCGAGGGTACTTTGGGGGAAGAAAACCCGCTTTATAAATTGCCCCGCTATCTAAATCTGAGAGATAAGTGCCTCTGAACTTTCCAATTTCGCTACACATCAATAACAGTGACAACGTCGCGTGGGATAACAAATCAAAAATCCAAGTCTTATGGGGGCCCGTGACGAATGGGAAAAGTGACAGTTAAACTGCGGTATTTATTGGTTCACTGGCGAATGGCATCGGGGGGTTAAGTAGATATCAAGAGATTAGAAACATCTATAGTGATATATAAGTAGTATACGGGTCTTCTTTTTAAGACTTACGAGTATTATAAGACACTATAACATGAGATCTAATTACGTTAAGCCAGTGGTTTAAGTGTGTTGTATAGTCAGAACTAATAATAATTTTTGTTGCCAACAATACTCATGAAATCGAATACACATGGAAAAATAAATCTTCTCGGGCGGGAATCGAACCGGCGATCTTTCTCTTACAGGGGAAATGCCTTGCTTAACTCGGCTACCGAGACACGCCCGATGTGATTCAAATTTCCCGTCTATTTTTATCCGTCTTTAAGGTATATTTAAACATTTAAATATGCCTTTTTTCTAGGCTATTCTTACACCGCGGCCATGATAACCTCGTGGTGTATTTCCGGCGGTGAGTAGAGTAGCCAGAACTCACGGGAGAGTTTTTGTGCTATCAGTGGGAAGACCAAAGGCTTGTCCTGCCTGCTCTGTCTTCTGCACTGATAGCACATAAGCTCTCTGTTCTTGCACAAGTGTGACTCCCCTGATGTCGCACACGTCCATAGGCCACGTTAACCACTTTCCATCAAATTGTCTGCTTCTCTAACAGCACTCACTTGTAGTAAATTCAAATTATTGTAGCGTTACCCCAGAATAAACAAGCACTACAATATTACGCTTTGTAAACATACCACATGAATTATACAACAGTTCGCACTAACTGCAATATGTCTTAACTGGCATGTGTCAACCGTCCGTATCTGCATGAGCAGGGTTCACTAGTGCCGTAACACACTAGCCAACCGCCACTCATCATTACAATCATTGACTTCAGCTTCAGCAAGGTTCCGTTCTGAAATTTCACACAAAAGTTAGAGTACCGATGCAGTAGAATGTCTCTTATACCCACGTCAGCCGTGGTGCGATGTCTTATTTTATTAGCCCCCTAGAAAAGTGGAAATTTGTTGGTGGAATAGATTAATCCATACTAATATTAGCGTAGCGTCGGTAACTTAGTGGTTAAGGAGTCGTCCTTACGATCGAGAGGTCCCGGGTTCGATCCTGGCCATTACACTACCGACGTGAACCTACTCCTAGCACAAGCAATTTAGCTTAGTTGGAGGGGTTAGAGGGAATATTAGTATCTTCGGTTCGAATATACTTTTAAAAAAAAAATGCGAAAGTAACTCTGTCTGTCTGTCTGTATGTAGGTTACGCTTTCACGGCTAAACCACTCTACCGATTTTGATGAAATTTGGTATAGAGGTAGATCAGACCTTGAGAAAGGACATGGGCTATGTTTGGTTGCGATAGCCGATATCCACGCAGGCAGAGCCAGGGGCAAAAAATTGTAATTAATATATGGGATTGACATTATGTTTGCAACTGTCATAAGCTTTAAAATACTTTGATTATTCTATAATATTCCACTAACGATTGTGCCACTTGGCTAGTTGAGTCAGTTGGAGTAGCTAAGACGGTTAGACTCGGGATGGCATGCGGTTTAAGTCGGTTTGGGTCCGATATAATACACAGCCACTTGAGGGGTATATCTTGGATTTCCACTCTTAAAAAGGCACCTTTTCAAACATTCAATACTGTTTTTCCTAAAGGGCAAACCTTCTCTAACACAAGCAAATTATTAAGTTACGCCTAAGTCACACATATTGAGAAGACTTGTACTTTTTCCACAGTATTTATTTTATTGAACCTGACCGGTTTCGCCTTATAAACTTTGAGAATGCCGTAAGGCGAAACCGCTCAGGTTCAATAAAATAAATACTGCGGAAAAAGTACAAGTGTTCTCAATATGTGTAACAAATGTGTAACAAATATAGATGGACTGATGTCGAAGTTGGACCTGCTTACTGTAGTTCTCGAGTCGTTCGAACGTAAGAATAGGGTTATTGGTGTACTCTGTATAACGGAACATAACATGGTAAGTGATGATAGAAACTTGTTGAGTGTACCAAATTTTACCCTTGCTTTTATATTCTGTAGGCGTAACCGTCGTGGAGGATCGTGCATACTTGTTAACCACACTTTATTATTTGACCCAATCCAAGACATTGATAAACACTCGATTGAAAATATAATCGAATGCTCCGGTATAGTGCTTCCAGAACACAACATTAATGTGATATGTATATATAGACCACCGAGCTATAGTGTGGAAGACTTGAATATTTTTTTACTGCATTTCGTTCCTTGTTAACTGCTTTCTGCTACGGTAAAAAGAAAATAATACTGTGCGGTGACTTTAACATCGATATACTGAAAAAAAGTTCTGGGTGCACTGAATTCATGCAGATTTTGTGGTCGTTCAATTTAAAAACAACCTTTAATCAACCTACACGGCTGATTAGTGGAAAATGTTTAGACAATGTATTTTACAATACAGGTTATTGCTCACACGAGATACTTGAGTTTTCACTATCTGACCATACTGGACAGTTATTTACAGTACCGGTAAAACGTGTTAACTTATATAAGTATTGGTACGTTGAAAAACTATTCACTAAGAAATATCACAAAATTTAAAGAGTGCCTGGAGTCACTCAGTTTTCAGGAAGTGTACGATTGTCAAGATCCTAATAGCGCTTTTAGTAAATTTTATGAGTAGTTCAGATTATTTTATAATCTATGCTTTCCAACAGCACGTGTTAAAAGTACAGCAAAACGACGTCCAAAATGGATTACGAAAGGTATAAGACTATGTTGTAAACGAAAGCACCAACTGTTATGGCAATATCTAAAAAACCGTACACATCAAAATAAAGAAACTTTTAAAAACCTATCCTCTAGACTCAATAGGATTATAAAATTGACACAGATATCGCAAAATGACAACTTTATTAAAAACGCAGCAAATAAATGTAAAGCTACCTGGGCTATAATTAATAAAAATAGATACAATGTTCCCAGGGAATATATACGGAGTATTATATTGAATGACGAGGTTATTAGCGATCCTACACAAATTGCAAACTCGTTTAACGACTATTTCGTTGATCAAGTAAAAAAATTAGAGCAAACTACACCCAAAATAAGTTTCAGTAAAAAATCTAACTCTTTGTTTATGCCTCCTATTATTCCTGCAGATATCGATAAAATCATACTGAATCTGAAAACGACAAAAAGTACTGGATACGATGAAATTTCAACAAAAATATTAAAACACGTGTCTTTCAAGTTATAATTTAAGTCACTTAATTAACCTATGCATATCTCACGGCGTATTTCCCAATGATTTGAAAATTACTATAATCAAACCCCTTTTTAAAAAGAACAACAAAACTGACATGGGTCGTTATAGACCCATAGCTCTAGTTCCTGTCATATCAAAAATATTTGAGAGGGTTATCCACGAGTGTCTATACAATTATTTTGAAATTAATAACTTATTAGCTGACGAACAAGTCGGATTTCGAAAGAACAAGAATATCAATATTGCAATATATAACTTTCTTAGCGTAATTATGACCGCAGTAGACCAAAAGAACCAAGCCTCCGCCATTTTTATGGATCTAACCAAGGCATTTGACTATGTGGATCACAAAATTCTATTGGATAAACTGTATGCTTATGGAGTGAGGGGAAATGTGTTGGAATTGATAAAATCTTACCTAACTGACCGAATACAAACAACGCAGATCTCTAGAATATGCAGCTCTACTAAACAACTAACAAATTACTCGTCAGGACAGAGAAAAATTGCTTTTGGGGTGCCTCAGGGTAGCGTGCTAGGACCGCTTCTCTTTATTATTTATATTAACAATTTTCCAAAAATAATTAACTATAAGACTGAACTCTTTGCAGATGACAGTACAGTTGTATTTACTGGTAATAACAAAACAAAAGTTGAATATGAAATGAACAGTAATTTGGACGATTCTATCAAAAGGTTGACGGCAAATAATTTAAATAAGACCTGCATAATGACATTTAAAAATAGGACTAACAAACTAACAAACTTGGACGTACGATATAACGGAACACAAATAGAACATGCCCAAGAAACTACATTTTTAGGACTAAATATAGATGATGGGCTAGATTGGATAAGTCATCTTGAGATATTATGCTCTAAAATAAATCGACACTCTTACTTTTTATATATGCTATCTAAAACAGCCAGTACATCGAGTACTATAACAGCGTACTACGGATATGTGTTTTCGCTATTAAATTACGGTGTTATATTTTGGGGTAATTCAACCAACGTTGAAAACATATTTAGGGCCCAAAAGAAGTGCATAAGAGCTATATGCAGGTTGAAAACTATGGATAGTTGTACATCTAGTTTTATTAGCCTGCAAATTTTAACTTTACCGTCCATTTATATTATGGAAACTATGTTATTTGTGAGAAAAAACATGCAACTTTTTAGAAAGCTGTACAGTAAAAGACATATTGATTTGAATTATTGACATAGATATACGGTAGTCTTTTTTTTATTTTTATTATTAATATTTTTTTTACTGTTAAAATGACATTTCAAATAAGTACAATTGCCGTACAATTCAATCAAATATTTTTTCAATGAAAATCAATTGATCATTTTAGGTATATTATATTAATTTTGGTATGTGTTGTTTATATGAAATTTTTTTATATTTACTTTTAATTTATGAACTTATTGTGGTTAAGGAGAGGTGGTTAAAGAGCAATTTTATATTAACATTATTTATTAACTAACTAATATTGATATTATTACTTGTGACGTAAATTCATTTATAATTTGTATCAGTGTACACTACTGCATTTGTACGCCACATGGCATAGCATAGCGGACATTTATTTAACTCTGTCAACTGTCAACTGTAACCTATGTTAACAAATGAAATAAATGATTATGATTATGATTATGAATAATTTCCTTCTAGTGTCATCAATCAACAGTATAAATAGTATGCTTAAGACCTATCAGTATACATAGCGCTGTATACAATATCATAGAATATTTATTACTATTTTTATTTATTATATTTACGTCGTTTAAACTCTCAGTTCTTAGTAAATATGGTACACCCAATGACCACACATTCAAACTGATCAATGATGCGTATCGCATTAAATAAATAATCTATCTTCCAAAACGCATCAGTGCTTTAACATACCGAAAATGAACCGTGACCATTTAGTTCCTTACTTCTTAATGGAATGTCCATTACCTCAAGCATTGTGAATTATTAAAGAGGGTGAAATAGCCATGCATTTGGTTTCTCTTTTGAACCGACTTCGTTCTACCCACATATATTTTTTGTACTTTAGGATATTTAACACAGCGCTATTTAAACCTAAAGTGCTATGCCTGGCTACACACGCACGGTTTTCCGATTCGGTTTCGATTAGATTCGGAAACCCGAACGCTTCATTTTTATTTTATTTTATTCTTTCAGAAAAACTTTCAGCTAGAATACAGAGTAGAAACAAATTGCAAAAAAATATGGCCATTATAAGTTTTCACATGTAGTTACATACAATAGTTCCACCATCTAAATTCCCGATTAGAAAACCGAATCCTGAAAATCATGCGTGTGCGGCGAAGCTTATGGGTTCTAGAAAGTGAATATACGTACATGGATACTGTTGATGGTACCTTACATAGAATTTATTTCTTTTTGTTTGAAATATTATCATATACTAACTTTTGCCCGCGGCTCCACCCGCGTGGATGGTCTAATCTACCCTTATACCAAATTTCAGCAAAATCGGGTCAGTGGTTTAGGCGTGAAAGCGTAACATACAGAATAAGAATAAGAATAAGAATAAGAATAATATTTATTTGTTTAAACATGTGTATTACATTTGCATGCAAGATGTAAGTCAAGAATTATGTCCAACATGTTTAGCCGTCTTTAGGCGGCGTACAAATGTTTGCTCACTTATGAAGCTTACATGAAAAAAAATCAAAAAATGTTAAGTGCACACGATGTTCTCAACTTAAAATAATGAACATGAAATATTATAAGATATTATACAATGTTCTAAATGATAGTTATGTCATAAAATATAAAAAATGTCAAAATAATAACAATGGTACAATGTCAATACATAGATATACATAAAATGTCAATCAAAATCTTGTATCAATTTCATCATCTAAAAATTCTGCAACTTTGTAGTATGCTTTTTGCAGTAAGAATTTTTTTAATGTTAGTTTAAATGCATTTCTGCTCATCTCCTTCCAATCTCTAGGTAATTTATTAAATATTATAGGTGCCATACAAATAATGCTATTGCGCATAAGGGCTGTTTTTGCCCTGTGTAAACGAAGCTTGCTGTTGTCCCGCCTGTTTCGCGGAACTGTTGCTTCTAAGGTCGGGAATAAATTCGGATTACATTTTACAAACATTGCAACTTCAAAAATATAAAGGCTTGGCAATGTTAAAATTTTGTACTCCTGGAAGTAAGCTGTGCAACTATCTGTAGTTTTTAATTTAAACATAGCTCTAATGCACCTCTTTTGTGCCTTGAACACTACTTCTTTATCTGTGGAGTTACCCCAGAAGATAACTCCGTATCGTAACAGGGGTTCAGCTAGACCATGATAGGCTATTAATAGAGCATCTCTATTAACAATGCTGGAGAGCGTATGTAAAGCATATGCAGTACTACAAATTCTCTTACAGAGCTGATCTATATGTGCTTTCCAGTTAATCTGTTCATCAATTGTTAACCCGAGAAATTTAGTCGTGCTAACCTTTTCAATTGTATTATTCTGATATTCTATATCTATTCCGTGTGAAGTTACTCTTTGGTTAAAAAACATGATTTTGGTTTTTCTTAGGTTAATTTTTAAATTGTTAATGTCCAACCATTTAATTACAGATGTCAAAGTGTTATGTATGTCAGTATATTGAATTAAGTCATTATTATTAGAAATTGTCAGTGTACTGTCATCTGCAAATAATGTCATGTGATGTCGAGTAGATTTCGGTAGGTCATTTATATAGATTGTAAAGAGCAATGGGCCCAGTACACTGCCCTGAGGAACGCCATAACTGACAATTCTCTGTTCTGATTTATGTATTTCTTCTTGTTTAGTCACTGTATTTATTCTAGCTATCTCTGTATACTGTTTTCTATTCTTTAGGTAAGATTTCAATAGATCTAGCACATTACCTCTTACACCATATGCCTCAAGCTTTTTAAGAAGAATATCATGTTTAACATAATCAAATGCTTGCGTCATGTCGCAGTAGATTGCACATACAGGTGTTCTTTTATCAACATTTAACATTACTTCGTACAAAAATTCATAAATTGCCAGATTAATGGTTTTCTTTTCGCGAAATCCTTTTTGTTCATTACATAGTATATTATTTTTTTCTATATACTGATATAATTCTTTGTGTATATATTTTTCGAAGATCTTGGCAATAATAGGTATCAGGGATATGGGTCTATAGAACTCCATGACTTCCCTATCATCTTTCTTGAATAATGGTTTTATAATGGATATTTTAAGGGCATCTGGAAATATGCCTTGATATATACACATGTTAAGGATATAGCTCAAATGACCGCATATTTCACTAGCTACGGCTTTTAAAACTTTAGTAGAAATACCATCATACCCGACACTATTGGTATTTTTCAGGCTCATGATGATTCTTAGCATCTCCTGGGGCACACAGGGAGCCATAAATATAGACTTTTTTTTATTTATAATTAGTGATGTTGTAGATTTTGAACTATCTGCAAGGGCGATAGGCTGTATTTTGTCAACAAAGTAATTATTGAATTCATTTGCAATCTGTTTTGCATTTGTAACTACTGTATTATTGCATTTTATTTTATGGATATAATTTTTGGGTATATTATATTTTGATTGGTTAATAATTTGCCAAGTAGTCTTAGATTTATTGTTTGAGGTTTTGATTTTATAATTATTTTGTGATCGTTGTGTTAATAAAATAATTTTTTTAAATATTTTTGAGTAATTTTTATATCGCGTTATGTTGATTATATTTGGTTTTAAGCGTTGCGCCCAGAGAAGTTGTCTTTTCTTTTTACTACAAATTTTAATACCCTTTGAAATCCACTTTGGTTTTTTTATAAAATTTATTGTAATCTTACCTTGTGGAAAATATAGATCATAGAAGAGTAGAAAAGTTTCCATAAAGAGTTTATAGGCTATATTAGGGTCCTCAGTTTCATATATTTCAGAGAAACTCAAATTGTTCATACACTGTTTAAATTGTTGTATATTTGTTTTGTTATAACTACGTCGTAGTGTACAGTATTTGTTAATTGTGCATAGCTTACTTACAGGGCATTTCAGTAGCTGAGCTGTATGATCGGAAAGATTAAAATCTAAAACTTCCGCTTTACAAGGCTTGATAAAATCATGTGCGAAATTATCTAGACATGTTTGGCTAGCAATTCGAGTAACTTGATTTACAGCTAACTTTAGATTGCTGTTAAGTAGAATGTGTTCAAATTCCCTTGACTGATTGTCACATTTTAGAATGTCCACATTGAAATCACCAGCGATTACAATATTTTTGTATTTCTTTTTTGTGAGACATTTTAATACACAATCTAGTTTACTAAAAAAGTCATCAATGTTACCAGTATTTGGTGTTCTATACACGCACAAAACTACAATACTATATTTAACCAGTTCTATCGCACAGCATTCAAATGTTGAGGATGTTGACATTTGTGATATTTTAAAAAGTTCCTTCCATTCATGTCCGTTTCTTACTAGGATACATGAACCACCTCTCCTAATATTCGGCCTGCTATAATGAGCAGCCAGACTATAATTAGGTATGTATAATAGATATTCATCACCTCTCAACATAAAATGTTCCGTAATACAAATTATATCTACTTGTTTATCTTCTTCCAATAACTCGTTAATTTTTATCGTTAGAGCATTCGATTTTCCCACTAGTCCGGCTATATTTTGATGCAGTATATATAGAGCGTTAGTTACGAAAAAGATCACTACTCGTCTCTGTTTCCTTGGCAGTACACATTGAATTTGAAATATTATTGTAAGATTGTATGTCAGTTATCATCTCCGATAGGTCGTCAAATATTGTTTTCAGTCCATAATTAGTTATTACACCTCTACGTCTTTCAAACATGGTGAAATCGCATCTCAGATTTTTATTGCTGTCCAAAAGATACGCGTGTTTATGTGTCATTACGTCAAGATATAGAAGGTTGCTGAAAGATTCTACTCTCGAGTTATAAAAATTTGAGTAGTAGCCGTATCTATAGGTCGGTGAGCATATTATAATATTGGTGTGTTTGATTACTTTTTACTTTCACATTTATAATATTAGTATGGATTTAGGTTAATTTAACTTATCACAGTGGAACGAACTCTTCCCTTCCACTGTGTTAATATATAAATAATTTAATTAATTAATTAATATCATAATTAAATTAATATAATAAATTAATGCTCTACTTAATGGAGACGCGTTTATTAGATCGGTCAAAACCAACCTACTCAAGGTTGATTCTACATAAACTTATTACGTAAACATGTCTTATTTGGTATATATAAATAAAGTAATATAAGTACATTACTTTATTTTAATTACAATTTACTCGTGCTTATCATTTATATCTATATGTTACCGGTAATGTGTATAATGCAGGCCTTCTATACAATGCCTAGGCAATGTATGCTAACATATAGAATGGTTGCTGTTCCACCAGCAATGTGTGTGATAAATAGGTTATTGTATATATTTGGGGATAGTTTCGGTGGAAATCATACTTCTGAGTGGCTATAAAACAATATTCTCTAACCAAATGTTTCTAGGTCAAATTGCGCGGTGTGGACACTGGCTCCCAGACCTGGACATAGAAGGTTAAGGTAAGAAGGCGGAAGCAGAATTCCTGCATTAGCCTTCGTGGTGTTTTTTTAATAACGACCATTAATGTTTTTGGTATCATTTCATACATTGCCTGCTGCGCACTTGGCATTCTATAGAATACCGGATTATACACATTGCCGGTAACATACATATATACACGATCTATATTTTTAATTTTATTCCTTGTTCTGTGCGTCTTTGAATTTTTTTCTGTAATTTAATCAATTATTATTTATCATTAATTACTATTGATGGCACGTTATTTAGGTACAGTCAACGTCAGAACGACCTTAACTTCAAAGTCTTAAATGATCTTAATACCAACACATTAAGAGCAAATGATTTAAATTGTATTATCACCCAAACTAGAGGTGTGTACCAAATATCAGATTAATCAGTCAAAATGCAAGCTGGAATACCAAGGTATTAAGATCATTTTGAGTACTTTGCTAGTCAAGATCGGTCTGAAGCTGACTGTACTAGAACCCCTTACTAAAATCAATATAGAAAAATATGACAATGGGTAAGCGACCGCAAAGCGATGAACACACAACACTATCAACTCTCGTCACGAGGCTTGAGCATCACGCACCAGCGGCCACGGTCAACGATCAACGCACATAATCAATGCACCATCATTGTTTATTATTAAACCCACTGGTTTATTGAATTTGGCTAGACTGTGGAAAGGTTGCAGGTACCTTTATAGGTATATCTACACTTTTATACCGTTCAAGTTCAGAATGTCCAATTCTCAAAATGTCCAATATTTAAGAGTTTTTCTTTCGCCCCACCACGGATAAATATAGTTTTTTTTGCGCCCCGACACGGATAGATATAGGTTAGAAGGGTAATGCGCGGTGGTCACGCAGAGACTTCCGCCATTAACCCTTCGTGTTAGGTTTCTTGTGTTAAAGCAAGAAGAAATAGAAGCCCCGCAAAGCGGGGCTCCGCCAGAATAGCTGGCATATCCTTTAAAAGAGCACTGTGAGTGCTTATTGATTAAAAAAAACTAAAATATTGGACAATGGGGGATTTGGACATTATGAAACCTCTTGACATTTTGAGAATTGGACATTCTGAACCTACACGCTAGCCATTACACTACCGACGTGAATCCACTCCTAACACAAGCAATTTAGCTTAGCTGGAGGGGTTAGAGGGAATATTAGTGACTTCGGTTCTAATATTATTAAAAAAAAATATTAAAAAAGTCACATTTCTAAATGATATTTTCTAAAGTTAACGCGAATGTCACTCACTGAAATCACCGTAAGTGGCCGAAACGTCAGTTTAGAAGTAAATAATAACAAATATATCGCGATCGAATCTGTCAAAAAGTGGTTTTATTACTGAAGTCGCTTTTGTCTGTCTGTCCATAAATGTATATGTTATATATATTATTACTAGCTTATGCCCGGGACTCCACCCGCGTGGATGTCGGTTATCGCGCCCAAACATAGCCTATGTCCTTTCTTGTGATCTAATCTACACCTATACCAAATTTAATCAAAATCGGATCAGTGGTTTAGGCGTGAAATCGCAACATCCAGGACAGACAGACAGGGTTACTTTCGCATTTATAATATTAGTATGGATATCTTTCAAACTACGCTACGCATTTTGAAGCAGTTTCTTTAAGTAGATAGAGTAATTAATTAGGAATGTTTATATATAATATATATATATATAGTACATACTGTATATATTAAAGAGCACTGTGATTGCTTATTGAATAAAAAAATCTAAAATATTGGATAATAGGGGAATTGGACATTTTGAAACCTCTTGACATTTTGAGAATTGGACATTCTGAACCTGAACACCGCTGTATGTACATACTATATATTTAAAAATTCCTATTGAATTACTCTATCTACTAAAAGAAAGATGCGGCGGGAACGGGATCTCACGCCGCGCGGGTCAGCTAGTGTTATTATTAAGCTGAAGAGTTTGTTTGTTTGCCTGTATTGAAACATTATAATTGAAAATTATTTTTTTGTTATTATCAAGGAAGGTTATAGGCTATACCTAGATATATTATTATCACGCTACAATTTAAAGGAGCGGGGTAGTAAACATAAATACATTTAAAAAAATTCGATGATATTCCCATACATTATTTGGAAACTAAAAAATACGGGAATATAATATTGCTAATGGCATATCCACTCTGTATTCAGTTATTTCTTTTTAACCTCGCCATTTCAATTATAGGCGTGTGTTATTATTGAATTATTATTCAATTTAATATGAAGTATTCCATTAAGAACTTGCAAATGAAGACTTGAAACTTAGTTATGAATAAACAAATAACAATCTGATACTTGAAACACTCGAGTCGGGAGAGCACTATCAAAATGTACATTTTTTTATTTGCTCTCTGCTCTCATTTACAAACAATGCCATCCCGGACCCCGATCTCATCAGTGATTATCTCGCACTGTGTGGCGGACTTTTTATTTATACTTTTTTTTTATTGCGAACAAGGACGCTCGTCGGTCGTCAGCTGGTGAAACAAAGAGGCCATAATGATAGAATTGGACCGAGTTTTACTAAGAAGTTGATCGTGATGTAGGTCGTCAATGTAAGCAAACAATAAGACGTAGGTATCGCGTCTGATTGCTCTTAGATTCGATTGTTAGTGTATTCATTAAACGCCGGCATTCAAGTAAATGACTAGGCTTATATTGAAAATTATTTTATCAGTAGAATGCCTTTATTTGTGAGTGTAATCGGCTATACGGGTTGTATTTTTGAAACTTACAACTTTTGGGATTTAGAGGCGAGAGTATGAGCATGTATGTATGTACCAAAGAGTTATATACCTACCTATGAACAAAACTCTCTACACGAGCTTACACTCCGATTTGTTTTCTTTCAAAAACTAAGTATATCCTACATAAACTTAGTGTGGAGGTATATCTTCTCTTAAGCTACATCTGTGTCCTTTTTACTCGGCTGCTCGCCAGAATCGATTACCATTTCTCACCTAAAGACTAACCAAATTCCTATTTATTGACCGAAACGAAAAGCGAAGCATAAAACGATATGTAAAAGAATACTTTGCGAGAATATACCCAAAATAACATTTATTAGAGCGACACTCTTGGACTTAGAAAGAAAATGGTTTTTATTGCGGACTAATCGTTTATTGATTAAATATAAAAAGTATCTAAGTATGATTATTATATTATTATTATTATTATCTAAGTATCTAAGCATTCTAGGTCCCATAACACCAGGTAGTTAAGCTATCTTGTCATCTGTGCCATAGGTCTAGCGTTTGTAGAATGTTGTAGAATATGAAATCCAGAGTCCAAACATCGAATCATACGAGCTAGAATCAAACAATAAACAGGAGTCATAAGAAACGTCTATGGTGGATCGATTGGTGTTTTTCTTTGTTAACTTTTTTTCTAATTGAAAGAAAGTATTCGATTATATCAGGAAGAATTAATCGCACACGCGGGGCTTCATTCCGCGAACTTTCCCTAACAGGGGGAATGCTCTTACCAACTGAGCCACTGAAGCAATTCTTTCTCTTCTATATAATATCCATCTGTAAGGCGATGGTGGAGCCATCTACCAATACTCTCACGAACTGCAGGAACCAATGAATGATTTTTAAACGTTGATTTTATATTACTCTGCCCAAATATTTGAATGAAATTTTAAAGCAATCATCTCCTTCAAAGAGTGTCGTAAGAGGTGACTAACGGAAAAATACGCAGACGATATCACTGCAAGATAAGGAAAACTTGATATACAAAAGTATCCACCCGTCTGGCCAACGTGAAAGCCTCTCAACACTGGGCGAGGACTATCCCCAGCAGTGGACTGCGACATGCTATTTTTTATTTTCATTTCTTTTTAATAAAGGACACGTCTTTTTGACTTCTCCTCGACTGTGGTGGCACTCAGCTTGACAGCCTCATCAGATGCCTTTTCAAGCCCCGCTTAAAGGACAAAAAGGAGAAGGAAACACGTGAGCTGGCAGGGAGTTCCAGGTCTTAGTGGTGCGGCATAAGAATGAGTCACTGAAACGTTTGGTTCTAGCAGTTCTAGCAGGTATACTCTGCACCGTTGAAATCACGTAAGTAATACAAACAGTTATAACAAAACTGTCAAAGCGATATTTTTCACTTACGAGTATCTGTCCGAAATACGTTGGAGTATTTATGAGGCCCACGCCTGAATTATGTTTTCAACGTTAGTTTATAGATGTCATAAAGTTGACTCAGCTGATTCAAAGAACGATCGTTAACTCAAAAATATTGTTGTCGAACCTGTAACTGACAGAACAGAACTGAATTTAGTTTCGTTTTACTGCATCTCGTTATGTGTACGAGGGAAATAGAGGAAATAGAATAAAAAAAATAAAATAATAATAATAATAAAAAAAGCGGGTAGAGTGAACAGTGAAAATATTGTGCTCCTTTATAATTTAATATTTTTAATATACTAATTACATCTTTTTACTACATTTATGCTAGCTATTATCAGTTAAAGTGACTACCTGCCGGGTGCAATAACATTTTCTTCTTCAAATCTCTCTTTCTTCACACAACACCAAAAACAGATCCCACTATCACCATGAACACTATGCAAGCAACTATGGAAGTGATGAGCAGTGCCTTCAAAAACAGGATGGAAGAATTTGAGGCAAAACTACAGACTACACAGGCATCCCCAAGTCTTCCCGGTTTAGTGGCTGAGTTTCATGATTTTAGAGCTTTTGTAACCCAACTTCTCAAGCAGTTGCAACAGCAAGTCGAAGCCCTAGCTGACACAGTTGACGGCATGGAGATGCAGAGACGGCGCAAAATCCTGTTGCTTCATGGTGTAGATGAAGAGAAGGAGGAAACTCCCACACATATAGCGGTGAACATCATCAAAAAGCTCGGCCTGACTGACTTCTCAGCTTGCAGTATAAGACGCTGCCAAAGGATGGGTCGTGCTACGTCCATCAAAAAACCCAGACCTCTATTGCTCAAGCTGCAGGATACAGTCATACGGGATAAGGTGTGGTTCAGCAAGACCAAGCTGAAGGGTACGGGAATCACAATGTCAGCGTTTTTGACAAAATCGACTTTGTTTAAAGTCTTATACCTACAGTAATGGCAGCAATGAATGACGTTTCAGTCAGTCTTTAAACATTGTTTTTTAGTTACTTCATGAAGCTTCGTAACATTAATTTAGCGATAAGGCCACCAATTGTGAATTTCACTGTGCATACATACACATAAAATCACGCCTGTTTCCCATAGGGGTAGGCAGACATCTGACATACTACTCTCGCTCCATTCACACTCATAACATTCTTCATGCATGCTCGTCGGTTTAGGGTACTCCTGACCTATCCCTTTTCTAACACCTCCCCGATTTGGTCCAGGTATGTGCGTCTTGGTCTTCCCCTACCGACGCTACCATCCACATTCGCCTCATACACCTGTTTCGTTAGTCTTCTTTCATTCATTCTCTCCACATGACCGAACCATCTGTACATTCCTCTCTCAATTCTCGTCACTACATATTCTATCACTCCACATCGCTCTATTACTTCTCTGGTACTATGATGTTGGTATACAATAAAGAGTTGTCTAATCTATGTATATATCAATGACATTTGGAACCCTTTAATATGTTAACTTTTACTACAGATTTAAATCAAAAAGACTTTAGCACTATCCGAACACAGCAAGCAAGTCACAAGTAATAAACTTGTATGAGTTTATACCTATTATACCTACCTATCCACAATGAAGATACTCTTGTCATTGTTGTGTGGATAAAGTAATCAACTCGCCGGGAAATAAAGAGGTCACGCTAATATCAGCTGAACACTTTACGCGATGAAATGGGTAGCGTTTACCAGTGTTGTATATAATTTGTTTTACAGAAGCAGAACAGTGCATTACTGGGCTATGTAATATTTAAAATAGGAGTACAAGTATAAATAATTGTAATGAAGTAAAAGTAAACGTATGACTTTACTGTACTTTGTACCAACCCTCTACCTGTATTTGCAATATAAATATATAAATTAAATAAAACAAAACTGGGACATGCGGCTGCAAATACAAGATTATATGAAAACAAATATTATTTCGAAGATACGTAAGGTTAAAGAATCTCAAGATACAGTGGCAGTGTGGGCTGGCCACATCTGTCGATGGACCTATGGCCCTTTGAGCAACCGAGTCCTGGAGTGCAGACTGCGAGAAGGTCACCTAGCTAGATAGACTGACAACCTGAAGGAGGCTGGGACCTCCCAACAAGCAAATTAGTCTAATAAGGTTGAGTTTATTCAGCTTTTCGGTGATATAAAAGTCGAGTAAGTGTGAATTACTCAGCACGTGTCGTATAAAAGCATCTTATATAGCATTTTAGTTATTCAGCATTTCGGTCACATAATGATGCTGAGTAAACGTTTACTCTGCATGCTTATATGACTAAAGTGTCGTACAAGATTTGCTGTATAAGTCGCTAGTATACGACGCTTATGTTACTATTTCTTCGAGTAAAAGCACATTATATAGCTTTCTTGTGACACAGTCGAGTAAAAGCTACATCGTTGCTTTTATACTGCTATTATGTTGTATAAGTTGCATTCATACGACTATTACAAGCCTAGTGCCAAGTGTCGTATAATTGTATCCATTACACTGATCACTTATCACTTGTCTTAGTTTTCTTGTGTACAATAATAAAATTGGTTGATTGAATAAATAAATAAACAAAAGATCTTTTTTAGAAAACTTTTTAGGAAGGTCTAAGGAACCCTAAAATATAATCAGCGTGGTATCATGGCGCTTATACTGCTAATTTGCTGTATAAGAAGCTATTATACCACCTGTTAGCAGTAAAAATGGTGTACAAATGAATATTGACATAAAAAATATTTGTTATTATATTCATATTACTAAGAATTAAAGGGGGGCGTTAAATATTTATGATAAAACCTAGTATATTTCATCAGAAAACTTACCTTCGCAATACTTTGCAAACCTATGCGTGAGTTTACGAACCTACATTTGGTGCAACCTACAAATTAACATGTCTGCTAAATAAATTGTACTTATAATTTTTTATAATTTTTAAAACGCAACACGACGCACTTGCTTAATTTAACAAACAAACGTAACATAAAAGCCATATAAGTTACAGTTATAGCGCAACTTAAGCTTGTAACAGTCACTCCGGCGACAATTACGTGACGATGTAACTGAAAAAGTTACCTTTATACGATGTCTATGTGACTGAATTGCTGAATAAAATGGGCCCAAATCGCGTTGTATAAACGTTTTCATTACGTTTATACGACTTCTATTAGGAGCCAAAATGCTGAATAATTTGCGTTGCCGCGACTACTACACGACATATTTTTGCTAGTTGGGCTGGGACAGACTGGATGCGGAAAGCGGAGGATCTGGAGCAATGGCGCACATTGGGAGGCCTATTGCCAGCATTGGACTTCAATAGAATAATTGATTGATTAATATAAAATCTCAGATTAAATAAAACCTAACCAGGAAGTTAAATTCTAAACACTTTAACAAGCGACTGACATGTAGAGAAATTGCAGGCAGATCAAACAGTCGTTTATTAATTTCTGCAAGAAATTGCGGAAGTTACTTGCCAGTAGACACTTCGCATAAAAGTTTTGGTTTTTTTTTATATGGGACACGTCAATTTGACTTTACCTCGCCTGATGGTAGGCTAAAGTCTCGGAGAGAAGTTCACCATTACAAACACGTACCATGTTAACAATGGTGGCACTCAGCTTGACGGCCTCATTAGGCTTTTTCACGCCACGCTTAAAGAACCCGGGACTGTAGGAAGAAGGAAACACGTGAGTTCCAGGTCTTAATGGTGGTGTAGGACCTAGCTCTTGAATTTGAAACTTTATCCATATGTTTTATAAATGAAATAATTGCGCTACTGGGAAGCTAGAACGTTCAACTAGTCCAGCATAATGTACTCCACCCCATATAAAAGTTATCCTATAACACAGATTTATAGAATATGTACTTGTACATGCTGTCGCAGCCTGTTTCTAAGTTTCTACTTTTATGAGAAACAATTTTATTCATTCAATATTATGTTAGTATTCAAGCAGCGCAACTTTCACCGACTTTGTTGACAAATTGTATCATGGCTCTAGGTACTATACTTACCTTTATTTTGGCTCCCTCCGCTAGGATCCACAGTCTTGATCTACATGTGGATATTGGGATACTTTTATTATTTACTAGCTGAACCGGGAATTTCATACCGTCAATTTTTTTCCGCCCGCGTGGCGTCCGAACCTGTCCCCGCTGCACCCTCTACTATATTAAGCATGTATTATACATATAAACCTTCCTCTTGAACTACTCTATCCGTTAAAAGAAACCGCATCAAGATCTGTAGCGTGGTTTTGTAGATATAAGCACACATAGGGACACGGAAAGCGGCTTTGAAAATGAAATGAAATGAAAATGAATGAAAATGAAATGAAAATGAAAATAATTTATTGCCAAAAAACACAAAAGTTACATTCATTGCCGGTGACCCCACACTAGGCAAGCCTGTCCTGTGGGTGCCGAATACGTTGGTACATTATGGGTAATAACAATTTGTTCGGTATATTCATGTTGCTGACGTTATTTACAGTTGATGTTACAGTTTTACATATTTATATAAACTATAAATTAAATTTAAAATGGTACGGTATGAACTTATTGTTTAAAATGTTATGTAACACAGGTAGGTAATAAAAAGGAAAATCTAAGTCTAATGTAGTGTAATTTAGTGTAGTGTAAGTAGTGTTGAGTGGTGTGGTGGAGGGAAGAGAAGTGTAGTGCAGTGTAGTGTAGTGTAGTGTTGATATTATGTGATATGTTATCATGATTTTGTCCTTTGTTTGCTTTTGAATATGCTTTATATTAAGTAGTGATCATAGTTATCTCAGCGAAATACTGTACCTAGCTTAGTAATATCAGGTCATATTATACAGAAATCGTACTTCCGAACCAAGCAAACTATTTAATATTATTCTATTTTAGCCCGACATGTTTTGTAGTCGACCTTTTGTAAATGTACCATAATTCCATTTCATAGAAACGCTATTATCATTACAAGCCACAGCAGACCTAGAACAATTAATATCAATCAGCCGCTAATTCTGTGAAAACGCCATCTGTTGACAATAACCAAACGGAAGATATGTGTTACAATAGGGCTTAATATCGCTCATAATATACATGTCGCAGTCACATAGCTTAATCAGCCGTTCAATTAAGCGCTTAGGCTTTTTACTAATCGGCGCCATTCAGTAAGCGGCCTGAATGATGTTCATCCAGTCATCGATGACGTTTAATTACTTGCCTAGTCATTTAATCAAACTGCTAGACAAATGACTTATTTCTGCATGGTTATGCGGATTGCGCAGCTTACTCAATAAACCTATCACTGTTTTTCTGTGAATAAAAAAAACGGGCAAATGTGGGTATTAATACACCTCTGCTTACAGACGTGGTATGTATGTATCTATGTAATTTTCAGTCTTATTTCGTTGTAGTGCCCTACCGTACGAATGGCCTAACCAATATCCAGCCAGTTTATTAAATGTTTGAATGAAATTTTTATAGCATTTATTATGCTAACTTTTTAAGTTCGAAATACAACGGGAAAAAGAAGCGCTCAAGTGGGACTTGAACCCACGACCTTTCCCTTACAGGAGGAATGCTCTTCCAACTGAGTTATTGAGTCACACCTGAATCACTTCAAATTTCCCTTCTCTTTATATCCGTCTTTAAGCGATTTAACGGATGCGGACGACGACGCCGGTATTTAAATGGCGCCGTTATTTTTTTTAATACATATAAAAGGACACGTCAATTTAACTTCATCTCGCCTGATGGTAAGCTAAAGGCAAAGTCTCGCAAAGAGGGTCACCATCGTAAACAATTGTACCATGTTATCAATGGTGGCACTCAGCTTGACGGCCTCATCAGATGTCTTTTCACGACCCGCAATAAGGACCCCGGTTTAGTTAACAACCTAGGCGGTTAATTAAACGGCTGATAAAGATAGTTGGCTGCGACATAATATCTGAACCTAAACTACAGAACCATTGTCCTAGTTTATGTCACCAAACATATACCTAGTCCAATTTAGAGTACACGGAAACGGATACTATCAATCATTGGAGTGACACTCGCAATATAGATATGTATACGAATTTGTGAATTAAACACGAATGTATTACTTGGGTAATCTATAATATAATACTAATATTGTAAAGCTGAAAGGTTTGTTTGGTTGAACACACTAATCTCAAGAACTGCTAGTTCGATTTGAATAATTAGGTACTATACTTTTGTGTTGAATAGTACGTGACTATACGAGATTTCAAAATATGCCACGGGCATATAGGAGTTGTCAATGAAAAGTGAACTATTTTGGAGACAAATAATAGCACATCACTTAAAATATTAGGCCCGTATTCTACAATGACACTCAGCCTGAATCTCGATTTAACTGAGGACAGATTGTATAAGCAATATGTCAAACTATCAAACTGTCTATACAATCTGTCCTCAGATAAATCAGGATTCAGGCTGATTGTTATTCTAGAATATGGACCTTAGAGTCATAAAATGTCATTGGAGTTTAGATTTATATTTTCTTTTTACCTGACTGCCGAAGGAAGGAGGGTAATGTTTTTAAATTTTGTTTAATATATCTAGTTAATCAATCAATCAATTAGCCTATTGCAGTTCACTGTTGGACATAGGCCTTTATCTAGTTATTAAGTTTAGCTAATTTATTGAAGCTGAAATTGTTTGTGACTGTACCAAAATTTATGTTTTGGTATTCGTTGGGAATAGAATTGGTATTTCATTAAAACATTTAAGATTTGGTACTAGTTAGGAATATAAAATTTATTACGAGTGTAAACAAATACCATTGGTATTAGTTTTTGGTATTAGAATGAATCTGGCCACGTAATTAAACCTTAAACTAACAATATACCCTTATTTCACTTCAACCAAGTAAACTGATCAACTGAAATCTCCCCAACGTACAGGTATAGGTATATTATTTCCTAACGACTCAACTATTGAGTTGGTCTAGGAAATAATAGATTCAACTACTTTTTTTTTCTGACGGAATAACTATAACTATCTATGTAATGTTATCTATATAATAGCACTTCACGCGGCGAACTTCGTACCACTAATTTTCTTCCGCCCTCGTGGCATCCGATCCCGTTCCCACTGCACCCTTTACTATATTAAGCATGTATTATGCATATAAACTTTCTTCTTGAATTATTCTATGTATTAAAAGAAACCGCATCAAAATCTGTAGCGTGGTTTTGAATATATAAGCATACATAGGGACGTTCAGACGCGGAAACCGACAAATTGTGCAAAAAGATGAAATAAAAAAATAGTATCTACATGACGGATCGCCGAGCGCCTCTGATACAACCTCTTGGTGTGTATCCGCCATCTTGAGCGTTTATTCACAGTGGGCGTAAAATAATACCACGATAACACTGTGCAACGTCTATTAAAATTATCAAATTGGAATGCAGTACAAAATATGAGGTGATTACTGTAATGTAATGAGATTAGGGGAGCCAATAGGTTTGCATGTGCTCACAAGCCGTCGTCCGTCAACCGAATGCCAAAAATGACATTTTCTACTCGACCGTCTCTATGACACATGCAACTCTATTCGGTGTTACCCGCTCCACTTTGATAAATAAATCGACTAACCAGAAAATAATTTGTTTCAATAAAGTAATTATCATAGACAATATAACACAAACTAAATCGATTAAATTAACAAACTTCACTAGCAACACTGCCAAAATCAACACGCGCCGTTACGGCCGTCCTGCTTCTTCACACGTCCTCGTGTGTATCTTCGATAATTTCTGAAAGAAAACAGACACCACACTGTCATTCCGGTTCACTCGGCCATACTGACCAAATATGGCACGTGGTTATACTAAGTGATCATTAAAGTTTAGCGCCATATGCTTGACTAAAACTCGTACTACGTCATAATAGACAAACTGTTCCTTACACAGGCCACATTTGCCATAAAGGTTACTTTTATCACAGCGGCTACGCTCGTCACTCCATACATTGCCACACTTGCTATTATCACACAGGGCATTGCTACACAGGTCATTGCTACACAGGCAGGCGCCACACAGGCTGTTGCCACACAGGCTGGTGCCACACAGGCTGGTGCCACACAGGCTATTGCCACACAGGCTGGTGCCACACAGGCTATTGCCACACAGGCTGGTGCCACACAGGCTAGCGCCACACAGGCTGGTGCCACACAGGCTAGCGCCACACAGGCTATTGCCACACAGGCTACTGCCACACAGGCAATTGCGACAGATACACCACACAGTTAATACTCACAGAAATTTCAAAACGCAACAGAGAAGTAAACTCACTTGGGCCAATTTTACCAGTGAGGCCTATTTATTACTCACCATCGCCGTTATCGGCACATTCTGATGAGGCTTCGTTTGTTGGCGTTTCCAAGCCAGCATTCAACTCCAATGGAACGTAGCACTCAGGCATAGGACGTATGCGGTCATGTGCATACTTATACGTTCGATTAGAATTCAATGCCTTGAGTAAATATCTGTCACCATTAAGCAGCTCACTCACTAGATAAGGTCCTTTGAATTTAGGTTCTAATTTTGTCTTGTTTCGTTCATGGTTCTCTAACAAAACATAGTCACCTACTTTAAATCTTTTAACTAGTGCTTTGCCTTTATCAAACCTAGTTTTCTCTACCGCAGCATTGGCTTCAATAGCGTGTGCCGCCTGTCCTCTAATCACGGGTAGTTCGATTTCCGGCTCGTCTGTATCTAGTGTCATAAGCTGAAGTGGTCTACCTACCTTTCCAATTAAAAGTTCTAGGGTACTGGCTTTAGTGGTACGATTTACAGTACAATTAATCGCTAGTTGAACATCAAGTAGTGCAGCCTGCCACGATCTCTGATTACCTGTCTCCACAACCGTTAGCATATTTTTCAGAGTAGACATAACTCTCTCTACTTGACCGTTAGCACGGCTAGTGCCAGTTGCAATAAGATGTAGCATTATATTATGAGAAGTACAGAAGTCTTTGAAATCTTTAGACGCAAAACACCTACCTTGGTCAGCGATCACGCGTGTAGGAGCACCAAATATCGATACGCTTGCCTTTAGTGCTACTATAGCATTATTCGAGTCAATGTTTAAGGAGTGATGCAAAAGAACAAATTTTGTAAAAGAATCGATAGAGACAAACACATACTCTTTGGTGTCATTTTTACCACTGAGTTTACCAGTGGCGTCCATGTGTATAGTATGCCACGGTATCATAACTTTTGGGATGGAATGAAGTTCTACTTGGATTTTCCCTGAATGAGATTTAGACAGTTTACACGCTATACAATTATCTACAAACTTTCTTACGTACTTATTCATATTGGGAAACCAATAATGACAAAAGGCCTTCTCTAGGGTTTTACTCCATCCTAAGTGCATAATACTTTCATGCACATGGTTTATAATGGCCCACTGAAATGCCCTTGGTATCACCGGTAACCAGATACTTCTCTTATTGCGTTCTATCTTTCTATGCAACACGCCCCTCCTAATCTCGTATGTACTAGAGATTTCGTCGGTAAGTTCATGACTCTCGAATTTGGTGATCAAAGAATTTAATTCACTATCTTTACGTTGTTCTGCTTGTAGCCAATTATCTGAGATCTCTATCAGATTAACACGTTTTTGTTCTATTTTTGTAGAACTTACGGTTTCTGGCAATGAGTTCCTGGATAAGAAATCTACATGACCCATATTTTTACCCTGACGATATTCGATATCAAACTCAAAGGCTTGCAAGAAGCACCACCACCTGTGGACCCGCGGAGTAAGGTCTATTTTGTTTTTGGAAGATTTGACTGCATTACAATCAGTCACCACTACAAACTTTCGACCGCATAAGTAGTGCCTAAAATGTTTTATCGAATTCACGACTGCCAGAGTTTCCAACTCATACGAGTGGTACTTTGACTCTGCAGCGGAAGTTCGGCGACTATAATACTCAACTACACGCAACCTATCATCGATTTTTTGCATTAATATGGCACCGTAGCCTTCGGCACTCGCGTCTGTATGTAGTTCTGTAGGCTTATCTGGGTCAAAAATCACTAAAACTGGCTTGTCCGTCAGTATGTTAATAATATCCATTCGTATTCTTTCAAACGTAGGGGTCCACACTATTTTCCCTTTACCTGACGTTAAACGGTAGAGAGGAGCTGTTTTTTGAGAAAACTCTTTTACAAATTGTCTGAAGTATGAAGCCAATCCTATAAATTGTCGGAGTTGAGTAACTGTCTGTGGTGGTGCGAGTTCTGTGAGTGCTCTTATCTTACGTGGGTTTGGACGTATCTCGCCAGCCGATACGTGATAGCCTAAAAACTCTACTTCACTCTTCATGAAAACACATTTTTTTAAGTTAAGAGAAAAACCGGCATTGGTTAAAGCCTTCAAAACTTGACGCAATCGGTCTAAGCCCTGTTCTAACGTACGGGATGGTATAATCACGTCATCAATGTAAACTACAGCAAACGATTCGGTTAAAGATCCCAGCGCTTTATTTATTGCCCTTTGATAGACAGAGGGGGCATTACGAAGGCCAAAGGGCATAGTAACATACTCAAATTGCCCGTCAGGTGTCACGAAAGCGGTACGTTCTATGGACTCAGGTTGAACGGGGATCTGGTGATATCCACTAGCCATATCGAGGGAAGTAAAGAAGTAGGCCCCCACGAGCCTTTGTATTTGATCAGAAATAATTGGGAGTGGGTATCGGTCTGGTACAGTGTTACTATTAAGTTCCCGGTAATCTACGCAAAGACGGTCAGTGCCGTCCTTTTTTTTGACTAACAAAATAGGACTCGCAAAGGGTGAACAGCTTTCTCTAATGATACCAGCATCCAAGAGTTCCCTGATTTTGGTACGTACCTCCTGTCTCTCAAGGGGGCTTAAACGATACGGCCGACGTTGTACTGTACGATTTGGATCAATTAATTTTATCTCTAGCTGTCCTGTAGTGACTCTGCCTGTGGGGGTGCCTTCAACAAAATAATCAGAGTTCGCTTCCAGTAATGATATTAATTGGTGTCTAAACTCGATAGGAACATCACTTTCTATATCGCTAAAATCGTTTACTTTAGTTCCTACATCACAAACTGAAACTACTTTAATTTTCTTTAAAGTCAGTCGCTTTTCAAAAATTTCTACCGAGAACCCAAGTAATAACAAGTCTCTCCCAATCATAATTGCCTCGGAAATAGAATGATCTGGTACAACGTGAAATAATAACTGTATGGTATTACCCTGTATAGTAACCGTTGACAGAATTTGTTCATTACATTGCAAACTGGATTGCCCTATACCTAACAAGGTTACTTGATGATGCTGTCTCCTACCGGGAAACCTACCTGCTAATTTTTCCCTTATTAAGGAGCACTCTGCACCAGAATCGAAACAAAACAAGAACTGCTCACCGGTTTCAGTATGGAGTTGATCCACAGCTGGCTTAATAGTGCAGATATCCACACGGCGCTCCGTACGATTATTGCTTGAGTCTGCCTCCTTCTTCGCACAATGTGACGCAATATGTCCTTGTTCACCGCAGTAGTAGCACGTCAGCGTCGAAGGTTTCTTCTGAAGGCTGTCCTTAGCTTGCTGGGATATATTACTCCCGGAAGGCTGGAATCGAAAACGAGGCGAAGTATCACGAGCATTTTTGTTTTGGCAATCACTGGCTATATGCCCCAGCTTGCCGCATGTATAACATCTTCTAGGGATATCTAGTCTAGGTTTCTTAGCGTCGCTCGAGGCAGCTGGCTTGTCTAAAACTGAAGGGCCTCTTTTTCGATACGTATATGCCATTAATTCTTGTTGCAACTTCACACGAGTGTCTATTTCGGTAGTAAAAGCCAGCCGTTGCAATCTTGGCTCAAACTTAGCAACGTGTGCCATTGTTACGGCGATTGCTATCTGGTCATTGTTTAAGGTATGCCACTGATTGCTCAATGTACTTAAAAAACGATTAGCATAAGCAGATAAGCATTCGCCATCTTTAGGGCTCTCATTTAAAAGCCTAAATAAAGTAGCAGCGGGCGTCTCCACAGTATCGAAACGTGCAAGAAATAAATCCTTCAGTTGTGGCCATGTTATGCCAGCAAAACTATTCTGCGCCAGCCAGGCCGCTGCGCTACCTTTGAATGATTTACTCAAAGCAATAATTAAATCTCCACAAGATAATTGTTTTCCTTGCATACACAGGTCTACGGTATTGCACCAGGCTCGTGCATCACACTCGCGAGATTCAGGGTTAAACTCAGGCAAGGTTAACTTAACACAGTTAACGTTTGGTTCTTTAATAGCACGAATCAATTCCATCATTTGGTTTTGTTGCATTTCAAATAATAATTTCCAATGGTTACTTTCATTGCTCAGATAATTATTATCAACAATACTCTGACCTGAAGTGCGTTCCTGCGTCGTCCCGGATCCCACCACTTCTGATGACGGATCGCCGAGCGCCTCTGATACAACCTCTTGGTGTGTATCCGCCATCTTGAGCGTTTATTCACAGTGGGCGTAAAATAATACCACGATAACACTGTGCAACGTCTATTAAAATTATCAAATTGGAATGCAGTACAAAATATGAGGTGATTACTGTAATGTAATGAGATTAGGGGAGCCAATAGGTTTGCATGTGCTCACAAGCCGTCGTCCGTCAACCGAATGCCAAAAATGACATTTTCTACTCGACCGTCTCTATGACACATGCAACTCTATTCGGTGTTACCCGCTCCACTTTGATAAATAAATCGACTAACCAGAAAATAATTTGTTTCAATAAAGTAATTATCATAGACAATATAACACAAACTAAATCGATTAAATTAACAAACTTCACTAGCAACACTGCCAAAATCAACACGCGCCGTTATACATATTAGTTAAAGCCATGTGTGCCACAGTCCTAATCTAACAAAAACAATGACATTCGTGCGTAAAAAAGAAACGAAATGGCAGAAAAGATATTTATCAGGAAACAAAGGCACGTGTGCATTAATTGTAATTTATAATCATGTTCAGCTTCGTATACAAAGTGGATAAGATACAAAAGAAGGCGCGTGACAAAACTGTACAATGATCAAGTATTTCTTTGTGATATATTTAGATTTATTTGTGGAAAGTGACATACGAATTTCAAGCCATTTCAGGCTACGTACCCGCTCGACCTCCAAGATTCTACCCTCTCACAAAAGTACCCACTGGACCGGTCCTCACTTTTAGGTCCCACTGGACCTCCTTCAAAATATAATAATTAATGTGCCCACTCGACCTCTTTTTCAGATGGCTTAATGTTTTTTTTTTCTCTCTTCTTACATCTACAATCGACCAAAACTAGTCATAATCAGATCTGATCACTTTTGGGAATGTACTTCCCATGCTTATTGCTTAATGTAGCAAGAGCAATATAGTTGAGGTGATTATTGTCTCTTAACGATGTCCAGGATGTTCCACTTCTTTAAGCGTTGGTTTGCCGTTGTATTACTCATTAAAGTTCTTGCAAGTACATTTTTGTGGTTATTTAATCGCTTTTTTATATTTTAAGCAGCATCTTTTTGCTTCCTGTTTCATGGTAGGGATCCCCAAGTGTTCATGAATTTCTGCATTTCTCGTGAACCATGTTGCATTTAAGATCATTCTCAGAGAATTATTTTGGAATCGCTGCAATATTTCCAAATGAGAATTGCTCATGGCTTAATGTAAAGTAAAAAGTATGGTCTTAAATAGTAGCGATTGGCTAAACAAGTTGACTGTCGGAGGTTGCAGAATGACCTCCGCCCCTCATGGACTTGGATCTGGGGGTGACGACTGAAGCTGCTTATCATCCTAGCAGAACTATGCCGAGATGGTTCCTAGTGGAGTAGAATAGGGCCACCCTATTTCTTTCTGTGGGTAGAACTAGGGATAGGTCTGTTCTCCTTCTGACAGTAAACATACAGCTCACGACCAAGTGCCCGCATGACAGCAATAGGCTAGCCCGCGTAAGAGGGTTACGTAGGACCGGAAATTGGCGAAATGTGGATGCTAATACACCTCTGCCTACCCCTTCAGAGACTTACAAGCGTGAGTATATGTTTGTAAACTGTAATATAAATACTGAAAGACATACGGATGTTAACTCGATACATCACAAGATGCCGCTGTACAGTCAAAGTCAGAATTATCTTGACAACGAAGTCTGAAAATGATTTTAAAACTAAGTAATTGGAGCAAATCAAACTGTTTTATTAATTTAAATTATATTATTGTCCGAACTAAAGGCACACCTCGGAAGCTCTCGAAAAAATGTATGAAAAATTCGAATCGCAATTACAACATTCATGGATCGTGCACGTGCACGGTAGTGTTGATGTATGAGAAACTTCAAAATGTTAGGGTTGGCATTATTTGAAATTGTAAACAATATTTGAGCGAGATAGTATGATTTTTCTCGCTCTATCCCTTAATGTCATGACTTACGTCACATCCGACAACGGTGCCAATCCTGTTGTTACAAACGTATTCCATCGTATTCCGTCAAAAAAATGATGGCGATACATTTTAGTCCCCTCAAACCACAGAATCAGTACCTCTGATTCGAACGTGCGGGGTGAGGAAATGAAATCTACGCGGGGGTGTGAGCTTCCATTCTGTACGCTAGTACTATTACTTATTCTGTGCTAAAGGTATGTACTAAATATCACAACGATCCGTCTTCAGGAAGGGGGGAAATCAAGCCAACCAAACCAAGGAATTAACATCATTTTTACCCGACTACGGTGAAGCTAAAAGGAGGGTTATGATTTTGACAGGCTATGTAGGTATGTATGTATGTATGTATGTTCATTTGTTCCCTCATAGCTCCTCAAATACTTATTAGAACTGGACAAATGAGGTATCGTTACAAGCGGCTTGATCGTCCGATGCATATGACGTGTCACCCAATCTTATGTGGCGCCCTCTAGCGCTCATAAGGTACTGTATTAAAAAATAAATTTGAGATAAATATGCCGCGTTTGGTATCAAACGAAAGTGCTTAATGAGCACATTTCAAATATGTATAAATTATTAGCTTTACCTTGCCTCAAAATAATTTAAATAAAAAAATAAAGTTTAAACTAAAACCCGATTACCGAAAAATCATGCTTTAAAAAGTGACAAACAAGAAAATATCAAGGATAGCCGTGGTCGTATGCCACTTACTCTAACAAAACAATATATTCTAGGGAAAAGTGGCATACGACCACGGCTGTCCTTGATATTTTCTTGTTTGTCACTTTTTAAAACGTGATTTTTCGGTAGTCGGGTTTTAGTTTGAACTTTATTTTAAGCGCTTTGTTCATCAACAACTTTTTGTTGCTGACTGTACACAATCACTGAACACAATCACTAAGTGAAATGTCTAATGAGAGAATCACCGGATGTATAAATCGTCTATCCTTTTAAGTATGGAAACCCAACAATTGGGAACACTTTTTATGGGAACTAAAACTCCTTTGTAGCTCTTTGATCATTGTTGAAATTATGCAGGTGTCGCAGAATCGTAGTCGTTTAGTAAAATAATTTTGTATTTTGTTCTAATAAGTATTACTAGCTACAAAACCTGTGATACAATGTTTTATTACATTAGTACAGTTGCCAATGTTTCACCTCTTCTGTTCCTCTGTTCTATAATATTGTTAATGTGATATAGTAACATTTGAACGCTGTGTGCAAATGTATTTGAACATTGTATTTTTAGTTCTATGTTATCTGTTTTGGTACTTAATAAAATAAAATAAAATGAAAATAAAAATAAATAACGCTGTACCTACTCATTCGTATTAAATAAATTATTGAATTTTTTTATTGTATTTTGCCCGCGATTCCGCCCGTGTGGATGTCGGTTATCGCGACAAAACATTTTTTTTTTTCAAAAGACGTATGTGTATGAAGTTTCATGCTTCTATCTTTGAAAATTACGAACTTTCCATACAAAAGTTTATCACCTATTTTACCCTCTTAGTAATAAACTTATGAAAAACGCTGATACACGTGATCATTTATTTCTTAAAAGACACAGGTTTATGAAATTTAGTACATCTAACTCTGAAAATGACGGACTTTCATACAAACTTCCATCCATTATTTTACCCCTTTAGTAGCAGAATTCCGCTAAGAAAAAATCCTTTCTTAGCGGATGCCTACATCATAACATCTACCTGCATGCCAAATTTCAGTCCGATCCATCCAGTGGTTTGGGCTGTGCGTTTATAGATCACTATGTCAGTCAGTCAGTCACTTTTGAGTTATATAATTCTTTTCTAAAATACAGGTACCTACTAAGTAAAATATTATGAATTGAAAAATATCGGAAAAAATTAATTGCTCAAGTGAGACTTGAACTCACGACCTTTTCCTTACAGGTGGAATGCTCCTCCAACTGAGCTACTGAGCCACACCTGAATCGTTTCAAATTTTCCTTCTCTTTAAAGCTCAGTTTCATTTTTTCCGATGTTTTTCGAACTTTAAAGTTAGCATAAAAAATGCTATAAAAAATTCAGTTAAATATTATGAATCTAATATATCTTTCACATGAATTTTCGGCAATCGCACAGAAGCCTACATAAATTTACGTCTTGTGAACAGATTGTCCTAGTTTCAAACATTTGACTTTAGCATTTTCCAAGAAGAGCCTCGCCTAGCACAAAATATGAGGGTATAAATCGAAGTTGAAATGTTCAATAAAGAGAGAGTATAAAAGTTCTCAAACTTATTCGATGTTGGATCGTACTTTTACGAAATCCTATTCAACGAACGGTTATGTATAGTCTGATCATTTTATTGGCTACTAGGCTTGCCCGCGGCTTTATATGGCTATATAAGTTTTTAATCCTTAATTTTACAACAGTTTCCCTAATTTTCATAAATGCATGTGACCATGATTAATTTACGTGATGTTGCCTATGGCTCCGCCCGCGTAAATGTCAATTATCGCGATAAAACATAGCCTATGTCCTTTTTCAGGGTCTAATCTACCCCTATACCAAAATTCGAGTGGTTTAGGCGTGCAAGCGTTACTTTCGTATTATATTATTAGTATGGAAGTATGTACAGTCAACTACAAAAGTAGCTTAACAAATTCTAATTTATTGAACACTGTGGCCCCTAAACCTTACATAAAATTGTGAAAAAAAAAACATTGAATATGTACCTAAATTAAGTTTGTCTTCTGGGAATCATAACACTACATTTACTATAGACAGATGCATTCCATTTTAAGAAAGATTTGTAAAATATTTTAGTGTTAATCAACTTATAGCGTTGACTGTACATAAGCCGCGTGGTTCCCGGCAGAGCAGAATTTGGGCGGCTTATTCCACTTTTCCCCGTTGACAATCCCCGTTGATGGGGATTATTGAACTTTTTGTTCACTATTTTATTTAGAAATTTTGCGTCAACGGGGAAAACTGAACAAAAAGTTCAATAATCCCCATCAACGGGGATTGTCAACGGGGAAAAGTGGAATAAGCCAATTTGGGCCACCCCATCTCTTCCCATGCGTCGTCGTACAAGGCGACTAAGGGATAGGGCTGTTTAAAACAGATATATACAGACCAGACTCAGCCTCAGATATAGGCTCGAGTCAACAATAGTGCCCGGAATAATATGGCAATAGGCTCACCCCCTGTTACGTGGGACCGACTACAGTTATTAGTGAAATGTGGGTGTTAATTCACCTCTGCCTAACCCTCCGGGGATAAAGGCGTGATTATTATATATATATATAAAAAAAAAAAAAAAAAAACAAATATAACATTGATGTGACCACCGCAGAGACGCTCAAAGTATTATCACGGTCTAACGAGACTCGTTATACTGTGGTATTATTATATTAATAGTGTAACATTTATTTATTTATTTATTTATTATCTTCTTCTACATCCATCTTTACAGGGTACACCCTGACACGACAGAGTAGGCAATCTAAGCATGCACTAACATAACTAACCAAATGTTTTATTATAATCTATAACATATTACTGATAATGTGTGTACTGTGAATTCACTCAGAGAGCAACAAAATAGGTCAACATTAAGCGAAACTGCGTTAAGCGTCAGAAGAGCTCGCGTGGTGCCTCCTTCAGCAGGTTAGTATGCGCACTCGGCACCTGCAGCAGTACTGAGCTATAACATTATATATTTCGGGGAAAGGATAGTCTCATTAATTTCTTCGAGATGATTACAGGCCTTGTGGACGTCTCTGTGGGTAACTGTGCTTTCAAAATAATCTAAAATGATATATAGTGTGTACAGTCAGCAAGAAGAAGAACTCCCTGCCAGCTCACGCGTTTCCTTCTTCCTACAGTCCCGGGTCCTTTAAACGGGGCGTGAAAAGGCATCTGATGAGGCCGTCAAGCTGAGTGCCGCCATTGTTAACATGGTACATGTTTATAATCGTGACCCTCTTTCCGAAACTTTGCCTTTAGCTTACCATCAGGCGCCCAGAGGACTCCTGCAGGAGACTCTACGCGGGTGTCGTGCGGTCCATGGCCCTGTACGGGTGCCCCGTGTGGGCGGACGCCCTGCAGGCCAGGTTCGTGCAACTGCTGCATGCTCCGCAGCAGACGATGGCCTGCAGGGCCATTAGGGGGTACCGCACGATATCCTTTGAAGCGGCGAGTCTCCTAGCCGGATCACCACCGTGGATCCTGGAAGCGAGATCCCTTGCGGCACTGTATCGGTTCCGTAAGGAGGCGCGGGAGCGGGGATTCGATCCCGAGCCCGAAGACATTCGGGCCGAGAGGTCCCGGCTCCACGGGATCATGGTGGAGGAGTGGGAGCGACGACTTGAGCAACGACGCGCAGGGCATGCCGTCATAGAGGCGGTAAGGCCCATCATGGGGGAATGGCTCGAGAGGCCACATGGCAGCCTCTCGTATCGACTGACGCAGATTATCACCGGGCACGGGTGCTTCGGGAGATATCTGTGTCGGATCGAAAAGGAGCCAACGTCCGAGTGCCATCACTGCGACGCGAGCGAGGACACGGGGCTGCACACGCTCACCGAGTGTCCGGCATGGGCCGGACCGAGGCGGGAGCTAGTGGCGGCCCTGGGAGTGAGAGTTCTCACCCTCGCCACCCTGCTCACAGCAATGGTCAGCTGCGCGGACGCGTGGGCGGCCGGCGTCTCCTTCAGCGAGCAGGTAATGGTCGTGAAGGAGACGGCGGAGCGGGAGAGGCGGCGCGAGCGAGAAAGACTCGCGGATCGCGCCGCCCGCGCGCGCAGGCAACTCGGGCGTCGGAGGGAACTGACTGACCTCCGTCCCCCATGAGCGCGGGCCTGGGGGTGACGGGTGGAGCTGCCTGTCACCCCAGCAGAAGCAGGCCACGGCGGCGGCGCGCTAAATAGCGCGCCTCCCCATTCCGGGGGCGAGTTGGGGACACCGTTGTCCCCCCGTCCTGAGGAGGGCCAGACCGTAAGGGATGGCCCTGGGTCAGCCGGGGTGCGAGGGATATGTCTATAACAACCTCACCTCCGGCCTAGCACCAAGACCCACAGTCGGCGTGCGGTTTTAGTCGGTTCGAGTCCGACATAACCTCCCCTTCCGGCTCCGGCAGGGGGGGTATCCGAGGGGATAGAGGGGATTTTGGTAGGTTTGGTATTTTGGTAGGTACCTTACTTACTGCCAGCTTACTTACTGCCAGCAGGGGACGCCGCGGCCGGACGGGTGATTCGCCCTCTTGCATAGGGTCATTTCACCCATTTCCCCTATTTCCTTGGATGGGCTGTGGGATGTCCGGCAATCACGGCGTTTCGTTGAACCTACCTGTTTCCTTGCAAAAACTTACGATCTGTTCCACCTTCAGATTTTCGATGTCTTCTTGTTCTAGTCTGTCTGTTCCCATGATTTCCCATCTTTTCAGCGAGTACATAGGGCATTCGGCCAGCAGGTGGAGGCTGGTTTCCTCGGCGTCCATGCACTCCGGACATCTGGGGTCGTTCTTTACTCCTATTAGTGTCAGGTGCCTGTTCAGTCGGCAGTGTCCTGTTATCACTTCTATGACAAGCCTCATGTTTTTCCTGGATAGTTTCGTCAGGGTGCTTGTTCTTTTTGTATCTATGCCTTTTATGAAAATTTTCGATTGTCTCATGACAGGCGATGATTTCCATCTTCTATTGGTCTCTGCCACTATGCTTCGGCTGATGACTCCCTTAGTGATTTTATGGGCAATTGGCAGCCTGGGTTCGGGGCCCACCTGGTTTTCATCAGCTCCTTTCCTGGCCAGTTCATCAGCTACCTCGTTACCCGTGTTGCCTTCATGGCCGGGTACCCAGGCCAACGTCACCTCGGCTGCTCTGGCCAGCTTTACTAACGCCTTCTTACACTCCTTGACCACTGCCGAGGAGGTTTCTACCTTGCCGAGTGCCTTCAGCGCTGCTTGGCTGTCGCTGTAGATAGTGACCTTCCCTGTGTTCAGGTGTGTTGTCATATCCGCGCACTCCATGATGGCAAAGATCTCTGCTTGAAATACACTTGCAAACTTACCCAGTGGTATTGAACTGTTTAGCTCCGTCCCGTCTTCACATTTGATGTGCACTCCGGAGCCGGAGAGCTTTGTTGATTCTTTCCTAGAGCCGTCTGTGTAGCAGATGGTGCCATCTGTGTTTGTTTGCCAGTCGTCTCTCTGTCCTATGTGTATTCTGTACTATTTGTCAAACGTTCTCTCCTTCTTGATAAGGTCATTGTTTGAGAGAATCATTGACAGTTTGTCTTCGTATCCTTGGTTGATCTTAGCGTGGCCTTCGTCGAAGCTGTTTGCCATCCATAGGCCAGTGCTTCTTAGTTTGAACCATTGTTCAACTGCTTTCTTTTTTGCCTCTAGGTCCAGGGGATTTAGTCCCAATATTATTTCCAGCGCGGCAGTGGGTGTTGTTCTCATTGCACCCGTGGTAATTAGTGCCGCCATTCTTTGGACCTTGTCCAGTTCTTTTTTGTTTCTCCCTATATTGGCTTTATGCCACCATGCTAGGGCACCATGTAGAACTCTAGGCATTATGATTGCCTTATAGATCCACAGTACTATGGCGGGTTTAATTCCCCATGTTCTTCCTATGGCTCTTTTGCATTGCATCATGGCCATTTTGGCTTTTGAGCATGCGTTGCTTATGTGAGTGCTGAACGTCAGTTTGCTGTCTAGCGTTACCCCTAGGTATTTAACCTCTTTCACCGTTTCGAGGTTGTGTCCACTCAGCCGTACCGGTTCAGCTCGTCCTAGTTTTCTTTTCCTCGTGAAGAGTACTAATTTGGTCTTGTCAGGGTTGAGGTTCAGGCCTTTGCTCCCGCACCATTCTAGTGCTATGTTAAGTCCTCTGTTCATTATGTTGCATATGACGCTGAGGACTTTGCCTGTTATCAGGAGCACGCCATCATCAGAGTATACCTGTGTGTATATGTGCTCTCTGTTTATCTTGTTTACTAGCTCATCTATTAACAGGCACCATAGCAGGGGCGATAGGCATCCTCCTTGGGGAAAGCCTCTCCTTGCTTTCACCGTGCGTGTCGTTCCTGCTAGCTCGGCTTGTATCAGTCGTTGGTTAAGCATGTTTTTTATCCAGCCTGATATATCTTTGTTTATGCCTTCGCGGTTAAGGGTTTCCTCGATTGAAGCTGGGGTTGCCTTATCGAAGGCCCCCTCGACATCGAAGAAGCATCCTAGTGCGTATTCTGTGTTGCTTAATGACCTCTGTATCCTGTTAACCAAGTTATGCAGTGCTGTTTCTATGGATTTGCCTTCCATGTATGCATGTTGGTTTTTATGGAGCGGAGATCCACTAGCTGCTATTTGTTCTCTTATTAGTCTATCCAGTATCTTTTCTAGGGTTTTGAGTAGAAATGAGGAGAGGCTTATGCATCTAAAGGCTTTTGCCTCTTGATAAGTCTCCTTACCAGGCTTTGGTAAGCCCGTACTTTCCTCCACTTCCTAGGGATATATTTCATTCTGATGCTACTGTTGTATAGCTCCAGTAGGTCGTCTTCAATGTGCTTGATCGCTTTTTGGAGCATTCCCGGGAATATACCATCCGGTAAGGCCGCCTTATACGGTTGGAATGATTTTATGCTCCACTATAGGTGTTCTTTGGTGATCAGTGTCTTTGCCTCAGTGTCCGTCGGGTTTCCTGTGTCCACGGACACTTCGTTGCTTGTGTATTCTACGCATTCTGGAAAGTGTGTTTCCAGCATTATTTCCAGTATACTTTCCGGGTCAGATATTAGTTCGTTCTCTCTCTTGATGCTGCCTAGTTTGCAGGTATTGGTTTTGGGGAACATTTTGGCGAGTCTAGCTGCGTCAGGGTACTTCTCGACGCCTTCGCAGAAGGCTCTCCAGCTCTTCCTGTTCTCCCTTCTGCATTCTTTTTTAAAAACGTTTCTTTCTGTTCTATAAGCGCGCCAGCTTTCCTCGTCGCCCTTTCTAAGGGCTGTCCTGAGGGCTCGCCGAGTCTTTTTCCTTTTTTTCTCAATTGCTTTTGTCCACCATGGTTGACCTTTTCCTGGTTTTATCTCCCTGAGTGGGCATGCCCTATGATATGCCTCCCTGAGAGCCTCGTCCAGTCGGTTGGCTTCTCTTTCTATATCTGCGGTGTTCTTAATCGTGTCGCGGGCTGCTGGGGTCCACTTTTTTATTTGGTGTTCAAATGCGGTCCAGTCAGTTTTCCTCGCATTCCTTGTCATAATTTTCTCAGTATCGGCTCCCAGACTGAAGGTTATCCGTCTGTGGTCCGATTTTGAGTCCCTTTCGTCCACTTTCCACTCTGTGATGTGCTGGCTTATCCTGTCTGAGGCAAGGGTGATGTCCAGCACTTCTTTCCGGTCCTTTGTGACGAATGTTGGGGTGTTGCCCTCATTTATTACGTCAAAACCTGCTGAACTAATAAAGTCCAAGAGTAAGTCACCTTTATTGTTGCAGTCGGTGCTTCCCCACACCGTGTGGTGAGCGTTTGCATCGCAACCTAGGTCGGGGCGTACCTGACGGAGAGAGCCGTCATCTACCCAAGTGCGACCGGCGTCGGTAGGCGTGAGATATCGTGCGGTGTCCCACAGGGATCGGTCCTGGGGCCGCTCCTGTGGAACATCGGATACGACTGGGTGCTTCGCGGTGAGCTCGCGTTCGGTGCCACCGTCACGTGCTACGCGGACGACACGCTAGTGACGGTGAGTGGCGCTACACACCGCGAGGCGACCCAGAGGGCCACGACCGCTGTTGCTCAAGTCGTGGATCGGATCCGGCAGCTGGGTCTCGAGGTGGCTCTGCACAAATCCGAGGCCTTGTTCTTTCATGGCCCTCGGCGCAGGCCACCCCCGGGATCCAGCCTGACAGTAGGAGGTACTCCCATCGACATCAAGCCCCGGTTGAAATACCTGGGGCTCGTACTCGACGGTCGGTGGGACTTCGGAGAGCACTTCCGAAGTCTGCGCTCCAAACTGTTGGTGACAGCTAACGCGCTGGTGCGGCTGCTGCCCAACTTGAGGGGCCCGGAGGACTCCTGCAGGAGACTCTACGCGGGTGTCGTGCGGTCCATGGCCCTATACGGGTGTCCCGTGTGGGCGGACACCCTGGAGACCAGATTCATGCCCCTGTTGCGTGCGCCGCAGCAGAGGATGGCCTCCAGGGCAATTAGGGGATACCGCACGATATCCTTTGAAGCGGCGAGTCTCCTAGCCGGATCACCACCGTGGATCCTGGAAGCGAGATCCCTTGCGGCACTCTATCGGTTCCGTAAGGAGGCGCGGGAGCGGGGATACGATCCCGAGCCCGAAGACATTCGGGCTGAGAGATCCCGGCTCCACAGGATCATGGTGGCGGAGTGGGAGCGACGACTTGAGCAACCACGCGCAGGGCATGCCGTCTTAGAGGCGGTAAGGCCCATCATGGGGGAATGGCTAGAGAGGCCACATGGCAGCCTCTCGTATCGACTGACGCAGATTATCACCGGGCACGGGTGCTTTGGGCGGTATCTGCGTCGGATCGAAAAGGAGCCAACGTCCGAGTTCCATCATTGCGACGCGAGCGAGGACACAGAGCTGCACACGCTCACCGAGTGTCCGGCATGGGCCGGACAGAGGCGAGAACTAGTGGCGGCCCTGGGAGTGAGAGTTCTTACCCTCGCCTCCCTGCTCACAGCAATGGTCCGCTGTGCGGACGCGTGGGCGGCGGGCGTCTCCTTCAGCGAGCAGGTAATGGTCGTGAAGGAGACGGCGGAACGGGAGAGGCAGCGCGAGCGAGCGAGACTCGCGAACCGCACTGCCCGCGCACACAGGCAACTCGGGCGTCGGAGGGCACTGACTGACCTCCGTCCCCCATGAGCGCGGGCCTGGGGGTGACGGGTGAAGCCGCCTGTCACCCCAGCAGAAGCAGGCCACGGCGACGGCGCGCTGAGAAGCGCGCCTCCCCATTCCGGGGGCGAGTCGAGGACACCGTTGTCCCCCCTCCCGAGGAGGGCTAGACCATAAGTGATGGCCCTGGGTCCGCCGGGGTGCGAGGGATATGTCGATGACAACCTCACCTCCGGCCTAGCACCACGACCCACAGTCGGCGTGCGGTTTTAGTCGGTTCGAGTCCGACATAACCTCCCCTTCCGGCTCCGGCAGGGGGGTATCCGAGGGGATTTCCGCACGGAAAAAAAAAAAAAAAAAAAGGATAATGGGAATGTTCTTACCGTTGTATTTCCTTGTTATTTCTTCCATTTCTGGCGATGGTGGTTTGTAGTCTCTTTCGCTTGGTAGGTAGGCGGAGACTATTAGCACCCTCATTCTTTCACCTGTATTGAACTGCATTGTTGCTGTGGCCCTGCTAGGTCACTGTAACAATCTGCCTTTATTAGTCCTATCGATCTTACCCTGCTGCTGGCGTATATGCATGCCCTGGGGGTAGACTCACCGCTTTCGTGGTAGATAATTTCTCCTCCCAGGGAGCTCAGCCCGGATACACGTCCTTTAACGACGTATGGCTCTTGCAGCAGAGCAATGTCTATTTTCTCAGCAACCACGTGTCTGCAGAACTCAATCGCTATGATTCACGGCAGTGATGGAGATTAACTTGAACTATTTTTATTTTTTTTGTGTGTTTTTGTGGTGTGTTACTGTTTGTGTTCATGTGTGAGTGAGTGTGTTGCGTTTGTCTGTTAGTGTGTGTAACTGCTCCCGTCCTCTGTTGCATTACGCAGGTGGACTCTTCTCCATCCAAGGCGGTTGCAGTATTGCAACGCTTGGTGGAGGAGCCCGATCACTACGCTTTGCGGGGGCGGGGTGTTCTTGAACCTCCGGACGTTGTTGTCGACGAGGCTCCCCAGTCCCAGGTATGGCCTCTTTCGAGGTTCCTGGTCGGGGATCGTTGCTGCTCTCGCCGACAGCCAACGTCACCTGTGTGTGCGGTGCCTGTTATGTGCTGCTTTGGTTGGAGCGCTTAAGGTTCGGCGTACCTGATTCAGTTGTGCCCACCTTCGGGGCAACAGACTGATCGGTACTGCCGCTAGGCTCGATAACCGGTGTCTTTGTGTTGTGGACGGGGCAGATGCACATGTCCGGTGCTGGTGTTGTCTGAGTTGGCTTACTCAAGGCACGGACGTAGACAACCGTTGCCTGGTAGTTAAGCCAAGTGTCTTTTGCCGCTATCCGGGGAACACCTACCACAAGTCGGACTCCCAGAGGGAGTACTTCCTTGCGGATAAGGTTCCACTCGGAGATCTTTAGGTCTTCTTCCCGGTCGCCGTTCTGGATCTTGATTAGCTCCAGGGGCTGTATTCTAATGCCACCTGCGTTGCCGGGGAGCCATATCGCTGCCTTGTGGAGGTCTAACTTTTTGGGCCTGAGAGGTACACCGGCGAGCTTCCCGAAGTCGCAGCTCAGGAGCCACGCCATCGCCTCCTCGTTCCTAGGGCTTACCAGGAAAATATCCTTCCGCCAAGATAGGTACCTAGACACACCTTAAGTTTGGACAAGCATCAAATTATCCTAATCGCAGTCCACTGCTGAATATAGGACTCTCCCAGTGTTAGGAGGCTTTGGCCTACTGTTGGCCTATTAAGATCATTTTGCGACTTTGCAGTCAAGATCGTTCTGATGATGACTGTTCAGTCAGCGTCATAAATATCTTGACAACGAAGTCTCAAAATGCTTATAACTCTTGTATTGTAGTCTTAGAGTCAGAACAGCGGCTAAAGAGTCTCCCACAACACGACTATTTGAGGTGGAGTCCACGAACATCTGTGGGCTCCATACAAACCTCAACGCCGTCCACCATCACCTGGAGACGGCAAAACCAGCAATGCTGTTTCTGACGGAGACACAAATACGCCGCCCTGACGACACGACCTACCTGCTTTACCCCAGCTATGTTATCGAGGAAAATTTCCGAGCAAAAGCCGGGGTGTGCGTGTTTGTTAGGTCGGATATTTGCTGTCGCCGTTTGCGCTGTCTAGAGGACCCATCCTTCTCCATCCTGTGGGTACACGTAGACCATGGCTCCGCGAGTCAAATCTATGTGTGCCTTTACCGCTCCCATACGGGAGATGCAGAGGTAACTCGACTCTTTGAATACCTGAGTCAGGCGGCAGATGATGCGCAGGAGCGGTTTCCGAACGCCGAATTGGTGTTTTTGGGGGATTTTAAAGCCCACCACGAGATCTGGTTGGGCTCCGCCAAAACAGAGCATGCGGGAAGAGCCACTCACACATTTGCCCTGGCGCATGACCTGACTCAATTGGTGCACAAGGTCACAAGGATACCAAGAGAGTCCGGCATAGAGCCCTCTCTGCTAGACCTTCTGTTGACGAGTCGCCCGGACCAGTACAGTGTCTCGGTGAGTGCCGCTTTAGGTAAGTCCGACCACTGTCTGGTCCGCTCCACCGTGCCCATTGTAGCGCCCCCACGACCCGTGCAGGGGAAGAGGCGTCTTTGGCACTACTCGTCAGCGGACTGGGATGGACTACGCGACTATTATGCGTCCATCCCGTGGGTTGAACGCTGCTTTGAGGGTAAGAACCCATCTGAGAGCGCTACTGCTGTCGCCGGTGAGATCAGTGTGGGTATGGAATACTATATCCCATACACCGATGTCACCGGAGTCCGCGGAGCGCGTCCGTGGTTCGGGCGCGAGTGCGCGGAGGCTGTTGAACATAAACAGTCTGCGTACCGCGCCTGGGTGCGGACGCGCGCCACACGCGATCCCAACGTGGGTCACTTCACGGCGGCGTACAACAGAGCCACAAAGGTTTGCAAGAGGGCTTACGTCAGGGCGGATGCCCAGCGCATAGCACGGCTGGGCCAAGAGCTAGTGGCGCATCCCACGGGTAGCCGTGGCTACTGGCGACTGGCCAAAGCCGTGCAAGGTAACTTCTGCCAGCCCTCGCTGCCCCCGCTGAGCAACCCCGATGGATCTCTGGCCCATGAGCCGCAAGAGAAAGCAAATTTGCTGGTCAATCTCTTCGCGGCCAACTCCCGAGTCGATGATTGTGGTATGCAACCACGGACAATGCCCACTGGTGACCACGCAATGCCTGATATCCATATCAGGCAACGCGATGTCCGTGCAGTACTGCAATCACTCGATGTCCGGAAAGCCAGTGGTCCTGATGGTATTCCAGCGGTCGTACTTAAAAAATGTGCAGCGGAGTTATCTCCTATGCTAACGCGGCTGTACCGACTGTCCTACAGTTCGGGTATAGTGCCTTCGGCTTGGAAGGAGGCGAATGTCCAGCCGATCCCCAAGAAGGGGGATCGCTCGGACCCAGCCAACTATCGACCCATAGCCGTCACCTCAGTGCTGTGCAAGGTGTTCGAGCACATTATTAACACACAGCTCATGCGCCACCTAGAGGATCACTCCTTGCTTAGTGACCGGCAATACGGTTTTAGACCGAAACGGTCAACGGGTGATCTTCTGGCGTACGTGACCCACCTTTGGGGTGAGGCTATGGAAAAGCACGGCGAGTCACTGGCAATTAGTCTTGACATTGCCAAGGCTTTCGATAGGGTATGGCACAAATCGCTTCTTTCCAAACTACCAGCCTTTGGCCTGCCTCCCAGACTGTGCAACTGGGTTGCAAGCTTCCTGCGGGGGCGCCGTATTCGCGTCCTTTGTGATGGACGAGCTTCGGAGTTCCTGCAGGTAAATGCTGGCGTGCCGCAGGGTTCCGTCTTATCTCCCACTCTCTTTCTTCTGCATATCAATGATATGCTCTCTAACGGTAGCATTCATTGCTATGCAGACGACAGCACCTTGCACGGGAGTTATTACGCAAATCCTGCGGCCAAGCAGTCTGATATCGCGGAAAAAAGGCAGCTTCTTGTCACTGAGCTGGACCGGATTCTGGACCACATTTCTCAATGGGGCGCTAGGAACCTGGTCGAGTTCAATGCCAAGAAGACCCAGGCATGTGCGTTTACAGCAAAAGTATCTCCTTTCCTACCCCTTCCCACTCTTCAGAACACACCACTGCCACTGCAGGATCACCTCAATATCCTCGGTATGGATGTTCGCTGCAAACTGAATAACAAAAACTGTATCGAGAGTATCATCAAATCAGCCTCGCGTAAACTCGGAGTCCTGAACAGAGTAAGACGTTTTTTCACACCGGAACAGCGGTGTCTTCTATACAAAACCCAAATTCGTTCCTGCGTGGAATACTGCTCACATCTCTGGGACGGCTCCGCAAAGCACTTACTAGATGCTCTCGACAGGTTGCAGCGACGTGCGGTCCGCATTATTGGGAATCCTGAGGTCACGAACACCCTCGAGCCTTTGCAGATGCGTAGAGATGTTTCTACCGTTTCTACCATGGTGAATGTTCTGATGAGCTCTTCCAATTAGTCCCACCCTCTCCTTTCCTATACAGGACGACACGTGCAGGGCTAAGATGCCATTCATTTACGGTGCAGAGTATACCTGCTAGAACCAAGCGTTTCAGTGACTCATTCCTATGTCGCACCATTAAGACCTGGAACTCCCTGCCAGCTCACGTGTTTCCCTCTTCCTACAGTCCCGGGTCCTTTAAGCGGGGCGTGAAAAGGCATCTAATGAGGCCGTCAAGCTGAGTGCCACCACTGTTAACATGGTACATGTTTCCGATGGTAACCCTCTTTCCGAGACTTCGCCTTTAGCTTAACATCAGGCGAGGTGAAGACAAATTGACGTGTCCTATATAAAAAAAAAAAAAAAAAAACAAACTGTTTTATTGATTTATATGGAACTAGCTTTTGCCCGCGGCTCCTCCCGCGTGGATGTCGGTTATCGCGACCAAACATAGTCTATGTCCTTTCTCAAGGTATAATCTACCCTTATACCAAATTTCATCAAAATCAGTTTAGTGGTTTAGGCGTAAAAGCGTAAAAGACAGTACAGATAGAGTTACTTACGCATTTATAATATTAGTATGGATTATTGTACGAACTAGAGGTGTGTACCAAATATCAGAACAATAGGTCAACTGGGAGGGGGTCAAAAAACTAAATTAAGATCATTCCGAGTATTCTATTCGTCAACATCTTTCTGGTGCTGACTGTACTATTACAAATACGTCACTCTTCATCTGACATTTAAATTGTAAGGGTGTGTTTACGTGTGAGCTTGTTCCGTTTTACAAGTTGTCCTTATATTTTCTGTGACGTCACATCTTCGTTATTTGAGTTTTGACATTTTAATGCGCTGTTTAATGCCAAACGCTTTTTCCCTTACCTGGAATATGCTTGGTGAAACAAAGTTGATGTATTGAGTAATATACACACGTTTCTCTTTATGTTGACTTACCTATGGAAATATTCATTTGTTTACCTATAAACGGCAGGTGAATTATGTCATGTCATAAAATATATCATACTAGCTTTTGCCCGCGGCTTCGCCCGCGTGGATGTCGGTTATCGCGACCAAACATAACCTATGTCCTTTCTCATGGTCTAATCTGCCATTATACCAAATTTCATTAAAATCGGTTCAGTAGTTGAGGCGTGAAAGCGTAACATACAGACAGACAGACAAACAGACAGACAGAGTAACTTTCGCATTTATAATATTATAGTATGGATTATAGGACAATTTAATTTAGGTGATAAAGTGATTAGGTTAAAATTCCAATACATCTGGAAAAATGAAATGCTCAAGTGATACTTGAAGCCACGACCTTTCCCTTACACGGGGAATGCTCTTCCAACTGAGCTATTGAGCCACACCTGCATCGCCTCAAATTTATTTTCTCTTTATATCCGTCTTTAAGGGCGATGGTGGAGCCATCTATCACTTACGAACTGTTGTAACCAAATAATTATTTTTCAACCATTTTTGAACATTGATTTTTGATGCCTCCGCCCAAATATTTGAATGAATTTTTTACAGCTTTTATTATGCTATTGAAATACATCGGCTCTTTAGTTTCGTTTAACTTTCTGAAAACAAAATTAGGGTTGAGCGTGATCCAGTAACAAACATCCGAACATCTAAACATGGAGGACAATAAGAAGTAGGATATGCCTTAGGAATGAAGAATATGTTTCTAGAAAATGAGAATAAACATCTTCGTGAGCACTCATTAAAACTATGTAGAAGACAATGTAAAGGCAACCCCTTAAAACATTTTCTTCCGAACGAGTGGTCGCTGAGTGGAATAGCTTGCCCGAACACGTCATAGAGGCCCCCACTGCGAATGCGTTCAAGAACAGTCTAGACAGTGTCTTCAGATAAAAGGATACACACGCGTCAGCTCATTGAGCTGCTAGTGTGACTGGCAAATATTAAAAATAAAATATAAAAATATCCTTCCCTTAATTTTGCTTTGAGAAGCAAAATTAATCGAACCCAATTTGATATCGTTTTTAACTGTTGACATAAAGCATTTATTTTATTATGGAATAACTTCTACTCTAATACCTCGAGATATATAAATCTTGACAGCCCCAAATTTGTAACACAAACGAGACCCTTTTTTTTTCGTGCGGTTATCCCCTCGGATACCTCCCCTGCCGGAGCCGGAAGGGGAGGTTATGTCGGACTCGGACCGACTAAAACCGCACGCCGACTGTGGGTCGTGGTGCTAGGCCGGAGGCGAGGTTGTCATCGACATATCCCTCGCACCCCGGCTGACCCAGGGCCATCCCTTACGGTCTGGCCCTCCTCGGGACACAAACGAGACCCTGTTGCGCGCGAATTATTTTGTAAAATTCTGCACTTGGTGAGCTCATCCACCTCCGTACCGTAGCACCCTCAAAAGACTCCCACGAAACGTGTTCTTCGCGTATAGAGTATAGAGCACAAAATGTCCCCTTTATAGCAGTAGTCCGGTTGATCAACCTACTACAACTATTCCAAGTTATATGTCCTGCGGCATATATATAATTTAAGACTGTAACTCACGCCTTCAGAAACAGGTTCATAATAGATGTTCACTATCAGATGAATTGCAATAGTAGCTATTAAATTCTCGTAATAGACGTGCATATAATTAGAACGGGGTATCGAACGTGTAATGAGCTCCATGGACATTAATTGCACTACAACGATTTAAATATACCCACGGTAGTGCATCGACCGCATTCGAGCTGCATTCTGATGTTCAGCATCTTAAAACTGTTTAATTGTATCTTTCTTTGTATTAGATATTGTATCTTGTACTTAAAGCACAATTTTGAATTTCGTTTATGGTGCAAAGAACGTACCTAATCTGGGTAAGAGTGTCAACAAAGGCTTTTTTACATCAGACGAGCAAATGTTCATTCTATCCGCTTTCCATCAATTTTTTAGTGTAAACAATAGAACGTTCTTTCTTTGGAAACAAGGTTTCGTTTACACTTTCGAGCCACCCTATCTCTTCCTATGTGGTATCGTACAAGGCGATTAAGGGGTAGGGCTGTTTAACATCAGACAAATATATACTCAGCCTCAGATATATGGCTCGAGTCAATAATAGTGCCCGGAATGCAGCAATAGGCTCACACTGTGGGACTGAATGCAATGATTTGTGAGTATTAATTCACCTCTTTCTAACCCTCCAGGGATAAAGGCTTGTCTATATGTATGTAGGTATGTAAAATATTTAGAGAATGATCTTGTTCTAGCTCTAGCTCTATGTTCGTTTGGTCTAAATCAACCATTGATATAGGTATATTCTTACTTTTTATATCCTACTAGTATTATAAACGCGAAAGTTTGTAAGAATGAATAATATTATATAAAAAGAAGTATAGTTTATCCTAGCGTTAATCCCAGTCGCATCCTAAACTTTCAATTTGGGGTCTAAGGGCCTCTTTACCAATCTGACTGCAGATTAGGCTGAACTTCGATATTTTCTGTGAAACGACTGCCATATCACCTCCACAACCCAAAGGCGACATCGAAACACTACAATTAGACCAGTTGTTGCACTTGTTTTAGAGTCCAACTACCCGTAACGAGGTATTCCTCGAAGCGCCACCGTTTTGAGGCGCACCTAATGAGGCGCACCATTTTTATTCTTCGGAGCGCACCATTTAGTAGCGCTCCCGAGAACAATTAAAAATATTAACTTTTTATTCTTCGAAGCGCACCAATGATTATTTCCTTTCGAATAGAGATAGGATACTAACTGAAACTATCGATATAAGTAAAATACATTATGATGTATTGAGTTATCAGGGCGTAATTTTCGAGAACAATATCGTTGCATGGATGGCAACCATGGAACTAAAAGTGAATTTGTCAATATGTGTTTTCAAATATCTATTGTTAAAGTCATGTCAAAGTGCTATCCTTATTTAATACAAACTGGGGTTAAAATTTCAGGATTATTAGGTAATTTATAATCTGGAGCTGGCCAAAATTCAGCCAATATTTAAAGCATTTTAGCTTCTAATAATATTCAATTATCACGACCGTGACAAATGGCCATGTGTAGGTATGTTATGTTGTTTATGTTGTGCAGTGATCTGGTGTTTATAAAAAATACTTTTAATTAAGTGATAGGCAATAACTATGTAGGCAACTAAGCACCGAACACGCCACGCCGCCACAATCACGCCACGATTGTGGCGGTAGGATCTGTCACAGACGAATGGCTGGAGAGGCGCCACGGTAGCCTCTTCTACCAGCTGCCGCAGGTCCACACTGGACATGGCTGTTTCAGTAAGTATCTGCATCGTATAAGCCGATAGCCGATACCCGAATGCCACCAATGGCGGGGCTGCTCCGCAGACACGTCGCTTCACAAGCTGGTAGAACGTTCAGAGAGGATAGAGCTGTGCCACGGCCTCCAAGCAGCCGTTAGAGTGGAAAGCTACACGCTGCAAACCCTGGTACTGGTCATGGTCGGCAGCGTGAGTGTGAGGAATGCTGCCGCCTTCTTTTGTGTGGCAGTCATTAGTCTAGTATAAGAGAAGCAGCGAAAATGGAATGGGGGTGATCTAGCACTCTCATGTTATATATATATACAAAACTATCTCCATCCTCGATGAGCTAGGGCCTGAGAGTTATAGTTGGGGCTAGCCGTCACCATAAAAGAAGCAGGCCCTTGATGGAGGCGCTTCGTATATTTACACGCGCCTCTCTATAGAAGATGTGATTTTCATCCCCAAGAACACCTCGAGGCCGCCATTATTTGTGGCCAAGGTCGGCCAGGTTCTCTGGAATATTCTTAACAGAACGTATCAGATACTCCAGCCACACCGACGGAACAACATGCGGTTATAGTCGGTGTGAGTCTGACATATCCACCTAACTGATACGATTCCGCGGGTTCCGTTCACAAAAAATATTTCTCTTGAAGACTATTGTGGTACAGTCAGCATCACATCGATCTTGATGAAATAAGTAGGTACTCAAAATGATCTTACTGCCTTGAATGATAAGCATAAAGCATTTATTATGCTCACTTTTATATCTCCGAGACTTTGCCTTTAGCTTAACATCAGGCGAGGTGAAGTCAAATTGACGTGTACTAGATAAAAAAAATCGAAATAAAACGGAGAAAAATGAAGCGCTCAAGGGGGACTTGAACCCACGACCAGGGGGAATGCTGTTCCAACTGAGCTATTGAGCTACACCTGAATCCCTTCAAATTTCCCTTCTCTTTATATCCGTCTATAAGGGGGAGATGGTGGAGCCATCTACCAACTTTCTTAGGAACTGTTGGAACCAATGAATGATGTTTCAACCATTTTTAAACATTGATTTTTGAGGACTCCGCCCAAATATTTGTATGAAATTTTTATAGCATTTAATATGCTAACTTTGAAATTCGAAATATATCAGGAAAAAATGAAGCGCTCAAGTGGGACTTGAACCCACGACCTTTAAAAATCAATGTTTGCAAATGGTTGAAAAATCATTCATTGGTTGCAACAGTTCGTAAAATTGGTAGATGGTTCCACCGTCGCCCTTATAGACGGATATAAAGATAAGGGATGTTGTTTCGTCGGTGTGGCTGGAGGAGTATCTGATACGTTCTGTCAAGGATATTCCAGAGAACCTGGGCGACCTTGGCCACTAATAATGGCGGCCTCGAGGTGTTCTTGGGGATGAAAATCACATCTCCTATAGAGAGGCGCGTATGAATATACGAAGCGCCTCCATCATGGGCCTGTTTCTTTTATGGTGACGGCTAACCCCAACTATAGCTCGGTTTTGTATATATATATATATATATATAACATGAGAGTGCTAGATCACCCTCATTCCATTTTCGCTGCTTTTCTTATACTAATGACTGCCACACAAAAGAAGGCGGCAGCATTCCTCACACTCACGCTGCCGACCATGACCAGTACCAGGATTTGCAGCGTGTAGCTTTCCGCTCTAACGGCTGCTTGGAGGCCGCGGCACAGCTCTATCCTCTCTGAACGTTCTACCAGCTGGTGAAGCGACGTGTCTGCGGAGCAGCCCCTGCATTGGTGGCATTCGGGTATCGGCTATCGGCTTATACGATGCAGATACTTACTGAACGGTCCACAATGCGCGTCTGCTGCGTGGACCGCAGCGTGCAATGGCCAGCAGGGCCATCAGGGGGTACCGCCCGATATCCTTCGAGGCGGCGAGTCTCCTTGCCGGATCCCTACCGTGGAACCTGGATGCGGGAGCCCTTTCGATGCTATATCGGTATTGAAAGGAGGCGCGGGAGCGGGGACGGGAACCCGAGCCTGAAGAAATTCGGGCCGTGAGGTCTCAGCTCCACAGGGACATTGGGAGCTACGACTTGGGCGACCAAGCGCAGGGCACGCCGTAATAGCGGCGGTAAGACCCATCATGGAGGAGTGGCTAGAGAGGCCACACGGCAGCCTCTCGTACCGGCTGACGTAGGTGATTACCGGACACGGGTGTTTCGGGAGTTACCTGTGTCAGATCCGGAAGGAGCCAACGTCCGAGTGGCATCACTGTGATGCCAGCGAGGACACAGAGCTGCACACGCTGACCGAGTGCCCGGCGAGGGACACGCCGAGGCGGGTCCTAGTGGCGGCGCTGGGGGTCCTCACACTCGTCACATTGCTCACAGCGATGGTACGATGCGCGAACGCTTGGGGTGCGGCCGCCTCCTTCTGCGAGCAAGTAATGCTCGAGAAGGAGGCGGCCGGTCGGGTCTGGACCAGACTCCGGGCCCGGGAAGCCGAAGGCGAATCGGACGTCGGAGGTCGCAGAACGACCTCCGTCCTCCATGAGCGCTGGCCTGGGGGTGACCGGTGGAGCCGCCTGTCACCCTAGCAGAAGCAGGCCTGCTAGGGTGACAGGAGGTCCTGGGTCTCCCGACATGCGAGAGATATGCTTTTGGCAATCTCACCTCCGGCAACCAAGGACCCAAGACAGCGTGCGTTTTAGTCGGTTCGAGTCCGACATAACCACCTCCACCGGCTCCGTGGGGGTGGTATCCGCAGGGATTTACCGCACGATAAAAAAAATATACTGAAGCAGCCATGTCCAGTGCGGACCTGCGGCAGCTGGTAGAAGGGGCTACCGTGGCTCCTCTCCAGCCATTCGTCTGTGACGGGTCCTACCGCCACAATCGTGGCGTGTTCGATGCTTGTTTGCCTACATAGTTATTGCCTATCACTTAATTAAAAGTATTTTTTATAAACACCAGATCACTGAACAACATAAACAATATTACATACCTACAATTGGCCATTTGTCACGGAGAGTTTATTAGAAGCTTTACAAAATGCTTTAAATATTGGCTGAATTCCAGCTCCAGATTATGAATTACCTAATAATTCCGAAATTTTAACCCCAGTATGTATTAAATAAGGATAGCACTTTGACATGACTTTAACAATAGATATTTGAAAACACATATTGACAAATTCACTTTTAGTTCCATGGTTGCCATCCATGCAACGATATTGTTCTCGAAAATTACGCCCTGATAACTCAATACCTCATAACTTATTTTACTTATATCGATAGTTTCAGTTAGTATCCTATCTCTATTCGAAAGTTAATAATCATTGGTGCGCTTCGAAGAATAAAAAGTTAATATTTTTAATTGTTCTCGGAAGCGCTACTAAATGGTGCGCTCCGAAGAATAAAAATGGTGCGCCTCATTAGATGCGCCTCAAAACGGTGGCGCTTCGAGGAATACCTCCCCGTAACGACTGCCAAAGATGTTCGTCGCAAATACCCATATTCATGCATACAAATATTTGCTTTGTGTGGGGATCGAACCCGCGCCTCCTGCGTAGTGGACGCGTTCACTACCGCTACGCCACAGAGGCTGTCTCTGCCCTGCTAACGTAGAATTACTATTAGAAGTTTAATCTATTATTGAACATTTGAACTGTGATTTGAACCACAGATTTCAACAATGAAATTTTAATTTTAAAAGAAAAGCACAAAATGCAAATGGGTTCGCGACCTCCGGTAACCTGTAACCTTCACATGAACCTTTTGTTAACGTGAGGTTACTTGTGGCATAGAAGGGCGGGGCTATATTGAGATAACAATTAGAAGCCGACTTTAGACTTTATTTGAATAGTCCTAATGTTGAATTTATTGAAGTAAATTAAAAGCCAATGCTACACATAACTCTACTCATTTATATGTAACCGGCAATGTGTATAATCCGGTCTTCTATACAATGCCTAGGCAATATTGTATAGAATGTCTAACACGTTTAAGCAATGTTTGAAATATTATTTATTTCATATTTGCCTAGGCATTCCAATCAATACCGAATGCGCAGTCGGTTATGTACGAATGTTATCAAAAAGATAAATGGTAGTTAAAAGATATACTGCGGTGTCCACACCGCGCTATTTGACATTGATAGATTAGGTTAGAAGGCGAATGTGAGAGTGGAGCTTCCATATTAGCCTTCGTGGTTATCATTTAAAACCATTAAAAACGTGTTAGTTCCCGGTGGAGTAGAATAGGACCACCCCAGCTCTTCCTGTAATTGTAAAAGTCGACTAAGGGACAAGGCTTTTCTCCATCCGACAGTAGTTATCCCGGGGCTAGTTGGGGACACCGAGGTCCCTACCTCCCTAGAAGGGGACCATCTCGAAAGAGATGGTCCTGGGTCTGCCGGGGTGCGAGAGATATGCTTTCGGCAATCTCACCTCCGGCAACCAAGGACCCAAGACGGCGCGCGTTTTAGTCGGTCAGCCTCCACCGGCTCCGTGGGGATTTTGCGCACGATAAAAAAAAATCCGACAGTAATTATACAGCCCAAGACAAAGGGCCCACTAGACGGTAATAGGCTCGCCCCCCATTACGTCAATGGGACGGAAAATCATAATTGGCGGTACGTGGGAGCTTAAACAGCTCTGCCTACCCCGTCAGGGATTTAAAGACGTCAGAATATTAATATTGGGGGGGCCACCCAAATCATTACCCAAATGTCGATAAATGTTGTTTGTTTGTTTCCAAACTGTATTGTTCAGAAGACTAAGGACTAAAACGCCCTTGTGCACATTGTAACATGTATCGATTCCCATACCTTATATCAACATGCGAGATGACAATATCGATAAAGCGTATCTCATACAAAATTAAGGGTGCGTACGAAAGTGGTGTTTCACAAACATTTGTTTGGACTTGGTAATAAAATATTTTACGAGCAAAGTAAATAAATGCGGCATTTGTATTTTATTGGTGTTTAAAGGTTGACTGGCATTTCATTACTTCGTGTCTAAATAGTCATACTCGTATTCGTTACAGTGTACAGGATGATTCTAACTGAGTTTTGCTGTAATGTAAAGCAATGCAATGTAATACAATCTGGTGTAATTTAAATAATGTAATATGTTTTACTGTAATTTAATGTAATGTTGTGTACTTCAATTAATTATAATGTAATGAAGGTAAGTTACCGTTACAAAAAAATAAGATATAATACTTCAGTGAAATCAAGATCGTTAATGTATAAGTTAGAATAAGTAGAAATAACATAATAAGTACCTTCTTTTAGTAATCCATACTTCCATACTATAATCCGTATCCATACTAATATTATAAATGCGAAAGTAACTCTGTCTGTCTGTCTGTCTGTCTGTCTGTCTGTATGTTACGCTTTCACGCCTCAACCACTGAACCGATTTTGATGAAATTTGGTATAGGGGTAGATTAGACCTTGAGAAAGGACATAGGCTATGTTTGGTCGCGATAACCGACATCCACGCGGGCGGAGCCGCGGGCAAAAGCTAGTAATATTATAAATACGAAAGTAGAATAAGTAGAAATAACATAATAAGTACCTTCTTTTAGTAATCCATACTTCCATACTATAATCCGTATCCATACTTAATATTATAAATGCGAAAGTAACTCTGTCTGTCTGTCTGTCTGTCTGTCTGTATGTTAAGCTTTCACGCCTAAACCACTGAACCGATTTTGATGAATTTTGGTATAGGGGTAGAATAGACCATGAGAAAGGACATAGGCTATGTTTGGTTGCGATAACCGACATTCACGCGGGCGGAGCCGCGGGTAAAAGCTAGTTGAGTAATAAAAATATAACGATTAGGTCTTAGACTACTGTTCTGTTCCATCCACATCTTAATGACTTAGGCAGCATAAGACTTATTAAGCCTGAAGACTGATCTAGTAAACTAAACTGTTTTAGTATAAATGAAATAGTGTTCTCACTAAAATTTGTCCTAAGTAGCTACATGAAATGACGCTTTGTGTTCTTGTATTGCCTTTAAAATGTATGATTTGAGATTTACATGGTCATTCACATCTATAGTAAAACACTCGCAGGGATATTTACCATGTATCTTAAAGTTTTTGAGGATCCTATCCGAGTGCATCCGTTACAGAGCCAAAACATCGGATCCTCAAAAATTTTAAGAAATATGGTAAATATCCCGGCGAGTGTTTTACTATAGATGCCTTCTTAAATGCATATTGAATAACACACTTGTACTTTTCCACTAAGTTTATTTTATTTCTAAACCTGACCGGTTTCGCCTTACGGCATTCTCAAAGGTTTACTCTTTGAGAATGCCGTAAGGCGAAACTGGTCAGGTTTAGAAATAAAAAACCTCTGAGAATGCCGTAGGGAGAAACCGGTCAGGTTTAGAAATAAAAGAAACTCAGTCGAAAAGTACAAGTGTGTTATTCAATATGTGTAGCAGATTCCACCATCGCCATCAATCTCCAGTATAAACAGTCTTCTTAAATGCACCTTAGAAAAGTGCACAAGCGATTTAGCTTAGTTGGAGGGGTTAGAGGGAATGTTAGTAATTTCGGTGGCTAACATTCTTTTATTAAAAATAAACTAATAAATAATACCTTAGTAAAAATTATAGCTTGAGGATATTACGTCAACATGTACGAATATATTATTTGATACGCGTGTAATAATCTACCAAAATGCGTAAAAGATTACTGTCTAACATACAACCGTAGTAAAAGATATAGCAAAAGTACCTGCACCAAATAAACAAGAATAAACTGTATTATCACAGCAACTATCTTTGATTGACGATTTTCTGATTATGGAGGTGCATAAATATAACATTTGTTTTGCATACAAGGGTTCCGAACACGTATTGGGACCGAGGCTTCGTATTCACGTGCAAATATCGTGGACCAACACACACCAGTGCGTCACAGAATAAAAATATCTCGGTTCCAATATTAAAAATACACCAGTATGATATGTTAAATGTTCGGGTAGCTACTCGCATGTGGTTATAAAACGCTGTTAAGCATCATAGAATGTACAAGCATTAATAGGTTTATGCATTGATGTCGTTCACTTCTATTGATTTATGAGCGGCTTTTGAGTGGGCTTTGGATATGAGTTAAAAGAGCTATCTAAAAGAGCTATCTTCATAAGCCAGCCATGTTCGCTCTAATTCATTAATCACTATTCCGCAAAAGCCGATAAGTTTTGTTGATTGTATTGTATGTATTAGCGATTTTAGAATTTAAAATTTAACATACAGGACTTAACTACTTGAATGTGTCCTGGATATTCGAAATTCTCTTCACATGCAGCTTCAAGCATAGGTTTTCACAAAAACTTTAACTTAAAGTTAGCTTTTCATATTTAGTAAAAAAAACAGTATATTCACAAAGTAAATACAGACTTTCAAAGATTCGCACGAAATATACTGCTTTTCGCAATTGAATATTAAAATAAATTGAACCAATTGAGAATTGCAGTCCAATTAGAGCAGATATCTGAAGAGCCTATTATAAATAAGTAATCCACGAAGAGCACCAATCAAAATTTAGTCAACCCAGCCAATGATGAAACTTTTGTCATTTAATTTTGGACCTTAGCGTATAGAAATAAAATCTAAACGTTAAAGCCGTTTTTTGCAATCTCTGTGGTTTGACAATAGTTTTGCTTTAGTAGAATCGAGGCCCAGGGTTGTGCAAAAGCAGACACAGTACAAACTTGGGTTCGGGGGTATCGGCCACGGAGGCGTTGACCACCGGGGCCCTCAACCAAGGACTTAAATTTTTTGACAAGTACTTAATCAATAAAAAGGGTGCAGATAATTGTTTCAATGAATCTAGCCGAAGTCCTGAACATAGAGCTTTATTAAGATCCTCTGTGGGGTTATTCCCGTGCGCTCCAAATCTATTGTTCTCTAAAATTCATATTTTCATACATTGATTACCAGGAGCTCCACGGATGTTTTTATTAAAATAATAAACAAAGCCAAATTTACCAATTTCATTCCCTAGAGCTCCAAAATATTGTTTAGGTACTTTAACATATTATTCCCAGCAGCTCCAATACAAAAGTCAATTCTTCAATATAAAAATCGTTCCCACCAGCTCCAAAAAATTAAAAGTAACGTCGGCAAAACCCGAACATAGTAAAGAACGAAATCGCGCCCACGCAGCGTTGTCGCGTCACCCCCACCCTGCACCTTTCCTTGCAATCTAACATTGCCTAATGATGTGCAAACAGTGGTCTCGAACCTACCGATTTTTCGGTATTTCTACCGATATGGGCTCTGTTCTACCTAAATATCGAAATATAAAGTTTTTCTACGATTTCAGAGTATATATGGAAATTCTCAATTGATACAGAGTGGCGCATTTTAAGAAATTGTGAATAAATCAAAACATTTCCTACTACTACTACTACTCTAGCAGGTATACTCTGCGCCGTATACGGATGGCCTCTTAGCCCTGCACGACTCCTGTGAACGAAAGGAGAGGGTGGGACTATTGGAAGAGCTCATCCGAACATTCACCATGGTAGAGACGGTAGAATACTGCCAAAGACGCAACATCTCTATGGCTCTGCAAAGGCTCGAGGGTATTCGTGACCTCAGGATTCCCAATAAAGGGGACCGCACGTCGCTGCAACCTATCGAGAGTATCTAGTAAGTACTTTGCGGAGCCATCCCAGAGATGTGAGCAGTATTCCACGCAGGAACGAATTTGGGTCTTGTATAGAAGACACCGCTGCTCCAGCGTGAAAAAGGTCTCACTCTGTTCAGGACTCCAAGTTTACGCGAGGCTGATTTGATGATGAGTTATGATTTGATGAATATGTTTATTTGCGTTGGTCTGGATATTTTCATACCTCGGAGATCACGTTAAGCCGTGGGCCCCGGTTGTAATACGGACATCTATGGTAGCTATTGCAGGTATTTTGAGCCCTAAAAAGTTCAATAACTGCAATACTTCAATATTGCCGAGAGGTTTTGGAGGGCTCGTTTCGTGGAAAATATCAAAGTGCAAACACGCAGGGTGAAGTAGTACAAGGAACACTAAACAACATAATTCTGTAAATTCACTCAATATGCACGATAACTTTACAACAGATGGGCCTTGTGTTTGTCTGCCACTTAAAGTATAAAAAATTTACTACATACATATAATCACACCTTTATCCCCGGAGAGCAGGGGTGGTTAGGCAGAGGTGAATTAATTCTCACATTTCACCTATTATTGGCTTCGGTCCCGCGTAATAGGGGGTAAGCCTATTGCCGCATTTCGGGCACTATTGTTGACTCAAGTCATGCATCTGAGGCTGAAAAAATTAAATCCTCATACATTTAACTATAGAGCGTATCATTGGTAGATCTTGTAATGTCAGTTGGGTGTTATTTCAATCTGCTACTACCGATAATACAATATGGCTGCAATCTTATCGATTGCGTAAGTATCTAATAGTAAGATCTCAGAAATGATAACAGTATGCCAGGAGAAGCCAACCTATTTATTATTAGGTATTAAAGATACCGCTGCTCCTTTTATATAAAAGAGACCAAATGTGGGCAGAGAAACACTCAGTTCCGGTAAATTTTATCAGACCAAATAAATGCGGCCGCGTGGATATCAACTCCAGTACCTATCAATTTGGAAGTATCTACATCATCTGCTGTTACACAAGCTTGCCTATACAAGGAATACGAGTATATAGAAAAATGAGGCTATATGACCCCATCCCAGTCAATGCTGTATTTGCTCTCTTGCCCACTGCGCCTCTCTCCTCTACCTGTGTGTAAGGCAACGAACAACGATGTCACTGTGGTCGATGGAATATATCATAAAACTGGAACTAACCACCATTGGCTCGTCAAAGCAGAGGACCAAGGCTCCGGGTTTTCTTGAAACTATTTTGTGTGATGCTTGATGTATTATAATGTATAACCGATTTCAAAAATGGAGGAGGTTCTCAATTCGTTTCTCAATTCGTATTCATAATATTTTTTTTTATGTATGTTCACCGATATTTCCGCAAATTATAGACGGATTTCAAGTTTTTTTTCTTTGTTGGATAGAGTTCACTTCGGAGGTGGTCCTATTTTCACCAGGTCAGGATCGGATGATGGGATCAAGGAGAAATCGAGGGTAACCACCGAAAATTGTATGCTCGTATGGTGCTTTTGTTACGTAATCATGTTTTGCTCAGGTATATGCTTTAGGGTGTTAACATCTGATGCTGTTGTGCTGATGATGAAGCTACCGAACTCCTTAACGGTTAGGAGTTGGGGGATAGTACTGAAATATTATGTAGGCCTAATGTGTTGCTTGTGAGGTATGCTTGTATCAACAACTGATACTGCTGTGCTGATAATGAAGCTACAGAACTCCTTAACGGTTGCGTATGGTGTTTTTGTTACGTAATAATTTCTTACTCAGGTATATGCTTCAGGGTGTCAACATCTGATGCTGCTGTGCTGATAGTGAAGCTACAGAACTCATTAACGATTAGGAGTTAGGGGACAGTACAGCAATTGGTCAATGAAAAATAGGTAGTAGTATGTAGGGCTAACGTGATACTTGTAAGGGTAGGTGCTACTTCTGAAAAAATCACGAAATTTCAGAGATATCGTAATAAAAATCTCAGTGAAACAGAGACAGTTCCTCAATTATTAAAAATAATAAGTATGCTTATAAATGGGGTTTATCTACTCCTGAGGTGGTCTTTTTTTATCGTGTTTATTTATCGTGCGCCGGAGCCGGAAGGAGAGGTTATGTTGAACTCGAACTGACTAAAACCATATGCCGACTGAGGGTCGTAGTGCTAGGCCGGAGGTGAGGTTGTTTTCGACATATCCCTTGCACCCTGGCTGGCCTAGGGCCATCCCTTACGGTCTGGCCCTCCACGGGAGAGGGGACAACGATGTCAACGACTCGCCCCCGGAATGGCTCCCCATTCCGGGGGCGAGTTGTTGACACCGTTGTCCTACGCGCGTTGCCACCGTGGCCTGCTTCTGCTGAGGTGATAGGTAGGCGGCTCCACACGTCACCCCCAGGCCTGCACTCATGGGGGACTCTCTAAATCCTGTTATTTTAAACATTTTTTCCTATTTGGTTTTGGAGTCGGTTCATTTTTTTTTAAATTATTTAGAATTTGTTCAGTTCGTAAGTTGTAGAAACATGATTTAAGAATTTAGGAAGAAGGAAGAAGAATATTTAAACCATTATAACTGATGAACATGCTTAGTCCACGTTTAGCAATGTTTATCCACATACTTGATAATGATTTTGTCAGCAAATATTGAATTTTTCAAAATCCTTCCGCAGTATTTGCCAAGCCTATAGAAGAAGTCTGTCTATTTTCGTAGTTTTCAGTAGTTTAGCCCTGTATACATTAGTCAGTCACTCAAAAAAGACTGTCTTCATAATATGTAATTGAAAAATACAGTGTGGAAGATGTCAAGAAAAAATTTGAAAACATCTTTATTTCTTTTTTTAAATAAAGGAATGTTTTCTTTGTGTAAAATTCATTATTTCCAGTATTTCGACTACTTCCGTTCCAGTTGGGATGCAAATCTTCCACCATAAATAATGATGAGTTTGAGCTATTCGAAACTTAACGCGCACGAAGTCGCGGGCAACAGCTAGTGACAAAATCTAATAATAGTAAAATAGAAATAAAAGCATTAACACTCACATTTCATTAAACAATATAATACCTAGTTAGTCCCACGTAATAGGGGGTAAGCATTTTGCCATATTCCATGCACACTCGAGTCATGAATCTGAGGCTGAGTTAGCTGTATATTATATAATCTGTCTGATGTTAAACAGCCCAGTGATGTTATTATAACTTCAGTGCAAACATGCTTTCTCTGTAAAACCGCTTGAATACCAAATTCATACCTAACTCAAGACTTGGCTAATAGACACTACTTCCTGTTAACCTATTGACGTCCTATTATCGTATTATAGTATTAAATGTTTTTAATTCTGCTAACCGTACACTTTGTTTTGGAGCTGTTGGGAACACAGTATTTTTTTACTTAAAATATTATAATTTGGAGCTCCTGGGAATTGATGTATAGAGATAAGAAGTTTCGAACGAAAAAGCTTACATACGTTTTTGGAGCTCTTGAGAACGATTTTATAAAATAATATTAATATTTAATTTTAGTCTTGGAGCGCTTGGGAGCAAAATCGTGGAGCGGACGGGAATAACCCCCTCTGTGATCCACCATGATCCTCCGTGTTTGCTACAGTGCCGAAATATCATGCACTCGAAACAATACATGTTAAATATACTCTAATAGTAAAGTCAGTGAACATGATAGTTTAAATACCTATATTTAAGTAAAATTACATAACATAACATAAACTCACGCCTGTATTCCCCGCAGGGGTAGGCAGAGGTGCTAGCACCCACATTTCGCCAGTTTATGTTTAGGTCCCAATGTAATAGGTTGCGAGCCTATTGCTATTAACCGGGCACTTGTAAACCTGCGACAAATGCACACATAACTTCGAAAAGCATCGACAAGTCATTGGTGTGTGCCATGGTAAACCTGGGATCAAACCCGAGACCTCGTCTCAGCAGTCCATTACCCATACCACTAGGCTACCGAAACAATACATGTTAAATTTAATATCCCGATACTCTAATAGTAATGTCAGTTACCATGACAGCTTAAATATTTATATTTATGTAAAATTAACTAACCCTAAAAAAATATTAAATAATACTATTTTTCGAACGTAATACTATTAAATCTTAGATGATTATTAAATTGTTTATTATTTTTTACAAAATTTATTATTTGTACCAAAATAGGTCAAACTATCACAACATTGCACTGCTCTGGTACAAAATGCCCATGGCATTAAGTCCGCCTTTTTGTACATTTATTTTGTACTAGCTTTTGCCCGCAGCTCCGCCCGCGTGGACGTCGGTTATCGCGACATAACATAGCCTATGTCGTTTCTCATGGTCTAATCTACCGCTATACCAAATTTCATCAAAATCGGTTCAGTGGTTTAGGCGTGAAAGCGTAACATACATACAGACAGACAGACAGACAGACAGACAGAGTTACTTTCGCATTTATAATATTAGTATGGATTTGTTTACATTTTGTACATTTATATAAATAAATATGACACGCAACAATGAGTTTTGTGAAATAAAGAAAAATTATCTGCATTTTATGATAGCAAAATAATAATATACACATAAAGATATAGAAGTTATTAAAATAATACGTAAAATGTGAGCTAAGCGAACGGTCGGTTGGTTAATTTCTATGCAAATGGTGTAGACGGGAACGAAGCGTGCCACAGGATTCGGAGTGTACAGGACATGGCCGTTGCTCACACCCGAGTATTACCTATAGGATTTAGATTATGCACCATCTGGGACACAATAGAGTATGTATATAAACCGCACAAGTATGTTACACGGTGCAGTTAGCATCAGATCGATCTTGACTACAAAGTAACACCACCAAAAGGTATATTAGGTGATTTTGAGACTGTTTTGTTGATTTATCAGATTCCTGTATATTAACAGATTCAGATTCAGATTCATTTATTCACTTGAGAATAAGAATAAGAATAAGAATAATTTAAGTTCGAAAAAAAAAAGAATAATTTATTTCACATAAGGTACAAATCAATGAGACATAAAAACATAAAATAATACATTATGTATTAAGCTTACTTAAGTTGTACAGAGGCATAAGATAGTTTGGCGGGATTTTCACCGTGAGACCCACCGCGACCAGGCCGACCCGAGCGTTACTGCCAAGCTCCTCGCAACTAAATTCATTGCGTACAGGGGAGTATGACAACCCAGCCCAGGGCGACTCGAGCGCGGCGCCCCACTGGTGAAACCCGCTCTTAATGACACACCAAACCCAAACTGAGACATGCTCGTATCTTGGGAGTTGATGGCTCACCGTTCTAATGTCGCGAAATATTCCACTTTTACCATGAAGTTAATACTAATTTATTTTTATAATTTGCTTTGTGTATGTAATAGGTACTTATATCCATAATATATTTCATATTTTTTATAGCCAAAATGTTAAGATTAAAGTATAAAGTTATAATTTTGCTCACTCAAGGATTTCTATAAGACTTTCTGAACGTAGGTTACAAAGAATGGTCTTATGGCGTCCCGTGTACATCCTACCATTACATTATGATGTGTAAATATTTGTGTTAGCATGCGTAATAAAATTATCAATGTAATATGTTAATCAATAATAATGAACATAACATTATTGTAACTAAAGGTATTCACTAAATATCAGAACACTTGGTCCACAGGCAGGGGGCAAACAAGGACCCGAGACGGCGTGCGTTTTAGTCGGTTCGAGTCTGACATAACCACCTTCAGCGGCTCCGTGGGGTTGGTATCCGTGGGGATTTATCGCACGATAAAAAAAAGGTATTAAGATCATTTTAAATACATTGTTCGTCAAGATCGATCTGATGCTGACTGTACATATATAAGTGAGGTTAATAAAAGTACACACAGGTTCATAATGCTCTTACCTTAAGATCTATAATAATCCTTTAACAACCTAAACCTAATTTATTATTATCGTATGTAATGTACGTATTAACTTTAACCCACGCTTTACATTTAAATATTTTAGTTTCAAATTGTCCAGTTTCTTCTATTGTCCACAGAACTGACATTACCTATAAAGGTTGGTTGGTGGTGTTACATGATGCGCGGTACGTATAGCCGCAAGTACTCGGGTGTGAGCACAAACCAAATGATTTATAATTACAGGACTTTATGTGTTACGCGTTATCTCGCTTGATGGTTATTCACTCGGCTATATAATTACATTTTCCTGTATAAATTAAATTCAGTGGCATTAAATTACTGGGCTTATTCTCTGATCTTGATTAAAGCGTCGGTAACTGTGATTAGGGGGTCTATCTTACGATCGAGAGGTGCCGGGTTCAAATACGGCCCTGGACCGATATTTGAAGGGGTTAGGGGGAAATAGTAGTAGATTAAACATGGTATTAAAGAGATGGTTTATAAGTGCCCGGTTAATGGCAATAGGCTCGCCACCTATTATATTGGGACCTAAACATAATCTGGCGAAATTTGGGTGCTAGCACCTCTGCCTAACCCTTCGGGGAATACAGGCGTGAGTTTATGTTGTTGTTGTTGTAGAAATACGTTATCTGTATCACATAATTAAAAAGGAAAAAATAAGTGGACTCTAAGGTGCAAATTACTTCTTAAAATACATGGTAAAGATGTACAGTTAGAAGCAGATGACGGGTAATCGTCTTTGTCTACACTGAAGTGATAACATCCTCTGTACATGTATGTGTACCGAGGATGTTATATAGAACCATGCTATATGGGTAACCATAACCATGTGTATGGGTTTGTAACCACTTCTTAAATAAATTGATATATACCTAGGTACTTATAATATAATATACGGTATAGTCACAGATTACCTTGGAATGCTTTAGTTTCTACCAGGTTTCTCGATTTGTAAAATCCCAACCTGAATTTATTTCCTTTCTCTGATATCAAAAAGACATGAAGGTACTCATTACTTTAGGGAACCAATTTTTTGTAGGATGTTATCAACGACACCTCTAGCAGATGAAGACCCGATGCCTTCATCAGACAGCAAAAAATATCTCATTACACGTCTTATCAATACGAACTGTATCTATGTTACTGACAAACGAATATAATAGCCGATTCTAAATCAATATAAGGCTTATATACATCGACAACATCAGTATGACATTACGCCGCAGGGCGTTCATCAATTCTCTTTATGGGCACTTTCTTTTCTCATTGACACTATCAGCGGTGTTGGGTGTCACGTTAAATTTTATGATACCGACTCATTTGTGTCTCGTCAGTCATTTTCGTCGCCAAGTTCAATAATCGACCTCATTTCACCCTCCGTTGGTTCGTTTATTTTCTCAAATCATTGAGAGAGTTGAAAAGTATATTCATGATAAAATACCCACTTATCTAGATTATGGAATAATATTTTTATATATAAGCGTTTTTGTTAATGTTAGAAGATTTTACTGCAACTGCTATTTACCACGCCTCTTCCCAAATTACTTATTTATCTGAGATCAACACGTAATAAAAATCTGTGTTCATATAAGATTCTCAGATACATAATTAAATATAAATAAGTAGCGGTAAGCGGTAGCCTAGTGGTATGGGTAATGGACTGCTGAGACGAGGTCTCGGGTTCAATCCCAGGTTTACCATGGCACACACCAATGACTTTTCGATGCTTTTCGAAGTTATGTGTGTATTTATCGCAGATTTATAAGTGCCCGGTTAATGGCAATAGGCTCGCCACCTATTACATTGGGACCTAAACATAAACTGGCGAAATGTGGGTGCTAGCACCTCTGCCTATCCCTTCGGTGAATACAGGCGTGAGTTTATGTTATGTTATCTATACAAATAAATAAAATTGGAGTGTCTGTTTGTAATATTAAAATAACCGCTTTCTACTACATGCATATGAATGTATATACGGTACACATACCAAAATATATATTTTTAAATTTTTTGTCTGTCTGTCTGTCTGTCTGTCTGTCTGTTTGTTTTGGCTAATCTCTGGAACGGCTGGACCGATTTGGACGGGACTTTCACTGGCAGATAGCTTATGTAATAAGGAGTAACTTAGGCTACTTTTATTTTAGAAAATATTTTTTATTAAGTACATTCCACGCGGACGAAGTCGCGGGCACAGCTAGTATGTATAATATATTTTTTATAATATTATAAAGTATGCATTATATCTTTAGCAAATTTATACTTGCTTATTATTATAGTACTTATATTATACCTAACGATGAAGTTGAAGGGCTCAACCGCATGTGACTGCGGTGCCCCCGTGTAGTCCATGGCGCATTTGGTCTTATGTCCTACTGCCTGCACTAAAGGCGTTCTAAATAAAGCCACTGATAGCGCGATTAAGATGGCAGAATTCTATTCCCGAATGTTGTAATGTTGTAAAAAGTGAATCGTTGATACCAGAAGAAGAAGACTATGAAGAAATACTTAAATAAAGAAGAATTAGTTCTGGCATTGAGGAGGTTGGTAGCGTAGCACGTGCTGGAAAAATAATTATATAAATAATATTTCACGTCCTGCCTGTTACGACACTTCACACGATTCTTTCTTGTCTCCACTCTAAGGCAAGCCAATACGTCCTGCTGCTTTGATTTTGTTGATTCTTAATATTTAAACGTAGTTTGGTAGGTAGTTTCTTTTCCAAGGTTGGAACGAGAATAAGCTAACTAATGTTGAGTTAATGAGCTAAGTTATAAGGTTATACGTAAATAGAGTACAGAACGTAAATAAAGGTCAAATCTCGAAAGGTTTAATTGTAATAAAATAGAATACTATGACCAATATTACAGTACACACCACAAACGACGACGGCGCGGTGAACGAAGCGTGAACTGACCTAATTGCTTTGTTCTCTCGCCAGTTATTTGTCCTTCGGATGAGGATGTATACTGGTTTGATACGATTATAACAAGTGTAGGTACTATTTATTTATTATTATTCACACAGAAACGCCACTTTTTACGCCGGCCAGCTTGGGTACTCATGTCGTACTAGAACGCCGTCTTATGTCAATCAATCAATCAATTAGCCTATCGCAATCCTCTGCTGAACAGAGGCCTCTCTCAATCGACACCATTTCTGCCGGTCTTCCGCCTTCCGCATCCAGTCTGTGCCAGCCACCTTTTTCAGGTCGTCAGTCTCCCGGCTAGGAGGCATCCTACCTTCCGTTTATCTTCCCGCGGTCTCCAGTCTAGGACTCGTTTACTACAACGGCTGTCGGTCCTTCGATAGATATTAGTCAGCCCACTGCCATTTTAGCTTACTTATTCTGTCAGTAACTTTTTGTCGGATGACCTCGTTTCGAATTTTATCCTTCAAGGAAACTACAAGCATAGCTCACTCCGTAGCCCGCTGAGCGACTTTTAGGTCATGGACTAACCCTACTGTCAGTGTCCAAGTTTCGGTACCGTAGGTCATACTCGTCGTCTCACTTACGGTACGGTGACTCTCTGTCGGAGTTGGCAGCGTCTTCCCCGTCTCTAATGCTCAGCATGCACCGCGTGGAAGTACCAGACCAAGCACCCTATAAAAAACCTGCTTCATAATCAAATAATAGACTACTTTACAATGTGACAGTAATAACTGAATACTTTTCAGGTTATTTCTATGTTTGAGACAGTTTCGCAATCGGCCATACACGGTCATTTAAAAACTTTACATATATAGGTACTTGTCTAAACGAAATTTACAGATAAATTGCTTTCAGAGTAGTTAGCAGATTCACACACCTCCAATAACGTTAATTTATTAAAGGCATAAATTAACTCTTTTATATCCATACAAATCTACTTCATATTCCCACAAAGCTAATCCGAGTATTAAAACTCCGAATACCCTAACCCCGATTTGTCAACCCTGAAAGCAACCCACAAAGTTTATCTGACCGAGGCACAGCTCAGTATAATCCTAATTAATTACACGACAGAATGTGCTCTCAGATATTAAACAAACATACACTCGTACAGATGTACCCATCCAAAAGCTCAGGGATGACCTCCAACCGTTTCACGGAATATATTAAAGTTTCCGTGCAGGGTATGGAAGGAATTGTATGTTTGTAACATAGAGTAATAAGTATATTGATCAACTTGCCAGCAACTGTTGCCCGTGGCTCCGTCTGTGTGGATGTCGGATATGTATGACACTTACACACTAAAATCCCTGCGGTGGTGTTAAACACTCTGGGCCTTATCCTGCCCCCCTGTACCATAAAATTCTGAATTATGCGATGTCTAGTCACACATCGACGACACCCACACGCTGCCTCTTAAAAAATGGAATTAACAGGCTACGGGGCTAAAACGCCACATTGAGCAATTCTGCCAAAAACGAGTAACTTTTGAATTTTCAGTAAATCGCAATAGATTCCTATAAAATTCATAAAATGGTCACTTAAATGAGCAGAATCACAATAATTCGTTTACCACGCATATTCTAATTTCGTGTAGCAGACGAAATATTATCCTCCTACAATTCCAATATGTGGCCTTTTAAGACCTTTATTAAATTGAAAATTCAACTAAAGAATAGCCACAAATAATATGACACTATATCACGGAGGACAGAATATGATTAGTAACACTATTATATCACTAAACCCAGCTTCAAGTATTTAAATCTTATTTCCATCTTGGAGCACCACCCAAGGTTCCTCATTAGAGACGCTTTCACAGCCTGGCCTTGTATTATTATCTAATTCATAAGACCCGACTGTAATCTCTGCACAAACTTCGCATTCATTTTGTGTTTTAATTTATTTTGCATTTACTTATTTGGTTTGTGTTGAGTTATGTTTTAATGAAAATTTTATAGCATTTATTATGCTAACTTTTAAATTTCGCCGCCCTTAAAGACGGATATAAAGAGAAGGGAAATTTGAAGGGATTCAGGTGTGGCTCAATAGCTCAGTTGGAAGAGCATTCTCCCTGTTAGGGAAAGGTCGTGGGTTCAAGTCCTACTTGAGCGCTTCTTTTTCCCGATGTATTTCGAATTGAGTTATGGTAATTATTTAACTTATTTAATGCCCTTTGGTGTGTGTAGTAAGCAGCCTCTGTAGTGTAGTAAACACGGCCGCTACGCAGAAGGCGCGGGTTCGATCCCCGCACAATGCCAATATTTGTATGCATGAATATGGGTGTTTCCATTGGTCTGGTCGTGCCTCGCACACGTAGCACGCGGTTGTTAAGGTAGTTGGAGCCCCAAAATGTCCAACGACTCATCTGACTGCAAAGCTTCGATATCACTTTTAGTTTCTGGAAATCAGATGGCAATCGTTTCACAGAAAATATCGACGTTCAGCCAAATCCGCAGTTAGACTGGTAAAGTGGTCCCAAGACTCCTAGTTGGAAGGCTTCGGAAGCGACTGGGATTAACGCTCTAGAATGAGGTTGAGGAGGAGGTGTTTGTAGTATGTATGGGATAGATTGGTCCAATAGCCTTATAATCTATGACCCTAATTACTGCTAAGTACTCCGCTAAGTACTTTCTAGATGTCCTCGAGCGACGTGCAGTCGGCTTTATTAGACATCCTTAGGTCACCAACAGATTCAAACGTTTGCAGATGTGGAGAAATATTGTGTTTATGATCTAGTTTAGTATTTTCCAGGTCTCTACTATGATGAATGTTCTGATAAGCTCGTCCAATTAGTCCCATTCTCTTCTTTCCTATACAGGACAACACTTGCAGGGCTTAAATGTCACCCGCTTACGGTATAGAATATTCCATGAAGATCCAAGCCTTTTGATGGATACCTTACCATATCACCAAATCTTAAAATTCTTTACCAGCATCCTTTTACCACGTTCCACGTCCGTTTAGCATTTCGTGAGGCCGTCCAGCTGACGGCCATTATAACATTGTGGATATCTGCAATGATGATTACTGGGGAGTCTCTGGGACTTTGCTTTAGGCTTAACATCAGGCGCCGTGAAATCATCCTAACGTGTCCTATATAAAAAAGAAATATTTAAAAAAAAGCAAATACAAGACCATATAACAAATTCACAACCATTCAAGACAGCTGTTCCATGAAAACATACCTGCAAAGAGGACACTTTATTGGAATCGTATAGGATAATATTTTAAATTAGAATCTGCTTAGTAAATGAATTTTTGTAATTCTGCTCATATGAGTGACCATATAAGTGATTTTTTTAGGAATCCATTGAGATCTACCAAAAATTCATAAAGTTACTCACTTTTAGGAGAATCGGTCAATGTGGCGTTTTTAGACCCCTGATTCGTTGAGGAATCAAATAGGTGTTTGCTAAAATTTATAGTCGAGTGCCAATAATTTAACTTTCCGTTACGATCACTTCACAAATACTCGTATAGGCACTCGTTATACCACTGAATATGTATATCGTATTTTCTCTGTCAACAAAATGCAGTTCTCCGAACCAAAATATGCGTCTGCGTAGGAGTTTGAACGGCCATTTGTAATTGCTTACGTAATAAAGCCATTATACTAAACGTAGAAGAAACGTTAGAATTACTTATAATAATATTAAGTGGTTCTCGCTCCGAAGCTTGTATATGTTTTAATGTATTCTGTTCCATTAAAGACTCGAACATTTGACGCGCAACTCGTGACGCTCAACAATTTTAGCAACGTTGCGCAACACGCGCGATGTCGCTCGCAACCTTTTGACGCATAATGACCAAAAACGCACTATGACCACAACGCATGTTGACCTATACGCATAAAGACCAATACGTACAAAGACATTATCGCTTTAAGACCAGCCCTTCCTTCAACAAGTTGTAGTACGACATAGTATGCAAAAAAATTCCTAGTAAAATCACATTATGCTGTCAGTCTGAGGAAAGGTGATTGGAATTTTAAAGACCTCAAAGCACTCGGTACTGAATAAAAACCGGTGCAGTGTGAGTCGGTAGGGCCCTGAGGGTTCCGGATTGCGTACAAAAATAGATTGAGGGGCAAGTTAGCTACATAAACATCAAGATCATTAAACGATTTTTTTTTTTTTATATAGGACACGTCAATTTGACTTCACCTCGCCTGATGTTAAGCTAAAGGCAAAGTCTCGGAAAGAGGGTCACCATCGTAAACATTTACCATGTTAACAGTGGCATGGTTACAGGTGGCACTCAGCTTGACGGCCTCATTAGATGCCTTTTCACGCCCCGCTTAAAGGACCCGGGACTGTAGGAAGAAGGAAACACGTGAGCTGGCAGGGAATTCCAGGTCTTAGTGGTGCGGCATAGGAATGAATCACTGAAACGCTTGGTTCTAGCAGGTATACTCTGCACCGTAAATGGATGACATCTTAGCCCTGCACGTGTCGTCCTGTGAAGGAAAGGGGAGGGTGGAACTAATTGGAAGAGCTCGTCAGAACATTCACCATGGTAGAGACGGTAGAAAACTGCCAAAGACGCAACATCTCTACGCATCTGCAAAGGCTCGAGGGTGTTCGTGACCTCAGGATCCCCAATAATGCGGACCGCACGTCGCTGCAACCTGTCGAGAGCATCTAATAAGTACTTTGCAGAGCCGTCCCAGAGATGTGAGCAGTATTCCACGCAGGAACGAATTTGGGTCTTGTATAGAAGACACCGCTGCTCCGGCGTGAAAAAACGTCTCACTCTGTTCAGGACTCCGAGTTTACGCGAGGCTGATTTGATGATACTCTCGATATAGTTTTTGTTATTCAGTGGTGGAGCGCTTGTGTACTTTCTTAATTATTTCCCACATAATTTAATTGTATTTCAATTTTGTAATTTAAGAAACCGCTTTTATGAACGAATAATGTTTGAGTATTGGCGCTCATTTGTTGACCACTTAGTGTTGAAGAAGGCCAATGGATGGCGCTGTGAACGGATCTTTTCGAACTATATTTTGAGAACGAAGTTCTATGAGCGGGACTCTCAAGCTTCACGGCTGACGTTCAACCCGTTCATTTTTAATCAGTCAGTAACCCGCCGCAGCACCGAAAGGTGTCTATGACTCCGCTAACGCACCAAACGGAAGTTTGAGTAATTCAACTCCTCGTTTCTTTTTCTGTGTAATTCTATAAGTTCCTTTGGCCACATTCTCAAGTCAGTATAAGTGAAGTGTATCGGAAGAAAACGACAAATTCAAGAAAATAACCGGCCGGTCGAAATATACCTACCCACCAACACGTGCCAGGAACCACGCCTGTCTGCAGCTGAATCCTCACGAGGTGGAACTCAGGTCAGTGCCGGTTCTCTTACGTTTTCATTCATAGAAGCGGTCACATGTGTATTTTCTTTTCATTACTACCTAACTGCTGGTCATAGGAGCTTATACGCTCTGTGTGCAAACACACCATTGGCAGGACTATTTACACGTCCTACCATTCAGTTTGCAGCGAACATCCATACCGAGGATAGTGAGGTGATCCTGCAGTGGCAGTGGTGTGCTCTGAAGAGTGGGAAGGGGAAGGAAAGGAGATACCTTAGCTGTAAACGCACATACCTGGGTCTTCTTGGCATTGAACTCGACCAGGTTCCTAGCGCCCCATTGAGAAATGTGGTCCAGGATCCGGTCCAGCTCTGTGACAAGAAGCTGCCTTTTTTCCGCGATATCAGACTGCTTGGCCGCAGGATGTGCGTGATAACTCCCGTGTAAGGTGCTGTCGTCTGCATAGCAGTGAATGTTTCCGTTACAGAGCATGTCATTGATATGCAGAAGAAAGAGAGTGGGAGATAAAACGGAACCCTGCGGTACGCCAGCATTTACCTGCAAGAACTCCGAAGCTCGTCCATCACAAAGGACGCGAATACGGCGCCCCTGCAGGAAGCTTGCAACCCAGTTACACAGTCTAGGAGGCAGGCAGTCTAGAAGGCTGGTAGCTTGGAAAGAAGCGATTTGTGCCATATCCTATCGAAAGCTTTGGCGATGTCAAGACTAATTGCCAGTGACTCACCGTGCTTCTCCATAGCCTCACCCCAAAGGTGGGTCATGTACGCCAGAAGATCACCCGTTGACCGTTTCGGTCTGAAACCGTATTGCCGGTCACTAAGCAAGGAGTGATCCTCTAGGTGGCGCATGAGCTGTGTGTTAATTATGTGCTCAAACACCTTACACAGCACTGAGGTGACGGCTATGGGTCGATAGTTGGCTGGGTCCGAGCGATCCCCCTTCTTGGGGATCGGCTGGACATTCGCCTCCTTCCAAGCCGAAGGCACTGTACCCGAACTGTAGGACAGTCGGTACAGCCGCGTTAGCATAGGAGATAACTCCGCTGCACATTTTTTAAGTACAACCGCTGGAATACTATCAGGACCACTGGCTTTCCGGACATCGAGTGATTGCAGTACTGCACGGACATCGCGTTGCCTGATACGTATATCAGGCATTGCGTGGTCACCAGTGGGCATTGTCCGTGGTTGCATACCACAATCATCGATTCGGGAGTTGGCCGCGAAGAGATTGACCAGCAAATTTGCTTTCTCTTGCGGCTCATGGGCCAGAGATCCATCGGGATTGCTCAGCGGGGGCAGCGAGGGCTGGCAGAAGTTGGCTTGCACGGCTTTGGCCAGTCGCCAGTAGCCACGGCTACCCGTGGGATGCGCCACTAGCTCTTGGCCCAGCCGCGCTATGCGCTGGGCATCCGCCCTGACGCATGCCCTCCTGCAGACCTTTGTGGCTCTGTTGTACGCCGCCTTGAAGTGACCCACGTTGGGATCGCGCGTGGCGCGCGCCCGCACCCAGGCGCGGTACGCAAACTGTTTATGCTCAACAGCCTCCGCGCACTCGCGCCCGAACCACGGACGCGCTCCGCGGACTCCGGTGACATCGGTGTATGGGATATAGTATTCCATACCTAGACCGATCTCAGCGGCGACGGCAGTAGCGCTCTCAGATGGGTTCTTACCCTCAAAGCAGCGTTCAACCCACGGGATGGACGCATAATAGTCGCGCAATCCATCCCAGTCCGCTGACGAGTAGAGCCATAGCCGCCTCTTCCCCTGCACGGGTCGTGGGGGCGCTACAATGGGCACGGTGGAGCGGACCAGACAGTGGTCGGAGTTACCTAAAGCAGCAATCACCGAGACACTGTACTGGTCCGGGTGACTCGTCAACAGAAGGTCAAGCAGAGAGGGCTCTAGGCCGGACTCTCTTGGTATCCTCGTGACCTTGTGCACCAATTGAGTCAAGTCATGCGCCAGGGCAAATGCGTGAGTGGCTCTTCCCGCATGGTTTGTTATGGCGGAGCCCAACCAGATCTTGTGGTGGGCGTTAAAATCCCCCAAAAACACCAATTCGGCGTTCGGAAACCGCTCCTGCGCATCATCTGCCGCCTGACTCAGGTATTCGAATAGTCGAGTTATCTCTGCATCTCCTGTATGGGAACGGTAAAGGCACACATAGACCTGACTCGTGGAGCCATGGTCTACGTGTACCCAAAGGATGGAAAAGGATGGGTCCTCTAGACAGCGCAAACGGCGACAACAAATATCCGCCCTAACAAACACGCACACCCCGGCTTTTGCTCGGAAATTTTCCTCGATAACATAGCCGGGGTAAAGCAGGTAGGTCGTGTCGTCAGGGCGGCGTATTTGTGTCTCCGTTAGAAACAGCATAGCTGGTTTCGCCGTCTCCAGGTGTTGGTGGACGGCGTTGAGGTTTTTATGGAGCCCACAGATGTTCGTGGACTCCACCTCAAATAGAGTTTTTGTGGGAGAGTCCCTAGCCGCTGATTCAACAATTTTTGTTTTGTGCGCTGCCATGAGGTGAAGGGTAAGGGAAGGCGTGAAAAAGAGGTGATTGTCGCCGCAGCACCGCGTGACAAGACATGGGAGATTGGTTTCATCTATGAATGTGATGTGGTCCGACGCGCCGAACGGAAGGGCCCCCGTACCCTCCCGAATATGGTCGCCAGGCTCCCGTCCGGTCGCCAACCGGCACGACGAGCCATATCGGGATTATGCGCGACCTGGTGGGGCAGCCTCCCAGGGTGGTTAGTCCCAGTTGGGCCCCTGTACTATGCCGCGGGCGGCCAGCGGCACCACCGTTTCTACGGGTCTCCCTGCCCGGCGCGGCGCCCCGCGTCACACCCCACTAGACTACGCCAAAACCCACCGGTCCCACTAGTGCTGCGACTACCATCACCTCGGCCCGGCTATGCACTTGCTGATCCCTGAACGCAATCCAACCGAGATTGGATTACTATGGAGGGTTTTTCGCACTTGTGCACGGTGGTACCAACCCGGTCGAAATAAGTGTCAAATTTGTGCCATCAAATTTCTACCACCTGTGTTGATGTTTATGTAGCTTTGATTGCGCTGACGTAGAAGTTTTATAATATAATTTGTTGGAAGTTTTGGCGAATATTACACATAGAAATAAAACATCTTTTAGCTGTAACTGTCGCTATTTATACAATGACACAAAGAAATCGCAATATAATTTGTTAAAAATTACATAAATGTCAATATACAATGTCAATATACAATGTCAATATACAATGTCAATATACAATGTCAATATACAATGTCAATATACAATGTCAATATACAATGTCAATATACAATGTCAATATACAATGTCAATATACAATGTCAATATACAATGTCAATATACAATGTCAATATACAATGTCAATATACAGTAATTATAAATTAATCCTTTGGATACGTCAAAGTTTGTTAAAAATATTGTTTTAACTAATTCTATTTTTCATTTGATTTTTTCAAAGCAGCCTCAATACGTTATTATTAATTTTAAATTGTAACCTTTACCCATTCTTGAGAAAATATTCTAAATAGGAAGGCGTATCGTTACATTCGTATGATAAATAATTCAAGTGGGGGAAACACACCACGTCCCCCAGACCTACTTCCGTAGGGAGGTATGAATTGGGCTTGACAAGCTTGATTTCATAGATAAGTCACCTATTTAGTTATGCGGATTTCATGTTTTGCCTTGCTAATTTTAACCGATGAAGTAAAAAGAAGGCTCTGACTTAATGAGTTAAATGTAACCTGAAGTCAAGTTAGGTATGAACATACATACAGTCACGCCTTTTTCCCAGCGGGGTAGGCAGAGACTATAGTCTATAGATTTTGGCATAGATCTTTCGCTTCTTTTACTTTCATAATTGTTTTCATACACGCTCACCGGTCAAGTCAGCAGTATGCATTAAAGAATGTTAGTAGTAGGTACCTATTTAGTCGACTTTTACAGTTAATAGGATTTTTTTATAAAAGGACAATTCAACTTCACCTCGCCTGATAGTAAGCTAAAGGCAAAGTTTCGGAAAAAGTGTCACCATTGTAAACATGTACCATGTTAACAGCGGTGACACTCAGCTTGGCATCCTCATCAGATGCCTTTTCACGCCCCGCTTAAAGGACCCGGGATTGTAGGAAGAAGGAAACACGTGAGTTGGCAGGGAGTTCCAGGACTTAATGGTGCTGTATAAGAATGAGACACTGAAACGCTTTGTTCTAGCAGGTTTATTCTGCACCGTATACGGATGGCATCTTAACCCTGCACGTGTTGTCCTGTGAAGGAAAAGAGAGGGTGGGACTAATTGGAAGAGCTCATCAGAACATTCACCATGGTAGAGACGATAGAATACTGCCAAAGACGCAACATCTCTACGCATATCAAAGTAGTCACAACTATAGTCAACATCATAAGTATTATTTGATTTCGCTCCCAATCGTGTTCTAACCTAACCCATTTTTTTTTATACAGGACACGTCAATTTAACTTCACCTCGCCTGATAGTAAGCTAAAGGCAAAGTCTCGGAAAGAGGGTCACCATCGTAAACATGTACCATGTTAACAGTGGTGGCACTCAGCTTGACAGCCTCATAAGATGTCTTTCACGCCCCGCTTAACGGACCCGCGACTGTAGGAAGAAGGAAACTCGTGAGCTGGCAGGGAGTGGCATAGGAATGAGTAACCGAACCGCTAGTAGGTAATAGTTTTACGGAATGCCTATCCTAAAACTAGAAATGTCTAAGTAGTCACAACTATAATAAATCAACAACATAAGTATTATTTGAATTCGCTCACGATCGTGTTCTAACCTAACCCAATATTTATCAGACTGACTTCGAATATAGCTCGAGCCATATATCTTGGATCTAAAATGTGCTTCTATAGGTACCCATACTACACGTTTCTTGGATCTATTTTGAAGATATCACAGGGTACTACTTTGGTGAATGAGCTCAAATTCACCAAGTATTACTAGCTTTTGCCCGCGCCCCACCCGCGTGGATGTCGGTTATCACGACAAAACATAGGCTATGTTCTCTCTCAAGGTCTAATCTACCCCCATACCAAATTTCATCAAAATTGGCTCAGTGGTTTGGGCGTAAAAGTGTAACATACAGATAGACGGACAGAGTTACTTTCGCATTTATAATATTAGTATGGATATGGAAGTATGGATTATTATAAAACAATCCGCGCGCGCCCATCCAGGGCCTTTTATATCTCAAGATTTAGGTCCAAGATGTCGTTTTGTCTAAGAAATACGTATTTTATCTAGTTAGAAATATGTAATAAATAAGTATAGTTACTAGTTCATAAATCAATTTTGTTCACTAGATGAGGTAAATCTTTCAAATTCGTCAGATCTTTTCTTAATTTTGGCGCCGACGATACTTCATTTTACTGGAATTCCAAACGCAACACTGTATCACACAATGATATCGTTCCGGGGTCGTTGCACTTTGCTCCACCCACGCAAATCCAGCCGGTACTGCGTCAACACACCAGCTGCCTTTCCCCAACAAAAATCCTAACCTAGTCTCATGATTCACTTTATAGATCCACTTAATGCAATGACTCATTACCTTAATAATTACAGCGATACTAGATAAAAGTAAAATGTGATGCTTTTCACACGATTTTCAACTTTATGTTGTTGTAAATAAGGGGTATATTGTGTGAAAAGAAAATAGTAAGGAGTCCTCAAGGGAAAAGTACGTATTCCGTACTGAGCGTCACGCGATCAAAACGGCGCCAGACCCTGTTTTAACTTAATGATAATAAAATGAATTTTGCCGTTGTATTTTATCTGTTGTCCTTATCTATTACTACCACCTGGAAAGAGAGGAAATAGTATACGTGCTCACATTTTTGCGAGTCCCTTGTTTTATTGATTCGTATATGAACACCGTCGGGCGAGAAACATTGGTATCAGACTGGTCAAAAGTCACCCTTTTGTTTCTAAATAATTATGTGTAATGTATTTACGGGCATTATTGTATCCAGAAATAAATTTTAATATACCTACCTTGTCAACTATTTACTTGTTAGACATGTCTGTATGTTTTTTTTTGTTTTTTGTTATGAAATGAATATTAGCAACCGAAATTATTAATATGTTCCCTAACCCCTCAAGCTAAGGCTGTTTTAGTAGGTATTAGGAGAAACTTTAGACATTTATTAATTCTTACTAAGTACGGTAAGTATTATACTGTAATCAAGCTTGTGTTATGTTGTACATTGGTATATTAATTTGAAACAAAAGTACTAAAACAATACGTCCTACTAATATTATAAATGGAAAAGTTTGTGAAAATGTTCGGATGTTTGCAATTCAATTTAATTGAAATAGTACGGGTATAGATGTAGCCTAGAATAACACATAGGCTAGTTTTTATCCCGGGATCAGGTTCCCATAGGTTGCGGGAACGGGATAAAAAACCACGAGTTTGTTCCTATAAATAATACTACCTACATTTATATCGTTGTGTATTTATGGACTCAACAGTTGAATTGTGTAGCCTTTAGCTAAAATCCATACTAATTTTATAAATGCCAAAGTAACTCTGTCTGTCTGTCTATATGTTACGCTTTCACGCCTAAATCACTGAGCCGATTTTGATGGAATTTAGTATAGGGATAGATTAGACCTTGAGAAAGGACATAGGCTATGTTTGGTCGCGATAACCGACATCCTCGCGGGCGGAGCCGCGGGCAAAAGCTAGTATTTCCTAAATATAAATCGTTACGAACGTTTTCTTTCATAAACACTAGCGCTATAGCAGGCTGTCTAAATGAAGTTTACATGCAAAACCTCCAAGCTAATTTACATGCAAAAACCAAAAATAACTCGAGCATACCGGTTGGATACATAACTTTAAAAAGAGCAAAACATTACACCGCTCCGTTACTCTGTCATGCTCAGCCGAAGACAGTTCTTTTAATATTGTGTTTTATATGTACGCACCTATTTCATACATAATACACGCAGTACCTATGCAGTCTTGTAGTGTGATGTGAACATATCTTTTTCTGCTTAAAATAAAAATAGGCACCTAAAATATTCCACAACATTCCACACAACGCTATTATGACCAAGTAAAAGTATATTGTGTTTATATCTACACCCTAGTTTTCATACAACCACATTTAATTATCTATTTTTTTTTATTATCGTAACAGGGGGCGAGTACCTACTCTCAATAATGCGGAATGTATGTCATTCCGGACAAATTGTAGCTAGCGTTACCATGTATCCGGATAAAGCCGGCCATAATCAAGCTATTTGATTGCGTGTCCGGCCAAAATAAACGGTGTGTTTTTTGGCCTTTTAAATGCCACAAATGACATCACATCATATATAGGTATGCATCATAAGACATTAGAATTTAGAAATAAACTTAAAAATGTTGATAAAAGTTTATGTAGGATTTCATTAGAATTAAATAATATTTAGGATAATAGTGCCCGGAATGCGGCAATAGACTCACCCCCTATTACGTGGGACCGAATCCAATTATTGGTGGAATGAGGGTGTTAATTCATCTCTTCCTAACCCTCCGGGGATAAAGGCGTGATTGTATGTATGTATGTATGTAATAATAATATCAACCTTGATTTTATCTTACCTATTTAAAACTGCGACACAAAATCCTTAATAATGTAGAGTATCAGCAATGATATTACATAGCCTTTTTAACTAAATGTCCGGCTAAACTGGTTGGTGTATCCGGGGATTATTTTGGCTACCAGGCGACCTAGAATGTCCAGTGTACTCCAGTAAGTTGTACCTAATAAGTAATTAAACGTGTTTCGGATATTATAGTTCATTGCACGTAAGTTGACTTCTTTGCAATCGGGTTTTTAATTTCATAATCAGGATTTATTTTATGATAATACGTTGTTGGTGTTTTCACTTGAATAGCTAATATCACAACTATTTTATAATGAAAATGCAAGTTGGATGCAAAAACGTGACTGCCTTTATTGCGATCTTGATACAAGTGGAAGACGGAAGTTGACAGTATGATAAAACTAAAAAATAATCATAAACTAAATGTTGTGTTGCCAACAGACATTAAGTATCTCGAATGTACGGTAGCCATTAACCAGTGAATTTTGAATCTTTGATATCGTTACATACACATTATTTATAAATATTGTACAACTTAAGCAACTTTCTCTGCCCGAAGGGGCATAATCTTATGGGTTGTAAACGCAAATTGCGGTCGGTTATTTTACGTTGTATGACATTTACTAAAAGGGGTTAGATAGTGCCCTAGTTAAGAAGATTGTAAGTACAAGCGGTTTCTTGGAAACCTAAACATATAGAACTGCCGTTACGCTAGCTAACTCATACTTAACTCGTTTATTCACAAGAATATTTCATGTCAATCATAATTAATTTATAAGGCAACATGTCATTCTTGTTATAATAAATGCAACACATTATAGTATCAATTTCCGTAAGACAGACGTTTTATAGAAAATATCAAAGTATAATCAAATCCGCAATAAGACCGGTAAAGCGGGCCCCAGATTGCAAGTTGAAAAGTTTCGGATGTGATTGGGATTAACGCTAGTATGAAGATTGTATATATAGTATTAACTTACGTAATATACTTACCGTAATCCATACTTCCATACTTAATATTATAAATGCGAAAGTAACTCTGTCTGTTTGTCTGTATGTTACGCTTTCACGCCTAAACCACTGAACCGATTATGATGAAATTTGGGATAGGGGTAAATTAGACCATGAGAAAGGACATAGGCTATGTTTGGTTGCGATAACCGACATCAAAAGCAAAAGGCAAAAGCTAATAAACTTATAAGTTTAGATTGTACCTACTATTACATCTCTAGATTTGTACCTAGGTCACAGAATAGATAATAGTAAGTACTACTGTGATAATTGAGTTAATCTGTTAAACATATCCAGATCAGCCTCGATAATACAAAGATTATTTTTAGTTTTAAATATGATCAGTGTCATGTCAGTGTATGATCAGTGTAAATTTAAATTACTTATTAGCCTCAAGGTCTAGATTGTAATTGTCTGAGTATCCGTTTAATAACGAATACTACATAATAAAAAAAAATTATGATCAAAATTTTCAATAATTTCTAATTCTGGGGCAGCTTACATGTACTCGTACTAGAGCCATTTGAAAATAAGAATCATGGCGCCCCTACTCCTTCAGAGACAGAGGTGACTAGACTATATCTAACACTAGACTAGAGTAAGACTTTATTTTATATGCTACTAAATTGATTCAAAAATAATCTGAAATAAAATTACTTCTATTCTATTCTAAATGCAGAATATGATTTTGTCGTATAGTACCCATTGTGCAAGCATGGCATATTTGTATGTACAATTATGATATTGGTTGTTATTGACCTTAATAACAAGGTGTTTTTGCAAAACAACGAAAATTGATACATCTTCTAATCAGTAAATATTAATATGCACATGTCTACAAAATAGTGGAAATAATAATCTATTCAATCGTATATAACTGTAATTCAAACAATGAATCAACGTAAGCAACATAAATATAATATTTCAGAATAACTTATGTAGGTATCTATCAGGTGCCATCCGTACATTTTTTTTAAATTTTACGTCGCTATGACTTAAGTATAGGAATTGGTACGAAATAAGAATGGTATGAGTAAAGAATATGCATTTGGTATGATTTAGGAATGGCGTGAGTTGTCGTGGTATGAAGGCGGAACAACCCATTAAATCGTAGTCAGAAAGAAGGTTTGACAGAAAAATACTTTATGAAATAAGTACAGCGCTGGGTGCTGAAAACTCGTATATTTCATTCGTACATGCAACATAGGTACCTGTTACCTACTTATATATGAATAGTTACTTGTATGCATTTTAATGCATCTTAAAGTGCTAAAAGGTAACACGGTTAAGTGCCGGAGAGAGCAACTTCATTCATAAAAGCATATGCGACCTTTCTACCTAAACACATTGCAGCTTTTAAGTCGATTATAATGACGTGACGTTCTCTCTTCTTGTACGAAAATAGTTCTTCCCACGAAGTTCATCGTATACCTTTGATAGAAAGCATAACCTGTCGATAAAAATCTTTGAAATAAAATCATGCAAGCGAGAAATGTCCACAGTAGGTATTTACTGTAGACTCAAGAGTCTACAGGGCAACTTACATTAATATATTATACTAGCTTTTGCCCGCGGCTCCGCCCGCGTGGATGTCGGTTATCGCGACCAAACATAGCCTATGTCCTTTCTCATGGTCTAATCTACCCCCATACCAAATTTCATCAAAATCGGTTCAGTGGTTTAGGCGTGAAAGCGTAACATACAGACAGACAGACAGAAAGACAGACAGACAGACAGACAGACAGAGTTACTTTCGCATTTATAATATTAGTATGGATTTCTTACTAGCTGACCCGGCGAACTTTTTTTCCACCCGCGTGGCATCTGATCCCGTTCCTGCTGCACCCTCTACTATATTAGGCATGTATTGTACAAATAAACCTTCCTCTTGAATCACTCTATCTATTAAAAGAAACTGCATCAAAATCTGTAGCGTAGTTTTGAAGATATAAGCATACATAGGGACATAGGGACGCGGAAAGCGACTTTGCTATTATAAATAATGTGATGATACAAACTGTTACAGCGAAAGTAACATATCCAGGGAAAGTATTGCTATCTTTTTTCGTACGGAAATCCTCTATGAAATCCTAGTTCAGGTATCCAAGACATATTCCTTACCTATACCCCGGCTGACCCAGGGCTATTACCGGTTTCGAGAAAGCCGAGGGGGCTGTGTAGGCATAATGTGTCCCCATTTTGCCTACAGAAAGGGGAGGCATCGTATTACCGCTCCGATACTTCTGCTAGGGTAACAGGCGTCCCCTCTGTCACGTCCAGACTCATTGAAAATGGAGGTCGTTGAGCGACTTCCGATGCCATAGTCGTTTCCGCTGCACCGTGCGCCTTTTACGGGCGGTAATGGGTACCTATATTAACCCACAAAACCGCCAGTATTGATTTTTATAGAGATTTTCCTCCATCACACAGACAATTGTCAGCCAGGTTTACCGCGTTATCCGGCTGAGGTCTGACAGAATAATATCACTTACAAATAATTCAGAAACGATGAATCCACCCGCTTCCGCCTCACTGCTTCCGGTGGGCTACCCCCACCCAGGCAGAACATAAGCCGGAAGCAGCGCAGAAAGACGTCGCCATTTTTTCTTACCTTTTTTAGGTGTATTTTGAAGAGTATTTCTAGCTCAGTAGCGAGAATTATAAATAACATTTTTTTTTAAGGCCATGGCCCGTATTCTACAATGACACTCAGCCTGAATCGCGATTTCTCTGAGAACAGATTGTATAGACAGATTGATAAATTTTACATATTGCCTATACAATCTGCCCTCAGATAAATCGAGATTCAGGCGTAGTTTCATTCTGGAATACGGGCCTTAATCTATTACCAAATCTATGTACATAATAATTTAAGGACTAAATCATTAAAAAACCTTCTGAAACTTCTAATGACAATAGTCAAAAAAATAAAAAGGTATAATACAGCAGTTGGATAGAAGTTTTTTAAAAATACCTGCCTTTTTAAAAATGAGGTAATGACATGTTATTACTTTCAACTGCGGTACCAATGTTAGCCAGGCCCGAACCGGACACATTGACTTTAAATAACCTTATTGTGAAATACATACATACGTATACTTACGCCTGCAAATCCTCGAAGGGGTAGTCAGAGGTGTACTAACACTCACATTGCGTCAACTATGTTTTGCGTTTCCACTTATTAGAAGGCGAGCCTATTGCCGTCATAAGGACACTTAGTCATGGGCTGTATGTATACTGTCGGATGGAAGACAGCCCTATTCCTTAGTCAATTTCTACGACACCCACTAGAAGAGATAAAGTGGCCCAATTATACTGCGCCAACCAATACCTACGGTTCATATGCATCCGATTTTAACTGAATTCAAAAAGAAGGTGGCTATTTATAAATAAATAAATAAATATTCCACAACATTCTACACAACGCCATCTAGACCCATTGTAAGCTTTTATAGCTTGTGTTATGGAATCTAGAATGCGGATAAACATACTTATTTACTTTTTTTTTGTAAATACATACATATCATACATAGAAACACCCAGACCAATGCAAATAACCATATTCATGCATACAAATATTTGCACTGAGCGGGGATCGAACCCGTAAAAGTGGGTGTTATTACATCTGTAAAGGCAAAGTCTCGGAAAGAGGGTCTCCATCGTAAACATGTACCAAGTTAACAGGGGTGGCACTCAGCTTGACGGCCTCATTAGATGCCTTTTCACGCCCCGCTTAAAGGACCCGGGACTGTAGGAAGAAGGAAACACGTGAGCTGGCAGGGAGTTCCAGGTCTTAAGTGTACTGCATAGGAATCAGTCACTGAAACGCTTGGTTCTAGCAGGTATATTCTGCACCGCATACGGATGGCATCTTAGCCCAGCACGTGTTGTCCTTTGAAGAAAAGGAGAGGGTGGGACTGATTGGAAGAGCTAATCAGAACATTCACCATGGTAGAGACGGTAGAATACTGCCAAAGACTCAACCGATGAACCGATCTTAATATTCTCAAACGTAAAACTCACATTTAAACATACATTGTGAAGCACCAACCTGTAATTTATTATTGACTTAAGCCATTAATTCTCTAAATTAGATTTTAATTTCGAACACGAAACTCTTTACGACGCCCTTAAAAATAAGTGATATAAGATAGAAATTACGGCAGGCTGTGCCTTTAATCAGAGAGGGCAGGGCTGCAGTAATCCTGAGATATAAGATAAGATGTTATCAGTGAGAGGGAATGAGACATCCCTTTAATAAGTCTGATAGGTCAGGCCACTGAAGGCGAGAAGGTCACCCTCATTTCGTTTATTATGTAGTCGAGTTACTTACGGATTGTGGCCGAGATAATAATATCGGGTTAAAGAAATTACGTTACGTTTCGCGTTAACGTTGTCGTCGAATGTAATCTGATTATAAGTGGAGGATGCTGGATTGTACGTACCTATATTTACTAAAGTATAAAGGATAACCGACATCTACACGGGCGGAGCCGTGAGCTATAGCTAGTTAAAGTAAAGCCAACGAAGCGAGAGAAAAAGGGTAAACAAAGTTTCAGCGGTTCCAAACCTTTTTATTTGAAAATTATTACGTACTTTCCAGACAGGAATGAAATTGTTCATAAGATGGCGGATCTGACAGTTTAGAACCGCTGTGCTTACAGCTTTCCTGTACTACGAAACACGCAACGACAGCTATCGCTCTGCCATTGTCGCGTACGTGTGACATGTGCGACAAGGACAGAGAAAATAATCGCTAGTTATCGCAACGTCACTCAGTGATGGTCGCTTTGTTTACCTTTTTTCTCTCGTCTGGCTGGCTTTACTTTAACTAGCTATAGCTCGCGGCTCCTCCCGTGTGGATGTCGGTTATCGGGACCAACTGCTGCAAAAGGTGTGCCTTTCATCAGGCCCTCGATTCTGCTAAACCATTGTGGTGCCGAAGTCACTGCAAAAAATGACATTAAATTTTAGACTTTATTTCTATACACCTAAAGTCCAAAATAAAATGAAAACAGTTTCACTTTTTCAATTACTCTGCAAAACTCATTTAATTTTGAACTTTAAACGCATCGCTTTAAAGTCTATTATTTAATGCCGTTTTTTGCATTGGCGGTGGCACCGCTGTGGTTTGTCTTTAGCAGTATCGAGGACCAGGTCTTCTTAGAAAATGACGACCTTTAATACCTACAAACTTTCATCCCCTATACCGAACCTCACGATAAAAGTCTTTTGACAGCCTCCGTGGCGTGGTGGTAGTGAACGCGACTGCTACGCAGGAGGCGCGGGTTCGATTCCCGCTCAGTGCAAATATTTGTATGCATGAATATGGCTATTTGCATTGGTCTGGGTGTTTCTATGTATAGTATGTATGTATTTACAAAAAAAAAAGTATCTAAGTATGTTTATCCGCATTCTAGATTCCATAACACAAGCTAGTTAAGCTATGCTTACCATGGGTCTAGATAGCGTTGTGTGAAATGTTGTGGAATATTTATTATTTATTATTATTATTATTAAGTCTATATAGTATACCCTATGTCCTTTCCCAGGCTCTAGTCTAGTCCAACTCTGTGCCAAATTTCATCAAGATCGGTTGAGCAATTTAGGCGTAAAAGCGTGACAGATAGACAGAAAGAGTTACTTTTACTTTCGCATTTAAAATATTAGCATGAATTTTATTCAGTCGACCAGATATTCACGAACCAAATTCATAATGCTTATGCTCGATCAAACGCAATAATTATCGTAGGTACTTCATAATTGGCCCTTTATTGATTTATACCGAAATGTACGTGACTTTTAATTAATCGAGCAAGTGAGGCGTCTCTATTTTAAAAATGGCCGAGCTGTTTACATCTGCCAGTCCGTCTGTTTGCACTCGCGTATTTACTTATTTTTGAACTGTTCTTGATGAATTTAGGTCATCATCATCACTTGGTGAAATTACTCGTTTTGGTCCTATTGTTTAATTTATGTGGGTTTGCGACTGCTGACTGCTCGTAAACCCCAAATGGAAAGCCAACAACAGAAGCTCTGTTGTTGGCTTTCCATTTGGGGTCTGCTTTCCTGATTGACGTACGAGTCAATCAGAAAAGCAGGTGAGGTTGACTTGAATCAGAAACAGTCAATGTTGCTGAATTGTTGAAATAAAGGTGAAAGTAATTCCGTCTGTCTGTCTGTATGTTACGCTTTCACGCCTAAACCACTGAACCGATTTTGATGAAATTTGGTATAGGGATAAATTAGACCTTGAGAAAGGACATAGGCTATGTTTGGTCGCGATAACCGACATCCACGCGGTCGTAGCCGCGGGCAAAAGCTAGTAAGTTATAAGTAGAAGTCAAAGTTCACATATTCTTTGAACTGACTTCTATAACACATCGTGAGCTATTGTAAAACTTTACACAATTTCTAAACAACACATTTAATTACAAAAAACACTCTCTATCAAATTATTTTTAGTGTAAACAGTGACAGAACATTATTGTTCATTGTTCTTTCTTTGAAAACAAGATTTCGCTTACATTAAACTATTAAGAAAGAATGCTCTTAGATAGCTCTAGTTCTAGCTCTTAAATGGAGTAAAAGCTGGAACTAAAGCTATCTAAGAGCATTCTTTCTTTCGTTTTCGTTTGGTCTAAATCCATTGAACAAACGCTACAATAAGCAGAAAGTTGATTCATAGAAAAATGTCCGTGTATCTTAGTTATGCACTTATTAATAAAACCCTTAATTGGATATAACGTACTGATGTTGATTTCAATAAAAAACAAAGAAGACAGTAGTTGCACAGGTGCCCTGATATCGGACAATCTTGCCTCATCGCTAGTTTCCAACACGTACATCAGTATATTGAATACCAGAATACTGTTCTCATTTGGTGACTCGCAAGTTTCAGCCATGGAACTATTGTGATGCAATTCAATACCATCGACCTCCAACTTGAGACGTAATTTGATCTACCAACAGATAACTAATTGGTAACGGTGACTTGTAATAGAAAAGAACAAAAAAACGTAAATACAAAACGCGACCCTCGTACAAGCACTTTATGTCATAACATGACAAGGGACCGAAATTTTCATCATACATTTCACTGTTTTCGTATGCGAAACGAGATTTTATTCTGGTACCAATGATTCATTCGAGCGTATAACTTTAACACTCCAAGGTATTGAGTAATATAATTTACTGTCGAAGTCTTGACATTCAATTTTCTGACTGATAAATTCACAAAGCTATGGAGTCGAATGCATGTTTCGATAACATGAAAACGAATGCCAGCCATTACTTTAAACCGTGTGCAATAAAGAAGTCTGTACAATAGGATCTTAAATCTCGGCCGGGGTCAAACGGGCAACGCTCCCATAGATTCTGCTTAGTCAGTCGGTCTAATTACACGTTGCTGAGATCGTACACAGATTATAATTAGAATCCGGTTTACCATTTGTCAAAACACCGTACCATTCCCCGTTCATAGTCACAATGGTTAAAGTTTAAATAGCGCGTAACAGTTATTTTGCATGTTTACAAAAGTAAGACTGGATGATTCGTCGATTTTCAATAATGTATAATCACGATCGGATAACTGGTTAAACGCTGACAACGGTAGATAAAATATGGACAATGATTATAGCGATTGGTTCGTGATGGCGTTTTGCACATCGTTATTTACGAACCTTAACTGTACCCACTAAATAATACGAAGCTGATACATTGCTGCGATTGACGGTTCATATTTCTGTGGCATATTATATATTAAAGTATGCACTTACATTAAAATTGTGTGTGTTTGTAATATTTAAATAAAACCTCTTTGATATATGCAAATGCGTATGTACGATAATATTAACCAAAAAGCTATCTTTTACTTTTAATCTCTCCATGTGTTGTTCTATTCCTTTGGGCTAATCTGCGAATATTATAGAAAAATGTAGAATTGAAAGACACACAACCTACACTCAATGCACTAAGACCTGTATTCCATAATGGCACTCACTCCTGAATCTCATTTTATCTGAAGACAGATCTGATCTCGTTTTATGTGAGGAAAGTCTAAACGACAGGATTAATAGATTTGACAGATTGTCTATGCAATCTTTTTTCAGTTAAATCGAGATTCAAAACTGAGTACCATTCTAAAATACGGGCTCGTCATACTACCTGAGTAAATTACACTTACACAAATCGTTAGCAGTCTTTACGTCGTAAACTGTCATACTTCCTAGAATACTCGTACTAAGCTGTATTCGTCCGGTATCCGAAGCTTACTGCAAGTGTTTGCGCGTCGTATCGTACAAGCCACGTGCCTATAAATCGATAACCATTCTTGCGTATTTATGGCTAGGTGAGCGTCCGACAGGAATAAACTCTGTATATTAACCAATTGAATAGCACCCACGCTGAATAATAAATCCGAATCTGTCTCGTCTAATTGGTGAGCTCTTGAGTGCCGGGTGCGGGCTGCAGGCAAATTGCACTACTCTCACCGAACGATGGTCCTCGACTCCACTCGAAACTCAGTCCGTGCCAAATTAACTAGGACCTTTATTATTAAATTGTCTGTAATGCCTTGTCTAGGTGTACGTTAAACTATGTCTCAATAGGCGAGCAACGTGAAGGAAGTCGTATTTTTTCATTTAAGCGGCACGTAGGTTCTTGCACCGAGTCGCACGAGACTTTAATAAAGCCAGACATAAATGTATGGAGCTCTTACTTGAAGACATTAGTGCAATATAGTTTAGTGGAAATGATATATGTATGTATACCTATGTATTACTAAACTACTGATTAATAGTTACAATAGGTATGCGAGCACAGAGCACACCAAGAGTGGTACCAAATGGTACTACTTTAGTATTACTTTAAGTGGCTTTACACGCTATAAGTCTATGTCTATCATCTATTATCTATAATATTCTTTAAGTCTGAGGTTCAATAATGACTTACTTAGATGACTTAAGGTCCTTTGGCCCCTAGCTGGGGCAGAGGGCGTCCGCCTTGAGTTTCCATCCCGTACGTTCTTGGTTCAATAATACCTACCATTATTTCAAGAACTCATACATTTCAATAAGTACCTAAATTGCATATATGGGTGTAAAAGAATTTCTATAAAAATGAAACGGTCATCTTCTGGTACCCAAGGACCATCGTAAATAACGGCTAGGCCGCACCTGTCCCGAAGGTCGCGACTACTGAGTTGGCGGAGCGGGGAGCGGGGAGCGGGGGAAGAGTGGAAGTTACCCTGTATTGTTCCCATCATTCTTCCAGTTTATTCAAGGACGCACTGAGGCTTTTGTAAATTGGACTTCTACATAAACCATATGAGCAACGAAGCTGATACAATTTAAAAGATTTTGAGCAACGAAGCTGACACAATTTAATAGATTTTTTTTTATAACCAGGTGGCACTGGACAGAAAGTGGTTACCGTGGCCTATGGACTTGTGCAATACCTAAAAATTTACATTCGTGATGCCGACCCTGTAAGAACAGAGGGTTTATATGCCGTTAATGCAGAAGATAAAGCATGATAAGCCTTTGGTCTTCCCCACTGGTAGTACAAAAACTCTCCAGTGAGCTCTGGTTACACTTACAAAAATATAAATCTAAAGTCAGAGGAACGAGCACCATTTTACGAACCGTTTTGTGGATTCTGCCCGGTCTTGTGAATATTTCCTTTCTATTTTTATCTGTCTTTAAGGCGACTGTGGAGTCATATACCGTTACCGTACGAACTATCGGAACCAATAAATGATGTTACAATCATTTTTAAACATTGATTTTTGATCAAATCCATACTTAATATTATAAATGCGAAAGTAACTCTGTCTGTCTGTCTGTCTGTCTGTCTGTCTGTCTGTATGTTACGCTTTCACGCCTCACCCACTGAACCGATTTTGATGAAATTTGGTATAGGGGTAGATTAGACCATGAGAAAGGACATAGGCTATGTTTGGTCGCGATAACCGACATCCACGCGGGCGGAGCCACGGGCAAAAGCTAGTACTTTAATGAATTTTACAGCATTAAGTATGCTAACTATACTAATCGAATACATAGGGAAATTTGAATCACATCGCGTGTGTCTCGGTAGCCGACTTGGTCAAGGCATTCCCCCTGTAAGGGAAAGATCGTGCGTTCGAGTCCCGCCCAAGAAGTTTCATTTTTAACCGACTTCGAAAAAGGAGGAGGTTCTCAATTCGTCTGTATACATAATATTTATTTTTTTATGTATGTTCACCGATATCTCCGCCAATTATAGACGGATTGCAAGTTTTATTTTTTTGTTGGATAGGGTACATTCCCTATGTATTTGATTTGTATAGTTAGCATACTTAATGCTGTAAAATTCATTCAAGTACTTGTGAATATTATTTGGGTAATAAAAGACCGTTAGAAATTCTCTTCGCTCAAAATGTTTCATAATTAACAACCTCGTTAACATAAACGCTACTCGCTAACTGTGTGTTCTCTAGGCTAGCCGGAGAGGATAAGCGGCTAAACTAGACCTTAAGAATATAACTCCTTTGTCTGTTTACTTCCACGCGAGTAGGTGCCTGTCCTGAAAATACAAAAGTTTTTACTGAAAACTCGCCTTTGTTTTTTCAACTGTCGTAGTATGCTACAAACTCTTTGGGAATTGATATTAGTGAACAGACGAGATTGTAATAGAACTGCATATTTCAAGCTTTTTACATTCGTTTTCATTTCAAGAAACGCAAATATTGTTGATTTATTCTTCTACAGTTTTGTGGGTACAAAATGGAAGCACTCGATTTTACAGCTTTATGTAACACATCAAAAGAATATCGAAGAATCATGAGGTTTATAGGTCGAAAGAAAAACGGTTAGGAAAAGTTGGTGTTATGCGTAGTTGGCGTTTTGCTTAGCGTTATGCGTAGAAGGTATTCTGCGAAGTTGCATTTTCAGAATTAGGTCGTTTTCGTTAAAGTAGATTTTGCTTATATATTATGCATCAAAAGGGCTGTAATTAAACAAATTCAGTATTGTATTGGTAAGAAACTGACAATGACTGCGAGATTCAAAAAATCAATAAACTTGTTATATTTTAGGAGTGCGATTGTCTTCTGATTTCCTAGCCCCAAAATGAAAGCCCACGCAACAGCCTTGTCCAACAATTTGCAAGTGAGTAAGTTCCAGGCTCGACCCACAGTCGGCGTGCGGTTTTAGACGGTTCGAGTCCGACATAACCTCCCCTCCCGGCTCCGGCAGGGGAGGTATCCGAGGGGATTACCGCACGAAAAAAAAAAGGTTGGCTTAGCTCCGAAGGCCAGACAAGTTTCTAGCGCAGGGTTAATTCTCGGGGTTGCAGGTCAGTTGCAGTCTGAAAGAAAGAATGAAAAATATATATTCCAACCCACACACAGTCTGCCACTTACAACCAAACCATTAATTCCCCGTGGAGTAGAATAGTGCCACCCCATCTCTTCTTGTGAGTATCGTAGAAGGCGACTAAGGGATAGGGTTTTTCTCCATCCGACAGTAAACATATAGCCCATGATTAAGTGCCTGCTTAACGGCAATAGCTCGCCCCTATGGGATCAAAATTCATATCTGACGAAATGTGGATGTTAATACTCTTCTGCCTACTTCTTCGGGGATTTATAGACGTGAGTATTGTATGTATGATTTTTTTTAATGAATTTTTTATAGCATTTATTATGCTAACTTTTTAAGTTCAAAAAACATCAGAAAAAATAACATAACATAAACATAAACTCACGCCTGTATAACCCGAAGGGGTAGGCAGAGGTGCTAGCACCCACATTTCGCCAGTTTATGTTTAGGTCCCAATGTATTAGGTGGCGAGCCTATTGCCATTAACCGGGCACTTATAAATCTGCGATAAATACACACATAACTTCGAAAAGCATCGAAAAGTCATTGGTGTGTTCCATGGTAAACCTGGGATCGAACCCGAGACCTCGTCTCAGCAGTCCATTACCCATACCACTAGGCTAAAATGAAATGCTTAAATGAGACTTGAACTCACGACCTTTCCCTTACAGGGGGAATGCTCTTCCAACTGAGCTATTGAACCACACCTGAATCATTTCAAATTTTCCTTCTCTTTATACCCGTCTATAAGGGCGACGGTGGAGCCATCTACCAACATTCTTACGAGCTGTTGGAATCAATTAATGATTTTACAACCATTTTTAAACATTGAATTTTGATGATTCCGCCCAAATATTTGAATGAATTTTTTATAGCATTTATTATGTTAACTTTTTTAGTTCGAAATACATCGGAAAAAATTAAATGCTCAAGTGAGACTTGAACTCTTGACTTGCACTGTTGCAGTCAGAGAATATAAACTTCCACATACCAAGATTAAAGGAATCTTATAAAGTTTTTAACTATGAGCCAACAAACATACCATTAAAACGCCCATTCCGCACAGCTGTCTCATTCAATCGACGGAGAATAAATTATTTCAATCTCAAAGTCCGTAATAAGCGCGCCTTAGTAAAAAAGTTGAACGAACTGAAAATTGAACTTCGGGCTTGTACTACGGGAAATTGTGAAAAGTACAGAATATTAGATTCAGCAAAGCAACCTTTTCACCTTTCAACTTACAATGGGTACATTATATAGGTAAATTCTTTTGTAGAATATTCTACAAAGGAATTTTTCTTCTCTCACCAAGGTGTGAATTATAAAAATAAAAGCAAGACATATGAGTCATTAGACATCTTCTATCTTTTAACATAACATAACATAAACTCACGCCTGTATTCCCCGAAGGGGTAGGCAGAGGTGCTAGCACCCACATTTCGCCAGTTTATGTTTAGGTCCCAATGTAATATCTTTATTTATTTTCTATATATATATAAATCTTATCCATACTAATATTATAAATGTGAAAGTAACTCTGTCTGTCTGTCTGTCTGTCTGTCTGTCTGTCTGTATGTTACGCTTTCACGCCTAAACCACCGAACCGATTTGGATGAAATTTGGTATAGGGATAGGTTAGACCTTGACAAAGGACATAGGCTATGTTTGGTCGCGATAACCGACATCCACGCGGGCGGAGCCGCGGGCAAAAGCTAGTCTTCTATATATATAAAAATCAATTGCTGTTCGTTAGTCTCGCTGAAACTCGAGAAGGGCTGAACGGATTTATCTAATCTTAGTCTTGAAATGTTCGTGGAGGTCTAGGGAAGGTTTAAAAGGTGAGAAAAATACGAATAATTGCCAGGAACCGAGATCCACGCGGGCGGAGCCGCGGGCAAAAGCTAGTAATATATATAAAATCGTATGAATCACCGATTTCTGTATAATAGAGATGTGTTCTATCTTTTTTTGGTACCGAAATATGTGCATTTTACAGTAATGAAATATTAATAGTTTTAAAGATACTTGATTTCGAATTTCAATTTCTCGAGCTCATTCATTCATACAAACTCTCCATACAATACCGTGACACGTAGTGACGTCACAGCGTCACAGAATAATGGCGCGTAGTGCAAATGTGTAGCGTGCAAGAGAATATCGCATTTATAAATCTCAGTTCACGTTTTGTTTATTCGTTTGAAATTGAATAATTATTTTGACCTACTTTGGGATTAACCAAGGACACATTTTTATAATATTACACCATTAGTTGGTGATACATAGTTATAAGGCTCTCTACACATCTATATACAGACTCCGTGATACGTAGACGAAGAACAAATTTCAAACCATTCAAAGTTTTAAAATATTAACATTGATTCGACAAAGAGCACAATAAGAAATACCCATCCATACATTTTACACGGGATATTCCAACATTGTGTTGTGACTATCGGCGGTTCCAATAACTTACTTACAGTTAAAGATAGATCGCATCTACGGATTAAGTGCTCGACTGTTTAAATTCAAAACATAGTAACTCCTATTTAACACCAATTTCTGAAAATAAAATTATACCGCGATGCGCTTTCCCGCAAAAAAATCAGTTACCATGTTTTGAATTTAAACAGCCGATACGTCATATTTGACTCTTGCGATCTATCTTTAACTGTAAGTAAGTTATTGGGAACGGCCGTTAGACGGTAAAGCTAGAGTAAGCTATACACCATACAAGTAGTATGGTATGCTATATTGATATCAAGTATGAAAAACATACTCCCTGTTCCCCTGACACTTAGACATAATATGGGTAGCTTCATCGCCATAAGTACATCGACATCACTCATTGACTATAACTGAATATGAAGCCGTAACGTGTTCCCTAGTGAATTAAGTGTGTCGTAGCACGAATTTACGAATTGCTACTCCTGCATGATATTCTGTATGCATTTCAATTACTGCTTGAGTGCCACATGACAATACATGATTATTTAAAATTTTATTTTTAAACCATCCTGGCGTATACTCATAGTTTTTGGAAAACTTACTTTTGCCGACGTTTCAGCTGCGTTAAAGCACCCGTGGTCATGGCTTTTTTTTTTCGTGCGGAAATCCCCTCGGATACCGGAGTCGGAAGGGGAGGTTATGTCGGACTCGAACCGACTAAAACCGCACGCCGACTGTGGGTCGTGGTGCTAGGCCGGAGGTGAGGTTGTCATCGACATACCCCTCGCACCCCGACTGACCCAGGGCCATCCCCGTGGTCATGGCTTGACTGAGTTTTCGCTAAAGATTTCAAAAAAGAAAAAAATATCGCGTGAAGTCCCGAACTGTTATAAACTATATTGAAAATGTAATAAGGTGATTTATTAAACGACTTATTTTTCATTTACTTAATGATAAAATTAACATGGAAGTTCATTGTACACGGACTAAAGAGTCCCCCCCTTAGTCCGTATACAATTTATACATTTTTATTTACAAATATTTTGCTCGTGCCTTACATACTTTTCTGCCATGAAGAATTCCAGGCACACACGCCCGCCTGTAGTTTAAAAACAATCGTGTACTCAGAATTGTTTCACATTGTATGCGGGCGTATTCGGCAGCCTTAAATTTTTTCTTTTATTTCTATAAATATATTTCTAGACCTTTGTAATCCATACTAATATTATAAATGCGAAAGTAACTCTGTCTGTCTGTCTGTCTGTATGTTACGCTTTCACGCCTAAACCACTGTACCGATTTTGATGAAATTTGGTATTGGGGTAGATTAGACCTTGAGAAAGGACATAGGCTATAATATTATAAATGCGAAAGTAACTCTGTCTGTCTGTCTGTCTGTCTGTATGTTACGCTTTCACGCCTAAACCACTGTACCGATTTTGATGAAATTTGGTATAGGGGTAAATTAGACCTTGAGAAAGGACATAGGCTATGTTTTGTCGCGATAACTGACATCCACGCGGGCGGAGCCGCGGGCAAAAGCTAGTAATTTTATACTTGCATTTTACGTTACATACATCAAATTTCTATACCGCGTACCTTTTGATATATTAGGTACCTTTATTCTTCCTTCCTTCCACACTACATGGTGCCGAATAAAAATATTTCCTTTCTTTCTTTCTCGTTCTTTCTTTTTCTTTCTTTCCTTTTCTTTCTATCCTTTTCTTTCTTTCCTTCTCTTTCTTTATTTCTCTTTCTTTCTCTTTCTTTTTCTCTTTTTTCTTTTTGTTTCTTTCTTTCTCTTTCTCTCATATTTGCATTTTACGTTACATCAACATAGTTGCATCAACTTTCTATACCGCGTAGCTTTTGATATATTAGGTACCTTCATCCTTCCTTACTTCCACACTATATGGTGCCGAATTAAAATATTTTCTTTCTTTCTCTTTCTTTCTTTGTCTTTCTTTCTTTCTTTCTTTCTTCCTTTCTATTCAGTCGTAGTCTACCTTACCAGTCACTATCAGATCAATATTGACTAGTAAAGTACTCTAAATCTAATCTTAATTTCGTTTTTTGACCCCCTTACAGTTGACCGATTGTTCTGATATTTGGTACACGCCTCTAGTTTGGACAGTAATACCATATAAATCAATAAAACAACTTAATTTGCTCTTAATACGAGAGTTTTATGACCATTTTGAAACTTCGTCGTCAAGATATTTATGACGCTGACTGTACTTGCTACACAAGATCGTTCTCCCTAGCAGAAGCAGGCCACGGCGGCGGCGGCGCAAAGTGCGCCTCCCCGTACCCGGGGCTAGTTGGGGACACCGAGGTCCCCACAACCCGAAGGGGACCTTCTCGAAAGAGATGATCCTGGGTCTGCCGGGGTGCGAGAGATATGCTTTCGGCAATCTCACCTCCGGCAACCAAAAACCCAAGACGGTGTGCGTTTTAGTCGGTTCGAGTCCGACATAATTGCCTCCACCGGCTCCATGGGGGTGGTATCCCACCCCCCATTGGTGCGCAAAATCCCCACGATAAAAAAAGACACAAGATCGTTCTGATGCTGACTGTACATGACATAGAAAATTGGACAATTGATATAGTTTCAACAATGCAGATATCAAGTATTAATAGGTATCTATTCACAGAGCCACGCAACCATGTTATTCCATAGGCTAACTATCCAAATCGATTTTCATCAATATTAAAATGAAGTTGTAGCTCTTGATTGTCATATATCTACCATTATACGTCTATTGGTCTATTATACCTTCGTACTATTACCCAACGACATATCCGTGTGACTGGTGACAGAGAAAGAATACTAATTTCAGTAGTATAGTATCACTACCCCACCGTATCGTAAGAGGCTACCAACGGAAAAATACGCAGACGATATCGCTGCAAAAGAAGGAAACCAGCGGTATTTCCGAACCAATACGACCTTCAAAGCTTCAAGAAAAGAGCGTACTCTCTTTTAAAATGAGGCAACCCACTTGTGACTCCTCTGGTGTTGCGGGTGTCCATGGGCGGCGGCGATCGATCGATTGGTCTGGTCGTGCCTCGCAGCACGACCAGACCAATGCAAGTACCCATCTTCAAGCATACATATATATGCATTGAGCGGGGATCGAACACGCGCCTTCACGCGCGCTCACTAGCGCTACGCCACAGAGGCTGTCACCGTAATGATGATGATGATTAATGAAATTAAAAGTTTTGTAAATTTTGTATCGAACTTTATTTGGTTGTGGTTTTGAAAATGATTCGCAACAATAATAGTGATGAGATTATGTATGTCGTATTCGATTCGAACCTACTTAAAGTGCACGGTGTTTGTCACAGACCAATATCTGTATGGGTACCTACCCCATAGACCCCAAACACCCTTCGCCACTGACCCAGACGCGACATGTTTTTTTGTTGGAGCTCATTGGCCATAGGGCAAAGTGCTTTCAATTTTAAAAATGAATTATTTAAAACTATAGAAAAGAGGTGCTTGTTAATTTTTATTTCGAAAATTCCCCACATTTTTCCAGATTTTCACAACACAATTCAGAGACAACATTTGAATTTATCATCTTAATCATACGTCTACGCAAGTTTCACGTTTTGAATTTCACAAACTGATTAGGTACTTAAAGGAGAGTGTCATTTGGAACAAAGGTTCTCCTCTTACGGGTTCGTACGGCAGCGTAGTGTGTTCTCCACCGGGAATCGAGCACCACTTGATTATAACGTTGCTCTAAGCCTTCACAAGATGAACAGAACATTTTGCAGGAAGAGTTTCAGAACGATTTTTTTTTGTAATTTTTTTCTAAAGATACATTTTATAACGGAACATTTGACAATTTTGACAGCCTCTGTGGCGTGGCAGTAGTGCAAGCCACTGCCACGCAGGAGGCGCGGGTTCGATCCCCGCTCAGTATAAATATTTCTATGAATGAATATGACTATTTGCATTGGTCTGGGTGTTTCTATTTATAATATGTATGTATTTACGAAAAAAAAGTATCTAAATATGTTTATCCGCATTCTAGATTCCGTAACACTAGCTAGTTAAGCTTACCATGGGTCTAGATAGCGTTGTGTGGAATGTTGTGGAATATTTATTTATCTTGCATAATATTAGACAATCGAAATTCCGTAATTCACTTGACATAGCTCAAACCAATATATTAAAATATATATCAATGGTTCAAACACTTCAAACCATAACAATCGGTGGCTTCCACTTGGCAAGTAACAGTTATCAATGGTATTAACATAAATAATTAACAATGTATTCCGTCTGCAGCAGACGTGGGCGTAGCAGGAAGCTTCGTGCGCCTAGCTGCTACTACGTTTAAAGTATAAACACTAATAATACACCAACTGGTTAGGCAACTACTATAATATATATAGTGTTGTTGAACGGCATAGAATAGATTTCCGAACGATATAGTATATTTAGAGGGCTGTTCCACACCTATGCCGCAGCTTAAAATTATCGACAGCAAATATTTGGGTGCGTGAGAGCGTGTCGAATCTCCCTTTATTCTAAAATATAAAAAGGAATCGCTGAATGTGTTGTTAAGCTCAAATCTCGAGAACAGCTGAATCGATTTCGTTAATTCTTTTTTTTAGAATAGTCCTTGCAGTACCTACAAGGATTGTTCTTCTAGCAAAAAATAATTGCCAAAGAGGTTCTAGATATGTCAAGGGCGAAGTTTTTAATAATTATAATTATGTTACTTTTAGTAGTTTTAATTTAGTCTAAGACTTTCTCCTTTTTTGTTTTCCTTTTATGAGAGTGACTGCGGTTTCATCTTCCAACTAAGCTGTGAACACTTTAGTGCTAGAAAACATTATTTTTGATCAGGCCCTCGATTCTACTAAAGCTAAACCACTGTGGTGCCGCAGTTACTGCAAAAAATTACATTAAATTTGAGACTTTATTTCTATACCCTAAAATCCAAAATGAAATGAAAACAGTTTCATTACAAATTTTCAATTACTCTGCAAACATTTAATTTTGAACTTTACGCACATCGCTTTAAAGTCTATTATTTAATGCCATTGGCGGTGGCAGCACAATGGTTTGGCTTTGGCAGAATTGAGGCCCAGGACGTACGTCGCAGATTTTGCATACCTATTTCTGTATTAAATGGTATGCCAAAAACTAATCGAAGTACTGACCTACATTATATCATTAGACACATCCCACATACGCTCAAGCTGTGAAATGAATTCCCTGCTGTGGTTATCCCAAGAGGCTACAATATAGGACTCTTTTAGAAGGGCATTAGAAGGTTCTTACAGGGTTAGTGTGACTCCCTCCTGTGAGTAATTTTGTAGGATATTATTTTTACGAATCCTAAAATGTATTTACAACTCGTGCGAGTTAACATGGCACCTGGCTCAATCAAGTGACGTTTAAAGTACTGACTGCAAAAGAAATTTTGAATTTTCGAGGGCGCTATATAATGAAGCAAGAGTAGTATGTCAGGATCGTAGCAAATGGAGATCCGTGATCTCTGCCTACCCCTATGGGAAACAGGCGTGATTTTATGTATGTATGTATGTATGCTATATTTTATTAGATAAATTTCTTAAATTCTTTAATATTGATTAAAATAATTAATAGATTTCTGATCGTAAGATTAAAAAATAAACAATATTCATGGCATGTTTTTCTTATAATAAGCTTGTGTTATACTTACATTGTTGTAAAGCTGAAAATATAACGTATTACAGGTTTATTCAATAAAATCACTGTTGGTGAAACTACTAGACATTTTTTATTTCTAAAAATGAAATTATTAATATAAATATATTGATGAAATGTTATCCCAATAAAATGTTGTGATTGTTTATCTGTACAATTTTCACATCCTTGTATTGCACCCCTTATTATTAAACCAGGTTAAAGCTATTTTTATCGGAAAGGATATCAGAGATCACAGCAGTGACTAAACATGCCAAATTATAAAAGGACATAATAATTTTATTAGCGTCATTTCCTTCAGTGGTAGTTTACTGCCTAAATTATGACAGTACACGTGCATACTAAGAGGGAAAAAGTCCTATTCATTATTTTTATAACATTATATTGATGGATTAGTTTAGTTTCTACTACGGTGATGATTACCGCCGTTGTAATAAGATTCTATATTGATAATGAGATTTATTGAAAGTGTGGATGCATGTTTGTTAGGTATTTAATCAAACCACACAACGGTAGAACGAATCTGGATGAAATTTGGCAGAGATAGAGAATTAAAAAAAAAGGAATACTTCATAATCCAATCACTTCAATTCGAAAGATCCAAGAAATTTATACTAATATTATAAATGCAGAACATAGTAAATCTGTATGTTATAAAGTATTATGACGAAAACTCAATAAAATAAATCAATATAAATGTTCCAAATGTAACAATAACAAAACTCTACAAAATCTGATAGTAAAAACTACGATATTAAAATGTATAACAGTCACTGTGATGCCGACGCTACTGCGGGACGAGAGCGGGGCATCGCGCGGAGAAGTGGGAGGAGGGTTGTTTGCAAGGCCAGGTGCCATGTTAACTCGCACGAGCTGTATGTATCTCTTTATACAAAGAGTCGGGTCTTTGTGCAAATTTGTTAAAAGGGACCTAAGTGGCCACATTTCGCCAACTACTTATGATTTTCGATCCTACGTAGCAGGGGGGAGAACCTATTGCCGACCAGCGACCAGGGCCTCGAGCCTCGATTCCTTGATTCTGTTAAAGCCATTAAAACATTAGCCTTCTAACCTAACCTATCCAAAACGTTTTTTGACAATTGGACCAAATGCGTATTTGACCAAACGTGACTAAACACTATTATTGTGGTGCCATCACCAGTGTAAAAAACAGCATTAAATAATATTATATTATAGACTAGCTGTGCCCGCGACTTCGTCCGCGTGGAATGTACTTAATAAAAAAAATATTATTTTTTTTGTTTTTGGCATTTTTTTTTTAGCCTAAGTTACTCCTTATTACATAAGCTATCTGCCAGTGAAAGTCCCGTCCAACCAGCCGTTCCAGAGATTAGCCAAAACAAACAGACAGACAGACAGACAGACAGACAGACAGACAGACAAAAAATTTAAAAATATATATTTTGGTATGTGTACCGTATATACATTCATATGCATGTAGTAGAAAGCGGTTATTTTAATATTACAAACAGACACTCCAATTTTATTTATTTGTATGTATAATTTAAAAATATATATTTTGGTATGTGTACCGTATATACATTCATATGCATGTAGTAGAAAGCGGTTATTTTAATATTACAAACAGACACTCCAATTTTATTTATTTGTATAGATTTTAAATTTTAATTTTTTTAAATGACTTTTTGCAGAGTAATTGAAAATGTGTAATGAAACTGTTTCATTCATTTCATTTTGAACTTTAAGCTTATAGAAATAAAGTATTAAATGTAATATCATTTTTTGCAGTGACTGCGGCACCACAATTGTTTAGCTTTTGTAGAATCGAGGGCCAGCAGTCAGGAGCGTTTCCTGTCGGATGGAGAACAGCGTTATTCCTTAGTCGCCTTCTACTACATCCACACGAAACCAAAACCACCAGAAACCAATACGGAACGGTCCGGGGGCGAGTCCTCCCTCCCGAGGAGAGCCAGACCGTAAGAGATGGCCCTGGGTCAGCCGGGGAGCGAGGGATATGTCGAAGACAACCTCACCTCCGACCTAGCACCACGGCCCTGAGTCGGTGTGCGGTTTCATATAGTCCGAGTCCGACATAACCTCCCCTTCCGGCTCCGGAGGGGAGTTCAGCACGAAAAAAAACGAACCAAAACGGTAAATAGGTCTATTGAAAATGATGTGGTCTTAGAAGAACAATCTTCATGCACAATGTACAATGTACTTATCAATCTCAGTCCTGCGGTTTCATTCCTAATTTCCGACAAGTTGCTTTTGCCAACACTAGCAATAACTAAGTAAGTTGGGCTCTAACTAATGACCTTCTATTTCAGTGCTGGCACTTCTAATTCAGTTCCCGGCACGTACCATTCACGACACGTGTGTTAAACACTGCTCATGTAAAGTAACTAGCTGTGAAGTGTCGCCTACGTATACCCTAGTAACCCGCTTCACAAAGCTTTATGGTATTCAACTTCGAATGGCTGTGAAACCATAAAATGCTTTCTAGAATGTTGATATAGAATTGCAGTGAAATGTAAAAGGAGTGTATTAGTTTTTATTTATTGTCTTCATTCAAAATTCGTTTCATAAATAATTCTTAATTAATTTTATTAAAGAAACTTCATACACAACTACACTTTTGTTCGCATTGGTAATATAATATGCATAGACATCTAAAACTCGTGTCAATTTTCAACTACTATGACATTATTAGTAGATAATATATCAAAATATGCAATGATGATAAAAAGCCCTGGCTTCTAATGTGTATAGCTTCTATTGTGTTGAGTGAATACAAAAATTAAAAAGTTATGTTATATCGTAATGCGTTCTCCAGTATATACATTCATCTATGTTAACCGCTTAATACAATTATTTATTTATTCTATATACTACCATACAGATTGCTACCAATGCAATGGCAGTAGATATTAAAATTAACATAATTAGAATGCAATTAATCAATATAGGTAGGTAAGTAATTTAATAAAAAAGAACGCATTTATTCGAGTAAAAAGTATTTCACATGGGGTAGGTACTTGGCAAAGCAGCCAATTAACGGTAGCACAGCATTTTACTAGGATAATGAGTAGGGTTGGATATAAGTACAAAAGCATAATATGAGGATGAGGATAGACTGAATAATTACGTATTAGGTATATTATAAAGTACAGAGAAGTTTCAAGATTCGTAGCAAAGCATCGTCTTTTTTTTCACAATGTTATGAGCCTTTTGCGGACTTTGACTGTACATAAGTATCTAGTTACATTAATTACCTACTAAATGTCGAATAGAATATCTTCCACTTATTATTTATCGCTATCAAGTCAATACTACAGCTACCCATTTAGTACCAATTCTTTATGGTGTTTATAGTGAAAAGCAACTAATTATCTATTTGTTCTCACACGTTTAAATCGTGCTCTCCGAGACACGACCAAACCAATGCAAATAATACAGCTAGCTACCTTAAACTCCCGGTTAAATCCTCGATAATTTAGTGATTGTATTTATCGATTACACCATAACCACATGTGTACCTATACGAACATAATGCAAACGTTTAACTGAACAATGGCGCCCCAGGCGTGGACCGATCATCGATTTAGATATGACGCTGTAAACAGCTCCGTATGGTATCGGTATGGGTTAAGGCGAAGGTGTTTGACAGGTTTAGGAATGTATCGTATAGGAACTATCGTATAGGACTACAATAGCACGTACGCACAATAACACGCATAGTTCTGGAGCGTCAGTGAAAAGTGATACATCTCGAGTTATATTACTTATTATTTTTTTTCATATAGAAGATCTATAAAAAAATATCTATTTTTGGCTCTTATCCCCGTATCTCTAGGGTTTAAAATGAGCGAGTTGATTTGGTGCATAATGATATAACTGAACGTTTTTTCACCAATTCAATTGTGTAAAATAATACTTTTAAAATCATATCAAATTGAACTAAACAATGTTTTTTATTTCTGTATTGTATAATGATACAAATGGAATTAACGAGTTTAACACAATGTAGATGTATACATTAGAATTAGTGCATTGTAATATAAGTACACTTCCATTAATATACATTTCAAATTTACTCATACATTGGTTCGTGAAAAGTGATACAATTATATTTATGACGTAAAAAAACAAATAAATTTTAATAAAGTTATGTGTAAAATTATACAATTCTTAGAGAATCAATTAACACCATGATATATTACAATCATTAAATGTGTCGAGTGATATAGCCAAATTAGTATCAATATAAATACAATGTCGGTATACGTGTCTAATAATACAATTATAGTTGTACCAAAATCACAAGCTTATTCAAATATTGTCATCATCTAAATTTAAGTAAAAAGTAATACAAATTCTCAGCAAACACCTCCCGCGATCGCCTTCCCGCCTTGAACTGTGTGAACGGGAAGGTAATATTATGATACAAGAAGGAATACCCAAGTGAAAGAGGAATAACGTTGTTTAGTGATGCGACCGAATCGCCAGTCTCGGTTCGACGTTCTTCACGGCGCACAATGCTTATGGTATGTAAGTTGTATCATTATACACAAAATACGTAAAATTTTTATTAGCATTATTTTATTAGTATTTGATACAAGTTCTATGCAAATGAAAATAATAATGCTATTTAAGTAAAGTAAATTAATGTAGCATTCAATTATAAAGATCATAAGCTTTTTTTTATAAGGGATACGTAAATTTGACTTCACCTCGCCTGATGGTAAGCTAAAGGCAAAGTCTCGGACCATGAGGAAGGAGGAAGTAACCATGTACCATGTTGACAGTGGTGGCACTCAGCTTGACGGCCTCATCAGATGCCATTTCACGCCCCGCTTAAAGGACCCGGGACTATAGGAAGAAGGAAGTAGGAAGGAAGGAAGGAAACACGTGAGCTGGCAGGGAGTTCCAGGTCTTAATGGTGCGGCATAGGAATGAGTTACTGAAACGCTTGGTTCTAGAAGTTATATTCTGCACCATATACGGATGGCATCTTAGTCCTGTATGTGTTGTCCTGTGAAGGAAAGGAGAGGTTGGGACTAAATTGTAAGAGCTCATCAGAACATTCACCATGGTATATACGGTAGAATACTGCCAAACTCTACTCATCTGCAAAGGCTCGAGGGTGTTCGTGACCTCAGGATTCACAATAATGCAGACCGCACGTCGCTGCAACCCGTCGAGAGCATCTAGTAAGTACTTTGTTGAGCCATCCCAAAGATGCGGGCAGTATTTCACGCAGGAACGAATTTGAGTCTTGTACAGAAGACACCGCTGCTCCAGCGTGAAAAAATGTCTCAATCTGTTCAGGACTCCGAATTTACGCGAGGCTGTTTTGATGATGCTCTCGATATAGCTTTTGTTATTCAGTTTGCAGCGAACATCCACACTAAGGAAATTGAGGTTATCCTGCAGTGGCAGTGGCGTGCTCTGAAGGGTGGGAAGGGGAAGGAAAGAAGATACCTTTGCTGTAAACACACATGCCTGCGTCTTCTTGCCATTGAAGTCGACCAGTTTCTCAACGCCCCATTGAGAAATGTGGTTTAGGATCCGGTCCAGCTCAGTGACAAGCAGCTGCCTTTTTTCCGCGATATCAGACGGCTTGGCCGCAATATGTGCGTGATAACTCCCGTGTAAAGGTGCTGTCGTCTGCATAGCAATGAATGCTACCGTTAGAAAGCATGTCATTGATATGCAGAAGAAAGAGAGTGGGAGATAAGATAGAACCCTGCGGCAAGCCAGCATTTACCTGCAAGAACTCCGAAGCTCGTCCGTCATAAAGACGCGAATAAGGTGCCCCTGCAGTAAGCTTACAACCCATTTGCACAGTCCAGGAGGCAGGCCAAAGGCTGGTAGCTTGGAAAGAAGCGATTTGTGCCATGTTTGTATGATTTTCTCGACGCGCCGGCCTTCGGTGTACACTTGGATAGAACCAAGATAATTTTCAACGAACATGTTGCACCGAAACCGTTTGCCATCGAAGGGGTGACGCACGAAGTTGTGCAAAAATATGTATACCTGGGCCAGGTAATCCAGCTCGGTAAAAACAACTTCAAGAAAGAACTAGCCAGAATGATCGAACTTCGTTGGGCAGCATTTCGCAAACTACGTCGAGTCTTCTCTTCTCCCCTACCGCAATGCCTGAAAACAAAAGTCTTTGACCAGTGCGTCCTACCTGTTATGACTTACGGTGCCGAAACGTGGACACTGGCGGTAGGGCTAGTCTATAACCTAAAAGTCGCGCAGCGGGCTATGGAGCGAGCTATGCTTGGAGTTTCTTTGAAGGATAGAATTCGAAATGAGGTCATCCGACACAGAACCAAAGTTACCGACATAGCTCGCAGAATAAGCAAGCTCAAGTGGCAATGGGTTGGCCACATCTGTCGAAGGACCGATGGCCGTTGAAGCAGACGAGTCCCAAAGTGGAGACCGAGAGAAAGCAAAAGGTAGGATACCCCCTAGCCAGATGGACTGACAACCTGAAAATTGATTAATTGATTAGCTAATTGATTAATTGATTGATTGTACATCATTACTAGTAGCTGTCAACGATTCTACGCAACTGGGTGACATAGAACATAAGTTCCTCGTTCCCGGAACCTTGTGCCTATTATTTCACTAGTAGTACTACCTATATACTTAAGTAATATCAATATACACGTTGATATGTTCAGTTGTATCATCTTAACCGTACTTTGTATCAAAGTACACATCATATTTTTATAAACTCTAGAGGTGTCTAATGATATGAATGTGTTTTTTCTAACAAATTTATAATTAAACGCTCAATACAACTCACTATTACTTAAATGAATAATATTTATTTCAACACTTTCTATTTTTTCATTTGTATAGAGCACAACAATAGAATGAAAAAAAATTGTACCATTTGTCACGAAACCTATAGACAATGTGTAAAGTAAATCAAGTTAATTTGTATTAATAGTCACGAAATTGTTTAATAAATGTTTGATGTGTTTATTGATATAACTGTATATTTTCATAAATTATAAAAAAACTATACATATAAAGCCTCAAATTCGGTCATAAAAACCTTCGCTATTATTGTGTCTATTAATAGCAGTAGCATGTTTTTATTTTAATTCACTGTAAAATGAGTGACAATTTTTTAAAACTTCAAACTGCATTTTCTCAAAACTATGATTTTCGAGATAAATCACTTTTCACTGACAGTCCAGAGTTATACCACAGTCTAACGATTCATACTACATACAGTCAGTCAACGAAGCCGTCTAGACAGAGCAATCGTGCGGGGGGAGAGGGGTGGTGGGGGACGGGGTATTACTCGGTATGCCCATACATTTTACTCGGTACTAATGATTCAGGGCTGTCTCATTTGTAATCACACTAATCACGTGTTTAATTTTTTTCATGAATCATTTTGTTTGTTAAAATGTTTTTTTTTCGTTTTCTATATTTAGCGATCCAAGATGGCGGACACGACATTTTCACAAAAATCGATATGGGTATCGTTTTCAGGGTTTTAGGGGACGCCGATTACGAATATATCATCCATTTAGCGATCCAAGATGGCGGACTCGAAATTTTCACCAAAATCGATATGGGTATCGCTTTCAGGGTTTATGGGGTCGCTGATTGTGAATATAACATCCATTTCGCGATCCAAGATGGCGGACCCGAAATTTTCACCAAAATCGATATGGGTATCGCTTTCGGGGTTTTTGGGGTCGCTGATTGTGAATTTATCATCCAATTCGCGATTCAAGATGGCGGACTCGAAATTTTCACCAAAATCGATATGGGTATCGCTTTCAGGGTTTTTGGGGTCGCTGATTGTGAATATAACATCCATTTCGCGATCCAAGATGGCGGACCCGAAATTTTCACCAAAATTGATATGGGTATCGCTTTCGGGGTTTTTGGGGTCGCTGATTGTTAATTTATCATCCATTTCGCGATCCAAGATATCGGATTAAAAATTTTCACCAAAATCGATATGGGTATCGTTTTCAGGGTTTTTGGGGTCGCTAATTACGAATATGTCACCAATTTAGCAATCCAAGATGGCGGACTCGAAATTTTCACCAAAATCGATATGGGTATCGCCTTCAGGGTTTTTCGGGTCGCTGATTACGAATTTATCATCAATTTAGCGATCCAAGATGGCGGACTCGAAATTTTCACTAAAATCGATATGGGTATCGTTTTCAAGGTACTCGGGTTGCTGATTACGAATATATTATTCACTAGCTTTTGCCCGCGGCTCCGCCCGCGTGGATGCCGGTTATCGCGACTAAACATAGCCTATGTCCTTTCTCAAGGTCTAATCTTCCCTTATACCAAATTTCATCAAAATCGGTTCAGTAGTTCAAGCGTAACAGACAGACAGACAGACAGACAGACAGACAGACAGGCAGAGTTACTTTCGCATTTATAATATTAGTATGGATGTAGCGATCCAAGATGACTGGATGGATGATATATTCGTAATTAGCAATCCCGAAAACCTCGTAAACGATACCCATGTTGACTTTTTTGGAAAATTTCAAGTCCGCCATCTTGGATCACTAAATGGATTTTATTATTAGTCACCCCGAAAACTTAGACTTCTTTTTTAATTTCAAGTCCAATATCTTTGATAGTCGTTAAAATGGTCGTCAATTCCGATATCAGACAATTGCCGGCAGGTAATCATTCGATGGGAAACTGTCGACTTCCAACTGATCGTGTGTAGCCGCAAAACTGACAGCAGGGAATGGCCGGCAGGCCAAAATCGCTTTCGTGGGTGCTTTCAATTTAGGACTACAGGCCGCCCGATATGCTCTGAAACTGCAGGCGGACTGATCGTGGATAGGCTCCTTAAGAATATATCATCAATTTAGCGATCCCGGCGATTAGCGAAATTTCATCGAAATTAGAACCCGAACCCAAACCTGAACCCGAATCAAAAATTTAAATTGAAATTGAAATCGAAACCGAAACCGAAATCGAAACCGAAACCGAAACCGAAACCGAAACCGAAACCGAAACCGAAACCGAAACCGAAACCGAAACCGAAACCGAAACCGAAATCGAAATCCAAAAACTCACGAGTTAAAATATTACATTTGCTTGATCATAATTGGTTGAGTAGAACCGGAGATATAAGCAAAAGTCGCAATAGCCGACATCCATGCGAGCGGAGCCGCGGGCATCAGCTAGCAATTTATATTAGCGTGAGTTGATGTGCCTTGACAGACAAAGAAATCAAAATAGGGGCTATATATAAAATGTTACAGAAAAATTAATTATAGGTAAATGAAAACTGAAGTGACAACCCTGACAAAACTGCAAAAGGCGGCATTTCCGCAAACATCAAACGCGATGAACTACTGTAAGATCCCTCGTTATACTGTGGTTATACTGTGACAATTGAGGGTACAGTCGTGCGAGACGGTCCATGCTCCTGGAGTGGGAGCGGCGGCTGGCCAATCCCACGGCTGGCAGAAGGACCGTCGAGGCGATCCGTCCTGTCCTCAGAGACTGGATGGACAGATCGCGGGGGTCGGTAACGTTGTGTGAATGTGACCCCCTTTCCCTCCCACAGCGCCGCAAGAGAACCGGGGCTCGGAGGAGGCGGTACCACCAACTCCTCCCCCCCTAACCGGGCCGGGCAGTAGACGCGGGGGCGTCTGCTGCCCTTACATAGGCCTCGAGGTTGAAGGCGCACGTCGTGTCGCGTGTGCCTTGCCTAGGCGAGTGGCAGAAGGACTCCTCTTCTGCCGCACCAGAGATGGGCCTACCGTGGATCAGCGGCGGGCGACCCACACGACGATGGCGGAAGATGTTGTTCCCGCCATCGTCGATATGTGGTGACGACGGACACCGTGGTGGTTTAGTGGGTAGTCTGGCCTCCTTCGAGGCTAGGAGTCCCACACGAAGCCCGCTCCCTGCCCCCGTGGGGGGTGAGCGAAGTGCTTAAAAGCATTCCACCACGTAAAAAAAAAATAAAAAAAAAAAAAAAAAGGGTACAGTCGTGCGTCGGAAATATCATGACAACAAACTCCCAAAATGATCCTAAAACTGAGGTATTACAAGCTTTTTTTTCCGTGCGGAAATCCGGATAAAGTCGGATCCGGAAGGGGAGGTTATGTCGGACTCGAACCGACTAAAACCGCACGCCGACTGAGGGTCGTGGTGCTGGCCGGGGTGAGAATAGAATATAATGTATACTAGCTTTTGCCCGCTCCACCCGCGTGGATGTCGATTATCGCGACCAAACATAGCCTGTGTCCTTTCTCAAGGTCTAATCTACCCCTATACCCTCATCAAAATCGGTCAGTGGTTTAGGCGTGAATGCGTAACATACAGACAGACTACTTCCGCAATATATAGAAAGAATTACTTCCGCACTTTTAATATTAAGTACGGATACGTACATGAGCATACATCATCATCCTTGCATTAATCCCGGTCGCATCCGGAGGTTTGAGTTTATCTCAGAAACCGGGGACCGTTTTCCCAGCCTAACTGCGTAGCGGCTAAACTTCGATACTTTTGGTGAAGCGACGGCTCCACCCGCGTGGACTAAGGGGAACTAATCATAGCTTATATCCTTTCCGAAACTTTTAGTTCAACGGTTAATGCGTGAAAACGTAACAGACAGACAGATTGTATGGTATGTATTATTTTCTCAAATACACATAATATTGTTAAAATAAAATTACCGTCATCGATCATTTGGAATTCATGCCATTTATTAAATACTAGCTGACCCGGCAAACTTCATACCACCAATATTTTTCCGCCCGCGTGGCGTTCGGTCCCTTTTCCGCTGCACCATCTACTATATTAAGCATGTATTATACATATAAACCTTCTTATTGTTTTACTCTATCTATTAAAACCGCATCAAAATCTGTAGCGTAGTTTTGAAAATATAGATAGATAGATAGATAATTCTTTATTGCACACCAATATCATTACGGATAATATTGTACATAGTTACAGTTATAGTTAAATGCACAATGGGCGGCCTTATCACTTAAAGTGATTTCTTCCAGGCAACCTTAGGATGGACAGGAATGAAAGTATGTAATATAAGTGAGTGTTGGTGTAATTTGTTTACAAATATAAAGAGTATGTTACATGAATAATTACATAGTATACAAACACGATATATAGATAAATAGATAAATAAAATGTGAATGTGAGGAGTTTTCAACGACTATGCTATAGAAAGATAATAAGTCTTTACCATGTTTTTAAAAATATTTATAGATTGAGCCTCTCTAATTTTTACCGGCAATGCATTCCATAGGCCAATGGCCTTCACAGTAAAAGATTTGCCATAGTAAACAGTAGAGTGCGCTGGTAATCCTAGCGTCAAGTTTCTAGACGGCCTCAAGGATCTCTCATGTGTGTCATGGAGAAATGTAAAACGTTCTTTGAGATACATGGGAGTAGATGGATTGAAGAGAATGTTATATAATAATGACAAAATATGAGCATTCCTGCGAAGACGAATTGGGAGCCACTTGAGTCTGTCACGGAATTCGGAAACGTGATCATATTTACGTAAGCCAAATATGAATCTGATGCAAAAATTTTGAAGTCGCTCAAGCTTATCAAGTTGCTCCTCAGTAAGATCAGGATAGCTGACATCGGCGTAATCTAGTACAGGAAGAAGGAGAGATTGAGCAAGTGAAATTTTAGTGGAAGTTGGAAGGAAATTCCGTAACCGCCGCAAAGCCCCTGCTGATGCAAAAAGTTTCCGACTTGTTTCTTGGAGTTGAAGTCTCCAGGATAGGGTACTGTCAATAAGGATGCCAAGATTTTTTACATTAGTGTTAATTGGTAAAACAGCTCCTGCAAATTGGACTTGCGGCATTTGTGACCAGTTAATTCTAGAAACCATCTGCTGACCACCTACTACAATTATTTGTGTTTTTGTTGGATTCACCATCAGTCCATAATTGTTACTCCATTCGGAAATATGCTCCAGGTCCATGTTAATCGTAGCAATGGCTGTAGTTAAATCACTTGATGGAACTTGTGTATATATTTGCAGATCATCGGCGTAAAGGTGGTAGGATGAAACAAGTTTTTTAGTGATGGAATTTATAAATATCGCGAAGAGTAAGGGAGATAAAACGCCACCCTGTGGTACGCCAGCTGTAGTACTGCACCATGAAGAATAGGATTCTTCAATGCGTATACGTTGCCGGCGACCAAACAGGTAACTACGAAGCCATTCAATAGCCGTTGGAGATATGTTAATAGAGCTGAGTATACCAAGCAGGATGTGGAAATCTACAGTATTAAACGCATTACTGAAATCAAGTAAAGACAATAAAGTAAGTCTACCACCATCCATGCCCTTTCTTATATCATCAGTAATCTTAACCAGTGCCGTGCTAGTACTGTGTCCACGTCGGAAACCAGATTGAAAGGGGTTTAGAAGTTCATTTTTATTTAGAAAAGAACTAAGTTGAGTGTGGACGAGTCGCTCAAAGGCTTTGGAAAGGAATGGAAGGATAGATATCGGACGGTAATCAGTAAATGAGCATGGCTTGGATTTCTTCGGTAAGGGAATTATTTGAGCATCCTTCCACGCAGACGGGAAAGCGCCGCAGGATAAAGAATGATTAAAAATATGGCAGAGAATGTGTACGATCTCATCAAGAATAGGTAGTATCATATTCCTGCTGACACAATCGTTGCCCACAGCATTGGATGAGATTGCTACTATGCTCTTTTTAACATCACAAGCGGTCAATTGATCGAAGACAAAAGGCGGATATTTAGGAGTTGGAATAGATGAAAGATGTTGTAATGTATTTGTTTTCGTAGCCGCATCAAAATCGGGCGAAGAAGAGAAGTGTACATTGAGTGAATTGATGTCTAAGTCTTTAGGAATAGAATCTGAACGTGATTTCCCAACTCCTAATGTATTAAGAAATTTCCAGACTTTGGCTGGATCTCCATTCTCAATCGAGGTATGAATGTGTTGGCGTTGCGCATTCCTACACACCTTGTTGCAGTGGTTTCTAATGGTCACATATTTATCCCAATTTGCTTCCGTGGAACGAAACTTATACCTGGTCTTGGCTGCTGCTTTTTTAGATAGAAGATTTTTTATATCCTGAGTAAGCCAGGGTGCAGGTAAACGTTTCAACTTAATTGGTCGCATGGGTGCGTGTATGTCATAAAGCTGTGTTATTTTAGATGTTAAGATATTCACTTTAGTATCGATGCAATTTGTCATTAAAAGATCGTCCCAGTCTATCTTAACAACATCTTCGTGGAGCTTTTTTGGAACAATGGCGTTGAAATTGCGTTGTAAAATAATTTTAGGTTTTGGTTTGGGCGGTCGGATCCGGTAGGAAAGATAGATTAAGTCATGATAAGAGAAGGCATCAGCATTGTACTGACCATGTTGGGCTACATGATTGGGTGAAGAGACTAAGACTAGATCGAGAAGAGATGGGATACAGTTAGGAAAGTGGTGAGTGGCATTAAGAGGAAGAATGGATAGATTACAAGATTCTGTAATGCGCCGAAAGGAAGAAGAACGTGAGTTATTGAGTAGAAGGCAGGTATTGAAATCTCCCATTATGATGACATGCTCTACGAGCAGTACGAGAGTAGGCACGAATGTTTCCAGCATATCTTCAAAAGCCTCAAAATAGTCCAGGCGTTTTGATGGTGAATAGTATGCACCAAGTAAAACTTTTGTATGATTGAGTTTCAGCTCAAGGAGTAAATATTCACCGGAGTTTGATGATGGTGGTTGTGGTGAGATATCAACAATTGTGAAGGGAATTTGAGACCGCAGGTATATGGCCACACCACCGTAACCATCACCGGTGTTGCTCGTACGATCATTCCTGATAAGCTGAAAACCTGGCAGAGAGTAAGAAATAGTTGGGAGACAGGGTTTCAACCAGGACTCAGTGACCACAATAGCATGTGTATATTTTAAATTAAATATAAGCGTACATAGGAACAGATGGACGCGGAAAGCCACTTTGCTTTATACTCGTACTATGTAGTGATGTTACCTTGTGTATGTATTCGATACAACTGAAACTACCAATCTCAACAATATCACATTCGTGTATACTTTAAAACACATCCAAAACATGTTCACTCAGACCCTCACCTTAAGTAGACGAGACTCATAATATTATCTGCTCGGTCTCCGGTCTCCACCTGATCTAGATAAACTTGTAATACCAGCTATATTAGACTGCTACTTTAGGAGCATACTTACTAGGTACGGTGGTTATAATACATATTGTCGAGATTATTATTACATTTTTACTGACCCGTTCCGGCTTCTCCCGGGAAATTTTCGTATTCCATATTTGATAGTGACCTAAATGACGAAATTTCTATACAAACGTTTATCACCCTCTGAGTAGTTAAAACTATTTCTTGCTATTCGAATAGATCGGGAAAAATTAAATGCTCAAGTGGGATTTGAATCCACAACCTTTCCCTTACAGGGGTTATGCTCTTCCAAGTTCCAACTGAGCTTATTGAGCAACTGAGCTTATTAATCACTTCAAATTTCCCTTCTCTTTATATCCGTCTTTAAGGTACCAAATTTCATCAAAATCGGTTCAGTGGTTTAGGCGTGAGACAGGCAGAGTTACTTTTGAATTTATTATAAATGCGAAAGTAACTCTGTTTGTCTGTATGTTACTGTACGTTAAAACGGTAAATATCTCATTGACTCTAATAACAATTATAGTGACCAATGTGACCATGACAGATTGAATAGATCCCTACCTATATAATTAAATAACCAGAAGTAGGTATCAATACGTTTTAGAATGTAAGCCTATTGGCAGTTTGGCACAATTGAATGTTGTAAGTCAACATGCAGCTGTTCGCTCTGACCTATATGTGGCCAGGGTCACACAGACTTTATAGTAAACGTATCTACTATGACTCATAAGTATTCTGCTATGACGTGCGTAGTTTTTGACGGCCTGCACCTACCTACGCTAAAATATTCTCAACAAAAATATGGTTCTAAAATGGAAGCGTATTCAATTTTATACGCCGTTATTTTCAACTTTCCATTTGAACTAACTTCAAAATGATAATAAATGACACAGCGGCACAGCGGCGTACCTATACGGTGGCGGCATAATTACGTTTAGTTTCAAAATAAAGGTACTTTTAAAAGTTTTCACGAATGCATTGTCTTGGAAAAAGAAGATTTTTTTTCATATCCGAACTGTGGTGGTAACGAGAAATTATTTTTTGACTTTACGTAAACGAAGAATACATTTTTTCTTGTTACCAGTAGAAAAAATTGTAAATAGTGCATGTCTAAAAAATGTGTCTTCTTGTTTCTATAGATCTAAAGTAAAGCCAACGAGACGAGAGAAAAGAGGTAAACAAAGCGACCGTTACTGAGTTATGTTGCGATAACTAGCGATTATTTTCTCTGTCCTTGTCGCACATATCACACGTCCGCGACAATGGCCGAAAGACAGCTGTTGTTACGCGTTTCGTAGTAAAGGAAAGCTTTCAGCACAGTGCGGTTCTAAACTGTCAGATCCGCCATCTTATGAGCAATTTAATTCCTGTCTGGAACGCACTTGAAGTGATACGTAATCTCTTATCAATCTCTATTATCAAATAAAAAAGTTTGGAACCGCTGAAACATTGTTTACCTTTTTTCTCTCACTTCGTCGGCTTTACTTTATACGGCAACGTCCTCGCCGTCGAATTACTTACTCTCATAGCTAGCGACCATTTAGTAATAATATTTATGGCGAATCAAGGTGGTTCTATAGGTACCTGTGAAACGCACGTAAATTGAAATCACACTTACCCTTTTACACCAAAAGACATAAGTACTTCTGGTCGCAGCAAGCCGGTGCCAGCCAGCACGAGTCAGCAATGGACGACGCGTGCCATTGCGATATAGTTTTAAAGCGGGGAATTCACTATCAGACTGCCCGCGGGCCACCTTTTTTTTTCTTTTTCGTGCGGAAATCCCCTCGGATACCCCCCTGCCGGAGCCGGAAGGGGAGGTTATGTCGGACTCGAACCGACTAAAACCGCACGCCGACAGTGGGTCGTGGTGCTAGGCCGGAGGTGAGGTTGTCATCGACATATCCCTCGCACCCCGGCTGACTCAGGGCCATCCCTTGCGGTCTAGCTCTCCTCGGGAGGGGGGACAACGGTGTCCCCGAGCCCGCGGGCCACCTGACCCGGACCTAAGTCTGTCCTGTCTGTCGCTTACATAAGCTTACGTTAGTATGTAATAAGCTTATGGTCGCTTGCCCTTATTGACAACACACTTAATACACTCATTAAATTTAGTCTATTGGAGAGCTGCAGTTAGGTACAACACGATGGCAGCCACGGGCCGACGGGGGCACCACTACCAGACGGTAGTAAATTCCCCGCTTTGCACAGTGGCTTGATGGAAAGAGATCAATGAGACCATGCGGGTTTTATACACCCAGTCTGAGATTTGTATATCCATTTAACAAAGTAAATAAGTACTCTATTTCATGGAGACATAAAGTCCAATTTTGTACTGACAAATATTTCAATTCTCGCCTTGCACATCCACGCTACCTGACTCGAAGATCGATATTGAGATGGTAGTATTGCCCCGCAGAACTATAACGATGTTCACTTTTATTCAGAGATTGTTTTTCATCTATTTCGAATATCAAAATAGTAGGTACTAATACCATATTGGCATCAGTAGGGTTAGAATCAATCAGAAAATCAATTTCATTTATTCTGTTTAGGCACATAAAAAGCACATAAGTAAGAACGTCAAAATTGTACATTGATGAATGGAATGTTAAGAATAATAAATAAAATATGTAAATCATTTAAAAATGATTCTTTCGCTGGTTCGGTAGATTGGTTCTACTGAGAATATTGTTTAAACTCTCTTGGTTAACCCTCTTGAATTATTTTTATAACCACAAATCTCCAATTACGCAAATTATGTAACTGCCTTAGTTATTCAAACTTTAATGCAATGGTGGCTTTATCCTTACTTTTCTCTAAGTCTAACTTTATTACTTAGACAATACTACGCCGTTTAGTTTTTTTTTCGTTGACTGCACAACGCGAATATTAAAACTGAATTCATGGCATCCATAACAATTAAGTATGATCCAAGCGTATAATGTTGCAGCCAACCAGCATAATCAGCCGTTCCATCAACCGCCTAGCCTCTTTACGAAACACCGTTCAAAAAATAATATGCAGACGTAGGTAATAAACTGGCTGGATAATGCTTAGGCTTTTCCTACGGTAGGGTATCACCTAAAAATAAGAGAGCAAGTTAGTGATAGGTTTATTGAGAAAAGTAGCGCAATCCGACTTGGATGTTTTAAAAACTTCCATGCATGCGCGGTCCAAGGTAGGGGGGGTCACGAGGGATATGTCCCTGCCCCTCTTCGGCCTCTAATCGTGCATTTAAAATCTCACAGTAGCAATCTCACCTTTCACAGCTAATGTCCCAGAGATAGCGTGCAATTTTAGTGGGTTTGAATCCGACATAACCACCTCCGGCTTGGGGTGTTCGTATTGACCCCCCCCCCCCTCCCCTCCCCTATATTTCTGCTGTGATGGCGCCTGTTTCTACCTATCTAAGAAAGCTAAGGAGGAGCGGACTAGGCTAGGCAAGTATTGAAACGTTATTGATCCAAGTCCTTTGTCTAGCTATTTAATCAAAAGGCTGAACATCACTCAGACCGTCATGCGTCAGTTAAATAGCGCCGTTTAGTTAACAGGCAGTTAATTGAACGGCTGATTAAGCTAGTTAGCTGCGACATATACATATCCACAACTAAATTGCCCGCACGCTTCTGGCGTAGTAAATACTTATAGAAATATAAGCATTCAATACTAGCAGGAGCACTTGCCAAAATGCTGAACAGCCTAACAAAAAATATGAACCGTCATTACAGAATATTAAGGTTGGAATTCGTTTGGCGTGGAAAGTACAGTAAGTTAAATTTCATTATAACCGAGTTATTTTGTGTTTACGCTTTGTGCTTGTAATTTTTATTACATTATTTTATCTCATACGGTTTTGCGTCGTTAATTTCGGTCACGGTATTTGACGGTCACTGCAAACATGGTCTAATATGATACTTTTTTGGTTATCGAACCGATGAAAACGCACGGACGCTAACTAGCTTTTTTACTGTTACTTTTTAGGTGTGCTCTTACAGGACAAATAGGGTTCTGAAAATCTGGGTAGGCCCCATGCAATCAAAGGTAATACGGAAAATTAAAATGAAAACAATCCTTGCCCAATGCCCATACTTACTACATGCACAGAGATGTACCGATTGACTTTGCTCGTGATGATTGTCTGTAGGCAATTTATCAAATCCATTACAAATAGATTTTAGCTTAGGTACGTATACCTATGTGATGTCTAATATAGCATAGACTGCACAAACAGTTTGCATTAATTTATGAAGATTCCAAGAAACAGGATATCATATTTCGCGCCAGTTTCTACAATAATAGAATGCCACATTTCTCATATCTGTAAAAGTAAGAACACAACTTCACGGTAGATAATAAAGAATCTTACTTTTCCTAACAAAACTTATTAAACATATTTTCTACTAAAAGTATTATTGTGCAACCAACGTGGTCTGTTCCCTTCGGGGAAAGCCGTAAAAACACACCCCACTGCTTTATTACACATTACATATACATATGGCTAATAAAAGCGGCCTAGCCCGCGTTGTTTGTGTCGACGTATATTGAGTTTTCTCTTGTTTAGCAGTTTGTCAATAAAGTTATGCTCAATACACACAACTCAATTTGATCACAATTTAGAATCGACAGAGTATTGATTATTTACCTATCGGTAGGAACACGTCCATCGATAAACATAGAAAATATTACATTTTTATAATACTTACTGTTGTGATTAATGTGCAGTAGGATGACAACACAGATAAAAAAATACGACTAAAGAAGACACGTTTAAATTTAAGGAATGAAGAGCCTTCGAGCCTTTGCAGATGCGTAGAGATGTTGCGTCTTTGGCAGTATTCTACCGTCTCTACCATGGTGAATGTTCTGACGAGCTCTTCCAATTAGTCCCACCCTCTCCTTTCCTACACAGGACGACACGTGCAGGGCTAAGATGCCATCCATATACGGTGCAGAGTATACCAGCTAGAACCAAGCGTTTCAGCGACTCATTCCTATGCCGCACCATTAAGACCTGGAACTCCCTGCCAGCTCACGTGGTTCCTTCTTCCTACAGTCCCGGGTCCTTTAAGCGGGGCGTGAAAAGGCATCTAACGAGGCCGTCAAGCTGAGTGCCACCACTGTTAACATGGTACATGTTTCCGATGGTGACCCTCTTTCCGAGACTTTGCCTTCAGCTTAACATCAGATGAGGGGAAGTCAAATTGACGTGTCCTATATAAAAAAAAAGAGGAAGAAGAAAAATATCAGTGAAAACGTCAAGAAAATTAGCTTTAACGTTTTATGTACTGAGGGCTTTAGTTTTCTTTGTGTTCAACGGTGAGGAACACCCGTGGCGCCATCGCTTAAACTAGTTAAGATAACACAATAAAACGCAACTGTAAATTAGCTCCTCGTTTTACAAGTAATAAATTTAATGGACCCCTACGAGGGGTGAGTTGTGCACTGGTGCTTAAATTTAAATCGTTGACAATTCCTTGACAAGTTGGTAAAGGGATTACAAAGTTAGAATTTGAGCTCAGAGTCATTGACAAAGAGTTTATGGGCCCATACACCCCCTGGCTGACGAAAACCGTGGAATGTAACACTATAAGAAGCTGACTGACTGAATTAGAGACTTCGCACAGCTTGAGTCGTAGAGACTGGAAGATTTGAAAAAAGAGTTTATTTTTATTATTTATTTAACGAAGCATTTATTGAAATTCAACGCAAATTATAAATCGGACATTAGGATCGGTGATAAATATCATAAATATGAGAGGTGGACTCTGCTCACCTCGACATGTATAAATAGGTATAGGTTAGAAGGTTAGAGCGGGAGCGGAGCAAAGCGGTGCTTCTGCACTAGCCTTCGTGGCATTTTTTATAGCCATGCACCTAAGGATGATTATTTAAGCTCTCATATTATTCACAATGCCCAATTTATCACTCAGTCCATAACATATCGTCACCTCAGTGCTTGTTTGTCCTATCTACCATTGGTTACATTTTACAGGAAGAAGATTTTTTATCTCTATTTTTATAATAACCTTTAGTTTTTAGATTCTAAGGAATTACTTTATAAATGAGTTGTCTAGGAATACATTATTATAATGTAATGTATGAAATGGTGGTTAATTGTACCTTATTTTACAGTTTCTATATGGAGATAGAACAAATGTGCACAAATATAATTACGAATGTGGACTTAGAACAATACCTCAATAAAGATAGAACAAAAAGACTGTTTTAATTTTTCGTGCTTAACTGGTCTATGTGTCAGATGTATATACAGGATGATGTATTTAGTATGTTAGATGATAGGATTTAACTCCAAATAATATTTAAACTAAAGTTTTTATTTATAGTTATTTTACTAATGCTTTTAAATGCTTATAGCTAATAGAATACATGTTTCCTTGCTTGCCTTTTGATGCTCCAAAAACTTTTTGTTTACCTTGAGTATATATCTGTTTGGAGTTTCTTCTATGTAGTCTTTTTCAGCGACATCATGATTTACAAAAAGCGTTTTCTTAACTTTTTCAAGCCTGTTAAGGATATAAAACAAAAAAATTGTTATAATAACTAATTACATTTTTTTTAAACATATTACAGTGGATCGATAATTTGCACTGCAAAAAGCAGAAAGCAAAACCCTGTAAACTGATTAAGCTTCAGAAAGTTCAATAAATTGATAAAAAAATAATTCAATGTAATAACATAATCGAGCAAAGACATCAGTGTAGCTATAGAGTACCTAAGCCTAAATTATATGCTAAGTAAAAATATGACGTGATTGGCTTCGTTTTGATCAACATTTATTTTTACATACAACAGAACTGTATTGTGACAACAAGATGAGCTGATGATAAATAAATAAAATATCAATGACAAAAACAATAGTCAAATCGTGCTTTTTAAATTTTTTTTATGAAAATCAATAGTATAATTAATAATTGAATAATAATAATTGAAGATAAAAAAACTAGGTGTAAATTATTTTAAATAAAAAAATTGCCATAGGCCACGGTAACCACTTTCCATAAGGTGGGCCATGTGCTTATCTGCTACATATGTGGTATAAAAAAATTGTTCAAGCAATCAATACCCTTCGGTATTTTAATTTAACGCAAAACAGAGTGAAGTAGTTGTTATCGAAGCGTTTCAGCACCACAACCCATGATAGTTATATAATAATTTTTAAACACCTTCATTGTACATACCAAACAATTCTTTCCTGGAGTTGGCAGAAGTTTGAAACAAAAAAAGAACTAGGTTTGTAAATTAGGACATATTACATTAATCAATCAGTCATACTTCTTATAACGATGAAAAAGGAACGTTGAGCCACGCAGTCGAACATACCTGTTATGTCCGACTGCGTGGCTCATAGTTTATTAAAAAACAACACTCTGTGTAAAATTCAGAACGGAATCGAGCGTAAACCAAAAAATACTTACTCCTCTGTTTGCGGCTGCGTTTGTTCATTCATTTTGCTCCTATAGCTTGTTCTAGACATAATTTAATGTCTGTCGAACACAATTTTACTAGAAACAACAATTTAAATAATATTTTTAAATTGTTCCGAGAACAACGAAGCGATTCTTACAATGTCTCCAGCCAAAATGACAAATCAAAAAAAATGGCAGACATGGCGTCATGGGCTGTGATTGGTCGATTGAGTGGACATAGAACACTCAAGCACTCAACATTTGTTATGATGTAGGATATAAAACAAACAGTGGACATAGAGCAAACAAGCACAAAATATTTATTACAGTGTTGTGTCATAGATAAAATTTAAATGTCTTTTTTTTATATTATAGCAAAAAAAGTTTAAAAAATTTCTTAACCAAAAAGATTGAAATTTGAGTCTTAACAATACTACATTCAAAGTTAAATTTCTGTAAACTTGGTAGATAGAACAAATAAGCACTGAGGCGACGATATACATTACTTACTGATAAATCTAGCCAGCCCTATATTATATTTTACGTCATAATCCTGGACGTCTACAAGATCCATCTGAGCTCCAATGAACTGCCTGTTGATCTTCACCATAATAATTGTCTGGTATTTCAATTACAAAGCAATAAATCCAATTAAAACTAAACGACTGTGAGTACCTTAGCACTAAAAAGAAACTATTTCACACAACATGATGTCATCTTCATTTCAGCGTTGTGCCAATTGCATCCGAGACTTTCCTTCTATTTCTTGCTTCTGAGGCACTTATTCCTTCTCCTCAACAATATAAACTAAATGTTTTGATTTTATAGAAGTTTTCATGGTAGAAACGGCAGCTGCCTGCGTCACGGTCGCGTCCATTATTTAGCAGATGTACCGACCGTTCACAGCTGGAGATAGGTCTCTCCCAATGTTGAGAGCTTTGACCAACTATTTCCACGCTGGCCAGATGGCTTGGTACAGGGTTTTGTTTTAAGTTTCCTTCTCTAGGAGTGATATCTTATGCATATTTTCCCGTTAGTCGCGCCTTACGACACCCTTCAGATGAAATGGAGTGGTTATACTTGTATTCTTTCTCCGTCTCCACATGGGTATGACAAGATGCAGGTGTATAGGTAGGTACGTAAATAAATTACGAACGGAAACATATCCGTCACTTCCGCCCATTTTGCGGACTTATTGTTAAAACAAACACTCAATAATGAAACATGTATTGTGCAATATTATATTTGCTAATGCAATTTTTTATGCTATACCCAGGGGGCCACTCAAAAATCATGTCGTATAATCAACTTTTACTGCACATATTGGCTTAGATATTCCCCGAGGGAACAAGGGGTGCGAGTGACGTCACAGGGGTCCAATATTCTTATAAGAATATCAATTCATATTGATGACTTATGAACTTATGACAAGGTTTGTGAGTGAACAAAGACGTCCACTGTTATGTATGAGGTTATCTATACATGTACAGTCAGTGTTATAAATATCTTGACGACGAAGTCTCAACATGATCTTAAAACTCTCGTATTAAGGCCAGGTAGGCCGCATTTTGAGTTTTTTAAAAGCATTTGAATCATAGGAAAAAGCGTTTTAAATTTCGAAAAAAAGATATATATTAGTTAAGGATCCAGTCTAGTCAAATTCGCATTCAGTTACCAGATCTGATGAACTTCACTCGATAGAAAAAAATCCCAAAGTTACCCCTTTTCGTTATTTTGTTTTGAATATTATGACTAAATTACTTATGCTTTCTATAAAATTTTTGTACTAAACTAAAGCCACTACATATGTCTAGACATTTTCGCAGATTTTGACTATATTATGAAATAATTTTTAAAGTTATATTTAAATACCTACTAAATTCGCGAGTGCTCGCGCCGCTGAGGCCCGAAAAGTTGCGCCAGTCGCGCGCTGGCGCTTACCGAAGTAGGACCTGTGTCAGTTTTTGGGCGACAGTTTCGTGCACCAATCAATCGGTTTTACGTATTTATAATAAATTGTTGCAAGTCATTCAATATGGGCAATAAACAACGCAAGCGAAAGAAGTCGTGCAAAGCCATAAACTAAATTTCTAACTCCGATTGGTAATTTAAAAAATTATCATACCTAAATATTACGCTCATAGCGCCATAGTATAAGAATATCAGTATTACTACTGAAGATGCTACTTACGATTTTCTATAATTCATATTTTATCTATATCAGTACAGGGGTACCTAGTACCTACAATATTCGTACATTGTATATAATTTGTGTGTGTGTCAATAAATATAAATTTAGTTTTAGTTTAGGATAGAATAATTTTAATATTTAGGTAGGTTAGTTTAATTATTGGCCTTTTTTTATCGTGCGCAAAATCCCCGCGGATGCCACCCCCACGGAGCCGGTGGAGGCGGTTATCTCGGACTCAAACCGACTAAAACGCACGCCGTCTTGGGTCCTTGGTTGCCGGAGGTGAGATTGCCGAAAGCATATCTCTCGCACCCCAGCAGACCCAGGAGAATTACTGGCCTTGGGTCAGCCGGGGTGCGAGGGATATGTCGATGACAACCTCACCTCAGGCCTAGCACCACGACCCACAGTCGGACTCGAACCGACTAAAAAGTCGGTTCGAGTCCGACATAACCTCCCCTTAGAAGGTACAGTGTAAATTTATATAAATACTTCATAAAAACTAGCACCACGACCCACAGTCGGCGTGCCCACAGTCGGACTCGAACCGACTAAAAAGTCGGTTCGAGTCCGATATAACCTCCCCTTCCGGCTCAGGCAGGGGGGTATCCGAGGGGATTCCCGCACGAAAAAAGTTGTTAATCTCGTTAACTTTAGGTATTTAACTGCCCTGTCGACGACGAACGGTGCGATGATATAAAGTAACCGTTAGCATCAATTCAAACAAATGTTTGTAAAATTACAAGCATTATTATTATTATAATGTAAGTTTTTTTCGCCCAAGCAACTAAACACATAGAACAAACAGTTCTCAAACTCATACAGTTTTTTTAATTTCGTATTTATTACTTACTTAATATAATCATATAACTAAATAAAGTTAAAAAAACTGCATTTAATTTTCTAAGTCAAATCAAGTTTTCCTACTGCATATTTCTATACTGTGACGCTGGCGGGGTCATCGCCGAGTTCACCGTCACTGCGTTCGCGCGTAATATTTTACGAGCGGCCGGGATCGCTATAAATGCCTACTTTTGCAGGAATACAGGGCCTTAAGAGCAAATCAATCTGTTTTATTGATTTAGGTATATGGTAAGGTGCTCCGAACTAAGGGTGTGTAGCAAATATCAGAACAATCAGTCAACAGAAAGAGGGGTAGCCAAGACATTAAGATCATTTTCAGTACTTTTCGTTCGTCAAGATCTGACTGATGCTGACGGTACATATGTTATAAAGGAATGGCGTGACTGTTATGCATGAGGTCCCGGGTCAAGTAACCCGTAGAAGGTGCTATTCTTAGGTTTATCTGTTAGGAATTTCTCAATAACCTCTCCTATTCAGGCAAATTACCCGTATCTCCCATGGACGCGATATAAAACTACATACACCTAAACTAACTTTTAATCTTTCACGTTCCATGATTCAGCATGTGACCACGGCCGGTGTAACCTGGTCGAAACGTCAGGCAAATCAAAGGTATGTATATACCTATACCATGGTCGCGTTGATTCCCGTTATCATTATTGCATACACAAATCTAGCCTTTTTTTCGTGCGGGAATCCCCACGGATACCCCCCTGCCAGAGCCGGAAGGTGTGGTTATGTCGGACTTGAACCGACTAAAACCGCACGCCGACTGTTGGTCGTGGTGCTAGGCCGGAGGTGAGGTTGTCATCGACATAGCCTTCGCACCTCGGCTGACCCAGGGCCATCCCTTACGGTCTAGCCCTCCTCGGCCACATTTAGCCTGTAAAGACACAAATACATTATTATCTTAGCATTATTCCCAATTGTATCAAACTTACGCTTTCTCCTCCTATAGGTCTACCTTTTATGGCTTCAATGGAAGCTACTGCCAGCCCCGAGAGAGAAGCCGGCGCTGGAGCGTCGTCCGTCAATCAACAGGAGTGTCGGCTTGCAAATTTGGTCGGCTTAGCCTCGAAGGTCACTATGGGGCGAGATAAGCTTGGAGTTTCTCTGAAGGATAGAATTCGAAATGAGGTCATGCGATAAAGAACTAAAGTTACCGACATAGCTCGCAGAGTAAGTTCTCGTGGTTGTTTCTCCGATGCAACGTGACGTCACCACGTCTCATCTTTGATAACGATTATGATTGGATTCATCGTAGAGCACAACCTTAATACTGATTGAGATTGGTTGATTCTCATGGATGCGCTCATCGATGAGCTATATTCTAGAATGAAAATTAAAGAATTGCACTGCTGAAGCGACAGTGAACTGGCCACGTCTATCAAATGATCGATTGCCGCATGGGCTGACGACCTGAAAAAGGTGACTGGGGCTGACTGAATGCTGGAGGATTGACAGAAATGCCACACATTGGGAGAGACCTCTGTCCAGCAGTGAACTGCGGTGGGCTAATTTTTATATTGTTTGAGCCCCGAATGTCTTGATGAGGCAGACGCAGGTACCCAGACACTCAATAGGGACAGCAGTTTATATTTATAAGTAGTATACATATACTCGCACGTTGTACTGAGAATATCCTCTGTTTACAATCCAGCAGATAGTGTCTGTTGACAGACAAATGACGAACAAATATGTACTCAATCGGCGGACAGTAAGCCCGCACACTATGCTAAGGGTCACGATTTCGATTCCCAGTCGATATTTGTGCAATAATCTCTTGAAATATAAGTACGTAGTGAAAATCTGCAGCTGTGCTAACTACAACAACTTACTTTGGTATGACTCCGAACCCGGCGAACCCAATCGCATACGACAACATAACTGCCGACGCATGCATTGCCAATGTAGAAAAAAAGTGTAATTTAATGAAAAATCTTGAGGTGATAAGTACAATTTATTCGACTTTCCCCTATGTCAATTCTATACAATGATCAATATAAAGTAAATCCAACGAAACTAGAGAAAAAAGGTAAACAAAGCGACCATTACTGAGTTACGTTGCGATAATTAGCGATTATTTTCTCTGTCCTTTTTTACTCCTTGTCGAACATGTCAATGTTACACGTACGCAGCATTGGCCGAGCGACAGCTGTCGTTGCGTGTTTCGTAGTACAGGAAAGCTGTCAGCACAGCGATTATAAACTGCAGATCCGCCATCTTATGAGGAATTTAATTCCTGTCTAAAATGCACTTGAAGTGATAAATGTTTGTAACAGCAGAAACTTTGTTTACCTTTTTTTCGAACTTTGTATACCTACCTTTTTTCTCTCGCTTCGTTGCCTTTACTTTATTCTATTTAACAAACGTATTGACACTTATTGACTAGATGGCTGGAATGAAAATCTCGTAAGTCCTTTTATAGAATTAACTTTTAAAGCAAATTAGGTTTCCCGACGGCTCCAACGGGATATGTCCTAGGTGATTTCAGCACCCTCGGTTCATTAGAAAAATGTCATATAATATGACATTAATTAGTACTCTCAAAAGGCCGCGCGAATCTTCACACAGGTATTCACTTCACTACTTATTAGAGTAACCCCCATTGTTACGCGGGCTCACGTTCTGCTAACAAACATAACATTTCAAAACCAGACTTTCTCTTTAAAATGGTAATTTTAATAGATAACATTGTCACGCTATGCGATTCTTCCAACCATCGGTGCATCAACCTGCATGAGTTGGTTTAGGTATTGTTAGGCTTCAAGCTTCAACATGCGATGAAATGCATGAAGAAAGAGAAACATACGAGACTTAGGGCCTTTGCACACGAAGTTTTTTCTCGCTGACGACCCGCGTACAAGACTATCAAGACGCTCCGCAAACGCAAGGCTGAAGTTACGTTTGTACTGGCCCTCGATTCTACTACAGCTTTTACATTGTGGTGCCATAGTCAGCGCAAAAAATGCCATTAAATTTGAGACTTTATTTCTATACCTCTAAAGTCCAAAATTAAAAGAAAACGTTTCACTACACTTTTTAATTCACTCTGCAAAAAGTAATTTAATTTTAAACTTTAAGCTCATCGAGCTAAAGTCTATTATTTAATGCCGTTTTTTGCATTAACTATGTATTAAATGTAATATTTAGCTTTAGTAGAATCGAGGCCCTGTTATCTTTGCACACATCCTTGCATTGCATCAAGTTGATAACGTGCAGAGGACGCGCTCATCGAAAACGCGCGTCCTCAGTGCATAAAAAACCTGGTATATATACCCTTAAGATTTACGACCTTTTTTTTATCGTGCGAAAAATCCCCACGGATAATACCACCCCCACGGTGGTCATGTCGGACTCGAACCGACTAAAACGCACGCCGTCTTGGGTCTTTGGTTGCCGGAGGTGAGATTGCCGAAAGCATATCTCTCGCACCCCGGCAAAGATTAACGACCTTGGTAGTCCTAAAACGGAATTTAATGATCAAGTATGTGGAAACTAGATCTGTTGTGGAACAGACAACAGATTTAGAAGTAATAGCCGCCATATTGAGTACAAGACCACCTTAAATCCAACAAAGATAGGAAGTCTATGTGACCCTGATGTTTTCACTGAGAAAATTGACAATGACTTGCGGGTTCAATAATGGTGATGTAATTTAGAGAAGCGGCCAACGTCCGGTCATTTTAATTCAATATAACAACATGTAAATAAAAAAGTATTTACCTTAAATGGACTATAATGGATAGCCAGTGTACCGTGGATGGAATTCTAATGTGCTTATGCTGAGGTGGACGAGATTTTAACGTTTGACGACACATTTTATGTGGGAAAACGCGTTATATTGTGTGAATGCTCGCTTTTAAATTTATGTGCGTACGTTACACTTTTAATACTGTACGTCTATACTAAACAACGGTAGCTTAGTGGTTAAGAAGTCGGCCTAACATTCGAGAGGTGTCGGGTTCTAGTCCTGGCTATTACACTACCGATGAAACACACTCCTAGGATAAGCAAATTAACTTAGTTGAAGGGGTTAGAGCGAATATTAATAATTTCAGTTGCTAATATTCTTTTACTACCTTTTGCCCGCGGCTCCGCCCGCGTGGATGTCGGACCAAACATAACCTATGTCCCTTCTCATGGTCTAATCTACCCCTATACCAAATTTCATCCAAATCTGTTCAGTGCAAGCGTAACATACAGACAGACAGACAGAGTTACTTTTGCATTAACAATAATAGTATACCTAACAAAAATAATGCTTTGACTTTTTAAAGAATGCAAAGACAAACACGAGTAGCCTAAAAATGAAACCATTTTCATAACACTTTACAGTATAAAACGATTAAAGTCAATTCGTTACCGTGCCCGTGACTTTCTCGACTTTTTCACGAAGACAACAATATCGGAAACAATGAAAATTATTGAAAGTAAGCCAAGCTACTGAATGGATGGACTGACGTGACATCCAAACCCCAGAGTCCGCTAGACCTCTTTTTACATCTACTTCTATGATTTCTCTGATAAAGCACGGCTACACTTACAGAGTTCTTCTTATAGAAAAGGTCCAATTAATGAGGTGGACGTATTGTTTTATGCCGCGTGGTTCTCGGCAGAGTAGAATTTGGTGCACCCCATCTCTTCCTATGTGGTATCGTACAAGGCGACTAAGGGATAGGGCTGTTTAACATCACACAGATATACAGGGTGTATTTTTGAAACGGGGCAGTAAGGGCAAGTACCTTAACCGTTGCAGTTACAGCAAAACGTTCTTAGAAGACCTTCACTAACTTTTTGACATATTTTGAACTGCATTCACAGATTTTGTAAAAAACTTACAGTTGGGAAAAAAAATGCAAAAAGTCCAAAAACTCTATGAGACCATTTTAGCTTTCAGTACTAGGAAAGACAGAAATCGCCAAAAACGTTTCCCATACATTTCGGCAACAGAAACAAATTTCTACGATGGTCTAACTTTTTGTTATGGCCAGGAAGTGGGTAGAATTGACTGTAAAGTAAATAAAAAGAATTTTTACCCTCAAATTTCGAATTTGATTCGATAATATGTGTGTTATACTTAGTTTCAGCTGAGAAACTTCGTATGAGTTATTAATTAAGGATTTTCGCTAAAATGTCTTCTAATCGTGAAAAAATTGACTTATTAGAAGCGTATTTTGTCAATAATCGAAATGCGGGAGGGTCTATTTTGGACCAACCGCGAATTGGACCAACTGCGAATTGGACCAAATGCGAATTGGACCAACTGCGAATTGGACCAAATGCGAATTGGACCAACTGCGAATTGGACCAAACGCGAATAGGACATAATTTTGAACATTGGACCAATCGCGAAAGTGTGGTACCGCAATAAGTATCCGTTGCGGCATGTGCCAACAAGAAAGGTTATTACAAATCTTTTGAAAAACCTGGAATTGCAGGGTTCTTTCAAAAGAAAGCGGCAACCTCGTGTGGACATGGACACGGAGATTGCGGTTCTGACTTATGTCGAAGCATATCCAGAGGTATCGTCCAGGCAAGTCGCCCTTGAAGTAGATGTATCCCACTCCCTTGTGATAAAGATATGGAAGAAATACGGCTACAAGTGCTATCGATATGGGCGCATAGTTCAAGTGTTACATCCGGGTGATGATGTTCGAAGGCTTACTTTTTGCAGATAGCTAAGAGGAAAAATAAGCAGAGATCATGAATTTTTAAATTACATACTGTGGTCAGACGAAACGAATTTTTCCAATAACGGTATGTACAACAGAAAAAATCACCACTATTGGTCCAAAGAAAATCCACTAAGAGTTACGGCAAGTCCTGAACCTGATTATAGGTTCGCTTCTCATTCAACTGTTGGTGTGGTATAATGTCCAATCGAGTCATAATGGTGGAATTTTATGAAGGGAAACTGAATTCTGCCATGTATAATGAAGTCATTTTACACCATCTTGAAAATGAGATGGACGAATAGCCCCTGTCGGAATTGCGAAAAGTTCATTTTCAACAAGATGGTGCTCCGCCACATAACAGTCACCTTTCATGTTCCAATTTGAGCCACCTATTCGGTACACAGTGGATAGGTACACATGGTCCAACACAATGGCCACCTCGTAGCCCCAATCTAACACCACTTGATTTTTTTTATGGGGCTTCGTGAAAAACGAGGTGTATAAGACGACGTACGCCAGTGTTCAAGAGCTCAAAGATGCATTAATGACCATTTTACGTAATATTCATCCCAGAACATTATTAGCCGCCATTCGTTCAGTGCAAAAAAGGATAGACTTATGTATTCGTGAAAATGGAAATCATTTTGAGCAATTTATTTCATAAACCAATTTCTTAAATGTTTAAATGATTTTTTTTATTTAAAAAAGTTCAAAATTTTACCTGACCTATGAGTTTCGAGTTGATTTATCATATTTCCGTACGAAATGCATGGGAAACGTTTTTGGCGATTTCTGTCTTTTCTAGTACTGAAAGCTAAAATGGTCCCATAGAGTTTTTTGATCCCCAAATAAAATAGAATCGATTGGCATAAAAAAAAATTTTGAACTTTTTGCATTTTTTTTGCTAACTGTAAGTTTTTTACAAAATCTGTGAATGCAGTTCAAAATGTCCCAAAAAGTTAGGGAAGGTCTTTTAAGAACGTTTTGCTGTAATTGCAACGGTTAAGGTACTTGCCCTTACTGCCCCGTTTCAAAAATACACCCTGTATACAGCCCAGACTCAGCCTCAAATGCATGACTTGAGTCAACAATAGTGCCCGGAATGCGGCAATAGACTCACCCCCTATTACGCGGGACCGTATACAATAACTGGTGAAATGTCTAACCCTTTGGGGATAATGCGTGATTATATGTATGTAGGTACTGTTTTATACTTCAACAGTCTTGTAAGACTACGAGGTCATAGCCACGTGATCTCTTAATGCAGTATTTTCACACCGACACCCACGTAAGTTAGCAGTTTAACACCCGCCTACTATAAAAGCTATAGATATGGCTTGACCTACTCTTTAATCTACAGGTTAGCACATACTCGTAGATGTTTATGTTAAAAACGATTCGAGACTTCCTACGCTTAAGATACGAACTATTGTTTGTGATAACGTTAATTTACTACTTAGATTAACGCTATTCAATGCGACGGAACGCACATCTTGCAAAGCATCGACTTATCTAAGTAGTTATATATTGTATCATGTAGGTCTAGTACTGTCTACCTAACGGTTAGAATAACAGAAGATGATATTAAGTGTAGTATATTCAAATCTTAAACTAGCGATCAATTTTTCATATTTCGTTTAGTAGAAGCTTACAACATAAAGCATCAAGTTCAATAGATTAGAGTAGAATAAATACTCTTTATTGCACACCAAACATAGAAAGCCAAAATTACTATAATTTTTTTATACAGCTTAGGTGGCAGACAAGCACACGGCCCACCTGATGGAACGTGGTTACCGTGGCCTATAGACGAACCTTCTATTGCCCTTCTTGAAGAACCCCATTTTGTAGTCGCTTGGGAAAACCACGGCACTGGTTTAACACGGAATGAACTCCCGTTCATTCCACAGCTTGAGGGTGAGTGGGATGAAGTTCCTTTCATACCGCACGGTGCGCCCCGATTTCGGATGCAATGTGTGCGGATGAATTCCCTGCCTATGGCGAGCAGTGCGATGACCCTGATTATCCCCACGTAAATAACTTGTCACAGCAATGGATGACGACCATAGTGTGATTCAAACCCAAAACCTCTGGTTCATAATGACGACTTATCTAATAAACTTTGATGCAAGTGCGATAAACAAATATGATTTATAAATAAATAATTATGCGTAATGAAATAGACCATTATTTACTTACTTGTCGATATATACATATGCAGGAGATGCGGGTTCGATCCCCGCTCTGTGCAAATATTTGTATCCTTCATATGGGCATTTGCATTAGTCTGGTCGTGCCTCGGAGTGCACGTTAAGCCGTGGGTCCCGGTTGTCATGCGAACATCTATGACAGTCGTTACGGGTAGTTGATAGCCTTAAAAACTCCAACAACTGATCTAACTGCAATGATTCGATATAGCCTTTGGGTTGTGGAGGTCAGATGTCAGTCGTTTCAGCCAAATTTGCAGTCAGACTGGGTTCTAGAATGCAGATTAACTACTAGATATACTATCTATGTTAAATAAATTAACACTCAAACCAATGCCAATATACCTACATATTTATATTGCGTGGGAATCGAACCCGTGACTACAGACTTAGCAGTTAATGTCCTAACGCTGCGCCACCGAAGCCGTCATGCCAACATCAGGCAAGTTGAAATCATATTGACACGCACCACATAAAAAGGTCAGTACTTACCTATTTCACTATCATCATCACTGTATGGTATAAAACAAAGTCCCTATGTATGCTTATATCTTAAAAACTAGGCTACAGATTTCGATGTGGTTTCTTAATACGGCCTCTGTGGCGCGGCGGTAGTGAACGCAACTGCTAATCAGTGCAAATATTTTTATGCATGAATATGGCTATTTGTATTGGTCTGGGTGTTTCTTTGTACATTGTATGTATTTACAATTAAAAAAGTATCTAAGTATGTTTATCCGCAATCTAGATTCCATAACACCAGCTAGTTAAGCTTACAATGGGTCTTTATAGCGTTGTGTAGAATTTTGTGGACTATTTTTTTTTTTATCTTTTTTTTTTTAAAGAATATTAGAACCGAAGTTACTAATATTGCCTCTAACCCCTCCAATTAAGCTAAAATGCTTGTGCTAGGAGTGGGTTCACGTCGGTACTGTAATGGCCAGGATCGAACCCGGGACCTCTCGATCGTAAGGCCGACTCCTTAACCACTAAGCTACCGACGCTTTATTTATTTATAATAGATAGAGTGATTCAAGAAGAAGGTTTATACGTATAATACATGCTTAATATAGTTGACGGTGCAGCTGGAACGGGATCGGACGCGAAGTTCGCCGGGTCAGCTAGTTTATCTATAAAATACAGCCAGCGTCAGATCGATCTAGACTAGCAAAGTACTCACAATGATCTTAATGTCTTGGTATCCCCCCTTCCTGTTAACTGATTGTTCTGATGCTTCGTACACACCTTTAGTTCGAACAACAATACAATTCAAATCAATAAAACAATAAAACAGTTTGATCATAATACCACAGTCTAACGATACATCGTTTCTGCGGTAGCCTAGTGGTATGGATAACGGACTGCTGAGACAAGTTCTCGGGTTTGATCCCAGGTTTACCATGGCACACACCAATGACTTTTCGATTCTTTTCGAAGTTATGTGTGTATTTATCGCAGGTTTATAAGTGCCCGGTTAATGGCAATAGGCTCGCCACCTATTACATTGGGACCTAAACATAAACTGGCGAAATGTGGGTGCTAGCACCTCTGCCTACCCCTTCGGGGAATACAGGCGTGAGTTTATGTTTATGTTATGTTTATGTCTAACGATACATACTACAATAATACCTTGATATTAAGGTCATTTTGAGACTTCGTAGGCAAGATGGTATAAATATCTTGACGACGAAGTCTCAAAATGATCTTATAACTCTCGTATTAAAAGAAAATGAAACTGTTTTATTGATTTAAATGGTATTATTGTCCAAACTATAGGTGTGTACCAAATATAAGAACAATCAGTCTACTGGAAGGAGGTAAAATAACTAAATTAAGATCATTTCGAGTACTTTGTACGTCAACATCTTCCTGATGCTGACTCTTTCTTCTTTCTCCTAGCTATTATCCCATTTTAGTTGGGGTCAGCTCTCCTAGTAGGTACTTCTGCGCCACACCGTGCGGTTGCCTTGTCTCTTCCTCTATGTTAGTACTATTCATCAGCATCATCTTCCACATAAGGACGTTAGTCCTGATTACATCCGAGGCCACGGTGCCCTCGGAGCTCAGGGTCCGCCTTCCGACCCTTCCTCCTCCACTTCGCACGATCTTGGGCGTCCAAGGTAGTGAGACCGTTTTCACGCATGTCACCCTCCACGACGCCAAGCCAGCACTTCTTGGGCCTACCCTACCCTACCCTAGTACTACTCATATCCCTCTTTAAAAGTCTGTAGCCAAGTCTTCGGTGGACGACCACCGACAACTTGGCTACAGACTTTTCGACCTCGGCCTCTTTTCTCCTCCCCCATGGCCAACATTTTCTTGGTCATGTGACATCTTCCTGATGCTGACTGTACAGTCATACAACTATCTAAAGTTTCATTACAGAAAAGTAAATGACAGAGATGGTAGGTCTTTAACTCATACTTACCGACAATTAAAGTAAACGCCGTACTTGATGAACGTTAATAAGATCTTTTAAACACTCATTTCCGGCCCTTCCTTTTGTCATTCACAGTTGTCCGACTTAAAACGTTTTTATTTTTATAGGTACAGTGTTGGTCAAGATTAATTTTACCCGATTATATGATGTTAAGGAGGATAATGTGTTTATCAGCCTCTAGAACAGTTGCAACCAAAAACAACGAGATTTCAACGGGTTTGCTTGTTGAAATTCGACGAAAAATTCTTTGGTCATTCTTTCTTGCCTTCTGAATATGTTTAGCATGCGTAACTATAAAGTTCAAAAAATTCAACATACATACATACATATACGTCTGTAAATCCCAGAATGGGGTAGGCAGAGATGTATTAGTTCCCACGTTTCGCTAATTATGAGTTTCGGTCCCACGACGTAATAGGGGCGAGCGTATTGCCGTCTAGCGAATCCTTTGTCTCGGGCTGTTTGTTAACTGTTTGATAGACAACACTCTATCCCTTAGTCGCCTTCTACGACTGGGTGTCGTATGAAACCCACAGGAAGAGTAGGGGTGGTCCTATTCTACTCCACCGAGAACCAACACGACATTTAGATATCAACTTAATTATTATTCAAGTTAAGGGCCATTTTGTACCTACAAGTTGGCAAAGTTGTATCAGAACCTATTCAAAACATAGTCTCTGTTTCGTGGTTATGTGCATATTTTTATCGCAATCTAATAAACACTTTCGAATTCAATAATTCGAATTTATAGAATTACCTATAGCAAATCTATTTCTTTTTTTTTAAAGGACACGTCCATTTGACTTCACCTCGCCTGATGGTAAACTAAAGGCCAAGTCTCGGAAAGAGGGTCACCATCGTAACCATGTACCATGTTAACAGTGGTGGCACTCAGTTTAGCGGCCTTATCAGATGCCTTTTCACGCCCCGCTTAAAGGACCCGGGACTGTAGGAAGAAAGAAACATGAGCTGGCAGGGAGTTCCAGGTCTTAATGGTGCGGCATAGGAATGAGTCACTGAAACGCTTGGTTCTAGCTGGTATACTCTGCACCGTATACGGATACTGTTATATAGTAATATTGTATAATATTATTATGTAACAGTATAATATCAACAAACCGTAACCACAATTTATCGGTGGTTACAAAAATATAAAAGAGACATAGTTTTTGCAGCATTTCAGAGATAGGTATGTGCCGTTATTTATGGAACATCGGATTACGGACAATGTATTTTCAGTTTTTCTGTTCAGAATATTCATAACACTATGAAACTGTGTTTTGGCATATTTTGCCTTAAGATTATAATGCATTAACATACCCCACAAATAAAGCAATATGCATAATAAGCGCCATGGTTATTATTACAATGGCAATAGGCTCGCCACCTATTACATTGGGACCTAAACATAAACTGGCGAAATGTGGGTGCTAGCACCTCTGCCTACCCCTTCGGGGAATACAGGCGTGAGTTTATGTTATGTTATGTTATGTTATGTTTATTATTACAATTTGTTCCCTTCAGTGTTTTATATTGAAACCTTTGAAACTTAAACGTTATTTATAATAGAAAATGAAGAAAAGTTTCTGATGGAAATGAGCAACTCAAAGTGAATGCTAGCAAGTAAAGTTATATACCTATATAGCCGGTTATTGAAGGTATAGATGGCGGCCATGTTGCCTCTCATTTCTATCATGTTTACATGGACCAGCTGGTCTGGCCCGACTCGTAAAACTGAATTGTAAACAGAATAAAACACGTATTTTTAATATCTGTAGTTCCATTCTCGTATATTCTTACAACTTCATTAAAACAAGGATTGGTAATATTGAAATCAACTTTTCCGTTTATAAACTTCTTTAATTACATATCTATATAAACATCAGCCAATTGAATTACAACTACACAATAATTTACAGTCTTTCCGATTAATACTTAAAACATTTTTTCATTTAAAAAAGTAATAAATACGAAGAAGCAAACTTTTTCAAATGTGAAAATTTGGTATCGTTATTGTACAAAAGTTACACAATATGCATAAAGGTTATAAACTTCTATAAATATTTACATTTAGTGACAATTTTTGTCTTCAACAAAACATTTTATTTAGCGTTTGCCTAAGGCTAAAACTAAGATTTATAGAGAGATCGTTTGTGTTTATATTGGATGAGCCCTTCATACCAGGTACGTCTGAACAGTGTGCTGAAACACTACGGACTGTGGTTGATTATGTCGACCTTGAAAGTCTGTGGACGAGTAATCTGAATCTATTGTGGAATAGATATGCTCAGACAGAGGACGGTCGCAAGGTGAACGCTCCACAGAATTCGCAGACTTGCCGCATAAAGTCTGACACGTACTATTTAACACAGATGCGTCCATTGTATAAGTATTAGAGTTTCTCCCATAGTTAAGTCTTTTCAACTTCTGTCCGCGTCGCTTAGATGACGGCATTGCATAACGTAACCTCTCCCAAAATCGTTTCTCTTTCCACGTTATCTCCAAACCCGTTTTGAAATATGATTTTAACTCCGGGTCTCGTGGGGTGAGTCCTACGTTGACTATAATTAATTTATTTGGATGGTTTTGTAGCGCTTTCTGTAAAGCTTGTCGGAATGCTATTTGCGACCACTCTGTGGATACAAAGTTCTTTGTTAGCACAACTATGATACGCCTGGACGCTTCGGTCGCTTCAACCACTAAATCAGGAAACTGCGCGTAAGTGGCTTCAAACTGCGGTACATCTCGGTAATGTAGGCAAAGATGGTAAGACGGATAGCCGGTCTCTAGTTCGCGAGCAAGGGACTCTATGACAAAGTCCTCATCTTTAGGACTATAACAAATATATGCATCATAAAGCTTATCGGCGTCCTTGAAAGCACCCGCTAAAGGAGATAGTTTAATACCACAATTTGAATACAACCACATTCTACAAGCATATCTAAATGTGAAAACTAAAGCTAATATTAACAAAATAAGCATGAACGCTGTCAGAACCGAGGCTAATAATGGTAAATTGTGGGACACGAAGAATGCGCTTATCACGGACGAATCGCTTATTTCACTACAAACAGTCACATTTAAATTCAATAGCTTCTTTGCTGGATTCATGTTCTCATTCACACACCAGAGGCTGTGAATATCGATAATTTTTTCAACATTTTGCGTTACATAGGTTAAGAAACCTTGCAAATATTTACAATCACAAGACCAGTTATTACTACCAATATATAGGGTTTGGAGATTTTTATTATTATCTAAATGCCACAGACCATAACTGATGAGTCTGTTTCCGTCCAGACGTAAAACTTCTAGTACTCCCAAAACAGAGAAAGTTTCATTAGAAATGTGCTCAATTAAATTACTTTGAAGGTACAGTTCTTTTAAGTGGCTCAGCTTTGAAAACTCGAGACCCCGCAATTGCTTCAGTTTATTGTTGTCCAAATGTAGTATTCTTAAATCTCCGAGACGACTAAACGTATTGTTATGTATGTTTATAATATTTGATGAATTGAGATACACAACAATAGCTTTACTCATAGAATCGAAAACAGAATCATTTAGTTCACTATAAACATTTCCGTCTAAATATATATGGGTCGCATCAACAGGCAAGTTATGAGGTATTAATTTTAATTGTTTGACAGAACAATCAATAACGCTCGTGCTTTTGGCAGAGTCGTGATAACAAGAACAATTATTTGGGCACAATGTTTTGCAGTCACAGTTATTGAAATCGCAACAATGGCATCCGTCAGGACAGTAATTGTCGTATTTACACAAGAAGTCTTTGATGTGAAGGGTACTGACCGGACGATACTTCACGCCACGTACGTAGGATTCCTTGCAAATTACATTTTCTAAGTCCATTACGCGCGGATATTCTCTAGATGTAATAGAATTAATAAGCAAAAGCCATTTCATTGTACAATCACAACGAAAGGGATTGCCACTTATGTAAAATTCGGGCAAAGAATGTTGGTCAGCCACTCTTGAAACACGCAAACTGTTTATATCTAAAATTTCAATTTCATTAGCATACATATCAACACGAGTTAAATTTCTTTTTTCTAGAAATGTATCTATTTCGATGCTCGAAATAAAATTATTGTTTATAAACAATAGCTCTACGCTATTTGGGATAGAAATAGGTGACAGGGTCACTAAGCGATTATGACTAACATCTAAAGTTTTGACATGTAGCTCATTCTGGATTTTATAATAATTACCGAGGATTTCTATGAAGTTAGCATGAATATCCAACCATTTCAAGCTGCCCGGAATAAAGGCATAATCAAACCAAACCAAATGGTTCTCGGATAAATTCAACCATAGCAATTTAGGCAATGCTACAAACACCCCGTTTATATCAGATATAAAGTTCGCGTCCAACCGTATGGCTTCCAATTGAGAATTCTTTTGAAAGGTTTCAGTCTCGATAGACTGTACTTTATTTTTTGCCAAATTGAGAACTTGCAGGCTCGGCAAGCCCCAGAACATCCCAGCGGTAAGGTTTCCAATTTGATTGTCAATTAAACGTAACCCGGTCAGTTGCGATAGACTTTGAAATGAGCTATTTGTTATTTCTGTCAATAAATTTTCACCTAAGTCCAGCGATTTCAAGAACGGTAATTGCGAAATTGCTTCGGGGACTTTAGTAAACTTATTAGAACTTAAATCTAATTCTTTTAGATCGGAACAATTTTTAAATGCATTCTCGCTAATATAAGTTAACATATTATTATTTAGATTTATTTTGTTTAATATAAATAGCCCATTAAATACATGGTCTTCTATGGCCTGTAATTTATTTTGACCTAAGTTTAATGTATGTAGATTAAAGAGCGGTGAAAAAGCATTATCTTCAATGAACCCAACGGAGTTATTGTACAGATTCAAAATTTGTAAAAAGAACAAGTCTTTGAACATTTTACGAGTGATCCGTGCGACCGTATTATGGGACAGGTCGAGCACGATTAATCTTATTAGACCACCGAACGTTTCATCTTCTATGTGGTCGCTCCTCAATTTATTCGCCGAAAGATCTAAAACGAGCAATTGTTCCAGCCGATTAAATATTCTCTTCGGCAATGTTTCCAGTTCATTATTTTGCATATAGATTTCACGAATTTCCCTATTATTATAAAATAATCCTTCTGGCAAATAACTTATAGCGTTATCAGATAGGTTCACTACTTTTAGCGATAGCAAATCACTAAAAACCGCACCTGGTAGTTCACTTATTTTATTATTTTGAAGGAATAGCTGTGTAAGCCGTCGCAAATGCAATATTTCTGAGTCGGCTGGCAGCGACATGATGTCATTGTGACTTAAATCTATAGTCTGCAATGTGGACCCGCATTTGTGGCCAAAACCAAGTTCATCAACGAACTTAATTTTGTTGTGCGTTAAATTAAGTGAAATTATATTTTCTAAAGCGCAAAATAGGTCTGAAGGTATCTTTCTTATGTTATTATGGGCTAAGTCTAAAGTATGCAGCTCTCTCAGTCCATTGAAAGCTCCTAGAGATAACTCTAACTCCTTATTGTTGCCCCATTCGTTGTTCATAGAGCGTATCGTCAGTGTCTTCAAACCTCGTAGACCTTCAAAAACGTTGCCAGGCAGTCGGAGTATTTTGCAGTTCTTTATAGATATCTCTGCCAAACCTTGTATTCTTCCGAAATGATGATCTCGCAGTGTGCTCTCGAGCACAGCTTGGTTGCAACGGATCGCGAGCCGTTCAACGCCATCCGAGTGCGTCGAACTGACGATATCCCTGTCCGATGACAGTGTTGGCACATCGCACTCCACCAAACCATTCTCACCAGACACACGGAAACAGACATCTGCATCGTCAGGCGCTTCCGTGAGCGCCGCGCCCAGCACTAAACAAAAGAATATCGCGTTGATTATCATTTTAAACGGCACTGTGTCCATATCATTTTCGTCACTTCTCACAATTGAGTTTTTATGAATGACAGTCGAGTTCGTAAGTCGCACACAATCATGTTCAGCTGTTGCAAACGCGTGTAGTACACGGAAACGATTCGATAACGAGTACGATTATAATGTGTATAGTAAATAGAGCAGTGTGTATGTGCGGCGCAGCATGGCAACGCAAGCACGCGATCCCCCCGCGGTGGCGAGGCCGCGACTGCCGTACAATGAAATGCCATGAATGCGCGCCGCTTGGAGGGAACGCACCGCACCAGCATTTCTATTGCCGCATAATAAGTACCTAACCCTCGTAGTTTTGACTTTTGTACAAAACGGAAACCGTTACGTGACTTTGTTTACCTACATTCCTTTTTTTGGGAAATGAACCCTTTTTGAAAGAAAATAATTAATTCTTTCCGTTTTCGTTTACCTAGTATTTGTACAGTCTAGGTACAGTATAGGTACAGTCAGCAACAGAAAAATGTTGACGAGTAGAGTACTCAAAATAATCTTAAAACCAAAATTTCAATATCATATTGATAACTAGCTTTTGGCCGCGGCTCCGCCCGCGTGGATGTCGGTTATCGCGTCCAAATATAGCCTATGTCCTTCCTCATGGTCTAATCTACCCCTATACCAAATTTCATCTAAATCAGTTCAGTGGTTTAGGCGTGAAAGCGTAACATACAGATAGACAGACAGACAGACAGAGTTACTTTCGCATTTATAATATTAGTATGGATATGGATTAGAGTATGTACTCAAAAAGTTGTAAGCATCCAGAGTGGTCAAACATTTTTCTGATGCAGACTGTACTAAGTAGGCATATCATAATAATGACATTTTTTTAGCAAATAGGTAGGTAATTTTTTGGGGAAGGGAAAAATGGCCGGACGGACTCACCCTTGTCTCGTCGAGGAGAGGTCAATCAAAGAATCTAATTTACTTAACTCCCTGGACTACCCAGAGGACTGCGGGTGCGGTTTTGCTCAAATATTACATTACCTACATAAATATGAATACACTACACATAAAATAACAGCAACACAATTGCAATTGCTAGCTCTACATCGATGATCATGACTTCATGACGCAATAACAGCCTCTGTGGCGGGGCGGTAGCGAATGCGACTGCTACGCACGAGGCGCGGGTTCGATCCCCGCTCTAAATGTTTTGTGTGCATGAATATTGTTATTAGCATTTGGTCTGGGTAGCGCGTTTAAATTATCGTTAAAATTCATGATCAGAAAAAATAATTCGTGTACCTAGTTGTGAAAATTGGTATAAGTAGTTAGTCTTTAAGATGATGAACATATTAAAAGTCTCCGAAAGTGGGACTCAGTCCCCTAAAATATGTGGTTGGAAGCTAGGAGTCGATGGCAACTAGGAGTAAATTACGACTAGATCATCCAGCTCCTGACCTGACGCGTTGCTATGTTCCATTTTCTGCCGATGTAAAAGAGAAAATGTAGTTGCCCAAATACTCTATATAAAAAACTACAAATAATTTTTAGAAATTTCATTGCTAATGTGGTAAATTATGGAATGAAAGTTTAGTTAAGTTCGTATTTTTAACCGACTTCAATAAAGGAGGAGGTTCTCAACTCGTCTGTATTCATAATATATTTTTTTTATGTATGTTCACTGATATTTCCGCCAATTATTAAAAGTAAGCAGCACGAAATTTTATATACCTTCTTACGTCTGATTAGAAATAAATGAACACCTGTATGTATCAGCGTTTTTCAATATATAGGCAAAACAGGCGATGAACGGCGAACGAATGAAAGGCGACGAATAGGCCTCAAGCACTTACCCAGAAATATCTACCAGTTCTCTTATTATAGGACCGGGTGCTCGGTATATCTGAAGAATCATCTTTTCTCCTAAAAAAAAATGGAACAAGCTCCGATCTTTTTGTAGCCAAGCGGAGTTGATTTTGTCACGAATTATTAAGCTCTCTTACATTTAACCTCTTGTATTTATTAAAGTATTGATCCTACAGTAATAATCGCCATACATAATGTATAGGAAATTTGATGTAGATTTATAATGTAGAAATAACTAAGGAGATATTATTAATAGTTTTCAAAATACAAGCAAAAGACTGAAAAACTGGACCTTCACCGCCAACCCCACCCTCACAATAGTTGCAAGGTAGGTATCTTATGTATGTTTATCCTGGTTTATCCGCACTCTACTGCGAATCGTCCAATAAGCCTACATTCCATAACACAAGCTAGTTATGCTTAAAGCCTTGCCTTGGGTCTAGCTTGATAGCGTTGTGTGGAATGTTGTAGAATATTTATTTATCCATACTAATATTATAAATGCGAAAGTAACTCTGATGTACGTATGTATGTTACGCTTTCACACCTAAACCACTGAACCGATTATGATATTTTTGTTGAAATTTGGTATAGGGATAGACTAGACCTTGAGAAAGGACATAGGCTATGTTTTGTCGCGATAAACGACATCCACGCGGGCGGAGCCGAAAAAAGGACAACAAAAACCTGCCATAGACATATTGATTCGTTGAGACTCCGCCCTTATATGAAATTATCCGTAACTTTTAAGTACATATATCGCATTCGGTTACGGTTACGGATATAATTAATACCATGTGGTAGGACGTGTAAAATAGTCCTACCAAACTGGTGTGTTTGCACACAAAGCGTATAAGAACTCCTATGACCTGGCGTTTGGTTGTAATAGAAAGGAAATACTCATGTGACCGCTTCTATGAATGAAAACGTAAGAAAAACCGGCACTGACCTGTGTTCCACCTCGTGAGGATTCAGCTGCAGACAGGCGTGGTTCCTGGCACGTGCTGGCAGGTAGGTATGTTTTCGACCGGTCGGTTATTTTCTTGAATTTGTCGTTTTCTTCCGATACACTTCCCTTATACTGACTTGAGAATGTGGCCAAGGAACTTATAGAATTACACAGAAAGAAACGAGGAGTTGAATTAATCAAACTTCCGTTTTTTGCGTTAGCGGAGTCAAAAAAGGACACCTTTCGGCGCTGGGTGCGGGTTAGTGACTGATTAAAAAATGCGAGCGGGTAGATGATCCGCCGTGGTGCTTGAGAGTCTCGCGTAGAAACTTCATTCTCAAAATATAGTTCGAACAGATCCATTCACAGCGCCATTCATTGGCCTCCTCCAACACTAAGTGGTCAAGAAATGAGCGCCAATATTCAAACATTATTCGATACATAGAAGCGGTTTATTAAATTACAAAATTGAAATACAATTAAATTATGTGGGAAATAATTAAGAAAGCACAGCGCTCCACCATGCACCCGGCTTTGGAACGTCGCAAGACGTTACGAAACAAACAAGCGAACACTGGCTGATTAGAGCCCATAGTGAATTTGTATAACATAATAATACACATAGCTAAAATAACAACTTAGACTAACAATATTCTATCTAAAGTATGTTTAAAGCTTGAGTTAAAAATTAAAGTTTAAGATTCTATTTAGCGTTGTAAGTTATTGCGTTGGGATAGGATACAACTTGCTTACAGCGAGTTTGTAAGTACCAGTACGCGTTTTATATATTATGATAGACATGAGGAGTCCAGGTCCAGTATGACAATTGACAACGTGAAAATGCTGAATTATTAGATCAACAACGTGATCGCGTTTAGAGAGAAGGACAGGATGTAATCCTGATACAGAATGAGGTTCGATCTTAAATTTAAATCGTGCGAATTTTAAAACGTATGTAATGATACGTAGTGGTTTCTGCCAAGAAGAAACACGTTGTGCTAATGTACATAACAATGGCGACTCTGTGTGTTTTGTTGTCACACTCAACACATTTGCCTCATGCTCAGGTAAGTCAGAACAGTTGGCGGGAGAGAATGACTTAATAGGCCATTCATCAGGGGGGCCGCGGATCCATGCTGGACCGTTCCACCACAAATCATAAGTCAAAAGTTGCGAAGGGAGCATGCCGCGTGATAGACAATCACTCGGATTAATGTCTCCGGCGACGTGATAAAAATGTTTAGCGTTCAAGTTTTCTTGACACTGAGCGACCCGGTTGCTAACAAAAATCGACCACCGATGTGGTGACGAGTGAACCCATGATAAGGCAATCGTGGAATCAGAAAATGCGTAAATGTCAGTAACGGGAATGCGTAATGCATACGAATCACGTACAGTTCTTATTAACTTTGACATAAGCAAAATAGCACATAACTCTAATCGAGCAAGCGTAGTAATCTTTGTCGGAGTGACCTTTGATTTCGCACACAAAATGCGAGTTTGAATGCCAGATGGGTAGGTACAATGTGCATAAATAACACATCCCATGCCATTCAGGCTGGCATCACAAAATGCGACAAGACGTAATTCGCAATCAACTTCGACACCTATATATCGCGGAATTTTTAATGCGTCAAGCAATTTTAATTCTTGAACGAGAGCGGAAAGGCGTGAGCGTATATGCTCTGGAGCAGGGTCATCCCAATCACTCTTACTAAGCCAAAGTTCCTTAATTAACAACTTGGCGTAGAGTATCACAGGTGCCACCAACCCGAGCACGTCAAATAGTCGTGCAACTATAGGGAGTATATTTCTCTTAGTGCACTTCTCATCTACCAAGGTGGATGTGAAATAAAAATTATCTCCACACGGCTCCCACGAGAGACCTAAAACCTTTGCGACATGACTGCCAACATCAAACTCAAGCGATTTGCGGTGAGTATTTATGTCAGCGTTCATTGCGATAGGAAATAACCTAAAATTTAATAATAATAAAAACAGGTCTCCCTGTAAATTGGGACCAATATGTAAAATATCATTGAGCGAAAGACAAGTGTGGGTTTTAGCGCTCGCGTCTAACACAATACGCGGCATCGGTTTGTCATGTCGAACTACTGCGTGATGTGGTATGTAATAACCATCCATAGACAAATTAGAGTCATCAACGAGGCCAAGACAACCGTTATCCAAACAATCCCGAATAACCATATTGTAATTTTCGCGTACGGTTGGTGATTGACGAAGTTTACGCTCGAGCGACAAAAACCGGGGGTGAGCGACGCCGCGCGAGTTCCCTAGTTCAGAGGGATCCTTGCAGGACGGCAGCGCAACGGTATAACGACCTATGTCATCGCGAGTCACAGTAGATGTGAAAATATTCTCGCACTTGGTTTCTTCTGGAGACAATAGGCGCTTCACAGGAACTTCCTCAAGTTCCCAAAAATTTTGCACTAAATCATTTAGTGCTAGCGCAGAAAAGGATGCGGTTGTAGGCACAACAACTTTACGTGGGTAATCACCCATAAGTACATACCCAAACGCGGTTGATAGTACACAAGGGGCACTGGGGCCACACTCGACTCTATTTCCTAAGTATATATACGGGAAGAGCTGTGCACCTAATACTATATCAATGTTTCCTGGAATGTTCCAGCTTAAGTCAGCAAGCGGTAAATCGCGAAGATTTAACTCGCTATCACACTTAATTAATTGCGAGGGCAATTGATCCGTAAGGCTATTCATAACTAACGCATGTATAGTATACTTATGATCTGCATAAATACGAGATTCAATGTCCAAATACACATAGCCTATTATCGTGTGCGAAGTGGAGCCAACACCTTTGACAACAGAATTACTCATTGGTATTATTGGTAAATTTAATAAACGACAACAGGACAATGTTATTAAGTTATTCTGTGAGCCATTATCAATTAGACATCTGACTACAGATTTATTTCCAGTGCTACCTTTAGGGCGAGCATACACCTGAGCGGTTGCCAAGAGAATATCACCCTTATGGCTAGAGGCATACGAATGCACAGTGCTTGAAGCGAGCGGTGACTCAGGAATGGGACTAATATTGTCGCACTGGGGCGGCGAGAAAGGGACAGCACTCGTCGCATGCGAGTGCGAATTATTAACATTATCAAAATGCAATAATTTATGATGTTTTTTCTGACAGAAACAAACTGACGTACTTTTACATCGCGGGAGATTATGTAATGTGCTTAGACAATTCACGCAACCACGCTTAGATTTAATAAACTCATATCTAGCCTTTGCATTTTGCATATTTTTAAACTGAGCGCAGTTATACAGGTGTCGGTGGTCGCGGCCGCCACATAAACAACATGACGCGTCAACTGCGGCGGGCGCATTCGACTTATTATTAATCGGCACACTGACAACAAACGACTTAGAATTACGCTGTACACGCCTATCATTAGACTGTGGCGTCCCAGCAGTGGACGACTTCGCATATGACGAAGACCGCGGGTTTGACCGTTCAATCATCTTAGCATAATCTTGTACAAAGTCGATCAGCTGTTGCGTCGTAGGTATATCGACACCTCGAACAGAAAGTTCGAAGGCTTGGATGGTTAGCGTGTCCATTTTCCTCAAGGCACATTGTAGAAACATGAAGTCCATTAAATCATTTATACCTAACTCTTTAAGCGCGGCGATAGAGGAGGAATATATACCTATAAATGAATCAAGTGAGTTCACACTAGGTGAACAATTCTTTAAGTCTAATATATTATTAAGATAATATGAACCTAATGAGCGTTTATCTTGGTATTTCTTGACCAAGGCGTCCCACACTATACTGTAGGTCTCACTTGACGGAACAATACCGGCAGTGAACTTTAATGCGTCTTTGGTTAATTTTGAGAATAGGTATTGCACACGTTGCGAATCAGACAATTGTGTGTTTGAATGAATATTGGCCTTAAAGGACTGATAAAATGTATTCCAGTTTTCAGGGCGTCCGTCAAAACTCGGAATAACAAGCATTTCCAATTTCACTACAGACGCGTTTGAATTATTCGACCCGTGTGAGGCGACCTCCCTGACCTTGAGCGTAGATAATTTATTTCTAATGCGTTTTATTCTCGAATACAATTCATCAAATGAGTCAAGGCAAGAATAGTCGGAATCCACAGGGGGTTCCAATGACAAATTTAAGCTATTTATTTGATCTACAATCGACTCGAACTTATCGCGAACGACATCGATGTTCTCGGTCTCAGACAGAAAATCCTCATTCGCTCGCGTCGTTATATCAAAACACACAACTGATTTCGACGATTTATACCAACGATTAATGCGTGCAACCAATAATTCCTTTTTTTGATTCAACAGAATAAGCTTCGTCTCGAGATCTGACGACATGTTTGCAAATTAACGATAGGTAGGACCTACCTATTGAAATATAACAAGAAGATTATCTGTAAGGTACCTACTATAATATAATAGTAATTCAACACAAACAGTTTAGATATACCTACTTTTTTATTGAAAATTGTACTACGGCTTATTATATAATAGCGCAAGTAGCACAGCGGAGCGGGAATGTAACTATGTACTTACGTACCTAGATAGGTACCTACCTACAAAGTTACGCGTATGTGAATAGAATGATGATTATTTACCAATTAATACGTAAATCACCAACTATTATAAATATCTACCAATTATTACGTAGATTTAGCGTTTTAAATGCAGAATTTACCAAATAATTTACGTAAATCTGTTAGCGAAAGAAAGTAATGAAACTAAGATGGCGGAAAGAATTCACCAAAATTACGTGAATCTTTTAATTAAATGAATAGGAAAGAAATATTATTCACCAATAATTACGTGAATATGTTATTTACTGGCCTATCCGACTCGTAAGGACCATAAATTGTGGTAGGACGTGTAAAATAGTCCTACCAAACTGGTGTGTTTGCACACAAAGCGTATAAGAACTCCTATGACCTGGCGTTTGGTTGTAATAGAAAGGAAATACTCATGTGACCGCTTCTATGAATGAAAACGTAAGAAAAACCGGCACTGACCTGTGTTCCACCTCGTGAGGATTCAGCTGCAGACAGGCGTGGTTCCTGGCACGTGCTGGCAGGTAGGTATGTTTTCGACCGGTCGGTTATTTTCTTGAATTTGTCGTTTTCTTCCGATACACTTCCCTTATACTGACTTGAGAATGTGGCCAAGGAACTTATAGAATTACACAGAAAGAAACGAGGAGTTGAATTAATCAAACTTCCGTTTTTTGCGTTAGCGGAGTCAAAAAAGGACACCTTTCGGCGCTGGGTGCGGGTTAGTGACTGATTAAAAAATGCGAGCGGGTAGATGATCCGCCGTGGTGCTTGAGAGTCTCGCGTAGAAACTTCATTCTCAAAATATAGTTCGAACAGATCCATTCACAGCGCCATTCATTGGCCTCCTCCAACACTAAGTGGTCAAGAAATGAGCGCCAATATTCAAACATTATTCGATACATAGAAGCGGTTTATTAAATTACAAAATTGAAATACAATTAAATTATGTGGGAAATAATTAAGAAAGCACAGCGCTCCACCACCATGTCCGACAGTTTTGGTTACGTTTACGGAATTCCATAACATGCCTGATGCTTTCGGGTCCGGTCGAGTACCTACAACTTATTCCCAAAATGCCTGAGACGTCAATACACCTCAAATCCAAATCGTCTTCATGCCAAAACGTCTGAAATCCAAATCGTCAGAGAACCAAATTGCCTGATTTTCGGAAAAACCTAATCCCAAAATGATCAAGTCTCAAATGGACTGAATCCCAAAATAAACGAATAGCATTATGACTGAATTTGGCAGCCGCTGACATTTCTAATTTATAGTCTGTTCAAGCATTAATTTTAATTTGAACATAGACTTTGATAATATACTACGTTTTTGAAGGATAAATAAACGTGAAATAGTTATGTACCAGCACATAATTCGCAAGTGGGAGCTCAGTATTGGGACCCACGGGGTCCATTGGCCTTCAGCCTACCACCGCTACGCCACAGAGGCTGTCAAAATATCTTTTTATTAAATATGTAAAAAATATTTTCAGTCATTTTATGAATAAGGCATTAGGAATTTCAGGCATAGTGGGAAGAAGACATTTTAGGATTCAGGCGAATCGGGCCTAAGTCATATTGAATTCAGACATCTTGGGAAACAGACGGTTTGACATTCGTTTATAGTGCGATCAGGCATTATGGGAATAGGTTGTACTCGACCGGACCCATGCTTTGGGTGCTTTCATGTATACTTGCTAACCATAAGCTTTTTTTTAAGGAATAGGGAAGCAAACTAGCTGGCGGATCGCCTGATGGTAGATCAAAAAAAGGTCGTATTGGTTCGGAAATACCGCTGGCAGTTCATTCCACAGTTCAGTTCTGTTTATTTGTTGTTTTATTACGGCTATTACGAATATTATTGCCTCTGGCGTGGCGGTAGTGAACGAGACTGCCACGAAGCTTCGATTTCAGTTCAGTGCAAATATTTGTATGCATGAACAATGGCTATTTGCATTGGTCTAGTCGTGCCTCAGCCATAAGAATATATGGCAGTATTTATTTTTCTCCTTATTTATCCAATATACCTACTCTATGTAAGTATATGAAGCCCAAAAAGCCCAGCAACCGGTCTTACTACAATGCTTCGATATCGCTAATAGGATGTAACTACATGGCAGTCTTGTCCCTCCACGGAAAATATCGAATTTAAGCCAAACCCAATACAAGACCCAAATTCGTTTCTGCGTGGAATACTGCTCACATCTCTAGGACGGCTCCGCAAAGTACTTACTAGATGCTCTCGACAGGTTGCAGCGACGTGCGGTCCGCATTATAGGGCATCCTGAGGTCACGAACACCCTCGAGTCTTTGCAGATACGTAGAGATGTTGCGTCTTTGGCAGTATTCTACCGTCTCTACCATGATGAATGTTCTGACGAGCTCTTCCAATATTAGTCCCACCCTCTCCTTTCCTTCACAGGACGACACGTGCAGGGCTAAGATGCTATCCATATACGGTGCATAGTATACCTGCTAGAACCAAGCGTTTCAGTGACTCATTCCTATGCCGCACCACTAAGACCTGGAACTCCCTGCCAGTTCACGTGTTTCCTTCTTCCTACAGTCCCGGGTCCTTTAAGCGGGGTGTGAAAAGGCATCTAATGAGGCCGTCAAGCTGATTGCCACCACTGTTAGCATGGTACATGTTTGCGATGGTGACCCTCTTTCCGAGACTGCCTTTGCTTAACATCAGGTGAGGTGAAGTCAAATTGACGTGTCCTATATAAAAAAAACCCGCAGTTAGCCTGAAAACGTACTCCAGAGGTGAAAGCTGTATAATTAGAGTTGCTACATTTATTTAAGAATTAAAGGAAGTAAAGAAAGTACTTAACGAAAATTACTAAAATTCCCTCCAGTGTTCCTCCAACTAAGTTAAACGTTAATCACGGCCAATATCGGGTTTTTCCCATTTTCGGCCGTGACTGTGGTAACACTGACATCAAAATCTACGGGGTAATGGACGCCTTAGGAGGAGGAGGGCACACGTAGGCAGTGTAATGGTCAGGATTCGAACCCGGGACATCTCGATCGTAAGGCCGACTCCTGAACCACTAAGCTACTGACTCTATTATCATGTTATTATTATAAATTTTGTTCTAATATTAAACGTTTCTTTCTGCTATGAAATGATGATGAAAAATATTTATTCCATCTAAGTATTTATTATTGTAAGATACCTCTTAAAAATGGTGCAAATAAAACGAGGAGTGCATAGGTATGACACGTTTCTTCGACTGTAGTTAATTGAACTTGCCACACCTAGGGTATTCATTAAATTCATTACGAGACTCTGAATAAATTGGAAGTATAGGGATCCTGTAGACTACGAAAATTAACTGCCTATAGAATAAGTTCAATTTAAGAAATGGATATGTTTGATTATAACCATATTTTACTCCAAGATTCCTTTCGATAACATAACATTGACAATTTCTTTTTTTAAAGAAATATTAAAACCGAATTTACTAATATTCACTCTAACTCCTCCAACTAAGCTAATTTTTTTGTGCTAGGAGTGGGTTCACGTCGGAAGTGTAATGGCCAGGATTCGAACCCGGGACCTCTCGATCGTAAGGCCAACTCCTTAACCACTAAGCTACCGACGCCTTGAAATCAAAGAAAGGAATGGTAGTGCTCCGAGAAAAATGAAACAATCAAAGCCATAACAAATTCATCTATTATTTTATAGTAGTCCAGACAATATTTACAAAGAAAGGCAAACGAAAACAAATCGTATAGGTACACAATATTATTTATGCTAAACACAATATTGTAATGATATTGTGTATCACTTTAATACTCTTTAATACAAAATTTAATATAAAGAGAAGACATTACATTTTGTAATTTTCGCTAAATGAGTTCAATAGTAATAAATAAATAAATAGCCCCTACGACACACTAAGCTCATGAGAATTCTGATTTAATGTCACCTTGTAAATTTTACTTTAAATTAAGATTAATACCAAGACTTCAACATCGTAACTACTAGACTGGCTGTACGGAACAATATTTGGTTAGCCCACGGAGGACAGAATAAGATTAAGTAACGGAGATGCCCCATTGATATTTCTCCTAATAAAAACGCGCGCCGAATGCGGGTGGGAAGAGAGACGCGCGGGGTGTCAAGAGTCGAAGGACTTCATAGGTATAACGTTCCTACCGAATGAGTCCATTTGACGTTTGGATGGCACGCGACTCGATTGCCTTGCAACAACTCCGCTATCATTTCCTTCTCCATGGGTTAGCCAATACCCAAATTATTGCAGCTGATTTATACTGATGAAACTGCAAAGGGCAGACATTGTCTAAACAGATAGACACTAGAATAAATGTGTCTCATTGGCATCCTTCGCACGCTCAGTCTTCTCGATGGAAAACCGCATTTGGGTGTGAAAGAGCGCGTCGTGAGATATCGCTCGTTCAAGATTGTGCGGCGGAGTGTACGCGCGTATAACAGCGTAATTGTGACAGAGAGAGGGAAAGAACGTGCGCTCAGTACTTCTCTCTGAACTTCAGTGCGCGCGCAATTGCGTTTTTGTTTCGCGTGTTCTATACCTGCACTGCACTTTGAACTTCAAAAGATATTCCCGCACGATTATACGTACTAGAATTCTCCCGCGCAATCTTAACGTTCAAGAAGGCATGAATGCGTGACCGTCTAAAGGCAGCTATTATGTACTCTCTGCGGCCTGTGTCGTACTGTTTTCCGCCACACACAATGAACCGCGATATTTTGTTTTACTTTGTGTAAGTAGTTTAACATTGCAGTAATTACATTATTATCAGTAGGTTATTTAAATATACCTCGAAACAAACTTAATGGCGGCTCGGAAGTTCGTGCGAGTGCGGATTGTTGCTAAGCATTCTTGGCATTTGCATCGCTCCCTTTTCTCAAACGTCATTGGCCTGAACCCCCATTCGTACGAACTTCCGAGCCGCAGTTAGCTCCCTTTATACGCACAGTCTATCTCAAGGGAAAACAGCATTTGCGTGTTAAAAAGAGGGTCGCGAGACGTTGCTAGTTTTTAGCAGCGTCAGGATTACGCGGTAGAAGGCACGCACGCAAACCGCGCGATTTTGAGAGAAAGACAGGAAAAGAACGCGTTTCTCTCGCGAATCGCGCCTTTTGTTTTGCGTGGTATATACCGCTCGAAATATTTTATATTTTGTGCACTTTGAACTTCAAAAGATATTGCCGCATGATTATACGTTAGAGAACTCCACCGCGTAATCTTGACGCTCAAGAAAGTATGATTACGTGACAGTCTAAAGGCGGCTTTTAAGTTTAGTTCGAGGAATAGTTAAAGCCATAAATTGAACCTGAAACTACTACAGTTAGTTGTCTCACGACAATGTTATGAGACTTGAATAAAATTTTAAAGCCTTTAGTATGCCGCGTGGTTACCGGCAGAATAGAATTTGGGTCACCCCATCTCTTCTCCTGCGGTGTCGTACAAGGCGACTAAGGGATACGGCTGTTTAACATCCCATAGATATATTATATAGCCCAGAACCAGCCTCAGATGCACGGCTCTAGTCAATAATGGTGCCCGGAATACGACAATAGACTCACCCCCTATAACGAATACAATGAATGATGAAATGTGGGTGTTAATTCACCTCTGCCTAACAATCCACGGATAAAGGCGTAATTATATGTATGTACGTATGTAGTATGCCAACTATTGAAATTGAATACGATAGGAAAATACTTTTTGAGTCTAACAATCACACAACACAAACCATAGAAGTGACATAATACCATATTAATTTACAAGATTGGTAAACATATTGACTTGTAAACATAAAACTGGGATGCTGTCACTAAAAACCAGTGATGGGCGTAACTAGTTATTTATGTAATCTAATTAATAATTGAATTACATAATAATTTGATTAAAATGTAATTTAATTACTTAATATTCAATTACATTGTAATTAGATTACTTTGGATGTGCTATGAAATTAATTACAATGTATTTAATTACTAAATAATTTGATTACAACGTAGCCTAATTACAAAGTATTTAATTATATTATAATTGTAATTGCTTTGAATATGAAATGTCGCATGCCTGCATCGCACAGTTCCGATATAGGTACTGCAAGTGCGGCCCGTACGACGTCGTCGGGAAGTAGGAAGTATAATGTGCGGGGGAGCGGGGAGGGTTCTATGCATTGTGCTCGTGCGTCGCCACTTCACCCGCCCCCTTCAGTTACTTCTAATCTTTTGTATTGTAAGCACGTAACATTTTCTTAAGATTATAAGTCGTATGTATTTTGGTGATTACTGATTAGTGTAACAACATTTGTGTAACGTACAATGAATGAAAGTGCAAGACTACTTTTAGAAGATGACAGTTCAGTGGACGAATCTGTGTCTGCAGGTCAATCGACATTACCGTCACCAAGCAATATTTCTGCAGTGCAACCCACTATACTTGACGGTAAATTCTTTGAGATACTTCATGATTCATCAGGAACTGATAAAATAGTCGCCATTTGCAAGAAATGTCTGCCTAATAAAGTAGAAATAAAAGGCTCGAGATTGTGTACATCCAATTTTAAAACACATTTAAAACGAAAACATGGACAAGAAACCATACAAGAATACCAAGAATATATTAAAACTAAAAGATCGAAAAGCGTTCGTACCTCCAGTTCGTCAAACGAACTATCACCACGAAGGTCGTCAAATGTACCCTCATATTCTCAAGCTGAATTCGATCGAGATATTGTTAGGTATTTTGTCAACTCAATGATTTCTCTAAAGTGCACTGAAGACCCCTACTTCCGACAAATTTTACGCCGATTAAATACAGGTTCGAATAATCTAAGAATCATGAGCCGGCGGACACTTGGAAGAATGATAACGGAATTCTTTGATGAAGAGTCTACTTTAGTGAAACAAGAACTAAATCAAGTGAAACACGTTTGTACGACAGTTGACATTTGGTCTGGACGTCGAAGAAGCTTTTTAGGTGTAACAGCACACTGGATTGATTCACATAGTTTAAAGCGTGTCTCAAGAGCATTAGCATGTCAACGTTTTAAAGGCACTCATAGTTATGACAAAATATACGAATTGTTGCAAGACATTAATTCAAGGTATGGTTTAACTAGCACAAACGTTGTGGCTTGTGTTACAGACAACGGCAGCAATTTTGTGAAAGCGTTTAAAAGTTTCGGTGTACATCGTATCAATGTTTCAAAGGAGCAAAACACTATTGATTCTTGTGATGAAGACTCCGATACTGATAGTACAGACGACGAATTTACGTATCTTAATGACCTTTCTTCAACAATTAGTCATTTAGAGAACCGTTTGCCATTACACCTAAGATGCGCTTCACATACTTTGAGTCTTTGTGCCACCGACGCTAACAAAATACTAGAAAACCAGGAAACGGAGCTATCGAAAATGCATGACCAAACAATCAAAAAATGTAACACTTTATGGAAAGCTGCAAATAGGCCAAAATCGGCTGAAATTTTACAAAATGTTCTTGGCCATACTCTAAATAGGCCAGTAGAGACAAGGTGGAATAGCCTCTATGATGCCTTGAAAAAAATCGCAACCATAAAAGATAAATCTGCAACACTTCACAGAGCTTTAAACATAAAAAATTCACTTCGTGAATCTGAATTTACCTATATAAAAGAATACCTGTCATGTACTCAACCTGTCGCAGATGCGCTTGACATTCTTCAAGGTGAAAACGCAACCTATTACGGAATATTTTTGCCAACTATACTCGCGTTGAAGAAAAAGTTGACAAATTTAACTGAAACAAGAGACTATGAATATTGCAACACTCTGACTGAGACCTACCTCAAAAGTGTGCAAACAAGGTTTAAAGATTTTCTGAAAATTTCGGGGCCTGAAGCTGAAAATGCTGCTTTAGCTGCCGTTTCTCATCCTAAATATAAAAAATTGAAATGGACATCATTAATTGGCCAGGCAGAATATAGTATACTGAAAAATTTACTCGTGAAAGAAGTCGTAAAGATAATACCAAATCAATTACCTCGCGAAAGACCATCAACGAAGTCGAGGGAGGATGACTATTTTGAAATAGATTCAAGCTCGGATTCAGACAACCAGAGCAGTGAACCAAGATCTAAAGCTGAACTTATAGTCACTCATTTTTTGGCAGAAGACAGCAGAGAACTTCAAATATTAAATAATCATAAGGAAATTAAAGAAATATTTTTAAAATTTAATACCCCTCTACCTTCTTCTGCACCTGTGGAACGTATGTTTTCGTACGCGACAATGATCAATTGTCCGAAAGCAAACCGTTTGTCAGACGAAATGTTTGAAAAAAGAGTCATATTAAAAGTTAATTTAAATTATAAATCAGAAAACTAATATTTTTTATCAGCCAATGGTGAAAATTATAACTAATAAAAGATTTAAAACTAAACAATGATTGACAGATGATTAAATATTTTTCGTAGAATTATGTGTTTTATTTTCGTATTTGTCAAAACTGTATTAATAGGCATTTTTGTAAGAGGTGTCCCATGTGTAATTACATTTTATCAGATTACTCATGTAATCTATTATAATGTAATTAGATTAACTTGCAATTCAATTACTTTGTATTTAATTACAGTATGTACTCATTGCAATTAGTTACTTAAGTAATCTGTTACAAAGTATTTTAATTACTAATTACAATGTAACTGTAATTTGTAATTGTTAATCTAAATACTTTTTGCCCATCACTGCTAAAAACCAGTGTCCAAAGGTATTAACATTGAGTGTGTTAATGATCTAAAATCTACATAGTCAAGCATAGCCATTTTTATACTACGTTTTTATCACAAATTATATTGCTAATTACACAGATATCTTACCACTAAACTGGTGATTATGATATAGAACTACCGAGTTCTGCAGTTGTCTATGTTCCGGAAATCAGTCTTATGTAGTTCGCCCTCCAATTAAAAAGCTGTTTTAACTTATTCTACACGCCAATAACTTTATCATTAAAAGTAACTTTGGCTAAGATATTTCCATCTAGGTTCACTGTAAAACGAATATTTGATGGCCTTACTAAGTTCAAAATTTGTTCTTGAATTAGAGTTTCCATTCTAAAAAAAGGCATCTTTTAACTGATTTTAAAATATTGCAGACTTATTGCAACGAAATGACTTTAAACATTAATTATTATTAGTAATAAGAATGCTTTCCGACATTTTTGTAAGAGCTAAAAAGGCCACAATAACAACAACTTTTTCACATAATATTGCTTCAAAAATATAGATTTCGCCATCAATTGGCTTCACAATTCAAACACTAAGGCTAGAATGAGATCACTTTAGACTCAAGACTACTGATGGTGAAACGAAAATATCTAAAATTCAATAGCAATATTATCTTCCTAGAAACATATTGCTTCGTTTATTCCTGTTCCGATAACATTTGGTAGGAAATGTTCAATACAGTGATGATTATAATATCAAAAGGCCGAAAGAATGAAATCATGGAATATATCCAAAATCTTACAAATTATAATTATAATGCGATAGGCCATCTAGATAACGCATCTACCATTAGCGTTTCTATTGATCAGTTAAACACTGGCTGATAAACTAGTACTAAACAGAGCTTCGAACTTACATAAATAATATCACACGCAGTCCATTCTGCTTCTTTAACGCCACTGATTTACAAGAACTTCAAAATCGTGTTTCATTCTAATGTCTCACATTTCACACTCCTGTAATACCACTTTTAAAACTATATACCACAAGATATTGAATACACCACTTGTACTTATCTGGTACAGTCAGCATCAGAAAGATGTTGTTGAACAAAGTGCTCAAAATGATCTTCATTCCTTGATTTTCACCCCTTCCAATAGACGGATTGTTAAGTGGTTTATGCAATATGTGTAGCAAGTTTCACAAACTGCCAACAGTGTAAAATCTACACGACAATGTTATAGTCTCACTGTCACCCTCGGCATCTCAAAGCCGTCTGCTTAATGTCACCGCCGGTGTGCGCTTAACTCTATTTATTATCGATGGCTTGTATGTGGTCTGGTCGTTCTCCCCTCGCGTATTTCAACCACATCTTGTTGTACAGCATTTCTAAGCCGGTGGCATACGCTTTGCAGTCAAACAGCGGACTTTCTGATCGCGCCGTCCATACTTTTGCGCGGATCGCTTTTAAACTGCAAAGAAACAGATTTATAAGTAATTCTTTCACTTTAAGCTTGATCACAACAACAAAAGTTAATGTCTGTTGCTAAAATTGTATACACACGTGTATACTCTGGATAGTAAATATATCTGATAGTGAAAATGAAGAACCATTGAATTTGTTGCGAAAAAATAAATTCATAATTCTCACAGAATAGTCAGTCAGGAATTAAGAGAAAAGCTACGTTTATAGATATATCCTACCTACATTTATTTTGCGTGCTGAAATCTTTAATGGTTATACGAAATGATTATACCAGAGTCAATAGACATTATTGTCAAAAAAAACTGCTGTCAGTCTACTGAAATTTGGTAAAAAAAATGTAAACATCACTATTTTCGTGCTGCCAGTGGAAAAACCAAAGGCTAGTCCTGCTTTGTCCTCTGCACTGATGGTACAGTAACTCCGTTCTTACAGGGTCGGCAGCACGATTGTGACTATCCTGGTGTTGCACATCTCCATAGGCCACAGTAACCACTTTCCGCCACCGTCTTTTTTTTACTGTTTTTTTTTTAGTTTGACCACGGCCGGTGTTACCTGGTCCCGTTATAATTATTGTATAACACTGTCTACTTGTCTGCCACCCAAGTGGTATAAAAAAAAAAAACTTACTATTCCCTATCGGTTCCCAGTCTTACAGCTATGTCTTGGTACTCCTGCCTCGTCCGCGCGATGAGCTCGGGACACCCGAGTGTGTTTAGCTGGGACGCTGCAACTCTGTAACGGCAGTACCATAAATTATAATCACAAAAGAAATAAAAGATAAGATAAGTATTACACATTATTGTACATAAAATTTATATCAAAATTTCAATGTCAGTTAATGTTATCCCAGGTTTTTCAGGCTCGCGTTTTTATAACAAACTAGTTTTTCCCGCGGCTCCGCCCGCGTAGTAACGGTTGCGACCAAACATAGCCTATGTCCTTTCACATGAACTAATGTACCTCTATACCAAATTTCATTACAATCTGTTCAGTGGTTCAAGGCGTTCAGGTTCCTCACGCAATGTGTATACCACAAAAAAATCTGTCATACAAAAAAACATGTTATAATTACCTAGAAGCCAAAGTCTCGCCAGGTAACGTGACCACAGGCGTGCCTGTCCACAAAATATCCATACTAGTGGTGTGCCCGTTGCATAAGGGCGTGTCCAGACACACGTCGGCCAGTTGTCCCCGACGAACGTGCTCTTCTTTAGCGGCCACATTTGAGAAGATAATACGGCCAGGGGGAAGACCTAGTAACAATGTATATCACACATCAGATACTTGTTATAATGCAATACAGATCTTACTCTAAAAGAACAATACATTCTAGAGAAAAGTGTCATACGACCATGGCTATACTTGATATTTTCTTGTTTGATACTTTTTAGAATGTGATTTTTCAGTAATTGGGTTTTAGTTTTAAACTTAATGTTCTATAAATTAGTTGGTTCACTCTCAGGGAAGCATCTGCCGTCTTAAAGTGTAACCTAACGCTCGGTTCACATTATTACAGTCCAGTCTGGACTGAATTGTAGTGTTCACATTATTCCAGTGTTCAGTTTCCGCGCTTGAACTGACAGACAAGGGGGAGTCCAAATATTACGTGAGGTGTTTTTTTTTGTTTCATTCGACTCCCTCCCCCATCCTCCAATTCCACGTGAGATTTTTCAAAATGTGGGTTTCTTACGTAAACGCGTTGGATTGTTATTGTAAAACGAAGGACCAAAATAGTTTTTTTTTTTTGTTTCAATCAGTAAATATAAATTGCGTGATATTTGCCGAAAGACCCCCAACGTAAGATTAGATGAGATTTGACTCGTCCCCCTCCCCCACTTGAACATCTCACGTATTTGGACTGGATTAATCACTGGAATGGACATATTGCAATGACGGTTCACATGTAGGTAGCCTAGTGGAATGGGTAATGGACTGCTGAGACGAGGTCTCGGGTTCGATCCTAGGTTTACCATGGCACACACCAATGACTTTTCGATGCTTTTCGAAGTTATGTGTGTATTTATCGCAGGTTTATAAGTGCCTGGTTAATGGCAATAGGCTCGCCACCTATTACATTGGGACCTAAAACATAAACTGGCGAAACGTGGGTGCTAGCACCTCTGCCTACCCCTTCGGGGGGAATACAGGCGTGAGTTTATGGTTCACATGTATAATGTGAACGGTCATTGCAGTGGCATTCCTGCAATGGATCAACTCACTGGACTGGAATGCTACTAGAATGTGAACCGGGTTACTCTCTTATGAGAATAACCCGAGTACTAGAAGCTCATCCATCTATTAGCAGGTGTAGGCTTACAGTTGAGGTGCCATGAATAGATTCAAATATAGTACCTCAGTTATTACATACTAGACATGCATGAAATAGTGAAATATATTACCTAGCTGTTGCGCCGTGCTCTGTAGATTAGGCTCGCCCACAGCTGGGAACCTCAACAACCAGAGCACACTATTCGGGACATGCTTCAGAATATAAACCCACATGTGTAGCGTCAAGGGATCAATCTTGTACAGCTGGTTGAAGTTACAATAAACCACAGCCTCGTCGGGTAAGCCGTACTGCTGGCGGGTTGTGATTACAATAGATTGGGGAACTTCCTCCCCTGTGGCCGCCTTATTGTTCGTTTGTGTTGTTGCCAAGCCGTTTTGTAAGATTACACCGTTTACTGACGTCTGTAGAAAAGCACACAATTTTAATCGGTAATAAATTTCATTATCATTGCTTTATAAAAAAAAGTAATTTTATCATACAAACCGACATATGCAGTTTCCATTATGAAATTACAATTAATTCTGAATAAAAGTTATTGTACAGCAAAAAATGACAAATTAAACCTTGTAAGTAGTAGTAATTTCATAAGGCTAATAAAACGTTTACTTTACCTGTACTTGTCCTGAAGCAATCATGGTCTCAATAGGTGTAGTAGTTGGCAGCTCAGCGACTTTTAGAGAAATCTCTACGGGCCTTGCAGCTCTCACAATTTCTTTAATTTCCTTAACATCTGTATTTTCTACTAGTGGTGATAAATCAGTAGCATTAATAACTGCCACGTTATCAGCGACACCTCCTAAATGGTTATGAGATTTCACTTTGTCACTGAGAATCAGTCGTTCCTGCAAATGCGGGAACATTTGTTTGTGATCGCCGACAAAGTAAGTTTGCGGCATGTAAGACAATTTTTCGCTATACTGGCTCGCCAATTCCAAAGGCGACGTAACAGCGTCCGTTACCAAATAATCCATATAGCTGGCTCCACTCGTACCCGGGTATCCAAGCCACATTACTTGTACGGGCGCCGGTCGTAACGCAAATATTTCGTTTCTCGCCCCTTTGGTATAGCCGTTCATATTAACCAGAATGTGAATACCATCGCTGTAAATTTTGTCGGCCGCTTTACCGTTACACGGAATTTGTGACATGTCAATGAAATGTTCTGCCTCTCTGGCGATCTTAGATCGGAATGTTGTACCGTCATCTGGGCTCAACGCGTAACAGAATATTTCGACTTTAGTACGATCGTGCAGACCTGGTACTGACTGCATTAAATGCGAGGTCGGGTGATTACCGAAGTCGCTGCTTACATAACCGATACGAAGACGACCTGTTAAGTCTCGAGGGAATTTATAAGGTGGTTTGTGAAGAACCTGAACTTTTTCAAGACATAAATTGGCATGTCGAGCTGCGATCGCTTTTCTAAAGTCATGCGTGAGCGGATATAACATAGAATGATGTGGGTGGACTGACGGCAGTCTATTTTTCTCGAGTTGTTCGGCTACAATGCTAACAAGTTTCTTCATGCGCGCTTCATAATCGGTCCAATCGCACACAATCTGCAAGCAATGAGCCAAATTGCAGTACGCATCAGGGAAGTCCGGTTTTAGTTTCAAAGCCGTTCTATAGGACTGGATAGCTTCTGGAATATTTCCAGAATCTTTGTGGATACTAGCAAGATTGCTGTGAGCGTCGGCGAAAGCAGGATTGATTTGTATCGCTCGAGTGTAACACTGCAGCGCACCCGCCACATCCTGCATCTCTTTGAGCGTATTACCCATATTACTGTACGCATCAGCGAACGTTGGTTGAATTCGTATAGCCTCCTTGTAATGCATGAGAGCTTCGTTTAGCTTTCCCTGTTGTTGGAGAACAGAAGCTAGATTGCTATGTGCTGCAGCAAACTCGGGAAACACTTCCAAAGCTTTCAAATACAAACGAGTTGCTTCCTCGATGTAGCCTTGTTCGCGTTTAATATTCGCCAAGTTGTTGAGTGAGTCGGCGTGTGACGGACAGAGGCGTAAAGCCGTATTGTAGCATTCTTCAGCGTCAGCAACTTGTCCTTTTTCTTTAAGGGCATTTGCTAAATTACAATACGCGTCAGGGAAGTTTGGTTGTAATTCGATGGCTCGCCTATATGTATCGATTGCCAAGTCTATTAATCCTTGTTCGTAGTAAACGCATGCCAAATTTCCATGGACGACTGCATTGTTAGGTGATAAATTTAATGCTCGGAGATACGCTGCCACGGCCCTGTGGAAATAAGTATATCTAATTACCACACCTGCGACAATTAATTTTAGCGGAAATCGTGAGAATCACTGCACCGAAGTACTATGGAGTGGTTATGTCGGAATCGAACAGACCAAAATCAAATAATATTTTTATCCGTTAAGACGTACCAGACAATGTTAGTGGCCAACATGGCCGGTCGGGGTCTTTGGAATTAGGATCCACGTCCAATCTCATTCTTCTACTTTTGTTAACTTTTCCTGTTTTTCGAGAGAGAGCAAGTGCCGCCTAGCCTTCCAAATCATCAGAGATCAAAGCCTATATATAACATAGCCTTTTCTGTCATTCAGCAGGTGTATGCATACCCTAATCACCGTTAGCTTTACAAAAAGGGCACCTTTCTAGAGCAAATGGCATACTATGTTGTTAACGGGAATTAACGCGATCATGATGTATGTGTGTACCTATACCATGATCGCGTTAATTCCCGTTAACATTATTATATGTAATGGAACGCGATAGTTTAAAAGTTATAAATGGCATACCAGCTTTGGCAACCTATGCAACACAGATACCACGAAACCAGCATGCCTCATGATTCTAGTCACGATACCTTTAATTTATACTGAGTCTTGGACAATAATGAAATGTCATGACTGTTCACTAACCTGTCAAAAATTCTTGCTTCTTTGAGTACATTTCCCAAATTAATGTAGGCGTCCAAGAAATTTGGATCTAAAGCAACCGCTTTCTCAAAATGATGAATAGCCAACCATATTTCACTTTGAGCGTTAAATACGCATCCCAAATTACTCCATGCGACCGCAAAATCTGGCCTTGTTTCTATTGCCTTCAAGTAACAAGCCTACACACACAGGAAAAAGAGCAATGTTAAATTGGGCAATATCTTATTTTATAGTAATGAAGTTCTGAAATGTCATTTACGCCAATAAGAACTTTTACACCTCAGCTTTGATCAATGCGGGATGTTCGGTTAAGTTCGGTCCAACCGCGGCAAATATTCACGAAAATCGAGCATTGATCGCAATACAAACGATACGCAAATTGCACCCTAGAATCACGACACTACGCCGAATGCCACACACATCAGCAGGAAATGCAAACGAAAAACAATTGTAATCGTAGTGCATCTGCACATCCTTAAAAAATTCAAAACACAACAAGAGCGAATACAAGTGAAACGTTTCCACTTCCTAGCCAATGAGGGAGGACGACACGAAAATGGTAAGATATTAGCACGAGTTGTTTGCGATATTCCTGTTCATAGTTTATTTCTTGCAAACCTTTTCCACTTTACCTGCAGCAGGTTTGGTGTCATCGCGGCGGGATTGCGAGTTGCGTACCAACCGTTACCCAGCTAGATACAGCAGCGGTCACACACCTACACTTGCCTTACCAGACAATACCTTGTGAAAATATAACAGAAATTAGTTGATTTTGAGTTAATTTGTTTCACCGGATCATCTTCTTAATAATTTCTTTGCAAATTACAAATTTATAAGGATCTTTGTCTCACGGTGTCATCGAGCAGAGCATTGCAACAGTCATATGGATGCCCAAAAGAAGTATAAATGCAGAACATTAATAACTACATCATTATAGCTACATGAGAACACTACAGATCCCTCTGATCCTCCATTTTAGTAATAAAATTATTGTCACTACAAGCATAAGGATTATAATGTGTATTGAGAATGTGAAGAAAACAGGATTAAGTATAATAAACATAAGTTTTAATATTAGTACAACCTGTATAACGTAAATTAGCGTGCTCTCTATTTGCTGATCAATACTCTGCACAAATAATAAAACGACGCCAAATACACTTAATATCACATTCATAAATTAAAGTTAAAAATGTACAAATACTGTGCTGAGAATTGATGTCTCTTTACGCTTATGCTGTCACAAAATGTTACATTAATCTTTTCTAACGACGAAACTTTTACGTAAACATTGCAAATAAATACATGCTTTGCAAAGTGTCACCTTGTGTCTCGCTCGCGTGTTTTAAATATACGTTTTTAATATACTTTTTCAGCTAACCATTGTTATTTGAGAAAACAATTGCAGAAGTTTAATTAATCGCAATAAATAGACTAATATAAAAGTAGCTTATACTTAATAATGTAATATTTTGTGACGGTATGTAACGTGGAACAAGATTGGAAGCGAACATGAAATAATAATAAAAATATAATTTCGCCATTCGATTTTGTTCTCACAAGTTTACAATGGCTTCAACAAACTGCAACTTATAACAACCGTTGATTGTATTCAATACAAAAGTGAGGAGAATTAATCAAATTCAAACAGTTGAAACCATTGTAAGATACGCAAATAGCATTTATTCAAAATATATACGCAATTGCAAAGTACGCTTATAAGGTAGAGAGCACGCTAACTTGAAACGGCACAAAGGAAGCATAATACGGAATCCTGTTAACTTCAGAGCAAACCAGAATGTTATCGCGGGTAATCTATTTACCTTTGCCTCGTCTAGGCGGCCAAGCGCTTTGAGCAAATTACCCAAGTCGCTCCTCACGCAGTATAGGTCCTGAAACAAGAGAGTAATTTAAATTGAGTTGGTTTATAAATCCATGCTATTAATAAAAATGCGGACGTAACTGTCATAGGCTATGTTTGGTCGGGATAACCAACATCCACGCGGGCGGACCCGAGGGCAAAAGCTAGTATAATCATATTTTTTGCAATTACGGACGAAGTTGTGATGATGAATAAGTATCGGTACTGAGGGATGGTACCGTCCAGAATCCCTTAGATATCAACTTGCTCTAACTAAAGCCTAACTGACGGTTATGGGACTTGCCCTTACTGCCCTGTTTCAAAAATACCCCCTGTAGATTATGTATTAAAAACAATCCACGCGCGCCAGGGATTTATCGTGATTAAGGTCGAGTTAAACATAATTATGTATATCCACATCTTACAACCCATAACACAAGTTACTATGGGTCACCCATCTGGTGTTATTCCTTTGGTCTGAAAGTATTGCACTATTTCCCAGACAAAAACATTTACGTCTTGGAAATGACATCATGCTTCCCATTATAGCTAACAACAGCAATTGAACGCTAGGTCGGTGCTAGTGGAATTTTCCTATGATATTCTGTCATCAATCAATTAATAGACATCTAAATGGCTTGGAGAGCGTGTTAAGCTGTTGATCCTGGATGGCATATGTTTGTATCTGCTATCGTAGTATTCGTTAAGGGTAGTACTTATACGTCGAACCAAACTTAATGGCGGCTAGGAAGTTCGCGCGAGTGCAGATTTACATAACGCTATCTAGACCCATGGTAAGCTTAACTAGCTTGTGTTATGGAATCTAGAATGCGGATAAACATACTTAGATACTTTTTTTTGTAAATATATACATATTATACATAGAAACACCCAGAGGGCCAGACCTATGCAAATAGCCATATTCATGCATACAAATATTTGCACTGAGCGGGAAACGAACCCGCGCCTCCTGAGTAGCAGTCGCGTTCACTACCGCAACGCCACAGAGGCTGTTCGCCAATCGGCGTTTGACTCCCTTTCTTTTCTCAAACGCCATTGGCCTGAATCTGCATTCTTACGAACTTCCGAGCTGCTCTTTAGTTTGGTTCGAGGATAGGAACGTTAAAAATCCAACAACCATTCGTGATACTCTGTAAGGCGTTCATTACACGCTCATGCAAGCGTCATTCATGCCATCAATTATGAATTACGTTTAAATGATGGCTAGAACAAAAATACTTCATTCAACTGTCAGTCACCACATCAGACGTTATTAATCACGGTCAATCACGGCCACGGCCGTGACTGTGGTAAAACTAATAGCTTAACCTACCGTGTAATGGACGCGTAAGAGACGCTTATAGATCGACAGCTAAATCCGAAGCAAGATTGTATGGGCATAAAAAAATTATACTCAAATGAAATTTTTATAACATTTATTATGCTAACTTTTAAGAAAGTTGGAAGATGGCTCCACCGTAGCCCTTAAAGACGGATATAAAGAGAAGGGAAATTTGAAGTGATTCAGGTTCTTGAGTTCTTGTTTTTCCAGATGTATTTCAAAAAACTATACTCACCACAGATTTGTTTACAAAGATGCATAAATGTTCTTACAGAATGACATGGTAGGTCGAACTACCGAAATTCGATATAGCCAATGAGTTCGGATCATATGGCTGTAACTTAACTAAAGTATCGAAGTACAGCCGTTTCTTAATTAGACTGGAAGCCAACTTCAGCCTAGTTAAGAAAAAGAGCAGAAAAATATAATAATTAACTATAAATGGACTCAATATCCTATCCTATCCTAGACTCAATAATAAAATAGTAAAAAATTATGATATAGTTTATGTGCTTAACCTAGATCGAGTCTGTGGCGTGGCAATAGTGCATTCGACTGATACGCACGGGGCGCGGGTTCAATTCCCACTCAGTGCAAATATTTGTATGCATGAATATGTCCATTTGCATTAGTTTGGGTGTTTCAGCTATGGTTTCAGCGTTTTGAAGAGCATGTTAAGCTATCGGTTATGGCTATCATACGAATATCTATAGCAGTTAATATGGAAGGGCTAATCACCCATCCGATCAATGGCGTCCCTCCCCACCAGCAGTAGTATCCTAAATCGAGGATAATAAGAAAATACATAATTATGTAAACTTACAGGATTATACTGAAGAGCAGTGACATATGCCTGCACTGCCTGCTCCATGTCCCCTGCGGCAACTAGTGCCGCTGCCAAGTTTATATACCCATCAATGAAATCTGGCTTTAGCCTCACAGCATGCCTGTAGTTCTCCAGCGCCTCTTGTAGCTGACCACGTTCTTTGTATACATTTCCTAAATTGCTGTAGAGGAAAAGAAGAAGAATTAATTAAATAAGAGTTGAACGAGAGATTGCCATGTTGGTTTCCGGTGGGTGTCATGGAAGGCGATTAAGGGATATGGCTGTTCTCAATCAGACAGTAAACCTACAGCCCATGACTTGCCCGATTGACTATTATGTGGGACTGTATGTCATAGTTAGTGAAATGTGGGTGTTAATACACCTCTGCCTACCCCTTCTATCTATGTATGAGTAAGAGTTCTATGTGGTAAATAACTATATGCAGCTGTCCTCTAAAGCAATCAGCCCTTGTGGCACATAGGCCTACCCCAGTAACCTACAACTCTCCCTGCTTCTCGCCAGCCTCTGCCACAGAGGGCCAGTGGCATTTCTCAAGTCTAAGTAAATGATTCAACATTTTCATAATTTTTACTTAAAATCTATACTTACCAATAAATAAAATTGGTGTGTATTATTGTATTTTTATGTATTATATTAAAATAAGTGTTTTAATAAATACAACATCTGAATGTATACACATTAAATTATTTTGTCTGTCTTTTTTTTGTTTGTTATCTCCATAGTGGTTGGGGCAATTTTGCACTATTCTTACTGTAGAGTAGAATAAATAGCTGATGTTACACTTTAAAGTATTAAAGTATATTTTGACATGTGTATGTTATAACAAGCTACCACATTTACTTTATTTTCCAAATATCTCTGCCATGAACCACACAGCAGTATAATAACACTTGAGTTTATCTTTATACAATTTGCAAATACAATAAGTAGTTTTTACAATAGGCATGTAATTATTAATCTTATCATACCTATTATTGTACTTTCTATTAAATATATTATCATACTATTCCATTATATTACTTATACCATTCTTAGAAATAAATATGCCTGAGCCATCCATTCCTATGAATATATATTCATCAACATGAGTTTAATCATGCTTGTTTAATAATAATTACCTGTATGCCTCTGCCAATAAGGGATTTTGTTTAATAGCCAATGTTGAAAAGTGGGCAGACTTGTCCAGTCTGCGGCATTGAAAGTGAATAGAGGATAGTAGTAAGAGAACTCCTGTATTGGTACCATCTTGTCTCCACAACTGCATACAATGTAGTTCTGCACTTTCATAGTCACCGGATTGGTACTCTCGATGCGCCAGCTCTAAAAGCCCTAAGAACAAATTAAATGCTTAGAATAAACTGGTATATTATAGAAAACAAATTTATACTGTTACTATTTTACAACATTATAACATTCCTGTTATAACATTCTTGTCATAAAATGTAAGTTATACATTAACAAAATTATACATATTAATATACTATTATTAATGTATAAATCACAATTTGCTTGTTTACAGAAGATCACTAATGAATAAAATGCATTATAAGCATTACGAGAATGTATACTCCATTACCAGACCACAACACAAGTGGCAAACAAAAAGATTTGTACTTTTAGGGCTACATAACCTATCTCACTAAGGTCAATCTAGTTTTATCAAAACACAAATGAAAAATACTAAATTTCTTCTCCACAATTTTAAATAACGAATCCTAAATAGAAGAAAACTACTATTGCTATAGATAGTATCAAACAAAGATTAACTGGGATGACTTAGGTAAATTCCATTTCATATTTTTCACATTGTTATTCTAATGCCGTATTATCTAAGTCACTATAAACAGTAATCAGTACTCACCGACTGTAGATATCTGCTGAATATCAGACATTTTCAATATTACTGCATTAGCAGCAACATTAACAATGTGCTGAGACTGTGGTTGCGTTGTGACAGATTGTGGCACGACGTTCGCTTGGGATTGCATTTTAGCTAACATAGTTCTAGTTCACAATTGTTCGCACCATTTGCTCGAGTTGATAAATCCATGAAAATATTAGTGTAGTTATTATTGATTGTGTAATATTAAATTTCCAAGCACAATTCACTACAACGATAAAATTTCCGCCAGGCAAGCTGCACAATTGGTCTGTCTGACGCGGCGGATAACGGAAACAGCCTATTTTTCATTTTCGGCAAAACATCTCATCTATTACTTAAATGGAATTCAATTTGAGTCTCAACTGTAAGCGATTATAGTTCTTGTTGCGTCAATTTAATGCATATTATAGCTTGCTTTTTTTACTTTTAGACGATGGATGTGTTTATGGTTATTCTTATTTTTGTCCATGGCGGTGTTACTTTGTCATAGGTCTCACTTAATTTTTATTTTCATTACATTTACATACAACTTAAATTAATCTTAAATGTATGCATGAATTACGTGTTTCTGCCGTTTACACTCAACAAAACAATTTCAAGTGTACATTATATAGGTAAAGTCCTTTTATGTCGTAATAAGTTGCGAAACTGATTTCGCTTGTTCTTACTCTATGTTTCCGCGTTATTTGTTGAGCGCCCAAATCAAATTTCGTTACCGACTTCTAAAAAATAGGATTTCAATTCGGATGTTTGAGATCCCATTTTTTCATTTACGGTGATTGAATTATAATAATTTAAACTGGTAGGTATATGTGGCAGAAAGATTACCCATTAAAAAGTTGTGTCTATTGCAAGTAGGCATATTATACCGTAATAATTAGAAGCGTAACCAACCAAAACGTTTCGTTCACAATATTTTATTATGCATACATCTTTATGACTTCTGATATTATGTTGTAGATTGTAGACTATAGTGGTCCTAGACTAGAATCTACAAAAATATTGTTACTATCGTACCATCGTTGGCCTCTCAAATAAAAAAATAAACCAAGGTAAACAGTTCTGTTCAAAGAATCTAATTCGGGTCGGGAGTTTTGGCGCCAACTTGGAGAGGGACGCATTATATTTTATTTTCCGAAATTGCTGTGAAGTCGAGTTTTTATGTACTTATAAAAATGGTGGTGTTGGGGTGTACACACGTGTTATATTTGCGCGGCGTAAGTTTTCGGCTAACGCGCAGTGAGACGCGTGGGCAGTAGGCAAGCGGGGTCACCACTGTTGGAGTATCTTTGGGACATACACTGGACTACGTAAAGCAAACACTGAAGGATCGCTCCGTCCCACTTCGACCACATCTCAAATCGTCCACTTCCCAAATTGACCACATCTCATTATGTCAGTTCTCAAATCGTCCACTTCCCAAATTGACAACATCTCAAAAGGTCCACATCTCAAATTGACCACTTCTCAAAAATGACCACATTTTTTTATAAAACGCAAAAGTCCTGTCAACGAAGCTGTTTATGGAGCGTATGGAAATGGTGGGAGGGAGGGGGGGGCTGTACTGAGTAGCCATACATATTAAACTCGGTACTAAGGATGCAGGGCTATCTCACGTTTTTTAATATATGGCGGGGGGCAGGGGGGGGGAGATGGCAGACATGAATTTTCCAACAAAGTCAATATGGGTATCGTTTTCGGGGTTTTAGGGGATGCTGATCACGAATGTATCACCCATTTTGCGATACAAGATGGCGGACATGAATTTTCCAACAAAGTCAATATGGGTATCGTTTTCGGGGTTTTAGGGGATGCTGATCACGAATATATCACCCATTTTGCGATCCAAGATGGCGGACATGAATTTTCCAACAAAGTCAATATGGGTATCGTTTTCGGGGTTTTAGGGGATGCTGATCACGAATATATCACCCATTTTGCGATCCACGATGGCGGACATGAATTTTCCAACAAAGTCAATATGGGTATCGTTTTCGTGGTTTTAGGGGATGCTGATCACGAATATATCACCCATTTTGCGATCCAAGATGGCAGACATGAATTTTCCAACAAAGTCAATATGGGTATCGTTTTCGGGGTTTTAGGGGATGCTGATCACGAATATACCACCCATTTTGCGATCCAAGATGGCGGACATGAATTTTCCAACAAAGTCAATATGGGTATCGTTTTCGGGGTTTTAGGGGATGCTGATCACGAATATATCACCCATTTTGCGATACAAGATGGCGGACATGAATTTTCCAACAAAGTCAATATGGGTATCGTTTTCGGGGTTTTAGGGGATGCTGATCACGAATATATCACCCATTTTGCGATCCAAGATGGCGGACATGAATTTTCCAACAAAGTCAATATGGGTATCGTTTTCGGGGTTTTAGGGGATGCTGATCACGAATATATCATATCACCCATTTTGCGATCCAAGATGGCGGACTTGAAATTTCACCAAATTCGATATGGGTATCGTTTACAGGGTTTTTGGGGTCGCTGATTGCGAATATATTATCTATTTGGCGATCCAAGATGGCAGACGTGAAATTTCTAACAAAGTCATTATGAGTATCATTTCCGAGGTTTTCGGGGTGACTAATTACGAATATTTCATCCATTTGGCCATCCAAAATGGTGAACTTGAAATATCCTACGTCAATGTGGGTATCGGCATCGAGGTTTTCGGGATTGCTGATTATGAATTTATCATCCATCAAGTCATCTTGGATCGCTAAATGAATAATATATTCGGAATCAGCGACCCCAAAAACCCTGAAAGCGATACCCATATCGATTTTAGTAAAAAATTCGTGTCTGCCATCTTGGATCGCTAAATGGATGATATATTCGTAATCAACGACCCCAAAAAACCTGAAAGCGATACCCATATCGATTTTAGGGAAAATTACGAGTCCGCCATTTTGGATCGCTGAACGGATGATATATTCGTAATCAGCGACCCCAAAAACCCCGAAAGCGATACCCATATTGACTTTGTGGGAAAATTCTTGTCCGCCATCTTGGATCGCAAAATGGATGATATATTCGTGATCAGCATCCCCTAAAACCCCGAAAATTCATGTCCGCCATCTTGGATCGCAAAATGGGTGATATATTCGTGATCAGCATCCCCTAAAACCCCGAAAACGATACCGATATTGACTTTGTTAGAAAATGTATCTCCGCCATCTTGGATCGCTAAATGGGTGATATATTCGTGATCAGCATCCCCGAAAACCCCGAAAACGATACCCATATTGACTTTGTTGAAAAATGCATGTCCGCCATCTTGGATCGCTAAATGGGTGATATATTCGTGATCAGCATCCCCTAAAACCCCGAAAACGATACTCATATTGACTTTTTGTTGAAAAATGCATGTCCGCCATCTTGGATCGCTAAATGGGTAGTTAATTCGTAATCAGCATCCCCTAAAACCCCGAAAACGATACCCATATCGACTTTGTTGAAAAATGCATGTCCGCCATCTTGGATCGCTAAATGGGTAGTTAATTCGTAATCCCCTAAAAGCCCGAAAACGATACCCATATTATTGTAATCAAAATTGAAAAAAAAAGAAAAAAGTACTGAGTGTAAAATGTATGGTTACTCAGGAACCCCCCCCCCCCCCTCCCAACCATATAGTAAAAAACGAGAGACAGCCCTGAATCCTTAGTACCCAGTTAAATATGTACCGCCCGCCCCGGCTCCGGCGGGGAAGTATCCGAGGGGATATCCGCACGAAAAAAAAAATACAGCCCCCCCCCCCCCACCATATATTTAAAAACGTGAGACAGCCCTGAATCCTTAGTACCGAGTTAAATATGTATGGCTACTCAGTACAGCTCCCCCCCCCTCCGCCCCCCTCCCACCATTTCCTCTTCACCCCGGACAATATTAGTTCCGTTCCATATGCTCATAAACGGCTTCATGGACAGGACTTAGCGTTTTATAAAAAAATGTGGTCATTTTTGAGAAGTGGTCAATTTGAGATGTGGACATTTTGAGATGTTGTCAATTTGGGAAGTGGACGATTTGAGATGTGGTCAACTTGGGAAATGGACGATTTGAGATGTGGACATTTTGGGAAGTGGACGATTTGAGATGTGGTCGAAGTGGGACGGAGCGTGATGGTTAGACGTTTACTGAAACCGCTCCGTCCCACTTCGACCACATCTCAAATCGTCCACTTCCCAAAATGTCCACATCTCAAATCGTCCATTTCCCAAGTTGACCACATCTCAAATCGTCCACTTCCCAAATTGACAACATCTCAAAATGTCCACATCTCAAATTGACCACTTCTCAAAAATGACCACATTTTTTTATAAAACGCTAAGTCCTATCCATGAAGCCGTTTATGGAACGTATGGAACGGAACTAATATTGTCCGGGGTGAAGAGGAAATGGTGGGAGGGGGGGGGGGGGGGGGAGCTGGGGAGGGAGCTTTTTTTTCGTGCGGAAATCCCCTCGGATACTTCCCCGCCGGAGCCGGGGCGGGGGGGGAGGGAGCTGTACTGAGTAGCCATACATATCAAACTCGGTACTAAGGATTCAGGGCTGTCTCTCGTTTTTTTTACTATATGGTGGGGAGGGGGGGGGGGGGGGGGGTTCCTGAGTAACCATACATTTTACACTCATTACCTTTTTTTGTAATGACTCTTTTTGTTAGCATTTTTTTTTCAATTTTGATTACAATAATATGGGTATCGTTTTCGGGTTTTTAGGGGATGCTGATTACGAATTAACTACCCATTTAGCGATCCAAGATGGCGGACATGCATTTTTCAACAAAGTCAATATGGGTATCGTTTTTGGGGTTTTAGGGGATGCTGATTACGAATTAACTACCCATTTAGCGATCCAAGATGGCGGACATGCATTTTTCAACAAAGTCAATATGGGTATCGTTTTTGGCGTTTTAGGGGATGCTGATTACGAATTAACTACCCATTTAGCGATCCAAGATGGCGGACATGCATTTTTCAACAAAGTCAATATGGGTATCGTTTTCGGGGTTTTAGGGGATGCTGATTACGAATTAACTACCCATTTAGCGATCCAAGATGGCGGACATGCATTTTTCAACAAAGTCAATATGAGTATCGTTTTCGGGGTTTTCGGGGATGCTGATCACGAATATATCACCCATTTAGCGATCCAAGATGGCGGAGATAAATTTTCTAACAAAGTCAATATGGGTATCGTTTTCGGGGTTTTAGGGGATGCTGATCACGAATATATCACCCATTTAGCGATCCAAGATGGCAGACATGAATTTTCCAACAAAGTAATATGGGTATCGTTTTCGGGGTTTTAGGGGATGCTGATCACGAATATATCATCCATTTTGCGATCCAAGATGGCGGACAAGAATTTTCCAACAAAGTCAATATGGGTATCGCTTTCGGGGTTTTTGGGGTCGCTGATTACGAATATATCATCCGTTCAGCGATCCAAAATGGCGGACTCGTAATTTTCCCTAAAATCGATATGGGTATCGCTTTCAGGTTTTTTGGGGTCGCTGATTACGAATATATCATCCATTTAGCGATCCAAGATGGCAGACACCAATTTTTTACTAAAATCGATATGGGTATCGCTTTCAGGGTTTTTGGGGTCGCTGATTCCGAATATATTATTCATTTAGCGATCCAAGATGACTTGATGGATGATAAATTCATAATCAGCAATCCCGAAAACCTCGATGCCGATACCCACATTGACGTAGGATATTTCAAGTTCACCATTTTGGATGGCCAAATGGATGAAATATTCGTAATTAGTCACCCCGAAAACCTCGGAAATGATACTCATAATGACTTTGTTAGAAATTTCACGTCTGCCATCGGATCGCAAAATGGATGATATATTCGTAATTAGTCACCCCGAAAACCTCGAAAATGAATCCTTAGTACGGAGTTTAATATGTATAGCTACTCAGTACAGCCCCAACCATTTCTATACGCTCCATAAACAGCTTCGTTGACAGGACTTTAGCGTTTTATAAATAAATGTGGTCATTTTTGAGAAGTGGTCAATTTGAGATGTGGACCTTTTGAGATGTTGTCAATTTGGGAAGTGGACGATTTGAGATGTGGTCAATTTGAGAAATGACATAATGAGATGTGGTCAATTTGGGAAGTGGACGATTTGAGATGTGGTCGAAGTGGGACGGAGCGGAGAATGCGACTGCCCGACTGCGCCGGGCGCTTGGTCGTATGACTTATATTTGCGGCGTCAGCATTCTTGTCCCTACAGTGGATTTTTAGGCACATGTAACCACAGAGTAAGTACAGGTAGCGGCACGTAAGTCTAGCGGTGAAAAAATGTGGAAGGGATGTTTGCGCATAGGTACAGTCGCGTACTTAATTGTTAGGTATCTACTATTACAATATCTTAATAATAAAGGAAGTGTTTTTGTTTGTCATTTTTCTATGTCTAAGCTAGTATCTTATGTAATATATATATTTATATACTTATATATACCGATTTTCATGAAATTTTGTGTACTGATACAGTTTTGCATTTTAAGTTCATCTGTGCAGTGAATTTTCTGTAAAAATATAATTAAAATAACATTGAAAATAATGTTTGACAATTTTTATTTAATAATAATCATGCAGAGTCTGATGACGTTCATTAAATTGCCGTCTATCTCACTTTTAATCTGTTTTAATTAATCAATTAATCTACTAATTTCTGTATTTAAAAAAAATGCACATCATATATCACTTTCGTGCCTGTCTTCTCAAAACAGTATTTGTTTAGGCATATTCACTGTCTCAAATCAACGCAAATACATAAAAATAAACAAAACAAACTGAAACTTAATAGAAAACCACAACAATTAAATTAACAGTACCTAATTATTGTAATGAATAACAATACAATTTACGCGACTGTACACAAGACGAGAACGGTGCGTCGTATCGGCGCGCGGGACGAAGTACGGCTGGAAAGCCAATAAGCGCTCGCGCACGCCCGCCCGCGCCCTTTGTCTCCCCCGGGGTACCTTATTTACGACTTCTGCGCATAAACTGTCACCGCTAGACTTACGTGCCGCTACCTATAATATACGACATAACGTCTTAGACAACGCACATAAGTGTAGGAAAGTGATCCGCATATTAGGATTATTTATTTATTTATTTATTTATTTAAACTTTATGCACACATGTACACAGGCGGACTTAATGCCGTAGGCATTCTCTACCAGTCAACCTCATAGGTGGTGCAGAGAAATCAAAGTAGGTGCATTATGAACGGTGACTAGATCTACAATAGAGCACATAATAAGTAAGCTGTAGAGTAAGTAAGTGTTCATACTTACATAAGAGTAAATAGGTATCTACGCTGATACTTATACACATATTATTGTAATAACAAATATAACAGAAATAATAACAATACATAAAATAGTAGTATAGTATACCTACATAAAAATAATAAATAGTAAGCACTTATATATTATATACATGTATATATATATATATATATATATACATATATATAAATACAAATACATATACCTTATTATATATTCATAAGAGGAATATATAAAATATAGAAAAGATCATTAAGAAGTTTCTTCCAGTTTGTCCAGCATAAGTTTCCGAATCTTCAGTTTGAATGTGTAACGGCTGGTGGCCATCCTGATCTCAAGAGGTAGCTCGTTCCAAAGGAATATGGATTGTACAGGAAAGGAAGAGTGGATGAAGTCGGTGCGATGAGAGGGACAGCGTAAGACGAGGTTATTGGCTGAGCGAAGGTTTCTGTCGTGATTTGCGCCAAGATATTGAAAATAGGGGGAGAGGTAAGAGTGAGAATTAGGAGAAGTAAGTATAGTATAAAGAGTGGTAAGGGCACGATGGTTCCGACGCTGTTGGCCACCACTGGTGGACATTGGGATATTTTATCACTTTTTATCCCAATGGCCACCAGTGGTGGTCAGCGGGAATAAAATATTGGAAATGTTCTCGTTGGCCACTACATAGTTGGCCACCACTGGTGGACACTGGGAAATTTTGTTACTTTATGTCCTCAAGGCCACCACCAAGCACAAATAATACAACTAGGTAGGTATGATAGAAAATCAACATTTATTAAATATTTCCTAACAATAAAGTAGATTTTTTTTTATATGGGACACGTCAATTTGACTTCACCTCGCCTGATGTTAAGCTAAAGACAAAGTCTCGAAAAGAGGGCCACAATCGGAAACCTGTACCATGTTAACAGTGGTGGCACTCAGCTTGAAGGCCTCGTTAGATGCCTTTTCACGCCCCGCTTAAAGGACCCGGGACTGTAGGAAGAAGGAAACACGTGAGCCGGCAGGGAGTTCCAGGTCTTAATGGTGCGGCATAGGAATGAGTCGCTGAAACGCTTGGTTATAGCTGGTATACTCTGCACCGTATATGGATGGCATCTTAGCCCTGCACGTGTCGTCCTGTGTAGGAAAGGAGAGGGTGGGACTAATTGGAAGAGCTCGTCAGAACATTCATAAACTGTACCTAATAATAATTCGGTAAAATCAAACTAATGTTACATTAGGTTTTTCTTTAACTAAGCTTTTAATAATACCTACTATATATAATATAATCACAGGTTAAATCACAATATAAACCACCCAGAACGCTGGCTACACATATCGCACTCGCGTTTTTTATGTTTTACAAGTTACTTATTATAAGCTCTGAATATTATGGAATATTAATACCACAAGATGACGGAAGCATTAAAGTAGGTAAATAAAACGATTTTTAAAAATTCAAATGCAAAAGCGCACCTGGGTTTATTGGCCCTTATAATCACTTTTATTATTTATATAAACGTTCTAACTAAAACTTTTATTATGTATTTCTTATTCAATACAAATTTGAATAGGTACAGTACCTAACATATGGAAATTATATCCAATAATTTATTAAATAATTTAAATCTTCATACACCCAAATAATATACTTAATACCTAATAATAATCATTTATTCAAGTTTTAAGATGTATACAGGTGTGGACTGGAATTATTTTACCTTTCAACATACGAAACGTAAGATTGGTTAGAACGTAGGTAAGTATTTAAGAAGTAGGTAACTACCTACCCCAAATGCAAACTGTAAACTTTCTATATTAGGATCAGTTGCAGAATGTGCACCATAAAATGTAATAAAACTTTATTCCCGCTGACCACCACTGGTGGCCATTGGGATAAAAAGTGATAAAATTTCCCAATGTGGCCAACTATATGGTGGCCAAGGGGAATGAATTGTGACTTTTCATGATTGGCGCCAATTCTCCCTAAGAAGCTTCCAGTAAAGTCTCCACAACTTTACCTACTGAGGCAGCAATCATCATTCATCATCATCGCCATCATCATCATCATCATCACTGTCATCAACTCATTGTCATATATTAAATTAATTCAATTATTTAATCAGGAAATTTCCAACTCTACACCTTTGATTATTTATATAGGTATCAAAGCTCTACACATGCAAAATTGTCCCCTATATTAGGTTGATATGTTGCCATATAAGAGAAATGAAGAAGAAGAATCTAATTCGATAAGTATAGAAAATGATTGTTTTATAAATAAAACTATTTCATATGAAAAATATCTATTTTAATGGACGGATTAGGTATAAAAAGAAATATTTAATCTTATCAAAACATAAAATAACTAAGTACTAAAATACTTACATACTAAGTTTTGATAACATTAGTAAGTCATTGGAAATGTTTTATAGATATAGCCAGATAAACATACGTAACATTTGTCTTTATATAACATTTCTATTATGGAAACTTTTAATCCCTATTGTATGCATGTATTATTTCTTAAGTAGATTTTACTCCAAATAAGACAGCATGCACGCGACCTCGGTTAGATCTTGAGGCACTGATTCGTGGTAACACAAATACAATTCCCTTGGCTCCGGTTCACTGAACACGCGTCTGAAAAATAAAATATTCCATTAGTAGGACAAGAAATGAAACAAGTCAACAGAGAAGAGACTTGCTTTTTTTTCCTGGTCTACGATTAAGTATAATAAAAGAAAAAAATATTATTCATAAATAAAAACTCGACTGCTGCCGAACAGATCGAGTACTTAATGCGTCATTCAGTATCTCGCACGTTCCAGTCGATAAAGTCGTATGCAATAATTACCATAAAAAAATGTTTACACGCTCAATTCTCGCATACGATTTCATTAACGAGTTTCGTAAGTGAACTTTCACCTTATGCCTTTTGTCATTGCTTTAAAATTCTGTTTAGACGGACACTATCAATATCAAGCAATCGCTACTCTCGCCAGGTGAGGACGAGCGAGCGACTATTGCTTCTGCGAAACGTTTAGACAATGCAACTTTTTTCTATCCTTTCGAGAATCGTATAGTCAGGGCGATAAACTCGCCCCGTCTAAATGACGATTAAGGGAGTTTTGGCGAAAAAGCGTAGAGGACGCATCGCGGTATTATTTTATTTTCCGAAATTGGTGTGAATTCGAGTTTTTATGTATAAAAATGGTGGATTTTTAGACATAACGTCCTGGACGCGCGTGTAGGAAGTGGCATATTACAGTGAATTGTGACTCTACGTGTTCAATTCAAATCTCCCCAGGGAGCTTTTAGTAAAGTCCCCACAACTTTACTGAGGCAGCAATCATCTCATTCATCGTCATTATCATCATCATCAACATCATTAACCCATTATCATCATCGTCATCAATCATTTTAACTAAAGTTATACAGGGTTACCTGGTAAGTCGTGCGAACCCCGTTAGGCGGTCGTGGTTCCCACCATTTCTGACAGATTTCCCCTTGGACCCCCGCCCCCCAACCTAACCCTTTTCAAGTTATAAGGCTTTAAAGACTTTTTTGAAAAAATGTCCGATTTTTGTCTATTGGCCCATTTTTTTTGTTTATTATAATTCGAATATTTAGTTTTATACTATTTTTGTGTAGCAGATTAGTTTGTTCATCATAATGAAAAATAAAAATAGAGTTACCTCAAATAAATAGGTTGTAGATAGAAGATTGACAGTTATAGCATCAAACAAAAATCAGTACAAATCAAACTTCAACCAGCAATAGTAAAAAAAAAATCTATGACACGTAGGCTGCAGACACCTTTAAAAATATCTACGTTTCATTAGCTATTCAACAAGGTATAACAAGCTAGGCTGGTATTAGATTTCTTGGAATAATCTTTGATAAAAGTTACCAAGGTACCAGGTAGTAACAAAAAACCATTCCGTTAGGTCGGCGTCTATTATTCTCCTAGGGTTTCAATGCGTGCGAGCGGGAAGTCATGCTTTTGTAAAAAAGAGTGAGCGAGAAGGAAAGATCCCGCCATTTAATTTTTGTCGCTGTATGCGGTGCGGTAAGTCAGACTATTAGTTTGCTTACGCGATTCGTCCGTAGTAAATGTGTTCTTTGGTGCTCTTTATTTTCTTATTTGACTTGGCTTGGATTTATTGGACTTCTTTTAATTCTGTGACCCTGCTTGTAAACTGGACTCTGATTTGTGCTTGTCGTTTGGAACAGTTGAAAATGGCGACCTACACGAACGAGGAATATGCTGATATGTTGCTCTCTTACGGGTACCGTGAATGTGTATCCACACATGCCCGTGATGAATACATATTGCGTTTTCCAAATCGCCGTGCACCAGATCATGCTGTGTTTGATAGAGTTTACCGGCGGCTCAGAGAGACTGGCAGTGTTTCAAGGCGACGATCAGACTTGGGTAGACCAAGAGTATCTGATAATGACGAACATACGTTGGAAGATAGTGAAATAGTTCAACGGTTTAGATCAGATCCTACAATTTCAACTACAGTTGTTGCCCGAGAATTTGGAATTTCGCAGTGGAGAGTATGGTTCATTGTTAACACTGCCGGCCTGTACCCATATCATTACACGCCGGTACATGTTATAGAGGAAGGGGATCCAGTGAGGAAGCTAGATTTTTGCCGATTTATGCTCAACGCCGATTTGGAAGATCCATCATTTTTTAAAAACATCTTGTGGACAGACGAGTCTAAATTTGACAAAGATGGGATAACTAATTACCATAACGCTCATTATTGGGCCCCGAAACAACAGGGAAATCCCAATAAGAAGCGACCAACAGGATCTCAAAGAAGATTCAGCGTAAATGTGTGGATGGGCATAATATCAAACCATTTGATTGGACCACACTTTCTCCCCGACAACTTAAATGGTGAGCACTACAAGAATTTTTTAAGAACACAATTAAATGATTTGCTTGAAGACTTACCCCTGAATCTTATTAGAAACATGTGGTTTCAACACGACGGTTGCCCGGCACATTATAGCAGAAGTGTCCGAGAATGGTTAGACACAAACTATACCAATAGGTGGATCGGGAGAGGTGGACCTATACCGTGGCCAGCGAGAAGCCCAGACCTGACCCCCATGGATTTTTATGTATGGGGGCACATGAAAAGCATAGTATACGACGAAAACCACCCAATTGAGTCTGTAGACATGTTAAGGAAAGGATTCTAATGGCAGCAGATCAAATAAGAAGAGGTTTAACAACATCGGTAGTTAAAAGTGGACTTAGAAACAGAATGCGAGTGTGTGTGCGAAACAGAGGTGAACATGTTGAACACGAAAGATAAAATAAAATACATTTGTTTAACCTAATTTAAATTGTTTTATTTTATTTTGTAACATAATTGATAAATTTCACATTAATTTCACTACTCCTTTTAGGACTTTAACTAAAGATTATTCCAAGAAATCTAATAGCAGCCTAGCTTGTTATACCTTGTTGAATAGCTAATGAAACGTAGATATTTTTAAAGGTGTCTGCAGCCTACGTGTCATAGATTTTTTTTTTACTATTGCTGGTTGAAGTTTGATTTGTACTGATTTTTGTTTGATGCTATAACTGTCAATCTTCTATCTACAACCTATTTATTTGAGGTAACTCTATTTTTATTTTTCATTATGATGAACAAACTAATCTGCTACACAAAAATAGTATAAAACTAAATATTCGAATTATAATAAACAAAAAAAATGGGCCAATAGACAAAAATCGGACATTTTTTCAAAAAAGTCTTTAAAGCCTTATAACTTGAAAAGGGTTAGGTTGGGGGGCGGGGGTCCAAGGGGAAATCTGTCAGAAATGGTGGGAACCACGACCCCCTAACGGGGTTCGCACGACTTACCAGGTAACCCTGTATATCATATATACTTGACATTGGCTAAATGCGCAGCAAGAAGCCAGAAACAAAATAACAAAAAAAAATGACGCTTAAGTGTGACAGCAGGCGGGCCTATTAATTTTTTCGAGTGATTCAGACTATTGGTAAACATTCATAGATATCATAATATAGTTACCCGACAACCCAAAATTGATAAGGTTCCGTAATTTTCTTACTGACGCCGCATTGAGACAAAATGTCTGCAGGCACTTGAAATAGCATGCCGTGCTCTTTCACAGCCACTAAGATTTTGTTCAAAGGATTAGATGGAGCGTGGTTTTTCTTGAACCTGTAAAAATAGTAATAATCACTAATTATAGAGGTGAGTGTAAATGCAAAAAAGAAAAATAAGAGTCTTATGGGATCATCATGATCCTTAGGGGTCCAGCCATTGGTAGGATTGGGGCACGACAATAGACCAATGACAATCTCTATTTATGTCGATAGCAGCGCTGCGCTCGACGTTGAATGCTTAGAGAATCGCACAACTGCTGATGAGCGAACGAAGCTCTGGCGCGAGTTTTTCTTGCAGGGTTGCGGCGTCAGACAGCAATCGCTTCCATCCAATTCAAAGGAATAAAAATATATACAGGGTGTATTTTTGAAACGGGGCAGTAAGGGCAAGTACCTTAACCGTTGCAGTTACAGCAAAACATTCTTAAAAGACCTTCCCTAACTTTTTGGGTCATTTTGAACTGCATTCACAGATTTTGTAAAAAACTTACAGTTAGCAAAAAAAATGCAAAAGTTCAAATTTTTTTTTTATGCCAATCGATTCTATTTCATGTGGGGATCAAAAAACTCTATGGGACCATTTTAGCTTTCAGTACTAGAAAAGACAAAAATCGCCAAAAACGTTTCCCATACATTTCGTACGGAAATATGATAAACCAACTCGAAACTCATAGGTCAGGTAAAATTTTGAACTTTTTAAATAAAAAAAATCCTTTAAACATTTAAGAAATTGGTTTATGAAATAAATTGCTCAAAATGATTTCCATTTTCACGAATACATAAGTCTGTCCTTTTTTGCACTGAACGAATGGCGGCTAATAATGTTCTGGGATGAATATTACGTATTAAAAATTAAAAAAACCCCCGTCTCAAAAACACTTCCAAAAAGTTTAAAATAAATGGAGTTTGCCTTTTAACTTTAACGGTGTCCATGTCGGGGGACCCTAATTGGTTAAACACTCCGTTATATTATCGGAACAATTCAAGGTCCCCCGACATGGCAACCGTTAAAGTTAAAAGGCAAACTCCATTTATTTTAAACTTTTTGGAAGTGTTTTTGAGACGGGGGTTTTTTAAATTTTTAATTTAATTTTTATTTTATACTTTTTAAAGTGATCTACTAGTCAAGCTCTTTCATTTGATACCCATATTGAGGGAGTTATGAAGAAATTCGTATTCCGATATGTTGTGGCGGCGGCCATCTTGGACCGATTTTTTCCAAACATAGCTAAGAACACTCCCGACTAATATACCTTTCAAACAAAAAAAACTACAGCCAAATCGGTTCATCCGTTTGAGTGCTACGATGCCACAGACAGACAGACACACACACACACACACACACGCACGCACGCACGCACGCACGCACGCACGCACGCACGCACGCACGCACGCACGCACGCACGCACGCACGCACGCACGCACGCACGCACGCACGCACGCACGCACGCACACACACACACACACACACACACACACACACACAGACACGTTAAACTTATAACACCCCGTCGTTTTTGCGTCGGGGGTTAAAAATGGTCATTAATGCATCCTTGAGCTCTTGAACACTGGCGTACGTCGTTCATATTTATTTTGTGTTCATAAACCAATTTCCAAAAAATAAATGTTTAAATGATTTTTTTTATTTAAAAAGTTCAAAATTTTACCTGACCGAGTTTCGAGTTGATTTATCATATTTCCGTACGAAATGTATGGGAAACGTTTTTGGCGATTTCTGTCTTTTCTAGTACTGACAGCTAAAATGGTCCCATAGAGTTTTTTGATCCCCACATGAAATAGAATCGATTGGAATAAAAAAAAAATTTGAACTTTTTGAATTTTTTTGCTAACTGTAAGTTTTTTACAAAATTTGTGAATGCAGTTCAAAATGTCCCAAAAAGTTAGGGGAGGTCTTTTAAGAACGTTTTGCTGTAACTGCAACGGTATAGGTACTTGCCCTTACTGCCCCGTTTCAAAAATACACCCTGTATATTCATATATTTCACAACATTCTACACAACGCTATCTAGACCCATTGGTAAGCTTAACTAGCTTGTGTTATGGAATCTAGAATGCGGACAAACATACTTACATACTTTTTTTGTTGTAAATATATACATATTATACATAGAAACACACAGACTAATGCAAATATTCATGCATACAAATATTGGCACTGAGCGGGGATGGAACCCGCGCAGCAGTTGCGTTCACCACCACTACGCCACAGAGGCTCCCAATTTCTAATAAAATATTCGTACCTAGTATAAAACTGATTAGAGAGTACAACTGTTATGCAAGAAGTCCGTGGTTCGATTGTAGAGTCCGGTACAAAAATGATGATGAAAATGATACCTACTGCGATTGTCTTTCAGGATAAAGATTGTCTAGCTGACAGCGATAGGCTTCTCCCTTCTCTATTACATATGTGGAGAAATGTGTGTGCAATAGCCAATAATACTTTACCTTGCCTACAGAAGAAAAATATAAAAATTATGTAACACAAAAATATTGTGAATTCTTACCTAATACTATGCTGTAGCAGTTCATGTATCCGTTTAGATGCCGATCGGAATGTTTTGATTATGAATGAATAGAGAATATTACCGGCTTGCATTTCAATGTTTTTGACAGGGGCTATGAGTATTCCTTTATCTGATTCCAACTGTGTAAAGTGAAACAACACGTTTTCATCTCCAGTTGTAATCCTGTAAAAGTATTCAATATTTATTTCAATGATCACTCCTCAGTAGGTGTTCAAGTTAGTTCAACAAATGTATCAAGTTGTTGTTAGTAAACGGAATTGCTTTACAAATAAAGCGTTCAGTGTAGCATTATTAATAGGATAGTATTCTCACAAAGTTATTTACCCTCTAAAGGAGACGGCATTGCCTCTTTCCTGCGCAGGGAGACATTGCCACCTATTTTAATAACCCTTGACATTTCTGACACTATTGCAAAATTTTGACGTTCATATGTGCTCTCTTTATGTGCCTACACTGAATAAATGAAATTGATTCTTGTGTTCTTGATTCTTTGATATGACAAATACGGCCTACGGCGCGGTGGGTGCGGTCCTACAGGGGGCTTTTCGGTGGCTATCCACGTGACTAGAAGAGGGCACAGTGGCAGCGTCTCCCCTGCGGGAAATAGGCGCTTTCGTTTCCATTGCCTGCACTGCGCTTAGTAATCCTAGACGTTGTCTTTTTTTTATCGTGCGAAGCATCCCTACGGAACCGGTAGAGGTGGTTATGTCGGACTCGAACTGACTAAAACGCACGCCATCTGGGTCTTTGATTGCCGGAGGTGAGATTGCCGAAAGCATATCTCTCGCCCCTGGCAGACCCAGGACCACCTCTTTCGAGATGGCCCCCTTCGGGTTGTGGGGACCATAGTGTCCCCATCTAGCCCCGGGTACGGGAAGGTCGTACTGTGACCTCCGACGTCCGGTTCGCCTTCGCTCTGCGCGGGCTTCCCGGGCCCGGAGTCTGGTCCGGACCCGACCGGCCGCCTCCTTCTCGAGCATTACTTGCTCGCAGAAGGAGGCGGCCGCACCCCAAGCGTTCGCGCATCGTACCATCGCTGTGAGCAATGTGACGAGTGTGAGGACTCCCACCCCCAGAGCCGCCACTAGGACCCGCCCGCTAGGGCACTCGGTCAGCGTGTGCAGCTCTGTGTCCTCGCTCGCATCACAGTGATGGCACTCGGACGTTGGCTCCTTCCGGATTCGACACAGGTAACTCCCGAAACACCCGTGTCCGGTAATCACCTGCGTCAGCCGGTACGAGAGGCTACCGTGTGGCCTCTCTAGCCAATCCTCCACGTTGCCTAGGTATTGTTTAGTGGTTTACAATACCTGAGTTAAATAGATTGCATGAGCCATTAACATGTTTCTCCTTCAAAAATCCAATCATTCTCTGATCCTCTTCCCACTTCGAATACAATTTGCATGCATGCATTTACAAAACTTACTAAACAGCCTACCTTTGCACAGTAACATGGTTTATGTCATTCAATAACGACTTCCGTATATCGGACATATCCACACTGCCGCTCGTTCTGCTTCCATCCTGAAATAAAGCTAAATTTTAACTGCTGCAAAGGTTTTTATATTTTGTACTAAAATGTTTAGGGCGCGTGCTGTTCCTAACATACCAGGCCTACGAAAATTAAAAAAAAAGTTTGGTACCCACATATGTTTAAAATTGACTAGGTACTAGATATCTTTCTCTTTGTGATTCAAACTATAAATTTTGTTTCGTCTATATTTAGTTATTGACACTATTAAAACTTAAGGAAATAGGCGACGCGGTCGTGTCCCCCTTAGTATTTCCTTTGCGGGAGAGGATGTTGTTAGAGAATTCCCCTGGATGGGGGAGAAAAAACCCGTCCATTTCTTCAAAGTTTTATGGCGGTTTAATCTTCCTTGAAAATAAGTTTCTAGTTTTTATAACTGATCACTTGATTTATTAAATACTAGCTTTTGCCCGCGCCTCCGCCAGCAAAGATATCGGTTATCGCGACCAAACATAGCCTCATATGTCCTTTCTCAAGGTCTAATCTACTCCTATACCAAATTGCATCAAAATCGGTTCAGTGGTTTAGTTGTGGAAGCGTAACATACAGACAGATAGACAGACAGATAGACAGACAGACAGACAGACAAATAGACGAGAGTTACTTTCGCATTTATAATATTAAGTATGGATCTACACAATGTACAATTACTACTGAGGTTATTTAGGTACGCAGTATAAAACCTAGCCTCTTACCAGCCTCTCCCAATCCGAGTCAGACCCGGACGAGTCTCGGCGGGTCTTCTGTTCCCTGTCTGCGCGTCTGCCTTGTACACGCTCCTCGCTCACTTCACTGTAAGTCAAATAAACTTAAGTATTTACCTAGCTTAATTAACTTAACTGTTATTCATAATTAATTGATAATGCGGAACATTTTTTGTGCGTCTACCCTCCGTTACTTTCAGAATGAACATTGTGCTGTCCAAAACTGACGTAGTGAGTGTAGTGTGTCGCCAGCCTCACTTTCATTCTGAAAGTAACGGAGGGTAGACGCACAAAAAATGTTCCGCGCATACCGCGCGACCCTCGCCGGCCAGTCAAGTCGTGACCATGGGTGCAGCATCGCACCCGAAACGTCGGCAAAAAGTAAGTGGAAGTTTTTATCGCGTGCAGTCCCGAACTTGCATAAAATAACAATGAGTTTACATCGCGATAGCTTAAAAAAATAACATAATAACTATTGTATACAATTTTTACTATTTTTGTACCTGTTACTTTTCAAGCTATTCGAGTCCTCAGAATAACTCACGTCCAGACTGGAGTGCCTATACTTCTGAGCACTGTTGTACGACTGAGTGTACAATGTGTGATGACTACCGTAGGTAATGAGAGAGTTCATCTCACTGGTGGTAGACGCTGCGTTGATTTGATCCGAGGAGTTGTGGCGGCGTTTGTCAGATTGTGCCTTCGACAGTTTGAGAGTCGCTGCCTTCAAGGTTCCATCGGGTTTCAATGCTGGAAAAGAAGTTACTAAAATCTATTGAATGGAATTTTAAAGCAATTAGAAGGAACGCGGCAATAGGCTCACCGTGTGACCGAATTACGTGGGACCGAATCCAATGATTGGTGAAATGAGGGTGTTAATTCACCTCTGCCTAACCCTCCGGGGATAAAGGCGTAATAGTAGGTATGTATGTATGTAGAAGGTTAAAGGTTTATCTACACACATCTGGGCCGTGCCCGGGACGCGGACGGACCGTGCCTCCTTAGGGGCTTAAAAAATATCGTTGTGTACATTTTATGTGTTTCAGTGATTCATTCCTATGCCGCACCACTAAGACCTGGAACTCCCTGCCAGCTCACGTGTTTCCCTATTCCTACAGTCCCGGGTCCTTTAAGCAGGGCGTGTAAAGGCATCTGATGAGGCCGTCAAGCTGAGTGCCACCATTGTTAACATGGTACATGTTTACGATGGTTTTTTTCGAGACTTTGCATTTAGCTTACCATCAGGCGAGGTAAAGTCAAATAGATAGATAGATAGATAGATAAATCTTTATTGTACACCAGTAATACAGTAAATGTATGGACAATACATGACATTATGTACAAATGGCGGCCTTATCGCTAAGAGCGATCTCTTTATAAATGTCTCCTTTATAAAAAAAAACTGGTTACACATAGACAACCCGGTCACGTGATGTGTGTGGGATAGACCTTAACTATTCAAATCTATTAAGATAGGAAAATTGAATTGATCAGGCGGGACTTGCACCCGCGACCAGTTTACTAACCAAACATTGAAACCTTAAAATATGAAGAACTCCTACAAAAATGACAAAGTTTGCATGACGATAGATCGGCGGGACACAACGCCCTTTTAGGAACCCATACTATGTAACATCCTTCACACTGTGTTTCATGCAAATAAATATTTTATTTTTATTTCTGTTCCATACTTACTATTAGTCTCCTTAGTTTTTCTACCATATTTCGTCAGACACTCAGGGGCGGTCTCAACCCGCGGGTGTGTGTTAGAACAGAACCACGAGGCCAAGTATTTGTTCAGACCAACCTCATACAGCAATTCTAAACAACTCTCACACTCTTCTACGTAAAATGGAGATGGGGGTGTTATGCCGACAGCCTATAAGAACATAATTTTAATACAATCAAGGATAATGCATACACCATTTAAGTAGCTATCGGTATGCGTGATCCAATTTACTTTATATAAAATATTTTACTAAGCGCATAACTCGAGACCGGCTCGACCGATTAGGCAATTTTTTTTCATATGCTCTGAAGATTTGAAAAAGTTTCCATGAGTCCGTCATTAGGCTATTTGACTATTTTTTTCTTTTACTTTCAAAAAATTACCATTTTCTTATAATATATTGAACTGTAAAAGTAACATTTTCGTACGACAAATAGTTTTCAAGATATTTGATTTTGAAAAATCAATTTGTCGCGCGCCGCCCGAAAACGCTCCATACAAAATCGTACGAAACTGTGACGTCACGCTTCCGTAGCGCCTAGTGCAAATGTATGGGGTGCAAGAGAATATCGCATTTATGTCGGTTTACGTTGCGTTTACACGTATATAGTTCGTAATCAAAGTTATTTAAAATTTAATGAGGAATCTAAAAAGTTATATATTTGAATTAAATTTGATTGTTTAAATTTTGACTTTTTTTGGGAATTTCAACTAATGAAAAGTCATAGTTTCAGTTTAGATAGGTATGCAATATTTTATTTCGCAAGACATATTTTTTCAGAACAAGCTATCATATTAAGCAGTATTGGGAAGAATCGACGACTTAGTCAAATAGCCTATTCTAGTACTGTAGGTAAGTGCACTAAAATCAAGTTTGAAAACTCCGCTATAGGTTTATTACTTAACATAAATACCAAAGTAATAAAATGAAAGGTATTTTTGAATTTCTAGAAATGTATGCTTACATCTTCTGTACAGCCACCGGCTTCCATTAGAGTTGTTAATATAAACTGTCCTTTACCAACTGTGAGTAGAAACCAACGGCTATCTGAAATCCTGCAAAAGTGCAAAATATTTGGGGTCAGAATAGAGCAGTATGAGGAGGGATGACGGACAGCCTCTGTGGCGTGACTGATTTATTTATTTATTTATTACTTTTAGGAAGGCTTACAGACTAATAACAGTAATAACATTAATATCTTGATTAAAGTGTGTAGACATATTGCTAATTACAAGCCCACACTTATTATATATTTACTTATTTATTACGAATGTTAGTAAATTAAATTGACTAACAACAACAAAAAAAAATATGAAGATTCGTTACGATGCAAAATTAAAAATACAGGTAACAGTTGTAATGGAAAATAACTTAATAATAATAATCTAGGTAGAAGATATAGAACAGAGCCCAAGAATAGTCTGCAGCTGGTGTCATTACACTGACTGAGTTCTGCGACGGCTACTAGCACCTTCGAGCTTGTACAGAACAAATCTATGTTCAAGGATACCGAGACCTCGTTAAACTTTTTTAGACTGCGAATAAGAAACCCACCGCGTCTGTAATTCGTTGAAGCTGCAGTGACACTCAACACTGGCCGCTGTCTGAAGCACAGCAGGTTGGTGCGAAGCCCTACGTTAGCGAGGAGTTCCGGGCAGTCTACACTACAGAGCCATTTGCTATACCGGCCAAGTAACAAATATCACTCACACTACGCCTATATTCAAGCGGGAGAAAGTGATACCTCCTACATCTAGCAATATAGTCGGACGAAAATTGTTTGACTTTAAAATCTAAATACCGTAGGAATTTAGCTTGTACCCTCTCTATACGGGATATATAAGTGTCGTACTGCGGGTTCCACACCTGAGATGCGTACTCGAGGTGGCTGCGGACATATGAACAAAATAGAATTTTGACAGGTTTCAGGGTTCGAAAACACGCAGACGTTCTCATGATAAAACCCATAGATTTTAATGCTCTCTTAACTATATAATCAACGTGTTTGTCATATAAGAGTTTATTACCTTGGATCACTCCTAGGTCACGAACATGATCCAATCTGCTAATAGTTTGGTTGTTTAGTGTATACCTACTGTCTATGCTTGCTAGTCGCCGCGTAAAGCTCATGTAGCTACATTTTGTAACATTTAACAGAAGTTTGTTGCAAGAACAGTAGGCAACAAATCTGTTAAGATCTTCTTGGAGCAGATTAGAATCATCCAAACTACGTACTACTTTAAAAATTTTCATATCATCAGCGTATAATAATATGTATGAGTTTTGGAAACAGTTTTTAATATCTGCCATAAATATATTAAACAATAAAGGACCTAGGAGCGGTCCCTGCGGCACGCCGGAAGGTATTGTACTCCATCCAGATGTGTACCCATGCAGCACAACAGCCTGTGTACGATTGTCGATATATGAGCAAAACCACCGGTACAACCATTGATACGCAAGAGGCGCTTAGTGCAAATATTTGTATGCATGATTGTGGCTATTTGCACTGGCCTCGTCGTTCCTTAGAGCGGAGAGCACGTTAAGGCGTCGGCCCCAATTGTCGTACGAACATTTATGGTAGTCGTTAGGTTGGAGCCCTAATAAGTTCAACAACTGGTCTAACTGCAATCCTATCTAACACTAATTGAAATCGAAAATGGGTGTGGAGGTCAGTAGGAGTCGCTTCAAGAAAAATATCGAAGTTCAGCTTAAGTCGCAGTTAGACTTGAAAAGAGCACCCCAGACAGCTTTGGATGCGACTGGGATTAACGCTAAGCCCGAGGAGGGCCAGACCGTAAGGGATGGCCCTGGGTCAGCCGGGGTGCGAGGGATATGTCGATGAAAACCTCACCTCCGGCTTAACACCACGACCCACAGTCGGCGTGCGGTTTTAGTCTGTTCGAGTCCGACATAACCTTCCCTTCCGACACCGGCAAGGGAGGTATCCGAGGGGATTTCCGCACGAAAAAAAAAGGATGAACAAAATGTTTCTTACTTCAAAGTAAAGAACTTTCGATATTATTTTACTCATGTTATCCACCCTCTTATTGGTGAAATTTTGAAAAACTTTTGTAACCAGAAGGTCATGTCAAGTACCTAGTAAAGTCGAGGATGTTGTACCGTCTTTTAAATCGTACCACACCACCTGTGGATTTCGCCTTAAATTACACTTTATTCTACACTGGCAACACGTTAGATGTCAAATTAAAATGGTGGAGTTGAAAGCGTCACTATAAAGAGCTATAAAGCATAATTTGTGTTGCCAGTGTGTTCGAAACTTGGCCATTACACTACTGACGTGAACCAACTGCTAACACAAGAAATTTAGCTTAGCTGGAGGGGTTAGAGGGAATATTAGTAACTTCGGTTCTAATATTCTTTAAAAAAATAAGATATAATGAGAAATCTAGAGACGGTACAATTTAAAAAGCGGTACAATACAGCCGGCTCTCCCCTGAATATGAGAATTAAATTAGCGATACTTACTTATGTTCACCTCCGTTACTTTGGTTTCTGTATTCATAAATGAATACCTCTCTCCACATTACTAGCTTTTCAATCTCTTTCTCGGCACTAAGTTTGAGCACGCCGTTCAATTTAAGGTATGCATTAATCTCTTTCAAATCTTCGTCTTGTAAATGCGAACTCAAAAGATGACCAGAATAATACAAGCAAGACCCTATAACAGTGTATAACCTTTGGAAGTTTTCCACATCGTCAGTCTGAAAGAAGAAACCAGATTGAGCTATTACACTTATTTTGTAAAAGAAAGCACGATATAGTAAACCTCGAACACGAACTATACTTAATAGCGGCTCGGAAGTTCGTATGACTGCGAGTTCAGGCCAATGGCGTTTGAGAAAAGAGAGCTAGTCAAACGCAGATTGGTCTGAAACCGCACTCGTACGAACTTCCAAACCGCCATTAAGTTTGGATCAAGGTGTACAGACCTAATGTGATTGCACATTTTTTGAGTTTGAAACCGCCCGATTCGAATCAGTCGTTCTCAATGAATACAGTTGACAAAGATACGGTTGCACTTTTTCATATAAAGATGTATGTAAAGTTGCAATTGTAATCTCCGTATCGTCTTTGTTGACTGTACATTTGGCTATATCAGAGGCGGTACGGTAGTAACAGAGGCGGCCATATATAGCTGAAGAAGCTTTGCCTAAAGCATGATAGGTACTCGAAAAATGCACTTCGCAACTTGGAACATTGGCCAACCTACGATAGGCAGAGGGCATCGTCAAAGTAAAGAACCTATGTTCGATAGCCATTCAATAAATAATTATTATATGCGTAACTAACTGAATAATATGTGTTGGTATCTGAGTGCTCCGAAAACGAGAATTATTCGAATTCGTAACGTAAACGTATCGAGAGAACGGTGCCCGTAACACGAAAACCTATCGTAATCATAACGTAAACGTATCGAGAGAACGAAACAGTGCGATTGGCCGCCTCCCTACTGTGAATCCATGTGAATGATAGCCAGCCAATCGCAATGCAACGTTCTCGTGATACGTTCACGTTATGAATTCGAATATTTTTCGTACTCGAGGCAGTTATATAATTAGACTATTTAGTTAATTACTTATTTAGGTATGTTAATTGAATTCACTAGAATATTTTAAAATTTTAAATATTTACCCATTCTCTATAGTCAGCCGCTTCTAACTCAGTCACGGCATCGTCAATCTGCACTTTAACCTCCAATGGCAAAATAACAGAATGTGCAGCCAACAACTCTTCAAAAATAGACCCCTTTCTGCTGCCATCATCCTTAACAACTTTGTTAAATACCAGTGTTACGAAAATACGGGAAAATAAGTTATCCAATTTGTCAACATTGTTTGGTTTCGTGAAACAAGACTTTATTGACCCATACAAAAATTCTAGGAGTCTTATTATATCAGCGATTATTTTGTTAGCTGCAAACAAGTCCACTTTCTTGTTTGGAAAGGCTATCAAAAGTAAATCATTGTTGTGCGACTTGTAGGTGACATTTATCAAGGTACCATTATGTAATACAGTGGAACTAGTTGGTTCACTAGTCCCCAAAGATTTTAGCGCAAGGTGGTTCAATGTTACGTATGCTCCTCTGGTATTATACAGGAAGTTTTGATTAAAAGGCCTTGGGAAACAGTATAGAACTCCTTTATCATCATTGCTGTTATACTCGATGTCATTACAACATATGTAGAGGACTGAACAGGAGGAGTCTTTCAGTAGTTGCGTCAATGAATTTTCAGGCCCATTTTGTACCTTTAAAAGTCTTTCTACATCGACGCTATGTTCCTCAGTAGGAATTTCAAATGTTAATTTTGGATTGTTATGGTCTTCAATAACTCTTTGTAGAATGTTGTTTATGTTGTAAGAATTGACATCTATGCCATTAATTTTGCTCAAATAATATCCCTTTTTAATTTTCTGCACATAAATAGTTCTAGCCTCCGTTAAAAAATCTGCAACCATTAATGTTTTGCCATCTACGTGTGTTTCCAAACTTATGCCGAAAATTTTTTCGATCTGGCAATTTTTTTCACTGCTGAATATCATGTTTTTGCTGATCTGCAGAAATACAACTATTCGTTAGTTAAGCAGAGCAGTTATAATGGCCTCTGGGCTGAACCTGCACGCGGTGCATCTTGGCAACGGAGACAGCAGCGCCTATTGTGGATCAAAATTCTACCTCCCCTAAAGAGTACTTTTATATACGAGTATTATGTTATACCTACTTAGTGCAAGTGTAATTTATACCAATTAAGGCGGTGCGGTATATCTTCTTTATATCAAGCATACTTCCCGCCCGTCACGTCGCGTCGGTTACCCCTTGGTAGAATCTTCGTCTATTCCTATTGTCGCTGTCCCCATTATGGGGACAACAGGAAGTCAACTAATTTCCTTCCCATTGTCCCCATTGACGTTTTCTTTTTATGGGGCCATCAGGATATCATACCTATAATACTATATTATCCGTTATCCCCATTGACGCTTTCTTATTACGGGAACATCGGGAAGGCCCAAAAATCCTTTCCGTTGTTCCCATTGGTTATGTTATGACTGATTGTGATCATTCTCCTACGTGAGACCCATACAAGCAATCGTCAATCTGGTTCTACAAATGCAGGAGCCCATACTCTATGGAAAGTCTAGTGCGAGTTTTTTTCTCTCACATTCACTGGTGATGAGTAAACGGTAATTTGTACATCCATACACTCATCCCTGTAAATCCCCGAAGAGGTAGGCAGAGGTGTGTTAATACCCAAATTTCTCCAATCATGATTTTCGGTTACACGATAATTTTCGATAATTTGTATGACATTGAATTAGAACACTTTGCTCATACAAATCACCATTTACTTTTGCTCGTCACTGGTGAATGTGAGAAGTAGGCAATCTCGTCTACTCGTGTGGTACGGACTATGGTTTCTCCATACCAGCCTTTGCAGTGTTCTATTTCAAATATTTACGTTCTTACAACCCGGAAGTGGTAAGCCGAGATACTTAGGTACACTACAAAATATATGTATTTCATACAGCTTCTCCAAAAACGCATTTGAAAGCTTGAAAGTAGGTACTTACCTAGTATTTATACTATTACTAGCTTTTGCCCGCGGCTCCGCCCGCGTGGATGTCTGTTATCGGGACCAAACATAGCCTATGTCCTTTCTCATGGTCTAATCTACCCCTATACCAAATTTCATCAAAATCGGTTCTGTGGTTTAGGCGTGAAAGCGTAACATACAGAGTTACTTTCGCATTTATAAAATTTGTATGAATAGTCATTTACTATTCCCACTTCTTTATTTCAAAGGATTATCTACTTCATTGGATTTTCACAACTAAAGGGTCAATTCATACTAGGCAGAGTCGAAACGCATCAAAGCGAAAATAGATAAATTCGCCTATAACTTGCATCTATTCAGAAGTCTGGCCTACGCCGGCCGCTGCCCTTCCAATGGGGATTGAGCCTAATGGACTGTATGCGTGATGGGCGTGAGATGGTTTTATATTGTGAAAAATTTCTCTTCAAATCGTTTCAACTGCGCTAGTGTCAATTGACCCTTGAAGCATTTCAATTTCATTCAATTAGAAGCAACAAAAGCTTGCTTCCCTTTTTATTGTAGCATTGTTGCAAGTTGCAACTATTAATACATTTTTTACTTGAATTATTATGTTATCTAATTGTAGAATACCTAATACCTGAATAACAATGTGTTTATCATCATTAGACACAGTTCTGTTTGTCCAGGAATTTGGTGATAATATGCCATCATCACTATTCCGTTTGGCATCAGCATTTTTGGGTTTGTGCGCTTTTAAGGCCCTAAAAATCCTCCCTGAAAAGAAAAAATAACTCAAGTCAATTTTGTGTACTAATTTCTTTATTATACTTTAACATTTTTATACTTATTAAAGAACACACTTAATGCTTTCTCCATCATAAAATCAAAAGTAATTAAAGTCTGAATTAAAAAACACGATAGAGTTGTAGTATGCAATGAATTTGCATATTATGGTAAGTCTATGAAAATATTATATCAGTTAAAATATTGGTGCTTCTGCTACAGTTCCTCAGCATTTTGCTTGTTTTCTTCTTGTTGCTCAGGTAATTGTACTACACCTTCTTTCTGCTCAGGTCATTGTTCTGCACCCTCTTTCTGATCTGGTTCACCTAGTTCACTTTCCACAGCTTCAGTCTGTCCAGGTTCAGAATTCTTTTCACTTTCAACCAACTCACCATTGTCGGCCAGGTTCTCAGTTACCTTATTTGGCTCCGCTATCTCTGGTGGCGGAATATCGGTCATGATCTTCACATAAATAGTTTTGAAACCTAGAATAGCTTTGAACTTATTCAACTTGAGGGCCTCCATTGAGTATTTATCTATAGAAATTGTCACTACTCTTCCACCATCAAATTCTTTTTCCCCTAGTAGCTTCCATTCCCCTGTATATAGCCATTCATTTTGTATCTGGAGTAGTTGCAGAGCCTTTTCTACAGTATCAGCTTCACTGTTTGGTAGAAAAGTTAAAGCTGTCACTCTTCTATTCCTTACTTGTACGGCCAGATCCGCTTCGGGCCACGGTTTGATTTTTTTTATTGTATCCACAATCCAACTCTGACTGTAATAATCTTCACATGTGATCAATACCCATCCATCTTTAGGTACAAATCCACAGAATCTAGGACCTTTGCCTGCCTCACATTTAGCAATTTCAATAAGCAGTGCTTCATGAACCAAATTCATTTCTTCTGCTGACATACTCCGGATGTTATAAAGTTCAACTTGGGAAATAACTTTTATCTTCGGTTTTTCTTGCACCTCAAAAGATTTGGCAGGTTGGGAGGCCACATTGGGCCTAGGACCATTATTATGGGATTTTTTTTTAGCTTTGTAAGGTATACCAGAGTAGCTGGGACCAGACAAATTGCGTTTATATGGTCTTACATTTTCTGGCAACGGCCCCTTTGCAGCTATGCGAACTGCCTGCGCTGGAGGCATTTTATCTCCCACAAGTTTCCAAAATCTTTTCCGTCCTGCACCAGACAGTGATGTATACTCAGGCATGTGCCCGAATGTCTGAAGACACTTGGATTTGAAGTTCATCTGGTAATATTAATGAGTTATATACAAGTACAGGTATAACAAATATAACTTAAAAATCAACAACCTATATTGCTATTCATTAAATGTGCAACCTTAATATTTTTATGATTAATTATAAGGCTGTTTTTTTAACATTACAAATACACACTATAATTTCATTTATTAGTAAAACATAAGATAAAATCAATAAAACAAAATATACCTACTCTCTTATTTGGACAGAATTACTTTCAAACTAAGCTTAAGTATTTGATTCACATACATACCATTGCCAATTCGTTATTATTCATTATTAAAGTAAGTTTTTAGCATTAACAAGATCAGTTATATTTACCTCTTGTAGATCTTCTAGTAGATGACCTCTTAAAACTGTTTCTCAGTTTGAAGGTTTCACAGTTTTCCAGGAGAGGTGCCTTATTAGTACAATCTGTAATTTCAACAGCGGGTTTTGTTTTAATGTACACTAATTCGCCGTCTTCACCGACGTCAGAATCCCATTCAGGAACAGAACTGAAAGAAAAAACTAGTTTAGAACTCTATGTATTTCAGCTATAAGATATTGTACATAAATTAGGAAAGTTAATTAAGTTATTACAGCAAGTTTCATTAATACAACACCTTTCTGAATCTGAGTATTTAGAGCCACACGTCGAGTTCGTCCAATCGTTGTCTGAGTCGCAAGGACTATAGTTATTATAATTAAGTTTGTTGTCATAATTATTCATTATGAAATGTTTATTCTACAAATAATTTTTCGCGTGACCGCTACTTATTTATGTACCATCTCGCTATTCGCCATATTGAATAAAAAAACGATGCCGCGCCGCAAGTAGCGTCGACTGAACCAACAAAATATAATCTTTAAAAGTTTACTATACTTTCTAAAGGTTAGGGCAATTTAGACTTTTATTACAAATATATATGTAGTAGTTACCAATAAGAATGTTAAATACACGACTTCTTATTAAAGTTTTTCTTTAAATTAATAATCACAACACAACGAACGCACCATCAACCATCAACGCAAAAACGCAGTTCCGTTGACTTGACGCGTTCGGCGTTGACCATAAAGCCCTGGGCACACAGCGGGCGGGGCGTGGCGGCAACGCGACGCTGGCGTGACGGTAGCATTTGTAATGTACCAATTAATATGGGAGACGTCACACAACGCCGTCCCGCCCGACGCGACGCAACACGTCGCGTTGCGTCGCCGTCGACCCGGGCGTGAACACAACTCGAACGCGACGCGACGTGACGGGGCGCGACGGCGACGGGACGGCGGACGTTGTGTTTCACTGGATGCTACGTTTGTAGGCACACTAGAGCGGCGACGGAACACGTCGCGCCCGGCGGGACGGAATCCGTTCGCTAGTTTGTGATTTATTACAACTTTTGAACGTGCGACGAGAGCAAAAAAAATTCTAGAAAGGGATTCTAGTTCCCGGCAGAGTCTATGATATTCGCCAAGTTCGTGTCGCTTTTGGTTTACTTCATGAACCCACGCCCTTTTACGTTTTTTTTTTGTTACTAATGCAAACAAAATCAAAGCTGTTTCAACGTCTGAATCGTTCGACATCTTGTCGAATACGACGGAGGGACGCCGGGTGCGACGCGACGTGAACGCCAGCACTGCCACGCTAGCAGTGTGACCTCCACGCCCAGTCGCCGTCCGGCTGGCGTCGCGTCGCCGCCACGCCCCGCCCGCTGTGTGCCCAGGGCTTAAGTATTAAGTAGATAGATACCTAGAGTATCAACTTGACTATCAAGAGCTGCCATAACTACGAAAACTGCCTACCTAAACTTGGATTTTATGAATGAACCGAACGCAATATGGCGGCCTAGTTGGGAATCCAGTAAACTGTCGATAACTACTTATCAACATAAAAAGGGCACAGACAAAAAAATTATACATCTGAAAGAAAAATTACATAATTAAATGGTTAGCTTAAGTGGATGCCGATTATTTGTGTTCTCAGGTTGCAGTGTGCTTAGGGCTTCGGAATTAAATCAAAATCAAGGAGATTTGTATAAAATCATACTTTTAATTTAAAAATGGAAGTAATTTCTTATTATCTTAATTTATATTCTTTGCCCATATCGATTTTATTTTTATGCCAATTTGTTATGTACCTGCAGTACAACTACATACATAATATATACATTTGTACTACCTTTGTTATAAAAGATATTTACTTCAAAATAGAAGTGCTCGACTTGCCTAGTAGGTACCCGAATGAAAAGTTATATAATCCGCCATTTCAGTCCTTTGTTCTTACTGTACCGTACAAAGGTCGCGCGAGGGTTTGGGAATTAAATCAAAATCAAGGAGATTTGTATAAAATCATACTTTTAATTTTAAAATGGAAGTAATTTCTTGTTATACTAGTTATATCATATTGATTTTGTAGTTTTATACATGTAAAAAATGTTTTAGTATCTATTCATCAGTAATACCAGTACCATTATGCGATAGAATAATAAAAAGTCAAAGGCATTTCAAAAGTCATTCACTATGTATGGAAAGTGGTCTTCGTTCTTTAAATATTTGGGAAAATATCAATAATTAAAATTCTATCACCGCATCACTAGCAATTTTATTTGACCAATCAGGTGCTACTACATCCCCACTACGTTGGAAAGCAAGATGGAGAATTGGCGTTTTCCTCATATGATTTTATGAATGAATTTCGTAGTAGCTTCACGTCTTTATATTTACTATGTCTATGATAAAAATATATAGTTGACAGTTGACACCTTGACAGCGGACCACAGATTATTGGTAACCACAGATTAATAAACTTTGGCCAACGAAAGATGGCGCAATAAGTTGGCGCCAAATTTGAAAAATCAAAAGGTTGCAACACTGACTAGACTCTGGCCATGTAGGTACCATAATAGGCTAGTTTTCATGCATGCATAATAGGAAAAAAGATCGACTCTGCTAATTCGGTGTATATTCAGTGTTGCAACGTGTTGATGTTTTCAATTCGGCGCCAACTCTTTGCGTCAACTTTTGCGCTATCTTTCGTTTTCCAGAGTCTAGTAACAGATTTGAAGCGACTATCGTTGTAGCCATGTATATAGTAACACCTGATTGGTCAAATCAAGGTCATTTGATCAATCAGATTACTGGATTCTCTACAATGCCGCTATCTTGTTTTCTTTCCACTCATGAAATCCAAATTTGGTATATCTACAGTTTTTTCTGTCTGTATAAACTTAGTACGTTAACGTTAGTATAATATACTAACGTTACCTACTAATATAAAACTTATTATATTATAATAAGTTTAAAGTCTGTATTTGGTCTGTATGCCGCTAGATTATACTTGATCCTAGGTATAGCCCGTCAAGAAAGTCATGAAAATTGAGGGTGAGCTGCTGCGCTTAATCTGGTATCCCTGTCACACTTCAACTAAACAGTTTTGATCTGTTGTTTTTTATGGTATAAAGCAGTACATATTTATGATAATCCTTACTAATATTATAATTGCGAAAGTAACTCTGTCTGTCTGTCTGTCTGTTACGCTTTCACGCCTAAACCACTGAACTGATTTTGATGAAATTTGGTATAGGCGTAGTTTAGACCATGAGAAAGGATATAGGCTATGTTTGATCGCGATAACCGACATCCACGCGGGCGGAGCCGCGGGCAAAAGCTAGTTAATAAATAAAAGTAAAAAAAATGTCACTGTACTTACTTTTTTTCACTTATTAAGGTATTAGGTATACATACAACTTTACAACTGCCTGCAGTTTTTTTAGTGTAGGTACTTCTTTCTTCACTGTGTAAAAAATGTACTTTTTACCGAATTAGTAAAGGAATTGGCTGAATACATAAAGTCATACATCGAAATCAACGATTATTTGGTTTGGAAGTCGTGAAGTGTTGTCAATACATACAAGGAAAATTATTAATTCCTCATGCATTCATTCCTTGTTTAATTTTTTTTTATACCACTTAGGTGGCAGATAAGCACACGGTCCATCTGAATTACATGTGTCAACATGAACTTGAAGCCTAATAAAACTTACAGCGCAACGATTTAGGAGCATAGATATTATGTTAAAATTGGCGCGCGTGATCCGAAACCCCCATTCGGTGGAACCTGTACAATGGAGACGGCAATGCTTCTCTGCTCTCTCTTCCTCAGCACAAGGTAGACGCTACCCCTTACTGCAATTAACGACCGCCGCGGGAGTAAGCCTATAGAGAGCTGCTCGGCTCGGAGGCTCACCACGGGTTCCTGTGACTAGCATAGAGGTTAGATGATGACACCACACCTTCCCACACCCGAGAGGGCCATCTTAAAACCGTATATGACCCAAGGTTACTGGGTTGTGAAGGAAATGCCTCATTGGTTACCCTAATACCTCTTTTTTTATCTGGGACACGTAAATTTGACTTCACCTCGCCTGATGTTAAGCTAAAGGCTCGGAGAGAGGGTCACCATCGCAAACATGTACAGTAAGCTTCAGAGAAAAGGAACCCCCCTTGAGGATAAAACCATTATCAAGGGGGGTTCCTTTTCTCTGAAGCTTACCATACCATGTTAACAGTGGTGGCAGTCAGCTTGACGGCCTCATTAGATGCCTTTTCACCCCCCGCTTAAAGGACCCGGGACTTGGTCATTAGTCGAGTTTAAGACCCCAAGTACAAAGACACGGCGCGTCGGACGTTTTTAGTTTATACCTTGGCACATATCTTGGACCTAAATTGCGAGACAAACGAGGATCTGGCGCGCGATTGTTTTATAATAATCTGTGCTTGGTGATTTTGAGCTCGTCCACCGCCACTGGCCACATTTTGAGCACATTTTAGGTCCAAGATACATTTCTCGAGCAAGATCTTACTCAAAGCACACCCAAAGAATAAAAACGGGACCCTTTTACTAAGGTCTGTCATGAACCGTCATAGCTAGACAGTTGAAATTTTTTTTTAATGATATATTTATTATTAAAAAATGAGAACAAAAGATCTTATAAAAGAACAATTTATTGGTCCGAGTATTGAACACCTGAAATGCTGCTTGAAACTCCTGTGTTAATTTATCTCGATAGTTTCCGACTCACTGGAAATATCATCTCATACTGAAATGATGTCATGAAATGAGCTTTTGAAAATCTGTAAAAAATACACACGTACTGGATAAATACAGCTAAATATAGCTAAAACATACACAGGGTATAATAATACCCTGTGAATTTTTTTATTAGTCATAAGGGCCTAAGTGGATAATACTGTAAAATGGATCAATAATGTTCAGAAACGTCAGTGTTGCACTATGATTTGTTATAATCGTAGGTCAATGACATAACCACAACAAATTGAAACAATGCTTTGAAACATAAAATATTCACCTATAACACATAATGTTTAATAGATTACACTTCCCATACCTTGTTTAACATTAAAGTATATGTACGTACCGGCTAATTAAGCTGTTTGGCCATCAACATCATCAAAATCAGAAAGCAGCTTGCCGGCTTGAAATTCCGCCGTGTTTCATACTATATCCCTAAAATACTTTGAATACGACATGGCTCGCACAACTATTATTCACATATCAATTCATTTTTACACTCAAAGCTGTTACACGATGACCAGTAATTATATAAACGCAAACAATATACGAAACATCTCCACTCCAATGAAACTAAGATTTTCATATGATTTGACAACTGATAACTCAGTTTGGCAGTTATTGAGTGTTGCAAGTACAAGGAAAAATTTTAGTTCCACCAACATTAATTTCACGACTTTCTTGACGCACTATATGCCGTGTAGCAGTTGACACGACCCGTGGTTGACTCTGTTGAAGTCTATGGTATGGTTGAAGTGTTTACTCAAAGTGTACGGCCGTACGGCTACAGTAAGTACTACTAACTACTAACTCATTTTTGTCGCAACATTCATTTATCATTTCCCTAAAAACATTCAACAAAACATGGATGTCTATACCTACTGTACTTAGATGATATACTCTATCTCTCTTTTCATACTAACTTTTTAAATTCGAAATACAACGGGGAAAAAGAAGCGCTCAAGTGGGACTTGAACCCACGAGCTTTCCCTTACAGGGGGATTGCTCTTCAAACTGAGCTATTAAGCCACACCTAAATCACTTCAAATTTACCCTTCTCTTTATATCCATCTTTAAGGTCTTTAAGCGTGACGGTGGAGCCATCAACCATAGATTCCATCAACCAACTTTCTTACGAACTGTTGGAACTGTCTATTTGAAATGTAAATATTCTAATGTATTTTAAGCAGCACAAGCAGCATCACATCACTCCATAGATTTAGAATACACTACGTCAATCAATCATTCATTATCCATTATCTATGACGGTGACATGAAAAAATTACACAAAACGTAAATATAAGCATGGCTCAAAATTTCAAAAACAATCAATTATGATTTTACACGACATTCGTAATAATTCACAAGAAATTGAAGTAGAATTTCTTGTTAATAAATTTCAACCTGTTCATATCTATAAGCAATGGATGACAGCAACGATGAATTATCGTCCTACAGCGATGGGTTAGCCAGTACCAGTTGCTATAGTGAAGATAAGAAAAATGATAATACCGAAGTCAATAAACACAGCAAACCTCGGCTGGCATCAACAAGTCAGACTATAAGAAATCTCGAAGATATATCCGCCCTAATTTCACGTGCTACAGCTACAAATGTTATAAAGAAAGTCGGGGGCGGCCAACAGCTAAAAAAAGTTCAGCCTAAAAATATAACATCTACAGAACCCTTCTGTCATGTTAAATTGGTAGGTCTGTGTGTTTAGGATAGGACACGGTAACCACTTTCAATCAAGTGAGCCGTGTACTTGTCTGCCACCTTAGTCGTATAAAAATATAAATAAAAGGTTCCATTCGGTATAGTATAAGGTCATAAGGTACTTGCCTACTTATTTAAGGTCTAGGTATAGGGCGTATAGGTATCATTTATATGTCGCAGCCAACTAACTTATTCAATAGCCTAGCCTCTTGGCTAAACAGCCGAGAACCTGAATAATAACAGCCGTGGCGCTTTTTTACATTCGTAGCTCCGTACGATAGGCTACCACTAAGAAATTAGACAGAAAGTTAATGATAGGTTTATTACGAGAAGCAGTGCAATCCGACTTGGATATATAAGTTTAGAAGACTACTTAAGAAGAGATAAGACAAATCTTTATTGAACACTCATAAATTTTAGTGCACATGCACTAAAATATCATAATGTTGTCTGTACCTACAGTACATACAGACAACATTATGAAAAATGTAGCCTTATCGCTACAAGCGATCTCTTATAGGCAACCTAGTTGGCTCATGCAGTGTTTTCTATCCCGCTTAGGTGGCAAGCACATAACCCACCTGATGGAAAGTTGGCTTGGCCTACGTTTCATTGCTTTTCTTGCCAAGAGCTTACTAGTAGGCCACGGTAACTACTTTCCATCAGGTGGACCGTGTGCTTCTCATAAGTGATATAAAAAAAACGTCATCGAGCCCAGTAATTTGTAATTTTTCTAGCTGTTTGATCTTTTTTTTGCTGAAGATCATTCAGGCCGGCCGCTAGTTGATGCGCTGTTAAGTTGAACGGCTGATTAGCGTCATAATATTTCATATTTCTAAACATTTCAGGATTCAATCGTCCAGTTGAAAGATAGTACAAAAAAACTGCTGTGTCTATTGGAGGATATTCAGATAAAATCGAAAGTCAGGCAGTCACCATCTACCGCTGCGGCAAAAACTTGGAAGAGAAGGGAATCGGTTACTCCCATACCTACAGAAGTCGACGTATGATTGATTTAGATTTTTACTTTGTATGAGAACTTCCTATTTAATAGATATGCTTATTAAGCGGCAAACGGCGAAATTAAGTACTTAGCTATGTGCATCATGGACATGGTTATAAGTACCAATAGTTTTACAATATGTCTCAGTTCCTTGCACAGAACGCAACATTTACGACGAGGTTATGAACCCCCACGGCGGTGGCGCGCCTCCCCATTCCGGGGGCGAGTCGTGGACACTGTTGTCCCCCCTCCCGAGGAGGGCCAGACCGTAAGGGATGGCCCTGGGTCAGCCGGGGTGCGAGGGATATGTCGATGACAACCTCACCTCCGGCCTAGCACCATGACCCTCAGTCGGCGTGCGATTTTAGTCGGTTCGAGTCCGACATAACTCCCCTACCGGCTCCGGTGGGGGAGGTATCCCAGGGGATTTCTGCACGGAAAAAAAAGGATATGAACCCACGACCAGTGCCTCTCTAGATAGAATACTCTGACCAACTGAGCTACCTAAGGTTCTAACCGAAATTGGGATCTGTTTTACATCTTACGGCGAACTTTGTTCGCATATATATTATACGGTATATGATATACCGTACCCAAGCGCGATTTCTTTTTATGAAGAACAAATAATATGCACTTTCAGATCAATTCCATGACTGAAGTTTGTTCAAACGCCTTGAAGAGGTTGGAGACTCAAACACAGCTTTTAGAAACGATTACTACTGCGGTAAGTTTATTGAAACCTGACTGACTGTTATTTACGAGAAAAATTTTAAAAAAATTGGCTGCGTCCACACGTGCTTTTCTCCAGTTCCACCCAATTTAAGAAAAGCAGAAAATATTGAATTTAGCTGTGTACCAGGATTGAAAGCAGTGGGATGTAATGTATGTGGTGTAGCTGTAGCCTATACCTTACTTACCTACTTACATAAATCATTAGGAACCTATTAGTAATGTAAGTAAGTACTTTTCTATACCTTTTACAGGATGAAGATGATGACTGTTCAGTTTTTAAAAAACTGACAAGAAAATGTAATTGCTTGACTCAACATGAGTACAATGATTTCGTAATACAGTTTAATGAAGAAACCAAATATTTTACCAACACAAGTGGGGAGATTATTAAGAATTTACGTATATTGAAGAAATTCGTGTATATGGGTGGGGATTACACTAAGCACGCAATGATGTTTTTGAATGAAGTAAGTAGGTCCTATTTACTCAATTGCAACACGGTGTTCATTAACTTAATGTGAAGGTCTCGTCCGAGAAATTCTAATAGGTATGGTATGGTTAGTTATTTTTTTCGCGCTGAAATCCTGAAATCCCCACGGACAATACACATTTTGGAGCTTCCGCAAATCCAATTGGGGTACCAAAAATAAATTTTGACGGTTTTTAATTTAAAATAAAAAATAATATTTTCACAGGGTTTAAATGATTGTTCGTACGCTGAAAAAGTAGAAATTATACAGGGATGCGCATACACTGATATGTGCAACGTTTTTGAAGACGTTTCTTTAGTCATTTCAGGTATAGCATGGCCATATAAATATGACTCTTATGGCGATTCTATCACTCAGGTACGTTGATCATCACACAATAAAGCTGTGGTACAGCTTCATTTTACTTTTACAAATAGATAATTAATAATATAATCGTTTCAGGAATTAGTGGCATCATTTTTGTTCAAACTGTCTCAGTTGGAAGAGGGGCGGCGATATTTAAAATACACGTCCAAAATAAGCAATGATATCAAAAAAGTATTTAGATTGAAGGGATCCAAATTAGCTTTTAGTACTGTAGAGGCATTGCACTCCACTTTGGATGCGTTGGATCCGCAAAATTGTAAAGACAATGTTAACGTTGCATACCACTGCAGACCGGGTGATGAAGGTAAACTCAAGAAGTTTTCTAACAAGGCAAAATGTACACAATATACGAAGTACACGGGTCTGCATGAGAATGCATCACAAATTTTTTGTGGCGTATATCATAATTCCAAAGAAGTTAATTCTGCTAACAAAAAAATGAGACCAAAGATAATTCCTGTGTATACTGATTAATAATTCAAAGTAATTCGGATTTAGATGTAGGTACATAAAATGCAAGACATTGGTTCATTCAATCTGAAGGATGGCTACTGTGATGTTGTTTTTTGCAGGCTTCGGAATTCAAACCATGAGTTCTTTACAATACTACAGGCGTTACATGACGATGACAGAAATATTTACACATCTAGATTTTCTTAAAAAATTAAGTAGTGAACCCAACGGGAGAAAAGAGTTAACAAAATGGCTTGGAGTTATAGTTGCACTATTCAAAGAAATGCTTCTTGAATATAATGACAGTGAAATGAACATAATAGTGACGAACATTCTAAATAATTTAATAACAAGGGATATGGTAGTACAAGAACAGTCTGATATGCCTAAAGTAATGCTGGTTGCGGACACAGCAACAGAGGTACGTCTTGATTATATTTAAGATCACAAGTTTTAAGCACAAAAACATAATTGTCTATAGATAGAAGTTACTAAATTAAGTATTATTCTAGAGATTTTGAATATCGGAAACTCAATCAATTTTGTGCGGAATTCCCCACGGTTATCCGCGGCGATTTCCGCACGAAATTGTTTGAGTTTTAAACGCCACGGCACATTTTGTTGTAGCCTATACACATGAAAACAGAAGCCAATCAAATGCCAATACCGAAGAAACCTAACAAGAAACAACATAGCAGTAATAGATTAAAGAGCTGTTTACGTGTTGCAACCAAACGAAATGGTAATACCTCATAATATAATGCTAATTAGTTAATAATAATCGGTGTATTGGGGTCAGACGGCAGATGCTCGCGCAAAAGCCAAGATTAACTAAACCAAGATAAATAGCAGATTTCGATTCCTCTTCAATATAATTATTTTAGTGACTTCCCACACGCCCTTACATCTGGATTTTAAATATTTTGTGTAGAATCCCATTTTTTTAAATGAGGTAGGGAGGTAATCTACGTTACCTACGTCATATCAGCGAAAGGATGATCCCATTTACAAAAAAAACTATTATGTTAATATTACAAACAGACACTGCAATTTTATTACTTGTATGGATAAGAATATAATTATCTTTCTTTTTTGCAGCTTTTGCATCAAACCTCAATTTTCACAATAGAACTGCAAAGTATGAAGGTATAGTAGGTATCTAGAATAAGTACTTACATAAATTGTAGGTATTCTTGTATTAATAATGATAATTATTATGATATTTTTAATCCATACATCCATACTAATATTATAAATGCGAAAGTAACTCTGTCTGTCTGTCTGTATGTTACGCTTTCATGTCTAAACCACTGAACCGATTTTGATGAAATTTGGTATAGAGGTAATTTAGACCTTGAGAAAGGACATGCTATGTTTGGACGCGATAACCGACATCCACGCGGGCGGAGCCGCGGGCAAAAGCTAGTTAAAAATATAATTTGTTTTTTTTTTTAATTAATAAAGAGGATAATAATTAATAATTATAAAATATTGATCAATCAACATTTCTTTGCAGGCAAATCTCAAGTAATAGTAGTGCCAAGAGAAAAATAAACACTGCATATAATACAAAACAAATATATTAACATATAACTATGTATAATTTAAGAATAAAATGAAACATGTATAAAATTATAAAGAAGTTTATACCATAAATAAATATAACATTTCCATGATATATTGTTTTCTTTCAGATATAAATTATATCACATTCTGTACATTATATACATTAAAAAAAAATACTGTCAAAGGAATGATAGAATCAGTCAAATGGTATTTTAAAAGGCCAACACATATAATCTAATAATAGCAATTAGTACATAATGTCCATATGTATTTCTATCTAGTATTGTTCTGTTAAAAAAGAAAGTATCACATCACCATAAGTATCAAGGGAGCCAATGAAAATATTGTACTAAACACCATGTTCAGGGTTTGAAGGTGAAACCTATACAAGTATTCAACACAATCTTTTTTTTTATTTATTTTTTATCTGATCCGAGCTATAGAAAAACATTTAAAACCCATCATAGACTAGATAATTATATTTTCCTCACAAGTGAGAACAGATCCAAACAGTTCAATCATAGATGAAGATGTATTTTTATAAGTGACTGCTACAAATACAGCCTTCTAAAGATCTTATTAATATCAACCCTTAAATCATATACTTTGTTATTTACACTGTTACAAATAATCAATCAAATTGACTATCATCATAGTGGTGATGACTTCTACGTGATCTATCATAATATGGTACTGAACGCTTGTCTGATGATATAGGAACATTTTGCTTGAATAGCATTGCCAATAAAATATAAAAGCCTCCAACAATTTTACTGAAGAAATCTAATAACCCAAGGAACATTGGTGTTGAGTTTTTGATTAATATGGACATTTCTCTTAACAATGCCAATATGAAGTTACCAACAAAATTTACAAAAGAAGTGCTCCCTGTAAAGATTGCAATTATAAAAGCAAATAGAAAAGTTACAAATTCCTTAACATTTGTAATTGATACAAAACTCTTCAGTGTGCCAACAAAATCAGTATATGTTTCATTAAGAGATGCAACACTGTTTTCAAGCTTCTTATCAGTTGAATTATAAGTTTTCTTCGCAGCTCCAACCAAAATTGGTTCTATTTCTAGAAATGCATCAGTTATATGTCTCAAACATTTGACAACAACAATAATTTCATCATCCCGGAACTTTAAAGTCTTTATTTGGAACCAGAAGGGGCCAAAGGGTTGATTATCTATTTCTGTCCAGAGGCAGACACTTGTGGAGTCATATCCTAAAGGACTGGCGTCAGTTATGCCTATCCAACGTGTATTAGGGACTATGGCTCGTAATTTACGTTCAATTTCTAGTAGGTCTGCTTTTAACTCCAATTCAGCCGGGCTAATTACAACTATGTCCCGATATCCAATCTCTTTGTCTGCCAGGCGTCTTTCAATATAACGTCCCAAAAAAACTCTCGATTTCAACTTGTCTTTCACGTAGTTTCTTATTCTGTAAGTATCTATGTCCTCGAAAGTATCCAATTGTGAAGATACTGCTGAACTATTCAATGACGAACTTTGATGCATAGCACTCATTCTTACAGATTTAGCACTTGGAACTGAACCTAAATATGAAATCAATACATATGTAAAGATTAACAAATCCAACTAATAGAATCAGACAGATTCACAAGTTTTTATGCCCAAACCTTAGATTATTAATATGTCATTTTAATTATCTAAGGCCCAAACTATGAAGCTATAAATAAAATATTAGAGAACCAATGAGTACAACATAATTAAAAATTTTGACGTATTTGACATTGACGTGTTGTCAATGTCAAATACGTCAAAATTTTTAAGGATGCTAAAAAGTATCTAAACTCTGACTAAATTATCGTTGAGTAATAAATAAATAATTAAAATTAATTGTAATTTAACTGAGCTTATTGAATTAAAAATACCAAAAGAGCATTAAACGTTGCGTCAGTTCTTATTTTATTCTAATGATTACGTTACAATAGAATTTTTACGCAACTTGGGTTTCGTATTTTTTGGAATATGTTCGAAGAGGAGAAGAAGTTTAAATATTTCTTCTGTATTTGATTTATGAAAAGATCGAACATTCATCAAATTACAAACTTTTTTAAAATATCGATATATTTTACTAACTTCCATATTTGTATTTTTGAAGATATTTGGCTTGGTGACAAGACCTTTAAGCCATGTCCTTATTTCTACTCCATGACTGTTTGTCAATCATGCATGACCAATGTTGCCCGATTGCCGTTTCAGTTATCGCCTGAATAACTCTGTCGTTGTTTATGTTTCCAAGAGACAGAAAACCAAATTATTCTCCTAGTAATAAAGTTGTATGAAAACTGTTCCTCTGAATAGCAGAGGGTACAGTTGAAATAAGCAGGCCAGGTACGGGGCAGGCGTGCGGGTTACAGGCGCGGCCACCTGTTACGGTTCGTCTGTCTATACCGCGGCACGACATTTGCCAGGGTTCGATACGGACACCATATTTCCCACGCGCAAGGAAGTATTTAATATAATATATACTTATAAAATAATACCGGGTGTAAGGGGAACACTCCCAAAGCCGAAAACCCCTAGTAGTACTCCAGGTACATAAAACATTGGCATAGAAACAAAATCGATTTGGACAAAAATTTTTTTTAAGATTTTTATATTTTGCAGTATTTACTATCCATCCGGTTTTTTTTAGTGCGGAAATCCCCTCGGATACCCCTCTGCCGGAGCCGGAAGGGGAGGTTATGTCGGGCTCGAACCGACTAAAACCGCACGCCAACTGTGGGTCGTGGTGCTAGGCCGGAGGTGAGGTTGTCATCGAAATATCCCTCGCACCCTGGCTGACTCAGGGCCATCCCTTACGGTCTAGCCCTCCTCGGGAGGGGGGACAACGGTGTCCCCGACTCGCCCCCGGAATGGGGAGGCGCGTTTCTCAGCGCACCATCGTCGTGGCCTGCTTCTGCTGGGGTGACAGGTGGCTCCACCCCTTACCCCCAGGCCCGCGCTCATGAGGGACGGAGTTGCCTGCGCGCCAGGGCGGCGCGATTCGCGTTCGTAAAGCTAAATGAAACGGTAATTTCATAAAAAGAACATCACTACAAAAAAACACATAGGGCCAAGCGCAGGCTTTAGTGACTCGAAACGACTAAAAGCACACGCCGTCTGTGGGTCGGGTCATCGTGCTAGGCCAGAGCCGCGCCGCGAGGGTGGCAAGCATGAGAACTCTCACTCCCAGGGCCGCCACCAGCTCCCGCCTCGATGTCTCCCACGTCGGACACTCGGTGCGCGTGTGGAGCCCCGTGTCCTCGCTCGCGTTACAGTGATGGCTCTCAGTCGTTGTCTTTTTTTTATTTATTTTTTTATATTTGTTCCGTCAATTGACTGCACCCCGCTAGATGGCAACAAAACTGAAGTGCAGTCCAGAAGATACAGACCACCATTCCCGGTGCCATTGGACGTAAAATGGTGGTCTCTAACTTGACGGCCTTGATAGATGCCTTTTCACGCCCCGCTTGAAGAACCCGGGACTGTAAGAGGAGGGAAACACGTATGCGGGCAGAGCATTCCAGCTCTTTATCGTGCGGCAGAGGAAAGAGCCCCCAAACCGTTTAGTGCGAGATGGTATGGATTCCACCGTGTGTGGATGGCACCGCAGACCAGCACGTGTTGTTCTGGATAAGAAGGGAGAGGGTGGGATCAGTTGAAATAACTCCTCAGAACACTCGCCGTGGTAGAGGCGGTAGAAAACGGCTAGAGAGGCAACGTCTCTACGCAACTGCAGAGGTTCCAAGGTGTATGAACTACCTATGTCTACTTAGTTTTTGAACAATCAACTATATCGGGAATTCAAATAAAATGCTCTGTTTTATAAAATTCGTACAATTTAATAAATTGATACTGATAATATTTGGAAAGAATAGGATGCCATTTTAGATATTAAATATTTTTTGAGTATTTACAAAATATTATCTATAGGATTTTAGATACTTATTGGGCTTCATGTCGCCGGAACCGGCGCCGTACGGAAGCTTATTACATAACATTTTACATGTGGTATTTGACCTACGGAATAATAAATCAAGAGAATGTACCCCATAGCCATAGCTTGTGTGCCAGAATGCTATAAAAATACGCCGCAAAATTCGCAATCGAGATTGACACGCTGTAACGCAAAGTGTGGCAAGTATTCAAATATTAATAAGAATGCCTTACTGCGTGTTAGCAAGTTTATTGATAGGAATTGAAAATTACTTTACATTTACTACTTACTCTGTCGACAAGGGTGACTAATGACGTCAGATTATCAAGTGATGATTTAGTTTCCTCACTAACGAGGGTTAGGGGTCTTCCTCTGTATTTAATTACCGTGGCCTAGTAGTGGCAAGTATTCGAAAAACAAGTAGGTTCCAACCTACCTGTCTTGTTATCATGTTGACTCACAAAAATTAGCAATCATGATAACTTAATATGTTTTACCATGTTTAACATTACTTTTATCGAACTACATTGAGAAAATATTTACCTACGTCATTTTATAGATTACAAATTGTCACATTGGTGCCGATTTTGTTACAATTTTTTTTACCAAAGGTAAGAAAATTATGAGGATAACACATACAATCCTGACAAATTCATTTTTGGAACAACAGAATCGGTATCAATATTTTTTATCTTATGCGTCTTTTCTAATATTTTCTATTGTACAGTTTGAGAAGGAAATAAGTATACACCTATAAATGAAAAGGTGTATACTATATCTCCTTTGTAACAGCACTTACAATAATTTTAATAAATTATTAAAAAAATATTTATGTCAATTAAATTTCATATTATGTCTAGACATTTTAGGAAATGTAATGCAGATAAATAATGTAAAGTAACTAAAGATATAATATTAAGTCGTCAAATATACAAGCAAACTAACCACCTTGATACCTGTCTAAAAAAAAAAAATTGCGTCCTCTGACAAATGTGACCTCAAATGTAACTTTTTAATGGACTATCTACCTACATGCCTAAATTATAAAACACATATTTGGTCAATTATTAAAAAAATATTGGAGCGGGGTACAAAGACCAAAATAAAATTAAATGGAGTTCAGCCAGTAGCAGTAATTCACTGGCACTCACTGTTAACTGGACTGATAATAACACTTATACAGTTTACAAGTATTGTATCATAGTTTTGTGTTAGTAAAACAATTAAAACTACGCTTTATTCCATGGACTAGCAATAATTAAATCTTACAACGAATAAAAATATCTACAACATTCAGAGAATAAAAGTATTATTTTCTAAAATAAGTCTACGATTATTTTGGTGGGTTCAATTTTATGTGATGTAATTTTATTATCTCATAGGTCCCGGCAAACTGATTGAACAAATGTCATAGAATTTGTGCAATGTGCACTATATCGACCAATAAAAGAACCAACTAAATTACTGATACACCAATCACGTGGGCCCGTGCGCCTGTGATACTTTAATATGATCTCTGATTGGTTAATTAGCACGGCCGGTCTACTAACGTCGCGCCCCGCGTTTTCCACCAAACAGAAAAAAACACACGTTGTGCGCATTTAGTGCATTGTCATTAAGTTTAATGGTCATTATACTGAGTCTGATTATTCATTTTATTTGCCACTCAACACTTATTCAATAAAAAGTTATAAACATAAATTCGAGCGTGCAACCAGTATTGAGTGTTAAAAAATATTTTAAGGGAACCTGCAGGTCTAAAAACACCATTTTATTGGATTCGTATTAGGATAATATTTCGTCTTTTACACGAATATTTATACACAAAATTAGAAGCTGCTTATAGGTCGTGCCAAATGGTTTGAGAATAAAGTTTGTTGAACTTGCGACCAGTTTAGACCGGTCACTTAGGTGTTGTAAACATTTTTCACACTGTAGCGAAAACGACAACAGCGCCACATTGCGCCCGCGTAAACCTTTATTATTGTTACACAAAACTCACTACATAAAATACGATATTTACTGCAAAATTTATTCTCAATCGATCTGACATGTGACAATTTTACGGATTTTAAAGGAATCTATTAGTTAGCAGAGTCGCTTAATGTGGCGTTTTTAGCCCCAATGCTTTATAACTGCTTTATTGTTAAATTGGCTGACCGATTACTCTCAATGCCCACCATTATTCACTGGCAACAAACGTAAATATATGATTAACAATAAAGATGCAGCAAAACTACACCATGTTGAGTCTATTAAAAAAGCTGCAATTATAAACATCCTCACAGTCTTTTCTTCAATGATAGTTTCTTAAGGATTGGAAACATTATTTTTATCCTAATAGTATAATTACTACCATACGGTATAAAATAAAATATATAATACAATACTAATAAGTACTTAATAACTGAAATTCATAATATATTTATGTTTAAGCGTGGCAGTTGACATGATAAAAGTCAATTAGATCTGTATTAAGAATAAGAAGTCAAGTCGATGATATTTTATCAACAGGTACTTTATTAAGACGAAGTAAGACCTGCAATAAATAGTACTTAAGTAAAGCCAACGAAGCGAGAGAAAAAAGGTAAACAAAGTTTCAGCGGTTCCAAACATTTTCATTTGAAAATTATTACGTATCACTTCAAGCGCATTCCAGACAGGAATGAAATAGCTCATAGAAGATGAAGGATCTGATAGTTTAGAACCGCTGTGACAGTTTTCGCTCGGCCATTGTCGCGTACGTGTGACTTGTGCGACAAGGACAGAGAAAATAATCGCTAGTTATGGTAACGTAACTCAGTAATGGTCGCTTTGTTTACCTTTTTTCTCTCGTCTCGTTGGCTTTATTTTAAACACTTTCCTCACGATAAAGTTAACTTAAAACTGTCGACGAGTGCTTAGTTCGGCAGAAACTCTACCCTGCACTAAGCACTAAAAAGTACATTTATTATTTACACATATATAATATAATAAATACCACAATATGTATGTAAATCTTTTTCTGCATTTTTACCCATTCACAACCACATTTAAAAATTCCGCAATAAATTTACTTCGTTGTGAACATAAGATTAGCAGGAACTTGAGGGCATTGATGCACATTAAAAAAAAAGAAAATATCTGATTTAAAAGCGAATGTTCTACTTTATGTGCTTGCTATGGTTATGAGAATCATCGCTATGTACACGACGCGAATACATAGCTTAAGATCATAGCATATGACATAATACGACAAGCAAACTAAGAATTCTTATTCTAGACAAGAGAAAGGAACCAATCACCTCAATCTTGTCTTTAAGTACTTCAATAATACTTTAATTTGCTTATACAGAAGTAAACTGTGCAGCCCGCACACACCATATCTGGTAAATATCCCTGTCTACGAACTCAGAACAGACCCGTAATCAAATATAACCACATTTTTCCCTAATCAGTCATTAATCAACTTGTTGTACACAGTTGCTATTTCATTTCCTAATATTTCTCATCACTTCTTCTTAAGTACCATTATTATTCATAATACATAAACGCGTAACTACAATCAATTAACCTAATAAGTTTAACAGACAACTGATAAGAATCTTAGAGCACTTTTACAACATTAGGCTCCAAAATCCAACAAATTAAATAATTATTGTGTCTAATGGCACATAGGAAACATTTCGAACTATTCTATACACAATAGTGTTTTAATTTATTTGACACAGCCCAAGGAAGGACTCGAATAATAAACTTAACTATTAAATATAATAAATCATCGTTCACTCACCCGCTTCTGAAACAAAAGTGAACCTTAACACGAATAAGTCCATCTATAAAAGTCTCACTGACGTCATTCCTTTCTCATATTCTGGAATTCATTTTTGAATCATTTACGGACTTTACTGATTTCTGGACCGGCAATATAGCCGCAGTTTCCTAAACAGTTTTATTTCACAATAAGGAAGCCATGTACACTCGCTAAGAACTTGTCGAAGTTGTCTTGGAAACGAAGCTTGTGCGTTCTGAGGCCGTCAAATAAAACTCCGTTGGTGAGCACTGCGAAAGCTTCCTCGAGCCGCGGCACATTCGCGGGGTCATTGGCCGCGAACGCCTCGATCAGCTGTCTCGCCAGCCCTTCTAATAAGGCCGGTTTCACACATGTGAGAGAATAAATGGCCGCGCCTGCCGCAGGTATAGAATCGGGCGGTATTTCCATTTTAATAATAAGCATCAGTAGTAACTCTGCTAGCGACAGTAAGGATATAGCGTAAGGGTTGTCGTCGCCTAATCTTCGGACTTTATTGGACAGTCCGACGATGGTATCGCAGCAGAGAGTGGACACGTCGCACGACACTGCCGTAAGCCCAACGCGTAGCGCCGTAATCACCATATTGAAATCATCAATGGGTAGTGCAGTAAGCTGAAAATTATTAAAAAATAAATAAAATGAACGTAATCACAAGCAGCAAATATAATAATATGTAATACATATGTCTCCTGTACATACGTATATACGATTAAACCAAACCACCAAAAAATTTCAGGGGGCAAGTCAACTTCATCTTCAAGATTGTACACGCTTACTGATTAAAGTTCGTTTTGTCAAGTTGAGGGGGATGTGGGGTTAAACAGCAGCTGTCACTATAACAGCCAAAATTAACCAAATCATGGGATGAAAAGAGATGGCTAGACAGTGTGAAAATGTGATATGATAATATCTTTTGTATTTTTTATACGTGTATGTTGCTTGAGTCGTAAAATATCAATTTACATTGGTGAGAAAAGAATATGAATACGTAAAAAATAAATTCACGTATTAAAATAATCGGAATCGACACCGGCCCCTGTTATCATACGAACATCTATGGCAGTCAATACAGGTTGTTGGAGTTCAACAACTAGTCCAACTGTAATTTATACATCGATATCGCCAATGGGTTGTAAGGGTCAGTTATATTACTTCACGAAAAAATATCGAAGTTCAGCTTCGTCACAGTACACTGGAAAAGTCTGGCCTGCGACCGGCTAATACATACAAAGTCAAAAATTATTTATTCTGCAGTCGTATAGATCATTATTATAACGGCACTTACATAAATTTAAAAATGAAATTTGAAAATGAAAACGAAAACTAAAATGAAACAGAAAATGAGTTATCATGTATTTCCTTCTTCCTACAGCCCGGGTCCTTTAAGCGGGGCGTGAAAAGGCATCTAATGAGGCCGTCAAGCTGAGTGCCACCACTGTTAACATGGTAAATGGTTACGTTGGTGACCCTCTTTCCGAAATTTTGCCTTTAGCTTAACATCAAAGCCAAATTGACGTGTCCTGTATAAAAAAAAACATAGATATCGCCAATGTATTGTAAAGGTCAGGCACTCGCTTCACGGTAAAATATCGAAGTTCAGCTGTGTTACAGTACACTGGGAAAGGCTGGCGCGACCGGCTAACGCAGTGAAAGACAAGAATCATTTGTAAATAAAATGAAAATGATATTTTCTAAAGTTTACGCGAATGTCACTCATTGAAATAAAACCACTTTTTACGGATTCTATCACGATATATTTGTTATTATTACTTTTTAACCCGACGTTTCGGCTGCTTTGCAGCAGCTATTTTCGCGGTGTGACTCCCGATGGTAGTTGTCACATAGTTTGAAGTATAAGTTATCTCAAAATACTCGAACCATGATTCGGGTATTTTGAGATAACTCGTAGTCGGGTTAAAAGTAATTATAACAAATATATCGTGATAAAATCCGTAAAAATAAAGTTTACACTAAAACCCGACTACTGAAATATCACGCTTTAAAAAGTGATAAACAAAAAAATATCAAGGATAGGCGTGGTCGTATGCCACTTTTCCCTAGAATATATTGTTTTGTTAGAGTAAGTGGCATACGACCACGGCTATCCTTGATATTTTTTTGTTTATCACTTTTTAAAGCGTGATATTTCGGTAGTCGGGTTTTAGTGTAAACTTTATTTTTTATTTAAATTTTTTTTAGGTAAGGTAAAGCTAATAATTTATACATATTTGAAATGTGCTCATTAAGCACTTTCATTTGATACCAAACAGCGCATATTTATCTCCAATTTTTTTTTAATACAGTACCTTATGGGCGCTAGAGGGCGCCACACAAGATTGGGTGGCACCTCATATAGCCTATAACCATCGGATGATCAAGCCGCTTGTAACGATACCTCATTTGTCCAGTTCTAATAAGTATTTGAGGAGCTATGAGGGAACAAATGAACATACATACATACATAGCCTGTCAAAATCATAACCCTCCTTTTGGCTTCGCCGTAGTCGGGTAAAAAGGTGGTTTTATTTCAATAAAATGAAAATGAAAACGAAAATGCAAGGTATGTGGCACTTACCTGTCCGGCGGCGTCCAGGTCGCGCAGCATGCGGTAGGCGTGCAGCGCCAGCGCCGGCAGCGCCAGCAGCGGCGGCGTCACCAGCGGCAGCAGCAGGCGCAGCCCCGCCGCGCAGCGCGCGCTCACGTCGCGCTCGGCGCCCGACCGCGCGATGCTGCACGTCACCTCCATCAGCGCGCAGATGTCCTGCGCACGCACGGTACTCTCAGCGCCTTCTCACTCGACCGACATCGCGCGATTACGTCACGGCTAGCAATGATGTATTATTCGAAATAATAGGGGTTAAAGTATGAAATTGCCGTTTTATTGCAATGGGTTCTTAGAATTGACATGGAATCTTCTTGGTTTGAGGTTATCGAATGAAACTTTTTTCACATGGTTTCTATGATGTTCTTTTTATAAAAAAATGTGAAACATTTGAATATCGACTTTCAATAGTTTTTCGGAACTCGTATTCAAAAATTCGAGTAATTTTTGAATACGAGTTCCGACGTGGAAGTTACGCGGCAGAAACAGCCCGCAATATCAATGTTGCGTTTGGAGAGGGGTCTACTAATGAACGCACTGTGCGATTTTGGTTTAAACGCTTTCGTGATGGAAACTTCGACTTGAAGAACGAGCCACGAGGAAGACCGCGCACACAGGTGAATAACGATGAATTAAGAGAGATGGTGGAACCCGATCCTAGTCAAACTACCCAGGAAGTAGCGGCATGGTTTTACGTTACCTTACCCACAATATTGACTAATTTGCGTCAAATCAATAAAATAAAAAAATGAGAAAAATGGTTGCCTCATGATTTGACTGATCTGCAGAAAGAAACGCGTGTTGAAACTTGTGTTGCCTTGTTGAATCGGTACAAAAATGAAGGAATATTGGATCGAATTGTGACATGTGATGAAAAGTGGATTCTTTATGATAACCGTAAAAGAAAAATGCAATGGCTGATCCCAATTCAAACGCCACAACAGTGTCCTAAAGCAAAACTTACCAATAAAAAGGTAATGGTAACTGTTTGGTGGTCTCAGCATGGTGTTATTCACTTTTCTCCGATCTGGTCAAGCAATAACGGCAGATGTCTATTGTACCGAACTCCGTACAATGTTGGCAAAACTAGCAGTAAAACAGCCCCGACTCATGAATCGATCTTCACCATTATTGTTCCATGACAACGCGAGGCCTCATACAGCACGCGAAACCATTTTAACTCTACAGGAACTGCGATTAGAAACCATTTGTCATCCAGCTCCAACGGACTACCATCTTTTTCGTGATTTGGACAATTATCTACGTTACAAGAAGTTTTCTTCCCAGGAGGCAGTACAAAATACTTTCACACAGTTTGTGCAGTCTAGATCCTCAGAGTTCTATCGCAAAGGCATAAATGACCTTCCTTTTAGATGGCAGCAATGTATAGATAATAATGGTAACTATTTTGATGAAATGAATTTGTTAAAAAATAAAAAATAAACAATTTATATTTTCGGTACTAATCGGCAATTTCCTACTTTAACCTCTAATACATCGGGAAAATGAAGCGGTCAAGTAGGACTTGAAACCACGACTTTTCCCTTACAGCGGGAATGCTCTTCCAACTGAGCTATTGAACCACACCGGAATCACTTTAAATTTCCCTTCTCTTTATATCTGTCTTTAAGGGCGACGATGGAGCCATCTAACAACATTCTTACGAACTGTTGGAAGGTCGTGAGTTCAAGTCTAACTTGAGCATTTCATTTTTTCCGATGTTTTTCGAACTTTAAAGTTAGCAAATGATATAAAAATTCATTCAAATACTTTATTAATTTATATGATATATTATTTATTACTAATATTTTTACAAATTTATTATTAAAGACGTTGGTTCGGTAGCGCACTATCGCGTCTCTGATTGGTGGAAAAAAAAAATTGCCGTCATTTTAGAGTGTGAACAACATACCCATCAGAGTTACTACCTAATATATGATTGCGGTACACTCAGGGTCTCATCACTCGCTCAACATCGCGCGATTATGTCACGGCTAGGCGTTATTTGGCACCACGACTTTGGTAAAGCCTCGGCCACAACCACGACTCGGCGGCGAGAAGCAGGCCAAAGATTATTTATTCTTTCTCTCTTTCTCTTTCTCTCTCATTGGCTTGCCGCGCCACTAAAGGTCGCAGGTGTATTATAATACTGTCTTTCTAATAAGCCTTCACTCAAGCTACATAGGCGTTATTCAGTACAAAAAATGTAAAAAGAAAATTGAGATTACCTCGTACGCCTCTTCTTCGGCGTCAAGTGGAATACCAGATATCTTGCCTGAATTCCATCTCATATACACTTCGAACGTCGTGTTGCATATTTCGAGAAATCTGAAATTATCAAGTGTGAGGAATAAAAGATATTTTAATGAGTTAAAAATGAGCTTGTTACTAGGTGTATACAGTTGATTTTTTAGAGTCTGCTATCTTTAGACTTTTTAGACTACAAGATTGTTATTGTGTCTAGTATTTACTTTATGCTTATCACAGGCTCTCGAAAATTTGGACGTTTTCGTACATACATTAAGGTTATCGAAAATATATTTGACAAGCATATAAGGTCCATTTCTTTAAGCTTCCCAGACTCAAGTTTAAAATCATAAATCCGTTTTTTCACGTCGTCCGTAGAATTTGGGGTACTCAGAGCGTAACTCGGTAGCTCCAAGGAATGGTCGCGGATTTCAGTCCCGCTTCAGTCGCTTCATTTTTACTTTTTTTAATCGGTCTTTCCTATTTTAGTCGATTATTACGGCAAATCGCAGTTACAATTTGCTTAATTTCTCTACTGTCATGTAGTCAAGTAATAAGATAATAATCACGTACTTATTCGCGTTGTGAGGTTGCACAGAGTGCAGCATGCGCTTAGCGCTTTTAGCGAGCAAGTGCAACGATGGCAACACAACGCCAGGATAGTTGTGATATTTGAATATGATTTCAGGCACTTTATCTAAGGCACCAATAAGCATCATAAATTGTTCATCCATAGTTCCAACCTGTAAAGAAAAAAACAAGATTAATAAGATTTGGTACTCAGAATAATGTATGACATAGAGTTTATTTTTAACCGACTTCCAACAAGGGAGGGCGTTTTCGCAAATCCTGCTACGCCTTAAAATAGGGACCCTTACCGACTTCGATCAGAAACAAATTTGCAAAAAAATACTATAGGCCGTGATTGTGAGAGTAAGAGTAAAGTTTGCAGTAAATATCGTATAATAAGAAGTGATTTCTGTGTAATAAAAATAAAGGATCAGGCGGGGGGCGCCAAGGGGCGCCACGTGGCGCTGCAGTCGGTTTCTCTACAGTATGAAAAATGTTTCAAGGTCAACTCGGTCAATGAACTATATTCTCAATCCATTTGGCACGAGGTACATTGCCATATCGCTGCGTCTTTTATCGTGTCACATATATGAGCTCAATCGTTGCGTTATGCATTTTGAGTTTTAAAAAATACTAGCTTTTTCCCGCGGCTCCGCCCGCGTGGATGTCGGTTATCGCGACCAAACATAGCATATGTCCTTTGTCGTGGTCTAATCTAGCCCTACATCAAATTTCATTAAAATAGGTTCACTGGTTTAGGCGTGAAAGCGTAACATACAGACAGACAGACAGAGTTACTTTCGCATTTATAATATTAGCTTGGACATCAGCCCATACCACAAGACAAAGTTAAAATATTTCTTGTTTTGTTTATTATTTTCCAATCAATAAATTAGGCTTTGTTAAATAATACACGTCGATGACTTTATCTGAATACAACACCATTACAAAAAGTACCGGCCATATGTAGCAGTGACGAGTGAAATTTTTAAAAAGGGAGACCGATGGAAAGTTTACTCCTCATGAACCCTGCGACTCATTGGGAAGCCATAAGGAATAGGCTATTTGACTCATATAAAAATTTAAGAGTATTCCTCGTATTTCTTACATTATTTGTCGTACAAAACCAATATTTATATCGAATACAAATAATAAAATTAACAGATGGTTGCATAAATTCCATGAAAAAATTGTATGTTTGTTTTTATTTGAAATGCACTAAAAACGCTGTCAACCATTATGTTTTTTTTTATATACCACTTAGGTGGCAGACAAGCACACGGCCCACCTGATGGAATGTGGTTACCGCGGCCTATGGACGTATGCAACACCAGGGGCATTACACTCGCGCTGCATACCCTGAAGAAACCTTCTAATGCCCCTGTTGAAGATCCCCATATTGTAGTCGCACGTCATACAATTTCTAAACAGAAAATGTCATCCGCATGATACCGGTCGAATGTAAATGACATGCGGATGACATTTAATCTGTTTACAAATTGTATGACGTCACAGCACGGATAATCTACAGATCAACATGACGGACAGTGTTTTCATCAGCTTAACAAAAACATATTTAAAAAAATACTTTTTGAAGTATTCTAGGTCTCAAAAAATAAAGTAATATTTTTTTGGGTCTACTATAATGTCAGTAAGCATTTAAGACCTACTTGAAAAAAGTGTCAACTAGCTTATTATGTTGTAGGAACCCTTCGCCACTGATGTGCAGGCAGTGAAGTCCTAGTAATAGGGTACTTTTTAACCTAAAGGCTACTAGCTACTACTATACCTCCAGTACTCCCTCAGTGACTCCAATAAAACAGTCGATCGTATCGGCCAGCATGTTGCGAACTGGTTCTGTGTCTGAGTCCATGTTTAATAAATTCATCAGTTTCTCTTGTAATGCCGCTGTGCTTGATAACAAACGATTTCGTACGTCACCTGGAAATTACAAAATACATACATACATACAGTCACGCCTTTATACCAGCGGCGCAAGCAGAGACTACAGTTTTCATACACGCTCACCGGTTTATACAATACATAGAAATGAATATTATCACAGCAGTGTGTGGTGAGCGTCATAGCCACGTGCCACGTCCTAATACTCAATGTACTAAAAGCAGATTAATTAATATTAATTGCATGCATTACAAATCATATAAACGGATTTTCTATCTCTTTATACATTAAATTCTATTGAGGTAATTTCAATATTCCAACCGATAATATCGCGTGCTGTATTATCGATCGATAATATTGCATGTGGAATTATTGACAGAAAATAAGAAGTGTGTGTATTTGAGGCTTTATCGATCGACAATAATGTAACTGTGTGTTTGAGGCTTTAGCGATCGATAATAACGCGCCTGTGTGTTTGAACGCCTTTTCTAATTCAATCCTCACAAAATATATGCAATTCCTTAAAGAAAAAATATTAATTGATATATTTAAAGATTTTTCTTCTGTAAGACCTACCTTCGGCATAGGTAGCTGCTATAGCGAAGGCTCTGTGCAATTCCTTCCTAAGCTCACCGGGCAGATTGCATCCCGTCGCCTCCCACTGCAGGAGAGCCAGAAACTCTTCGCAAGATGCCAACGGATTCTGCCTATAAATAGAAAGACAAAAACCATTGATGTAGACGAAGGTTATTTCACATTTCTATACACGCTGATTTTATAGTCGTTTCAAAGTGAATTTTTTTGGCGCAGTTTCGGTAGCATAAAATTATCTGGAAGTATTAATTTGGGAAAACTAAAAAAATTAATATTTATAGTCTATGAAAATAACTACTAACGTACTAACGAAAGGAATAATGTATGCAGGAGGAAAAGAAATAAAAAATAAAGTTTTAAACTAAAACCCGACTACCGAAAAATCACACTATAAAATGTAACAAACAAGAAAATATCAAGGATAGCCGTGGTTGTATGCCACTTTACCCTAGAATATAATTGTTTTGTTAGAGTAAGTGGCATACGACCACGGCTATCCTTGATATTTTCTTGTTAGTTACATTTTATAGTGTGAATTTTCGGTAGTCGGGTTTTAGTTTTAAACTTTATTTTTTATTTTCATTATTTTGGGGCAAGGTAAAGCTAATAATTTATACATATTTGAAATGTGCTTCTTAAGCCCTTTCATTTGATACCAAACACGGCATATTTATCTGAAATTTATTTTTAACACAGTACCTTATGAGCGCTAGAGGGCGCCACACAAGATTGAGTGACACGTCATATAGCCTATAACCATGGGACGATAAAGCCGCTTGTAACGACACCTCATTTGTCTAGTTCTAATAAGTAGTTGAGGAGCTATGAGGTAACAAATGAACATACATACATACATAGCCTGTCAAAATCATAACCCTCCTTTTGGCTTCGCCGTAGTCGGGTAAAAAGGCTTTGTCTTCTTGCTTCTAGACGATTTTGTTATCAAAACTGTGTCCAAAATCTATCGCTCCAAAACGACTATAAAATCACGCGAAAAAATATATTAGAAGCTTTTCAGTCATAGGAATCTGAAGAACTTTCGTTACTACATCTCAGCCAAGTCAGGTCAGGTTACTGCAGAATCTTCGGACCAGCAAGTGCCTCGATAGAATTCACATTGTTCTCGAACGATTTTCTCTCGAATCCAACAAATTAGTGAGCAGCTGGTTCGGTAAAAAGACTCCTGGCTTTCATAATTAATATCATCACGCTATTATAATAAGGAATGGGACAGATAGTTATTATGACATAACATGTAAACGTCTATTTCACACCATGGTTTCATGGTAACTGTGGCTCAATACGTCTGCGGTGGACTTATAACTTAGCCTGGGTCGCGTTCGAATCCATCTAAAATATAATTTTAATTTTTTATGGTTTTTTATTTACTTTTGTTTAACTTTTTTATTTTATTGTGTATTTGTTGTATTTTATTGTATTTATAGTTTTATTTGAAGTAAAATATAAATTCTATGCTTAGTATTCCATAGGTAGTACATAAAACTAGGCTGTGTGACAGTAATAGTAGGACTTATTATATAATATTCTTAGATACATACAAAATTCTTCATTTCGGAGAATGAAAAAGAGGTCCCACCCGCCTGAGAACTCATAAAACTGAAACTGGTATCCCCCATTGATACCGATTCCACCACATCGGGGCAAGCGCAATATTGGAATCAAAAAGATTAAAATTTAACAGAGGAATGGGGCATTGGGGGGTATTGTGGTAGGGATTGCTTTGGCTAGGGTGATGGGTAGTCTAAGCTATCACCATCAAAGCCGCGCTCATGGAGGAAGTAAATCGTTGCACTTTCTCTGAAGCACATTACGTATTCTGGGAGATAGTTGTCACTATCGTATTACCGTCTCTACCATGGTGAATGTTCTGATGAGCTCTTCCAATTAGTTCCACCCTCTCCTTTCCTACACAGGACAACGCATGCAAGGCTCAGATGTCATCCACATACGTACCACATAATATTCCATCAAGAACCAAGCAGTTTGGTGACACATTCCTATGTCGCACCATTAAGACCTGAAATCCCTGCCAGCTCAAGGTTTACTTCTTCCTACAGTCCCGGGTCCTTTAAGGGGAGCGTGAAAAGGCTTCTGATGATCCCATCAAGCTGAGTGCCACCATTGTTAAGATGGTACACGTTTATAATGGTGACCCTATATCCGAGTCTTTGCCTTTAGCTTAACATCAGTCGAGGTAAAGTTCAATGGACGTGTCCTATATAAAAAAACTCCGGATCTTAAAAAGAAGAAAACACATGTGTGGGCAGAGCAATACAGTTTTTAACCGCCTGATAAAGAAATGAAGTTCCGAACAGCTTGGTTCGAGGTGGCATCATTTCTACCGTATGTGACTGACGGAAGGAAGGAGAGATTAGTTGAAAGACTCCTAATAGGCTCTTTCACTCGCCGCCGTGGTGAGGTAGAAATGGTAAAATACAGCCAGAAAGACAACGTCCTTATGCAACTGCAGACATTATACAATGTTAGTGACCTAATGACTACCAACGCACGCCGCTGCGATCTTATTGATTCCGTCTAATAAGTAGGTATCTAATAGTAAATACGTAAATCTATCCCAGAAATGATAACAGTACGCCAGGAGAAGCCAACCTATGTATTAGGTATATAAAAGATACCGCTGCTCCTATTATATAAAAGAGATTGAATGTGGGCAGAGAAACACTCAGTTCAGGTAAATTTCATCAGACCAAAAAAATCCGCCACGTGGACTTCAACTCCAGTATCAATTTGGAAGTATCTACATCATCTGCTGGACACAAGCTTACCAATACAAGGAATATATAGCAAAATGAGGCTATATGACCCCATCCCAGTCAATGCTGTATTTGCTCTCTTGCCCACTGCGCCCCTCTTCTCTACCAGTGTGTAAAGCAATGAACAACGATGTGACTGTGGTCGATGGAATTTATCATAAAACTGGAACTTGGCTCGGCAAAGAAGAGAACCACTGCTCACTGCTCAGCCCGGTGCCTTGCACGCGCAAGGCACCGGGTTTTCATGAAACTATTTTGTGTGATACTTGATGTACTTATTTTAATTTGTTCAGTTCGTATGTGGTGGCAGCATGTTTTAAGAATTTGGGAGGAAGGAAGAATATTTAACCCTTTAAAACTGATGAACATTGCGAAGTCCACATATAACAATGTTCATCACATTGATAATATAATGATTTCGTCAGCAAAATGTTGAATTTTTCAAAATCCTTCCGCAATATTTGCCAAGCCTATAGAAGAAGTCTGTTTCAATTTTCGTAGTTCATCACATTGATAATGATTTCGTCAGCAAAATGTTGAATTTTTCAAAATCCTTCTGCAATATTTGCCAAGCCTATAGAAGAAGTCTGTTTCAATTTTCATAGTTTTCAGTAGTTTAGCCCTGTATTTATAAGTCAGTCACTCAAAAGACTGTCTTCATAATATTTAATTTAAAAATACAAGGTGGAAGATGTCAAGCGAGTTTTCGAAATTATTTCAATACAGTTATGTTTCTTTTTTAAAATAAAGAAATGTTTCCTTTGCGTAAAATTCACTATTTCCAGTATTTTGTGTACTTCCGTTCCAGTTGGGATGAAAATCTTCCACCATGTTTAATAATGAATTTGAGCTATTCCGAACTAAACGCTGACGAAGTCGCGGGTAACAGCTAGTCCATACTAATATCACAGTCTAACGATTCATACTACATACAGTCGGTCAACGAAGCCGTCTAGACAGAGCAATCGTGCGGGGGGCGAGGGGTGGTGGGGGACGGGGTATTACTCGGTACGCCCATACATTTTACTCGGTACTAAGGATTCAGGGCTGTCTCATTTTTGTAATCACACTAATCACGTGATTTTTTTTTCAAGGCTCGTTTTGTTTGTTAAAATTGTTTTTTTTTTTCGTTTTCTATATTTAGCTATCCAAGATGGCGGACACGAAATTTTCACAAAAATCGATATGGGTATCGTTTTCAGGGTTTTTTGGGTCGCTGATAGCGAATATAACATCCATTTCGCGATCCAAGATGGCGGACTCGAAATTTTTACCAAAATCGATATGGGTATCGTTTTCAGGGTTTTTGGGGTCGCTGATTGCGAATATAACATCCATTTGGTGATCCAAGATGGCGGACTCGAAATTTTCACTAAAATCGATATAGGTATCGTTTTCAGGGTTTTTGGGGTCGCTGATTGCGAATATAACATCCATTTCGCGATCCAAGATGGCGGACTCGAAATTTCTACCAAAATCGATATGGGTATCGTTTTCAGGGTTTTTGGGGTCGCTGATTGCGAATATAACATCCATTTGGTGATCCAAGATGGCGGACTCGAAATTTTTACTAAAATCGATACGGGTATCGTTTTCAGGGTTTTGGGATCGCTGATTGCGAATTTAACATCCATTTCGCGATCCAAGATGGCGGACTCGAAATTTTTACTAAAATCTATACGGGTATCGTTTTCAAGGTTTTCAGGGTTGCTGATTACAAATATGTTATTCATGTAGCAATCCCAGATGACTGGATGGATGATATATTCGTAATTAGCAACTCTGAAAACCTCCAAAACGATGCTCATGTTGACTTTGTGGGAAATTTCAAGTCCGCCATCTTGGATCGCTAAATGGATTTTATTTATTTATTTATTTATTTATTTATTACACAAGGCAAAACATCATAGGTACAATAGTAGAATTCAGAATACAATGTTAGGTGCATTCACAAATGCTATTGAGAACATCTGCAGCCGAACTAGGTGGGAACCTGTATCTCGGCTTTAGATAGATAGATGGGGATTGCAGCAATATATTTATGTGGTACACGAGGACTAATACAAATACTATTGAAATGTTAATTGCAAGTGGCATAATACTTCACATGTCAATATTTCACTATAAGTTTAAACTTAACCTAAATGTGTGTGTGTGTGTGTGTGTGTGTGTGTGTGTGTGTGTGTGTGTGTGTGTGTGTATGTGTGTGTGTGTTTGTGTGTGTGTGTTCAACTTGGTATATTTAGAAGGTCTTCAGTCTGTTCGTAAGTTAAACTTTGGAGGTACATATTTATCTGTTTTTTACACTGGGTGGAGTTTAAGGGATATAGGTTTAAGATTTTATTAATTTTGTTATAAATATATGGGCCCATGAATATGAAAAATCTCCAGATGAATGACGTTTTTGGGCTGTATGTGGGACAGACTGCATGTTTTCTACGTCTAGCAAGCAAGCTCTGATCGTATATCAGTTTGCTATGTTGTTTCATGACTATGCTACGAAGGAAAAGCTGACGGACTGTTAGCACCTGGCATGACTGATAAAGAAGGGTAGTGGGGAAAAGGAAAGGTTTAAAGCTGTATACTTTCAGAATAGCTCTTTGGGCTACTTCAAGACCCTTTAGAGCACCCCTCAAAGCTCCTCCCCAAGACGAAATACAGTATGTGATTATAAACTGACATAGGGATAGATATATGTTCCTTAGCAGAGTGGCATCTGCAGCATGTCTTAGGTTTTTAAATATAAATATGAGCTTACGAACCCGAGCAGATGTAATATTAATATGCTCCTTAAAATTAAGGGAGTTATCAATAGTGATACCTAAATACTTAATGTGATTTACACGCTCAAGTATCCCACACCCGCAACCCCCAATCGCAACACAGTCACACACAGTCACATCAGTTTAAAAGAGTCTATACTTCTTGGGGGTTGACGTAAGCTGAAAGTGATATATTTAGTTTTATCGACGTTGAGTGTAAGATAGTTATTGCGTAGCCATGTCTTCACTAGATCAAGCCCATCCTGAGCCCTACTAAACACGTAATTACACGTAATTAGTCACCCCGAAAACCTCGATGTTTTTTTTTTAATTTCTAGGCCGCCATCTTTGATCGTCGGTAACATGGTCGTCAAGCCCGATAGCAGACAATTGCCGGCAGGCAATCATACGATGGGAAACTGTCGACTCCCAACTGATCGTGTGTAGCCGCAAAACTGACAGCAGGGCATGGCCACCAGGCCAAAATCGCTTTCGTGTGTGGGCGCTGTCGACTTAGGACTGCAGGCCGCCCGATACGATTTGAAACTGAAGGCGAACTGATCGTGGATAGGCTCCTTAAGAATATATCATCAATTTAGCGATCCCGGCGATTAGCGAAATTCGAATTCGAATCCGAATCCAACCCCGAACCCGAACCCGAATCAATATCCAAATTCAAGTCGGAATCGAAATAGAAATTCGAAATCGAAAACGAAATCGAATTTGAAACCGAAATCGAAATCGAAACCAAAATCCAAAAACTCAGAATTAAAATATTATGTTACCGGAGTTATAACCAAAAGTCGCAATAGCCGACATCCATGCGAGCGGAGCCGCGGGCATCGCCTAGTAATATAAATTAGCGTGAGTTGATGTGCCTTGACAGAACAAAGAGAACGAATAGGAGTTATATAGAATATTACAGAAAAATTATATATAAAAACTGAAGTGACAACCCTGACAAAACTGCAAAAGGCGGCATTTCCGCAAACATCAAACGCGATGAACTACTGTAAGATCTCTCGTTATACTGTGCTAATATTATAAATGCGAAAGTAACTCTGTCTGTCTGCCTGTATGTTACGCTTTCACGCCTAAACCATTCCATCGATTTTGATGCCGCGGGCAAAAGCTAGTAAGATAATAATTACGTATTTATTCGTATAACGGCCGTTCCCAATAACATGCTTGCAGTTAAAGATAGATCGCAAATTTGACGTATCGGCTGTTTAAATTCAAAACATGGTAACTGAGTTTTTTTCGGGAAAGCGCATCGCGGTATAATTTTATTTTCCGAAAATGGTGTGAAATAGGAGTTACTATGTAGATTTTATCCGTAGATGCGATCTATCTTTAACTGTAAGTTTGTTATTGGGAGGAGTTTTGGCGGGAAATCGTAGAGGACGTATCGCGGTATTATTTTATTTTTCGAAATTGATGTGAATTCGAGTTTTTATGTATAAAAATGTTGGATTTTTAGACATAACGTCTTGGACAACTCACACGCGTGTAGGAAAGTGGCATATTACAGTGAATTGTGAGTCTACGTGTTCAATCCAAATCTCCCCAGGGAGCTTTTAGTAAAGTCCCCACAACTTTACTGAGGCAGCAATCATCTCATTCATCGTCATTATCATCATCATCAACATCATTAACCCATTATCATCATCGTCAGCAATCATTTTAACTGAAGTTATAATATCATATACTTGACATTGGCTAAATGCGCAGCAAGCCAGAAAAACAAAAAAAAAACAAATTTTGTTGGGAACGGCCAGTGAGTACGTACTTGTGCTGCGACTGCGCGAGCGTGGTGAGCAGCTGCAGCGCGTGCGCGGCGGCGGTGGGCTGCGCGGCCTGGAAGCGCAGGCACGCCGCCGCGCGCGCCGCCAGCCGCGACACCACCCACGCCACGCCGCGCGACGAGCGCCCGAACGCCGCCTCCAGCATCGGCGACATCTGCACACGCCCAACTAGCTTTAATTTTTAGTTTAGTGAGCTGCTGCTAATCCTTTGGCCCCGGGCACGAAGTCAACGGGCCGCGGCGACACACCACTACGCTGCTCTAACGCCACATAGTCTGCGAGCCGACTTCCTGACCGGGTAGAGCGCTACCGCGCCGCTTGCTTTGCCACCGCCACCGCTGCCGCACTACTCGCCGCTGACTTCGTGACCGAGGTATTACAGACAGCCTTTTCTAATTTTTATAGGCAGCTCGTTTAATGCCTTGCGTTCTCTTTTTTTTATTTGTACTTTTTTCCCCAGGTTTATGGGAAAATCCCAAATCTGGGAATTTGGTACCCAAAAACATATTATTGGGGTCGCCAATGTTGATGGCCAAGAGTACAGTTAATGCTAGATATTTAGAATTGAAGAATTGACGCACCAAAGCAGGTGCTACTTATTACGAGGGCCACGCCGAAAAGATCGGGAATGGAATACTTTTAAATGAATTACACTTAAAATCTTTTTGATATTTGAAATTTTGTGCTCAATTTTTTTTTATTTAAAAATAGAATTGAGTTGGAACAATTCTATTTTTAAATAAAAAAAAATTGAAACAAAAGAGTGGTAGCTATTTCGGTATCAGCTCAGAATGCCAACTTCGCGAAATGCCTACCGCTCGCAAATAGCCAATTTCTCAAAATGTCAAATGCTTGAAATGCCAACTTCGCGAAATGCCAATTGCTCGCAAAGCCAACTTCTCATAATGACAACCTACATTTTTTGCGCCCTGACATGCAGCAGAGACCTCCGCTATTAACCCTTCGTGTTAGGTTTCTTAATTTTATTTGATACATGGAAGACTTACAGCTAATAACACAGGTTTAAATAATAAGTTTAACATCGGTCAGCCAATTATAAGTCCTTACTTATAGACATAGAATAGAAGGATAATTATAAAAAGTTAGCAGAACATAGTATTTGCAGTTAAAAAAAAGTACTAGTTCGTACAACACCATTATACGTATTTCAATTCTAATCTAGTACTTACATTAATGTAGAACCACTGTCTATTTAAAAAAGCTAAAGCAAGAAGAAATAGGAGCCCCGTCAAGCGGGGCTCCGTCGACATAGCTCACATTCCTTTAAAAGAGCACTGTGAGTGCTTATTGAATAAAAAAAATAATAATAATTGAAGTAGAAATAAAATTATGAAGAGTTGTCACTATGCGAATATATCTTATAGCGTCCGGTTGTCATTTTAGGAAGTTGTCATTTTGAGCTGAAACGGCTATTTCCGTGCGATAATTTTTCACAACTTTCGCCGAGGTTTATCCCAAGAACAATGTCTCGCCGAGCTTGTTTCTATTTATGAACTTGAAGCACCTAGTAAAACCACTATATATCGCTGGTCGGCCAAAAACAGCGGTAACACAAGAAAACGTCGATGCTGTACGCCAATTAATACAAGAAGATAGGCATGTGACATACGAGCAGATACGGGCTTCTCTCAGCATTGGTATGACAGCCATTCAAACAATATTGCACGATGAACTGGGTGTCAGAAAGTTAGTTTCCCACTGGGTGGGTGGAAACGAAGAACGGTTACTGCTAATTGGTACACAACAGTTTGTTTGCCGGAAGTCATAAGAGGACTTCGTAAAAGTAATCCTGGGTAACAAACACGCAAATACTGGGTGAAATGGCCCACAAAGAGGGCAGATCACCCGTCCGGTCGACGGCGTCCCCCGCTGGAAGTAACTAAGTAATCCGAATCGTCGCATAATCCTTAACACCACGGTAATGCGAGCTCCTACAGCGCTCGGCTAACGATCGCATTTTTAAATCAGTAAAACGTGGAGTTTATGGATCATCCTCCATACAGCCCTGACCTGAGCCCCAATGATTGCTTTACATTCCCAAGAACTAAAGATTTGCTACGTGGTCAACGGTTTCAAGGTCCAGAAGAGGCAGTCGAAGCTTACAAATCGGCCGTTTTGACTATGTCCATTTCAGACTGGAATTACTGTTACAATAATTGGTTTGAACGACTGCAAAGGTGCATCGATTGTCACGGAGAATACTTCGAAAAGCAATGAAAATAAAGCTTATTGTAATATCTTTCAAGTTTTTTCTATTTATTTATTTATTTATTAACACATGGAAAACTTACAGCTAACACAATAGGATAGTAGAAACATTAGACATCTGAAAGCCAATTAAAAGTTTTCACTCATAGCCTCGGTATAATAACAATTAAATGAAAGCAGCATTATTCAAAAATTTTGCGTCAACGGGGAATAGTGAACAAAAAGTTCAATAATCCCCATCAACGGGGATTGTCAACCGGGAAAAGTGGAGTAAGCCAAAAAAATCAATATTTACCTCAGAATACATAGATGCTTGAGGCATTAAATATGAGTTAGCCCATATCTTGAGCAACCACGATATAGTCGCAGAGAGTTCGGGGCTAAATACGTTGCCAAGACCAGCCTCTAGAGCCGCGCATTCCCAAGCACTTATTCGTAGGATTTCACCTAACAACCTGAAGACAATATAAAGATTATTAATTAGTTTTTTTTAAAGTTTTTTAAATATTAGTTTTTTTTTTTAAATATTCCACAAAATTCTACACAACGCCATCTAGACCCATGGTAAGCTTTTATAGCTTGTGTTATGGAATCTAGAATGCGGATAAACACACATACACTACACTTAAATACTAAAGTTGGATTTCACCGATAAATAAATTCAATTTACTGAAACAGCGTCAGCATACTCGTAGCGTACTCAATTCATTTTATTGAGTAAAACGTGAAAAAGCGTCTTGGCAAACATTTTTGCAGCGGTTTTTAATATTTTTAAACATATTTATATTGACACACAACATATGCATATTTGCTCCAAATAAAAAGCATATTCATAGGGATGTGTAAAGACAGAAACACTACATATAATATAATAGACTCGATAGAAATTAACATCTCAGTCAAACATGACTCTAATATGAAATATATAGGAAAATTTCTAAAGGTTTTTTTTAACCTCTTTTTTTGTTTTGTTGAGGATAAACTCAGCAAGATCTACTTTAGTTTTGAATATTAATTTGTGTTTTTTCTAATGTATTTTCCTCAATACTTACTATATTCTACGCGTACTACAGGGGTCACGGTTAGAATCTGCTTACATAGATATGCATCAGGAATTACTATGAAAGACTAATTCATCGGGATAAACATCAGCTAAATATTATTGTTATTATTTGTGGCACTGCATAAAAATAGACAGACAGACAATAAGATAATATTACAATAGGTAGACTTATTATGATCCTACAATAAGGCTAACTACCTGTTTGTGTATAGACACAAACATCTCCTTAACCACTAGTCATTTTTAAATGATCTAATCAGCAGAATAATTTACACTTTCGTACCTACGGGAATACCACGCACGCAGATGTAAGGCGATAAACTTATATGTATATGAATTTAAAACGAAAAAAGAATAGTTTCATTTCTAATTACATATTCAGATAAAGCAGCTTCCTCGTGTAAGTGAAAAATATGATTAATTGGATCAAGTTTTCAAATTCACTCTATATAGATAAGTAATTATTAGTTTCAATTGTTTTTAATAACAATTAAAAAGTTAATTGCAATAATATTATAATGCTTGTTTGTCACTTGAATGAATTTTTACAGCATTAAGTATGCTAACTATACAAAATGAATACACAGGGAAAAAGAAGAATCATCTCGGGCGAATTAGTCAAGGCATTCCCCCTGTAAGGGAAAGACTGCGGGTTCGAGTCCCGCCCGAGATGATTCTTCTTTTTCCCTGTGTATTCGACTTGTTTGTCACAATTATCAATTTAAAAAAAAACTGTGAGGTGCAACTGAAAGTTTATTAATTGATTTAGTTACCATTATTTTTTTAGTCCATTGACCAGTAGATTGAAAAATAAATGACTGACGCCTTACACTGAATTGATCCATTTACGATGGAAATATATGTATAAACAGAAACGATGTTAGAGTATCGGTGTAGAAGACGCGACTTAAGTGGTTCCTATTAGGTTGCTATGGAATTAAACAGCTTAAAGACTTTAACGATGTTTATTGCTAAATTAGTGAAAACTATAAAAAGATATGCTAATTGCTAAAATGATGTAATGAATGCACCCGGTTTGCTGTCGGAATATGCACTGAGGCCGAGGCGCACTCGACGCGGCCGTGTTAGGTTGCTAGATCAGCAAAACGTGTTCGATGGAAATTATTACATTGAACATGCTCCCGAGGGGAGAGATGAGATAATGAGATAAGCTTATATAAAATAAAATGTTAGTTGAGTGTGAGCTTAAATTGTAAAGAAGGTTAAGACAATATTAGATGTGAAATGATTAACAAGGTGATAGAACAATCATCAAATACCTATAATGAACTAATTGTTATTAGTGTGCTCAAACGGTTGAGTCCTTAATGGAAAATACCGATTGCCGTTTAGGTAGAGGAGAAGTCGACATGTCTCGCCTCTTTAACCGTAAACTAGACCACAGTTTCGATAAGCGTGCACTTTCACTGACACTAGGCCTCTGCTCGGCCAAGGGTTGATTTCGCGCACTTACACTGGAGCATTGCTCTTGCTCAGGTTGGGTTATACACACACTCACACTCGCTGGTACGCTCTCGATACGCCCTTGCACGAGCGCACCGCCGGTTCGCTGACACCATCTCCTCAGCAGGAACCACAGGACTGCTACGATAGCTGCTGCTAATAAGCTATATGACAACGCATACTGATGTACGTCATGTGTCGTTAGGATCTCTGTCTGCTGAGCTGATTCTTTCATTGATTTAATTTGTTCACCGAGATGCTTTAAAGAATCATTTATGAGAGATGTGGCGTAGTCAACTTTTACGTCTTGGAAATTTTGGATAGGTAGCGTAAGATTACTGACTAAGCGATTTATCGGATTTAATTTTATCTCGAGTATATTTGGCTTAAGATTGAGCGTATTCTCTAATTGCTGATACGAATAAAGTGTTACATCACGACCCTTTACAATGCATTGTTTAGTAAGTTGAATAAGTCCAGCCTTGCTGACTTCGCGCGCTTGTAGGTCGTCGTCGCATATAACTCTCAAAGAGTATGAGTCGCAACAGAAATACAAGTAGGTAGAAAAGTCATGTAACGGAATCCATTTGTTTTCACAGCCAGATTGTATAATCCTGCAAGTAGATGGCTTCTCTTTTTCACAGAATTTTTCATCAGTACTTAAACTCTGGACAGGCCCCGGCAGGCGACAAAGGTAAGTTTCCGCTTGATATTCGCAACTTTGAAGATCGCTGGCGCTTGCTGATAAATATGCATCTCTCCTCAGATTGATTGCGACGTATTCTGATGTTGGCTTGATGCTGATCATACTTTTATTAATTTGAACCGGTACTGGTATCAATTTATATAGCTGGAACGTATCTCTACTGATTAAAGGTAAGGTAATTTCAAATATGAAATATTCCTCAGTCATCCTCGCTTTGACTTTTAACAATTTGTAGATCTCGTACAAATGGAACTGAAGATCATCTACAGGTAACGCTAGTTATTTAGATATCTGACTAGAAACAATCTGTATCTCTCCACGGAGCTGCTGTGGTGTTAAGAGATGTAGATTGATCTGACCGTGATAGATTTCAGTCATTGTATCCAGAAAAGTATCCTGAATTCGCTTTAAATTCTTAATCATATTGACGGTCGCTAATGCTGCTAATGTAAAATCTTGCTGAATAGACATTACGTCAATCTCCTTCTGCAATGTATTCGTGATGCTGTCTAAATAATTCAAATGCTTATTAACTATCTTATGCTGTTATTCAATTGTCTCTTCTGTTCTCTTTAATATATTATACTCCGCTTCTATGACCGATGTCTGATTCCTGTACAGCTGACTTAGGTAATTTGTGTTGCGATGTACGAGGTCAATGTCACGCTTATATTTTTCTGCGAATTCCTGGTCGAGTACTCCGAACAAAGTATTCGCAATGGAGCCGACCGCGTTGATAAGCCCGCGTCTAGTACGCAAGCGCGCTCCAAAATGCTGATTGAGCAACAGCTGGTTATAATATTGTAGTTCATTGTACTCATGTTGTATTTGCAGCATAATGATTCGACAATGACTCTGCTCTTGAATTTTAGCACACGTTTGCTCGAGATATTTCGAAGACTGTGTGATCGCTTTATCTCCTTGCCAGTAAGGAGACATATTGTAATAAGTGACGATTTTCCACTGATCACGAATAAGATGCATTTGTCCCAGAGGATCAAAATACAATGTTTGATTGTTGTCGAATTTTGTAAGCTTAAATAACGCTTCAGTGTATGTTGTAAGGCTCATAAAAAATAACAACGATAATGCTACGCTATAGATTTTAGAACACTTCTTGTTCATCTTCTTGCTTTTGCTTAATTGCTTCTTTTTCCGTAGGTATAGGTAAAATAGATAGCTTAATTATCGGACGCTTTATGTTACCATTTTTTGTTTTTAGAGTGACCACTCTAACGACTCCATCCTTTCCCGGATGGACCTCCACCACCCTACCAACAGGCCATTTTCCTGTGGATAAGTTGTCGTCATGAATGGTTACCATATCTCCTACTTCTATATTCTTCTGTGCTTTAAACCATTTGCTACGCACCGATAACTGACTAAGATATTCAGCTTTCCACCGCTTCCATATGTCTTGGAATGTTTTATTCACTAAATACCATCTTGTCCTCGCATCTTGTGCCGTCTCTATGACCGTGAGCCCAGCACGAGTAGTTAGAAAATGTGCTGGTGTTAGAAAATCAATGTCGTCGATATCCGTGCGGCCGCCTCCTTCTGCGAGCAAGTAATGCTCGAGAAGGAGGCGGCCGGTCGGGTCCGGACCAGACTCCGGGCCCGGGAAGCCCGTGAAGAGCGAAGGCGAACCGGACGTCGGAGGTCGCAGAACGACCTCCGTCCTCCATGGGCGCTGGCCTGGGGGTGACCGGTGGAGCCGCCTGTCACCCTAGCAGAAGCAGGCCGCGGCGGCGGCGCACAGTGCGCCTCCCCGTAACCGGGGCTAGATGGGGACATTTTGGTCCCCACAACCCGAAGGGGGCCATCTCGAAAGAGATGGTCCTGGGTCTGCCGGGGTGCGAGAGATATGCTTTTGGCAATCTCACCTCCGGCAGCCAAGGACCCAAGACGGCGTGCGTTTTAGTCGGTTCGAGTCCGACATAACCGCCTCCACTGGCTCCGTGGGGGTGGTATCCGTGGGGATTTTTCGCACGATAAAAAAAAAAAAAAATGTCGATATCCTCAGACATTGGACACAATGGTCTGGAGTTAAGGCTCGCTTCGATTCGAGACAAGATTGTGCTATATTCTTCAAATGTTAAAGCTTGATCTCCTATTACTCTTTTCAGATGCTGCTTTAGACTCCTGATTGAGCGCTCCCAGATCCCTCCAGCACTCGGCCAAGAAGGACTGTTCCAATGCCATTCTATGCTCATCTCAGTTATTTCTTTATAGGAAGAATCGCCAAAGATACTCTCTAACTCTTGCTGTTCCTCCTGAAGGATCTTGTTGGCCCCGACGAAGTTAGTTCCGTTATCTGAATATATGTGTTTTGGAGCTCCTCGTCGTGCCGCCATACGATGTAATGCTGCTAAGAATGACGAACTGCTAAGGTCGGAGACCAGCTCTATATGCACCGCTTTTGTAACCATGCAAATAAATAAGGCGATATATCCCTTAGTTGTTTTAATACCTCTGCCCTTGTTTGCTTTCACTCGAATAAACCCCGTATAGTCTATTCCAGTATGATAAAATGGAGGTGCTGGATTAGATCTGAAATCAGGCAGGTCGCCCATTATTTGTTGTAGTTTTCTAGGCTCTTGTTTTTTGCAGGTCACACAACCACGAAGTTGCTTTTTGGTAGCTTGATATCCTTTAATAATCCAATATTGTTGTCTCAATAAAGACAACGTTAGTCGAGCTCCACCATGGAAGGTATACTCATGTGCTTGCTGGATTAGAAGCTCAGTTAATCTCCCGCTGTAGGGGATGATTATAGGATATTTCATATCGGCACTAATTTTGGCGTTTTTAAGTCGTCCGCCGACTCTTAAGATGCCATTATCATCTAAAAACGGGTTCAGATTTAATAACTTGCTATCTGAACTAAGCTTGCTATGCGATAATTTCTCGATGTCCGATAGAAATTCATTGCGCTGTATGTATTTAATTATAACTAATTTTGCTTTCCTCAGCTCTAGTAATGTGAGATACGACGGCCTTTGTTTCCTATCCGGTGCAAGTGCACGTAATAACCATGCTACGATGCGATTTATGTTTACGAATGAGCTGTGTCGATTTAATAAATCTTCAATTATGTTATTTTTAGGAACGTTATTTTGAACTGTTGTAACTTGCTTCCGGATCTCTTCTTCCGTCATATACTCTGCTTGCTTTTGCTGTGGTGTAAAGTCGGGTATCAACAACCAGGTTGGACCTTGCCACCACAATGGATGCTTTATCAACTGAGTAATTGATAGTCCTCTGCTTGCTGAATCAGCTGGATTATCTTTAGTTGACACGTAATGCCAAGATTCAGGTGATATTAGGCTAATGATTCTCTTTACTCTATTTGCTACAAAAGGCTTCCATCTATCCGGATTGCCTTGGATCCAGCTAAGGGTGACTTTGGAGTCACTCCAAGCATAAATTTGATGATCTATGCTACCTATGCTAGTGATGACTTTGGATAAAAGTCTAGACAATAGTTCCGCTGCACAAAGTTCCAATCTTGGCAGTGATACTGTCTTACTGCTTGGTACCAATCTTGTCTTTGCTGCGATTAGTACCACGGATGCCTTATCTTTTGATGCGATTTTGGCATATACGACACAAGCGTATGCTTTGAGAGATGCGTCACAAAACCCATGTAATTGGATAATGTCATCTCGCTTGCTTTTTAACCATCTAGGAATTTTAAATTCGCTAATACGTCCCATATCTTCTGTTAATTTGATCCACTCATTTTTAATCTCAACTGAAACTTGATCGCTCCATTGAATTTCATCTAACCAAACTTTTTGAAATAATAGTTTGAATTTTGTAGTTAGCGGTGCTAGCCAACCTAAGGGGTCAAATAACCTAGATATTTCGGACAAAAGCAATCGTTTTGTTAGCTTTGTAGTATTTGCTGATGATGTGTATTGGAAAGTGAATACATCTGTGATTGGATCCCATCTCAATCCTAAAGTTTTAGCTGTATTTTCAGTTCAAAAAATAAACGATGGCGTTTGATTATTCTGATGAGATAAATATATATTTTCCAATAGCTTCTTGTCATTTGCTGACCACTTTCTCAACAAAAATCCGCCGCTGCTTAGGCATGAATTTAATTCTGCCATGCTGCTTTTTCCTTCATCGATAGTATGGGCCCCCGATACCAAATCGTCCATATAAAAATTTTCTTGTAATATTTTTGCTGCTATAGGAAAGTTTTGCTGCTCGTCGGACGCTAGTTTTCGAAGGGTCATCATCGCCAAAAAGGGAGCTGAATTCATGCCGTATGTAACCGTAGTTAATTGATATGCTCTAATAGGCTCATCTACTCGAGTTCGCCAAAATATTTGCTGTAATTTTTGATCTGCTTCGTTTACCAATATCTGCCGATACATTTTTTCGATATCAGCAGTGAATACGTATTGATATTGTCTCCACTTGAGTAACAGTGTCTGCAGGTCTTGTTGCAAGTTAGGCCCTGTATGCATGACATCGTTGAGACTAAATCCCGAAGAAGTCTTTGCGGACGCATTAAACACAACACGTAACTTCGTAGTAGAGGACTCTGCTCGCTGGACCCCATGGTGAGGTAAGTAACATTCTATTCCATTGCTGTTACAAGTTGCTGGCTTCATATGCCCCAACCCTTCATATTCGCTTAAAAATTGCTTATATTGCTTAGCTAAATATTCTTGCTTGCTTAACTTTTTCTCTAGATTTCTAAATTGCGCTAATGCCATCTCCTTTGATGATCCTAGCTTTTCACTCGCTTGCTGCTTCATCGGTAACCTAACTTCATAACGACCGCTTTCCAGACGTTTTGTCGTTGAAAGGTAATACTCGACGCATTGTTGATCTTCTGCTGACATCTCATTTTGCTCGTGAATATCTTCAATTTTCCAAAATTGATGAATATCCGCTGTATTATTTAAGGTGACGTTACAATGAAACTGTGGCTTTACAGTTCCACATATTAGCCATCCTAGCTGGGTTTGCTGAGCTAAAAGCGAAGACGACTCAGAGCTCCTTATCAAACCATCTAACATGATAAGAGCATAGGCATCTGCTCCGAGCAACAAGTCAACTGGACGACTTGTATAGTACTCGGGATCTGCTAAATTAATATGCTCCAAATGCGACCACGAAGGCTTTTCAAACGATCGATTTGGCAGTTTTTTAATAAGATTTTTCATAATCAAAACATCAGTATGGAATTTAAAGCTGCTATACATCGATTGACATGTAATGTTTAACTTGCCCGTACAGTTTGTTTCTCTTTCGCCGATTCCGAAAACAACTCCGTCATATTGCTTACGTTTTAAACATAACTGTTGAGCTGCTTTTTCAGAAATCAATGATATTTGTGAGCCCTGATCGATAAGAGCCCTTAAGATAAGCTGTGTATCGTCTGCTGCTGTCACCCTCAATAAAGCTGTAGCTAAAAGAATCTCGGTGGCATCGTGCTGAGATGTATGTACTCCATTGCTGCTACCTTGGTTTAAATTTGCATCCTGGTTTTCATCAGTCACGTTTAGCTGGTTACCCGAAAAACAGTCATGTAATACGGTATGATGCCTTTGAGAACATTTGAAACATCGTTTCTTCGAATAGCATTTTTTCCCATTGTGATTAAAAATGCAATTATTGCAACAATTATGTTGCTTGAGGGTTTTAAGTTTCATATCGTTTGACATTTGCAGAAATTTTTCGCACTGGTATAATTTATGCTCAACAGAACAAATAGGACACTTTATTTCCTGCACGTGCATGGCCTTCGCAATAGGTTTCGAATGCTTGGAATATTGTTATTTGATTTCTGATGATTGTTATTCTTCCGATTGTTTGAAGAACCGGATTGCTGATGCGATGACGATTTTTGCATGGTATCCTGTCGTCGCCGAGAAGTTTCTAGGCTAGTAAACTTATTTTCGAGAAAATCTAAGAAGTCTTGAAGCACTGGTAGCTCCCTAGCGTTCTTTAACGACTCTATGTACTCGGAATAAGATTCACCAACCAGCTTTTGTGACAAGATATGCACTAGTAGAGGGTCCCACGTGCTAATATCCACACCTAAGTTTTTGATGGCGTGAAGACTCTCTAACGTGACGTCATGCAATCTTTTAATAGCTCCAAATGTTTGCTGCTGAATAGTAGTAAAATTTAAGAATACATTTACGTACGATGTAAACATAAGCTTTTTATTGTCATATCGATGATTTAAAATCTCCCAACAGACAATATAATTGTCGGTGCTTATCGGTAGGTGCTGAATCAAACGCTCGGCTTCACCTTTCACCTTGCTTTTGAGAAATTGCATTTTTTGAGCGTTTGATAAGGCTGTGTTTTTATGGATCGCTTCACTAAATAAATCCTTGAAGGACATCCATTGTAGATAATTGCCTGAAAACACAGGAATCTCCATTTGAGGAGTAGATTTTTCCCGATAGGACGTTGACCACATCTTGGAGTTTATAGCTTTCTTCAATTTGTTGAAAGTTTGCTCGTGCTTGCTGAAGTGAGACTCATAATCTCTTGTTAGCTCCTCCCCTGATTCGCCAACGATATCCCAATGAAGATTATCAATAGTCGTCCAACGATTTTGAAGAATTCGAAGGGCGTCTTCAAACTCCCATTTATCGACAATTGCTTCAATGTCAATGTTCTCGACTGCTCTAAGAAACGCTTTAAAATTGACCGACTGCTTATGCAGCATATCGTCAAGTTTGCTGTTGGACCCTTTTGACTCGAAAGTTGGAGTTGTTGCTGCTGTTGCTGGCCGTCCCGGCTGACTGGCTGAAGGTCCGGCCGCATATTGCTGTGCTAGATGAGGATACGCTGACTGCTGACCTCGCTGAATCAACTCGTCTTGACGCTGACTAATAAGTCCTTTTACTGCCAAGTAAAGTTCTTCTGTATGCCCAAACTCCGAGTTAATAAAATACGTATGGTTAGTTTTTTCGAAAGGAAGAATCTTTTCATGATTTATTTGGAAGTCCTCCCAGTACTTCTCAAGTAAATCAAGCTTACGCTTACAGTAATCAAGAGTTTTACGCTCTACGCTATCCTTTTTAAAATTGATGAGGAGTTTCTTAATGCCCTCTGCAATCTCGGTTTGAGTAAAATACAGACTCTCCATCTTGCTGCTGTATAAAGTAAAATTGAACGATCTTACTTGCAATACACCTTTGCTGCTGCTACACCGACGAGGGTTGCTCCCCAAGTCAGTGGATTGCTGGGGTGAGCTGTACACTCACTGCTGCTGGCTCGACAAGGGTTGCTCCCCAAGTCAGAGATCCGCTGGTTTTGCTAAGAGAAATTGAGCACCAACACTCAACTCCCTGTTGCTAGAGTCACCGCTAAAGTTAAGCTGCTAAGTTAACCACTAGAATCACTGCTAAGATGACGATCACTGCAATCCAAAGTGTCACTGGCACTGTACAAGTTCACTTCACTAGTCGTTAGTCCCGAAAAACTAAATACCGACCGCGAAGTCCTTGTTAAACCGTCGAAGGACCAAAATGTAGAAGACGCGACTTAAGTGGTTCCTATTAGGTTGCTATGGAATTAAACAGCTTAAAGACTTTAACGATGTTTATTGCTAAATTAGTGAAAACTATAAAAAGATATGCTAATTGCTAAAATGATGTAATGAATGCACCCGGTTTGCTGTCGGAATATGCACTGAGGCCGAGGCGCACTCGACGCGGCCGTGTTAGGTTGCTAGATCAGCAAAACGTGTTCGATGGAAATTATTATATTGAACAATCGGAACGAATGGAATAGTATTGTGAAACGCATAGTACTTAAGAAAAAGGGTAGGCAGAGATCACGGATCTCCATTTGCTACGATCCTGCCTGATATACTACTGTCGCTTCATTCACTATCATTACATTCTTCACGCATGCTCGTCGGTTTAGGGTACTCCTGACCTACCCCTTTTTTGATCTCTGCCTACCCCTATGGGAAACAGGCGTGATTTTATGTATGTATGTTGTATATAAAATTGAACTTACTTGAGTATAGGATCAACATTGTCAGTATTGGTACTTTCGCCCACCAAGAATCTAAGTGACGCGTCAACATTGGCGTCTTCCATCAAACTGTAGTGAATGATCTCAGCGGGAATCATTACTATTTCCCCCTCTGTACAGTCTATGGCAAGAAAGTGACCTGAAAACACATCAAATTAAATTTATGCTAATACATATACCTATGTACTTGTTTTATAATTGGACAGTTGAAGTCTATAACAATTCGGAAAGTACAACAACCTCTGTGGCGCTAGTAATGTTTGATGCATTTGGTGCACATCTCAACTTGTACACCATGCTCTGTTGAAGTCAGTATAAGTGAAGTGTATCGGAAGAAAACGACTAACTCAAGAAAGTCACCGGCCGGTCGACACCTACCTACCCACCAGCACGTGCCAGGAACCACGCCTGTCTGCAGCTGAATCCTCACGAGGTGGAACTCAGGTCAGTGCCGGTTCTCTTGCGTTTTCATTCATAGAAGCGGTCACATGTGTATTTTCTTTTTATTACAACCAAACTTCAGGTCACAGGTTCTTACACGCTCTGTGTGCAAACACACCAGTGGTCGGACTATTTACACGTCCTACCATATGGCACACTTCGCAACTGGTGCACTTCTCAATTGGTGTACTTCGCAAAAGGAGCACTTTTTAAGATGCGTGGAGATTTGTATACAAGAATATAATGTCTATTTCCGTGCCCGGACGTTAAGCTGTCAGTCCCGGTTGTCACACGAATATCCAATATAGTTACAAAGCCTTATAATCCGTGTCTACATCAAGTTGAGTCAGTACCCCTTTTTTTTTTCGTGCGGAAATCCCCTCGGATACCCCCGGCCGGAGCCGGAAGGGGAGGTTATGTCGGACTCGAACCGACTAAAACCGCACGCCGTTTGTGGGTCGTGGTGCTAGGCCGGAGGTGAGGTTGTCATCGACATATCCCTCGCACCCCGGCAGACCCAGAGTTGAAACAATACGTGAATTGAATCCCGTGCTGTCATTGGCGGAAACTTAGGAATCGCCAGAAGAGGAAAAAAAAAACTAATGCAGTAGTCACGGCAAGTTGGAGCCCTAAAAATTCCAACAACTGGTCTAACTGCAATACTTTGATGGAGGTCATCTGTAAATCACTGTTCGGAAAGTAAACAGATCTTGATCAAATGTGTCTACGTTTCGCAGAGACCGATTGACAGCTTTTGTATATGGATAACTATGAGCCATTTTGAAAATAATATTATACAAGGTGATTTTAAAATCGATTCGGAAAAAAAGGACTTGGGCACAGTTTCGATAGCAAAATCATCTGGAAGTTAGTATTAATTTGTTGAAATAAAAAAAAATTACAACACCCATACATTTTTCCTTTCACCTGAATATTATTCACATACAGTCAACTACAAAAGTAGCTTAACAAATTCTAATTTATTGAACACTGTGGCCCCTAAACCTTACATAAAATTGTGAAAAAAAAACATTGAATATGTAAATTAAGTTTGTCTTCTGGGATTCATAACACTACATTTACTATAGACAGATGCATTCCATTATAAAAAGATTTGTAAAATATTTTAGTGTTAATCAACTTATGGCGTTGACTGTACATTATCAAAAATTTTTTTTTTCTTTCGCCAAAGTAATACTTCCAGATGATTTTGTTATCGAAACTTAGCCCAAATTCTTTTTTTCCGAAACGACTAAAAAATCACTTTGTATAATATGTATAATATCAATTGATTGAAGGAATTTTTACAGCATTAAATATGCTAACTATACAAATCAAATACATAGAGAAAAAGAATCTTCTCGGGCGGGACTCGAACCCGCAGTCTTTCCCTTACAGGGGGAATGCCTGACCAATTCGGCTACCGAGACACGCCCGACATGATTCAAATTTCCCATCTTATACGTTTAACATGTCATTGAATCAAATAAAGTAAAATAGTACCAGTTATCATCAATATCCAGTGCAGATCTTCAAACAGGCTTACCAACTGCCCGCCACCGCTAAGCGGTAGTTTCCCCATATGCATCAACTGTAGTTGACTTTCTAACCTATAAACAAATAATAGAACATTATGGTGTAAATCCATATCTATGCTAATATTATAGATGCGTGGCTCTGTTACGCTGTCACGCCCAAACCACTCTTGATGAAATTTTGTATAGAGATAGATTAGACCTTGAGAAAGGAGAATGTTTCACGCGGGCGGAGCCGCGGGCAACAGCTGCACTCATCACAATCTGAGGCCCGTATTCCAGAATGATATCATCCTCATCTGAATCTCAATATATCTGAGGACAGATTGTATAGGTAATAATGTCAAATCCAACAACTGTCTATACAATCTGTCCTCAGAGAAATCGTGATTCAAGCTGAGTGTCATTCTAGAATACGGACCTAAAAGGTTCGCTTTGACAGATGTTTTTTTTCTTTTTATTTTTCTTTTGGTAATAGAGTAAATTTTATTATATCGAATATATTAAATAAAAAAAAATACCTTTGGTAACATCGTCTCATTTCAAAATAACTATAACATCAAAGTTTAAATTACATTTTCCAATCAAAACTGTAAATCCAATACACTTTACAATACATATTTAAATCGATTAAACACTCAAGCAAACTTGAATCGTTTTATCGTGAGTATCGAGTAACGAGTCGTATGGTTATATCATTAGTTACGTCAAGAGTGGTCAAAACGGACCTTTTATTGTGTGATGACTATATTATAATAAATAAAATACTTGGATATCGTCAATGAGTTGTGAAACCTGCCAAACCCGCAGTTAGACTGGAAAAAGCCGAGTCCAGATTCTGAGGTGACAGCTTTGGATGTGAGTGGATTTAGCGTCAATCCCATCGAAATGATGCGACATCGAAATGATGAAGAATTTCAAATAATGCTTACCGTTTACTTCTATCCTGAAGCAGAGTAAAGAGCACGTGGCAACAGTGCCCAGGTACCTTCCGTGCGATGGCGCCGATTGTCAATAGAATATTGCTGTGTAGTTTGCGTTCATCTTCTTCTAATTCATCTTTGATGTCCTCTTCAGTATTTTCGGTACCCCTGAAACGCAATAATATTAAAGACATAACTGGATATTTCAATTTCATCAACCATGCACAGTAGTCATCGCTAGTACTACTGCACCACCGAGCCAGTTGCATTCCCTACAACAGCACCACCTAGGCAGTTGCATTTACTACTGCAGTACTTAGGCAGTCACATTCATTACTACTGCACCACCTAGGCAGTCCCATGATCTACTACTGCACCACGTAGGCAGTCACATGAGCTACTACTGCACCACCTAGGCAGTCGCTTGAGCCACTACTGCACCACCTAGGCAGTTGCAAAAGGTTGCCTGTAAGAGATCACTTCTAGCGATAAGGCCGCCATTTGTACATTTCTCATTATGTTGTCCGTACATGTACTAAAATTTATGAGTGTACAATAAAGATTTTTCTTATCTTATCTTATCTTATCTTACATTTACTACTGCAGCACCTAGGCAGTCTCATTCATTACTACTGTAGCACCTAGGCAGTCCCATGAGCTACTACTGCACCACCTAGGCAGTCACATGAGCTACTACTGCACCACGTAGGCAGTCGCATGAGCTACTACTGCACCACCTAGGCAGTCGCATTAACTACTACTGTACCACCTAGGCAGTCGCAATTACTACTACTGCACCACCTAGGCAGTCGCATGAGCTACTACTGCACCACCTAGGCAGTCGTATTCACTACTACTGCACCACCTAGGCAGTCGCAATTACTACTACTGCACCACCTAGGCAGTCCCATGAGCTACTACTGCACCACCTAGGCAGTCCCATGAGCTACTACTGCACCACCTAGGCAGTCCCATGAGCTACTACTGCACCACCTAGGCAGTCACATGAGCTCCTACTGCACCACGTAGGCAGTCGCATTAACTACTACTGTACCACCTAGGCAGTCGCAATTACTACTACTGCACCACCTAGGCAGTCGCATGAGCTACTACTGCACCACCTAGGCAGTCGCATGAGCTACTACTGCATCACCTAGGCAGTCGCATAAGCTACTACTGCATCACCTAGGCAGTCGCATAAGCTACTACTGCACCACCTAGGCAGTCCCATGAGCTACTACTGCACCACCTAAGCAGTCCCATGAGCTACTACTGCACCACCTAGGCAGTCACATGAGCTCCTACTGCACCACGTAGGCAGTCGCATGAGCTACTACTGCACCACGTAGGCAGTCGCATGAGCTACTACTGCACCACCTAGGCAGTCCCATGAGCTACTACTGCACCACCTAGGCAGTCCCATGAGCTACTACTGCACCAACTAGGCAGTTGCATTCCCTAGTACTGCACCACCTAGGCAGTCGCATGAGCTACTACTGCACCACCTAGGCAGTCGCATGAGCTACTACTGCACCACCTAGGCAGTCGTATTCACTACTACTGCACCACCTAGGCAGTCGCATGAGCTACTACTGCACCACCTAGGCAGTCGCATGAGCTACTACTGCACCACCTAGACAGTCGTATTCACTACTACTGCACCACCTGGGCAGTCGTATTCGTGACTACTGCACTAGTTTATCTAAATCAGATTAAATATTTAACAGAATTAGAACTGTACCTTGTACCGTCAGGGGGAGCCAGTCTACACTGTAAGTAAGTGTTGAATATTTCTATACATGGATTCATCAATGTTTCATTAGAATAACCCATAGTCTCATGAACTATAGTACTCCAACTGTGAAGAAATTTGTTCAGTGATTCTCTCCATACTGTATCATCGTTAACCTTAAAAAAATATATTACAGCACACGTTTATTACCTACTTTTAGAACTATATGGGGCAATCAAAGGATATGCAGCTGTTAGATTAACATAAATGGTTTGCTTATTGAAGTGGTTCCACTTAAAGTGACTTGCATTTTACACCAGCATGTTAGTCTGGCTATAGTTATATGTTAGCCAAACCTGACTGACATAACGTCGGCCTAAAATGTAAACCTGCTAAATCCACTTTTTACCGAAAATGACATTTTGATTGGATCTGAAACTACAGACGATTACCGACCAAATCATGCAAAAATAAGTCATAAATTCAACTTAACAAGGCTTTTTTTTTTTTTTTTTTTTATCGTGCGAAAAATCCCCACGGATACCACCCCCACGGAGCCGGTGGAGGCGGTTATGTCGGACTCGAACCGACTAAAACGCACGCCGTCTTGGGTCCTTGGCTGCCGGAGGTGAGATTGCCAAAAGCATATCTCTCGCACCCCGGCAGACCCAGGAAAACTTAACAAGGCTGAAAATCGATGTCCGTCAAACTGCTATAAAACCCGCGATCAAAAAACACACAGAAAACCTGCCAAATCCTTTATTCCTTCCGAGTATCGTACTAGAAATGGTCGGTGCCTCCTGATGCATTGCCTCTGAATTTGTTATTACTTAACTTTTAGTATACTTAGGTAGTGATAAAGGCAACACTAGTGACAGTAGGTAATAAATGTAAGTTTTTATTTGCTAAATAATTATTATGCTTAGTTAAATTTTCCAGTAGTAATTATATACACTCAAATTTTGTTTACTTTAGGGATTTAGCAGTGTTTCATAATTATTATTCTATTTTGATGTTGGAGGTAGCAGGTTTACGCTCCTGTTATTTCTATAATTTTTATTTATTTATTTGCTTTTTTTCGTTTATTTCATTAGTATATGTAGATAGACAAATTCTATGGACAGCTGTATGCATCATGACGACCTCAGAGCCCCACTCACGCGCCATTACACCGAGGAGATACCCGATGTCGAACAGTGTGAGATACAGGAAGCTCTCAGGCAATTAAATAGAAAAAACAAACAGGCCCTGGTGATGACGAAATTGCTTCTGAGCTCCTGAAAGCAGGCGGGGCTCCAGTCCTGAAATAGCTAGCAAGTTTCTTTAATTTCGTCATCCAAAAGGAGCTAACGTCTTGAGAGTCTAATAGTGGGAGGATAATACTGTTCTTCGAAAAAGTTGTCAATACCTAGGTGAAGGACCACAGGCCCATCTCAGTCCTGAGCCATGTCTACAAGTTGTTTTCGAGAGTCATCACAAATCGACTCAAGGGTAAGCTCAACGAGTTCCAGCAACCGGAGCAAGCCGAGTTTCGAAATGAGTATAGCACCGCGGACCACATCAATACTGTTCGGCAGATTGTAGAAAAGACTCAAGAATACAATCAGATACTGCGTATGGAGTTTGTGGACTACGAAAAAGGCTTCGACTCTATCGAAACCTGAGTTGTTCTGGATGCCCTGTAATTGGCGTTACATCGAGGTGCTGACATGCTTGTATGTCACAGTCATAATGTCCTTTCAGCTCAAAGACCAGCTTCCAGGCCAGAAGACGAAACCCTTTGGCTTCCAGGGTGGAGTGAGACAGGGATATGGCATATCCCCCAAACTATTCAACAACGCTTTGGAGGACGTCTTCCAAACTCTAGGTTGGTCTGGGCGGGGTATCAACATAAGCGGTGAATACATCTCACATCTTCGGTTCGCTGATGACATCGTCATAGTTGCGGAGTCGCTGGAACAACTAGGCGAAATGCTGCACAGCCTAAATGATGGTTCTTGCGTCGGCCTCGGTGTAAACTTTGATAAAACCAAGATAATGTTCAAAGAACATGTTGCACCGAGACTGATTCCCATTGATGGGTTGTCGCGCAACGGGCGAGCTATGCTATGAGTTTCTCTGAAGGATAGAATTCGAAATGAAGTCATCCGACACAGAACCAAAGTTACCGACATAGCTCACAGAATAAGCAAGCTCAAGTGGAAATGGACTGTCCACGTCCTTCGAAGGATCGATGGCCGTTGGAGCCGACGGACGACGAGTCCTAAAGTGGAGACCGCGAGAAGGCAAACGGAAAGTACTTACCCAGATGGACTGACTACCTGAAAAAGGTAGCTGGGACAGACTGAATGCGGAAGGCGGAGGATCGGGTGAAATGGCGCACATTGGAAGAGGCCTATGTCCAGCAGTGGACTGCGGTGTGCTAATTGAAGTTGAAGTTCTTATAGTGATTGTTTAAGAAATAAGTTTGGTATCTTTGTGATTGTTATTACTAAGTCAAACTATGTTTGGATACCATAAATAAGACTAGTTTTTAAATAAATATTAGAGATTTTTTGTTAATTTTTGTCTGTTTTTGCTATTATATATGATGCCTATATTTTTTTATGTACTAAGTTTAAAAAGATCATGGCAAAAACTTAAAAACGAAAGCCTGCTTCATCCCAAACAAAATAAAAATGTCCAAACGAATACCAGCTATCTCCTTTATTTTCAGATTTTTACCACTTTATTTAGGATTTTCAAGGAATTTTCATCATTAAAATGATCAATGGACTTATTTGAAGAAACGGGATTTAGGAAATTTCAATTAGTATAAAATTATAGAAGTTATTCAGTTTTTTCATCCTCCTGTAAAGTTCTCTAAACTGGACATAGCAGGTTAACATATTAGGCCGACGATAAGTGAACCTGTTCAGAATTTGTATTATGCGATGTTGACAGTTCAGATGCGGTCCCGCTAAGATCTTCGGGGCCCAGGCACTGGTCCACTTGCTGATTGACAGAAGAGCATCTGGTTCAGGTTTTCCTCTCTGTGTCTAGATAGGTCAATTCAAAAGAGAAGGATTCTCAAGTGCAAATGGTACTTTTACCTGAGTCTTTCTTCTGAAGAGTTAAACTTGGTAGGCATTTGTTACATCCTTTGTTTTACCCCAAATAAAATTATATTGCTAACAATAAATCAAAACTGGTTAAAAATACTCACTACTTCTTCCACAACAGATCCTCTAATACAATGACAAGTCAATGTGGTCAAATTTTGCAGAAAAGCTGGTGGGGTTGCAGCTATCATTGCTGGTGAGAAAAATTCAATCAACCTTCTATAGATATCTGCAATTCCAAGCATCTCCCTTTCAACTGGCTGTATGTATAACATCATGTTCAAGAAACTGTTCACATAGTTCTCCAAATACTGCTGCTTAGGATTTATAGCAGAAACAACTGCACCACTTAGGCTTGCTAGTTGAACCAAACAAGTCAAAGACGGGCTCGCTAAATCAGGATTAGACCTAACATACATATGAATCTCGAAGAATAATGCTAAAAGTTCTGGTTGCATGATTGTATCCCTCCAATTCAGACTCAAGCGTAAAGCAGGTGCTGTGTCACTCTCATAAATAGCTTCAAAAGCACCAATTAACCTCTTAGACAGGAGAGGAGATACATGACTCCAACATAGAACCATTTCAACAATAGTCAATAGCTGTTTTGTCAATAATGCTTGTTCACCTTCTGGACGATGGCCAGAACGAACAATCTGCTCCAAAACTCCTACAGTAAATCTAAATATCCGTTTTAAATCTAAAGCTTCAAAGGACTTCTTTAACCGGAAATGAACCTCCCATATTAAACCCACATCAGCTGACTTCACCGTGATAGCATATTCTTGCATTATAGCTAGTATGAGCGAGCATGCCAACCTCTGCTGACTGATAGATGAACTAAGTATTATTTTCTCCAATTCACCGAGCAAAGCTTTTCTTTCTCTTCCATCCTCAATGCTTCCTCTTTTAACTATGATTGCAATAGTCTGAAAATTTATTTAGTCTATTAAAAGGGTTTATTGTTTCAATTAAATATACATACTTATCTTTTTAACATACCTTTTTTTTTCGTGCGGAAATCCCCTCGGATACCCCCCCCCAGGTTATGTCGGACTCGAACCGACTAAAACCGCACGCCGACTGTGGGTCGTGGTGCTAGGCCGGAGGTGAGGTTGTCATCGACATATCTCTCGCACCCCGGCTGACCCAGGGCCATCCCTTACGGTCTGGCCCTCCTCAGGAGGGGGGACAACGGTGTCCCCAACTCGCCCCCGGAATTTGGAGGCGCGCTATTGAGCGCGCCACCGCCGTGGATCTTTTTAACATACCTGTAAAAGCTTCTCTCTCAAAAATCCTGGCGCCTCTCGTCTCAATAGATAATTAAGCAAATATTCTCTTAAAGATGAGATATCACTTTGTGACAATAAATTCCATTCTCTAATGAGTGCCGATTTAAGTAAGCCGGCTGCTTCAAATAGTACATAATCTGTATTGGATTTTTCCATTATTTCTCTACATAGTTGATAAGGGTTCTTAGTGCTTCTAAATTCGAGAAATACACCTTCTGCTTGATGTCTTTGTTCTGATGATACTATGTTTGGTGGTGCCTAAGGTACAATAAAGAGAGAAACATTAAGATTCTTAAGTAACAACAAAATAGCTACTCCATATTCAGGCCTAAAAATAAACTAAACGTAAGAAATCAACTTTATATTAACAATTCACAAGTAGTTGACAATCAAAAAACTTGAATGAATTTTACAGCATTAAGTATGCTAACTATACAAATCGAATACATAGGGTATAATGAAACTTCTCGGGCGAGACTCGAACGACCCCCCTTCGCCTTAAAGACGGATAAAAATAGAAGGAAAATTTGAATAATATTGGGCGTGCCTCGGTAGCCGAGTTGGTCAAGCCATTCCCCTGTAAGGAAAAGATCGCGGGTTCGAGTCCCGCCCGAGAAGTTTCACTTTTTCCCTATTTATTCGAAATCTATATTAAAATTATACATAAAGCTGAAGAATTTTATCATTGTTCTTCAACAATAGAGAGAACATAAATGCGTTGCTGGATTCACTCCTAACAGACTAATAGATCCCATGCAACTATATTTTTGACCAGAGTTCATATTGAAGCCGTGGAGCCCTCAGAAATTCATGGATGAATTCACTTTTATTTGCTTTAGATTTTTGTTAATTTATTTGTAAACAAGCTTTTATTCAAAAAATATAACAACTGATGATTTGTCACCAAAATCCTCCAAAATGGCTTAACCTATTCTTAATATTTTATTAATTTGGGATTTTCTATCTCCACATTCCAACTCCATCATCAGATCATCTCCATGGTAACATATTAATGTATTGTCATCCAAACTGTTTCATGCAAATACATAGTATCAATTCAGATGTTACTAATTTTCCATAAATTTCTTTTTATACAACTATTTCCAACTCAACATTGGTTTGTCCTTTGGCAAAGGCTCCATGGTGGCAAAGGCAACTTTCTCCACAGGCACCTATTACACATTACTTGCTGTCACTTTGATTTCATCTGCCCAACTCCAACATTTAAATGGTCTGCCACATTTTCTTATGTTGCTAGGGTACTGTTATGCTCCATTTGTCCTAGCCACTGATTATATGACCTGACTGTGTGTGATTCCATTCTTATTCTTGGAACAGTCTGCACTAATGCCATATCTATCTTTGGGCCTGCCTCCTTTAATTATTACAAGCCATACCACCCAACTTAACTTTCTATATGAAATGAAATTTATTTAACACTAGCTTTTACCAGCGACTCCACCCGCGTGAATGTCGTTTCTCAGCAATCATTAGATTTTTTCTCACTGTAAAAACCATCCTTGAACATCAACGAACATTTACAAAAAAAAAATTGGCTAATTGGTCCAGGTGTTGTTGAGTTATACGCTTACCAACACATTTATGGATTCATTTTTATATTATAGTTAATTTATTTAATAATACAATGTATAGAGATAGAGACTTCTCATAATCTTCAATATTCAGATTTAATATGTGCTTATACATGATAATTAAAATGATTTTACTGAAATAAGGGATTAATAACTTATTTTTAGCTATTTAAGTATTTATTTTATTAATTAAATACAGTATTATGCCAACTAAAATACTGAATGCATAATATATACAAAAAAGAGAAAAAAAACCGGGGTGGAAGAGACTGTAACTTTAGGCATCGTAGAATTCCTCCCCATCAACCTCTACCGGTATCGTGCCCAAAAGGCTGGCGGCATTACCCTGCTGAATAGTGGTAGCAATTCTTTGAGCGAGGTAAAGGCCATACCCTATGGTCACGGGAAGAATCAATTAATTAAGTGAAAAGAGAAGAAGCAAAAGATATGTAACAGAATTCTACCAAGTTAAACATTAAATGATGGTTCTGCCTACTCCAATGAGAAAGAGATGCAATGTTATGTATTTAAATCAAGGTATTTCTATAGAGAGAAGTAATTAATACCTACCAAATACTGTATAATTTAAACTAAACAGGTTCTACTAAGGCAAACACAATATTATGTCAATCAAATTTGAATACCCACAACTGATATGCATGTATGAAAATAGTTTATGTAAGAGCAAGAAGCTTGAAGCATATGGTAGGATTGTAGCAAAAGAAAAGAAGGGGTCTATGTACACCATTGGCAAGGAGGTATGTATGTGTCTGTGTATTACCATTTATTAAAGAAATTTGTCTAGTGTTGATTGTATAAAGACTCACCGTGGCAGTTTATGGGCAATGTTTATGTGTACCTGTTTTAAGCTTAAACCTAATGGATAATTCTATTAATTTACAACAACATTAATGATAATGACACATACTTATTAAATAGTTATTGTGTGTACAGAAATGTTTCTTTAACAATGGTTTAGTTATGACATTATGCCTATTTATATTCACAAAACTGTTGAATTATTCAAAGAAATTTATCTCACCATCAACATCTGAGCAGCAGCTTCCAATGTTTGTATAGCAGAATTATTCATCTTAACAATTATTATTCAAAACTCAAAATACTGAAAAAGGATGAATGAGAACTAACGTGTAAACCACTTAAGAACCGTACAAATAGATAAAACTGATAAATCGACATTAAATTATTGTGAAAAATAGTCAAAATATTACGGGTCTACAATAATGTCAACCATTACAATCATTACATTTTACCAACATTTTACAATACAATGACAATGAATGACAAGACAACATGACAATATTGACAACAAAGACTACCATCAGTCAGTCACCCATCACTACCACAGATTAGGTATATTTTATTAAGCACTTTCACTCATCAATTCATTCATCAACATAGGGCTCTCTCAATCCGTAGGTAATTATTGTTATTCTTATTATACTTAATACCTAGGTATATACAACCATTTATAATTTAATCAATTTCAACGTTAACATTTTCCACAATAACATATCCCATTCGCTCAGTCTCGTCTTGAACAGAAGCTTGCAGTCTACTCAACAGCCATATCATCATCACGCTACTGGGTAGCAAGCAGTACCTAAACAAAGTTGGCGGTTCCGATTTCAAAATATGTTGTTAACTAATCAATTACGACCATCCACATTAGAAGACAGTGGCGGATCCAGTAGGGGAGAGGGTTCATGGGGGTCATGAAATCGAGAGGACTCCTACTCTGAGGGCCATCTTGAGGTTCCGCCTCAGCCCATTCCAGAACAAGCACCTCGCCAGCGTGTACAGACCTGAATCCTCGCTCACATCACAGTGACAATACACAGACGTTGGCTCCTTCCTGATCCAAAACCCCCTCTCCCGGAGATTACCTGCATCAGCCCATGTGACCACTCTAGTGAATCCTCCATGACAAATCTGACATACGTTAACACGGCGGCGTGCCGACACTCATTCGCGCAAGTCGTTCCTTTCACTCCACTATGATGTCCTGGTACTCCTGGTGGAGCTAGAACCCCATGGCCTCGATTTCTCGAGTATCGGGCTCCCATCCCTGCTCCCGCGTTACTTTTTACCACTAATATAGCAATCACAACAATTTGTTTCCTTTTCTTCACTTCACTGTCAATAGCACACCCCGGACACAAAGGACCTTTGACAACAACATGAACCCCCTTATCTGGAACGCTGGATCAGCCATCCGCAATGCTCAACCCGCGTCCACAGGTGGTCTACAGCCCTTACAACAGAGGTTTTTTTTATCGTGCGAAAAATCCTCATGGAGCCGGTGGAGGTGGTTATGTCGGACTCGAACCGACTGTCTAAAACGCACGCCGTCTTGGGTCTTTGGTTGCCGGAGGTGAGATTGCCGAAAGCATATCTCACGCACCCCGGCAGACCCAGGACCATCTCTTTCGAGATGGCCCCCTTCGGTTCGTGGGGGCCATAGTGTCCCCATCTAGCCCTGGGTACGGGGAGGCGCACTTTGTGCCGCTGGCCGCGGCACGAACTCGAACACTCGTCGTACACGTAATCAGTCATACTCTTTAAAGTCTTTAAATGTCCACATATATATATGTTACCGGAAATGTATGAAATCTAGGAATTGTATACAAATCCTAGGAAATGTGTGTTAATACATAGAATGCCTGCAGGTCCACCGGCAATGTGTGAAATAAATGGGTTATTGTCTATATTTGCGGATGATTTTGTGATTTTTTTTTATATTTGAATGTATAAAAAAAATAACCACGAAGATTAATGCGGGAGCTTCGCTCCGCTCCGCTCCCGCATTAATCTTCTAACCTAATCTATCCAAGTTAAATTGCGTGGTGTGGACACTGCGCCCCGACCTGGATATATTATAGGTTAGAAGACTGAAGCAAAAGCGAAGCTCCAGCATTAGTTGCATTTTTTATAACCACCATCAATCACCCGCAGATTTATATAATAATACAATAAATATTCCATAACATTCTAGACACAACGCTATCTAGACTAGCTTATCAAGCTCGTGTTATGTAATCTAGAATGCGGATAACCATAAATGCTTTTTTTTGTAAAATACATACATAATAAACATAGAAACACCTAGACTAATGCAAATAGCTATATTCATGCATACCAATATTTGCACTGAGCGGGAAACGTATCCGCGCCTCCGCGTAGCAGTCGCGTTCACTACCGCCACGCCACAGATGATTGGTTTGATATAATAACGTATGATTGGTAGATTTAAGCAATTCGCCGCTGTAGACCCATACTATCCTCAAAAGACACCCAAAATACGTGTAGGTACTGTGTACAAAGAGTGCCTATAATTTGTGACGTGTTTGAGTTCAAGATATAGGTATGCCCGTAACTGTAATGCTATTGTCTAATTCTAATCTATGGTAGAAAGGTGCTTGTTATACTTAGCGACATTACTTACTTCATATCTCCTTCACCAACCGTACAAATTAAAATTTCAAGCCATTTTTTTAATCATAGTTACCTAATATGTATATAGATAGTACCACGGGAACTAACTCAGGTGGGCGTTATGCCACATAAGTGGTATTTTTTTTAAGAATATCACTACCTAACCAAATTTCTAATATTCTGTAATATATTAAGGTATTGTTTACGCACGCTGTCGCCAGTATGCAGTACCTATTGTAAAATTGCATAATGAAGTGTAATGTGTAAAAAAAGTTTTTATACTTAACTAATACCTAATGGTATTAGTTAAGTATGGGTTCGAACCCGGGCATTATCGTACGCAAGGCCACTCACTCGCTTAACAAAAATTCTTTGTCTTTTTTTATACTACTTATGTGGCAGACAAGCACTGTGACTTATGTACGTGTGCAACACCAGGCCCTCGATTCTACTAAACTAAAGCAACCACTGTGGTGCTGCAATCACTGCAAAAAACGGCATTAAATAATAGACTTTAAAGCGATGCCATTAAAGTTCAGAACTAAATTACTTTTTGCAGAGTAATTGAAAAAGTGTAATGAAACTGTTTTCATTGGCCAGGTAGGCCGCATTTTGAGTTTTTTAAAAGCATTTGAATCATAGGAAAAAGCGTTTTAAATTTCGAAAAAAAGATATATATTAGTTAAGGATCCAGTCTAGTCAAATTCGCATTCAGTTACCAGATCTGATGAACTTCACTCGATAGAAAAAAATCCCAAAGTTACCCCTTTTCGTTATTTTTTTTTGAATATTATGACTAAATTACTTATGCTTTCTATAAAATTTTTGTACTGAACTAAAGCCACTACATATGTCTAGACATTTTCGCAGATTTTGACTATATTATGAAATAATTTTTAAAGTTATATTTAAATACCTACTAAATTCGCGAGTGCTCGCGCCGCTGAGGCCCGAAAAGTTGCGCCAGTCGCGCGCTGGCGCTTACCGAAGTAGGACCTGTGCCAGTTTTTGCGCGACAGTTTCGTGCACCAATCAATCGGTTTTACGTATTTATAATAAATTGTTGCAAGTCATTCAATATGGGCAATAAACAACGCAAGCTAAAGAAGTCGTGCAAAGCCATAAACTAAATTTCTAACTCCGATTGGTAATTTAAAAAATTATCATACCTAAATATTACGCTCATAGCGCCATAGTATAAGAATATCAGTATTACTACTGAAGATGCTACTTACGATTTTCTATAATTCATATTTTATCTATATCAGTACAGGGGTACCTAGTACCTACAATATTCGTACATTGTATATAATTTGTGTGTGTGTAAATAAATATAAATTTAGTTTTAGTTTAGGATAGAATAATTTTAATATTTAGGTAGGTTAGTTTAATTATTGGCCTTTTTTTATCGTGCGCAAAATCCTCGTGGATACCACCCCCACGGAGCCGGTGGAGGCGGTTATGTCGGACTCAAACCGACTAAAACGCACGCCGTCTTGGGTCCTTTTTTTTTTTTTTTTTTTTTTTTATCGTGCGAAAAATCCCCACGGATACCACCTCCACGGAGCCGGTGGGGGCGGTTATGTCGGACTCGAACCGACTAAAATGCACGCCGTCTTGGGTCCTTGGTTGCCAGAGGTGAGATTGCCAAAAGCATATCTCTCGCACCCCGGCAGACCCAGGACCATCTCTTTCGAGATGGCCCCCTTCGGGTTGTGGGGACCAAAATGTCCCCATCTAGCCCCGGTTACGGGGAGGCGCACTTTGCGCCGCCGCCGCGGCCTGCTTCTGCTAGGGTGACAGGCGGCTCCACCAGTCACCCCCAGGCCAGCGCGCCGTCTTGGGTCCTTGGTTGCCGGAGGTGAGATTGCCGAAAGCATATCTCTCGCACCCCAGCAGACCCAGGAGAATTACTGGCCTTGGGTCAGCCGGGGTGCGAGGGATATTTCGATGACAACCTCACCTCAGGCCTAGCACCACGACCCACAGTCGGCGTGCCCACAGTCGGACTCGAACCGACTAAAAAGTCGGTTCGAGTCCGACATAACTTCCCCTTCCGGCTCCGGCAGGGGAGGTATTCGAGGGGATTTCCGCACGAAAAAAAGAAGGTACAGTGTAAATTTATATAAATACTTCATAAAAACTAGCACCACGACCCACAGTCGGCGTGCCCACAGTCGGACTCGAACCGACTAAAAAGTCGGTTCGAGTCCGACATAACCTCCCCTTCCGGCTCCGGCAGGGGAGGTATTCGAGGGGATTTCCGCACGAAAAAAAGAAGGTACAGTGTAAATTAATATAAATACTTCATAAAAACTGGCACCACGACCCACAGTCGGCGTGCTCACAGTCGGACTCGAACCGACTAAAAAGTCGGTTCGAGTCCGACATAACTTCCCCTTCCGGCTCCGGCAGGGGGGTATCCGAGGGGATTCCCGCACGAATAAAAGAAGGTACAGTCAGGGGCGGATCCAGCTTTCCAGCCAGGGGGGGGTCATAGTCGAGGTCAAGACTCGAATTCATTTACAATATGTACCTACTTTAATTTTAAATAATATTATATAGGTGAAGTAAGTTCTGTAATTAATATTTTGAAACGATACTTAAAAATACGTTATGTACGATGTTATATGTACAAGCAACATGCGGCCTGGGATCCGACTTCGCCCGGAATACATTCGCAAAGAGACAATATTTCAGTGGAGCAAGTACAAAACCTCGTTCCCACGTCTCTAGAGAAAGGCCAAAGTAATCGCCATACCGGGGAAACCTATGGACGACCCCAAAAGTTTCAAACCAATATTTCTCTCCTGTGCCAAACCTTGAAACTCTTCGAGAGGGTGCTTCTTAATCGTCTAGCTAACATCATAGACCCCAAGCTGATCCCAGAGCTGGCTCCTCAACCTCACGCAAAATATCGTGAATGGCTTTGAGACACGCAAAGTGATTGGCGCAGTTTTTGTTGACTTGTCTTCAGCCTACGACACTGTGAACATCAAACGCTTGCTCTGGAAGATGGAAAAAATCACTGGAGATCGCAAACTTGCGGCAGTCTTAGGGTTGCGCTATCAGGTGCAATTGCACTCCCAAAAATGCGGCTGGAGAGTGCTGAGGAATGGCCTACCTCAAGGTAGTGTTCTGGCTCTGTTGCTCTTCAACGTCTACATCAACGACCAACCCCTTAGCCCACGCACGACACGTTTCCTTTACGCTGACGACTTGGCTCTCACGTCACAGGGATCCTTTGAGAAGGTAGAGGAAAACCTGAATGACGCACTCGAGGAGCTAAGCCGCCACTACATCAGTAATGCCCTGAAGCCCAAACCAGCAAAAACGCAGTCATGCGCCTTCCACCTCAGCAATGGGCTGGCAAAGTGAGAGCTGAAAATACAGTGGCGCGAAGTTGAAATTAAACACTGCTCACACCCCAAATACCTGGACAGGTCCCTGACCTTGAAAAAGAACCGTAAGATCCTCAAACAGAAGGTCTCAGCACGCAACAACCTCTTAAAAAGGCTGACGAGCACGACCTGGGGGGCCGCACCGCAGGTGCTGCGAACAACAGGGCTAGCTTTGTGTTATTCTGTGGGTGAATATGCGTGTCCCGTATGGGGTCGTTCTGCACATGCTGGGTTAGTGGGTTTTTTTTTATCTAGGACACATCAATTTGACTTCACCTCGCCTGATGTTAAGCTAAAGGCAAAGTCTTGGAGAGAGAGTCACCATCGCAAACATGTACCATGTTAACAGTGGTGGCACTCAGTTTGTAGCTGTAGGACTAAATGTAGGATGTAGCACTAAATGAGACCTACAATAACAGGTTGTCTCAAACCGACTCCGTAACAGATGCTGTATCCTTTAGCCGGCATAGCACCCCCAAGCGTACGCAGAGACGTGGCGTCATCCATGGAGAGGGGCAAGCTGGAACGGGATCAGCGACACCCCATGCACGGCCACCATCACGTGCCAAAAAGGCTGAAAAGCCGAATGAGTTTCTGGGCATGCGTTGCACCCGCCGATGGCGATCCCTCCCTGGCCAGGGTGGAACTATGGAGAGCGCGGAGCTCGCTATCATTCCCTTTCATTCCGCTGTCGGAGAGTTTGCCCCCTGAGCACGACCTCTTCTGGATCAAGTGGAAGTCCATAAACAGACTTCGGATACAGGTCGGTCGAAGCAAGGAGAATCGGTCAAGGTGGGGTTCTCAGACAGCTTTCCTAACACGATGGAGAGTAAATAATGCAAAATAAAAATAAAAATAAATAAAAAAAAACAGAAAAAAAAATAAAAATTGTCCAAATTGTTTTTTTTATGCCAATGTGTTATGTAACTGGAGTACTACTACTAGGGGCTTTCAGCTTCGGGGGCGTTCCCCTTACACCCGGTATTATAATTAATTACGCCCTCACAAAATTTTGCGTTCACGATAGTTACGTCTTACGTCAGACCGCTAGAACCGCATGAGTTGCAAAGCAATGATCAGCTCGAAGCTCGTCGTTTTGGCACAGTTCGGGTGCGTCGCGGGTAGGAATTTCGTTCATTTTTTGAACGGAGTGAGAGGGCAGTTCACGCGAGGGGCGCGGTCTGGATATGTGGAGAGTCTGATAGTCATAAAGCAGGTAGGTATTATGCGTGTCATTCGTTAAATATGCTTGAGCTTAGATAAAATTATTTTACTTATACTTATACATTATTTTATTTTGTTCAATTTATGTATGACTGACCTATATGAGATTAAGAAAATAATCAGAAGTCGATCTGCCCAGGGGGGGGTCATGACCCCCATGACCCTCCCCCTGGATCCGCGCCTGGGTACAGTGTAAATTTATATAAATACTTCATAAAAACTAGCACCACGACCCACAGTCGGCGTGCCCACAGTCGGACTCGAACCGACTAAAAAGTCGGTTCGAGTCCGACATAACTTCCCCTTCCGGCTCCGGCAGGGGGGTATCCGAGGGGATTCCCGCACGAATAAAGTTGTTAATCTCGTTAACTTTAGGTATTTAACTGCCCTGTCGACGACGAACGGTGCGATTATATAAAGTAACCGTTAGCATAAATTCAAACAAATGTTTGTAAAATTACAAGCATTATTATTATTATAATGTAAGTTTTTTTCGCCCAAGCAACTAAACACATAGAACAAACAGTTCTCAAACTCATACATAATCATATAACTAAATAAAGTTAAAAAAACTGCATTTAATTTTCTAAGTCAAATCAAGTTTTCCTACTGCATATTTCTATACTGTGACACTGGCGGGGTCATAGCCGAGTTCACCGTCACTGCGTTCGCGCGTAATATTTTACGAGCGGCCGGGATCGCTATAAATGCCTACTTTTGCAGGAATAGAGGGCCTTAATAAAGTCTAAAATGTAATGTAATTTTTTGCATTGACTGCGGTACTACAATGGTTTAGATTTAGTAGAATCGAGAGCCAGGGCAGGGGCGTCATAAGTCATATAACCATAATCGGGAAGGCTGTTTTTTTTTCATGAGAAAATCTCCATGTCAGAGTCTCCCCTGCGAGAGCTTCTGCTGTCTCCGTAATCTGACCCGACCAAGTACCTACCCTAATTTGTAACTTGTAAGTTAAGTATCCTACACGGTATGTTTGTCGGAGATATCTCTTGCACACGCACCCTGGCCGCTCCAGAGCTATCTCTTTTGAGCTGGTCCCTTTCGGGTGTGGGGACCACGGTATCACCATCTAGCCCCCGGGTATGTGAAGCGCGTATTACAACTCCGTTCTTGCTTCTGCTAGGGTGACAGGCGGCTCAACCTGTCACCCATAGACCCGCGCTTATGGAAGACGGTAGTTCTGCGACCTCCGACGCCACGTTGCCTCTGCTCGTCACGGGCTGAACCGAGTCTCTTCAGGGCCTAATCCGTCAGAGTGCGTCTCCTTCTCAAGTATTACTTGTTCACAATATGACACGGTGCTAACCCACGTGCTCGTACGTCGTAGTACCATCGCTGTGACACCTTCAAACTCATACTCAACTTCGGCCTTTGTAATATGTACCATAGTTAATTTGTGGGTTTTATCAAAATAATACACACCTTTAAAAAGTGTTACTATATTTGAATAAATTTTTATAGCATTTATTATGCTAACCATACAATTCGATTACATCAGGAAAAATTATTCACTCAAGCAAGTGGAGTTTGTACCCATGACCTTTTCCTTACAGGGGGAAAGCTCTTCCAGGGCCCAGTAGTTCAGTTGGAAGAGCGTTCCCCCTGTAAGGGAAAGGTCGTGGGTTCAAGCCCCACCTTGGTAATAATTTTTTCCTGATATTTCTATATTGATATCAAACACCTATATTATGTTCCATTATGTTGAAGTTTTTGACTAGATAACTGCTCCCAGTGCTCCATACTACCTACATTATGTAGGTACTAAAAATCATTAACTGTTGCAAGTGGCAGAAATGTTCAGTTGGAATATTGGGTCCAGCTTTGGCAATCCATTACTCTCCCGTATCTTATTGTTGTTTCTCACCTTCAATATCTCGCAACCGCTTCTCCAGTAGTTGAATGTCTAATTTATGCATACATAGAAACTGGCCATTCAGAAATAGAACAGGTATATCATGTCTGTATAACCTCAGCCATCTTACATTTTCCTTTTCAGTAATGTCTATTTTCTTTATTACAATTCTATTTTTGTAGGGTTCTAATTCTGTCATGGCCACATCACACAGACTACAAGGGTCTTTAGTGTAAAAGGTCAAAACTGGTGGTTCATTTGTATCTTGTTCTCTGAAAATAGTAAACCAGAGGCAAAATTAATAACACCGTCTTTAGAAAAATATTTTATTGATTGTCCACTTCCAACAAGCATCAAAAACAACTATACACTTTGTCCGATTATACTTAATTTACAATATACATAAAATAACTATTCAAATAACTATATAAATAAAATTTCTCATAAAATAACAGAATGTTAGAATTTGTTTGAAACTTACAATTTTTCAATCATGATAGATGAGGCACCACCACCCCCATTACAAATAGAAGCTACACCCTTTTCTCCTTTCTTTAGAGCATGACATAAATGGACTACAATTCGGGCACCTGACATCCCAATTGGATGACCAAGGCTTACTGCTCCACCGTGAACATTGACTTTAGCGGGATTGATTTCCAATAACTTCTGGTTAGCAACAGCAACCACACTAAAGGCCTCATTGATCTCCCACAATGCTACATCATCCTTATTCACACCAGTTTGCTTAAGAAGTTTGGGAATTGCAATAGCTGGTGCAATAGGAAAGTCAATTGAATCACATTCAGCATCAGCAAATCCCACAACTCTAGCAATGGGTGTAACTCCTAGCCTTTGAGCAGCGTCAGCAGTCATCAAAATCATAGCAGCGGCACCATCGTTTAAGGTTGAGGCATTGCCCGCTGTCACTGTACCGTTATCCTTTTGGAAAACTGTATTTAAATTTGTGAACTTATCAAAGTTGACTCTCTTGTATTCCTCATCCTCTGAAAATATGACTGGTGCAGCACCTCTCTTCTGTGGTACGGGTACCGATACTAGTTCATCTGCAAAAGCTTTTGCTTCATACGCTGCAGCACTTCTTTTATAACTAGATATGGCGTAATCATCCTGTTGCTGTCTAGAGATACTTAGTTTTTTAGCAGTATTTTCTGCACAATTACCCATGTGGATCTTGTTATAAACATCAGTCAAGCCATCAAACACAATACCATCAACTAACTGTATACCACCATATGAGGTTTCACCTCTCTTCAAATAAAAAGGCACATTAGACATAGATTCCATTCCTCCAGCTAATATTACATCTTGAGCCCCTGTTTGTAAGCCTTGTGCAGCCAACATGATGGATTTCATTCCAGATGCACAAACTTTATTTACTGTTGTACAAATGGTGCTTTTAGGTAAACCAGCAAAGATAACAGCTTGTCTTGCTGGAGCTTGGCCCATGCTAGCCGAGCAAACATTTCCAATGTAGACCTACAATAGTAAAAAAAGGAAATTAGAACCTCTGTTAAATCTAGGCAATAATCTGTAATATTGATATTATTGATAACAACATCAGTGTTATCATCAGACAAATGATGTTTACCTTAATGATTTATCATAATCTTGTCAAAAATGACAAATGAGCATTTCCATTTTTGATTTTTTTTTTTTAATTGAGAAGCATATTATTTCAAAACTACTAATAACAGGTTACGAGTACGTAACTGTTCATGGTAATTTTTAACTGTAAATCCATGTTATACATAAAGAGAAAGTAGGCTGAATCTATTAACCTCTTTAATTTCTTCCTTAGGAATGCCGGCTCTTTCAACCGCACCTTTTATCGCCACTGCTCCCAGTTCGGAAGCTGAAAGCGACGCTAAGCTGCCCCTGAAGGAACCCATCGGTGTTCGTACTGCTGATGCTATAACCACTTCGTTCAGGGAAACTTTCGACGAGTACGCGGCCATCGCTTTAAAAAGCTGTTAATAAAATAATAAGTCAAGAAAATTAAAACCAACTGTATAAATCTAATTTAGTTAACAGCGAAAATGGAAAGTTGTTTGTGTGTTTGATTTAGAAGTCGGAACCTGCTTACTAGCAACTAGCAAGGCTTTCCGTCTACGACTGACAAGTTAAGTTAAATAAACTCTCAATTTATAGAGACCAACCTTATTTGTAGTACGCATATTGATGGTAATTATTCTATTTCCTTTTAAAAATAACATGATCTATTCTTTTTGTATATACGTTTTCCCCACGTAAGTTGGTGACGAACTGACTGATATATGTATAGATAATTATTGTTATCGCTTACCACCAATATAAAGAAAATATTAACATTATCAACTGCTTGGAATGAGATGCATATCTAATTTTTAAAATTATTCTTTATTGCTCATCTGGTAAGGTTGAAAATAGTAAATTCACCGGCTGACTACTACTTTACAAAGAAACTTTGACCCGAAGATTTATAAATACCTATATAAACAATTAAGTACCATAAACTATAGTATTTATTCGTATGTTATCTGTGGTGATATAGTACAGAAATGTTGCGTCCACACGACTCAACGATGAGCGAGGGAACAAGTAATAGGGAACTGAGGGAAGTTGTGAGAAAACTATTATAAAATCTAAAAAACTATTATAAAAAATAGAGCTGTTCGCTCAGCTATGCTACTCAAGCAAAGCATTGTATCTAGACCATAAGTTTTAGGCTCAGTATATATTTGTAAATAGTCCAAAAAAAATGCTCGGAATCTTCTCAGATCTGGGCCGCGTTTCGAACCGGTGTGGTCCATTTGCTAAGCTAGTAGATATTATTTATTTAATATTGACGTTTTGTAAGTTCCGATGTAATGGTCTATGCAGAAAGAAAACGATTTTTTATTTTGATTTTTGACTGGGCAAAGACTTCATGTATCCTATTCTTAAAAACGGTGAACCTCTGCCGGAACACGAGTGTGCCCAGGAATTTGCAAACTATTTTCATTCCGTTTATGGGGCGCGAGCGCCACATTTGGACGCGGAGTCAGCGGCTAGGGTAGCGCCGGAATGCGGTACACGCGTTCATGTTGGCCAACTGACAATAAGGGATGTAGGGCAGGCGCTCGCGCGTCTTAAACCCAAGAGGTCTGCGGGTCCGGATGGCATACCTCCATATATAGTGAAAGATTGCAGAAGTGTGTTGGCACAACCCCTCCAGTATTTATTTAACATCTGTTTAGCGGAGCAGTGTTACCCTCGCGGTTGGAAGCTAACTAGGGTTACGCCGGTCCCAAAGAGCGGTCCTGGCTCCGATGTCAGCGAATATAGGCCTGTGGCGGTATTGTCGGCATTCGCGAAGGTCTTAGAAACGGCATTGTGCACCGTTATACGCTCGCAAGTAAGTGGGCAGTATAATGATGCCCAACACGGATTTCGTGCGGGTCGTAGCACTGATTCCAACCTCATGTGCTTTATGAACGTGGCAGCACCCATGCTAGATTCGAAAGCGGGTGCCCAGCTGGATGTAGCATATTTTGATTATAAGAAGGCCTTCGACAGTGTCGACAATGATGTCCTTCTGGAGAAGTTCGCAAGAACCGGATTCGCACCTTCTCTACTGAATTTCTTTTCGAGCTACTTGAGCGATCGGCAACAGTATGTAGAATATAGAGGATGTGTTTCTAGCTCATACTACACCCTCCTGACAGGTGTGAGTCAAGGTTCAAATTTGGGGCCACTGGAGTTTATCATCATGATAAACGATTTACCAGAAGTGGTTCAGAGTGCGAGTTGCCTATTGTTTGCCGATGACATAAAATTATTTTATGAGATTAGGGGTGGGGAAGATTGCGAGCTTCTCCAGCGGGACATAGACCGAGTAGTTGGATGGAGTCATGAGAATGGTTTGCAGTTCAATGTTTCGAAGTGCAACATCGTATCCTTCACGCGTGCGGTGGTACCACTGCATCATACTTACTCCATGATGGGGGAAACCATTCCTCGGGCTTCCTCGGTACGTGATCTGGGGGTTTTATTTACAGCAGACCTTTCGTTTCGGTGTCATATCACCAATATCTGCACTAAGGCCTATAAGAATCTTGGTTTTGTATTGAGAGAGACCAGAGACTTCAAAGACACCGTGGCCGTGAGGTCATTATATAACGCCCTGGTAAGGAGTAAGTTGGAAACGAGTGCTATCATCTGGAATCCCCATGAAGCTAAATATAGTTCCATGGTGGAGAAACTCCAAAACAAATTTACCCGGTACCTCTACTTTAAACAGTACGGAGTGTATCCATTTTATCCACTTATGTATCCGACTCTCTTTGTCATAGGGATGGTTGGATACTATAAGCTTGAGGTGAGGCGTAATTTAGCGCTGGCTAAATATGTTTTCTCAGTATTCCGTGGAAAATTGAGTAATCCGCAAATTTTGGAAGCGTTGAGATTGCTTGTTCCCAATACGAGGTTGCGGAAGGCGCCGAGGGGGAGAACGTTCGACGTGCCAGTGTTTCGTACCAACCTGCTGCAGTATGCTCCTCTCGTACGAGCGATAAACATCTTAAATACAGTCTCGCGTACTGTGGATATTTTTGTATGTACACTCGCGGAATTCGAGAGGGTGACACTACTGTGTTTGTCATAGCAGACGTACTACATGATTTTTGTGCCGTACGAATGAATTGTATAAAAGTGGTAAGATCGTTGCCGTATTGGTTTGTACTGTAAGGGTGATGTATCTAAATAAATAAATAAATAAATAAATAAATAAATAAATAAATAAATAAATGTATGTAAGCATGTATTATACATATAAACCTTCTTCTGGAATTACTCTATCTATAAAAAAAGAAACGAATCAAAATCTGTTGCGTAGTTCTGAAGATATAAGCCTACATAGGGACAGACGTGGAGAGCGACTTTGCTTTATACTGTGAAGTTCTTTGATGATGGCGATGAATGTGATAATATAGTTGTAGCGATTACCAATTAATATACAATAATTTTATTCTATTTTCTAGATGTCATTTTCGGTTTGGTTTTATTTAGTTTGTATAGTTTTTAATTGGTTTTTATATCGTTCTTAGTAAGCGCAATGCAGACCGTGATAAATACGAAATTCTCTTGCACTCCATACATTCGGACTTAGGCGAAGTTATTATGACGAACAACTAGGTGGTACGGTGACAATTTTTCGGGCATGCCACCACCTTGGAGAATCACTCAAACACATTATTTCCCGTTGTCGTCTTACTAACGGCAAGTCAAGTATTAGTAGTAAGTCCAGTCCCATGGAACGTAGCGTGTAGAAACGGTGTAGCACTATTACGCCTTGGGTGACATCTACTAAATGACCCACGCGACTAATGTAATACATACTCAGTATGTCTACTGCTATGAATGAAAAACAAATTAAAACTTTGTATATATAATTCGATTGTTTATTATGATAAGTAAACTATGTACAATAGTCCCTGTATATTATTTAAAATAAATATATTTTCACCATAATTAAAAGTGCCAAGATATTTTAGTACAAATCCTCCAGTATTGCGCTCTGCAATATTTTATTTTGTTATTTGCCATGAGATTCTGGTAAAAAAAAACCATTATTAACTATATGTTTTTTAACAGCAGTTTTAGTGTACACCACAAACTACCTGTTCTTGCAGTTCAGTCCATCCAAACTGGTTGTCTGGAAGAAATCGCAGATCGCGATAAGGCCGCCCATTGTACAACTTTCTATCATGCATGTTTCCTCTGTATATGTTCTATGTTTGGTGTGCAATAAAGAGTATTCTATTCTATTCTATTCTATTCTCTAGTAGACGATTCATAATAATTATTTATTGACGTACTCTGTGGTATTCGTTCTTAGTTCGTTTTGTTCCTTAAATATTTCATTCATTCAATTTCGTCGAACGTACTCTGAAACATCACTTTATTTATTGTTCAAATGTCATTTTAATCATAAAAAGAAATCACATGAAAGTATTCTTTCTACCTTTAATATTTAATATATACTTACGATTTATCGTAAATCAAAATATGTGTGAATATGTAGTCATATTTTTGATGTAGACAGTTCGACGACGGAATATAAAGTGCACTCAGGATAACCAGGTTATTGATATTTTTTATAAATTATTTTTCTCAATTTTCAGATGAACCTAATGCATTCTGTTAAAATTTGAAATAAATTGTATTATTCTGGTATAATCAGTTAAGTAAGATAGGCTGCCACCTTGTCCAGTCTTTTGAAATTCTTACTGAGTCAAATTGAAGTTGGTCTGACTGACTTCAAAAATTCATTATCAATACTTATGATTTATTGTATTGTTTTTTTTAATGTTTGTGTGATCGCATTACACATTCCTTAGTGTATATTTGTATATTTTCATTGGAAAGATGCTTACTTTCCTAACTCTACCTATGCACTCCAGAGGCAGAGAGCTCTATTGTTTTTTTCCTTGAACCATTTTGGTGCTATGTGTATACTACGCCTGGCAGTGAACTGCAATAGGCTAATTGATTGATTGATTGTATACTTTGCTTCATGTCAAATATCTTTACCTTCTTTATGTTATGGCTATGAGCCTGAAACTAGCAACCAAAATCGTCAGCCAAGATTGGCAACAAAATTATAACAGCAAAACTCATTTTATTTTTAAGCTATCATGGTGTAAACTCATGGTTATTTATAGATAGATAGATTAATTTATTTATTAACACAATGAAATCATACATTAAGAAACAACAATTCAAGACGGTGAACACAATTATTCCATAGATAACATTTAGAAGCAAGTTGCATTAGATATTTAACCCTGTCTCTTATACTAGGGGATCCTGTATCATAAGAGACAGATTTATGCCTGATGGGTACAGCATCGCACCCGACATGTCGGCAAAAGTAATAGTTTTTTTTTTATCCCCAATAGTCGTGAATAACCACGAGCAAAGCACATATTCCCATTACAAGAAGTCTCAGACAATTTATAGAAGTTTCACCATCATCATTTTCATATTGCTGCTACTTGTATTGATTTTGGCTGCTAGTATCAGCCTCAAGTGATTTTGTTGAAACAATTATTCATTACTAGCTTTTGCCCGCGGCTCCGCCCGCGTGGATGTCAATTATCGCGACCAAACATAGCCTATGTCCTTTCTCAAGGTCTAATCTACCCTTATACCAAATTGCATCAAATTCGGTTCAGTGGTTTAGGCGTGAAAGCGTAACATACAAACAGACAGAGAGTTACTTTCACATTTATAATATTAGTATAGATTCTCTGAACCTTTTTCCCAACAGAATTCTGTTGTGGTTGTCCAGTCTAACTGTGATACAGCTAGACTTTAATATTTTCATGAAACAACTGCCATCTGACCTCCATAACCAATTTGTGATGTTGAAATTTTGTAGTAACACTAGTCAGACTTTTGAGGGCTCCTACTATCTATGACAACTAGCATAGATGTTAGGTAACCAGGCCCAATGGTTTAACATGCTTTTTGAAGGATAGAAATGCTCAGATAAGGCAAATACACATATTCATGCATAAAAATATTTGCACTGAGCAGCAATCGAACCTAGAGCCTGTGCATAGCAGCCATTACCACACCATAGTTGTTGAAAATGTCATTAAAATAAATGTCTAGGTAAATGTTCAAACTAGGGATGTTTTAACAAAAGTTATTTCTTAATTCTTCATATAGGTCAAACCATATATCTTGGCCCTAAATTGCGAAATATAAAAAACCCAGGCTCACCCACATTGTTTTGTAATCACTACATAGTATAAAAGAAAGACACTGTCTGTCCTTGCATAAGTTCTTATTTTATATTGTTTATTTATTTTTAATCATTCATCCAACCTATGTAATTAATATGACTATTATATTTTATGACGTCACTAAATCTTTTTTAAGTTACCAAGTAAGTAAGCAACTAAGTAGTTTGGTAATTTAAGTCGCCTACTTATCATTTTGATGTTTAGTAAAAAGCTTTTTAGCAAAAATATCTGCGGTAGCCTAGTGGTATGGGACTGCTGAGACGAGGTCTCGGGTTCGATCCCAGGTTTACCATGGCACACACCAATGACTTTTCGAAGTTATGTGTGTATTTATCGCAGGTTTATAACTGCCTGGTTAATGGCAATAGGCTCGCTACCTATTACATTGGGACCTAAACATAAACTGGCGAAATGTGGGTGCTAGCACCTCTGCCTACCCCTTTGGGGAAGACAAGCGTGAGTTTATGTTATGTATGTAGATAAAAGTAACTAATTTTACCAGTCAGTAAAATACCCAATTGAGTAAGTATCTAATATTTGTTATTGTATGAATATTGAAATAAGACCAGTTTTTACAGATTTTACCGCGATATATTTGTTATTATTTACTTTTACACCGCGCGTCAGGCTGCTGAAAAGCAGCCGAAACGTCGGTTTAAAAAAAGTAAATAATAACAACAAATATGTATATCGCGATAGAATCCGTAAAAAGTGGTTTTATTTCAATGAGTGACATTCGCGTAAGCTTTAGAAAATATCATTGTATGAATAATTTGTTTTGTTTTTATTTTAAACATGTTCTTTCAATACATCGAATAATGACTAATAATGAGTTATAGTGACATCAGGAATTGAAATCAAAACATGTTTGATATTTATGATTATTATGTATCCTTATCAGTCGTTGTGAAATCAATTCACAAGTAATAATCATAAATTGATAAAATTGTATCTTTGGATTGTGTAATGTAGTATTTATACCTACTTGTTCTTTCTTTTATCTTACTGCAGGTAAATTTAATCTGAAGAATTATCATAGATGTAAAAATGATGTGTAATATGTTACTAGCTTCTGCCTGCGACTATCTGCCTTTTGGTATAGAACTGTTTATGAGATACATTTCCTTCATAGGTACATTATTATGCTATTTACACTGCATGCAAGTATTAGAATATAAAGAAATTGTATGGTGCCTCCTGTTGAGCTAGAGCATAAAATTTAGCAAGAGGAAGGTTTTATGGAAAAAAAAGTAAAGGAAAATGTCTGAAAACCGTAAATATTTAGCTACCGTCATCACAAAGCAACATCTGTATGTCTGTCAAGCCTTTTACTTAAGAACTTGTGAGAATATTCAATGAGTCAAGTTGAAATTAATAGCAAATACTCAATCAAATACATAGGGAAAAAGAATCTTCTCGGGCGGGACTTGAACCCGCAGTCTTTCCCTTACAGGGGGAATGCCTGACAAATTCGGCTACAGAGACACGCCCGATATGATTCAAATTTCCCATCTTATACGTCTTTAAGGCGACGCACGTGGCGTCATCTACCGATTTTCTTACGAACTATCGGAATCAATGAATGATGTTACAATCATTTTTAAACATTGATTTTTGATAACTCCGCCCAAACAATTGAATGAATTTTTACAGCATTGACTATGCCAACTGTACAAATCAAATACATAGGGAAAAAGAATCTTCTCGGGCGGGACTCGAACCCGCAGATTTTCCCTTACAGGGGGAATGCCTGACCAATTCGGCTACTGAGACACGTCCGATATGATTCAAATTTCCCATCTTATACGTCTTTAAGGCGACGTGACGTGGCGTCATCTACCGATTTTCTTACGAACTATCGGAATCAATGATTGATGTTACAATCATTTTTAACCATTGATTTTTGATAACTCCGCCCAAACATGTATTTGATTTGTATAGTTAGCATACTTAATGCTGTAAAAATTCATTCAAAAGCAAATACTCAAGTTTGTAAATACTCAAGTTTCTTGTAGTTGTGGAATAAAATTCAAACTTCTCATTCAACCCAGTCACAATATATTGCTGTTTATGAAGCACATACATAATACCTATACTAAATGATATTAATCCATACTATCAATACTAGTAGGGGTAGATTAGACTATGAGAAAGGACATAGGCTACGTTTGGTAGCGATAAAAGACGTCCACATGGGCAGAGCCGCAGGCAAAAGCTAGTAACACATAAATTAAATTACACCGCTTACTGCAATCCTATGATTCATCATACCCATACATACAGTGCTACAGAGATTTACTTCTCATTCTTCACATGATTGTGCTAACATTAAGCCACATTGAACACCGCACCTCATCCTATAATTAAGCTAATTAGTATATTACTTCATATGTGAATACAAACCACATACTGGAACATGACAATAAGAATGTAATGAATAGCCATGGAAACTTTGTGGAACATTATCACTTTAAAATGTGTCGGATTCAATAAATTTAAATTTGTATTTTCTATTCAGAATTTAAAGAAATAATACATGGTATACTTTTTCCAGGGTCAGCAAAATATTTGGACTATGACTATGGTCATGCGATAAAGATGGAAGTAGTAAACGTAGGAGAAGGTCGGTATGAACCAAAAGAAAGTGTACCAGGCAGCAGTGCCGATAGCGACGCCTCCAGTACCGCCTTCGAAAGCAACGACAGTGACCTCTACAGCGAAGACTTGGACAAAACATCGGAAGAGGATGACTTGAAGGAAGACCTACAGAAAACAATACCAGAATGTTACAAATCCGATTCAAACTTTTCATCACACACGAGCGACATCACAATCGACGAGGAATTTCAGGCGACAGCGTTGTGCCAGTTTATGGATATATTGAATGATTTAGATGAAGTTTTAGATAAGTCTTTATTATCATGCCTTGACGATGGCACAAAAACATTCGACAGCGACGAAGAGGATCTCATTTGTAAAATAAAAGAGTGCATAGGTGAAACTCGCAAAGAATCTGAGCATTCAGAAGCGCATAGTTCTATAGATGACAATACTCAAGTGATCACAAATTTCAATACGCAGCCATTATCTCCGCCTATAGAAGAAATAGATATGACGCATAATATATCAGAGAGATCAAATCTCACTAGCCTTGGCCGCTCTAAAAGTTTTTCAGAACTCTCTGATAATGATCGACAAGCTTTAGTTACGTCTTTAGAGAGAGCGAACACAACAAACGAGAACTTGCGGAATTCAATGAGGAGGTTGGATCCTATAGTTCTACCAGCGATAACGACTGAGTCTTTTTGTGAGCCTCTTACGTTACCAGTAATACTTTTTCTTGAACATAACATTAATATGCGCCCGACAAGTGCCCCAATACAGTTGCAAGTAACGGCCGCGAATCTCAGCAGCGATGGTGCTTCAGGGCCACTTATTGTCGGCCGTCGTGCTTTACTTATGAATCGGACACTGTCACTGCCGTCCCCCGGGGAAAGTGACGTCACTGCTGGGGACTGGACGGGTCGTAATACAGCTAGGAGTACTAGTGCATCTAGTTCTTCCACTGAATCTCTTAATGTAACGCCTGCTATTCAAAATGTTACAAGTGCCACAGATGAGAGGTGATTACAAGTTGTATATTCGCATCATACCACGATTTGAACTTGCACCCTAAACCGTCATCGCAAATTCGTTAGCTTATTACGCAAATATTCTTAAAAATGAGGTCAAGGGATGTAATTTAATATTTTATGGTTTTGGTTTTTTTTTAAATATTGCAATATGGTAAACCTGACACTGATTGAATTAATGTTTTCAGAATTGAAGAGACTGAAGAACCTCCTTTTGGAGTTTGGCCACACCGTATGAGTGCCATGCTGGCGTGCCTCAGTTGTACCGTGGGAATATTTAATATATCTAGATTTGCCATATTCAGTGTTCATTTTGGAGGTAATTTTGCAATCTTAAAATAGGTTGTTTGATTTTTTTAATATTCAAGTATATTTATACTGAATTTTTTGTTGCAGCAAGCTTCATAGTACAGTTCTTTATATTGTCATTATTAATTGGAATACCATTATTCACATTACACTTGTGTTTGGGCCAAGTACTTGAGTCTGGCCCTATGGACATGTGGCATATATCGCCAATATTTCAAGGTGTTGGCGTATCGTTGCTCATAACGCAAGCTGTTATTGGCATGTACAGTATAATTGGCCTGTCGTGGATATTTGTGTATTTTAGAGACTCATTTATAACATCTGATGACAAATATAAATGGGCCTTACCACACGAATTTAATTTAGAAGGTAAGTAGAGTCTTACGTTAACTCATTCATTGTTTAATTAGTGTCAAACTATTTGGTGATACCAATGCGCAAAACAGTCGAGCTACGTCAGTCAAGGTCGTCAATTTAGATGATAATTTTGTTTTCGTCGGCTTAAGGTATGATTCCGAAGCCGACCGCAGATACATGCATCAGATACAGCGCATACATTACTTGTTAAACTTCGATACGGATTAATGGGACCATTGATAAACCGAAATGAATTACGCGTTGCCTGTTCTTACAGGCAGCGATCTCTTGATCGCTCTTAGCGATAAGGCCGCCATTTGTTCATATTTCATACATTTACTGTATTATTGATGTACAATAAAGATTTATCTATCTACTGCAGTTGTTGTATGCGGTCACTTTCAGAACCATACCTTAAGATATTTATATTTGTAATATTTACAGATGCTGTATCGAAAAATGAAACTTATAAAATTCAAGAAACATTACCTCAATATTTTCATGGAGAAATTTTACAAAGGAACTTGGGGTCCAATAGCTCATACTTCGGTACAATAAAGTTTCAAGTAGCATTCAATTTAGCTGTAGTGTGGATGATTGTGTTCGTCTCGCTAAGCAAAGGATTGAGGTCTTACGGCAAGGTAATAAACATTCGTAGCGGTCATTAGTAATGTAAATTTGATTTCCCACGAAATGGCAATATGTTTTATTACTCATATTTATATTTGCAGGCTGTGTATATGCTGATTTTTCTGCCCATCTGCGGAACTCTTGTGCTGTGCACTAAATTGCTAACGTTGATTCCGTACGACTCTGTCATTAATATATTCTCGGAAACTGAATGGAGTGAATTCTTTATTAATAGTAATGTACGTATATTCTTTGTCTATATCTCTTTGTATTTTAGAAAAACCGTAATCTTCCTCATTTTGTTTTGGGTTACAAGACTTTTCTGGCAGCGAAAAGTCGCGCTTTTGCACGGTGTGCAAATTCGATTAAAATCGGTTAAGTAGTTTATCCATCGCGGATAAACAACGTGACACGTAATTTATATTATATTATAAGAAGATATAGAATTGAATTTATGAATGAGTAGCTGTTGCCTGCGGCTCAGCTCGTGTGGAGGTCAGTTATCGTGACTAATCAAGTAATCATAGCTTATATCCTTTTTCGAAGTTTAGTCTATTTCTATACCGAAGTTTATCAAAATCGGTTCAATGGTTTAAACCTGAAAGCGTAACAGATAAGAGTTACTATCGCATCTAAATAAGTATAGATCATACCCCATTACTGCAACACAGTGTTTCTCAAAGCTTGACATTAATTTTACTATAAAATTTCAGAGTTGGGCAGCTGCTGCCCAAGAAACGTTTCTCACCTGGGGCCTTCTGGGAGCCTGTATAATGCAGCTAACATCACATAAAAACTCAAAAGATAAGACTAGCGTGATGCTACAAAAAGAGAGCGCGTGTATAGTCATCTTTACTTTCGCCGTGCTGTTATTGGGTTCGTTTCTAGCGAACACTTGCGTGCAGATATTGAAAAATTACGGTTACGCCTACATACCTGGTAGTTTTGGTAAGAATTTTCGAATGTTTACAATCATATAACTTGCATTGAATCATGTTAATCAAAACATAATGTTAAGTCATAAACAATGACACATATATAAACTAGCTTTTGCCTGCGGCTTCGTCCGCGTGGATGTCGGTTATCGTGACTAAACATAGCCTATATCCTTTTTCATGGTCTAATCTACCCCTGTACCAAATTTCATTAAAATCGGTTCAGTGGTTTAGGCGTGAAAACGTAACATACAGACAGACAGACAGAGTTACTTTCGCTTTTATGTTATGATATTATAATCAGCTCGGCGAACCTTGATCCCTATGACACTGACAGTTATTCCCACGACACAACCTTGTAGTAGCGTCACCGTTATATTATAATCGAATTGGCGGTGTCTAAAAATGATATTTATTAATTTTAGGCAGTTAAATGCAATTACAATAATATCCCGTTGGAATTATAATAATTATTAACACTTACAAGAAATTATCTCAATCAGACTTTACGTTGACGTCCTGCAAAAGTTACTCCGTTTGGAAGATATCGACTAGTGCGGAAAAGTATCGATAAACAAATATCGAAAATGGAAACGAGTGTACAAAATACATCAATAGAGCACCTACGCTCTTAGTGTCAGATTTATAATCATTTAAGTTGTTTGCGATAATAAAATAAAGGAGATTTAACAAATTTATTGTATATACCTACTCAAATAAAACAAAAGCGGTTTATTTATGATTTTTTAATATACATTAATCTGAATCTGACAATGGTGTCACCGATTGCGTCTCAGACTCGGAATCCGAACTGCAGCTGCTTTCTCCTATGTTTATTAAAAACGGCTGGTCTACTATATTGTCGTATCGCACGTCTCGATTCCAATCATCTAAGCATAGTTTTTTCGTCTTTTCAACCACTTTCCTCCAATTGTCCGGAGTCACTTGACTACATGCCTCTTGTAGCAACGTAAGCATTTTATTAGCTGTGAATGGTGGAGTGGTGTTAAGCCTGGCTGCACAACCTGAAACAATAATGGTTTAGATTGAAAATGATGCAAAGTCAAAGAGCGAGATCGGGGTAAGTACATTATAAGTACATAATTTTGTACGTTAAAAGTGTGTAATTGATATAAGCACATGGATAAAAATAAAAATGCAATTTGCTAGTGAAATAAAATAGCTTTAAATAGTACTAGCCGACTAGACAGTCACCAGTGACCTAAATAAAAACATGTTAAAATAAATACAAATCAACCCACCTTTGATCTGCGCCCATATCATTTCGATTGCATTATATTGGCAGTGGTAGGGCGGTAGCCGAATCACGGTGTGCCCTTTTGATTTTGCCATCTCATCCAAGAAATATTTCTTCTTTGTTTGCTGTTTATGAAGGTTCAACAATCTAACTAATTCCTTTTTCAGCATTTGAGTATTAGCTGCCACACCATTGTTTTGCAGCCACTCTATTATTTCGCCTTTATTGTTGTTCGCGGTAGGCGCTTTATTAATTTGCACAGAGTGGTATGGGGCGTTGTCCATTAAAATGTAGTGGGGCTCGTTTAAATTGTCTAATAGTTTTGTGAACCATTTCTTGAAATTCTCAAAATTTATCTCTTCGTGATAATCACTTGTTTTCACGGATTTGAAGGCCCACAAGCAGTTAGGTACAAAACCTTTGGCTGTGCCAGCGTGGCAGATAATCAAACGCTGGCCCTTGCCTTCTGGTGCTTTGGTACAGGATTTCTCTGTGTCGTCTGTCCATGTTTTGGAGACTGAGTGATTGGCGTTGAGCCACGTTTCGTCCAGATAAACCACCTTGTCCCAGTTCTCGATGTTTTTTATTTGTCGTAGAAAATCACACCTCATCAATCCAATGTCCTTCCGCTCCATTATCACTTTTCTTTTGTCACACTTCCCATAACGAAATCCACATTTTTTTATAACCTGTCTGAGAGAAGTGAATCCACCTTTAAATAAATCAGCCGATTTCAGCGACGCTAATAATTTTGTGCAAGTCGGCAGTTCACCTCGAAAATAATAGCCGTAAATATGGTTTCGTATCGCTGCCATGTCGAAATCATCGGGGTTAGTTACGGGTCGTGCCCTATTATGTTTTTTCTTCTTTGGAGTTGATAATTTGTTCTCCTCCATCGACGATTCGCCGAACTTCTCCTTTGTAATTCGGGAAACGGTAGCTTTGCCAATTCCCAAAGCATCAGCAACACGGTCGCGTACGTTGTCAAGTGGCAACAAAGGTCCGCCATTTTGTAGTTCGCGAGCAAAATAGTCACGCAAGCGTACAACAAACTCCCGCGTTTCACTGTTGAGTACAGTTTTTCTCAGTCTTTTCGGCATTTTGAAACACCAACAAAAACAAAACAGCAACAATAACAAAAACAGAAAACAACAATAGTAATAAACAAAGGATTCCGTTGACACAACAAAACACGTGGCGCATACAAGGCGTTAGCACTCGTACTGGCGTAGCGAACTGACAGTACTAGCGTAGTGACAGATCAGATAGTGTTGCTATAACTGAAATTTTAATTCACATTAAAATTATACAGTCCGACCATGTTACCTCTGCATCGGAATATTGGCAACCCCATATACAAATACACGGATACTTGTAAATATAACAAGCATTATAATTATAGTAATGTAGATTATATTTTAAAAACATGTTTATCGATGTGGCTGAATGCAAGTCACGCCTTTGCCTATAAAAAGTTGCGATATATCGACACGACCCGTCACTAGTATGAACTGTCATAGGGATCAAGGTTCGCCGAGCTGATTATAGGTAGTATGGAATAAAAATGCGTTGCCCACACTTACAACAGAAAATAAGGACCGTTGTCCTGATTTTTTGCACCAATAAATAACACGACAATGACGACAAAAAAACGTTATTAATAATAATTTCATAATAACAGTAACATTATTAATTGATACCTATTCTTTCTTTACGCGTATAAGTAGCTACAACTTTTTTTATACTTAGTGCTTGCGCCATTTTTTAAAGCACCATGTTCCTGCATGCCGTGTCTATTAATAATACGTCATTGGTCTTAAACTCCTTATGCGAAACTAAAAACATTTACCAGACTCGGATGGCAATATTATTTAATGCTAATGTGTTTACCTTGTACAGTAAGGACATGTCGTCATGAGTAGACAGAAACGAAATGTAAATAGGTTTATTGAGTTGACTATAAGATAACACAAGCTAAGAGTTCTCATTACCTAAATTCACTTGGTTAACGGTGTTTAAAACCTTATATAATAGTTACAAACCGCATAGGTTTTCTATAAAGGCTTGCGTATCTTTTGGTTATATATCGGTTGATTTTATAGTCGTTTTGTAGTGAAAGATTTTGGACGGGCTCTGCTCTGCTGTAGCCCTGGTTTATACCACCATGGAGCATACCAATTTTACCGGTTCTACCACCGGTGGTATAAACCAGGGAGCCAGGGAGCGGAGCAATACCCTTTTGGGCGCAGTTTCGACAGCATAATTAACAAAATCGTCGGAAAGTATTAGATATTTTTTTACAGCCTCCATATATAATTCCTTTCACCTGTATATTATTCCGATACATAATTCTTTTTTGCTTTTTGTCAAATTAATACTTCCAGCCGAAATTGCTATCGAGACTGTGTCCAAAATCTTTCGCTCCGGAACGAGTATAAAATCAGCGTATATAATTGTTTAAAATGATCAAGTTGTGTAGAACTCGCTGCTGTAGTACTCGGCGGCGGCGCTCCGGGGGCGAGTCGGGGACACCCTTGTCCCCCGAGGAGGGCCAGACCGTGAGGGATGGCCCTGGGTCAGCTGGGGTGCGAGGGATATGTCGAAGACAACCTCACCTCCGGCCTAGCACCACGGTTCGAGTCCGACATAACCTCCCCTTCCGGCGCCGGCAGGGAAGGTATCCGAGGGGATTTCCGCAAGAAAAAAAGAAAAAGAAAAAAAAGCTGTATTTCCAAGCGAGTACAATATGGGGTCGGCAGCACGTGTGTAACTCATCTGGTGTTGCATACTAACCACTATCCATCAGGTGGGCCGTGTGCTTGTCTGTCACATGCAATATAAAAAATAAAATAAAAATCCACTAGTTGCATATTATTCATTAACGATTTCTTTTTTAATCTTATAACGAAGATATAGGCATAGGCACAACTTTGTACAACTACTACTTGAATGCCTGTCATGTATTTTAAAATTTAGTATATGTATGATTCGATTCTATATAATACACGTATGATAGATGAGCAGACGACGTATATATAAAATTTCTTGTTTACAGAAACTGTGAAGTCAACACAATTTTTATGGCCAATGTCGGAGCCTATGCCTAACAATGTAGCATCAACTCCAGTTCGTTATATGGGCCACTATGGCAGCTTAGTGGGATTGACAACTTGGAAGAGTGGCAACACCGCTCGGACGGTCAGCGGTTGGCAACCTCTGCAGTTAGCAACACAGATCGTACCTGCCACGCTTGCAGTGTTACCAGCTAATATGGTAAGCTAGAAGCTAACACTGTTTAGTAACTGTATATCGGTTTTCAACCAGCATTCTTTAATTTAGGAACTGGTAAACCTTTGAGAATGCTGTAAGGCGAAACCAGTCAGGTGTAACAGAATAAATACAGTGGAAAAGGTACAAGTGTTCTCAATATGTGTGCAATGAATTCCATCAAGTGCCATCAATCAACAGTATACATAATAACTGGACATCGCTATACACCTTTTGGCATTTATTAAGTCATATATATAAATAAATAAAATAAATAAATAATAAAAATATAGCCACATCTGGATATATCTTCTTTTCGTGCAAAAATCCCCTTGTACCCAAACCGCACGAAAAAAAGTCGGGTATGGCGGGCTCGTACCGACTGAAATAGCACTCTGTCATCGTGAAATTGTCCCTCGTTTAGCTCGGGGACATATATCTTGGACCTAAAATGAGCTCAAAATGTGATCTATGCTCGCATTACACGTTTCTTGGGTGTCTTTTGAGGATAGCACGGGGTGCTACGGCGGTGGACGAATTGAAATTCACCAACCAGGGCCTCGTTTGTCTCGCGATTTAGGTACAAAATACGTGTCCCGGGGTCCGTTGTACTGGATCACTATTTAGTGTATACAATAGGGAAATTTGTGCACATTACCACCTACCGTATTAATGTATTGTTATTTAGCTATGGAGGCTTGTTGTTAGCAATACATTGTTGTTACTAAAATATGTAATTAGTCTGTAAGCCTTCTTCAAAATTAAATAAATAAAATACCCCGGCCGCCCTAGTGCTATCTCTGGTCCATTAACTATTTTACTCTATTGTTTTCAGCTATCGCCAGCGTGGGCAGTCATATTCTACTTCATACTGATAATGTTTGGCATAGCACAACAACTTGCTATTTGGCACTGTGTAATCACTGGTATTATGGCCATCAATGCGGAGGCGCTCAAAATTTGGGAGACAACTATAACATTTCTTAGCTGTGTTTTTGGGTTGGCCATGGGCTTACTACTTAGTACTGATGTAAGTAAATACATTTTCTTTTGATTGTAATTATAAAACTAGACAGAAATATTGTTTATGGCATATATTTTTACTTTTTAAAATCAACATTATTATCCCTCTCCCCTTATACCAAATTTATTTGGGGTTAGGGTCAGATCCAGGGGTTCACACTCGTGCTGCCGACCTCGTTGAAACCTAATGCCCTACTTCTTATAATAATCCCCACGGATAACACCGTCCATCAACATCCTATAAGGGTTCCGTTTTTTCCTCTTGAGGTACCCTAAAAAAACATGACTTCTTTTTTTTAACACGCTTTTATTAGCTTCACTTGTAACTATGTATGTAAGAGAAACTTGGAATCTTAATTTGACCCACTTCCCAGTCTTCGATTAGGATGAAATTTTGCACACGTTCGGAGTTCTGATGACAATACATAATATAATAATAATCCCCACGGATAACACCGTCCATCAACATCCTATAAGGGTTCCGTTTTTTCCTCTTGAGGTACCCTAAAAAAACATGACTTCTTTTTTTTAACACGCTTTTATTAGCTTCAATTGTAACTATGTATGTAAGAGAAACTTGGAATCTTAATTTGACCCACTTTCCAGTCTTTGATTAGGATGAAATTTTGCACACGCTCCGAGTTCTGATGACAATACATGACTAGTTAAGAAACGTCATTACAAATCCAATATGGCGGCCTCCCCAAGATGGCGGACTGGCTGTTTGAAATCCACCCCCATGATATGGGTATATAATGAAAGGGTTTGCTGTCAGGAATACGAAATAGTCGCTTCCTATAGGGAGCTGCTGGAGACACTGGAGCGGGACCCATGGGGGCGGCCTTACTGCTTGGTAAGAGGAAAGCTGCGCCCCCGGGCCCCACCGCTAACCCAGGTTCTCGAGCCGGCTCTGCTTGGAGGAGTGGTGGAATCCCTGTTCCCGGTGCGAGCGGAACACGTTCCGCCGCAGATGACTCCGCCACCTCGGTCGCCTGTTGCGCCCGGCGTGGTTATTGACGACGACGTGCCCGAGGTCACTTGGGTAGAACTAGAGCTGGCGGTGCGACGGCTTAGAGCCAAGAAGAACACCGCCCCGGGACCCGACGGCATTCCAGGCCGTGCGTGGGTCCTAGCTCTAGGGGAAGACGGTCTCGAACCCCGACTGCGAGGGTTCCTCAGCGCATGCTTGGAGCGGGGCCAGTTTCCGAAGATGTGGAAGACGGGGAAACTGGTCCTCATCCGCAAGAACGGACGCCCGGCGGACGAGCCGTCTGGGTACCGGCCCATAGTGTTGCTCGACGAGGTGGGCAAGCTCTTCGAAAGAGTCATTGCCAAGCGCCTCGTCGAACACCTCTCTAGAGTGGGGCCGGACCTAGCGGACACCCAGTACGGCTTCCGCCGGTGGCGTTCCACTGTGGATGCCATCATGCGCGTGAGGACTCTGGCGGAGGATGCGGTCGCCCGGGGCGAGGTGATGTTGGCGGTGTCCTTGGACATCTCCAACGCGTTCAACACCTTGCCCTGGAGTTGCATCAGGGAGGCGCTCGTGTACCACGACGTGCCTCTCTACCTCCGCCGCATAGTCGGGGCGTACCTGACGGAGAGAGCCGTCATCTACCCAAGTGCGACCGGCGTCGGTAGGCGTGAGATGTCGTGCGGTGTCCCACAGGGATCGGTCCTGGGGCCGCTCCTGTGGAACATCGGATACGACTGGGTGCTTCGCGGTGAGCTCGCGTTCGGTGCCACCGTCACGTGCTACGCGGACGACACGCTAGTGACGGTGAGTGGCGCTACACACCGCGAGGCGACCCAGAGGGCCACGACCGCTGTTGCTCAAGTCGTGGATCGGATCCGGCAGCTGGGTCTCGAGGTGGCTCTGCACAAATCCGAGGCCTTGTTCTTTCATGGCCCTCGGCGCAGGCCACCCCCGGGATCCAGCCTGATAGTAGGAGGTACTCCCATCGACATCAAGCCCCGGTTGAAATACCTGGGGCTCGTTCTCGACGGTCGGTGGGACTTCGGAGAGCACTTCCGAAGTCTGCGCTCCAAACTGTTGGTGACAGCTAACGCGCTGGTGCGGCTGCTGCCCAACTTGAGGGGCCCGGAGGACTCCTGCAGGAGACTCTACGCGGGTGTCGTGCGGTCCATGGCCCTATACGGGTGTCCCGTGTGGGCGGACACCCTGGAGACCAGATTCCTGCCCCTGTTGCGTGCGCCGCAGCAGAGGATGGCCTCCAGGGCAATTAGGGGATACCGCACGATATCCTTTGAAGCGGCGAGTCTCCTAGCCGGATCGCCACCGTGGATCCTGGAAGCGAGATCCCTTGCGGCACTCTATCGTTTCCGTAAGGAGGCGCGGGAGCGGGGATACGATCCCGAGCCCGAAGACATTCGGGCCGAGAGATCCCGGCTCCACAGGATCATGGTGGCGGAGTGGGAGCGACGACTTGAGCAACCACGCGCAGGGCATGCCGTCATAGAGGCGGTAAGGCCCATCATGGGGGAATGGCTAGAGAGGCCACATGGCAGCCTCTCGTATCGACTGACGCAGATTATCACCGGGCACGGGTGCTTTGGGCGGTATCTGCGTCGGATCGAAAAGGAGCCAACGTCCGAGTGCCATCATTGCGACGCGAGCGAGGACACAGAGCTGCACACGCTCACCGAGTGTCCGGCATGGGCCGGACAGAGGCGAGAACTAGTGGCGGCCCTGGGAGTGAGAGTTCTTACCCTCGCCTCCCTGCTCACAGCAATGGTCCGCTGTGCGGACGCGTGGGCGGCCGGCGTCTCCTTCAGCGAGCAGGTAATGGTCGTGAAGGAGACGGCGGAACGGGAGAGGCAGCGCGAACGAGCGAGACTCGCGAACCGCGCTGCCCGCGCGCACAGGCAACTCGGGCGTCGGAGGGCACTGACTGACCTCCGTCCCCCATGAGCGCGGGCCTGGGGGTGACGGGTGAAGCCGCCTGTCACCCCAGCAGAAGCAGGCCACAGCGACGGCGCGCTGAGAAGCGCGCCTCCCCATTCCGGGGGCGAGTCGGGGACACCGTTGTCCCCCCTCCCGAGGAGGGCTAAACCATAAGTGATGGCCCTGGGTCCGCCGGGGTGCGAGGGATATGTCGATGACAACCTCACCTCCGGCCTAGCACCACGACCCACAGTCGGCGTGCGGTTTTAGTCGGTTCGAGTCCGACATAACCTCCCCTTCCGGCTCCGGCAGGGGGGTATCCGAGGGGATTTCCGCACGGAAAAAAAAAAAAAAAGGAATACGAAATAGTCACGTGACTTAAATCCAATATGGCGGACGTCCAAGATGGCGGACAGGCTATTTGAAATGTACCCCCCATGATATGGATATCAAATGTAAGGGTTGAAAGCGTGTTTTTTAGTTTTTTAATTATTTTCAGGCCGGCATCCGAATAGTCCATTTCATAGACTACGTGTGGGTGGGTTCGTGGTGGCAGTGCGTGGTCCAAATAGTGTTGACTGTCGGCGTGTTTGTCGTGCGAGGTCGCCCGTACTCGCCCGACGTGGTTGTAGGGGCGCTGTACTCGTCTGGGAATCGCCTTTCTGCTACGTTGGCAGCAATACTTAGTTTTACCTGGACTGTTGTGTTGCCGGTGTTATTATGTGTAAGTATGAACAAAATACTTACTCTATCATTCTTATTATATCCTACTTCCTACTAATAAGGAAGTTTGTGAGTGCTTGTATGTATGATTGGATGTTTGTTAATTAAACAAGCTCTAACGGCTAAACGAAACTTTGAAATTTAGTACAGGAATAGATTAGTCTGGATAACATATAATTAGGTCAGGTAAATTTAATATTCTGTACTTGAGTTTTAACATATTTATTTTTAAAGCAATTAGTATGCTAATTATTCAAATCTATTAAGATTAGAAACAGTGAAATGCTCAGACGGGACTTGACCCCGCTACCACTCCCTTACAGGATTTGATCCTAGCTCTGACCACTGAGCTACCGAGCCTCGCACAGTCGCGCCCTAATGTTTGTATAGGAGACTTTGGAATGATCAAGGTTTGGCTCGCTAAGGGATTGGTCGCGGGTTCAAGTCTCGTCTGAGACTTTCAATTTTCCAATCTATATCGAATATATTTATTGTTTATTCATCTAAGCGCCAGACTTCTTTAAAAAGCCTACCAATTTCAACGGAATTGTATTTTTTTTTTGGTATTTCAGGCAATATGCGTTATGGATTTCCGAGTTGGGCAGCAGCGTCACTTGTATAGTTGGAGAAAACCAGCTGGGTATGTAACTTTTTCATTCGAATATATATCAATTAGATCGAAGGCATTATAAAGAAAGGACATGTCAAGTGTACCTGACACTGGCGAGCATATATGAAAATAGTTATGAAAGTAGAAGGAGCGAAACATGTATGGTCTCTGCCTGCAACCACCTATGCAGGTTCAAACTCCATTCAATATACCACTGACATGATCCTGCTCTTGATATAAGCAATTAGTTAGTAGGTTAGCAAAAATATTAATTACGTCTAGCCAGTGTAGCCAATGTCATATGTAGTGAACTAGTAAGTAAAGTCATCGAAGCGAGAGAACAAGGTAAGCAAAGTTTCAGTGGTTCCAACATTTTTATTTGAAAGTATTACGTGTCATTTCAAACTCACTCCAGATAGGAATGAAATTTTAATTAATATATATATAAATATTATTTAACATTTCACCACTTTATATTTCAAACAATAATTCACATTCACCCTTGTTACGCTACGAACAATAAATTACTATCTACTTAAAAACAATTTGTTCGAATGCCTACCTATAAATAAGAACTCCCCGTTTCAAATATTCCCCTTCGCTTAGTCACTTAACTTACTTAATAAGTTAAGCCTATTTCTCCAATGATAAACCCTTTAAGTTATACTTACTTAATGAATATTTTGTTTGGTACTGGTGTCTTGTTGACAAACTTAAACCTACTTAATGTTAAAACTTAGTAAATTACATTAAAATACGGCCATTTAAATAATAATAATTTATATTTTAATACAAAATTCTAAATTAATTAACTAAATTAGATTCCCTGTGATCCCTATTAAAAATACATGATAGATAGATATAAGTATACATTAACAAATCGCAAATATAAATTCTCAAATAAACAATAACAAATACAAAATAAAAAAATGACTTATATGGATACTAGATAGGCTGCTTAGAACAAAAATTGTGTGATACAATCCCTGAGAGAAGAGAATGAAATTGAATTAGCAGAAACTAAATATAAGAATAGTTAGTATAGTTAGTATCCAAAAGAAGGAGTTTTATAATATATTCGACGTAAGACTAGAATTCATCGATATGTATGTCCTTCGATTTCTCTATCACTTGTGAACCAATTTTGAAAATTCTATTTTGAATTGTATGACAGTTTTACAAATTGTGCATCGTTTACAATGTTTCGCGATACCATTTTTTTTTTATTTTGTACAGTCTAATGTCTAATAGAGTATACATAAAAGTCAATTCAATAATAATTTTAACTTATACTTCGACTTCCCTTTGCGTCTCCACAATTCTAGTGACAATGTTCTCTGTAGCCTTACCCTTCTGTTCTTCACCTTCAGCTAGAACCCTATTAATGATATTAGCACAATCCTTATTCTCAATGATACTAACATGGTTGCCTTCTAAGAAATGCATTATTACTTCATTTGTTGTATATTTATCAAGACCATAGTTCTCTTCTACCACAACGAAAGGAGATGCTCATAAGATGGCGGAACTGACAATTTAGAACCGCTGTGCTGACAGCTTTCCTGTACTACGAAACACGCAACGACAGCTGTCACTCAGCCATTATCGCGTACGTGTGACATGTGCGATAAGGACAGAGAAAGTAATTGCTAGTTATCGCAACAACTCAGTAATGGTCGCTTTTTTACCTTTTTTCTCTCGTCTCGTTGGCTTTACTTTAGTAAGTAGTCATTCTGAAAAAAAAAAAGTACGTCCACACGACGCGTTATATCAACGTAACGATACAGGGCGTAGCGTCGTCGTCTCAACGTAAAAAATAGTACAGTTAGTGCTCCCAATTCTGTCGTTACATCTCTAAAAAAATCTAATTGCATCTCTTTCTTTCATGATCAGATAAAAAAGGACACATGATTTTATTTAAGACCTGTCAAATTAGACAGCGCCTTGTTGGTGGTGGAGTACGTTAAGTCGCATGTTCGTAGATGTCGACTAAAATTGAAGGGTACCGTCAAGGCGTCGACTTTATTTGACAGGTGTTCACTAAAATAAATCATCTGTCCTTTTCTATCTGATAATGAAAGAAACAGATGCAATTAGAAAATTTTAGAGAATTTTAAGTTTAGAGATGTAACAACAGAATTAGTAGCAGTATCAAATCTGTCTGGACTGGCAGGCCATTTTTGAGCACCCTGTCACTAGTGTCTGATGCTGACTCTACAACGTGACGAGGACGTGACGACACAAAACGTTATTCTTTATTTGAATGGTAACTGTGTGGTGAGCAGCTACTGGCCGGTGTGGAGCCGCCAGCTGGCGGTGCTGCTGCAGCAGGGCGCGCTGCTGCTGGTGCCGCTGGCCGCCTTCGTGCAGACGTGGCGCTACATGAGCAAGGGGCCGCCCGACATCTTGGACGTGAGTTTACATACCACTTAATAAAATTTTAAATTGAACTGAAAAATTGCTTAATAAAAAAAGGTTATTATAAATTAGACGAATATGATAAAGTTGCATGGTCATCCTAATTTCATCTCTTGATCGCACTGTATAAATTTGTTATTAATAAATCCATATTTAAAAAAAAAGACGGATAATTGAGTTCACTGAGTTTCTTGCTGGAATCTTCTCAGTAGAACCAACCTACCGAACTAGCGAAAGAATCATTTTCCAAGGTTTATTTCTTCTGTGATTGACATTAAAAATTCTGACGTTCATAAATGCTCTTTTTTCATTTATTCAGTTTGTGCCTAAACTGAATAAATGAAATTGATTCTTTGATTGACTACACTTAAGCGGCATTTAGGCGGCGCGAGTTTCACGCCTCGAAGATATAATTCTCGAAAGGGCAGAAATAAGTTGCTTCGTCTAAACATTCGCAAAAACAATACCGCTTGTCCACGCCTGGAGAGAATTACCTCACATAGTTATTTATGCCTGTTCGGGACTTCACGCGATAATTTTTTTCACTTTTGCCGACGTTTCGGATGCAGCAAATTTTTATGACGTGAAGTCCCAAACAGGCATAAATAACCAGGAGTTTATACCGCGATAGCTTAAAAATAACCTCACATAGTGTCCGTCTAAACAGAATTTTAAAGCAATAATCCTATTATGACATAAGGCGATGCGTCTTTTGCCAATTTCGTATGATATATAATCGTATTCGAGAATTGATATGATAATCGTAGGGTGATTATTGTTAGCGATAGTTGTATACGATTATCGAACAGAAACGTGCGATAAACTTGCACCGTCTATATGACGCCTTATCTTTGCATAGAAGTCAGGTTAAAGCACTCTGACTTTCCGCAGTTAACATAACAGACAGTTCTATTCACTATAGAGAGTTACGTTAGTATAGTTTATCCAGTCATAACTTTTCAAACCTAAATTCTTTTCATCTATCGATGTAACACCGATGTATTGTTCATTTACTGCTGCAAGGACTATGTTATCGATGATGGGCTTGAAGAATTGGTGAGCATTTTTCATTTTTAGTTCAACGAAGAATAAAATCCTTTCGTGGTGCCTCGTTTTTTTTATACAGGACACGTCAATTTGACTTCACCTCGCCTGAGGTTAAGCTAAAGGCAAAGTCTCGGAAAGAGGGTCACCATCGTAAACCTGTACCATGTTAACAGTGGTGGCACTCAGCTTGACGGCCTCATTAGATGCCTTTTCACGCCCCGCTTAAAGGACCCGGGACTGTAGGAAGAAGGAAACACGTGAGCTGGCAGGGAGTTCCAGGTGTGGTGCGGCATAGGAATGAGTCACTGAAACGCTTGGTTCTAGCAGGTATACTCTGCACCGGATATGGATCCTATCCAGGGCCTTTTTTTTTTTATAACCGTGGGGGAAAATCCTTCATGGATGTTATGCCGGACTCCTACCGACTAAAAACCCCCACGGTAACGCCCAGAAGCCTATGGATGGAAGCCCCGGGTAAGCCCTCGGAAGGATGTCCCAGGACTCCCATCAGACCTACGGCTACAATTGCGGCCTCGCCTTGGGGGTGGTTCGGGTGCTATCCCGCGTCTATGGGGGGGGGGTGAATCCCTCACTGCTTCTGTAAAGACGGTGAGCAACTCACCGTCCTCAGGCCCCCGGTCATGGAGGCCGATGGTCTTCGGCGAAGACACGTCGGCGGCGCCCAAGCCGCCGACTGCGGAACTCGGTTGGGAGAGTTTTCTCCCGCTCTCGCCCCGCCGCCTCTTTCACGAGCATGATCTGCTCACAGAAAGAGGCGGCGCAGTCCCACTTACTCCCGCTGGAGACCATGGCTCGCACCATGGTATCGAGCGAGAGAGTGCCCACGCCCAGACCACCACGAGGACCTGGCGCTGTTGCTGTGTCGTCGCTGCGTCCTCGCAGTGCTGACACTCGGCCGTGGTTTCCCGGTGTCTTCGCCACAGATACCTACCGAAGCTACCATGCCCGGTAAGTATCTGTGACAACCGGTAGGAGAGAGCACCGTGTCTCCTCTCCAGCCACTCGTCCATGACCGGTCTGACGGCCGCAATTGTGGCGAATCCCCCCTTTGGTTGCTCAAGTCGCACCTTCCATGTCTCCACGGTTTCCTGGTAGAGCTGGGACCGCTGGGCCTCGATTTCTTGGATTTTGGGACCAAACATCGGAAGTGATGTCCGAAGTTCCACCGGCCATCGAGTACGAGCCCCAGATACTTCATCGAGGGCTCGATGCCGATGCTGACGCCCCCTACCTGTAGACTGGATCCCGCAGGTGGCCCCATCCGAGGTCCGTGGAAGCACAGAGCCTCGGACTTGTGAAGGGCGACCTCGAGGCCCAGCCGCCGAATCCGTCCCACGACTTGAGCAACCCCTGCCGTGGCCTTTAGTGCTGCGTCTCGGTGCGTTGCTCCCCGCGCCGTAACGAGGGTGTCATCGGCGTAACACGTTACGGTGACCCCTCTGAGCAACGGACCACGCAGCACCCAATCGTAGCCGATGTTCCACAGGAGTGGCCCTAATACCGATCCCTGTGGAACACCGCACGACACATCCCGCCGACCCGGCCCTAGCCAACTCGGGTAAGTAATGGCCCTCTCTGAGAGGCCTATCCAGGGCCTAGTTTTTATCGCGACTTGAGATCAAGATATATGCCGGGAACTATACTCTCATTAGTACACTTCACATATTGATATTACAATTAGCAAACTGTCGCCAGTGAGGACTGATTAGACGATTATCGCTTAGAATGGTGGTGTGGTTGTAGAATGTACACTGTTACACGATGCTTCCCTAGTATGAAACAGTTACTTGTGTTTTGACAATGATTTCAATGAATATCCTGTATCCTCCGTCAGCTTTTAAGGTATTTTTGTTTTCTAAGTAAAGTTACATTTAATTTATGTGATCTGTGTTCTGTGATTTGATTAGCTGGATGTCTGTATGGAAGTCCCTTAATTGTCTACGTACACAGGTTGGTTGGTCTAGACAAAATCTATGTAGGTCGGGAATGCGAGACCCGGGCTAAATTGCATGTGACTGCGGTGCCCTCGTGCAGTCCATGGCGAATTTGGTCTCATGTCCCTTATATCCTACTTCATGTACTCAAGACGACCTAAATAAAGCCACTGACAGCACGATTAAGATGGCAGAATTTTACTCCCGAATAGTGTAGTATATATAAGTGAATCGTTGACACGAAAAGAAGAAGAAGAAGCTAATTAATTAATGAATTTTATAGCGAAGGTCTAAATAGTACTAATTTTGAATTTGTTTTATATGATTACGTTTAGTTAAGTATCTAACCGAGCGGAGTATAGAGAATTATACAGCTGATATAATACATACAATAATTTGCAGCGCGTCCAGAACTTGTACCGTCCGCGTATGGGTGAAGGGGGTCCCCGTGGGGGGGATGCTCTCCCGCCGGTGGGGGGTGCTGGTAGTGCGGGGGTGGCACGAGCCGCTCTCCCCGACCCGCCGCCCAAGTACACGCCGCCGCCGTCCTACTCCACAGCTACGGGTGCCCGCCTACTGCACACTCTGCGACGTAGCTTCCGCACGCTCCGACGGTATGTTACTTTTTTTTTATAAAGAACACGTCAATTTGATTTCACCTCGCCTGATATTAAGCTAAAGGCAAAGTCTCGGAAAGAGGGTCACCATCGTAAACATGTACCATGTTAACAGTGGCGGCACTCAGCTTGACGGCCTCATCATATGCGTTTTCACGCCCCGCTTAAAGGACCCGGGACTGTAGGAAGAAGAAAATACGTCCTACTCGCTATTAGGGGAGACTCAAATATATTGTAACGTCTTTTATTGTTGAAAAAGGTATCATTTTATAAGAAATATAGAGGTGGTACGATTTAAAAGTTAGTACAATATACTCTACTCTCCCCTATAAACGTAACTATACAAATCCGCTATCGTGACCAAACATAGCCTATGTCTATTCCCAAGCTTTAATACTTTTGTGTGCCGAATTTCATTGTTTGTAAACGGTGGCCTATGAACGATTGCAACTCACGAAGTGTTACTGATTCTATTTACAGTTGGTAAATGGAAAAAAAATAGAAAAAAGGGCAGTACACAGCGTAGAATCATCATCATCTTCGCGTATTATGCATAAAAAAAGATGTTAGGTTGCATCGATTACTCTTTCTCTTCCTCGTATTCAACGTTTACGGGTGCGACTGATAGGAAAACCCTTATAGGAAAGCTTGCACCAAAATCTCGTCTATCAATCAGAAGCTGTGTCATCATGCAATTAAGGTTAACTTCGTCTCTGAACATATTGATGGAGCCACAGGAACACCACAAAACATCAATATTAAAAAAAATCGGTTGTATGTAAAGTCAGTTTTTTGACGATAGTTCAACGCGACAACAAAAGAAAATTTTAATTTTATTTGTTTGATATATATTTTGTATGGATATAGAAAAGGGGGTAAATGGAAATCACAATTGAATTGATCAAGTTACATTTATTTGTACGCATAACACGTTTTTTCGTGCTTGCAGCCGGCTCCATCAAATTATAAGACGTTGTCACGTCAAAAAAAAGGAAAAAGTGTGTTCTTCAGCAAATTTACCAGCTGTAAATTAAATAACTGAACACTAAATGCTATCTGTCAGTCACAATTATTTCTACCAACTGAAAGTTTTAATACATTTCCAGAATCACCACAACACGTACGGACCAGCCACCAGGCGAAGATACAGCGCAGTTGCCGATCACACTGAGCGAGTCAGTCGAACGTGACGCCTTAGTCGCCCTCGAACCACACCCGCCCGAATATAGTGGAGACTTCGACACACCAACTATAACTATTACAGATGAAGTAGATTCAAGAGTCACCACAAGACCTCGCTCATCAACTTCGCGAAATTCACTATCACTTACTCGAGATTATCTCCGGAGGTCATTTGTAAGGAAGAGTGATTCGGCGAAGAGTATTCGGTCGAGTTTACGTAGGAGTTTTAGGTACGGTGCAGCGCTCACCAGCAGCCACGAGCAGTTGGTGCGTGGTGCGGAGCCCATGTCAAGTACTGTTGCTATGACTGCTGTGCGAACACGCGATTAGGACTCGCACAGTCGCGCTTCTGTCATGTAACTTTAACATTGTTTGTGTCTCGGGACGTATATTTTGGATCTGTTAAGCAGTACACGTTTCTTTGAGGATAGGTCGGGGTTACGACGGTGGAAGGGTCTAGATACTCTAAATTCACCAAGCATAGATTATTACAAGACAATCCACGCGCGCCAAAGCCTCTTTTGTCTCGCAACTTAGGTCCAAGATGTGTGCCTCGAAGCATACTATTAGGTTTAGTAAAGGGGGCCACACCAAAGCAACAAATTCACAATTTCTACAGCAAATGCTTCTTGATATCTCTTTTCAGTGAGCATTGTTGTTGGCGATTTGTTGTGTGCGCAGCTAATGCTGCTTTGGTGTGTGGCTCCCCTAAGCCGTATAAAGCAAACTTCTATATATACTAGACAAACTGTTAAGAACAATATTATTCACGGTTCAATGTGAAGAGGGATGGGGAGTTCACCATTTATTAAGAGTGTTTTCAGATTATCCGATATCGGTGTTGGACAGCGATAGCCGACAGCCTGTTGATAGCAGTCACCATGTGCTGTTGGCTCTGATATCCGATATCGGATATCGGGCCGGATGAAACAAAAGACCGATACATATTTCATACATTTTACTTCCTCCGATTTCGAATCGGCGTCCGACACTGATATCGGATCAGATAATCTGAAAACGCTCTAAGAGTAACTTGCTTTCTAAGGTCATCTATATGCAAAACTACAAATAGTTAGTGATTATTTTGTGGTTTTAATAAGCGAATATATTTATTTGTTCTGTACTGTCGGTCTAGTATACACATAGGAGTAATTGTTTTATGGCTATCTCTACATCACATGAATCAGTTTATAAAAACTGTTAGTCAAAGTTGTAAGACTATTGGCGAAGTATTATTAATGTGATCTTATTAAGTTTAATCATTCCGGTTTGATTCATTATAAATCAACGAAATATTTAACAATTATTTTGGCTGCGAGGAAGAATAGATATTTTTTGGCAGAAGTATTACAGGAATGAAGTATATACCGTAATAGTGTAACCTACTAAATATTTAGAAGAGCATAATTCAGTAGAGTTCAAATAACAATAGCGATACGTACGTAACATATTCATTCCCGTAACCAATACATAGATACTTATGTAATAAATATGTTTTAATAGTTTTTGTTATATTCAGTCGTACGTATATACGACAGTAGGTGAATTCTCGTAATATGAGTCTACAAAATTCAGTCTCAAAATGTCCTAAAACGGTATTCTCGAAACCTAATTTTGCATCACGTTGTGATAGTTTTTGACGTTTGATTACATCGAGATTGATGAATGAATGAATGATAATTTATTCGCACTCATTCGTTCATCAAACTTATATTACGAGAATGAGCCCTCAGATATGAGAATATATACAGCTTGTTCGATGTTCGATCTGCGCCCCATCAATTTATTATCGAGCAAGGGGCGAATGTTTATTCTGTTCGACCGCAGATGGTTAAAGTTTTATTTAATAGTTTTAATTACCTTGTTAGTACTTAATCGAATGTAGCATAATAGAAGAGGAATCTCAGTTAATTCACTATTTTTTTAAACATTGTTTATCCTTTATTTTGTGTAAGCACAATAAATGAGCCATTTAGCTAGATGATACTAATAAGTACTAGTATAGAAGTATGAAACTTACTTCGTGATAAGTAAATTGATAACATTCAGAGCTTAGAAGAAATGTGTTTAACATTTGTAAAATGTGGTAACGTTTGTTAGCGGTTATTTTTAAAAGACAATGTGAATCGTTCAGACTAGAAATGTGTTCCGTGTTAAATTATTATGAGCGTGTTTTTCTAAATTATGGAATGGAGTTAGTAATGAATGTTTAGTGTTATGTTCTTTAGAGTGATTAGCTGTCATCGGCGGCATCTAGAGGTTATCGTGTGAAAACCCCATTTTTTATTAAAAAGTCTATTTTAAAATTAATAATGACAAGGTTGCAATTTTTTATATCCCATTTTATGGAGTTAGATGAAATCGTTACTTGTAAGAAAGAAATATTGGGGTTGTGTTTATATGTATAACGTATAAAAGATACAACACATCGGAAATACATATATTATTTCCTATTTGATACTACAATTCTAGAAACTTCTAGAATTTTAAAACTGTAATACGTAATTCACATTTATTGTTAAGTTTCAAGAATATCGAAATGTAATAAAAAGCTTTAACTAAAGATACAATTTGAAAGCTTGTCAAAGAATTGAAATCATACGTTTTACGTTATTATAATAGAAATTATTTGTTTGTTTGATCACAATTTAAAATCGACCCCGAGACTTTACCCTACCGCGTCGTTACTATTCTCGCTTACTTGAAGAAATGCATACCTACGCTCACGCCTATTTCCCTCCGGGGAAGGCAAAGACCACAATAAAATTAATAATAATGTCTTTTTTTGTGATATTTCCGATGTCGATAGTAAAAGACTGGCCTGGGTATTTACCATATTTTTGAAAGATTTTTTTGGGTGTGAATGACCATGTCAATCTCAAATCATTATTTCCGATGTGTTGGATGATAACAGTTCACGTATTCGGGCACTAGGGTAGTTGACTACATACGTAAACTTACAAACTTATGTGTTGTACAGTAATTATTAAAGTGTACAGTAAATTATAAACACCAGAATATCTACTCGATGAATAGGACTTGCATGTAATTCAAATTCTTTACTACGTTCTGTCTCACAGACCACAGACATAGTCTGTCCTTCTTAGACATCTCGATCTTCTATCAATCAGTTAGCCTATTGCAGCTGCTATTGCTTCTTCCTTCTCGCATTGCTTCCGAACCTCCACCTTCCGCATTCAGTCTGCCCAGCCACTTTTCTCAGTTCGTAAGTCCATCTCGATCTTATATAAATATTTTTTTAGATACTTTAACTTTGGCCGAATTAAACTATTCTATTGCTTATATGAACTTGTAAAACATACTTGGTGCTAACTTTTTCTGACATTATAAATAAAAACATCTGTCAGAACGAGACTTGATCTAATTAACAAACACTCAAACGTTCAAAGCAACTAAGCCAACCTGGGGTTTATAAAAAAAACTACTTAACTATGATGTATTTTCGACTGGTACACTACTAGAGTGCTCGCACGATAAGATCAGTCTGCGCGCGATTGGTGGCCCTGGCGCATACAATGTTGTTGTAGTTTTTTGTAAATTGTTGTGTTAGCAACTTGCATTTCTTTTCCTTAATCTGATTATTATTCCAATTGAAATTCTAAAATCACTTATTCCATAAAAAATATTGTCATTATTTTTTCCCCTACCGTGCAGTGCGTGACATAGCAACTACTGAGAAACACTGCCCAGGAAACTCGGTAGACATCCTTTATTAACGTATACGTTATATACCCAATGTTCGAAGACAGTAGATTATAAAATAATAGTTCTGATTTCTTCCGCGCGCAGAGTTATCTTGCAAGCACTCTAAATTGTCTTATAGGTATTTTCATTATTGCATTGTATGTAAGAGCGTGATCTATACAAACAGAAACAGTCATTATTCAACTACTACATAAGTCAACTACCCTAATTAAATTAATAAAAACAATAATATTAAGTGAACAGTGTTGAATGTGTCAAGTACAATGAATTTAGTGCGTTAAGCGAACTAAATGTTCGATATTTTTAAGTGTTTTTACAGCTTTTTAGTTCCTTTTGTGCATTTATACGAAACCGGCTTCTCACTATTATAAGTGTTGTGATGTATACTTTCGTAAAATTCAAACGAATTAATTATTATTTTTATATAGAACTTAATCTTGAATTAATTAGGTAATTTATAAGGTGATCTTTTGTATACCTCAATTAGTAAAGAGTGAATGCTAATAGACGAATGACAATGGTTTCTCCTGTGCTGTGTAATTTATCAGTGCATGTAGTTGATCAGACCAATTAGCGTTAGAGTGTAAAATAACTAAGGGAATAATTTCACAATAATTAATATCGTTTTATTAGATGAGAGGTGTTGGTCTTTAACCTCCTTTAGACATGATCTATGCAAACCAGTCTGGTTTTTCTTCTACATATATATAATCACGCCTTTATCCCAGAAGGGTAAGGCAGAGGTTAATTAACGCCCACATTTCGGGCACTATGTTGACTCGAGCCTGTATCTGAGGCCGAGTCTGGGCTGTATATATCTGTCTGATGTTAAACAGTCCTATCCCTTAGTCGCCTTTTATTTTTCTGTTGAATCTCACTGAAAGTCAAACAAAAGTTGTCTTTTATTTCTCATCTAAAGCCTTCTGAATAAACTATAAGAATGTGTTCTCATTTTCTGGGTAGCTTTTTAATTATAAGGAGATAATAGAGATATTAGAGTCAAGGTTGTGAACGGAGGCTAATTATTTGGTAGCTCTTATTTAGTCATGTGACTTATTATTAGTGAATAGCTGGTTTCGTGCATTTTCAACGTAAATTCATATTTTTTAGTCTAGTCACACATGCTTCCTCCACCTTATAACAATGTAAATTCGTTCAAAAGCATCACAAAAATATATAATTTATGATTATTGCACGTTTTTATTGCACTTCTGTATTACTTTTTTATTTTTATTTTACGCGCTCCATTCATTCGAAATTGTTACAATGTTTTATGTATATTAGGTACCTAATTAAACATTTTTACACCACCTTGAATTAGTTTTATTATATTTTTTTTATTTTTAGTCACTTCACTACCCCACCGGATGTTAAGAAGCTGGATTATCGATCATCGGTCTATATTTATAGATGGCCTCGACCAAAACGAAGACATATAGATAGGGCATGATTCTGATTGTACCTTATCGTGCGACAAAAAAATACAAGTACCTATAAAGACAGTGTAGTGATTGGAGCGATAAATATTAAGGCCTATTCACGCTACACCGTGTTGCAAGGGAGCCGGTCCAGGATGCATTTCACTCTCATTTCCCACCGGGTGCCGTCTAGACCAGTCATTACCGAAAATCGGGCTGTTTCGCCTATTTCCGTGTATTTTTTTGGCCGGTGGTTGTAGGATGTGTATGCTGTATTGCTGTTCGCCTTTCATTTCGTTGATTGACTAATGACAGTAATGACGATCCTTCTGGGTGCTCGTCTCGGTCTGTGAGCCAGGAAAAAATACGCAAGCGAACGTTTATTCGCGTGTTATGCCCATTGCGTAGTAAAGTAAACCCTTTTTCCAAGATGTGGTCGTGGGACAACGGTTGTAACCCCGTAAACTTTTGATATCTAAAAAGGGAATGGCATCCTCTGAATATCATGCAAAACCAAAAAACGTGAGATTTTAATGGAGTAATGCATTAGCACCGGTTTGCTGGTGATTAGGTGATTATAAAGTCGTTTCAGAAAAAAAGAATTTCGCCACAGTTTCGATAGCAAAAGCATCTAGAAGTATTAATTTTGTGAAAAAAAAAAAATTTACAACCCCCATACATTTTTCCTTTCACCTGAACATTTTGCCCTTAGATTACAAAAACCTAGTGGTATGGGTAATGGACTGCTGAGACGAGGTCTCGGGTTCGATCCCAGGTTCACCATGGCACACACCAATGACTTTTCGATGCTTTTCGAAGTTATGTGTGTATTTATCGCGGGTTTATAAGTGCCCGGTTAATGGCAATAGGCTCGCCATCTATTGCATTGGGACCCAAACATAAACTGGCGAAATATGGGTGCTAGCACCTCTGCCTACCCCTTCGGGGAATACAGGCGTGAATTTATGTTATGTTATGTTATGTAATTTAAAAAAAAAATTTTTTTTTCGCCAAAGTAATATTTCCAGATGATTTTGCTATCGAAACTGAGCTCCAATTCTTTTTATCCAAAACGACTATAAAATAACCCATTATAGCTACTGAGTATAGGAGTATAGTAGATAAGACTGTATACCTAATTTGGACGTTCGCTAATCTAATAAAAAGTGGCCTTTACGTTCCATTGAAATAAACTAGTGTATTCAAGACACTGCAAAGCGCGCCTCGCTGAGTCGAGCATAATATTCGCGAATAGTGATTTTATTTATTTTAAGTGGGTAGGTATTTTAATTAGGAGCAGTGCTTATTTTTTCAAATAGGTATATTAAAATACCCTTGTGTTCAAATTTAACCTGTGGAAACTTCCGTTGAGTGTTTTTATTTTTATTATTACCTATTGGACTTAATTCACAGTTTCTATTCAAAGGTATGGCGTCTTCATCGTCTGCTAAAGTGTCGTTGAATGAGGTTGTGGTAGTGTCTGCGGTACGCACTCCTCTGGGATGCTTTAGAGGCAAGCTCTCACCACTTTCAGCTTCCGAACTCGGTGCCATTGCAATTAAGGCAGCTGTTGAAAAAGCTGGCATCGCTAAGGAGGCAATTAAAGAGGTAACTAGTGATGAACGAATGATCTTTACTAATTTTATAAATGCAAAAGTTGGACTATCTATCTGTCCGTTACACTTTTACACCTAAACCACTGGACCGATCTTGATGATTTGGTACATAGTTGGACGAGAGGTTGGATGACGACTTTACGCTACCTTTTATCGTGAAAAAAGGGGGTTGAAGGGGTTCAAACAAGGGATGAAAATTTGTAGGACAGTTCGTCATTTTTTAAGATGACCTTGCTGGATGTGGTACACCCATGGGTACACCATGGTACACAGATAAATTACTTAGAGCTTGGAAAAGGAAATAAACTATGTTTGGTCACGATAACTGATATTGACGCGGGCGAATTAGCTAGTTTAAAAAAAAGAATTAACAGCTACTAAGGCCCAGCGCACATCGGTGGAAGCGCGGCGGCGCGGCGCGCAGTTTAAAACAGATATTTAATATCAAGGATGAGTGTGCGCGCGGCGCAAGGAGCGACCGCGAGAGAATGCACGTGATTGTAATTTCGACCGTATATCAAGGTAATTAAGGTTTATATTAAATTGCTGTCTTAAACTGCGCGCCGCCGCGCTTCCACCGATGTGCGCTGGGCCTTAGTCATTAATAAAAAATAAATAAATATACAGCACCTCTGCGGATAATAACGGTCACTAAAATCGGCTAACTGATGAGCCCACCTTAATATATACAAGCACGAGTGCAACAGGACGTGCACTAATCACTAGAACTCTAATCAGTGAGTCGAGACGAGATCAAAGTATGATATCTTGATTTTTGTATTATAGTATACTAGCTTTTGCCCGCGGCTCCGCCCGCGTGGATGTTGGTTATCACGACCAAACATAGCCTATATGTCCTTTCTTATGGTCTAATCTACCCTTATACCAAATTTCATTAAAATTGGTTCAGTGGTTTAGGCGTGAAAGCGTAACATACAGACAGACAGACAGAGTTACTTTCGCATTTATAATATTAGTATGGATGTATACCTATCTGCACATTGCGAATCGCGATAGTATTGAGTGAGATAATATATCTGCTTCATTGTGATAAAAGGTCATATTTGGATACTTAGATATGCTACGTATGACATAATGATATCATGTGTTCTATAATATACCTATATAAAAGTGCCTCAATTTAAACGGTCCCATACTTAATGGTCATTATTATCTCTAGACCCAAACTAAGCGTTTAATATAGGTTCTAGAATACGGATAAAGCGTGATAATATTAGACTATATATAGTATAATATAGATAATACTTACATAATAATATGACTGTCAATTAGTAAAACAATTTTCAAAATAGTTTCAGTAGATCGGGCGATTAGGTATCCTAGATAAGTACATGCAAACCAACATACCTACCTAATTTTGTACTGAGCGGGAATCGAACCCGGAAATTCCGGCGACAGCCGACAGTCAGCTGTCACGTCAATCCTTAGAGTATCGTCAATCTTTGTTATTTTATGGAACTATTTTAAGAAATAATTATTTAGATGATACTTTATATGAAGAACTACTTAAAATAAAATTATAATTTATTTTCATAAATATTATGTACAAAGAAGTCTAATATTTCTTTTTTTTTTCATAGGTATACATGGGCAACACTTGCTCAGCCGGTGTTGGACAAGCTCCCGCCAGACAAGCTTGCATATTTGCAGGCCTCCCAGAAAGTACAATTTGTACAACAATCAATAAAGTATGTTCCTCCGGCATGAAAGCTGTTATGTGTGCAGCTCAAGGCTTACAAACCGGCGCTGAAGACGTTATTTTGGCTGGTGGAATGGAATCTCTTTCCAATGTACCGTTCTATTTTAATAGAGGTGATACTCCTTATGGTGGGGTACAACTAGTTGATGGTATTCTGCGTGACGGCTTCTTGGACTATTTTAATAATATTCATATGGGTGACTGCGCCGAAAATACAGCTAAAAAGTTAAACATCAGCAGAGAAGACCAGGATGATCATGCTATGACGAGCTACAAGAGAGCCGCAGCGGCGTACGCAGATGGCGTGTTTGCAGCTGAATTAGTACCAGTCTCAGTACCCCAAAAGAATGATGAGCCGATATTAGTCACAGAAGATGAAGAATATACAAAGGTTGATTTCGAAAAGTTGCCCAGGTTGCGTCCCGCCTTCCAAGATAAAAATGGCACAGTGACTGCCGGCAATGCTTCACCTCTGGGTGACGGAGCTGCGGCGTTGGTCTTGATGACCGCTGAGGCTGCGCGAAATTTAAATGTCACTCCCATTGCTCGTATTATTGACTTTGTAGATGCTGAGCGTGCTCCAATCGACTTCACTATTGCACCTGCAATTGCTATTCCCAAACTTTTAAACAAGGTTGGTATCCAGAAAGAAGACATCGCCTTGTGGGAGATCAATGAAGCCTTTAGTGCTGTAGCTGTAGCCAATCAGAGGCTATTGGATTTAAACCCTGAGAAGATTAATGTACATGGAGGATCTGTAAGTCTTACCAACCCGATAGGCATGACCGGTGCAAGAATTATTGTGCATTTAATACATGCCCTAAAAAAGGGAGAAAAAGGAGTGGCTTCCGTTTGTAACGGTGGCGGCGGTGCCTCAGCAATATTGATAGAAAGATTGTAGTGAAATTAAGTTTGGTTCGAGGTATAGTGTGGAGGGTAGGGGTAGAGCTCTACCCGCACCGCAGACAGCACAGGCAGACTTCTGTCTACCTGCAAACAGAAGTTTGCACTTACTAGCCAACCAAAAAAACTTAAGTATAATATCAGAAATGATTAACCACCCACGCAAGCCCATTGCGACCAGCGTAAATATTCTGACCACCAGCGACCACAAGATACTCTCATTCTCTGTCTGCAGGACATAGCTGATAACAGAGACTTATAATACACTACGTTTAATAGCAGAAACAGACCATGAGATCCACGCTTTGCGAATAAATGAGGGCGCCACTATCGATAATATTAGAAAAATACATACAACAAACTGTCAGCTAGTATGACCGAAAAAATTATGATACCAACTTATTTCTGAAATAAATAAATATACCTTACCATGACATATTTTTATTACAATAGGTTCTTCTCTCTACAACTTTATAATAATTCAACATCATCATAATCCTTGCGTTAGCCCCGGTCTCATCCGAAGCTTTCACCCTCGGAGTCTGGAAACCACGTTGTCCAGGCTTACCAAACTGCATGTTTGGCTATTTAATATTTTCCGTGAAGTGACTGCTATCCGACCTCCACAACCCACTGGCCATATTGAAATAGGTACAAGGCATTTAGGCCAGTTGTTTACTTTTTAGGACTCAAACTCCAGATTCCAAATAATAAATCGTCGAGGATGGTGCAAGTCCGCGTATATACCAGTAAAGGGTGTGCATCTGCAGTAGATTAAATTTTACAGGGGAAAATTTTTATATGTATCTATTGTCGCGCAGCAATGCGCGATTCGCCATTTAACAATCGGTATGTATCAACATTAGTAATGTCAATCTATATTTTATATTGTGGTAACACCACTCTCAGCTTTGACTAACTTTATGTTGGCACTGTGCTAGAAAAATGGCGGGAAATGTGGCTGCGATGCAGACAAGTATGAGAAGTGGGCAGAAAGGTTGTCGCAAGACAAGGTAGGAGCTACGAGCTTCTAGGAGGTCCAAGAAGACCCCAGGTGAGTGTCTACTTTGCAATATCTTTATGTCGACCTATAATTGCATGATAAGTGGAAAAATGAGAAGACTGTCGTAGCACGCCATTCTTTCCTTTACTGGTAGTCCAATCTTGCAGTGCACAGCACACTTGGTAGTCAAGGACATTGGACGGGAAGCCTGGAGCTCCCATATATTGGTAGTGTGATCCGGAAACACACTGGCACGGTCGACTGAGCTGGAGCAACCGTGGCGAGGCTATGGGGATGGTGGAGGCCTCCGGGGGGCCACAGGCCCCCTGTCCGGCTAAGTGACTAATATGCAAACATGATCAGAGTCACCAGGGATAAACCCTGTTTAGACCGGAGCAAGTCGACCGATGCCCAGCTAGGTAATAGAGGTGTATAGCCATAAGTAAACTGCAGTCAAATGACAGTCCTGAGATCCCTCTCTAGAGTACGTGGGAGTGCAACCACGGAGAGGTAACAAGAGTATGGCAAGACACTTGGTAAAACCAGCTAATGCATGTGAGTGGCACAGCCACACGAGAGAGGCTAGACCTCACCTTAATAAGTATAAATGCATAATATGTAGGTAATAATACGAGTGGAATAAAACTGGTCGACTCATCTTTCCACTCTCATGATAAATGTGTAATTATGTATCCTCATGTCGTCCGTACATTATGTGAAGCAAGCTTATAGTATTTCACATACTATAGGAGGGACGACATCTATAGCACAAATTTTACAGCAGATATGCTGTCTCTACCTACTATTACTTTAAGTACTGTAATCTATAGTGTAACAAATACAAATAGTAGCAGAATTGACCTTGACCGTCTGTGCCGATTTCTGTCATAATCATTTCAAATCATAAATTGTTGAACAAAACCACGACAATTAAGGAGACAGATTCTCGTAATAAAAAGATTTATATTTTAATATTAGGAGAGAAGGCAGCCATGTTTAGTACTCAGGTCTGCACGCGTTCTTTTGTACTATGCCCCTGTCCACGTTTTTGTGGGTCTATGTTAATTTATACACGGAATTTATATGAATGGCAACACTGAAACATTCATTTTTCAAAAATCTAAATATTCAAAAGCCCAACGTACTTTTTGATTGTTCTGTCTGTTTGCACATCTTTGATTTTGCTTTCTTTGAATGATTAAAATATTTATTTCATATGTATTTATGAAAGAAAGAACTTTTAATTTTATTTGGCAGTGTTTGATTGTGTAAGAGCAAGAGTGTAAACAGTGATTTCGTAAAAGTATGGCACAGTTTAACTACCTGAATGAAATAAATAACGTTGCCAAAACAATGGATGGCCCTTTATCACGAGGCCCACCTCAGAGATGGGCAAAAAAAACTGCAAATGAAAATATAAATCCTGGATTAAGTGCTTCGTTCAAGAACCATTCAAATGTGAACATAAGTGCATGCAATTTGTCCATGCAAAAGTTGTCGGTATCTGGTAACGTAAGTTGTAACAATAGTGTACTTTCAAGCAATAAAACACCAACGCGAAATGATAACAGAAAAGGAAAGAAGACACCTTCTAAGACAAAGTCGCCAGGTAGGTACATTATTGTTATAATATGTCTACATCGTTTGTACATGGGATGTTGAATCGATGAAAAAGTTCTACCGTATTCTTGCAGGTCGATCGACAACTCCTACACCCAACAAAGCCTCGAAGACTCCTAATAAAGCAGACAGGTTCATTCCATCGAGAAGTAACTCCAACTATGACTTGTGCCATTATATGGTAAGTAATAAGCATTTTTTTAGTACCATAATGATTAGGTTACTATTCTATCCTTGAAGTAGTACTTACTATAACACTGTACAGGACTTAAATATTCTTCTAAAGTATTACAGCATGTATGAAAGTAGAAGTAGCAGAAGATGTTCGTCAGGAAATGAAATCATATGGTCTCTGCCCATACCATTTAGAAAATGTACTTTATGACTATCATCATTCTCTGAGTCATTTTCCCCACTCACTTCTGGCTGGTTTTTTAGAATTACAGTGATGCAGTTGAACTTCAATATTTTCTGTGAAGTGACGTGACTGCCATATGACCTCCACAGTCATCTGGTGATATAGAATTTCTGGAGTTAAACCATTTTGACTTTTGCTAACTACCCGTAACAACTGCAGTGGTACTTTCTAATTGGGTATTTTCCTGTAGTTAAAATAAGTTATCTACCCAAGCTCATTAAATTAATAATTGTTATAGTTTTTATTTATTTTTAATCCACCCAACCTATAATAGTAAATGATTTGACTATGAAATTTTACGATGTTACTAAACATTACCTTATAACTTACTGTTTTGATGTTTAGCAAAAGTAACTAACTGGACCTAGTCAGTAGAATACACAATTGGTTGCATGGTGTATGACAAACTAGATCAAGCTAAGTATCAGTGGCGAGGGGTCCCTATATTAATAATAAATTGCCTGAATCAGTCCTTGGTATGCCTGACAATAAATTTAAAACCTTTGTGAAGACCACGTTATGTAAAAAAGCATACTGTAGGACAGATGATTACCTTAAAGACAAAAATTTCTGGCTTGAGCATGGTGCAGGCCCCTCCTAAATGTTTAAATAGGAACGCGAACTTCTTTATTCTTTATTTTTGTTAACTTAGGTTAATTATTTTATTATAAGTTTTTTTTATATACTTTAATTATCTTGACACGAGACATATGTACATTCGTCCATATTTAGTCTTAAGAACTTACTTTTTTGTAAAATGACGTCCATAAAATGCTACAGTGGAGTTTGTTGCGCCGTTTCTTCTCCACTGGTGCCTAGGAAGCGGTGGTAAACTTAGTTTTAAGCAGAATTTGACGTCAAAAAGCTGTAGTAGTGCTACACAATTTTGATTAAATACCTTAAGTTTGAGTTTATAACCTGATTCCTGCCGGCTTGCCCTACGAAAAGAACTATAGTAGAATTCTATACATTATGGCTATAAGAGGGAATATTTATTTTGGCACCTGCTTCCCTTTTGAAAATGTTCACCCTTCACCACTGCTAGGTATCAATTTCCATTGGCTTTCTTTTTAAAAATTATCAACCTTTGCCACTTCTGTACTTTGCGACTATAAATATGTGTGTTTAACTACAGCTTACCAACTTTTAATTGTGTGTACATTTAGATGAGCCGTGATGAAGACAAGAATGAAGAGATAGTCGCCCAAACTGCAGCTTCAGAGGCAATAGGCCGAGCTCTCACAGATACAGAACCTGGTCGTCTACTGCAGTATACTTGCAAAGCCCCTGCAGCTCCAGAAGGCTACCAGAACAGACTTAGAGTTGTGTATTCACAGGTATAATTTCAATAGCTTTTAATCTTCAATATGTATTTACTAATCTCATTATTGGTGTATGGGAAGTGTTCATTTTATATTTAATATTAAACTTGAAACAGATAAAAATACATACATTTCATTAGAACCACGGAGGACAGAATATGATTAAGTAACGGAGATGCCCAATTGATATTTGTCCTAATAAAAACGCGCGCCGAATGCGGGTGGGAAGAGAGACGCGCGGGGTGTCAAAAGTCGAAGGACTTCATAGGTATAACATTCCTACTGAATGAGTCCATTTGATGTTTGGATGGCACGCGACTCGATTGCCTTGCAACAACTCCGCTATCATTTCCTTCTCCATGATTAGAACTTAAACTGCATAAGCACATTCATATTATGTAATTATGTAATAAAAAATATACCTTTATGAAATTTTTATACATTTTCTTGATTTATGTTATGTTGAGTATGTATAAATTTGTATTATGTTCTTTCTCCTAGCAAATTCTTTTAATCACTATTATTAATAAACTATATGACACATATAACTTGGACCAATTATTGTACTAATTAATAATACTTGTAGGCCAAAGTTCCATCCTCGGTGAAGAATACAACACGATACATCCCACAGGCTCCGGATAGAATACTTGATGCACCAGATATTTTAGATGACTATTGTAAGTAGTTTTTGTTGTGTTGACAATTGTATTTGAAAATGAAAGTAATGAGTTCTTACCCAATGATTGCAAAACCACATGCTGGCACTACCTTAAAGTTCAGATATAGATGTTGAATGAAATCCAGGCCCTAAGTCCACCTTGCTTGCAAGGCAGTACATCTACTGATTGAATTTTTAATTTGAATGTTGCATTAGGGTTGTAGTATACCATTATAAAGACTTCTTTTTAAAAAATAAAGTATTTCTATTAAATATTTTATAAATAATACCAATTTCATGATTTAAAATATTATTTTATTACCACATTATTATAATATTACCATTCACCATAAATAAGTATGAGACCTAAAGAAGTATTTTAACTTAATAATAGACACTTTTCTTTCTGGTAATGTAATTAAATATTAAATTCTCTCCACCAGATCTTAACTTAGTTGACTGGAGTGCATCAAATATCCTAGCAGTGGCTTTGGGCAATTCAGTTTACCTATGGAATGCAGGAACGGGACAGATAGAACAACTGTGTACACTGGAAGGATCAGAAACTGTATGTTCAGTGCAGTGGGTACAAGGAGGTGGCTCGCATTTAGCTGTTGGAACATCGTCTGCAACTGTGGAGTTGTGGGATTGCGAAAAGATAAAAAGATTACGGGTAATTATTCCTATTTAATTTTTTTTAAAGGGATTTTAGAGGAACATTTTTAAGTCTATGATCAGACCTGATGTCCCTTATATTACATAGTTTTCATTCCTGTTCATCCTAAGACTCAAATCACACTGAAATGGTAGCGGCGCGCAGTGCAGTGGCGAGTTTCATTGTGATGTGATTTTAAATTTTATGTTCATTTTTGTAATACCTACATAGTATCGCTTGGGAAACTTGATAAGAGTCGCGAAGACGCGTGATTGATCGAGAAGCCGCGGGCAGCCGCTGGCAGTGTTTTGTCCCCCGCGCGAATTTAAACTGCGCATAGGAATAGCACGAATCAAGTTATGGTCGGACGCGACCAATCGCAAACCGTCGCGGGCGGCCTCAAGCAATCGCGCCGCTACCATTCAGTGTGATTTGAGCCTAAGATTGCTTGAAAATCTGCCCATTGGGTATTTAACTGTAACTTATTGGTGTACGATTATCCCCTGGGTCAGCCGAGGTGCGAGGATATGTGGATGACAACCTCACCTCCGGCCTAGCACCACGACCCACAGTCGGCGTGCGGATTTAGTCGGTTCGAGTCCGACATAACCTCCCTTTCCGGCTCCGGCGGGGGAAGTATCCGAGGGGCTTTCCGGCATCTATTGTGTCATGTTGTTTGTCGGGCAGGTGATGGACGGGCACTCGGGGCGCGTGGGCTCGCTGGCGTGGAACATGTACATCGTGAGCAGCGGCGCGCGCGACGGCAACATCGTGCACCACGACGTGCGCCAGAGGGACCACGCCGTCGCCACCATCCACGCGCACACGCAAGAGGTAACCACATTACCCACTGTACTCGTACTTGCTGCACACGACACAAAATGCAAATGTATTTTCTTCCAATTAGGCTTTAATTTCATCACAATCACACTAAAAACTCAGTACAAAGTGAGTCTTTAATGCTCTAGAGCAATAAAAATGTATGAAATTTAATTATTGCACAGTTTATTTTTTAATCGCACCAAAAGGTGCCAATCTCAATGGATTAGCTCTATTCAGCCAGCCGATATCAATACTTTTTTTTTTACGTACGTATTATTCGTTTCTATCCTACTTGTTCCAAATTTAAACTCTTAACCTTACGTTTAATAACTTTTAGTTTCAATAATTAAACTTCTATTTTGACTGTTTGATATGAGTTACTTTTATCTACTATTCCTATAGTAATAGTTGAAAGAAAAGCAGATTATGCACATCGCCTTAATTAATTTATATTGCCCTCGTGCCTGTTAGATTAGAGCCCTCGCTAATGCTCGGGCTCTAAATCAGGCACTCGGTGCAATAATAAATTACTTTGTGATCGATGCAATAATAAATTACTTTGTGCTCGATGCAATAATCTACTATTTCATCCCTTCTATTCGAAAAATGACACTTTACTGTCACTGTAGCGGGGCGCAAAATAGCTCTTTTCTGTTCAGAGCCAAGCAGCGGGCTGGCAATATGATTTGAATTTGGAACATTAACATTCATAGAAATTGAACGCAAATTGTACGGATTACTGGCTGGTACGTGCTGGCTGCATAGCTCGGGGTGACCTGTGCTAACTAAAAAAAAAACAAAGAGAGCCAATTACCTCTCTGTTCTTGTAATTAGTACATACCTATTTATGTTGTATTTTGCAAAATTATATGAGTTCTACGTCGAGTTATGAAAGTGATAATGCATTAACTCCTGAAACAATTATTATAGAAGCTAACAACGCCGTAAAATTTTTACCCACATATATATAACTCAGGAGCGAATTATTTTTCCTTCGGAGGGTGTAGTTTGAATCCCTTGCTGCGCTCAGGATTCTATGTAGCGCCCTCGCCTTAAAAATACTACTTCGCTCCCTTGTAATACAATCTACTATTTCATCGCTTCTATTCGAAAAGTGTCACTTTCTTTGTTTCTCTATAAGAAGAGCAAAGTAGCTCTTTTCTGATAAGAACTTATTGCGGGTGGAGAAGTTATTTGAATTTGGAACATGTATCATTCATTCATAGAAATCTAACGCAAATTGTACTTACGAGTTGGATGTTGGCCGCACGGCGCGGAGACTCGTGCTCATTAAAAAAAAAAGAATAAAGCCGCGCGAATTACGTCTTTCTTTGTGTTTTTTAATTTTCTTGCTGTAAATATGTACATAAATCTTTATTGTATTCATTTTTTATTTTTTATATACACATACCATGATACTTTATTTAAATTCATCCGGTCACAGAGTTCCTGAGATAGAAAAATACATATTGGTATTGTTTTTTAATTGGTAAAACGTAAATATTGACTTGGTACATACTTTAAACCTATTTAAACTAATGAAACATCAATATTTTGTAGATTTGTGGCCTGAAATGGTCACCGGACGGTAAATGCCTGGCGTCAGGGGGTAACGACAACCTGCTGAACATTTGGCCCATCGCCCAGGGACAACATTATTCACAAACGCAGCACCTTTATTCATTCAAGTAAGTATTACACTACATTATAAATTGTTTTAAACTTTGTGCTTTTCCATCTCCGGACTTCATTTCACATTTCACTTCAGCCGATTACAGCCTTCGTCCTAATAGCAGCATGGCCGAGTGATGGTGCAACGGTATTCAGTGCAAAGAGTAGATGAGAGCCCAATAACGATATTGGCGGCGAAGTCGGGGAATATCCTCCCCAGAATAGGCTCTTCTGAACACTGTGCCGTTTCGTGAGGCGTCATTGCAGCGTAGTTAATAGTTTTTCAAATGATTCTAGTGGGATGGAGCTGTCGTAAAGTCTGGTGAGGTAAAGTCCTAGTATTCAGTGAACTTTGTAGCGTTAACTGAATCATGGAGATGGACATGGAGAGAGAATACTTTTTTTTTTAGAATCTATTCATTCAGGATTCAGTTCTGGGTTGTGGATCTTAACAATATAATATATTGTTACAGTCAGCATTTGGCAGCAGTAAAAGGTCTAGCTTGGTGTCCGTGGAGCGCTGGTATTCTGGCTTCTGGGGGCGGTACAGCTGATCGGACTATACGCATTTGGAATATTAAGACTGGCGCCAACTTGAACACAGTAGATACCAAATCACAGGTGAGTAGAAACAGAAAGGTGATTTAGCTAGCTAGACTGCTCTGTGGCGTAATGGGTTTAGGTTCAGACCGTTCAGAATATCCAATGCCCGAAATGTCCCCAGCATTCAAAACATGCATATTACAGAATGTCCATATCCCAAAATGTCCAAATTTCAGAAATGTCGAATGTGATGACACTGATGACATTCTGAAATTCGGACATTTTGGGACATAGCCACATTGGTATTTATACATTTAGGGATGTGGACGTTTTTTGATTTACTTATTTTGGGACTTGAAAATTAAGGAATTTGGAAATTCTGGGATTTGAACATTTAACGATATAGACATTCTGGGGAATGGACGTTTTGCACCCTCTGGACATTTTAAGATAGACATTAATAGATTTATACATTCTGGGGATTGGACATTTTGCACCCTCTGGACATTTTACGATGCGAAAATGTAAGAGATTTAGACATTCTGGGCTTCGGACTTTTTGGTATATGGATGTTTTGCACCCTCTGGACATTTGGGATATTGGACATTCTTAAACCAAATTTTTTCAAAAACTAAAAATTCAAAACCTTAAAGCGTAGGGGCAGAGCGTCCAACTACTAAGGATGCAAAAAGTCCATATACAAAAGTGTCCAGATCCCTAAATGTCCAATTCCAGAATGTCGACGTGATGTCAAGGACATTCTGGAATTCTGTCATTTTGGAACACACATTTTGGAATTTGTACATTTGAACACATCTCAGGAACCACTGGTGTGATTTCAAAAATTCTTCTTTTGAATAGCCTGTTTATAGAGGAAGGTTATATGCCAATAACGTGAAAATGAAGAATATAGCCTTTAATGTGGTTGTTCATGCTAGTCGTGTTTGCGGTTTTTCCCCGCCCACCCCGAGAAATTATCATTTGGCACTGGTTACATTTAAATTTAAGGGAATCATTGTCTAAATCTCCAAAAAACATCCAAATAAGAGATTTTCTTTTTGACATGATTATTAAGAAATAAGAATTAAGTCCTTTCACTTTAATTAACTCAAAACAAAACAGTATTATTTTTACACAATGCTGAACGTCCAAACTATTAAATAGCAAAAATCAACAAACAATGCGATGTAAACAAAACAGGTCCCGACACGCTTGCACGCAGGGCGGGCGGTGGCACGGCCCTTTCAGCTCAGAATGCCAACCGCTTGGAAAATTGCCAATTTCTCAAAATGCCAACTTCGCGAAATACCTACTTCGCGAAATCCCAATTGACGCAATGCAAACTTCTCGAAATGACAAATTAAAATTATATTGAAATGTCTTCTTTTATTCCATAGTCTTTTAAATAATTAATCTGAAATCCGTCTCATAATGACAACTTAAAATTATAATGAAATGTTTTAAACAATAACAGTAAAAACTAAACGCATTTTTTTTTGTTACATTATGAGGGTAGTTGTAAAAAATACACAAGTACAATTACAAAAGTATTCGCCTTTTAATCAATGTTTTACTGTTGCAAAGAGGAAGGAAATCGGTGTATTATACAGGGTCTTACATAAAGGTGTGGTCATAATTAAGGGTCGTTACACATGCCTGATAACGAGTTTCTGTGCACCATCTAAAGTACAAATAGCCCTAAAGTGACGGCATAGTTTATTTTCAAACAAACTTTAAAATTCGTAAATTATACGATAAATTAGTAAAATGTGTAGGTCGCAACACTATTGTATTCTGTCCTTTCAGTTGTACGCCTGGTAGATATCTACCACTAATAAAGGGTCGCAAGTCCCAGGCGCCGTCAGTGTTCCTCTCTGTACCACGCCATGGACCCGGCGACCGCACGGTGAATCCATGGAATGCTGAAAACCGGATCTCTTTTCAACAAAATTAGTATTATAAAGTGTTCTAAAGGATCATTTTCTGCTAATGGTACATTCAAAGTCACCCCGAAACCTTTTTATCAGTTTTATGTTCTCCATTTAGATCTAGGTTCTGACAAAAAAACCACAAACATTATTCCTGTAATATATGTGTTGCTGCCTAAGAAAACTGACCAGACATATAATTGATTATTTTCAATAAGTAAACAAAATTTTGAAATTGATAAAAATAATTTTAAATGCGATTACGAAATCGCTCAGATGAATGGTGTATCTAATATTTTTCCAAACGCCAAAATCAGTGGGTGTTACTACCATTTTAGCCACGCGGTGTGGAAATATTCCAAAAAAATTAAATTAAATTCTACTTCAGAGGAGAAAAATATTACGAGGATGGCGGCGATGTTTCCGTTGTTACTTGAGAGTTATATTATCACCGTAGCATGGCGTCACATATTGGATAACGCCCCAAACAGTCAACAAATGACTCGTTTTCGCCAATATTTTGAGAAACAATGGTTTCCAAAATTGCCAGCGTCTATTATAAGTTGTACGGGTCAACGGTATCGGACCACAAATTGTTTATATGGGTGGCATCGACGTATAAATGGGCGAATGGAAAAAGCCACAGTTTGTATAATTTTTATTAAAACTCCAAAAAGAAGTCAAATTTTGGAATCAATGGATATGGACTTTTTTACTATTACTTTTATTATTAGTGGTAGCATTCAATGTAATTTTAAGTTGTCATTATGAGAAGTTACCATTTCGAGAAGTTGGCATTGCGAGCAATTGGCATTTTGCGTAGTTGGTATTTCGCGAAGTTGGCATTTTGAGAAATTGGCTATTTGCGAGCGGTTGGCATTCTGAGCTGAAAGGGGTACGGCTTTGGTACGGCTCGCCCGAACGAGCTGTAAACGAACGTTACGGAAATACCCGAAACCATGATCAGGGCCGATTAGTCGGATGTTTAGAAACCGAATAGTCGGCTAGTTGGCCAAATTCATCGGCTCATACTAGCTTTTATTAGTAGTTGTATGATTTGAACTGTAATGTCGCGCGCCAGGTGTGCTCGATCGTGTGGAGCACGCACTACAAGGAGCTGATCTCGGGGCACGGCTACGCGCAGAACCAGCTCGTGATCTGGAAGTACCCGCTGCTGTCGCGCGTGGCCGAGCTGGCGGGCCACGTGGCGCGCGTGCTGCACCTGGCGCTGTCGCCCGACGGCACCACCGTTCTGTCCGCCGGCGCCGACGAGACGCTCAGGTACGCGCTACACTACCCCCCCTACTGATCTGTTCTTCTTCGTGTTAGGTGGCAGTCATTTAAATATAAATAAATAAATAAATATTCCACAACATTGTACACAACGCTATCTAGATCCATGGTAAGCTTTTATAGCTTGTGTTATGGAATCTAGAATGCGGATAAACATACTTATATACTTTTTTTTTGTAAATACATACATATTATACATAGAAACACCCAGACCAATGCAAATAGCCATATTCATGCATACAAATATTTGCACTGAGCGGGAATCGAACCCGCGCCTCCTGCGTGGCAGTCGCGTACACTACCGCCACGCCACAGAGGCTGTCGATGAAATATGTGGCAGTAATTTAAATATTTAAATGCGCCCAGCCCAAAACTCGGCGACTTTGACCGCATCTTCCGTTGCTTCATTTAGGTCGGCTATCGTGCAAGTGTAGGGGCAAAGTGGGCACGACAAGAGGTGATCCTGTGGCCCATTTTGTTTCATGCCCGGGTGGTAGGCTCTCAGCGGGCTGGAGTTTTGTTATCTGGAGGGGGTGTATTATCCGTGGGCTACCTCTGGTACCTGATCTGTTAGAAGCTGGCGGGCCAAGTGGCGCGCGTGCTGCGCCATCCGACGACGCAATGTTTATTTTCCTGTTGGTTCTCCTATGGCTGCGTAGTCTAACTGATTCTTCCGACTGATCGAACGACATGGACTGTATTTTCCTTTTGGTCCAATATGACCGCGTTGTCCGACCGCTTCGTGCGACTGATCGGACGACGTGGATTCTTTTTTCCTTTTGCTTCGACCGGTCAGACGACGTGGAATTTCTCTGTCTGAGCAGTTGCACCAAGATTATAAAATTCCGCACTATCCGACACGCGGACCAACAGGGAAAAAAATCCAATCGGACGGACCAACAGGAAAAAAGTCCTCGTCGCTCGATCAATCGAACGCAGCTATCGGACCATGCGGTCATAGTCCTGCCTTTTTGGTCGGCTATGACCGCGAAATCCGACCGCTTCATCCGACTGATCGGACGACGTGGATTCTTTTTTCCTATTGCTCCGACCGGTCAGACGACATGGAATTTCTCTGTCCGAGCAGTTGCACCAAGATTACAAAATTCTGCACTATCCGACACGCGGACCAACAGGAAAAAAGTCCTCGTCGCTCGATCAGTCGAACGCAACTATCGGACCATGCGGTCATAGCCCGCAAAGACTGCTTTGACTGATTTTGGGGTTCATGTATGCAGCAACTACTTTACTGCACTATTTAGAATGTCTTCAACATGTTTTTTTAATTTATTATTTTCTTACAGACTTTGGAAGTGCTTTATGTTGGATCCATCCAAGAAAAAGGAACCGACTGATTCGAAGGCGGCTAAATCATTACTCAATCTCAATTCACTGATAAGGTAACTTACACTTAGGAGTTTATACAATTGACTGACTGATATTGTGATCTACAATTATTTTATTAGCAACAAGTGATGTTGTATCTTGGATATGATGACTTCATTAAAATTGTTGTATTTTTTTGTGATTTTCATGACTTACATTCGTACTGCGTGCTTTGATTGTAAACTAAAATGTTTCTGATTTTTGTTTATGCTAATGAATTTATAACAATATTATTAAATAATTGAAGCCTTTCATTATTGGAACGAGTTTTGTTAAATGTTTTGGTTTTTGACTATTCAAGAGAAGTTGAGGTCGTAAAATGTGCTTGCGACGATATTCTAATTCTTCTTTGAAACTTTCTTTTCTTCTTAGTTCCTTGAGTTCTTATTATCTTCTCTAATTTGCTTCCGATCCTCAGCTAAACGTTTCATCACCTCGGCTTCCTTGTTTTAAGGAGTGTACAAACTTAGTATTGTTTAATTAGCTGTACTGTTTGTATGATTTTAAGTATGTTAAGATGTTTTTAAATATGTAATTTTTACAATAAGAAAATAAAGATTTACATTCCCAGAATAAGTTTAGTATTCCTTTTTCACATACAATATTCGTTTTATGGTTATTTCGAGCGTGTGGGAAATTAAATAATACTAGGGAAAATCAGTCTTCAAAATTCTAGCGCTAATCCAAGTCACATCTGAAGCTTCCTCGGATTCTGAGGTCCACTTTTTCCAGTATAACTGCAGGTTTGGCTGAACTTCCAAATTCAGTATTAGTAAACATCAAATTTGATCAGCGACTTGCGAAATACCAGGATACTTAATCAGGAATATACTTGCGTAGACGGGTGAGACACTGCTATCTTTTGGATTTGCTGAGGAGTGAAGTAGAAACACAAAGAGAGTCTAGCTACGCTCTGTATTACGCATGAATTTACTCGCATACTACCAAATATGCGCGCTTTGAACTACATTAGCAACAGCCTCTCTGGCCAGCGCATCATGTAATAGAAGACAAATATATGGGATTTGACGTATATGACAGTCGTCAACGAATGTCATAAATGTCAAATCTCATACATTCGTCACTCTATTCTACGATTCGCTGGCCTACGAATTGCCACTTTCTAGGCGGGGCAAGTCGGATATAGACGACACCTTATGGTTAAACATTACCTATAGTGAATAGTAAACGGACGGATAAAAATGAAATAAAAGATGGATTACTTTGATATAATATGTACTAAAATAATATAACATTATCAAAAAATATTTTTCTTATAACACCAATAACATTACAGTAATATTTCGATGTCGGTGTGTTTTTAGAATGATCATTTTCATTTATCCTAACTAGGATACATTACTGCATTGTTCACGAGATACGAATTGAGCATTGCATTATAATTATATTGTCTAATAAGATTACGTAAAAAAAAGTTTGGCCATGTCATGTCACCTGTCTTTCACAGCCTTACAAAAGTTGGCATGGGCAAAATTTATTTATTATAATTATTTACATTAATATTTGATTTCGAAAAATAACAAACACTGAGGTTTTTTTCTCTATGACCATGAAAAGGTTGTCTATTTACATTATTGGACCATAACCAATTCCATAATTTGTGCGCTTTGTGTTATTTGCTACTAAATAATTAGCACGACTGGTGTTCAATGTCATGTTACTCTCTTCAATACATTTTCATTTCAATAGTTTTATTTAGTTCATGTATTATGTGCATAAGTGTACATACTGTTTAGTTAATTACAGTCATTGATTTCAATTTCTACATATTGAATTTTACGATTACAAGTATTATTTCGTAGTTCGTTTCGTGGAGGTTTCGAGATACTGTAGCGATATCATTACTCTTTACAAACTATGTTTCTGCCTGGCCATTTTTGGTCGAAGACAGGCCAATTTGATAGATATATTTATCCAAATACGTTTAAACGATTTGGTTTAAGATTGTGTCATGTTATTGCAAAATATTTGATAATGAAATACATTTAACTAACATTGCCAAATATCGATCTGGTAATCTATTTTAATTAATTGTAACATCAAGAACATCACTTTAATAAGTACTATATTGCATACCAAATATCTGCCATTCAGTGTTTTGAATTGATTTCATGTTATTTCTTACAGGGAACAACAGCAAATATTGCAGCATATATGTTTTCTCTAGTCACAATTTCATTATATGTTTCAAATTGATAGCACATTTAAACTAGCATTAACTAACCCTTATGTTTAAGCACCATTATATTACATTATACAAAATATTAACGTGGGCCATTCACGTAAACTTCGTCACGTGCAATGTTAAGAAACTTGAAATGTATTCAGTTGCACCAATACGAACTAAGCTTATATGTTCAAACATATAAGAAATATGTACTTGATTGCCACTATGTATCACCCATTATACATACCGGGTGTAAAGGGAACTCTCCCGAAGCCGAAAACCCCTAGTAGTAAAAAGAACATCACTACAAAAAAAGCAACTAGCGCCAAGCGCGTGATTTTTTGTAATGCTGTTTTTTTTTATAAAATTACCGTTTCATTTAGCTTTAATAACACGATGGAGAGTAAATAATGCAAAATAAAAAATCCGATTTTTTTGACCAAATCGATTTTATTTTTATGCCAATGTGTTCTGTTCCTGCAGTACTACTAGGCGTATCCGGTTTCGGGAGCGTTTTCCTTACACCCGGTATATATCAAAATTGTCACAATTGAACCTTCATTTTAACATTATAATATTAATTCCATAAAATCGTTGATGGCACATCCTTCATAAGTAATCATGTACTAGTGGCAGGTGATTAATTTTATCTCTTTAAAGCATTAAGACGGCTTAAACATTAAGTATAAAATAAAATCACATATTCACCTCACAGCTAGTACATCCTAGATCCAACAATAATATAATTATTACTTTATTCCAAATATAAGTGAAGGGGGATACGAATCTGCCAAATTATCATTCTAAATAAATTATAAAAAAAATGATGTTATTGTAAATGTAAACAAAATTAATTTACGAAAAATTTGTTCTAAGAAAAAAATCTAAAATCAACACACTAGGCTTCCACAAATGGCAATAGATCACGACCTGAGTCTGAGTAAAATAATAATAAAGTAATTAACTATAGCACTTGCGCTAAACTCTAGACCCGGTGAAACAATTATGATAATCTCATGCTTAAAATACTCTATGCTATCCTTAAATAGTTTGTTCATGAATGTATTCAATGTTACATGCAACAATATCCCTATGAAAATTATTCACAACACAAGAAAAATGCTTTGTGGACTAGTAAAGCTATATCATAATCTCAATAAGATCTCAATAAACTATCCTAGTATTAGTGTGTTATAGTTATTTACAATATTAACATTAGCGTTAAACCAAGTTATTCACGACTTACTTTTCGTTCTAAGGTCCTTGGAAAACAAGCTAAAAATATTTTGAGATAAATTGCAACCATCTATAAATGTAGAAGAAAAAAATACAAGAACCGATATATTCTTACGTATTTAGCACAATACCGGTTACATACTAATAAAAAAATACCAAACTATTGCATTTTTCATCATGCATTATCCATTAGGTGTAAAAACAAGTCATTCACACAATACGGAGGAGTAGGATAAAGAATAAAAATAAATGCATTGAAGGCGGCAGTGTTCCTAAAATTCATTGAGCATGAATAAAAATAGTGTCTTTAAAATTGATATGCATTGAATAACCTACCTAAAATAGTTCGTTCGTATACGACTTTGTGACTATACTGGGTGTAAGGGGAACGCTCCCGAAGCCGGAAACCCCTAGTAGTAATCCAGGTACATAACACATTGGCATAAAAATAAAATCGCTTTAGACAAAAAAAAAACATAAAAAATACCACTTCAAAAAAACACGCGCTTGGCGCTAGTTGTTTTTTTGTAGTGATGTTCTTTTTATGAAATTACCGTTTCATTTAGCTTTACTATCACGATGAAGAGTAAATAATGCAAAATAATAAAAAATAAAAAAAAAATGCGAAAAAAAAAATTGTTTTTGTCCAAATTGATTTTATTTTTATGCCAATGTGTTATGAACCTTGAGTACTACTAGGGATTTTCGGCTTCGGAAGCGTTCCCCTTACACCTGGTATTGTTTGTTATTGTCTGTGATTAAGTGGCTATTCTAATAAATAACTACTGGTCTACTCGTCAACAAGAAATAGGTACTGTCACAGCCCCTACCATGAACCTATAAAACAGGTCAATATTGAAAGGCTGTCATGCTACCAACTGCATAAATAACTTTGCCAGTATGAACACCTGAATGGTGATTGACTTGTTTTAAAAGACCATGCTAGGCCGGCAGATAATGGCCCCCGTATACAGATTAGAAAACAGCAAGCTTCCACGGTCAATTTTGAAGGGATTCAAAATGATATCCAACGCGTTTCGGAAGTGCTCAAATTATAGAGCTTTACACGTTTTTGAGAATACGAATACCGACTATCCCGACAGTTCGTAACCAATGAAACTAATGATACCAACACAATTCAATTACATCAGGAAAAATAAATTGCTCCGGTGGGGTTTAAACTTAATGATTGAAAAATCTTTCATTGGTTCCAACAGTTCGTAAGAGTATTTGTAGATGACTCCACCGTCGCCCTAAAGACAGATCTATATAGAAAGGAAACTTGAATTGATTCAGGTGTGGCTCAGTAGCTCAGTTGGTCAAGCATTCCCCCTGTAAGGGAAAGGTCGTGGATTCAAGTCCCACCTGAGCAATTAATTTTTATGTAATGTTTTCAATTCTAAATCTGCGCAATTGTGCTTTAATGCTTGCTAGGCATTACTAGTGTCGAGATCTGACCTATTTCTTGAAAATAATGGATGATTAGGCAGGATATTGTTACATGAAACATTAGATATGGCAGATGTTATGTGTTGTTCTGCTTCAAGACATTCATTATGTGGATATGTCCGGGGTTGTCGACTGTGACGAAGCAGGAAAATTTGTTGTCATGGCATAATCTCTTTGCGTTCATACCTGATAGCTTGATACATGATAGTATGTCCTTCCTTTTGGAACCTTGTTTACAACTGAAAACAATCATATATTTTTTTTATATAAAATAGAGTGTAAAATTAGATGAACAAATATTTTAGTAATATTTAAAGAGCTAAGCTAGCTAGCTTATGATATTTCCTGATTTGTTTGTTAATTTTATTAGGTATAAGTGGTGGTCGGTAACTTTGGGTAAGATTATTTACACAAATACTAGTTTCAATAATTTAATTATATACATAAAAATAAGGGTTGTTTATATCGGTTCAATCAAGTGGACTGCAGTTGGCTACACCGCAGTCCACTGCTGGAATTTATATTGGTTAGTGAGTATCAATAAAACTTCAGAAATTTGCAATCTTTATCATTAATGAAATTCTATAGCATTTATTATGCTAAATATACAATTCGATTACATCAGAAAAATAAATTACTCAGGTTGGGCTTGAACCCCACGACCTTCCTCTTACAGGGCAAATGCTCTTCCTACTGAGCCACACCTGCATCAATTCAAATTTTCCTTCTTTACGGCGACGGTGGAGGTATCTACCTACACTCTTACGAACTGTAGGAACCAATGATTGATTTTTCAACCATTTTTAAACATTTATTTTTGATTGAAGGGTTGGGTTTAAACCCCACCTGAGTAATTCATTTTTCCTGATGTTAGCCTTTCTCAAGGTCTAATCTACACTTATATCAAGTTTCATGAAAACTCTCACTCCGTATTTATAATATTAGTATTTATATAGTAACAATAAGAAAATGCTTTAGTACATACCACTTCCCTCTCCAGTTCGCTCTCCAGCAATATTCCGGTTCATTGAAAGTATCACCAAAGAAAAAGTTGCACTTGGTAGAGTCTGTGGTGGTGGTATTCACTGTCGGTGTTTTAGGTTTGATTTCGATAGGACTCGCTATTGGCGACAGAAGATTCACACCGGCAGGCCTGCAACATTCATACATATATATCTAAGTGGAAACAAATTTTCTGTTAAGAAATAGCTAGCATTTAGCTAACTTTCACCTTTTCTGTAGAATTCACTTTACATAGCGTCGGTAGCTTAGTGGTTAAGGAGTCGGGCCTTACGTTCAAGGTCCCGGGTTCGAATCCTGCCATTACACTTCCGACGTGAACCCACTCCTAGCACAAGCTATTCAGCTTAGTTGGAGGGGTTAGAGGGAATATTAGTAATTTCGGTTTTATATGTAAAAAAACCTACATAAATATAATCACGCCTTTATTACTCGGAGGGTAAGGCAGAGGTGAATTAACACCCAAATTTTACCAACCATTGTATACAGTGCCAGGTAATAGGCGGTGAGCCTATTGCCGTATTCAGTTTATATATACTAGATATTAATTTTAAAGATTTGAAAACAATTTATTTATCCTACGCCTTTCCACCTGATGATGTCGTTCGTACTTGATTAATGGCGTGAGGCGAGCTCGCCTAACAAAACCTTTCGTTTTGTGCGGTAATCCCCTCGGTTACACCCCCGCCGTATCGGACTCGAACCGACTAAAAACACAAGCCGTCTTGCATTGTCAGATGCCAGGGTATAAGATTGCCTAAAGCATAATGTCACCTTTTTTTTCCCTAATAAAAAAAAACTTGCCCGAAGAGTTTGACAGCGCACCACCGTCTCGGCCTGCAAACACACCCTTAAATTTACGAAATGTGTGTAAAAGATACTTACTTTTTCGAAATCTTCGTAGCCCTAGCCTTCATAATATAAGTAAGGTTCCACCAAACGATCTCCGCCGCCATCGTGACTAAGACCAAAGGCGGTTGGTCGTTGCAGTCTTCTTGCGTCATGGAGCAGTTGACATTAGAACTGTACGGGGACTGTACAATGTGGGGAGATCCGTGGGTCAATGAATTCCGGTTCGATCGTTCGGGCACCGGTGAGAATGAACACGAATGAACCTTTGTTGTGTGATGTTTTAGAAGTGTTATTTGATGCTGTCGGCGTACGTTCCATACCTAGAAACGAATCAGAAAGATGAAGGATTGTCGCGGAAAAATATAGTACGAAGAATAAGCCTCTGCATTATTTTAGAGGTTTTCAACTGTGTTCTTAATGCGGTGGTCTGGTCTGAGCATTGCAGTTCGAAGGGTTCCTGCAATTCTGTGTTCCAGTTCAGGTACCAAGGTCTTCTTTCAAAGCCTAACCAATTTTACCTGCAGGCTGGTACACATATTGAAGGCACAGATGGCAATCGCCCCCGAAAAAGACAAAACAAAGTGATAGTAGACCTCTCCCCAGGTCAACAGACTAAAATCACACACCGTATTGGGTCATTAGTTGCTGAGTATGAGATTGCCTCTGGCATATCCTTCATATAACTCGTATATCTTGGACCTAAATGCGAGTTATTAAAGGCCCTGGCGCGCGCAGATTGTTTTGTAATACTTTATTCTTGGTGAATTTGAGCTCGTCCACCGCAGTTACTACTAGTAGACCTGCCACTGCGGTGAACGAGTTATATTCAAAATACATCCAAGAAACTAGTACCACGCCTATAGAGCACATTTTAGGTCTAAGATATATGAAGAGCGAGGTGAAGTCAAATTGACGTGTCTTATATAAAAAAAAAAAAAAAACGAGCTATGCCATGGATGACCCAGGGCCATCATGATGTGGCCCCTATCGGGGGTGGGATCACGGACCAGCGGAAATGATTCAGTTATAGTAGAAGTAGTTTTTTTTATCGTGCGAAAAATCCCCACGGATACCACCCCCACGGAGCCGGTGGAGGTGGTTATGTCGGACTCGAACCGACTAAAACGCACGCGGTCTTTGGTCTTTGGTTGCCGGAGGTGAGATTGCCAAAAGCATATCTCGTAGAAGTAGTATGAAGTTCAAAAGAACACGAGTAGTATGTAAAAGGGTCTTACGTACCACAGTGTTCCCAGAGTTGAGTCCCATGGCGAGTATGTTCCCATCGGCAGTGAGGGCACACGACACAATAACGTTGTTCAATTTGTACTCTTGGATAGATTGTAATCTCAGACCGCCATCTTGTTTTAGTTCATATGCCTAGAAGTTACAAGTGTATCATTGGAATGGCAAGTTAGCAAACCCCGCGAACAGATCCCTCGCAGTATATAAAAGTAATTACGAGTACCAGTAGAAATATTACATAAACATTCGAGAAATGAATTCGCTATTTAAGTATTTATAGTTTTGTCACACATACGATTTTACATGCTTTGTTATTTATTTATTTATTTATTTATTATTAGTCCTATACTACTGCCAGGTACATTTAAAATATTTAAATGAAGACAATAATAATAATAATCTTATAATTTTTCGAAAACATGTGTGTATATGCAAAAGCATGCAAAAGTTAATGAGGTCTCAATAGCAGTCCAATCATGTTTGACCTCATAAAGTAGCGTACAAAGATATGCGTACAGAAACGCTTAGTCACACAAAAAATCCTACATTCATAATAACGATATAAATTGAAAATACTATGAAAATTTTAATATAATAAGAAAACATATCAAGAGAAGATTAACCAGTCAAAATGAATCGAGCAAGCGTCTGTGATTCAGTCAATGCTCTGAAATTCTCATAACTACAATGTTTATGGTTATAACACACTATTTGACAATTTTTTTTTTACTTTCGAAAAATTACCACTTTCTTATAATATAATGAACTGTAAAAGTAAAATTCTCGTGCGACAAATAGTTTTCAAGATATTTGATTTCGCGCCAACCGAAAACGCTCCATACAAAATCGTACGAAATTGTGACGTCACGCTTCTGTAGCGCGTAGTGCAAATGTATGGATTGCAAGAGAATATCGCATTTATCTCGGTCTACATTGCGTTTACACGTATATAGTTCATAATAAAAGTTATTTAAAATTTAATGAGGAATCTAAAAAGTTATATATTTTAATTGAATTTGAATGTTTATATTTTGACTTTTTTTGGGAATTTCAACTAATGAAAAGTCATAGTTTCAGTTTAGATATGCAATATTTTATTTTGCCAGGCATATTTTTTCAGAACAAGCTATCATTTTAAGCAGTATTGGGAAGAATCGACGACTTAGTCCGATACCCTATTGGGTATTGTACTGACTAGTCAAATTAGTGACTTTAACGTTAAATTGTAAGGTAACTTGCATAAAAAAAAATATAGTGACGTCATAAAATTTCATAGTCAAGATACTATTATAGGTTGAGTGGATGATTAAAAATAAATAAAACCTATAAAATAAGAAACGCAATTTTTACCGCTCTTTTACCATTCTTAATTCAATAAGCTTGGTTATATAATTTTTATTAACTATAGGATAATACCCAATTACCTGGAATCCTTTATTTTGTTCGTCACAAATAACAAGTACATTATTCTGGAACGCCGTGGCAGTAATTTCGGTATTCACTTGACGGCCTATCAGAATAGTTAGCATGTTTAGATTCTCATCCCATAGTTTCGTTGTAGCGTTGCATTCGACAGTGATTATCCCTAGGCCAGGTATTAAATAGCAGTCGACTAAACCACTCCTTTTGAGAAGACTTTTCTTTTCTCCATTTTGAAAAAAGCGCTCCTTCGAATTCAGACTAGTGTCACTACTGGAACTAGACACCTTTTCAATCGTTTTTCTTTTTATACCTAAAAAAAAAAAAATTAAACATAACATAACATAAACTCACGCCTGTATTCCCCGAAGGGGTAGGCAGAGGTGCTAGCCACATTTCGCCAGTCTATGTTTAGGTCCCAATGTAATAGGTGGCGAGCCTATTGCCATTAACCGGGCACTTATAAACCTGCGATAAATACACACATAACTTCGAAAAGTCATTGGTGTGTGCCATGGTAAACCTGGGATCGAACTCGAGACCTCGTCTCAGCAGTCCATTACCCATACCTCTAGGCTACCGCAGCTATAATTTACATTTAATTTAATCAAAATAATTTCTGATAATTGATTCTAAACTAGCATACTACTTACATATACTCACGGCTGTACTTCCCCGAAGGGGTAGGCAGAATTGTATTAGTAGCCACGTTTCGCCAATTATAATTTTCGATCCCAAGTAATGGCGAGCCTATTGCCGTCTAGCGGGCACTTTTGTCTTCTAATTGCTTAGTAAATTAGCATACTAATTGCTTTAAAGTTTCATTAAAATGTTTGGGCAAAGTAATGACAAAATAATAAGATTAGACAAATCATTACTGTACACCAATAATGTATGTATGGACAATGTATGAAATATGTACAAATGGCGGACTTATCGCTAAGAGCGATCTATTATGTTCAAAATAACTGTAACATCCTTCATTGTTTCCAGTTCATGTGAAAATCGGTAGATAGCTTCCACCATCGCGTCGCCCCCAAAATAGTAGTATAAAAGAATTTGGAACCCTGAAGACGTGGCTCGGTATCTCAGTGGTCAGAACATTCCCTCTGTAAAGGACTGTTACAAGGGCTACAAGTCCCGTCTGAGCATTTCACTTTTTCCATTTGATTTGAATATGGATTTGAATAATAAAAAGAAGAACTCAAGTGGGACTTGAACCCACGACCATTACCTTACAGGGGGAATGCTCTTCCAACTGAGCTATTGAGTCACACCTGAATCACTTAAAATTTTCCCTTCTCCTTATATCTGTCCTTAAGGGCTTCTTTTCTTTTTCCCGATATATTTCGAATTTAAAAGTTAGCATAATAAATGCTATAAAAAATAATTAAAAAAAAAGTTAGCATACTACTTGAAAATTTCAATAAATTTGTCTTTGTAAATGATCACTCACCCTGTATATCATTCAGTAGCTCTTGCGAGCCTAAATGACTGTCACCTCGCTGCAACATTTTCGTCTTCCACACCCCACCTTCCAAACAAAACTGGTATGCCATCAAACACCCATTTTGTCCGGAAACTATCAGTAGATTAGGGTGTACAAAGTCTAAGTACTGCACTTTGCTGTATACATCCATAATAACAACAGTTTTCTTCGTGCGGAGAGTGAATTTCTTCACTATGCCTGACTTAAGTCCATATATAATGTATTGATTACAAGGTGCTATTTTCACTCTAGTTATATGTTCATTTGATTTTTCAGTGATTTCTGTCAGCACTTTCTGACCGCGCATCACCTGTTTAGACGAAATTAATTTAAAGTCAATTTTGATTTGTCAGAATATTTTGTAGGGTCTCGTAATTTCCTGACATAGATGCAACGAATAGAATGTGAAGCTGCTAAAACGAATAGTAGTAGTACCATTTCGCTCGCACTCATGCGTACACACGAAGAGTGCGAGCGAGATGGTTATACTTTACGCGGCTTTACTTGCTAGTTCTATACGTTCAGTCTATGTTATTAGTTTAGTATGAGATAATTTCCATGTAGAATAATTTTTAAGTAACATCACTACATAAAGCAAAGTTGTTTTCTGCGTCCCTATCTCCCTATGTATGCATACATTTTCAAAACTACGCTACAGATTTGCCGCGGTTTAATAGATAGAGTGATTCAAGAAGAAGGTTTATATGTATAATACATGCTTAATAAAGAGAGAGAGAGAGAGTGAGACATGCTTAATATAGTAGAGGGTGCAGCGGGATCGGAATCGGACACCACGCGGGCGGTTAAAATTTGGTGGTACGAAGTTCGCCGAGTCCGCTAGTAATTTATATATAGAACTTTTAAGTATAATTGAAAATTGACAGTGATTTTATTTACAGCACACATATTCAGTTCGGCGAAGGTATACAGTGTTATATAAATACCTGAATGTTATTTTTGTCATCGATCACGGCCAACAATGGCTGTGAGACTCCATAATTGTTATTGCAGATTCCCTTCAAGTTCAGTGGCTTGAGTGAGTGTCGGTCCAAACTCAATGTGTTCTTCAGAACATTTTTGACAACTTCATTATGTGTGGTGAAGGACTTGTGCCTCCTAGGAGTGTTGCCAGCACTTTCTATTCCACTGTTAGTTGTTAAAGAGCTCGGTGTCTGAGGCGAGCTCGGACTTAAGAAGCTCACGTCGAAGTTAGTTGTCAGGCGGACTCGTCTGAACAGAAATGAGGTGTTATGATGATAATTGTGTTGGTTTTGTTTAACACAATAAACGATTTTCGTCCAAAAGCATGGTTCTTGGTCTTGGAAAATGACATGTCGTCGTTGTCAAACCAAAATCTGCTATGTGCACTCTCTTCACTTAGCAGATTTTATTTGACAATATTTCTAGCTGCTCCACATAGCATATTTGAATAAGTTGTCATAGTGCGTCGTATAGTACTTATAAGTCCATAGCCTTTCATGCAATAGATTGGTTCATTTACCAGTCGCAATTGTCAAAATCCAATCGCAATTTTCAACATGTTAAAATTATAAAAAATGCACATAGCAGATTTTGGTTTGACAACGACGATGTGCCAACTGACCATAATATATGGTTATTATAGGCCGTGCCAGAACGATTGAGAATAAAATTTGCGGTAAATATCATATTATACGTGTGATTTTGTGTAAGAAAAAGTCGGTTTCGCTACAGTGTGAAAATGTTGACAACCCCCAACAGTGTATATCAGGATGATGGGTGTATTTCTCAGATTGACCTAAAGATATTACAGTTATTTGGTACCTTCTGTGTATTTTTACGTACCTCTCCTGAATGTTTCTGAGAAATTTATAGAACTTTTTTTTTAATTTCTCAGAAACGTTCAGTCGCGTTTGGTCAAATACGCATTTTGTCCTATTGTCGAAAACAGGAAAAAATCGCGGACTTTCTATCCGGTTCCTGGGTGGTTATAAAAAAATAAAAGTCGTTTTTTGACAATTGGACCAACTGCGTATTTGACCAAACGCAACTAAACACTCAGAAAGTATACCGTATTTTATTTGTTTAATACTTGTTTCATGAGGTACACAAGAGGTACCAAATGTACTTTACCAATATATGTAAATTGGTACACTGTATAACAGTACAACCGTGGTTCTGACATCAGGATGGCGGGTGTACCTAAAATACCACATATCATTGTACGGACGTAGGTACACAGATTTTCAGGAGAGGTACGTAAAAGTACACAGAAGGTACCGAATAACTGAAAATATATTTAGGTCAATCTGAGAAATACACCCGCCATCCTGATATACACGGTCAACAAACTTTATTGTCAATCCATTTGGCATAAGGTATTTGAATTTATTACAACATTCAATAAACACATTAGTTGAGATCTGACAGATACGTGGTTACCGGCCTCAGTTAGTATTTATTATAAGAACAATACATGTATGTGGCTCAGTAGTATCCATATGATCCGCTACTCTGTAGTTGGTTTTCTTCAAAAATATATCCAGTATAACAAGCAGCTACTAACCCATTCCTCTGTGCTGTCTGACATATGTAGGACGCGTCTAAATACCACACTTTCGCATTATCTTCAATGGTGCCGGTACCTGTGAGTAGGACGTCAGAGCCTGGCTCAAACTCGTCATACGTTAGTTCGCTAACAGCCATCGATACTACGTTACTGTGAAAAAAAAAGCCGAAATTATAATAGCAATCAAATTATTTTGAAAATAAATAGCATATTTCAATCTGTGGCCCTTTATAATCTTTAAAATATTCAGATATTTTATGTGGGACTATAAGTCAATAAATATATTTTTTTCGAATGAAATTTTTATAGCATTATGCTAACTTTTAAATTCGAAATCAAGTGGGGGAGAATGAAAATTTGAAGTGATTCAGGTGTGACTAAATAGCTCAGTTGGAAGAGCATTCCCCCTGTAAGGGAAAGGTCGTGGGTTCAAGCCCCACTTGAGTTCTTCTTTTTCCCGATGTATTTCGAAATTAAATTTGTTTCATTATAACTGCTGATTTTCGAGCTACAGAGTACTCGAGAATCACTAATGTATTTTTGAAGTATGCTGAACGCACACCATCGAGGCAGTTTTAATCTGACAAGCTCTGTGGTCAGTAGCAAATAAAGATTCATTATGAATATTAACAAATATTATATAATATCTTTTGCCCGCGGCTCCGCCCGTGGATGTCGGTTATCGCGACTAACCATAGCCTATGTGTTAATCCAGGCTGTGAACTAACTCCATACCAAATTTTATTAAAATCGCGCCAGCCGTTTAGACGTGACGAAGTAACAAACATACACACTCACAACCTATAATATTAGTGAGATTATTGATTATGCATACCCTCGTCTGTTTTCAAGGTCGAACGATGTTGTGTAAGTTTTAAGATCGACGCACACGACGCGACTATCGTCCGTCGACACGAACAGTAGAGTGCCACTCTTGTTGACAGCAATGGATAGGAAAGCTATGTTATCCTTAACTTCTTCGCTCGCAATCACCTTCTTATGCTTTAGTGAGTTCGGATTGAACTTTATTTCGTATTCCATCACTTCATTCGCTTTTAGAGTTATAATTTTATTACTACCTGGAAAAGTTCACATTTCAAATTAAAGTTTAGTTTACACATCATGATCAGAATCTAAGGATGTCCTAATCATAAATCATTGACGACTTTATAGTGTTTTTTAATTTAATTGTAACCTCTTTAATTCTATTTTCACAATTATTTAAAGATGCAAAACAAAAACACAAGAAAAATTAAATTACGACGAAAAACGTTTTAGTAATTCGTTACGACAGGAATTAAAATTATTTTACAATAGTTTAGGAATCCAATAAAATGTGAGGGTACTTATAATTTCTTTATAATTTTAACGTTTTTGTACATGTTTGGTACTAGTATGAATTGCGGCCAAGTTGAGGGAGACGCTGGATGCAGCCGACGTCCGGGTGTCCAGGCCCACTAAGTGCGCAGAACTGCGCATTTCGGACCTGGACGACTCCATCACGGCCGAAGAAATTCGGGCCACCGTGGCGGAGGCCGGGGGCTGCCCCCTGGAGGCGGTAAAGGTCGGAGCGATCCGCTACGGCCGTCGCGGACAGGGGGCGGTAGTTGTCGGCTGCCCCATCGCAGCAGCCCAAAAGGCTGTCGATCGGCGGGTCCTCGCGGTGGACGGCGTTATTGGGGTGCGGGTCCAGCTCCTGCAGGCTCGGCCGGCTAGGTGCTTCAGGTGCCTGTCGGTCGGGCACGTGGGGGTGCAGTGCACGGCGGAGGTGACGGTCGGTGACCGCTGCTTCCGCTGTGGCCAACACGGTCACAAGGCCGGTGGTTGCGAAGCTCCGCTGCACTGTTTCAGGTGTGCAGCGGGGGGCAAACCGGCCGACCATAGGGTTGGCAGCAAGGCCTGCACCGGAGAGGAGCCGAAGCCGCGAGGCGGGCGTTCCGCCAACTGTTCGCAGCGGGATGCGGAGATGGTTCCATAATGGATCCCCAGCTCCGCATCCTGCAGGCGAACGTGGGCCACGGTGTCGATGCTCAGGCACTTCTGCTCCAGAGCATGGCACAGTGGTCCATACACGTCGCCGCTGTCGCCGATCCATGCACCCACCGCCCCCCCGGGCCTGCCTGGGTGGTCGACCTGGATGGATCGGCGGCACTGGTGCGTAACGCCGCTGCGGGTGCCCCTCCCTTTGTGGTGATCGCAAGGGAGCATGGCATCGTAGCGGCGCGTGTGGGGGAGATTGCGGTCGTGGCTGTCTACTTCACGCCAGCACTACACCGACGCATAGGGCAGTATCGGCGGTCGCTGGAGCGGCTGACCGACGTCGTCAATGCCTGTCACCCTCGCCCGGTTCTGGTGCTTGGGGACTTCAATGCCTGGTCTGAGGCTTGGGGGTCCCGGCACACGAACCCGCGAGGCAGGGCTCTGGAGAGCTGGGCCGCTACTCTCGGTCTGGTTCTCCAGAATCGCGGGGCCGAAGCCACGTTCTGGGCGGCGGAGCGCGAAGCGAGTTCGATCGTAGATCTCTCGTTCGCGAGCGCTTCGCTGTCGCAACGTGTGCGGGACTGGCGTGTCGTCGTGGAGGTGGAGACACTAGCGGATCACCGATACGTTCGGTTTGATGTCTCCCCTCCCGAGAGTGATGCGCCGGCCACACCGGCCCCACGCGAGCCGCGCTGGGTGCTTAGGGGACTGAATAGGGATGCTCTCCTGGAAGCCGCCTCCGTGCAGGCCTGGGCCATGGTGCCGGACAGGCCTGACGACATTGATGACGAGGCGGCGTGGTTCCGGGAGGCCATGACTGTTGTTTGCGATGCGGGTATGTCTAGGGCTCCAGCCTATAGTCCGAGGCGCCGGGTCTACTGGTGGACTGCGGAGATCGCGAGGCTGCGTCAAGCCTGCGTGATCGCGCACCGCCGGTGGGCCAGGCTCCGTAGGAGGCGTAGCCGCCCCGCAGACACAGATCCCCTAGTGGCGGAGTTACAAGAGGGATACAGGGAAACCAGGAATGCCCTCCGAGCGGAGATCAAGCGGTCCAAGGCAGCTTCCTACAAGGAGCTGCTGGAGACACTGGAGCGGGACCCATGGGGGCGGCCTTACCGCTTGGTAAGAGGAAAGCTGCGCCCCCGGGCCCCTCCCCTGACCCAGGTTCTCGAGCCGGCTCTGCTTGGAGGAGTGGTGGAATCCCTGTTCCCGGCGCGGGCGGAACACGTTCCGCCGCAGATGACTCCGCCACCTCGGTCGCCTGATGCGCCCGGCGTGGTTATTGACGACGACGTGCCCGAGGTCACTTGGGTAGAACTAGAGCTGGCGGTGCGACGGCTCAGAGCCAAGAAGAACACCGCCCCGGGACCCGACGGCATTCCAGGCCGTGCGTGGGTCCTAGCTCTAGGAGAAGACGGTCTCGAACCCCGACTGCGAGGGTTCCTCAGCGCGTGCTTGGAGCGGGGCCAGTTTCCGAAGATGTGGAAGACGGGGAAACTGGTCCTCATCCGCAAAGACGGACGCCCGGCGGACGAGCCGTCCGGGTACCGGCCCATAGTGTTGCTCGACGAGATGGGCAAGCTCTTCGAAAGAGTGATTGCCAAGCGCCTCGTCGAGCACCTCTCTAGAGTGGGGCCGGACCTAGCGGACACGCAGTACGGCTTCCGCCGGTGGCGTTCCACTGTGGATGCCATCATGCGCGTGAGGACTCTGGCGGAGGATGCGGTTGCCCGGGGCGAGGTGATGTTGGCGGTGTCCTTGGACATCTCCAACGCGTTCAACACCTTGCCCTGGAGTTGCATCAGGGAGGCGCTCGTGTACCACGATGTGCCTCTCTACCTCCGCCGCATAGTCGGGGCGTACCTGACGGAGAGGGCCGTCATCTACCCAAGTGCGACCGGCGTCGGTAGGCGTGAGATGTCGTGCGGTGTCCCACAGGGATCGGTCCTGGGGCCGCTCCTGTGGAACATCGGATACGACTGGGTGCTTCGCGGTGAGCTCGCGTTCGGTGCCACCGTCACGTGCTACGCGGACGACACGCTAGTGACGGTGAGTGGCGCTACACACCGCGAGGCGACCCAGAGGGCCACGACCGCTGTTGCTCAAGTCGTGGATCGGATCCGGCGGCTGGGTCTCGAGGTGGCTCTGCACAAATCCGAGGCCCTGTTCTTTCATGGTCCTCGGCGCAGGCCACCCCCGGGATCCAGCTTGACAGTAGGAGGTACTCCCATCGACATCAAGCCCCGGTTGAAATACCTGGGGCTCGTACTCGACGGTCGGTGGGACTTCGGAGAGCACTTCCGAAGTCTGCGCCCCAAACTGTTGGTGTCAGCTAACGCGCTGATGCGGCTGCTGCCCAACTTGAGGGGCCCAGAGGACTCCTGCAGGAGACTCTACGCGGGCGTCGTGCGGTCCATGGCCCTGTACGGGTGCCCCGTGTGGGCGGACGCCCTGCGGGCCAGGTTCGTGCAACTGCTGCATGCGCCGCAGCAGACGATGGCCTGCAGGGCCATTAGGGGGTACCGCACGATATCCTTTGAAGCGGCGAGTCTCCTAGCCGGATCGCCACCGTGGATCCTGGAAGCGAGATCCCTTGCGGCACTGTATCGGTACCGTAAGGAGGCGCGGGGGCGGGGATACGATCCCGAGCCCGAAGACATTCGGGCCGAGAGGTTCCGGCTCCACGGGATCATGGTGGCGGAGTGGGAGCGACGACTTGAGCAACGACGCGCAGGGCATGCCGTCATAGAGGCGGTACGGCCCATCATGGGGGAATGGCTCGAGAGGCCACATGGCAGCCTCTCGTATCGACTGACGCAGATTATCACCGGGCACGGGTGCTTCGGGAGATATCTGTGTCGGATCGAAAAGGAGCCAACGTCCGAGTGCCATCACTGCGACGCGAGTGAGGACACGGGGCTGCACACGCTCACCGAGTGCCCGGCATGGGCCGAACCGAGACGGGAGCTAGTGGCAGCCCTGGGAGTGAGAGTTCTCACCCTCGCCACCCTGCTCACAGCAATGGTCCGCTGCGCGGACGCGTGGGCGGCCGGCGTCTCCTTCAGCGAGCAGGTAATGGTCGTGAAGGAGACGGCGGAGCGGGAGAGGCGGCGCGAGCGAGAAAGACTCGCGGATCGCGCCGCCCGCGCGCGCAGGCAACTCGGGCGTCGGAGGGCACTGACTGACCTCCGTCCCCCATAAGCGCGGGCCTGGGGGTGACGGGTGGAGCCGCCTGTCACCCCAGCAGAAGCAGGTCACGGCGGCGGCGTGCTGAATAGCACGCCTCCCCATTCCGGGGGCGAGTTGGGGACACCGTTGTCCCCCCTCCTGAGGAGGGCCAGACCGTAAGGGATGGCCCTGGGTCAGCCGGGGTGCGAGGGATATGTCTTTGACAACCTCACCTCCGGCCTAGCACCAAGACCCACAGTCGGCGTGCGGTTTTAGTCGGTTCGAGTCCGACATAACCTCCCCTTCCGGCTCCGGCAGGGGGGGTATCCGAGGGGATTTCCGCACGGAAAAAAAAAAAAAAAAAGGTACTAGTATGAACCACAGGAGACTGTTTTGTAGACCTATTTTGGTCTCAATCATTGTATTGTGGGTTTTAACTCAATAGTTCTAACTCTCTGACTGTACTTAGCTTCTCTGACTATGCTTAATGTTGAGGATGAAGAAGAAGCTAAATATGGCCCTATACCCAATGATGTTTAATATAATCTATAGATACGTCATGCAGGAAAATAGCCGCTGTCAAAAATGGCGCAAACGCTACATATCATAAAATCATAGCTTTTTAATAATAATACCTACATCAATGTTATTAATTTATATGAATTATAAGAACATCTCTGATTGGTGGCAGAAATGGTGACCATCATTTAGTCATCATTTTTTGTTGACATTTTAGAGTGTGAACAACATATTTATCAGCTATAGTTTGTAAAATATCATATACCTATACCATATACCAGCCTAAGAACGAGAACAAAATACACAAGCCAAAATATAATCTTTTAAGGTAAACAAACAAGGACTTACCAGGAACTGTAACTATATCTAAAACAATATCAGTCTCTTCAAACATAATGACTCTCTCCTTCGTCTCCAAATCGATCACTTCCACAGAATTAACGTTTTTACAAATTTTCCCTACGATGACATAACGGTCTTGGTTATAAGGCACGCAACATTTGATCTCACAGTCTCTCTCAAAATTATCTATAACAGCTATGATCTTGTTCTTCTCTCTAGGCAAAGGGTTATGTAACACAATCATTTTCTTCGTGTGCGAGATCAAAAATTGTTCGTTATTGGACCACCTGCAGTTTAAATATGCTTCGAGTTTTGGGCTTATAGTTTCCGTTTCGGCATAGTACTTGTTGTATAAATCTTCAGATTCTGTAAAAACACAATAATCCTGGTCATTACACTACCGACGTGAACCCACTCCTAACACAAGCAATTTAGCTTAGGTAGAGGGGTTAGAGAGAATACTAATAACTTCGGTTCTAACTTTCTTTATCAAAAAAAATGCCTTTACAAACTTGAAAAACTCACCTTCCTCAATGATGTCATTGGTGTCGTCATACAGCAAGTCATCGACATACCAGAGTTGGATAGAACCGTCATTGAACAGAGCCACGACTATTTGCGGGTCTGTGGAACAAGACACGCCGACCCACGTTACAGGAGAGCCCGGTCCACGCAACTCTTTGCGAAGCTTGTTCGTCGGAATATGGAAGAACTAAAACAGTTGTGTGCATTATTATCATGGCTAAGAGTAAATCTTGTTATAAATATCTAACTAACTAGTAAATCTTTGACTATATAAGGTGTAATACAATAAACTTTCGAAACTTTGCGTGATTATTTGTTATCGGAAATACATATATTGGATGACCCAATTTTCTAAAATTCAGTTGCAAAGATTAAAAATTTATATCAATGCCTATGCTAACCGTACCACATCGATATATCTAAAGTAGCTAACGAAGCGAGAGAAAAAAGGTAAACAAAGTTTCAGGGGTTCCAAACATTTATCAGTTCAAACGCATTCCAGACGGGGATGAAAATTGCTCATAAGAGCGGATCTGACAGTTTAGAACCGCTGACTACGAAACTGACTACGAAACACGCAATGACAGCTGTCGCTCGGCCATTCTCACGTACGTGTGATATGTGCGACAAGGACAGAGACAATAATCGCTAGTTATCGCAACGTAACTCAGTATTGGTCGCTTTGTTTACCTTTTTTCTCTCGTCTCGTTGGTTTTACTTTAGCACATGGGCTGCAGTGAGCAGCTGACTTGGGAATCAATGACCGGTGGGTGTTTTGTAGGCAAGTTACATGAAGCGTATCGCGCGCATACAACTCGGGAAACCACGAATTCCGAATTGCGGCCCCGTGGTAATGTTAGCATAGAAACATGAGCATAATATTAAACAATAAGTGGGAAATTGAATATTATCATATTTTTTACCCGACTGCCGAAGAAGGGTAATGTTTTTTACGGACATAGTTAACGATGCTGATCAATACCCCAAAGTTCTGAGAGTTAATTTTGTTACAATACTGGGTGATTTTATAGACGTTTTGGATAAAAAGAATTTGGGCTCAGTTTAGATAGCAAAATTATCTGTAATGGACTGCTGAGACGAGGTCTCGGGTTCGATCCCAGGTTTACCATGGCACACACCAATGACTTTTCGATGCTTTTCGAAGTTATGTGTGTATTTATCGCAGGTTTATAAGTGCCCGGTTAATGGCAATAGGCTCGTCACCTATTACATTGGGACCTAAACATAAACTGGCGAAACGTGGGTGCTAGCACCTCTGCCTACCCCTTCGGGGAATATAGGCGTGAGTTTATGTTATGTATGGGAATAATGTTCAGGTGAAAGAAAAAATGTATGGGGGTTGTAAAATTTTTTTTTTCTTTCACCAAATTAATACTTCCATATGACTTTGCTATCGAAACTGTTTTTTTTTTCCGAAACGCCTATAATATCACCTTGTATACTTAATAGACACGGTAATTCCAACAAAATCCATCGCAAAAGACGGCTCGAAATACGCGCTTTATATGAGTAAGATAATGTCAATATTGAGAGCAGACCTACTACGAACTTATGTAATGGATATCGGAGGGTGCAAAGGCGCCCAAGTCCTATGTCAGATACGGCGCAATACATGTATTTGTTGTATCACAAATTTCAGACATCTGTATAATCTATACATATAAAATGACTTATACTTTATACCGGGTGTAAGGGGAACGCTCCCGAAGCCGAAAACCCCTAGTAGTACCCCAGGTACATAACACATTGGCATAAAAATAAAATCGATTTGGACAAAAAAATTTTTTTTCGATTTTGTTTGATTTATTTTTGCTTTTGCATTATTTACTCTCCATCGGGTTAGTAAAGCTAAATGAAACGGTAATTTCATAAAAAGAATATAACTACAAAGAAAAAACAACTAGCGCCAAGCGCGTGCTCTATTGTAGTGGTGTTTTTTTATGAAATTACCGTTTCATTTAGCTTTAGTAACACGATGGAGAGTAAATAATAAATAAAAAATATTCGAAAAATTTTTTTTTTGTCCAAATCGGTTTTATTTTTATGCCAATGTGTTATGTACCTGGAGTACTACTAGAGGTTTTCGGCTTCGGGAGCGTTCCCCTTACACCCAGTATAAATTGGCTATGATGGAGCGACATAGTCATTGTGGCTTAAGATTTAAAAAAAATCAATATTGTACTTTGAACTGTGTTATTGGATGTATAGTATAAGTCAAACTTATACAATAGTAGGAGCTATTTTTTTCGCGGCGTTACAGTGTCTATAAAGTTTATATATAGTCAAGATCTAAACTTACAAAAGCTTACGAACAATATTCAATTCAAATCTTTTGAAGTGCCGAGCTAGAACAATATTCAAACGCTATATTATTACATTCAAATGGTTTTCCGAGTTCATTAGACTTTGAGTTTTAATTTATTTTAATAAATTTACAATTACAGTAATTAATTATGATACACTCATAGGTGGACGAGGCACAGGCTTTCCTCTCGCGGTTGGTAGGTCAGATGGCAGTCGCAAAAAAAACCGTACCAGCAATATCAATAGGGGAAGAAATAAGTGGACTCCGGGTTTTGAATACACCAGGGCAAATCTCTAAAATCACGATGATGCATTCATACTATGTGCTAATAAACTGCCTCCCTGGCGTGGCGGTATAGTGAACGCGGCTGCTACGCAGGAGGCGCGGGTTCGATCCCCGCTCAGTGCAAATATTTGTATGCATGAATATGAGTTTTTGTATTGGTCTGGTCGTGCCTCGGAGAGCACGTTAAGTCGTTTTAGGGGAATTGGAATTGCCCCACACAGAAGGACTGATTACCCGTCCGGCAATACGGCGTCTCCACTGGCAGTTGTGGTAGTAGTATGTGCTAATAAATGGCGTAGTTGACAATACCTTAACGACACCGGAGTTAGTACCAACTAGTACAAAATCACCAAGGAAGCACACGGCTTGCACCTTCTCTTTGACATCGATTGTTGAATGTTTAATCTCTTCGACATTCTCCTCGTGTCTAAAATCAAACATAATAGGCTAATTGACTGATCGTTATAAAAACTAAGCTTTTGCCCGCGACTTTGTCCGAGTTAAGTTTGCAATAGAAAGGTATAGGACACACTTCTCTTATTCCCGCGACCCAGATAAAGTTCCTTAAAGTTTCTGTGAGCCTTTTTTTTTTTTTTTTCGTGCGGGAATCCCCTGGAAATTATGTCGGACTCGAACCGACTAAAACCGCACGCCGACTGTGGGTCTTGGTGCTAGGCCGGAGGTGAGGTTGTCATAGACATATCCCTCGCACCCCGGCTGACCCAGGGCCATCCCTTACGGTCTGGCCCTCCTCAGGAGGGGGGACAACGGTGTCCCCAACTCGCCCCCGGAATGGGGAGGCGCGCTCTTCAGCGCGCCGCCGCTGTGACCATTGCTGTGAGCAGGGTGGCGAGGGTGAGAACTCTCACTCCCAGGGCCGCCACTAGCTCCCGCCTCGGTCCGGCCCATGCCGGACACAAAGTTTCTGTGAGCCTGGTACTTCGTGCAAATATGCCAGGGTTACATAAATACTGATCCCGTGACCGCAACCCACAGGAACCTATACCCGGGATAAAATAAAGGTTGAGTAAGTATCCTATGACCGTCTCCTGGTTCGAAGCTACATCCCCACCAATTTCCAGACAAATCAGTACAACCGTGCTTTAGTTATAGTGTAACTAACACGACTTTCTTTATATATAAGAAGAAGAAGAAGAAGAAGATAATATCGTCATTTGGGATACCTTCGATTCATGGTTATTATATTGAGCGATCCAATGTTACGTAATCGTCTTGCTAAATCAATTCTTCTCTTCATCATCCACTTGCATGTACAGATATTTAGAACTAGGTGTTGCCGGCGGCTCCGCCCCCGTGGACGTTGGTTATCGCGGCAAAACATAGCCTATGGCCTTTCACAAGGTTTAATCTATCTCTATACCAATTTTCATGAAGATCGGTTCAGCTGTTTAGGCGTGAAAGCGTAACAGACAGACAAATAGACAGATAGAGTTACTTTCACATCTTCTATAATATAAAAATGAATCGCTAAATGTGTTGGTAAGCGCATAACTCAACAACGCCTGGACCAATTTGGCCAATTCTTTTTTTTTAAATGTTCGTTGAAGTTCAATGATGGTTTTTACGGAGAGAAAAAAATGAATAATTGCCCGAAAAGTCCTAAAAACAGCCCTTTTGTCACGGAATAGATAATTCTGTGAGCCTGGTACTTTTTGCATAGAATACTAGGCTCACAAAAATTTCAAGGAACGTAAGCAGAACATTTTGTTCCACCTATGAGTTGCGAGAACGGAATCAAGTTCCACACGGGCGAAGCCGGGTGCATCAGCTAGTTTATAATATTAGTATGGAAGTACGGCTGCTAAAGTAAAAACATGAATTATACTTACAAGAATTCAAAATAAAGCTCATTCTTCTGGCAGTTTTCTTGTGCAATTTGGCATGCCTTAGTGTACAGTACGCCTTTAGATTCATGTTGCAGAATACTTTGGATTATGTTGGTGCACGGATAATGGTGTAAATCTGCTCCATGCGTGCTGAGGAACGATTTGATGGCGTGCAGTAAGTCCAAGCACAGCTTCTGAAATAATTTAGTTTGTGTTGAGTTAGAAATCACTTGATTAATACATACACATACGTACATAAGTGTCTTTGTTACCTATAGGTTTGTTTTATTTTATTGTTTCTTTTCATTGTATAAAAGAAGTTCTACCCAAAAGATCTAACTCGGACAATCGTATGTTACTGTGATATAAGTGGTTGTTACAGAAGGAATTGTTACCTTTATAATATTTGTTAATAACATGTACAATGTTTAAAACTGTTGATGGACCAATAAATAAATTAATTAATTACCCATGCTACATGGGAATTGAATGAATTTTTACAGCATTAAGTATGCTAACTATGATACAATCAGTATGGGCAGTACGCTATTCTTCGCAAATAGGCTGTATCTATAACATAATCGGATATTCTATGATGTATAAAGAAATGAGTATTTTTTTACTATATGGTTTATCATTAAGATACCACACCTTGCCAATTGGAAAGAGTTACTAGTCTGGCTATCTCATTTTTTTTTATACCACTTACGTGGCAGATTAGCACAGGGCCAACCTGATGGAAAGTGGTTACCGTGGCCTATGGACGAGTGCAAGTATGCAATACCAGGGGAGTCACACAATCAGTTAATCGTCAGTATAGGAAACCTGAACTTCCAAATATACTAGCTGCAATTATGGCTTCAGCCGTCAACGAAACCGGTTTCCCTGAAGGCTTTTTTATAACTCTACGTAACTAGTGTCCATGATTTTATTTTTATATTATTTCATTGGGACACAAAACAGTTATACATTATATTATGCAATATGATAGTTACATTATAAAATTTGGCAAATGTATAACCCACACTTATGTCCGCAAAGTAATGCAAAAAGTAAAAGAGTTAAAATTGTGCTAATCCCGTGCCTCTCTGAAGTGAAGATATAGGTTGCATTTTAAATTCATTGTGCGAAAGTGCGAAAATATCTAGGTGAACAAAGTGCGCGTTATAGTTGTCTAAAAGGAGAAAATGGAGAAATTGATGCTTAAACATACAAGAATCTACCAGAAACGGAGCTGACTTTAGAAGTAGATTAATATACTTACTTCAGAACTTATATAGTTTTCATACTTTTGCAGGTCAGCGATCACATCTGCCGACCCAGTGAGTTTCACTTTATTGCCCAAAAACATCAAATTGAGAAACAGCTGACCGAATAAGCTCCACAAACCGTTGACATTATCTGTGTATTTGATATGATAACCGATATAGTATGCTATGTAGCCATCATTGACTATCTCCACTGGGGCACTGCCGCTATCATAGTAATAACTTTTGAGGAGTTCTGCATGGATCTTCCTACTATCCGCTCCCGTACTTCTTAAGTAATTCATTATTAAGTCATGCACTTCATATAGGTAGTTCTTTTGTTCGCGGTCGTACACTTCGATTATCAAAGATTTGTTCCGTAGATGCTTCATAATGGCTTGTACCTCCGGAACATCTTTATTCCATAGTTTGCTGAGCACGCTGGCCGATACTTTGACGTTATCTGGCAATATTTTCAGTCTTTTGTATAAAGGCAGTAAGTTGTCGTTCAACGAGTTTATGCATACTTCTATAGTTTTCATTGGGTTATTAGTGTGATGTCTTAAACTGAAAAATATCATAATAATAATTTTTGTTATTTGGAACAACATAAGGTCTTAAACATATAATTCACTCACAATTTAATATATAATTGCCAGTAGTGGGTGCATATCGTCAGAACTGTTTTGGGTGGCCTCACCAAATAACAACTGATGCATTTTAATAAATAATTGGATGCAGAATACGTCAAGTTTTAAAAGTGGTTTCCGTGGTCTACGAAGGTATGCAATCGAGATGCCGACCCTGAAGAAGCCTTCTAATTCCCTTCTTGAAGAACCCCATATTGGGACTTGGTTGGGAAAACTACAGCAGGGAGTTCATTCCATAGTTAATAAGTTCAATTCTGATTCAATTGAAGTGAAGTCGGAATGAAATTCAAGCGCACGGTTTCGTATGTACGTAGTATTATGAACTTCTCGTGACGGAAAGTATTCAATACAATCCAGTATATTTTAAGTGAGAGTTGTAAGTGATAGTCAACTTAGATTTTACGATGTTTGTTTACCATTTAAGCGCTATGAAACATTATGGACTATACGCGCAACATATTCAAAGATAAGTAAAAAAAAAACTTACAAAAAATATTCTTTTTTCTCAAACTTTTTAACGAAATAATTCCAGTGTTTCGGATCATCCATCAGCTTTTCCTTATTCTCTGCCAATTGTGCTCCGATCAGTCTTATATGAAATGGAATTCCTTTGCAGTTTTCATGTAACTTGTGCGCTTGCCGTGGTAAACTGGACACTTTTACATCCAGAAACGATGCAAAGACTTCCAGGGATTCCTTTTCTTCCAAGCCATTCTTTATCTAGAACATTAACATATTACTGTGATTAAACTATTTCTCGCATATTTTAGGATACACAACATGATTTGCCTGTCTATTTCAATATAGAAAAAATTAGAATAAAGCTTATTCGGATTACCCCTACCCATATTGACGCTCTGACGCAAGCTTTCTTATCAGGTTTATAAGGTTCAAGGCAGTCCGTAAGATAAGTCATACCAAGACTTAGGCCCTTATTCTACAATGACACTCAGCCTGAATCGCGATTTATCTGAGGACAGATTGTTTAGACAGATTGATAGTTTGACATATTGCCTATACAATCTGTCCTCAGATAAATCGTGATTCAGGCTAAATTCTAGAATACGGGCAGAATAAGCGTCATTCTACAATGAAGCAGGAGGGCAGATCCCACGCTCTAAAGTACAACCTAACGCTCTCATGTCATGATGAAGATGTAATCTATACAGCGAAATATGACTGATATTAGAGTTTATTATATTTGGCATACTCCCAATTCTCATAATAACAGCAATGCAATTCTCTAAGCATTTAGCGTCAAGCACAGCGCTGCGAGCGACCTTGATAAAGATTCTCATTGGTCGGACCGGGTGACGTCACTGGAGCCACAGAAATATTATTAGGATAGAACGGCCATAAGCAGTGTTCACCTGCATGTCACGCGTGGCGACTTTTTCACTGTAAATAATAATCACGAGAGATAAATGCCTCCATTTTTCAGTTTAAGTACTCCTCCATTTTTATTCTAGAGTTCGAAATAGTCATTCGTCATTTTTACTGACGTTATTACGAACTAGTCTTAAAAGTACTGAGTATACGTTCCAGAGTTCCTGTCTCAGGACAGGAATTGTCTTAAAAGTTGCCACGCGTTTCCCGCTCATAGGGCCGTTCTATAATAACTTGTAAAAACGTAACTTTTTTTTAAGTTTTGCACTTATTCTGTTCTGCCAGAATACCCTCGATATTTCTGTTGTCCCAGCGCTCTGCTCGACGCTGTATGCCTAGAGAATCGCACAGCAGATGTTAATGGATGCGGCTTCACGTAATTAGACTAAAAGCACATAGATACCTACAAAAAAAACCTACAACAGGTAGTAGTAGTTCGATCAGGTTGTGTAGTAGCTAGAGCAACCGGCAAAGATCATGAACCAACGTCAAAAGTTCGCGTGTGTGCACTAACTGGTCAATCCAATAACCAATAAAAGGGCTTATCAACCAATGATGCGGGCCCCCGTGCATGTGTTAAGTTTGATATAATTTATGATTGGTTGGTGTTGCGCCTACACCACCAAAGAGACCGAATAATGCGCTTTGAGCAGAGACTTAAGGTATACCGGTCACTATACTTACTTATTGTAGGTAAGAAAAGAAAAGATGTTACACACATACAAAAATCAAACAAACAAATTAAAGACTATAAGTAAACCAAATCTGTACCGGTTTAGTCCATTCTCGACCCCTCGACCCCTAAATAAAGATCCTAATACTTAACACAATTGGTAGAAAAATGGATAAGTACCACGGGTACTGTAAATATATTAATTTTTTAAAAAAAGGTAAAAAAGGTACTATTTTTATTGTGCGTTAATACCCACGAATAGTCCTCCCACCACCAGGGTCGGCGGGGAAGGTTATGTTGAGCGAGGGATATGTCGAAGACAACCTCCCTCATACCTAACACGACGACCCACAGACGGCGTGCACTTTTAGTCGGTTCGAGTCCGGCATAACCGCCCCCTCCGGCACCGGTGAGGCACTGACTCGGACCGATTAAAACCGCATGTTGTCTTTAAATCTTCAGTTGCTAGGAGTGAAACAGTCAGAAAGATATCTCTCGCACCTCGGCTGACCCAGGACCATTTCTGGTTTCGATATGGCCCCCACGGGTTACAACTACATACCTACTACCTACACATTGCGACAAATTTGATGAATCGTCATCAAGTTTGTTGCGATGCGTAGGTTTAAATGACATGATTGACTGATGAATACTCTAAATATAATAAAGTAGCGTGTCACAGTGTAACAGGAAGTTAATTAATATCATAGATATGTTTCTGTAGAATTTGTAATTTAAATAAATAATTCAGCTAATGTTTAGATACCATCCGCCTTTGGTGAACAAGTTACATATTTGCTTTACTAAGCTACTGGCTTCTCATTGCTCCACCGGAATGGAACTCTGGTTCTGAACAAGCTTGGAAATGAGCTGTTCGCTCTGCTATGCTACTCAAGCAAAACATTGTATCTAGACCATAAGTTTTAGGCTAAGTAAATGTTTTGTAAATAGACCAAAAAAAAAGCCCGCTGAGTTTCTTGCCGGAGTCTTCTCAGGTCTGGGCCGCGTTTCGAACCGGTGGTCGATTTACTAGTATTAGTTAGTATTTAATATTTACTTTATGTTGATGTTTTGTAAGTTCCGATTTAATGGTCTATGCAAAATAAAATATTTTTGAATTTTGAATTTTTTTTGAATTTTGTTGAACCAATTACGAGTAAAATCACACATACGTAATTAGAGTTCCGTAGCCAAATTGCTAGCACTTGGCCGGTTTTTTACATTCTTGTAAATGTTTTAGTTTATTTCTTTAATACCTATATTTCTTTGAAGGATCGGGTGAAATGGCGTACATTGGTAGAGGTCTATGTCCAGTAGTGGAGCAGTCCAAGTCCAAGTGGGCTAATTGATTTCTTTATTAAGTAAAAAGTCTAAACGTCTTACACGTCTAACGTTTAACAGATAGTCTGCTGTGGATTTTTATTTTAAAAACATACAAAGGTAATCTAAACAACTTATTAAAATTACTTCCGAAAATTTGGCATTACAATGACATAATATTTTAGACACTTCTTCCCCGTCTTCGGCACTTTCCAGGCATTAATTTAACTTCTAAAGTGATGTTCACTACGACTTTTCTAATAAAAAAAACGCACTAAACAACATTCAGTAGGTTTGGCGAGGGTCTCGGACAAATAGATAAACACAGGAAATAGAATTTCATAAAAATATTTTTGGGTTCTGAATCGTTCATTTAATTCAACTATTTTTATTTACTGTGCTCAATGTACAGAACCAATTTTATCATAGTACTAGCTTTTGCCCGCGGCTCCGCCCGCGTGGATGTCGGTTATCGCGACCAAACATAGCCAATGTTCTTTCTCAAGGTCTAATCTACCCATGTACCAAATTTCATCAAAATCGGTTCAGTGGTTTAGGTTTAAAGCGTAACATACAGACAGACAGAAAGACAGTTACTTTCGCATTATAATATTAGCATATATGGATATATTTCAACGATAAATATTAATGTCGCACTAGAACCACTATCTAGGCCACAAAGTAGCATCTATGTAGGTCAGAAGCGACATTCAGATTCAAGGTCAGGCACTCCGAGCGATAAATTTATGGAGAGATATGTGTAATTCACGCATTATTCACAATACACTTATAAGGTGACCAACGGTTACTGTTACGTCTATAAATACGTGCTAATACTTGCTACCAAAGGTGTCACTCATGCATGGTGACCCTGCCATTTTAGCTATGAGATCCAGGCGACTCCGATCACCTAGCATGAATACAAAACTAAGGAATAAGTACTGTATTACATGATTCTGTCTGAAGTTTACGCGAAGATCATTCAATGAAAAAAAATATACCAAATAAATCCCGATAGAATCCGTTAAAAAGTGGTTTCATTTCAATAAGCTATTGTTTTTCAGGAGCGGATATCCTGTGGCATAGAGATAATTTCCATGTTTATTGAAAATCACCAGTTCTTAAATTGTAAGATACATCATTACATCATCATGATGTATTTTACAATTGATGATGTAATGACGTATCTTACAATTTAAGAACTGTAAATTGTAAGGTGTCATTGTAAATATCACTTTAGAAGTTAAAGTAATGTCTGTAAGGTGCCGAAGACGGGGAAGTGTCTAAAATATTATGACAATGTAATGCCAAAAGGAATGTCAAATTATCGGAAACTCCAAGCAATATCCCGATAGCTCTAATAGTAGTTTTAATAAGTTGTTTAGAATACTTTTGTATGTTATTTAAATAAAAATCCACAGCAGAAAGTTGCATGATTACAATTAATATGTTTGCTTCGCGCTCGATTTGGCGGGGGCACTGCCGTGCCCCCAGATCTATCTGTTAAACGCTAGACGTGTAAGACGTTAGGCTTCTTATTTAATAAAGAAATCAATTAATCAAGCAATTAACTAGCCCACCGCAGTCCACTGCAGGTCATAGACCTCTACCAATGTACGTCATTTCTCCCGATCCTCCACCTTCAAAGATTCTTTAATAAAGAGACAAACTAGAACATTTACAAGAATATAAAAAAAGGTAAAAATGGTGAGGCGTCGAAAAATTCCTCTTCATCGATGTCGTCTGGCAACTGCTCAGCAAATGCTCAAAAACAAAGGCTGTGGGTAGCAATGCTCATCCGTTGCACTATAAAGATCCTACCAAATAAAAAAAATAAAGAAATATGGTTTTACCTCTATAATTTGGGGCGAATAAGTAGCCACGACATCCGTATCTCTTGTTGTCACCAATATCTTGCAACCAATATCGAAGGCTTCCAAACATTTCCGATCATTCACTTCATCTAATACTAGGAGGCAGTCTTTCAACGGAGGCTCACAAAATTGGGTCTTCAGTCTATCTTTTAGGTCTCCTGATGTCCAGTCATATGTTGAGGACGTCTGGCTGTCGCCATTTGAACCAATACTTGACATCGATATGGAAGAATTCATGTTGTACGAACTGAGCATGTAAGTAGCTGATGCTTTGCGTAGTAACCTGTAGAACAACGAAAGATGGTTAAACCCATATTAAACACTCAATTTTATTGAAGACTAGCTGTCCCGGCGAACTTCGTACCGCCAATTTTTTCCCGCCCCGCGATCCGCGTCAGATCCCGTTCCCGCTGCACCATTTAGGGGGATGAAAAATAGATGTTGGCCGATTCTCATAGATACCGGATAAGCACAAAAAATTTCATCAAAATCGGTCAAGCCGTTTCGGAGGAGTATGGCAACGAAAACTGTGACACGAGAATTTTATATATTAGATATACTTATTCCTGTTTTGGATTTTTAGATTAGTCACTCTTGACAAAAAACCGAAGATAAGCTATCTTTAAATAATTATCTACATATACAAGGTGATTTTATAGTCGTTTCGAAAAAAAAGAATTTGGGCACAGTTCCGATAGCAAAATCATCTGGAAGTATTAATTAGGCGAAAGAAAAAAGCATTTTTTTGATAATGTGTGGGAATAATGTTTAGGTGAAAGGAAAAATGTATGAGTTTAAAAAAAATCTTACGCCAAGTTAATACAGATGATTTTGCTATCGAAACGACTATAAAATCACCTTGTATAGTTATTTAAATGTATTGGCTTATTCTTTCAACAACATGTATATTTACAATTTTAGTTCGATTAATCGTTAATGTAATGAATTGTATGTAGTGTGAATAATTTTTGAATTATAAATTAAATTTTGAGGCGTAAAGCGGTTTCCATAGTTTGAGACTATAAATACAGGCGTTTTAAGCAGTCTCTTTAGCAAATAACTGCTGAGATGGTTCCTGTCCTGTAGATTCGATAGCCTTTGTTATTTTTATTTATAATTTTTTTTTAAAGAATATTAGAACCGAAATTACTAATATTCCCTCTAACCCCTCCAACTAACCTAAATTGCTTGTGTTAGGAGTGGGTTCACGTCGGTAGTGCAATGGCCAGAATTCGAAGTCAGGACCTCTCGATCGTAAGGCCGACTCCTTAACCACTACGGACATAATTTGTGTTTAAACTACTTGTTTCGAGTCTGCGTGTACCTTTTATCTTTTGATCGTGGTACAGGTGTACAGGGTTCACTGTTCGTCGCTAAAAAAAAATCATTTAAAAACTTACCTGCTTTGTAGTTTGATAATATCATCATCAGTCTTGCAGTTACCGAAGCTTAACCAGAAGACAACACAGTTGAAATTGTTAGTGATGAGATCAGGATTATTTCGTAAGGCACTCAGAACCACACAGGTTTTACCCGATCCCGACATGCCATGGACTGCAACAATCTTGTACCGGGTCAGCTGCGTTAACACGGCTGCTAAATTTTGTTCCTTAGCAAAGAATAAAAATACATAAAAATAGACTAAAGACAAATATTTAATAACAAACTTTTATCAAATCAAAAGGCAATAAAAAGAAGGAAAAGAAACGAGACGAGAAGTATAATAAAAAATTAAAAAACACGAAGGTATAAATAAATTTAAAAATAAAAAATGTACTCAAGTGTAAGTTTTTTATTAAATTATCATCATTGATACATTAATACCTCGACACCTAGACAGTTTTCTAGACTTTGACATGATTATGACGTTAAGCGTGTAAAAACGGATGATGTTGGCAAAAAAAAATCACACACTGATATTTGGACAACATCTCTCATCACAAAATTAGAAATTATCTACTTGTTACAATCAAGGTGAACTAAAGTTAATTAGGTTGAATTAATTCAACATTTGTTTGTTTAAAAATACCATATTATTCTATAGTGATTTTGGTTTGACTCCGGATAGGACAGTAGAACAGTGCACGAATACATTATAGGTAGGGAGGCCACGCAGCTCAATTTTATCGAGAATTGGTGGATTAGATATTAGATGATAGAAAGAATACTAATATATAAATTTTCCACTTTTAGTGGTGGGGGAAGCGCGTACATAACGTATTAATTAAATAACGATACCTCATTTGTCCAGTTCTAATAAGTATTTGAGGAGCTATGAGGGAACAAATGAACATACATACATACTACATACATACATACATAGCCTGTCAAAATCATAACCCTCCTTTTGGCTTCGCCGTAGTCGGGTAAAAAAGACCGCGTTCGAGTAAATACAGACATATTTTTGCAAGCTTCCCACGCCCATAGGTTATGCTTAAATAGAGATTTTCAAAATAGACACTTGTTGGCTAGTAACTAACCTACTTTATATTGATATGACGCGTAGGTGTAAATTCGTAGAAAGAATTTATTTTTGCGCATCCACCTATATTAAAATCTGTCGCCTATGTAACTAGCCAAACCTAGCTTAATCTGACGTGCTCGAGTTACTACCGAATTTCCTTCTACGCGTGCCCTACTATTACACTTTGGTACAGTCGATATAAGAGATATGGTTGCACTTTTACATATAACTTTATATGAGAAAGTGTATCCGTATCTCCTTTGTTGAAATGTTGAAAAGAGACATAACATTTGAAAAGAAACAATAAAAAAGAAAGATGATTCAACGATTTCTCGTGAAGACGCAAGTGTGACATAACTATCTTTTTTATTTAAGGAGGCAACATGAAGAGATCTGGTACCGAATTATTGATTTGAATATTGATATTTATAACTAAATTAAACGAAATAAAATACTTAATTCAAGAAAATAACTCACCATCGCCAGTCTTCTCACATGATGTTCGGGTAGCCGCGGCACGTCGCCCTTGCTAAGGCTATCTTCAAAACTGTCATTGTTTATTTGATTGTTGTTTTCCATAGTAAGTTTTTCCCAAAGCCAGTTGTAGTCTTTTGCTAAGCTATCTACAAACGCCTCGTAGGTATCGTTGGTACCATAGCGAATTAACTTATCTAAAAGGAGACGAGTTTGATCTGTGCCGTTCGGCTATAAAAAGAAACACATTTTTTATATTTTGCTGTCAATTTAACAAGTAACAAACTAGTGCAAGAGCTAGCCAACTTTGAACTATTATTAAAGTCCTTCGTATGTTATAACCTTGACATACCTATTTAAATAGTTATCTTGTTTTAAATAGGTAGGTAATTCTTGTTTTTATAGACTAATAGGAGCTGCTATCAGAAGTTTTATTTTTATATTTTTGATAGTTACCTAATCGTCAAAACACACCTCACTACAGACCCCTAAGTATTTATAACACGAGGACTTCAATGTGATTGGAATTAAAGTAGGTAGGTAAGTATACATGCCTCTAGATGAGTAAATATGTAGGTACAAACCGAACTAAATAAGCTACATAAATGATCTTGATCGGGTTATGTCCAGAAATTCAAAAGTTATAATATAATATAAGTCATCATCATCATAAGACATTGTAACAAGCATAAAAAAAGAAATAACAATTACATAACAATAAAATACCTACATTTAAGTATATACGTCTTGTAAAAAGAGGTTTTAGTACGATGTACAATGGTTTATGTCAATACTTTTGTTGACTAATCTCAATTTAAAGAATGCATCCAAGTAAAAACTGCCTAAAAGCACACATAATAAATTTTCTTACCAATTTGCAAATCTGATCGAAATCCTCACTGGATATGGCATTCTTCGTAAACAGTTCGTCCATTATATAATTGACGTCCAGATCATTGATAATGGCCTGCTGGTGCCGCTGCAGCAGCAGCTTCTTCTTGATATCCATCTTGATGGTTGATTAATCATCTATAATGACAGGTGCAACAATTGGTTCAGACTATAGGCTATGGCATTTTAATAGATCAATATTTAAAGCACCAGAAATAAGTATACCTTTGAAAAAATATTAAAAATAACACTTTTTTGCACAAAATGTTTCATAAAACTCTGTCGCAATACGATAAATATGAACTTATTTTAGCGAGGAAAAAATAATAAGCTAATGTAATACCTATGATGACGCACGTGCTAACTGTTTTACATTAAGAATCATACTAAACAAAAATCGAAATAGATTTGCTTGTATGGTCGAACGAACTTGAGTATTGGAGCTGGTGCCACCTACATAACAAGATAAGTAAACAAGTAAGCATAGGTACAATTTAAATTTGAAGACAGAAGTCGTCGACCGCTATGACTGCCAAGGCCCTGATTTTTCGGCATAAACGCCTACTGCACATAATGTTCACATACAATCACATGATTGTAAAAACTTTGAACATTAATATTATAGGATAGGTAAGAAAATAAAATAGAATAGAAACACATTGTTGATAAAGAAAATGGGTCTCCAGATAAACCCATGTCTTTGTCCTACATTCGTAGGCATCATTAGGGTCCCACCAAGACTTTGAGACCCTAAATAATCGCAATTGCAAGCCGGTGTACTAGCTGACTGACGAACGAGGAGTTGGACCAGGTCTTCTTTACGTGACGGGATATCGGAAGGCCATCAACCCCGGAAAGTAAATATAAAACAAAAAATTATGGTACGCAAGAAGCATTTCGCATGACACTTGGTATCACTACAAAACGGCACTAAGGAGCTTTGCGACTATTGAGGCAAGTGGTCAAGAACCAGATAAGTAATTCAGTCATTGTAACAGATACGTAATTGAGAAATAAATATTTTAATCCGGTTATTAAATTAGTCATAAGATAACGGCACTACAAACTACATGTATGCAACTCTTTTATTTTTATTCGCAGTACATATACTACGCAGTTTGGTGGTTTGGATCTGGATGACGAAATTCATGGAGTTGTCGATGACGATGTTTAAGTTAATTAAAGATGGATGTCTGAAGTATTAGGTATATACGGGTTCCGCTGTAGGAAAATATAAAAATTTTGGAAGATAATTAAGCTTTAGGTGATACCTATGTCATATTATCTATTCTGTGCCTATGTCCAATTAAGTAGTAAATAAAAAATAAAAAAACATTTATAACTTACACTTTTTACACTTTATAAGTTACTAGCTTTTGCCCGCGGCTCCGCCCGCGTGGATGTTGCTTATCGCGACCAAACATAGCCTATGTCCTATCCTCAAGGTCTAATCTACCCTTATACCAAATTTCATCAAAATCGGTTCAGTGGTTTAGGCGTGAAAGCGTAATATACAGACATACAGGCAGACAGGCAGACCGATTTACTTTCGCATTTATAATATTAGTATGGAAGTATGGATATGGATAGGAAGCTAGATAAAGAGACGCTACTGTAGCATTACCAATTGCCAGTGTGTATTTTATCATGCAACCTATTGCATGTACATCGCCGATAAAAAACAAGAGAGTCGTCTACGCGAGTGGATACAGTCTTTCCGGTTATGTAGTCCTCGTTACAAGACCCGAATTTGCGGAACAAATGCGGTGCTGGGGTGCCGGGGTGATGCAGGGAATTGGCCAGTGAGAGGACAGAAGAGATGCCAAATTTTAGTTTTCTAGTAGCTAGGTACTATGGGGCTGAGCTAAGTTGCGGACGGAAGGACCGAAGTTTATTAAATGGCGATGCAGGTATGCCTGGGTGCGAGAGATATGCTTTTGGCAATCTCACCTCCGGCAACCAAGGACCCAAGACAGCGTGCGTTTCAGTCGGCTCGAGTCCGACATAACCACCTCCACCGGCTCCGTGAGGGTGGTATCCGTGGGGATTTACCGGATGATAAAAAAAAAATTAAACAGCGAAACTATAAGGGTTCCATTTTGTTTACGGAACCCTAAAAATAAGTTGATAAAACTTGAGCTGGTACACGTCTGTTACCGACGACGGCCATTGCTGAAAAGCTGACTGGGATTTACGTTTATCACAGTTGAATTATTATGATCCTTTTCATTTACCGGACATTGTTGTATCTGCTACCACTAAGTACTACAATTTACTATCAATCAAGTAGCTTATCGCAATCGCAGTCCACTGCTGGACATAAGCCTCTCTCAATGTTGGGAGGCTTTGACCTACTGTTGGTATAGGGTTTTATTTCGAGTTTTTTTCGCGGTGATATCGTCTGCATATTTTTCCGTTAGTCGCCTCTTGCGACACCCTTCGGATTAGATGGGGTAGTGATACTTGTATTGTTACGGCGGCGGCGCGCTGAATAGTGCGCCTCCCCATTCCGGGGGCGAGTTGGGGACACCGTTGTCCCCCCTCCTGAGGAGGGCCAGGCCGTAAGGGATGGCCCTGGGTCAGCCGGGGTGCGAGGGATATGTCTTTGACAACCTCACCTCCAGCCTAGCACCAAGACCCACAGTCGGCGTGCGGTTTTAGTCGGTTCGAGTCCGACATAACCTCCCCTTCCGGCTCCGGCAGGGGGGGTATCCGAGGGGATTTCCGCACGAAAAAAAAAAAGATACTTGTATTGTTAGCCATTGTTTCTCCGTCACTACATTTATAACTACCTACTTAGGTATTGTATAGTATTAAGTATACCTACTAAAGTGAGTTATTCACAAATATTTCGTAGACAATAGGTATATTTACGTGAGTCGTTTCTTCAATTACCATTTGCTTATTATCATATTACCTACGATGCCAAGGTCAACAGAGCCTCTTATCTACGGTCCATAATTTGTCGTAAAATTAGTGTCATTTGAACGGAAATTGGTCAAGTAAGTCAAGTGTACCGATAACTAACACGTACACACGTATCTGTGCAAAAATAGTGAGTCACTAATAATTATCAGTTAGTATCTAACGTACCTACTGTCAGTTTCGGGCTACTAAAGATAGAAAAGTCATCAATCTCAGATTTTAGTGTCCCAATATTTTTACCATCGATCTGTAATCCTACTGGGATGAAACAGATAGATTTGTAATTATTAAATGGTGACAGCAGTCACAGATACTTCAAACTTGACTGTTTATCTGGAAGTGCGATCTATTATTGGGAACGGCAATAAGTACATAGGTACAGTCAGCGTCATAAATATCTTGACGACGAAGTCTCAAAATGCTCTTAAAGCTCTCGTAATAAGAGCAAATCAAACTGTTTTATTGATTTATATATGGTGTTATTATCCAAACTAAAGGTGTGTACCAAATATCAGAACAATCAGTCAGCTGGAAAGGGATAAAAAACGAAATTAAGATCATTTTGAGCACTTTGTTCGTCAACATCTTTCTGATGCTGATTGTACCTAGACTGTTAATTTTATTTCATTTAAAATACCTAACAACTAACGCATTAATGTTGTGTTATCTATTATATTATCTATGCAACAATGTGTTTAGCCGTTTTGAATTCCCACCACAAATGGGTACGTTTTTGCCGGATTCCGCTTATTGACAAGGCGACCGATTTTGCTATCGCCCGTCTCTTTGTCTGTGTGATTGTCAGTACCTGGTGCTAATTTAGAGGGCGCATTCTAAACCAATGTTCACTAAACCAGGCTTGGCTTACCCGTGCGTGAAATAACGCACGGGTAAGCCAAGCCTGGTTTGGTGAACATTGGTTTTTGATTTAAAAAAAAAAACAACTTTTGTCGAGAGTTTTTCTGATAGGGGGGAAAATGACAGTCACGTTACTTATGGACGGATCTTGATGATTTCAACCGGAACCGATGACGGCTTAAATTGCTCTGCGAGGTAAGGAACATCCCTGACCAATGCAAATTTGACATAGGTAGTAGTACACATATCTCATGCACACAAATATCTGCACTGAGCTGGAATCAGACCCGTGTCCCCCTGCTTAGCAGTCGAATTCACTTCAAAAGCCAGTGTAGGCCTATGCCTGTAGTACCTACTTTCTATCATCACTACATAGTATGTATAAAGCACGGAGCGGGAGGGGCGGCGCGAGCGAGAAAGACTCGCGGATCGCGCCGCCCGCGTGCGCAGGCAACTCGGGCGTCGGAGGGCACTGACTGACCTCCGTCCCCCATGAGCGCGGGCCTGGGGGTGACGGGTGGAGCCGCCTGTCACCCCAGCAGAGGCAGGCCACGGCGGCGGCGCGCTGAATAGTGCGCCTCCCCATTCCGGGGGCGAGTTGGGGACACCGTTGTCCCCCCTCCTGAGGAGGGCCAGACCGTAAGGGATGGCCCTGGGTCAGCCGGGGTGCGAGGGATATGTCTTTGACAACCTCACCTCCGGTCTAGCACCAAGACCCACAGTCGGCGTGCGGTTTTAGTCGGTTCGAGTCCGACATAACCTCCCCTTCCGGCTCCGGCAGGGGGGGTATCCGAGGGGATTTCCGCACGAAAAAAAAAAAAAAAAAGTATGTATAAAGCAAAGTCGCTTTCCGCGTCCCTATGTATGCCTATATCTTCAAAACTACGCTACAGATTTTGTTACGGTTTCTTTTAATATATAAAGTGATTCAAGAGGAAGGTTTACATGTATAATACATGCTGGATATAGTAGAGGGTGCAGCGCGAACGGGATCAGACCCCGCGCGGGCGAAAAAATATTGGCGGTACGAAGTTCGCCGGATCAGCTAGTTTAATAAAAAATAAAGTTTAAAACTAAAACCCGACTACCAAAAAATCACGCTCTAAAAGGTAACAAACAAGAAAATATCAAGGATAGCCGTGGTCGTATGCCACTTTTCCCTAGAATATATTGTTTTATTAGAATAAGTGGCATACGACCACGGCTATCCTTGATATTTTCTTGTTTGTTACCTTTTAGAGCGTGATTTTTTGGTAGTCGGGTTTTAGTTTTAAACTTTATTTTTTATTTATATTATTTTAGGGCAAAGTAACGCTAATAATTTATACATATTTGAAATGTGCTTATTAAACCCTTTCATTTGATACCAAACGCGGTATATTTATCTCAAATTTATTTTTTAACACAGTACCTTATGAGCGCTAGAGGGCGCCACACAAGATTGAGTGACACGTCATATGGCCTATAACCATCGGACGATCAAGCCACTTGTAACGATACCTCATTTGTCCAGTTCTAACAAGTAGTTGAGGAGCTATGAGGGAACAAATGAACATACATACATACATACATACATACATACATACATACATAGCCTGTCAAAATCATAACCCTCCTTTTGGCTTCGCCGTAGTCGGGTAAAAATAAGACCAATCAAACAGCCATATTATTCTATGGTCCCGGTTACATTCAAAGCTTGCACTTTGAAACCAGGGGTCCCTTCCTACAATTTCCTTTGGTTACCCTTTACTTCACTATACAGATACCTATTATAAAAAAAAAAGGAAGGTGAATACTGGAAAACCAAGACGGCTTTAAAGTTAAAATTAGGTAACCGGTTTAGCGTAGATATCATTCTAAACTACAATGTTCGCCAGTGGGGTCAAGCCGGTCAATAATATTATCTATAATAGGTACTAGTGTTCATGTCCGTCACATCACTTTTGATTGGTGGTTAACGAACGCATGCTAGGTCTCACGAAAAACAGGAATGATAGACTATAGGTAACAGACCGACTATTACAACTATTTTAGTAACATACCTTATAGGTATCAATGATTAGGTAGGTACAACATAAATAAACGCACCATCACACCAGTCAATTTACGAGGAACACAAGGTCGTTTCTGATGAATACTGTACCTACAACGCAACGGCAACCGAGACTTTAAACGGTTCCCTATTTCCCAAAGGTCGTGTGACGGTGGAGATGGTATTACCACAGACTGATCTCCGTCCCCGATGAGCGTGGGCCTGGGGGTGACGGGAGGAGCCGCCTGTCACCCCAGCAGAAGCAGGCCACGGCGGCGGCGCGCCTGGCCAGACCGCAAGATGGCCCCGGGTCAGCCGGGGTGCGAGGGATATGTCGAAGACAACCTCACCTTCGGCCTAGCACTACGACCCTCAGTCGACGTGCGATTTTAGTCGGTTCGAGTCCGACATAACCTCCCCTTCCGGCTCCGGCGGGGGAGGTATCCGAGGGGATTTCCACACAAAAAAAGGAAATGGTATTAGAATTCTTAGCGGACGGAGCCATATGCTTTTTTTGGTCACGATAACCTACATCCACGCGGGCAAGTCCTGGGCAACTCGGCTAATGTACAATATTTGTCATGCAATCCATTGGGAATACGGAAGGAATCGGGTTATCAGGAACCTTCGACACTGCAATAGGTAGCATTAATATGACGGCAGCAATGTAATACTTCTGTATATAGATTGTTGTATGTTTGTACATACAACAATCTATATCATGTCAATGGACCATCCATATAAGGTAGGCAATGAGTCAGTCGACTATATTCTGGTCAAAATAATGATTTGGTAATGTATAATTTCACATTAGCAAAGTGTATGGCTATTTTCCTGATACAAGAAATATAATATATTATAATATGTACACAATACAGGGTAGAAAATATTATGTGAGACAATTGAATAGAAATGGATAGGACTGGCTTGGGCAAGTATAGCATTTATAGTACATCAATGAGATGAAATTATTTTCTAGCATTGCATTTATTTATGCACTAACATTTATCATCTTTCACAGTGATTAGTGGGGGCCGATGGTAGTAGACCCATAAAAGGTCTGAGGTGCAAAGTTTGCATGCAAGTGGAATTGACATTGATGATAAGACCCTGCCACAATAGTTCAAGGCAGGTCAAAGACAATGACAACCTTGGGTCAGTTCTGTGCTTCACTAAACATTTAATTTCCTTATCCATAATAAGTACTGGCAATCAGACTGGTATTGGTGAGATGATTTGCACTATGCTCGATACAAGTATATGTATTACACTTGTGTCAAGTGACACAGTCGAGGACATGTTAGATACTGCTTTTCAATGATGCTCTAAGCATCATTGTCCAGATTTTCTAGAAAATATAATTATGTATAATTAACTAACTACTAACTTAACTAGGCAGCCTCTATGTAGCAGTGTAGGCATGGGGATCCCTGCTCAGTATAAATATTTTTATGCATGAATATGGCTATTTGCATTGGTCTGGTTATGCCTCAGCGAGTATGTGAAGCCATCAGTCCCAGATGTCATACAAACATTTATGGTTGTTATAACAGGTAGTTGGAGCCCTAAAAAGAACTGACTGAAAAAGATGACTCTGAGGTAAAAGCTTTGGATGAAACTGGGATGAAGAAAATAACTTAATACAAATGATTTGTCTATCTTTGAATAAATATATTATGCCCAATGTGATTTAAATTTCCCTTCAATTTTTATCCGTCTTTAAGGCCTTCAAGGCCACCGTCTCCTTAAAGATGAATAAAAGTAAAAGGGAAATTTGAATTGTAAAATTCATTCACATATATTATGCATCAAGCAAAACCCGCACCTTGTCGTGGAGTTGCGGATAACAGCCTGTGATACCATACCATATTATGCTTTAAGTTTCAATAAACATTAAAAATAGGTAACTTTTATTTAGAAATGTAATTTGCATTTTTTTTTAATATTAACATGTAATGACATTTGAATAAAGCTGGGACATGAAGGGTATGATGACTGTATCTCTTTAAATAATAGTGGGTAATAGTTAGGTGGAGTCGTGAGCACCTGCTAGTAGTAACTAGAGGAAAGCAGACGGCAGAAGAATAACAAATAATTTAATGTGAGTAGCAAGTTTCACCAAGTGATGGTACTTCTCAAGTCAAGTCATACATAGCCATTGCTCATGAAATTATTGAACACTGATCTACTTGCGTAGTTCTTTAATCTAGTATTCTTAATGTAAAACAGTAAATAAAGTGCCTGTTCATACACTTACTTATATGTATGTTAACTATAGGTATTGCAACAGGAGACCCAAGTTTTAAATAGACCAAAGCTGATAAGGCAAATATCTAATGATCAATGAGTGTTAAAACTATGAAAATCTTGAATTAGAATCACATTCTAACCAGTTTTTAATCAAATTTCCTCTATACCACCAGGCTAGAGCACCAGCAACTACATGTAACAAGACTTATCAATTGTTGAGCAATAATGTATTAGCAATAATCACTCAACTCAAGCAGAACATTTTTGTTACAAGACTGCACCTGCCAGTGATATGACAGGTCACTCAACCTGCTACTTCTACAACCACAATAATTGAAAATAAGTGACAAAACTTTGTCGTGATTTTATGTCTAAAATTTAGGCATAAATTTCACATAAAACACATAGTGTAATACAGTAATCTCATTATTTGTTCTCAAAATATACGTTTTCTGTTATAGAATTCATTTCAAATGCTTTAAATGAAAATAATAACAAAAAGTTTATCCTCGTATATTATTTACCTAGCTAGGGGTGAAAAAGAAAATATCCAAGTAAAGACTACAAATTACTTACCACTTTAATCTCGAAGACAAATCCATAGTTTGGAGAGGTTCTGTTTTATGTTATAATGCTGAATCGAAATTAATACGAAACTATAGTACCAGTTGAACACTTGATTCAAAACAAAGCAAACAATAAAGTGAAGTGAATGAAATGATATACAGAGGTTAGCATAGATTATTATATAAATTGTAGAGGTTAGTCTGTGGAACTAGGGTTGGAAAGAAACAGAAAAAAGAACTAAATTGAATGAACTAAACTGACCGAAGATAGACTCTGGCCAACTACAAATGGCGCCAAATTTAAAAATTAACACGTTGCAACACTGAATATGCACCGTAATAACGGAGTCGCTATTAGAATCGTTTTCCTATTATGCATGCATGAAAACTAGTCTATTATGGTGCATGGCCAGAGTCTAGACAGTGTTGCAACCTGTTGGTTTTTCAAACTTGGCGCCAACTTTTTGCACCATCTTTCGTTGGCTAGAGTCTAACATGAAAACTGACTAGAGCCAAACGTAAGCAGGCGCAAAAAATCGGCGCCAAATTTGAAAACCAACAGATTGCAACACACACAACTAGACTCTGAGAACAATCATAATAGGCTAGTTTTTATGCATACTTAATGTTGCGTCCACACGACTCGACAAACAGCGAGGGAAGTGGCGAGCGAAGTGGGCAGGGCGGGAGGTCGCGTCGTCGTGTGGATAGCATAATCGTCATACCTCATGCCACGAATGCTATCAGTGCTATCACGAATGTTGCCAAGAGCGTCCGCTTCACGGCGCAAGTCAAAAATCATAGTTATAAATTTATAATTGTCATAGGTACTCCGTTATTTCGGTGTACACTTAGTGTTGCAACTTGTTGAGTTTTAAATTTGGCGTCATTTTTTTGCACCAGCCTTCGTTGGCCAGACACTAATGGTATACTGGGTGTAAGGGGAACGCTCCCGAAGTCGAAAATCCCTAGTAGTACTCCAGGTACATAACACATTGGCATAAAAATAAAATCGATTTGAAAAAAAAAATATTTTTTATTTTGCATTATTTACTCTCCATCGTGAAAGCTAAATGAAACGGTCATTTCATAAGAAAAACACCACTACAAAAAAGCACGCGCTTGGCCCTAGTTGTTCTTTTTTTTGTAGTGATGTTCTTCAATCGATTTTATTTTTATGCCAATGTGTTATGTATCTGGAGTAGGTACTACTAGGGGTTTTCGGCTTCGGGAGCGTACCCCTCCTTACACCCGGTATAGCCTGAATTATATATCTTGGACCTAATGTGCTCTATACGCGCAGTAGGTACACTGGTGGACGAGCTCAAATTCACCAAGCATACCTAAATTATTACAAAAAAATCCGCGCGCGCCTATACCTTTTATATCTCGTGATTTAGGTCCAAGATATATGGTTCGAGCAATATATCATGCTATCCTCAAAAGACACCCAAAAACACGTACTGTGTATATGGAGTACCTAGATATGTTGTAACTACCTACTTCACCTACTTGTGACGTGATTGGGATCTTAAGCCCGTATTCTAGTATGACACTCAGTCTGAATCTTCATAACTGAGAACAGATTGTATAGAAAATCTCTGCATAGTCCCGAGAATTACGGAATGGGAAACATAATAATATTTTAAAAATACCTAAAATAAATCGGTTGTAACAGATCTTAGAGTCGTTTATTGTAAATAGTTTTGAAAGGCATTGAAGCTGCGATGATAATGATGATGACTTTGAAAATCTCACTGCTAGCTACAACAGAAGAACTAAACAAATCATAGGCACCTACTTTAATTACGTTGGAAGGTGAAACAGAAGCTCTAACCGTAGAATAGATAATAGTAGTAGTAGATAGATAGATAGATAGATAGATAAATCTTTATTGTACACCAGTAATACAGTAAATGTATGGACAATACATGACATTATGTACAAATGGCGGCCTTATCGCTAAGAGCGATCTCTTACAGGCAACCTTTGGATGGACACGTTTTAAATATTAACAGTAATAACTATGGGTAGTTATTAGTGTAGTCATAAACACATACACACATATATATATATATACATATATACATTATACACACACACAGACACACACACACACACACACACACACACACACACACACACACACACACACACACACACACACACACACACACACACACACACACACACACACACACACACACACACACACACACATACATACACAATATACATTATTAAATACTCCACCAAATAAACCTAAGTACATACATTGAATGTCTATCATATTTACATAAACACACATACCTACACTAGATACACGCATATATATATTCATTAAACAAGATAAAGATCTACTTATATATACAGCGAGCACATACCCACTCAAAATCACATGATAAGGTAACTAAGAACCCAGATAGTGTTCTTTTACCATTTTTTTGAAAATGGCCAGGGATTTTGCACGTCTGATGGATACAGGCAGCGCATTCCACAACCTTACAGCCTGGACAGTAAACGACTTGTCATAAAATGTTGTGGAATGAGAGGGCGTGGACAGTTGTAATGTTACTGACGACCTCAAGGATCTCGAATGTGTGTCATTGAGGAACACAAAACGTTCTTTTAAGTAAATAGGAGTACGGGGATTGAAGAGAATACTGTAAAGTATGGAAAGAATATGAGCATTCCGTCGAAGTCGAATTGGGAGCCACTTGAGCAGGTTGCGGAATTGTGATACGTGATCATATTTGCGAAGACCAAATATAAATCTAATACAGAAATTTTGAAGGCGCTCAAGCTTATCAAGTTGCTCCTCGGTGAGATCAAGATAGCTGGCATCAGCATAGTCAAGTTGTGGAAGAAGAAGTGATTCTGCAAGTGCAATTTTAGTGGCTGTTGGTAGAAAGTTTCGCAGTCTACGCATGGAACCCGCAGACGCAAACAATTTGCGGCTGACTTCTCGTATTTGAGGACCCCAGGATAGTGTCCTGTCTATCCATATACCTAAATTTTTTACCTCACCACTTAATTGAATTGCAACACCGTTAAATACAACATCTGGTAGTTGTGACCAATCTATACGATTCATCATCCCGGAGCTGCCCACAATAATAGCCTGAGTCTTAGAGGGGTTCACTTCGAGCCCATACTGTTTACTCCACTCACATACTTGCGTCAGATCGGCATTTATGGTACTGATAGCTGTCGGTAATTCTTGCAAAGAGGCTTGCGTGTAGATTTGAAGATCATCTGCGTAAAGGTGATAGGGGCAGGCAAGTGCTTTACTTTTATAGCACGGACTGGCGCATGTTTATCGTATAGCTCGATCAACTTGTTGCTGAGTATGCTTACTTTGTCTTCAACTGACTCAGTAGATAGAAGAGAGCTCCAATCTATACCGTCAGCATCCTCACGAAGTTCATTTATGTTCATGCCACTAAAATTGCGCATCATAAGAATTTTATTTTTAAGTTTAGGTGGGCGAAGGTTATAGGATAGAAAGATTAAGTCGTGGTAAGAGAATTGATCGGCTGTACACTGGCCGTGTTTAGTGACTAAATTGGTTGAAGAAACGAGGATAAGTTCAAGAAGAGATGGATTACGATCAGGAACGTGATGTGTAGTATTTGAAGGAAGAACAGACAGATTACAAGATTGGATAGTATTGAGGAAAGTGGAAGAGCGGGAGTCCTGTTTCCGCAAACAAGTATTGAAGTCACCCATTATAATGGTTTGATTATAAAGAGGACAAAGACGTTCTAACAGTTTTTCGAATTTCCTTCTTCTTAGTGATTTCCTTCGACATACCTTTTCAGACGTGAGTTCGAACTTACTTAATGTGTGTCACATAAATGCACAGAGCATACCTTGTCATTACACTGACCTGGTGGAGGCTTTTACAAATACGAACATCCATGCCGTCCTGGTCTCGGAGAGTATGCTTAAACCTGAGTTACTGTCTACTTCCTACTCTCTTCCTGGCTTTATTCTTATACGTAACGACCGTACTGGTAAGGGTGGAGGTGGTGTTGCCATTTACTTACGTAGTTTCTTTCCCTATAAAATTCTGGCTTCTTCAGGTTCAAACTACACTGCTGACGCAGAATACTTATTTCTTGAGGTTTGTGTCAGGGGAGTCAAACTGGTTCTCGGAGTTGTATATTGTCCTCCCACTGTAAACTACTTCTCCAGTCTGGAAACAGTTCTGGAATCTTTAGGGTCAACGTACATGCATCACATCATTATGGGCGATCTCAACACGAATCTTCTAGATCCCCAGTTACTAGGAACCCGTAAACTTCGCCGCATTGTTGAATCTGCCAGCCTACATATTTTACCCTTGCAAGCCACTCATCACAACACGGAGGTTGAGGACACATGGCTTGACCAAATATTAGTGTCGTCGAAGGCGCACGTTTCCCACCACGGACAAATGCCTGCACCGGCATTTTCACGCCATGACCTTATCTTTCTATCATACGTGCTAAAACCCCCTAAATCATCTCCCAAGGTAGTGTCCATGCGCTGTTTTGGGAGTATGGATGTGGAAAAGTTGCGCCATGATGCCTCATTGCTGAATTGGGATGCTTTAGATGCAGCACCCACCGCTGATGGAAAGGTTACGGTGTTTAATAACCTGATACTTAACCTCTACGATGTACATGCTCCCATTAGAAAGGTAAAACTTAAGCGAACACCGGCTCCGTGGATTACGACGGAAGTTCGAATGTCAATGCGGCGAAGGGATCGGGCTTTCAACAAATTTAGAAAAAATCGCACAGAAGACAATTGGAATTGCTTCAAAGCAGCAAGAAATTACTGCAACCAGATGATACGCAACGCTAAACGCCGTCATATCCATGATAGTATTAGTTCTTCCTCACCTACAAATATATGGAAGTTTTTGGGCACATTGGGCTTTGGTAAACAGCATAACATTGATACGCGATTGACGGTTGGGTTGGATGATCTAAACCGACATTTCTCCACTACAACTCCTCTTGATCATCAAACCAAAAGTCAAACACTGAATTACATAGCTGGCCTAATCAGTCCCGATATAGATACTTTCAAGTTTTCTCCAGTTGCAACCGATGAGATCAAAAAGAAAATTCTTGCAATTAAATCCAACGCAGTCGGATGTGACAACATAAGCCGACGTATGATAGTGACGATTATCGATCCATTGCTCCCGGCAATCTCACACATCATTAATTATTGCCTCTATTCTGGAACGTTTCCATCTGTTTGGCGCAAGGCCTACGTGATTCCCTTACCTAAAATAAGCAATCCTACACTTCCTAACCACTTTCGACCTATTTCTATACTCCCGTTCTTATCAAAAGTACTCGAGGCCTGCGTGCAAACACAACTTGCGTCGTTTATACATCGAAACAAATTGTTGAGTCCCTTGCAATCAGGTTTCAGACCGGGCCATAGCACCACAACTGCCCTGCTAAAAGTGACCGGGGACATAAGGAGTGGGATGGAGGCTACTAAGGTGACCGTGCTTGTTCTAGTGGATTTCTCCAATGCGTTCAATACAGTCAGCCACGATATCCTACTATCCATCCTTTCTTACCTTAAGATCTCACCGGAAGCACTGGACTTTTTCTCAAGTTATCTTCAGGGGCGCCAGCAGTCTGTACGCGGTGACGATTCCTCATCGAGCTGGTGCGGTCTGGACTCTGGTGTCCCTCAAGGCGGTATTCTTTCTCCCTTATTATTTTCTATTTCTAATTTCATTAAACTGTATGCACAAGCACCTGCAGAAGGTATAACAGCAGCGATCCAAGATGTGAATAGGGATCTAGAAACCTTAAAAAACTGGTCGGCTAAATTCGGTTTGACAGTAAACCCAACCAAGTGTCAGGCTCTCATGGTGGGCAGTAATTTTATAGCCAGCAAAATTGATATTGCGAGCCTTCCACCAGTAGTATATAACGGCACAATAATACCGTTTAGTGCATCAGTTAAGGATCTGGGGCTTCATCTCGATTCCTCCCTCGACTGGCGAGTACAAGTCACGAACTTGAGTCAGACAGTTACTAATAGACTTCGAGTTATGTACCGCATGAAGAACTTTTTACCTAGGAAGACGAAAGTAACTTTGGTGCAAACACTGATATATCCGCTGATCGACTATGGTGATGTGTGCTACTTTGACCTGAATGCAGACCTTCTTAACAAGTTAGACCGTCTTCTTAATAACTGCATTCGATTCATCTTTAACCTTCGTAAATATGACCATGTGTCCGCCTTCCGTTCCCAACTTAATTGGTTACCTATCCGTCATCGCCGTAAGATGCGCTGCCTTACAACTCTTTACAACATTCTTTACTCTCCTACGTCTCCTACTTACCTAACTTCTTCCTTCCAACTGTTATGTGCAAATCACAACAAAAATCTCCGCTCTTCTTATAACCGTCTCCTCTCATGTCCATCCCACAGGACTAACTTCCTGGGCTCCTCTTTCTTTGTTCAGTCTGTCCTTCTATGGAACGCACTGCCTTCTGAGATCAGGATGTGCACGACCCGGGATACGTTCAAGTCAAAAGTTCGGCTTTGGCTTTTCAAACAGATAGCTGAGTCACCTCAAGGTTAATATGTAGTATTCTCTTATTGATATATATTATGTTTGTAATGTATATGTGTATTAAATGTGTATTATGTTCATATCGATTGATATAAGTAGGTATATTATATTGTTTTTATATGTTTTTATATAGTATATTGTTTATATATATATATATAGATATATATGCGTGTGTGTGTGTGTATATATGTAGGTATATCTATTATGGATGTCATTTATTGATCTGTATGTATTGTACGTATTGCTTCAGTGCATGTAAATAATTAATTTTGATATTGTTTAAACATTACGTAAACTTCTTTTGTGCCTACCTCGTTAGCTCTGCACCACCCTATGGTTGACTGGTAGAGAATGCCTACGGCATTAAGTCCGCCAATGTACTTTGTGCATGAAGTTAAATAAATAAAAAAAATAAAATAAATAATAGTACTAGCGCACTCTAACTACAAATTGAAGAGAATCGGCTTTAAAGTCAAGAGTTAAGACGATATAACTATTTAGAAGCTTACCACACACGAGCATCACGATTAAAATAAACATAATATTATTCACTAACCACTGCGTATTCACTTTCAGGTAAAGCAGATGCTAGCGAGTCACAAAGAGCTTCCCGCAATGTATAAACAAATCTTTTGAGGTCGGATCAAGGCCGCTCATGAATGGCGCTGTGCGGACTAGCTTTTAATAAGATTTATTGTAACTGATCTTGTTGTGACAATAACAATAGTGGAGATTCTTGGCGGTAAACAACATCTTTGTGTGGTCTCGATGCGCATTGTCAAGCCTTGGCAAAGTCAAAACTGTTGCAAACATCTGGCCAGGAAAAAATAGTAAGTAGGTAAGTATCCACCTATTATGTATTTTTCCGTAGGTGTATGTAGGTGAACTGAGAAAGTTTATAAAATTTAGGTACCTAATTTAACCACCACGTGCATAAGAACTTCTATCTTAATATTATTAACGCGAAACTTTGTACCTAAGTATGGATGGACTGTATGACTTTCACTTAAAAACTACTGGATGGATTTTTATAAAATTTTGTATGGAGTTAGTTGACACCCTAGATTAACACATAGGCTATGTTGCTCCACGCGGGCGGAACCACGTGCAAAAGCTAGTACTTACCTACTTCATTACTTTTTCTCGTTATGTTCATTAACACTCCTTGCCGTTAATTAAAGCGTTTAAGGCAAAGTTAAAAAAAAATTACACACTTCTGTGGCAGACAGACACACGTAACACGGGGCACCCTGACCTGATGCAAAGTGGTTAGCGTGGCCTATGGACGTATGCAACTTCAGGGCGGGCACAGTCACGCTGCTTACCAGCGCTTTAAGATTTTAGCTTTAAGGCTATTATGTCCATTCATTGTGAAAGACTCCAGACTCTCCATGGGGACACTATGGTCCCCACAACCCAAAGGAGAGGGGGCCATCTCGAAAGAGATGGTCCTGGGTCTGCCGGTCCTGCATTCTCACCTCCGGCAACCAAAGACCCAAGACGGCGTGCATTTTAGTCGGTTCGAGCTAGACATAACCACCTCCACCGGCTCCGTGGCCTCCGTGGCGATTTATCCCACGATAAAAGAAAAAAAAGGAGTAGGGACTTATAACTTTTGAAGATTTCAGCTTTAAAATAAAGACACTAAGCTTATGGAACATCAAACTGAAAAGTTAAAGTAAGATGCCTCCATCTGTATTGTTGTTGAGTTGTTGGATTCCAAACAACACCATCATATTTAATCTGATGTTACAAAGCTTGGAACACAAAATAAATATGACTAAAACGAAATAACAATGGCATTAGAAATGTGGTATTGAATTCGAATAAATAATTTTAACAGGAAAAAAATAGAAGGAAGGAAATAAGGCATTTGAAGAGGTATCAATGACAGTTACCGATGTTCTATACTTAGTAACATACTACACAGCAGCATCATCATAATACGGCTGTTTCTGAGGTGACAGCCGCGTTCGATCCCAACTCCGAGATAAAGACCTGCGTCAGAGTCTTATATCTACGTCAGTCAGCACTCAGATACAGTGGCTCGCAGCAGGTAATATGTTGCCTTGGCCTTGAAGATCGTGCTAGGGCCCTATACATCTTATAAACCTTGGTAACTTCTCTCTCAAAACTTAAGAACTCTTGTCGGTGGAGTAATCGCCACTCTTCTCTCTCCTCCGCCAATCCTTTGACCTTTAGATACGACGCGACTTGTAGTTTTTCATTACTTAGGTACTTTCTTACTTCCAGCGGGGAACGCCGTTGACTTCAGATCCTCGAGGTCTGGTGTTTCTAGTGTGTCCGTCCCCATGTTTTCCCATCTTATTCGTGAGTACTAGCATTTGGCTAGCAGGTGGAGGCTGGTTTCCTCGTCCTCTTTGGTAACTTAAAAAAAAAACAAAAATTTCATTGATGAAAAATATCTTTATTACCTACTACACCCACTACACATACACATCATTACTTCCTACCAATTACATATAGCCTGCATAGATAGACTAAGTTTAAGATTACTATAAACTTTAGAGTAATTTTTAGAGCAGTCTAAAGTCTAGAAATTAAGAGCCGTTTCATGACTAAAAGCGGCAGCACACTTCCTTTTTCATGACAACGCATTCAATCTTTCAGGGACCTTGAAACCTATACAAACCGCAAAATAAGGATAATATAATACATACAGTTATTAAGTACTAGGTTATTACCTACTACCTTTACAAATACTATTTACTATTTATAAACAACTATAATATTAATAAATACAGAGGTAGGCCTACTAAAAAGCACTTAGGTATTGTTCAAAGGAACACCGGTCAAAATAGAGTTTGCATTTTCATTAACGACGAAAATGATAATGAATCTCTAGAATAGTTTATAATATACCTACTAGCTGACCCGGCAAACTTCGTACCGCCAATTTTTTTCCCACCCGCGTGGCGTCCGATCCCGTTCCCGCTGCACCCTCCTCTACTATATTAAGCATGTATCATACGTATAAACTTTCTTCTTGAATTACTCTATCTATTATAAGAAACCGCATCAAAATCTGTAGCACAATTTTGAAGATAACCATACATGAGAACGGACAGACGCGGAAAGCGTCTTTGCTTTATACTATACTAGCTGTTCCCGCGACTTCGTCCGCGTGGAATGTACTTAATAAAAAAAATCAGTTTATTTTTTTTGTTTTTGGCATTTTTTTTTTAGCCTAAGTTACTCCTTATTACATAAGCTATCTGCCAGTGAAAGTCCCGTCCAAATCGGTCCAGCCGTTCCAGAGATTAGCCAAAACAAACAGACAGACAGACAGACAGACAGACAGACAGACAGACAGACAGACAGACAAAAAATTTAAAAATATATATTTTGGTATGTGTACCGTATATACATTCATATGCATGTAGTAGAAAGCGGTTATTTTAATATTACAAACAGACAATCCAATTTTATTTATTTGTATAGATAGTGATAATATTGTGGTCACCTTGATTTAATCGATATGCACCACATACCGAATAAATAATGGCCGCGATCGTTGTACCCTTATCTAAGGAGCTTTGTTTCGAACAGTTTCAAAACTGATGGGTTAGGTACTGTTGCAGCTCACAAATGCACCACAGCTACGATGGTGGTGATACGCCAGTGAATTATGGTAATGTCCAAAGATAGGTACGCTAAAGTGGAATGCCCGTGCCCCCACCCCCCCCTACGCAGTCCTGTATTCAAAACGTAGAAACACTTTAATCTTAACGACTTAAATAAACAAAGATGTCCACTTTCACGTCACTGACAGGCGATTGTTGTTAACTTTAATGGCTCGTAAAACAACTAGTTATCGTGAGTCAGTACCTAAGTAATTATTACGTCTAAAATATTTATTGTTCAGTGTAAATTAGAGTTAAATTATGACATCGAAGTTTAGGTCTCGATAAAATATTAGCTGTGTTATTAGACTCTGTATGGGTGAATTTCAACAAGTCCATTAAAATCTTCATTTCCGTGGTTTTTTTTATCTTAAGTGTTATAATAAAACAACATCGCGTTAATTAAAGATTTTGATACTGTATGTATTCTCGCTTAATATCTAGCAGATAACTAAAAAAACTAACGAGATATACAAGATTAAAAATTACATGCCACGGCGATGATACATGTGTGTACGGCAATGAAACAAGCGTCCACGGCAATGAAAGAATTATGCCAAGGGAATGAAAGAATCAACCACAGAAATGAAAATCCATATAAAACATAATACTTATACCTACTTACATACAATAATTACAAATTTCATAGGTTAAAAATCTGCAAAAGGAGTAGGTAGGGTACAATTAAACAAATATAATAGAATCAAAGAATTGTCCAATCATTTATTTAAATTCTTTCAAACAAAAAAGAAATTTACAATACATATAATATGAATAAAACAAATAATATGGTATACTTTTGTTAATTATGCAAAAGTAAATGCAAACAACATACATAGTAAGTACAAGTTTTTAATTTACGTATCAATATTTAATGTGAAGCGAAACAATAACATTTTTATAAAATCTATAGACAAAATAATCACAGCGCACACCGGTTAAGGTTCTTCTTCATAGTCTTGGCAAAATAAACAATCCATTATTAAAATCAAACTATTTATAATTGATTGTACAGTAAAAAACTCATCAAATCTTTCATCTTATTGTAGAAAGTTTTCGAATCCTCTAATGTCAGTATTTGGTGCTACCTATAATAATGTAATACCTAATCATACTATGGCGATGATAACATAAGTCACGGAAATGAAACATCAGGCCACAGCAATGAAACCAAATCGTTTTACAATGCATGGCAATGATTTTTTTTTCATTGCCGTGTTTTTTTTTTCATTGCCATAGCAAATTTTGACCACGGAAACTACGGCAATGAAAGCACGGCAATGAAAAACAAGACAAAAATATAAAATAACAAAAAATCTAATAATTATTCGAAGTATTAATCACTTCACAAAAATAAACAAGAGAAATGGCGTTCTATTGAATGTTTAATCAAGAGGATAACTTATTAAAATAGAAAGTTATACCTATCCACAGCGATGAAAGAAAAAATGTCCAGTAACATAAAAATGGTATACTTACATCTATGGTGCCAAAACGCAGGTACGTGTGTACGTTCTTCCGCGTCGAGCACTTAGGCGGCACCAATATGCAACGTTTAGCGCATATAAGGGAGGACGCAAGTCGTTAGATAAGACAATATTCTAAAATATGTTTAGAACACGGCGATGACAGGCAGTTCTGGGACAAATGTATTTTTTTTAACCATTCGTTGTATTGTTTAAATATTTGAATAAATGTATTTCCTAACAATACTTTAACTATTCACGTATCAACTAAAAATAGGTATTAATAAAAATAACCAATAGATTGTTATCAATGAGGTATCACGACACAGTAGGTGACGTGTGGACAAACACGGCAATGAAAAATTTCGGTGTATATTGTTTTTTTTTGGAGTACCTATAATCCTATTTAATAGAATATTTAGTGCCCCACATAGATCACTATTTCACCTAACTAGCAAAAAATGTTAGAGCATTATAACTATGATTTTTAGTACCGATTTCATCGATGCCACGCAACTCTTGGTCCCGGGAAATTCACCCGTATCATTACTAAACTAGTAAGTATATTATATTAGAATGATATTTTAAAGCATTTAAAGGTACATTCGACCAAACGCGAGTAAAGTTTATTCCCACAATAAACAGTCAATATGTTTTTTTTTTTTATACAGGACACGTCAATTTGACTTCACCTCGCCTGATGTTAAGCTAAAGGCAAAGTCTCGGAAAGAGGGTCACCATCGTAAACATTTACCATGTTAACAGTGGTGGCACTCAGCTTGACGGCCTCATTAGATGTCTTTTCACGCCCCGCTTAAAGGACCCGGGACTGTAGGAAGAAGGAAACACGTGAGCTGGCAGGGAATTCCAGGTCTTAGTGGTGCGGCATAGGAATGAATCACTGAAACGCTTGGTTCTAGCAGGTATACTTTGCACCGTAAATGGATGGCATCTTAGCCCTGCACGTGTCGTCCTGTGAAGGAAAGGGGAGGGTGGGACTAATTGGAAGAGCTCGTCAGAACATTTACCATGGTAGAGACGGTAGAAAACTGCCAAAGACGCAACATCTTTTCGCATCTGCAAAGGCTCGAGGGTGTTTGTGACCTCAGGATCCCCAATAATGCGAACCGCACGTTGCTGCAACCTGTCGAGAGCATCTAATAAGTACTTTGCGGAGCCGTCCCAGAGATGTGAGCAGTATTCCACGCAGGAACGAATTTGGGTCTTGTATAGAAGACACCGCTGCTCCGGCGTGAAAAAACGTCTCACTCTGTTCAGGACTCCGAGTTTACGCGAGGCTGATTTGATGATACTCTCGATATAGTTTTTGTTATTCAGTTTGCAGCGAACATCCATACCGAGGATAGTGAGGTGATCCTGCAGTGGCAGTGGTGTGCTCTGAAGAGTGGGAAGGGGAAGGAAAGGAGATACCTTTGCTGTAAAGGCACATGCCTGGGTCTTCTTGGCATTGAACTCGACCAGGTTCCTAGCGCTCCATTGAGAAATGTGGTCCAGGATCCGGTCCAGCTCAGTGACAAGAAGCTGCCTTTTTTCCGCAATATCAGACTGCTTGGCGGCAGGATGTGCCTAATAACTCCCGTGTAAGGTGCTGTCGTCTGCTTAGCAGTGAATGTTTCCGTTACAGAGCATGTCATTGATATGCAGAAGAAAGAGAGTGGGAGATAAAGCGGAACCCTGCGGCACGCCAGCATTTACCTGCAAGAACTCCGAAGCTCGTCCATCACAAAGGACGCGAATACGGCGCCCCTGCAGGAAGCTTGCAACCCAGTTACACAGTCTAGGAGGCAGGCCGAAGGCTGGTAGCTTGGAAAGAAGCGATTTGTGCCATACCCTATCGAAAGCTTTGGCGATGTCAAGACTAATTGCCAGTGACTCACCGTGCTTCTCCATAGCCTCACCCCAAAGGTGGGTCATGTACGCCAGAAGATCACCCGTTGACCGTTTCGGTCTGAAACCGTATTGCCGGTCACTAAGCAAGGAGTGATCCTCTAGGTGGCGCATGAGCTGTGTGTTAATTATGTGCTCGAACACCTTGCACAGCACTGAGGTGACGGCTATGGGTCGATAGTTGGCTGGGTCCGAGCGATCCCCCTTCTTGGGGATCGGCTGGACATTCGCCTCCTTCCAAGCCGAAGGCACTGTACCCGAACTGTAGGACAGTCGGTACAGCCGCGTTAGCATAGGAGATAACTCCGCTGCACCTTTTTTAAGTACAACCGCTGGAATACCATCAGGACCACTGGCTTTCCGGACATCGAGTGATTGCAGTACTGCACGGACATCGCGTTGCCTGATACGTATTGGGTGATATGACTTTACTGAAGAATAAATTTTAGTATCTAGCGTTTGGTCGAACCGGCCCTTAGTATGCTAACTACACAATTGGACTACAACAGGAAAAATGAAGGGAAATTTGGATTGTTTCAGGCGTGACTCAGTGGCTCAGTTGGTAAGAGCATTCCCCTTGTAAGCCAAAGGTCGCGGGTTCAAGCTCCACTGGAGCAATTCATTTTTCCTGATGTAATCGGATGGTATGTTATACATAGTATCCTATAATATACCTGCTGATTATTATTTTGAAAATCCACGACGACGCATTGACTTCAGGTAGCTCTACATATACCTATGTAGAGTATTATTCCTCTGGAAAAAGCTGTGTGTTTAAGGTCCTGCCGAATAATGTGTTCCCTAATAAGTATATGGTTCTTCCAATATGAATTTATAAAATTTTGCCGTGTTGCTTCCCGATGGAATAGAATAGGACTACCCCAGCGCTTCCTGTGGGTGTTATAAAAAGGCTATATGTCTTGGCTAATGTCCATTCATTGGAAAAGACTTCAGACTTTCCATGGGGACACTATGGTCCCCCAGAACCCGAAGGGGCCATCTCGAAGGGATGGCCCTGGGTCAGCCGGGGTGCGAGGGATATGTCGATGACAACCTCACCTCCGGCCTAGCACCACGACCCACTGTCGGCGTGAAAAAATAAATAAATAAGGTGTTGTAAAAAGCGACTAAGGTATAGGACTGTTTTCCATCGGAGAGTAAACATACAGTCCAAGACAAAAAGCCCGCTAAACGGCAATAGGCTCGCCCCTTATTACGCCATGGGATAGAAAATCATAATTAGCGAAACGTAAGCGCTAGTTCACCTCTGGCTATGTGAGATATATGGAATTTATAAAAGTATGTAAAAGTTGTTTTTAACCCCCGACGCAAAAACGACGGGGTGTTATAAGTTTGACGTGTCTGTGTGTGTGTGTGTGTGTGTGTGTCTCTGTCTGTGGCATCGTAGCACCCAAACGGATGAACCGATTTGGATGTAGTTTTTTTGTTTGAAAGGTATATTAGTCGGGAGTGTTCATAGCTATGTTTGAAAAAAATCGGTCCAAGATGGCCGCCGCCACAACATGTCGGAATATATATTTCTTCATAACTCACTCAATATGGGTATCAAATGAAAGAGCTTGACTAGTAGACCAATTTAAAAAGTATAAAATAAAAATTAAATTAGAAATTTCAAAAACCCCCGTCACAAAAAACACATCCAAAAAGTTGAAAATAAATTGTGTTCGCCTTTTAACTTTTGATATATGTACCTATTAATATTTTGATTCAACGGTTGCCATGTCTTTACAAATATTTCAGAAACAATTGCGCTGCAATAAATAAAGCTATTCTGCTTCTGATGCTTTTTATTATATTTTCAGAACAGACGAAACACATAACAAGAAAAAGCAAGCTTATGGATTTAAATGAGATGAACGTTGTGTCTGCTCTATATTTTACTTCTCCGATACAAATCATTGGTGAGATATTGATAGCACAGATAAATAATAGGTAACGAAGTTGTCAACATTAGTTTACGACACTAACACTAAATAATCACGAGAACAGACTAATTATGTTTAAATTTATCGTTGATAGTCTATTTTCTAAATGCATCGCTTTAGTTAGAACAATATCGTTTTTAGATAGTTTTCTAAAATCTTGTTAGTTTGTCATGGCAAAGGTATTAAGCACGGAGGACAGAAATCATGATATTAAGTAATAACTAAGATAAAAAAAGCTCTAAATTTCAAAGTAACATTGTATTTTAACTATTTTAGTGTCAGCTTTATGTGAGTAGGTAGAGCTAACGGGAAAAGCTACAGTCAATGACAATTCATAGCTATTTTATAATAACAATTATAGTAGAATATGGTGTATTTACTAATTGATCAATAGGCAAAGTCAAGCTGTAAGAAAAAATCATTAACTGTCTAAATAAAACCCACGGAGAGGCCATCCTCCATGAGCGCGGGCCTGGGGGCGATCGGTGGAGCCGCCTGTCACCCTAGCAGAAGCAGGCCGCGGCGGCGGCGCAAAGTGCGCCTCCCCATACCCGGGGCTAGATGGGGACACTATGGTCCCCACAACCCGAAGCGAGCCATCTCGAAAGAGATGGTCATGGGTCTGCCGGGGTGCGAGAGATAATTATGTTTTCTGCATTCTCACCTCCGGCAACCAAGGACCCAAAGATGGCGTGCGTTTGAGTCCGACGTAACCACCTCCACCGGCTCCTGGGGTTTGGTATCCGTGGGGATTTTTCGCAAGATAAAAAAAAAACTGGGAGACCAAGAAGGTTCAAAAGCAACCGAAAGCTCCTGAGTATTAGGATCGATACTAATAATTCGTGCAAAGGCGCATAATAAACTCATTTCATTTCAATTTGTGATATTCTCATATACCACAGTACATAAAACGAATATAACTGATATACTAAATCCTTAAAAATGTATAAAAAAGTCTTTATTTGGAGCAACTCTATTCGTGCAATTCGAACTATACTGAAATAGGCACACCATTGAACATTTTACCAAAAAGACCATTAGATAAGTACGAACATGCTTTTCTAACATCTAAAAGAATCCACATTAAAGTAATGGACATAAAAATAGTCGATTTCGGAGCAAATGTAAGTATCCTATCGAAAATTGGAAGTGGTGAACGCTCACACCGAAATTCTTTTGCGAACAAGTTTTTAAAGCTCTTAATGGATCTGTATGATCGATCGTACCTATCCCCTGTACTTAATCTCACCTGATGTAGGGTAGATAGTAACGTGGCTCCAATTTGAGTGTAATTAAAAGAGTTAAAGGGCTCCAGAACATTTTGGTTCCTCAAATGCCGCAAGAAATTGACAGAGCCGTGGCAGCTATGTTCAATAGACTGGCGTGATTGGTAAAATAAGGTATCTAGGGTAATACTATTAGGTAAGTTAGGTACTACAGAATATTATATTTTCCACTGAGCTTATTATTAGACAAAATAATCTAAGATATTCCTTGATTATGTGGCAGTGAAACTGACCAACATGTTTCCCTCGTCAGTACATATTTGCATCTACTGATTGCCACGGATGATTCACTATCATCTGCTTAACCCATAATTTGATTTCGCTCACTGTAAGTTAAGTTAACTTTTTATACATTATTGTTATAAGTAACTGACAATTGTCTGCGTATTAAATGTGTGTAACAAAACGATTGTTAATCGTTCATTAAAATCTAATATCACAACAAAGCAATGTCAATATTTTGTTCATAACTGCGTATGTAGGTACCTAATTACAGATTAACTCGCATTAGCTAATAAGTTATTGACTAATACGACGATAATATAAATACTTATTATATTACTTTCTCTTGGTAAACGGGTGCTGTCATAAAACTGTTCATTTACCTATCTACTTAGCAGCAGTTCTTCAACATAGTAACAGATATCAAAAAGTAATAATTAAATATGTAATAGGAATCTAGTAGGTACAGTCAGCGTCATAAATATCTTGACGACCAAGTCTCAAAATGATCTTAAAACATTGGAAAAAATTAAATGCTCAAGTAAGACTTGAACTCACGACCTTTCCCTTACAGGGGGAATGCTCTTCCAACTGAGCTATTGAGCCACACCTGAATCATTTCAAATTTTCCTTCTCTTTATATCCGTCTTTAAGGGCGACGGTGGTGCCATCTACCAACATTCTTACGAACAAACAATCGGTCAACTGGAAGGGGGTAAAAAATGAAATTTAGATAATTTTGACTACTTTGTACGTCAACATCTTTCTGATACTGAATTTTCTTCCTTTATAAGGTAAGAACTCATAAATATTGCTAATATACAGACGTCGCGCGTCGTCGGTGTGACAACAATGGCCGCATCGAGGTAAACATCACAGTTCAATGTTATAGTCCGCGCACGTTCGTGATTGGTCATTTCAGTATATCTCTGTTACACGCAAAACGAATCCAGAATGAATTACGGGAATTGTTTACATTTACACGCGGATTTGGTAAGGTTTTACTGAAAAAAAAAATTGTAACGACAACGCCTGTTACTATTTGAATAGCAAAATGTTGCGGTAGTAATATTTTTTAGCTAGTTACTTGCTGGTCAAGGAGTTTGTCTAAGGTTTGAGAGGTCACGGGCTCCAATCCTGGCTATTAAACTATCGATTGATGGGGTTAGTAGTAATACAGGGAATACTAGTAATTTCGGCCATACATTTCTATAATTTAGTTGTTATCAAAAAATTTATAAGTAATGTCCTATGAATCAAAATGTGAGTTTTTTTTTATAAAGGTCACTAGGTCAATTTCTCTTCACCTCGCTTGATCTTAAGCTAAAGGCAAAGTTTCAGAAAGAGGGGCATCATCGTAAACATGTACAACCTATGTTAACGGTGGTGGCACTCAGCTTGACGGCCTCAATAGATACCTTTTCACGCCCCGCTTAAATTTAACAAAATTTAACTCATATTTTACATAACATAACATAACATAAACTTACGCCTGTAGTCCCCGAAGGGGTAGGCAGAGGTCCTAGCACCCACATTTCGCCAGTTTATGTTTAGGTCCCAATGTAATAGGTGGCGAGCCTATTGCCATTAACGGGCCACTTACAAACCTGCGATAAATACACACATAACTTCGAAAAGCATCGAAAAGTTATTGGTGTGTGCCATGGTAAACCTGGGATCGAACTCGAGACCTCGTCTCAGCAGTCCATTACCTATGGGTAATGGACTGCTGAGACGAGTATGCCACTAGGTATGCCACTAGGCTACCGCAGATTTTTGAGATTCATATTTTGGCTAATATATTTTCTTATTTGTAAGTAAAAGTATGCCAACTTAAATCGATGATACATCGGGTATAATTTTGATTTATTAATCGGCATCGTTATACGTACCTATTTACGAAATCATGAATTTTATTTGATCATCGCAATTTATCATTTCTCATTCATGTCATTGTACATCAGCTATTAACTCGGCTTAAACGATTTAATTGCCAACTTTCCCTCTAAACATTAACGAACGGTAGGTAGACCTAATCACGGCACACCGACAAGATAATCCCGAAATTTATTGGCCATAACAAGCGACACTGTCATCAATAGAATTGATATGGCGGTCATACAGATTTATAAACAGTTTGGTCTTAATGAAATTACATCGAATTGCTATAAATTAGAGGCGAGAATGTTTGAGGTTAGGGTGTCCATAATGGTTCCTGTTTACAATGCACTGTATTTGGGATAAATAGGTAGGTACGTGGCCACGAAAGTAGACCACCCTTCATGTTTGGGTGCGTTTTGTAGGACAATAGTGTTGTGAGGTGTGTTTAGTCTGTTATGACTGTTATAAGAAACGAATGACGTAATTTATTGCAGCAATATATTGTATGAATAGTGTGAGGTCACGTTTAGGTTTTGTAAAACAAAATTATACAATGTGACCTTTGTTGTTTAATGTGAGGACTAAAATACCGCGAAGTTTAGGGTTGGCTTAGATTTTTGGTACCTACCTGGTAATCAATATATGTAATTAAAAAAAATAAAGTATGTGATGAAATTTATAGCTATTGTTGATTTTGTAATCGCGTTCTTTTCTGTAGTATTTTTTTTACATTCCACATAAAATAACTTTATCATCTCTTGAATAATAAAATAATTATTTTGATATTCTCACGAGCTTCTATTTTGGTACATGACGAGTCTAAAATTCTTGCAGACAAAAGGTCGGTAGGGCAGCCAGGAGCGTAGGTAGCTCCGGCTCGCGGCCTTCCGTCAATATCATGGACAGCGGGACACCTTTGTCACTGCGTCCATTGTGCCCGCTGACGCTGCGAAGCACAGACCAAAAATCATTAATTTTGTATCACAAAGCAAGAACCCACAAATCGAAGGCCTGAAAAAAATTAGGGCCCATTCAGGAGCGGTCACTGACACACGTTGGGATGCGCACTCGTGTTGCGTGGTGGATATTTCGATTTTATTTTTAATTATGCTCCACATTTTATACGCTTATGCGGCTTGCTAGTGACTCTTACCTTTTTATGTAAGGACTATATGTTGATATTGAAGTTTTCGTCTACCTAAACGGTTATTTCCTACACAAGAAAACACGTGCTTACGTGCAACGTGCTTAGATCTTCTGATGCGGGTAGCATAAGGTGCAGAATATTCCACCAAGAATCAAGTGGTTCAGTGACTCTTTCCTTTGTCACACCATTAAGACCTGGGATTCCTTAGCACCTCACGTTTTTGTTTCGTCCAACAGTTTCGAGTCCTTTGAACGGGGCGTGAAAAATCATCTCATGAGGCCGTCAAGCTAAGTGCCACTATTGTTACATGGTAAGTGTAAGTAATGGGGGCCCTTTCCTAAAACTTTGCCTCCAGCTTATCACCAGACGAAGTGAAGTCATATCGACATGTCTTATATTAAAAAGTTTTCAAATTTAGGTCACTTTTAAAAACGAAGCCTTTATTCTGTTCCTACCAACCTATAATAAATTTACAAGCGTTTGTCGAACTATTGTTTGTAAAAGTCTTAAAGCACACACAGTGGTCTTTGTTGGTCTAAAATTTGAAGGATGGACGTTTGTTAACTTTAGTTTGAACTGTAAATGGATACACATATTTGAGTATAAATAAATCACTTCGCTTTCGTGATTAATGTCACTGTAAAACATAAAGACCCATATTTAGTACAGTTGGCCTATAACTAAATGCCCCGTGACAAACGTAACCGGATTAACCAGACCTATAAAATACGTTAGAAAATAAAACATGCAACAGCTTACTGTTTACAGACCACATCTATAATTATTTATGAAATCCCCATATAAATTATTATTTCTGTCACTTTGTATTAAAAGTTAGAGTTCCGTATTTTTACAGTTTCAATGCGACAGATCACAATATCCGTTTGGTCTTCTTCTTCAAAAAAAAATAACTGACTAGATATAATAACTATACAAAACTAGAAGATACAACGTTTCTTGGTATTGATTAAATTTGGAAGAAATGAAATGTCTGTATGTTACGCTTTCACGCCTAAACCTCTAAACCGATTTTGATGAAATTTGGTATAGGGGTAGATTAGACCATGAGAATATATGCTATAGATGTTTGGTCGCGAAAACCGACATCTACGCGGGCGGAGCCGCGGGCAAAAGCTAGTCACCTATAAAGTTAACTGGTAAAGAATGGCATGCTATGGCATTAAGTCCGCCAGTGTATCCTGGGCCTCTGGATTCTGCTAAAGCCAAACCACAGTGGTTCCACCGCTAAAAAACTACAATAAATAATAGACTTTAAAGCGATGCGGTTAAACTTCAAAATTAAATGAAGAGTAATTGAAAAAGTGCAATGAAACTGTTTTCATTTCGTTTTAAACTTTAGGCTCATTGTAATAAAGTCTAAAATTTAATGTCACAGTGGTTTAGCTTTAGTAGAATCGAGGAATTGTTTTATTGATTTAAATTGTAAAAAAATATTGGTTTAAATTGTGTACTAAATATCACAACATCCATCAACAGGAGGGGGAGAAAATCAAATAATTAAGATCATTTTGAGCACTTTGTTCATCAACACTGACTGTACAAGTTGTGCAAAAAATAGCTGCTCAGATGGGACTTGAACCCGGTGAAATGGTTTGTTGCTTTAACATTAGCACCTAAGAACTTACCTACATGCTAAATAGAATGTAGGTAAGTACTTAGATGAAAATACTACACCTTTTGGTACTGAACCCGGTTTAATAAACCAATCTATTCATTCGAGATCTATCACCTAAATATTCAAACAAACTATTCAACTATCAATGATGTATGCCGTAACAAATGCGATTAAAACCGCTATAGTCCCAACACAACTCGGATCACAGATGTTTGGGGTGATTTAAAAAGCACGTTAAAAACTCCCATTGTGACGACGAATCTTGCTTTATCCAGTAAACAGGAATCTGCGACCCTTCCCGCAAAATAATGCTAATCATAATGGCATTACATTCATTCGTTGGATTTTGTCAAGTATGTCGAGATCCTCATTGATTTTTTCTTTAGTTCGTTTCTCAAAAGTAGGGATCTAAATTTCTGCAGTCGTTGGTTGCGAATGCGGCTAATTAATCAGAGAGTTGTATGAATTAAGATGATCTTAAAGTTATGTTAACTACTGGTTAGGGTACCTTAAATAAAAGGAATTTTAACTATTTGTGGTAGGGCTAGAAATAGAAGAACATTACAGGAAAGTGGATTATTTATTTAATATTTAACTTGCCGGTATGAACAGGAATAGAAACAGGTTGAAAGCGGAAGAAAATATCAACCCGACTTTTTTGTGCTCAAAATCCGTACGGATATTCTTTTCGTGTTCGTCTTCGTTCTACTGCACGGAGTTTCCAAACAAAACATCCAATAACATTTTGCTGAACTAAATGAAACCCAAGACCTTACTCATCACACGCTAGCTCAAGCCTAAACTTTTATCACGATATCACTGAGGCATAGATAGTCTTTTTTTTATAAATCACTAGCTTTGCCCGCGACTTCGTCCGCGTGGAATGTACTTAATAAAAAAAATCAGTTAATTTTTTTTTGTTTTTGGCATTTTTTTTTTTTAGCCTAAGTTACTCCTTATTACATAAGCTATCTGCCAGTGAAAGGCCCGTCCAAATCGGTCCAGCCGTTCCAGAGATTAGCCAAAACAAACAGACAGACAGACAGACAGACAGACAGACAAAAAATTTAAAAATATATATTTTGGTATGTGTACCGTATATACATTCATATGCATGTAGTAGAAAGTGGTTATTTTAATATTACAAACAGACACTCCAATTTTATTTATTTGTATAGATTTCCATGGTTGTTTCTTGTTTTGTTTTGTTGTTTCTTGAGCGGTAAACATATTTATACACAGAAAGTAAGTAGGTATACCTAGATCCAATATGAACACGCGTAAACTAATTAGTTGTTACTGTAACCATTGTTAATAAATGTAGTTAAAAAGTTTAGAATTCGTTTTGAGCTACAATTTTATATGGCTTGTTTGGATGGTCTCTCTAACTTAGGTGGAGTAATCGCCACTCTTCTCTCTGCTCGCCAATCCTTTCACCTCCTGATACGATGTGACTTGTATCTTTTCCTTTATCTTTGCCTTAAATGTTCCTCTTGGCCTACCTCTTCCTCTCTTTCATTCTACCTTCCCCTCTATGATATTTTTTAAGAACAAGTCATGTCTTATCAAGTGGCCAATCATCTTACCTCTTCGGTTCTGTTTCTTTATTTTCTTTATTATTCTCTTTATTCAAATTCAATATACAACCTAAAACACTGACTAAATCTCTTATTTCTATTTGTTAGCACAAAAATACGCAATTTATTACAAATATCGACATTTGGTCACAGTTTGCGAATAAAGCGACAACAATATAACCTTAATGCGGACTTTACAAACCATTAGCACAACTGATACAAAATATTTTGACATTTACTACCACCATACGTATGGGTCTTTGGGGAATCTGGCCATTAAGATCCCTGGAAACATAGTAACAAAATGAATGGCAGACAGCTACGAAGATCGATTCGATTTATGCGTTTTTTGCTAAATCGCACAATACACCCTATTTATTGACAGATAATAGAACCCAGGAACCATAGGGAACAGTTGTCGGGAATCGATTTGACTTGTAATGTGGTTAGTTATGGTGATCAAAATCACATGTTCATTTTATATTTCACTAGCTGTGCCCGTGACTTCGTCCGCGTGGAATGTACTTAATAAAAAAAATCTGTTTATTTTTTGTTTTTGGCATTTTTTTTTTAGCCTAAGTTACTCCTTATTACATAAGCTATCTGCCAGTGAAAGTCCCGTCCAAATCGGTCCAGCCGTTCCAGAGATTAGCCAAAACAAACAGACAGACAGACAGACAGACAGACAGACAAAAAATTTAAAAATATATATTTTGGTATGTGTACCGTATATACATTCATATGCATGTAGTAGAAAGCGGTTATTTTAATATTACAAACAGACACTCCAATTTTATTTATTTGTATGTATGTATAGATGTATGTATAGATTATTTATTCATTTATAGTTAACAACTTTTATCTTAAAACATAACGTATGATTTTATGTGTCTCTCAGAGTTACTGTAAACCTACTTTACATGGTTTCCCGTTTTTTTCTTCGCATTTTTAAAGTTATATCACCAGATTATATTTCCGCATAAGGGGTAGTTCCCCTCCCCAGGTGGACAACCATTTAGAAAATGACAAAAAATCAACAACACTATTTATCTTGTTGATTACATATCTAGGGTTGCATTGGTCGTCATCACCTTCTATTGGGGTGCGGCAGTAGAAAAAGAACTTCGTTCCAAAAATCGTACACCTACCTACCGCATTTATATTTTTTTTCAAACCATTGAGATAAACTTTATCTCAATGGTCTTTGTAGCTGCTAACTGTCTCTGATAAAGTTTAGTCACACTTTTAGAATATTTGTTTAAGCGTTGTGATCACAATATTTTCAATTTATAATTACACAGTCATAATCATCATCATTGCGATGATTCCGGTTGCATCCGAAGCTTTTACCTCGAAGTCCGGGGTTCGCATTTGCCAGTCTATAATAGAGACTGTTTATTTATTCTATTCTATTTATTAATCAATTGGACGATTTGCGTGTTGGACGGTGCGCGAAAAAAGGCATAGATGGTATAAAAAACGCAGTTTTTATGCAGTAAGAAGTGTCTAAACTCTAAATCGTCTTTTGTTTAGTAATTGATGAGTTGCAGCTTGCAGTGGAGGTCAATCTGTTGTCGTGGATGTGGATAGGCATACGTAAGGATCGGGTGTTGACTTGGTGTAGCTGTTGTAATTTATAACTTCCTGAGTGAGGACTACTAGCAATAGAGTTGATGAGACAATAACATGTACTGCGTACATTTCTTTTCAGATTTTATTTGATACTTCTATACCTGTTATTAGTTAAATATGAAACTGCAAAGTTCTTTAAATAGTCGTTATTATTTTATTTCTACTATAAGTTCGCAATGCCAGTTCCTTTACTCTAGGTTTTATTTACCTGTTACAGTGTTACCTTACGAATTTGTAAAAGTAGACGCAAAATTTAGACGCGCGCAAGTGTTACTTTGTTAAACATTCAAGAATGACTCACTTCACGCAGAAATCAGATAAGCATCTATCAGGTGTAGGCAGGACTTAAAGGGTTTTGAAAGCAAACTCATTACACTGAACGTTTTACTTATGATGTCATCACAACCATTCACAACTTGACAAGTGAGATAAGATAATATTATCACCAATGTTGCATGACGCACAGCCGCACAGGTAAGAACATAACCTCGGTCGTATCTAGAACAGAGAAAACTGAATAGATTTAACATTATCAGTGGCCATGTGTTTTGTATTGCATTTTTTATCCTCTATAGAAAATCAGAAATAAGTAGTACCTAGTTCACATCACAGAATTTAATATTTTTATAATCCGTTGCAATTAATTATATAATATTCTCCTACGCAAAACCAAAGATTCTATCATTTTTAGAATTTTTTTACAAATTTCCACTCATCTTAAAAAATGCTCCTTTTGCGAAGTGCACCACCCAAGCAGCACACGAGGCTGCTTAATAGCCAAATAACGGATTTCCAAAACGCTTAAAGCCAAATAAGGAAGCTGCATTAAGTCTGTATACGACCTTATTCAGCTCTTATAACTCTTAAATGGGCACAAATTTATTCAGCCTTGGGTTCACATAGCTGCTTAAGAGCTGTGTAGCAGCAACTTAACAGTGTTATCGAGGGTAACAGCACAAATTATTTAGCCTCAAGTTCACATAGCTGCTTATGAGCTGTGTAGCAGAAATGTAACAGTGTTATAAAGGGTATCGACAGTACTTTGCGCTGAAATCCGACTGACTAAGAGATCACAAGTTACTCTTTATTCAGAAAATATGTCTGTTATGCGCGCTCTATACATATTGTAAACCGCGAAACGCTACTTAATTGCGGCCTGTGTAAAATTAATGAACATGCAATACTGGGTTTAAGCACTTTACCGGTGCTTCTAGCTGCCTTGATGGACATTGCACTTTGTTACGTGAAGTGAATATTGGAAACGAAATTAATGGTGGATAATATATTCATATCCCTGATAAGTACATTGATTTACATAGTAATAAAGGAAAAATGATTGGGAATTTAATTTTACTGACATTATACATATATATTATCTAAGAAAATTTTAAAGCGCCATGAAAATATTTTGTTTTTAATTAGTTTAGTGATATAAATAAGCTGTGATGTAAACTATGACAAAAAAATTTGTAGTGCTTTGAAAAGAATTATAAGATAAAAAGTTATTATTATGATATTAGGAAGTAAAAACTAGTGCAATACATTTTATTTCTTGCACAAAACATCGGAAAGGTTGAAAAAACAATCAGAATATGTTTAGGTTATAAAATAAAATGGTGGATTTATGTTAAACAGTAACGTGAATAGTTAAAACTCTTATATTCTACAACAGGCTGTCTAATAGTTCACTAGTGCGCTGTTATTCTACAAAAAAACTGAATAATATTACACATGTGAACTGTATACAGCTATAAGCTGTTTTCTTTACTTTTAATTGTTCACAAGCTCTACCTTTAGCCATGATGTGAATAATTAAACAGTTATTATACCGACTCTTTAGGGATCCCTAGTATTAAATCTAAAACCACCGCATGGACTTCCATTACAAAATTGTCAAAGCAGTATTATTTAGAACACTATTTTACGCGTGTTTCAAGTCGGGTAGTAAGATATAGTAATATATAATTAATATATTTATTATTTTTTATTGTAAAATTAAATTGTACAACAACATAAACGCAATATTTCACCCTAAACATCATCTTCGGAGTTATTCATATTTTGTACGGAACCATCCTGTTTCAAACTATTTGTCAAGCTTTGCGTTACGTCCCGACTTGAAGGTTTTATTTCTTCTACCTTTATAACTCTTTGATACTCTTTCGATAATTTTCTTCTAATGCCTCCTGTTCTTGCTTTCAATTTCCACGAATTACGCGAATTCATTTTAATATATAGCAAATTAAATATTATATTATACCACTGTTAACATGGTAAATGTTTACGATGGTGACCCTCTTTCCGAGACTTTGCCTTTAGCTTAACATCAGGCGAGGTGAAGTCAAATTGACGTGTCCTATATAATAAAAAAAAAAAAAATACGTTGGATATGGTCTCAACTTAGTTCCACTGACTGATTACAGTACCACATATGTTACTTTTATTCAGATAACGTCGGATTTAAGGTACTTATGTGAACCATTATAAAGTAGAAGCCGTTAATTCTATACACTAGTGAGTCTCTAAGCAGCTGCGAGGCATCTAGTGAATGTTTAAATAGCCGCTATGCAGATACTATCAATTGCAGTATAAAGGCTGATTAGCGGTAGACATATTCAGGTATAAGCTGTAATATGGGCCACATATCGTCCATTATACAGCTATTCACTTCAAAATAGTTCACACGTGCCCCTTTAATAAGTCAGTGTAATAGGAGTTCACAAATATCTTCTTAAACAGCATTTGGCGTAATTTTATGCACTAAACAGGCCTTACTACGGTTTAGGCAATAGAAAAGGTTAGAAGCTGAATAGAGTAATTAAAACATACCTTTATAGCACTCTTAGCGTATTAATGGTGGTTTTGTCGGTCTTAATCAGCCTTAATACAGCTTTTAATTAGCTAAAGCTGTTTAAATATCACTGACCGCTATTATACAACTGTAGCATCACCAGTGTACTCTTAGAAGCGTCTTAATACGCACAGAGTTTCAAATAAGTCTTAAAGTGGGTAGTTATACAGCTATCTGTGCTACTTGGGCAATTGAGAAGTGCACCAGTTGCGAAGTGTGCCATATGAGAAGTGCACCAATTGCGAGGTTCACCATTTGACCATGGCGTAAGTTGAGATGTGCGCCAAATGCGTCAAACGCTCTGATTCTGACTCACTTAACAGTTTCTGTAATTTTAATCATGAAGAACCGAATAAAATGCATAGGTACCAATTTGGATATCATATTATGATCAATGATATACTTAGGTATCTACGTCATTGATTACGATGTACAAGACGGTGTGCGTTTTAGTCGGTTTGAGGCACTCCTGGCCGGGATCCGTGTTGATTTCCGCACGGTGCGGTTTTAGTCAGTTCGGCTATACGAGTTACGCCTAATTTCTTTTTTGTGTTTTAAATCATATTGTGTATCTATTATACAATGAGGTCCTAGCTTTAATATTAAAACTTAATCCAACTCTACAATTAAGTACATTTTTTATAAATATCTAAGTGAGTTTTCCTGTCGGAACTCTATTGAAATTTTATGATTAGGCAAAACAAACAAAGTAGGCACGGCCATGTTTATAAAAGCTCGCGAAGCGCGCTTCTGTTCATATGCCAATCTCGTGGCGGGCAACTTGTTGCTGTGAACTTTTGTAACGAAGCGAGACGAGCCTATCGGACGTCTCTTTCGGGGGAGGAGCGAGCGTGTGCGGGGAGCGTGCCCGCCAGCCGGTCGCTCAACTTACTTCGCGCTACACAACTCAGTCGCTTCTTACGAGTCTTCGAGAGAGGCGGTTACTGTGTCTCAGTTTGACGCACTCGTGCCGTTATGTGTCGCATTTCGAAACAAGTTTGACGGGAAATTCGTAAAGTTTTCTGAGCGCGTCCGGACTAATGTAGCGATATGTGTGATAATATCGAGTCAATGGTGACAATTTAAATAAAGTGACAGTTAGAAGTGAGTTATTCGAAATGTTATCGATGGGATTGTTGACTGTGTGGTGTGCCGTTTGGAGTTGGATGTTCTTGGGTGCTAGTGCAGCTTCACTTACGAGCCGCGTTACTGAGGCTCCTCAGGAGTGCGAGTGGCAGCGAGTGTCGGGCGATGCTAGTGAATCTACTCGCGTTCAGCTGGCTTGCTCACTACGGACAGCAGCTGGCGCCACAGAGTTACTGGAAGGTCTCAGTAGTTCACAAGCAGAACATATCACCGTACTAGACCTACATTGTACTGATGTACTTTTTTTTGAGAGTTCACTTGATTTTGGCAGAAGAAAAGAAGAAGGAACTCAATTACTATCCCGGTTTCGTAACTTACGAGAAGTAAGGATAGAATCTTGTAAGATACGATATGTACCGTCTGCGTTTCTATCACCGCTTAGTGGCTTACGGCGACTTACTATTCGAACTCATAACACGGATTGGTCTGCCATGTCGATGGAGTTTCACCGGGATTCGTTTCGGGGCCTCACTGATTTGCGGAATTTAGATTTAGCTGACAATAACATTTGGAACCTACCACCAGAGATATTTTGTCTCCTGTATAATTTAAAGGAGCTGAATGTAACACAAAATAGACTACAAGATATATCAAACTTGGGATTTTCCGATTGGGGCAATGGTCCAACTGCACCCGGCAAATCTTGTAATACTGTGTTAGAAACATTAGATATGTCATACAACGAAATAAGGGCTCTACCTGATAATGGATTGTCAAGTTTACGTGCTCTTCAGAAGTTATTTTTACAAAACAACAGGATATCATCTGTAGCAGACCGTGCCTTTGTCGGTCTGAGTGACATGCAGATTTTGAATTTGTCGACAAATGCTTTGACTGCTCTGCCACCAGAGATGTTCCAGTCCTCAAGAGATATCAAACAAATATACTTGAACAACAATTCCATAAGTGTGCTGGCTCCTGGATTATTAGAAGGACTAGACCAATTACAAATATTAGATTTATCAGTAAATGAGCTAACGAGTGAGTGGGTCAACAGAGACACATTTTCTGGTTTAGTTCGCCTGATAGTATTAAATTTATCATACAACAGAATTACCAAAATAGATACTCTATTATTTCAAGATTTAAATAGTCTACAATTCCTAAGTTTAGAACACAATAACATAGCGCGTGTAGCCGACGGTGCTTTTACCAATTTGAAGAACCTACATTCGCTTTCACTGGCACATAACAATATTGTGGAAGTAGACAGTGGACACTTTTCTAACCTCTACGTATTGAATCAGCTTTTCCTTGATGGAAATAGAATAACAAAGGTTGATTTGCGCTCTTTCGAAAATATCACTAAGCTTCATGACTTAGGGCTTAGTGGAAACCAATTATCAGAGGTACCAGAAGCTATCAAAACGCTTAGATTTTTGACGTCATTGGATTTAGGAATGAATAGAATAACTAAGGTAACAATTACTCAATTCGAGGGACTTGACGATCTGTATGGTTTACGTCTTGTTGGAAATAAAATTGAGAAGATATCCAAAGATACGTTTGCTGCTTTGCCATCACTACAAATACTAAACTTAGCTTCAAACAACATAGATCAAATAGATGATGGAGCTTTCGCCCCAAATCAACAGTTAAAAGCAATTGGACTTGATGGTAATAAACTCGTGGACTTGAAGGGCATATTTACAAACACCCAACCGCTTGTTTGGTTAAATGTCTCAAACAATGAGTTACTCTGGTTTGATTACAGTCATATACCGACGAATCTTGAATGGTTGGATATGCATGAAAACAAAATTGAGAGACTTGAGGATACATACGGACTAAAAGAATCATGCTCTGTAAAAATGCTTGATGTCAGCTATAATAAATTGCGAAACATTGATGAATTATCCTTTCCTAGTAGCATCGAAACAGTTGTGCTAAATAACAACAATATAGAAAAAATAAGCCCAGGAACATTTTTGCAAAAGTATAATCTAAACAAAGTTATTTTGTACGAAAATAAAATAAGCACATTAGAGGTCGGCGCTTTCGCAATATCAACAGTGCCGGATGATAAAGATATACCTGAGTTTTATATTAGTGGAAATCCATTTGTATGTGACTGTACAATGGAATGGCTGCAGACAATTAACCAATTAATTGAACCAAGGCAGCGGCCGAGAGTAATGGATTTAGAAAGTGTAAGGTGCTCTTTAACCCATTCACGAACCAGATCGAATATGCTGTTACTAGAAGTCAGATCTTCAGAATTTTTATGCGAGTATGAATCGCATTGTTTCGCAGTGTGCCATTGTTGTGACTTTGATGCTTGTGATTGTAAGATGACTTGTCCAGATAAATGTTCGTGTTATCACGATCAAACCTGGACCACTACTAACGTGGTTGATTGTTCAAATGCTGACTACGATCACGTACCTGAACGAATACCAATGGACGCGACCGAAATATACTTAGATGGAAACAACTTCAAAGAGTTGGGAAATCACGTTTTCATTGGCAAAAAAAAGTTACAAGTTTTATATCTCAATAACAGTAATATCAATACAATACAAAATAGAACATTAAACGGTATTGAGTCATTGAGAGTTCTTCATTTGGAAAACAATAGTCTAGAAGTTTTGAGAAATACTCAGTTCACGAGATTACCCAATTTGAATGAACTATATTTGAGTAATAATAAAATTAAGATCATAGAAAATGACACGTTTAATTATCTACCTTCTCTGGAGTTCTTGGACCTTGACCACAACGGTTACGTTGATTACATGCCATGGAGAGTCATTACAGATGCCGATCCTCGCACCCGCGTCTCCGTCGATGGCAATAAATGGATATGTGATTGTAAAGACGTGAATCAGTTGAATCAGTGGTTGATAAAAAAATCCAAAGACACTGAAAGTATGATGTGCTACTTTGCTAATGGTCAAGCTGTGAATAAAACTATCGCAACAGTAGCAAAGGATTGTAAAACAGAAATCACTACTGAGCAGACCGGTACCGAAACGTTAAAGCGATTATTCATTGAATCGAATGACGGTGTCGAAAATTACATTCCATATATCGCTGCAGTACTGATAATAGTAATCATCCTCTTACTAATGTGCGCTTTACTGTTCATGTTCCGGGAAGATTTTAAATTATGGATGCATTCAAGATACGGTGTGAGAGTGTTCAGTTCTACGCCAAAAGATATGAACGACAACAAAAATAAACGTTTTGATGCTTTTTTTGTGTACAATCCACGAGACGAAGACTTCGTGACTCGTGCAGTGAGCTCTGAGTTAGAAAATATTGGACACACCTTGTGTTTACAACATAGAGATCTCCCGTTAATAGAAAGGCGATCCAGTGACAGTTTAGTGAGTGCTTCAGAAAGCTCTAAAAGACTCGTGATAGTGTTATCCATAACTTTTTTGCAACAAGAATGGTATGTAGGGGAGTCACATGCGGCTATACAAAGTGCAATTAATTCAGTGAATGTTAGGCATAGACGCCAAAAGATCATATTCCTTGTGACAACAGATCTTAGTGCTATAAACATTGATCCTGACTTGAAAGTGTTACTTAAAACGTGTACTGTGATCGTGTGGGGAGAGAGGAACTGTTGGGAAAAGCTAAATTTTCGGTTACCGGATGTGGACGTGACACTGCCCAATCGGACGCTTCATAATGCTAATAACTTAAAAAGCGCTAATAGGGAGGCGTTTGGTCGACATAGTAATTTGAGGTATACAGCGCCTCCTACGTCTCACGACCCGTGGTATAAGTATGGTATGAATCCACCTGGTTTGATGATGTCAAGCCCGATGCATTCGACCAGCGCAAGTGCAGAGGTATCTGCGCGTAGTACGGAGGACGAAACTTGTTCTGTAGCGAGTAGTGAGGGCAGGCTTGACGATCGTTTACCTCACCACCACAGCTATGTTTCTATTGACACACATCAATGTGAGGAACGTCCCCTCAGGCCTGCTCAACAAATTCCTATGTCGAACACAACGCATCCCAGAAAGACTTATTTTGTGTAAATTTAAATTTTAAATGTATTTGTAAATTAGATGTAAATATAAAACTGAATTTACTGACATATGAAGGAATTACTGTCATGTTTGTAAGCTTGTCTTTGTTGGTAGTGTAAAGTTCAATTGTTAAAAGAAACTGATGGCAGTTTCTTTTAACAATTGAACTTTGTCATACTTTACGTAGGTATCAAGCTGTTATAAATATGGATTTATAACAGCTTGATACCTACGTAAAGTATGACTTATCGCCTTCCGAATGGGTAAACATTAAAATGACTGAAAAATAATTTCTTACATGCTCTTAGATCTTGCAAAGAGGAAGGCACAGTAGTTGATTTGTATGTGGATAAAATCTTGTTTAAAAAAATTGTACTATGAGTACCCACTATTTATGTCTTTTACAAATTGTATTATATAAAGTATCTTGTACCTGTTTGAACAGCATTTCATTGTCATTATTATTTTATATGATGTGTGCTTGGTAGACGGATGTATATTAAAACATTCCTTATTGCGTACTTGCAAGAGTTAATACATGCAACTTGTACTTTGAGGTTCCTGATTATTTTTAAGCCCCAGCATGATAAGTATTTGTGATAATGTTAGGTACTTACAAGTCTTTATGTGAAGTGAGAACTGTATCAATGTGTTTGTAAATATTATACAATAAGTCAAAAGTATCGCAGAACTGAAATGTACCCTAGTCAATTGTAAATAGTTAAATTATAAGATGTTTATGTAAATAGATCATTTTGTGATGTAATTTTAGTTAGGAATATTAAAATTTTCGTATTTATTACGCTTTTGAACGCAAAGTATGAATAAAATAATATTATATCTACTAAAATTGACTTTTAATATTTTTATTTACCAAGGTACCTATAGATAGTAAAGTTTATAACACTGATGAAACTTTATAAAAGAGTGTTATAATTTAGAAAACGTATCACATGGAAATACAAGTGCAGTGCAAGTGATTCTTTTCTATGGAAACAAAGAGAGAAAGCGTTTATATACTAACATGTCTAAGCACTCGTAATCCTATCAAATAATCTTATAATATGCTCATTATAATTTAGTTTATACGAACATGTTTCCCAGAATCATGGCTCCAAATGCTAATAATTCAAATATAAATATAAGTTGACCTAAGATTAACTATTTCATAAACGCATATCTAAAATCGAAACAGGTGATAAAAAAGGGGCCTACGTCAAGTAAGTTCTTCACTGACATAATCAATTTACTGAACCGCTTTGTAGGCTCATCTTAAGTCAAATGTATAAATATTTATTTTATCTAAATTGATCGAGCCGGATAAGATCACGCCCGAGCCCGTACGATTTTAATTTAAAAAGCGGGCGCGACAGTGCGCTCGCCCGAATGGCCTGCTGCGAAATTATAAATCATCTGCCGACCGTAGCGGTGATGAATAAACAGCACTTTAATTGACTTTGAGGTAGTATTATTATTAATCTGTAATGTCGCTTCATTGTTAAGTAACCGTAGAACAAGTGGAGCAATCGAAATTCAGTGAACATAGACATACATCGTCTTCTTTATGATACTACTAGCTTTTGCCCACGGCTCCGCCCGCGTGGATGTCGGTTATCGCGACCAAACATAGCCTATGTCCTTTCTCATGGTCTAATCTACCCCTATACCAAATTTAATCAAAATCGGTTTAGTGGTTCAGGCGTGAAAGCGTAACATACAGACAGACAGACAGACAGACAGACAGACAGACAGACAGACAGAGTTACTTTCGCATTTATAATATTAGTATGGATATGGATAATATTTCATGAGTAGGTAGAAAATATCGATTAAGTTTTATATTACAGAATCAGTGGGTGCTAATAACGTTAGCGATAAGTGCTATCAGTGTAACAGCTTTTACGCTTTTAGCTTAATTATTGTCGGTATGAGATGAGTAAAAATATTTGTGTTTTTTATTGCGTTACATGCTAGTAATAAAGTGTTCATAAGTTCGAGTACATAGGGAAAAAGAATCTTCTCGGGCGGGACTCGAACCCGCGATCTTTCCCTTACAGGGGGAATGCCTTGACCAACTCGGCCTCCGAGACACGCCCGATGTGATTCAAATATCCCTTCTTATTCGTTTTCTAGACGACCTTCATTTGTTCATGGTTCATAAGTTGTTGTAGGTTTATGAGTAGTCATATTCTTTATTATTGTTAATAAATGATTGACGTTTTATGTCAATTTAATTAATAGTTTTTAGTGTGGTTATGGCAAATTAATTATAGTGCTTAACGGTAATGTTATATGGAAACAATATTAAACGATGGCCATAAAGAGTTTCATGGTTGGAACATACGGCCATCTATTCAGGCGTCAACAGTACAACAACAGTCACTCATCACCTTTTTTCTTTGTGCAATACGATATCCGAACGTTTGTTATCCGGGACTGTTCGAAAACCCGTTCTAAATGGAACTTACACATTTAGGTGGGAAATATTCCTTGTCGAAGTGACAATTGATTATGTCCCCTTGTGGAGACAAAAAGCGGAATTTGTCGATTAGTTATGTCGTCGGCGGGCGTTAGGCCGACTGGAAACAATAGATTGGCTCTGGTTTATGATTCTATAAACGTTAATGTCCCTATAAACGAACTTTTAGCTTTTGGTGGAGTTAAGATTGTGATGTTATCGGTATCCGGACATGTTTATTACAAAAGTAATAATGTCTGTTGTTATGAACATATCGAATCAGCACGATAAATATATGATTTCCGTTTTTGAATTGCTTTTTGCTATTGGTGATCTTATTATATTACTAGCTTTTGCCCACGGCTCCACTCGCGTGGATGTCGGTTATCGCAACCAAACACAGTCTATGTCCTTTCTCATGGTCTAATCTACCCCTATACCAAATTTCTTAAAAATCGGTTCAGTGGTTTAGGCGTGAAAGCGTAATATACAGACATAGTTACTTTCGCATTTATAAATTAGTATGGAGTATGGATTTACCGACCATATTTCTAATATACCACTAACCTAACCTACATTATAATTATATTCTTGGAATGTAATTTTAAAGATTTCATTCCAACTTGTCGATATAGAAATCTGTGGGAGGTTGAATGAAGATTGTCTCTATCAACCATGGGTATAATATATATTCTTATCAAATTGTTTTTCCATAATCGTAATCATGACCGCCCATACTCGTGGATATCCAAAGCGTATCTCTGAGTAGGTAATAGAAATGTTTAAAGAAGGATAAAACTAGAATGTTGTAGGACATGGCGGTATTTTCTTCACTGGCTTCACTTACTATGTAGGTATATAAAGAACAAAAAGGTTTGTGATCATAACAATTTAAATTAATTTGAATGATTTTTTTATAGCATTGATTATGCTAACTTTTAAGTTCGAAAAACATTGGAAAAAATTAAATGCTCAAGTGAGACTCGAACTCACGACCTTTCCCTTACAGGGGGACTGCTCTTCCAACTGAGCTATTGAGCCACACTTGAATCATTCCAAATGTTCCTTCTCTTTATATCCGTCTATAAGGGCGACGGTGCAGCCATCTACCAACATTCTTACGAATTTAAATTAAATAAAGAAATTTATTTTTTGGGGTTCCGTACCCCAAAAGGAAATAACGGAACCATAGCGTGATAAGAGCGATGTGGAGTGATTGAAGATGTAGTGACGAGAATTGAGAGAGAAATGTTAAGATGGTTCGGCCATGTTGAGAGAATGAATGAAAGAAGACTAACGAAACAAGTGTATGAGGCGAGTGTGGAAGGTACCGCCGGAAGGGGAAGACCTAGGCGCACATACCTGGACCAAATCGGGGAAGTGTTAGAAAAGGGGCAGGCCAGGAGTACCTACCCTAAATCGACGAGCATGCATGAAGAATGCAATGAGAGTGAATCAAGCGAGAGTCAGGATCGTAGCAAACGGAGATCCATGATCTCTGCCTACCCCTATGGAAACAGGCGTGATTTTATGTATGTATGTATGTATGGAACCTTTATAGGAATCATTTCGTTGTCCATCTGTCTGTCAAGACCTTGTTCTAGGTATACTTGGAGGTAACAAGTTGAATATCATAGCACATACTGTAGACATGAGTAACGTCTTGAAACCGTCCAAATATCTAATTCAACACAATCAAAATATATTGCGGTTTGTGTAGCTTAAAATCTGCGGTAGCCTAGTGGTATGGGTAAAGGACTGCTGAGACGAGGTCACAGGTTCGATCCCAGGTTTACCATGGCACGCACACACCAATGACTTTACGATGCTTTTCGAAGTTATGTGTGTATTTATCGCAGGTTTATAAGTGCCCGGTTGATGGCAATAGGCTCGCCACCTATTACATTGGGACCAAAACATAAACTGGTGAAATGTGGGTGCTAGCACCTCTGCCTACCCCTTCGGGGAATACAGGCGTGAGTTTATGTTATGTTATGTTATGTAGCTTAATTTACGCAACGCTTGGTGCGCCAGTCCAACTCGCACTTGGCAGGTTTTTTCGTTATTTTATTTTATGTTATTTGGAAAACAAACAGTATCTTATAACTAAATTGACAACTGATTGGTTAAATTAAAACCATTTATGAGTTTTCGCATATAAATATTTAGTGCTTGCCCGTACAGTCACAATTCGAAGTTTCAAATACAGTCAGAGAACCGACTCAAACCACCTCCTAGAGACAAAAAAGGGATCATAAAGGTAATTATTTCAGTAGTATTTACTTACCACAACCACAGTCATAACATTTATAGCTTGTTAAAAGAATAAACCTACAACTTACATCTAATTAATTTTATTGTTGGACCAACTAATTAGTAGTCTGTTTATTAAAGATATTATATAGTAATAATATTCAGCTGTTGTACTAATAACAGTTTTCTATACATTGATAAACAATATTACTAGTTATCTATACCTTAGTCAATGCTCAAGAGGCCGAGTTCGTAATAATTAGGATCGCAGCTGTTTCCGTCGGTAGGCGGAGTCGCGGTTTTTTTAAATAAATATTTCACTGTTGTCTGTTATTGGTAGCTGCAAAGGAAGGAATTACAAAATTTAATTCGCTAGGGAACCACCCGTGACAGTGTTGAAAGTGAAGAATGTAACGCATATGTTGTTTCAAAATTATGTTTCCGTTTTGATAATTAGCAAAGTCAAACTGTCGAGTCTAGGAATTGTGTTACTTTTTGCCAGTGTTACTACTTGAACTTACAACAAATTTCACGTATGAAAGAAAGAGGTATCAGGAAATGGTGGTAAATAAAGGTGGAAAATGCGTCCTTTCCGAACAAATGGACAAGAGTACCAAACAATATTGCTGCATTCAGAATCTACCTGTTAAAATAATGTCTCCAAACGTACCAACCGACACAAGTAATTTACAGTTTTAGAAGGATGTCTGTAAAAAATCATAGACAACGATGATTGTACCCACCACTGTGCGATTTCAAGTTCCTACTAAGGCCCATATTCTAGAATGGTACTTAGTTCTGAACCTCGATTTATCTGAGGATCCGCAGATAAATCGAACTTTAGGACTGAGTGTCATTCTCGTTAGAATACAGGCCTAAATGCTCGTATTGTACTCCAACTACATATACTTTTTTTACTGCGGAAATCCCCTCGGATCCCGCCGGAGCCGGAAGGGGAGGTTATTTCGGACTCGAACCGACTAAAACCGCACACCGACTGAGGGTCGTGGTGCTAGGCCGGAGGTGAGGTTGTCCTCGACATATCCCTCGCACCCCGGCTGACACAGGGTCCAAATATATGTACTGAAGCATGGTTTTATAATATACCTATCTGGTACACATCATGTAATATAGAAACAAGTTACTTACATATTAATTAGCTAAAAGTACTTAATTTGCAAGTTAAGATCCTAAGAAGTAACATTTACAATAATCGCTGATAAGGATCAGCTCAGACTAGTGGACGTAACAATAAATAAAATACCAAATGTGTTAATGACTCCAACGCTTCTACAAATTTATTTATTTATGTAAAACACCGTGGCCTTACTTGGGTGGCTAGCGATGAGAGAAAGATAAAATTTTAATTTTAATTATTAACATTGATCAAGGGCAGGCGTGTAAACCCCTAATTCTATTTTTGATATATGAAAACATCTGTACGCTATTAGTCATTTGGAGGTATCTAGCAGTATTTTTTTAGCTCAGCAGCGGTTTAGAAAGGGAACCGCTATAGTATGTGGTTTGCAGTTTGTTCACCTACTAATTTTAAATAACTATGTAGTAATATTAGTAAATTGTGATTACTCTATTTGCATTGTTGCGAATACTCTATCTAAATCTCCACTCGCGAGGATGTCGGTTTGTCAGTTGTTGTCAAAAAAAAAGAAGGATAATCGAGTTCACTGAGTTTCTTGCTGGTCTCTTCTCAGTAGAACCACCTACCGAACCAGCGAAAGAATCATTTTCCAATGATTTATTTTATTTATTATTTCTGTGATTTGACATTACTTGTAAAATTCTGACGTTCATATGTGCTCTTTATGTGCCTAAACTGAATAAATGAAATTGATTCTTTGATTTTTCGTTGTGTTTTTTTGTCGTATATTTGGTTCCACTTAAACAAATGCCATTAAAATACTACAGTTTTTAAAATTGACTAGGTAAGATTTTTATCATAAAAAACTGCATCAAAGTTCAGGACTTCAGGAGCTTTTGTATCCATCATGGATGAATCAGAAAAATAGTGTTAAAATTTCGCAATAACCATGAACCTAAATTATTTTAAATATTTTCAATGTATAGATCTTAGGTACAGATAGTACTATTTTATAGCAGACTAGCTATTGCCCGCGGCTCCACCCGCGTGGATATCGGTTATCGTGACCAAACATAGCCTATGTCCTTTCTCAAGGTCTAACCTATTCCTATACCAAATGTCATCAAAATCGGTTTAGCGGTTTAGGCGTGAAAGCGTAACATACAGAGTTACTTTCGCATTTATAATATTAGTATGGATAGGTACAAAAGTAGTAAAATAGTTGAAGTATGTATTTTAAATTAATAACATTGTGTACAATTTAAAAAGAATAACACACCGCAAGGCGGTTTGGCAAAATCTGGGCATATGTGCGTATAAATTAGGGGGGTGAAACGCAATATAATAAGTGGATAAAATTGAATAATATGCTGATTAGGGGACAGAATGTCGCTCACGTATTGCTTTGTTGACTACGATAACTGACACAATATCAACTTAGCTCGTTAAATTCAACCCTTAAGTAATTAAAAGGGAATACATTGTTAAGACAAAGAAAGATAAGAATGTTGGAGTATCTTATTAGGTCATACGAATGGTGCTTACTAAGCTACCTAGCTTAAGATTAAGATGGTATAAGGCAAGCTGATTGCTAAGCATCTAGATTCTCTCTCTCTGTGGCGCGGGCGTGGCGGTAGTGAACGCGGCCGCTACGCAAGAAGCGCGGGTTCGATCCTCGCTCAGTGCAAATATTTGTATGCATGAATATGGCTATTTGCATTGGTCTGGGTGTTTCTATGTATAACTAGCTGTCTCGGCGAACTTCGTACCGCCATATTTTCCACCCGCGTGCAATTCCGTTCCCATTCCTGTTCCCGTTCCCATTCCCATTACTATTCCCATTCCTATTCCTATTCCCATTCCCATTCCCATTCCCATTCCCATTCCCATTCCCATTCCCATTCCCATTCCCATTCCCATTCCCATTCCCATTCCCATTCCCATTCCTACTACTACCTACTACTACTAAATACTAATCCCGTAACGTAAACATAAACTTCTCTCACATAATAGAAAAAGTTTGTATGAGAAAAAGAAAAGTTACTTTCTGAAATTTTCTGTACAACTGTTTTATTATTTTTTTTCGTAAGAACCTTCTCCCGATAATAACAAACACAACAAAAAAAGAATTAGTGAAATCGGTCCAGCCGTTGGTGAGTTATGCGCTTACCAACACATTTTGCGATTCATTTTTATATTATAGATATGTATGTATTTACAAAAAAAAAGTATCTAAGTATGTTTATCCGCATTCTAGATTCCATAATACAAGCTAGTTAAGCTTACCATGGGTCGAGATAGCGTTGTGTGGAATCTTGTGGAATATTTATTTATTATTATTATCCATACTTAATATTATAAATGCGAAAGTAAGTATGTCTGTCTCTCTGTCTGTATGTTACGCTTTCACGCCTAAACCACTGTACCGAATTTGATGAAATTTGGAGTAGGGGTAGATTAGACCTTGAGAAAGGACATAGGCTATGTTAAGTCGCGAAAACCGACTTCCACGCGAGCGGAGCCGCGGGCAAAAGCTAGTTATTTATAATTTTATAATCTCAAACCAACTTGTTCAAAAAACAACAGACCACAATACCAAAAAAGACATTCCGTGTGTCTGTCTTATTTTGCATTTTACTGTTGCCACTTCCGATACTCGAGCTTTTTATTTCCTTCGAGGTACTTTTATTACCTAATTAATGGTGTAACATACTAAAAGTAAGAATAAACCTACCAATGGTATCACTTTTCACCTTATCTGAAACTATCATTACTAAACTGGGCAGCATGTTTACGAGCTGCTTCTTGGAAAAGTATACACCAGAGGTTATGGACGCGTACGAAGTCAGGGATATAACTTGCGCAATACCAGCCTTGCAACAAGAAATACTTACTACGAAAAATAATGAGAGAAACGAAGCACCAACCTATTTGTAGAAGTAAAAGACCTTACCACCAATGACTTTTCGATGCTTTTCGAAGTTATGTGTGTATTTATCGCAGGTTTATAAGTGCCCGATTAATGGCAATAGGCTCGCCACCTATTTCATTGGGACCTAAACATAAACTGGCGAAATGTGGGTGCTAGCACCTCTACCTACCCCTTCGGGGGAATACAGGCGTGAGTTTATGTTATGTTATGTTTAAAAGACCTTAATTTTTATGGTATTTGCATACCTTTTGACCTCTTTTTAGGGGTTTCCTGGACGTTCTTCATAAGCGGTGGTCTATTGTCATGAATGATTATATTAAGCAAAATGCTTACATCTCGTAGGTACTTTCGCTTACAAAACAATAATCAATCTGCGTTTAATCAGTTTTAACCTCTCGTACCTACTTGAGTCAAATATGGATGCGCAATGCAATACCGCACCGTAATCAAAAGCACTTGTTTGTAGCTGTTAATAAAAAATTCAATTAGCGACAAGTGGTCACAAGTGCGACCTCTATCATTCATGTTATTGTTACACCCGACCAGAGTACCCCAATACATATCGTATTCAAACGTACCCCTATAAATAAAATGCACATTTGGTGTACGACTCGACACAAAAGATTAAAAAGCGGGATCGCATAAAAAACATCAGCGGTTATCTATTAGTATCTAGTTAGAGTTACTCGTACAGATGTTACTAAAATATTAATCCCTCTCTGTCCCGTTTCGACACGAAGCGCGGATCGTGCTTCGGAAAAAATGTTATCTTTACCTGAACGGTAAGTTAGTTAGCGATAGTTCCGTTATACAAATGTGTGTTCGTGCTCACAAAAAAAGTCATGTTGTTTTAGAGATTTGACAGAAACACACTTTGTATTTATTTCTTTCACAGATAGCAAAATTATCTCTAAAAGATACAAACTCGAACAAGTCTTAAAATCGATATGTTCAGAAATAGAACAAAAGTTAAACTCGAGTATCTCGAGTCCTTAAGCACATAAATTGCAATCTTTGTTACACTTGCAACTATGTAAGGGGTCTATGTTTTAAATTCACAAAACACAATCGCAGCAACAGCTGGTGTTTATATTCGAAACCCGATACTCCCCTACTAGACATAAGGGGAACATGCAATATAATAACTACATATACTACGTATACCAAGTAGTCACATTTCAATGGAAGAAAAGCAAAGATAAATACACGTGGTTTGTTCACAAAAAGAGAATAACATCGAACAGATCAGTCAGTGGCAACAAGTTCGAAATTATTTCCTGTTACGAGACACACCCATCTGCTATTGCCAACAAATCGCTTAAGAAAATATCGTATGTCAGTTTGTGTACGCGCGTATTGAATGCGCGGATGTTGAATCTTTCGGAGATTTCGGGCGCCTTTTTGTGTTCTGTGGAGCGCATTACGAGAGATTAAATGACTGCGGCTGAGGCCAATTAATGTGAATTATACAATGGCTTACGGTGGGCGTACAGCCCAGTTCCGACCGGAAAGCTTCGATCGCGATACACAATCGAACGAAATATGATGCCGTGTGAGGTACCAGCCACCTGTGTCGAGCTGTCCCGTAACGAAAGCGAATTTTTGCTTGGAATGCAAGTAGTAGTTAGACGTTACGTAAGAATAGCAATTAGGTTTTGTTGACCTTGTTGGTTTGGGGACACTATTTTGGGTATAACAGGCGGTTAAGCTCAGCGGGGTTGAATAATTAATTTGTCGCGATGTGTTTAAGACACAGTAGGCGATGTTTATTTGATTAGTAGATAATAAAACACATTGAAGACGACAGAAACAATATAAGCAGTTAATTATTCTGGAAGTGTTTGTTATCTCATAGAATGTAATGGAGGCGGCAAATGTAACCTAGAGTATATTGGGGGTAATAATGATTTAATTTGGCATCTGACACATTTGGTAGCGGACAAGTACAGGTTTTTAAATATATACTTGGAACTTCATGTGTGTGGTGGCTGGTTATCGTAAGAAGTCGGTGAAAAGTAGCAAATATACTTCTCGGCTACAGACAGCCTCGCCGTTTAAGTTTGCTAACACTTTGTTCGAAAGTATGACCTGAATTACACCTATATTTCCACATGTGTAATCTACTCTATAGATACACATGTACAGCAATTGATTATTCAATTTTCACCCAATGAAAAGGAAATTAATGAAAAGGTAGAACCCAATGTAACAAAAAAAACTAATTAAGAACCACCTCCTTTTTGAAAGTCGGTTAAAAACGAACAGTAACTTCGTAATTAGTGCAAACCCTGGATGACAAAAATCTTTGAGCGTTTTATTAACTAGAGAGGGATAGAAAATGAGCTGAAATGTAGGGGAAATACAGGAAAGGTATCCATCATTTTCGCAAATCGAACCAATGCGGCATTAGTGGATTAAGTGAGAGGACTGAGAGGTGCTTTTCCAGTTATCGATATTATTGTAGAAATATATTTGTAGTAATTTGAAATGGACATGGTTTATCCTTCATTTATGTGCAATAATATGACCTACTCCTTTACAGGGCTTTCCCCGTGAATATAGCTGTATTATTAAAAAAAACTTATTCTTTGTACCTACAAAGAAGTCAAAGGAATTTTATCAAAAGAAAGAACTCTATAAGGTAGATTTATATAAATTGGTACTCTTTGGCTTACTTCAATGATGTCGTAACTCACTAGTGAAGAATGGCTTATTGTGATGTTTGCAGGAGATAAACTAACTTCTTGTGAAGAAATTACTCCTTTAGATGTAGAGTATGTAGGCGTGTAGGGTTATGTACTTTTACATTTACCTACTTAACAGCTAATGTTCCGCGAATTAATCCTGCTAACATCTACGAGATGTCAGGTATCGCAAGTTTTGCTCATATTTTCGGTTCTACTTATCTAATTGCGATAAATATGCCAAATTTTAAGTCTGACCAAAATCATTACATTAAAAAAGCCGCATCAAAACCTGTTCAGTAGTATATCTTTCTTCGATGTACGTACCACAGGTATACGTACCTGTGGTACGTACATCGAAGAAAGATATTTCAAACAAAGTTACCCAATCTTTTTGCCTAAGTCCTAAGTTGATTAAGGCTGAAGCCCCAATTTGTGCGTTGCATTGAGCATTCTTAGATATTTGAAATCAATTAAAATTATAGCAATGACAGAAATTGCTTTAAGTTTCTAAGAATGACGCTGCTCAACGTAACGCAGCGCAACGCACAAGTGGTACCTTAGCCTTAGACATAGGTACCAACCTAACCCAAAAATGAACTGACTCGATTCGAAAATAAAGCGCTTTAACTTATATATCTATTTAATTTTGAGCATTACTTAATTCTAGTTTTAACAAAGGCACTTAGTAAAACAAGTTCTAACTAAAATCAAGATTTAACGTATAGATGCTTGGTCAAGTATGGGATTCTTCTTCTTACCCGTATACCCCGCATAGATTCCCCATATAAGTACCGAGTCGACAGACTGTAAGAAAAATAAGACTGTGGTAATAGATTTATAATAGCAGAGACACCGATGTGAAGTACGACAAGTATTCATAAACAAATGCAACAGGTAGTGAATACACTAGACATGTGCATGTACCTATGTCAGTGCGAGGTTGAATGAGAACCTTTCAGTTTTCAGCCGGCCATTTAGTATGTAGCGAGTTCAAGAGAGGGCGCTTCGCTATGAAATATTGTGACAAATTTTCCACTCTATTTATGGCAACTGGAACTTTATCGCAATATAAATACGGATTACATTTCTCTATCCAGTCTTGTAAGAATCTCAGCGTCTTTATATGGCATAATATGCCTTTGTTTGTAGCCTTTAGAGATGCACCTTTGGAATATTTTATTAGTTCATTCATAGCTATACAAGCCAGAGTAATTTTGATCATTATAACATGGGTTACACGGGTAGTTAAGTAGTGATACTAGATTTTATGTAAATCTAAAGAAATGGTAGTTCATGAACTCTTGAAGTAAGTATGCACGTAAATATGGTTCTTATGATCTTAAACTTTATGGTAGGTACCTACACTGAAATTTAACACTTCTCTATTTTAAGTTTCGAACAATTTTTGAACGTTTTTGAAAGTGTAGCGATTAACAGATTCAATAATACATTAAATTTATAGGTGTAACACATTAATTCTGTTACCTTTTTATACTGTAACCCATAAAATTATGTAACCTTTAGACAAATTCATTAAACATTCTTCAAATTATTAGATATTATTGCTGAATCCCTAGAAGGGAATCAGATATTAATGATTACAATTACAGTAGATACGAAGTCAATTGCAGAAATCGTGCCAAATGTCTGCTATGGAGACGGTAATTTATATATAGGACGACATTAAATATCCAAGTGATATACCTATAAATGTGGTGCAGTTGTGCACTGTGTGGCCCAGCCGCCTCGTGGGGGGTTAATGAACAAATGCACGTAACAATATATTGCACTTTAATAGGTGCCCTTAAAAAACAGCTTTTTAATTACCTAATTATTGAACCTGTGGTAGTATTCTCGATTGACCTTCTTATATTATATAGCTTAGCAGACTAGATAGCTTGGTAGACATTTAATTTCACTTATCAGATAAGCAGTATTTCAGTAAAATGAAACTCAGCAGTGTTAAAAAACTTATGGCTTAGTGTGACTTTTATTAGGAACTTACCTTATACAAAGTTATGAGTCTTATGACTATTTTTCTCACAAACCTGCTCATAATGTCGTACAGTCTATTTTTAGCACAAAATAGTTTTATAAAAGTGTCTTACGACATAGGTAAGTTTACTCCCTATCATTTTCTGCAATATCTTCTTCAACATTCCCTTCTATTTTCTACTGATTCTTTTTGCTAGGTTTGTTTTAGTTGATTATATTACTGGTTTTGGCGTCCATCATCTAAATTATGTTTATAACGTAAATAATTGCCAATGTTGTTAGAACAAAATCTGTTCTACATTTTGAATGTACTGTCGTGGTTTCGGTAGAAAATGAAGTCCTGTCAAACTAGTTAAGGTTTTGTACATATTATCACCAGAATTGGCAGCCATATGCACGAGTCACGTGTTTACTTCTGGTTTTCAAATTCATTTATTCAGTCTTATAATACGAATAGCTTTTAATTTTATGGCTGTTTTGAGCATGTTATCAAATAAAAAAACGCGTGGTATATAATTAACAACATTTTATCATAAATAGAATAACATTATTACGAGGCCCACGTTATAAATTGTTATTAAATAGTCTTGGAAGAAACGTATAACTTGTGAAGGTGAGTTTTATTAGAATTCACTCCGGGTGACTGCGACAAGTAGGTCTGTATTTATTTAAAATAGTTTTTGGTCGTCACGATACGGAATGATTATATTAGATATGTATTTTTCGGTGTTTTTAGTCCCTTAATATTTAAATATTTACATTACATCGATCGTAAGCGTCGTCTTTACCAGTACAGGGTGTTACGAATAAATTATAATTTTGATTTATGCAGTTGATCAGTCATAAACAATAAGATATAGTGAACGTATTCAAATCTTTGTAGGTATCTAGGCGTTTAAATGAACTAGAATTTTTGTTTGACGAACTATTAGATTTCATTATTATTACACAAAAAAAAGTGTAGTAGTGTTTTTGAGAGCACGTGTAAGCCAATGTTGTATAATATTTAGAAAATATAATTTAGCTACCTGCCATGATAAATTACTCGAACATGTACTTACCTACCTAAACGTTTATGGAGGATAAGTGTTGTTATATTGGATAACCGTTTTGTACTTAGAGTTACGCGAGCGCAACGGAACGGGCAGATAACTTTGGCGCGAACGCGATAAAACGAAGCATGTGACGCGCAACGTTTTGATGGACTGAAACGGGCCGGGTGCGACTGCACGCGCCGGCTGACTACAGCGAATATAAATATGTAAATAGCATTTTGAATATATATTCCAGTTATAGCCATTAGTGCCACGAATGCCACGATGGCACAAAACGGAAAATATCTTCCTTTTTAAGATATGGAATTCCGCTTTATGCCACTGTATGTGACAGTGGTGTCATATTAGTACAGTGGCATAAAGTGTAATTGTTATTCTAGTTTATGTCCTTTTTGTGTCACTGTGACATCCAGTGATATGAAACGGAATAACAGGTCGTAATATCTGTAATTTATAACCTAAGAGTTTATAGGTTTCTGGATGTAGGTATGATGATCCAACAGGGTCTTCGAGACTCAGGTCAACGTCGGATGCAGACTCTGGCACAGTAATTTTTCCTTCTTTAGATGGGAGGCGGTTACCGTGCGTAACGCCAGGAGCTTACTTTTATAGCGTACCTACTATAATTTTGTGATATATTATAACTAGAGTGGTTGAAAATTCGCAAGAGTGAGGCCGCACACGCCTTTTCCCGCGCTGTTGAGCTCAAAGCACCGCCATGTTTGCATTTCGATCCGCAAGGAACCTGTGTTTAAGTTGACTCGGGAATTATATCGCAGCGATTAGTGTAATAACTGGTTGGCTCGCAAGGCTTTTTCTTGTATCAGCGCATGGGCTTTCACTTCTACATCCCATTGCATTGCATCGGCGATTTCGATTGTTCGAATGAAGCGCATTGTTTTCTGCACCATAAAATTTCACCCGCTTATTTTATGATTGCCTTTATTTTGACTTATCGACACAATTAATTCTTGTTCTGGTTTTATTCTCTGAACACCCACGGTCGAAGTATTAATCGCTACTAATTGAAAATGAACAATCACGACACGTATTTAATTAGTTGCACTTCTTTCAGTTATTCGACGAAGGTGTATTCAGTGCAACGTCGATACTCTCCAGTGGATTTGAAAAGCGAAATGAACGTTTTGAAATGACTGAAATGATAATGCATCGTAATATCATTAAGTTGGAAGATTGCACGGTGGTTTATTTATGCACGGACACGATCTTCACGGGCCGGCCGTTGTGCACCCACCTTTACATGAATCGCTACGCTTGTAAAGTGAACGAAATACAGAGAGGTGAATTGATTGCTGGCATTATAAACATGGCTTGTCCGTAGTCTAGAGCCCGTGAAGTAATGTACTAGTGTGTCCCGTATTGTCTCGCAAGGGAATAAATATTGATTGTACCGCAAAGAGGCGCTTGTAATTGCGTGTGCGGCCGAACGGAGCTTTTATAAAACTCGTTGGAAACCGCACGGAATGTAAACCAGAATGCTCCGGGACATTAATGTGTATTTATTGAGAGCGTGGAGTAATGTTTTTATCGGTTACGTTTAAAGGCAGAATGTGGCGATTCGCCCGGATATGCGTTAGTATCGATGTCCCTTTGTTATTTAAACGTTACACATATCGTTATTTAGCAGCGACTTTTATACATTCGTTGGAAGTATCAGGTTTAATAAACCAACATAGTCACATGGCGATGGACATCCCTATAAACAGAGATTTTTTTATTTACTTAATAACAAAAGGTTTATAATTTCGTTAGCACTATAAGTGTAAAATCAGAAAGGTTTATAAATATGTTAGACGTAAAGAAATTCAGCAAAGTCAGTTATTTATTTTGAATGGATCTTAACTTGGCACATATTCTTTGCAGGATTGAAATGTGAGCAATTACACGATGTATAGCCGCTGCAATAGTTAAGACAGTGTAGATACGACAGTTAGTGCCTCGGGGGCACAAGAACCAACAAGAGGCACTCGGTGGTCTACAGTACTAACGAATAAGTTGTTACACTCTGAAGCACCGATGTTACACTCTAGATACCTACTAGAGGTAGGTTTGTTCTATTAATATTTTATTACATTTCAAATTAATAAAACAAAAAAAGTACCAACGAATAAGTTGTTACACTCTGGAGCACCGATGTTACACTCTAGATACCTACTAGAGGTAGGTTTGTTCTAATAATATTTTAGTACATTTCAAATTAACAAAACAAATAAAAAGTACCAACGAATAAGTTGTTACACTCTGGAGCATCGATGTTACACTCTAGATATCTACTAGACTAACTCTAGTAGGTATCTAGAGTGTCTGTCCGTGTTTGTTCTATTAATATTTTATTACATTTCAAAGTAATAAAACAAAAAAAGAGTACCAATGAATAAGTTGTTATACTCGGGAGCACCGATGTTACACTTTGTTATACCTAGTTATACCTATATTTTTTTATAAATTTATCAATTTTTACATACAAAATAATTCTAAATCAATTAATGTCAAAAAATACAATGTCACAGTAATAAAAATAAAAAAAAAAATTAATAAAATGTCAAATTACATATTTACTTCTTATCTATTAAATTACATAATTACGTCTTATCTATTATATTGCCAAGAGCTTCAGTAAGCTCTTTACTCAAACGAATATCTAAAACGGCGTTGATAGGATCTTACCAAATTTGGATAGGTAGAGGGGGGAACACGTCTGACGGTGGAGGTGAGCGTTGATGCATCACAAGGTGGCCACCCTAAACCTACACCTGGGTCGCAAGTCCCAGGCGCCGTCACAGTGTTCCTCTCTTACCACGCCATGGACCCGGCGACCGCGCGGTGAATCCATGGAATGCTGAGAACCGGATCTCTCTCCCCCTCACCGTACTAAGTGCAAAGGTGCTCACCACGCTGTTGGCATTGCCCCGCTGGATAGCAATGGTCAAACTTTGCCTCATATAAGAGTCAAACACAAAGCTTCAGATCTCTTCTTTATCCTAGCGTTAATCCCAGTCGCATCTGAGGCTTTCACATCGGAGTCTGGGGTCCGGTTTTCCCAGTCTAACTACGGGTCTAGCAGTTCTTCAATATTTTGGCAGTTTAAAATCATAAAAGCAAATTAGATTTAGCAGTTCCACTCACTACTAAGGTCAAAGATGCCCTAAGCTTTAGTTCCAAAATTGGCAGTGCTTTAGGTCCTAAAGTGTTAATGTAAAGTTTGGTTCAGGTTTTTATTTCGAATTTTCCTTCTCTTGCAGTGATATCGTCTGCGTATTTTTCCATCAGTTACCTCTTACGACATCCTTCGGAAGAGATGAGATAGTGATACCTGTATTTTTTCTCCATCACCACACGGATTTATAGTATTAACACGTAATATATTTAAGAACTTGGAAATTTTCGAAGTTGCTTATCGAAGTGACTGTAACTGTAAGCTGTTAGGTAATCTGTGCTATGAGTCTGCAGATTGGTCAACTACCCGACACTAACTACCGTCGATTGTCTGAGTTAAATCAAGTGGCCACATCGGATGATTCCGCCGGTCCAACAGCCGGCTTGCCACTGGAACATTGTTTAAGCCTCGTTCACATAAGAAAATGTTCTTCTGCGATTATCATCAATCCGACATGCAATTTTTATAAATTGTTTCCACGGATATATTAAACGGTGTTGGTATTTGATGATTGGTGACGCGGTAACTGGTTTTGGGTTTAGTTAAAGATATGTGATAAGTTTCAAACGCACACACCGTCAGCATTCTCTGTAAGTATTTTAGAATAGCCAAATTAATAAAACAAAGATAATAAAACATACGGACACCGTTCTCCCCCCTCCCGAGGAGGGCCAGGCCGTAAGGGATAGCTTTGGGTCGAAGACAACCTCACCTCCGGCCTAGGACCACGACCCTCAGTCGGCGTGCGATTTTAGTCGGTTCGAGTCCTATATAACCTAACCCCCCGGCTCCGGCGGAGATTTCCGCACAAAAAATAGAGCTAAGAAAAAATGGAAAACTCATTTTATTTCTTTCAAACCAAGGCTTATCGTTATTTAAAAAAAAATAACTTTTCAAGTTCTGTGGAACATACAGACGAATATATATTTTTTTAAACGTTGAATAGAAAGGTGACCTTAAAGTGGTTCTCTAGTAGCCGACCCTTTATTTACAATAAAGGTTTTATGAATGACAGCAGTCACTTATGGATGGATTCGAGTCGATTAGTCACCGAATAAATCCCGAAGACAACTGGCCCCACTTATTAATGAAATCAAAATTAATTTAAGGTTGTATCCACGTCAAACCATTTGATTCAACATATCGGTTCGATAACATGATCGATTCAAAGAAATCGTTTTGAGCGTCTTTATTTGCGCATTTATTATTAAAAAATGGATCAATTATTTATATTAATAAAAACTACATTCATGAAACATGCGTAACTATAATTATATAAATATTAAATAAAACATTTAATGTAACTAGTCGTATAGCTAATTTATAAATTGAACCGATTTTGGTTAAATTTGGTATAGAGATAGACTATGGTTTGGGAAAGAATGTACCTGGACTATGTTGGGCGCTATAACCGACATACGTGCGGGCAGAGCCGCGGGTAATAGCAAGTATTACTTATATAAAAAGTAATTCTATTATTCTGTACGGTATGAGGACAAATAATGAAACTGTTTACTTAGAATTGTTCTCTTTGTCATAGTCATAACAATTCATTTAGAAGTAATTTCCTCTTTTGTACAGAGATATAGGATCATTCATTGGCAACGTTAATTAAACGAATATGTTTTATTGGAAACAAAGTAATCATGCATGTATTAATTTTATGGTCCATTTGTCAAACATTGTTTGCAATCGTTATATCAATAGGTAATTTAACGGATCAATGAGTGTATCACATTATTGTATTTACAGATGTAAAATCATCAACTTTTATTGCTCTGTTAAAAGGGTCGCAACACTTTGATAATAGCAGGGTCTAACCATTATAACAGTACCCTACTTTAGGTACAAACGAAGGCGTAGGATTCTCTTAGCAATTTTCACTTTATGTCATATTGTATTGTATGGCCTATTACAGAAAACTACTCCCACGTTGTAAAGGTCTGTAGTGACCGCAGTACTGCCAATAAAAGGAAAACTATGCTTGTTATTAGTTATAACAAAAACACACACGCACCAGTGATAACAGTACTTAATATTGTTTGTTGGTGATTGTTCACTGTAATGTGTTAACAATTAAGTAAGAATAATGTTTGATAGTTATAATACGCGTAGAGCGTAAGAAAATTACAGTACGTAAAAACGTGTGGATTCAAACAGAATTCCGTCACGTTTTTTACAAGCATTGTTTGTTTATTCCCATCAAAAATTCCTCGCATTAAATTAATCGAACCAAATTCTATAAGATACTTGTGAAATTTGAATGCATAATACTAGTGATCAGGAAGGAATTTTGAACAATGACTACGAAACTAATGTTGAACAAAGTGTAGTTTCGGTTACGGCACAAAAACAAATCGCTGTAAACTACCAAGACAAGTTGTCGTAACTCGTAATGCTTGCTCAAGTAATTGCGCAGGAAGTGATTATTTTGCTATTCAAAGGTGTCTCAGAAAGCAGTTTTAAATCCATTACCTAGTGGATGTCACACGGCAATTTTCCAGTAGCTGCCCTCTTGAATTTGCCCACACGCAGTTGGGTTACAATCAAAATGAGCTAATAACTATCATCTAAAATAGTTGAGCAGGCGTCAGTGAAAATTATGATTAATATCTGTTTAGGTAACGGTGTATGGCGCGAGATGCCGTAGTGATGGGAATCGGTACTGCAGCGTTCGGCTTTGAAACTGGCGTGATTGAAAACAATATGAAATAGCGGTATAAAGATTCCTAAATTACGATTTCGTTTTCTTGTTTGGCTTTAGCCTCACAATTCAAATCAAATAAGGTGATATATTTTTCTGTGTAATACGAGTCTGCTATATCATTTTGTCCTAGTTCTTGTTACTATATCCGCTGGTTTTGTAGCTTTGTTCGCTGTTTCACAAGCTCACTTATTGTCTATACCGTGAAGTAATTTCTATTGAAGGTATTTAAAGGTAGTCAATTAGCTGATGCCCAAACTAGCGGTTGGCTAGCTGTTGATATCTATAATAACACTTTCTATCATTCACACGTTCTCGCAATTTCTTTGTTCCGTGAAATTCCACTTTTTGTACAGTAATAAAACAAATTCGTAATGGGTTACTAACGTTTATTGCGCATTGAGTCATGGTTTATCGCTCCTATGATTTATTCGTTTTGATTGTACCGACTACCGACTTAGCTTGGTTTGAGTAGTATAAGATACTTGCTTATTTTGCAACGTTACCTTCAAACTCACTCAAATACTATCTAAAACATTAAATAAGATAAAAAAACAGGATATAAATATGTATTGAAGATTGATCATTGACACAATGTGTAAGATAAATCATAACTATCTTGTTTATACCTGTAAAATCACCAATAGCCCGTAAATCTGTGATATCTTCGTAGTATCTTACATTGTTATCGATAGTGTTAAATTATGATCAGTGTAATGTGCGGTAGCTAACACACTTGTTCCGTATTAGCAACGTTGATCAAGTCTTTAGAGCAAATGTTAGCGTGTTCGAAGAAACCAGGCCTATAAAGTTATGGGCTAGGCGCTGCGTAGGGTATGGCCCACTAGGAAGCAGCCAGCCTCACTGACAGCCCTCTATTTAATAATAGTTTTCGCTCCGAAGATTATCTGTTGGAGCGTCCGCCCTGAGCGCTAGCTGGCAGGCCTGGTAGTCTTGTCCGCCGTCATTATGCAATTGAAACTTAGTGAATTATTACGCACGATAATAATCTTCATAAATAAATAATGGAGAGAGTTCAGCGAGAGATTATGTTCTTCCTTGATGTTTTTGTTTCTTTCACATTGTGTTCAAGATATTATTTAAGTTTAGTTCATCAATTTGACTGCTCACTGCCTCATGGTAAGCTTAGGTTAGGTGAAGGCCAAAGATCACAATTCCAGACGTTATCGATTAAAAAATGCTGCGCGGATTTTGTTTGATTGACGGCTTTTATAGATGCTTTTTGGAGATGTCAGCATTTTGTTTTTAATTTTTTTTTTTTTAAATAAATATTCCACAACATTCTACACAACGCTATCTAGATCCATGGTAAGCTTTTATAGCTTGTGTTATGGAATCTAGAATGCGGATAAACATACCTACTTATATACTTTTTTTTTGTAAATACATAAATATTATACATAGAAACACCCAGACCAATGCAAATAGCCATATTCATGCATACAAATATTTGCACTGAGCGGGAATCGAACCCGCGCCTCCTGCGTGGCAGTCGCGTGCACTACCACCACGCCACAGAGGCTGTCTTGGAATTGGTGGGATCAGGAGAATTGATTTACAAATATATTTTATTTTTGTAAAGTGTCCGAATAAGTTAAACTGTCAAAGCTGTTACAGTTCGTAATTGACTTGAAGATATTTTTTTTGCTATCAGAACCTTGTTTATCGCAATATAAATGATGTCGGTCGATCAAGCTACGAGTAGTACCATCTGGGCACGTCACAGTAGGTACATATCTTAGACTTATATAAAAGAAAATAATGTACCTAATGTCCTTCCAAAGAATAGCTTTATCCCTTCCTTCACAGTGTAGAGAGCAAGCTACGGATTTCATACACGCTCGCTGGTTTTGGGTATTAATTCAACAGATTAATGATATATTACACTTACTTTCTATTGTGTGTGCATGATAGTGATAGTTTCAGCTATAAACAGTTTTAGTATAGAAGTAATGACTTAATATAGAGCCATTACTGTTTTAGGTACTTAATACTTAATACTCCTATAAATTTATTTTGGCGTTAAATCGTTTAATATCTCCTTTATCATTATTGTGCAGTAAGTAAGTAAGTTTAAATACCTAAATCTTCAAGCAGTGTTAATTGCATTAATTTTTTAATTTTAAAAATGCTATTAATTTTAAAATAAATCTCATTTCTCGTATCGAACTGCCGATTGCTTATAGTCATAAAGCTGGTTGCTTTTTCGATTTTATTTAGTTTCTTGATGTGCTGATACTTCTAAACAGTAGGTAACTTCCAAGTTTTTCTTAGTATCAATTTATTTGAGAGCCTTTTTATTGCACCAGTAATTAAAAAATGTTTTAAAATATGAGACTTGCGATTTATTTTTATATGGCGTTAAGGCCTCAACATTTCGTAAAACAATGAAATTATAAAAATAAAATTAGCTAGATGCGTTATCGTGCTATCCGTACTTTTTTGTACTTTTTACGTCGTCGCCGCGTCGCCGTCGGTGCCAGACCGTAAGGGATGGCCCTGGGTCAGCCGGGGTGCGAGGGATATGTCGATGACAACCTCACCTCCGGCCTAGCACCACGACCCACAGTCGGCGTGCGGTTAGTTAGTTAGTTAGTTTACCTGGGCTGTTCCGCACTTAGCCTCTTGATTGGGCCATTGTGCGTACCATCTTACCTCTCACTCCAACCAACCCAGATCTTCCCAAAAAGCCAGCAGCCTTTTCAGGTTTCCACATGCTTCCCGGAGAGACGCTGGTGACTGGAGGAATTTCGCCCGTTGTTCGGCCACGCTCATGCACTCTGTAAGCACATGATGTGGCGTTTCTTCTGCCCCCATGCAGCCTCTGCACAGGGGGCTGTCCGTCACACCTATTGTAAATAGATGCTTGTTTAGGGGACAGTGACCGGTCAAGATGCCTATGACTTTACGGATCTGGTCCCTTTTTAATCTAATGAGGTTTCGGCTAAACGTTTTTGATGCTACCGGAACTGCATTCTTTGTTTGCCTGCATCCTTCAATGTTTGTCCAATCTTTTTGATGGGTTTCTTCCGTATTTTTCCGCAGCCAAGTTTTGACCTGTGCTTGAGGTATAGGTAGTATTGGTTCCGGTCCATATACTGTTGCCCCTGATCCTCTCTTGGCCAATTCATCGGCTGCGTCGTTGCCGAGGGAGTTGCTGTGTCCCTTGATCCATTGCAGCGTGACCTTGTTTGTGTTTGCAATGGATTGGAGTGTATTGTGACATTCCAATATGAGGACAGAGGTTATGGTGTTGCTTTTCAGAGCTTGGAGTACGGATGCACTGTCTGATATGATCTTTATATCTAGATCTCTGACGTCTCTGGCGGCAATCGTCTCCGCCGCTCTCGTTATACCAATACATTCAGCTTGGAATATTGTACTTAGTTTGTCCAGGGTGGTTGTTATTTTGATGTTTAGGTCATTCGAGAAGACGCCTGCTCCGGTACCATATGTGGTTTTAGAGCCGTCTGTGTATATCCTAACTTCTTTGACGCCAGAGCTGTCTCTTTTTTCTTCAGTGAGTTGGATATGATAATTCCTTTCGAAGACGTGGTGACATGGTATTCTGTCTACGGGCGCCTCAAGAAGTGGTATCTTCTTTAGGATTCCCTGTAGAATTTTTGAATGCTTTGTTCCAGTATTCTCTTTCCAGAGCCCATTACTTTTCAGTCTTAAGGCTGCTGCCTTGGCCTCCTCCTGTATGATTAGATGCAGCGGTCTCAGGTTTAGGAGGTGCTCTAGTGCGGCTGATGGAGTGGTTCTCATGCATCCAGTGGCTGCTGTACTCGCTAGGCGTTGTAGACTCTGGAGCTTTTCTTTCACAGTGATCAGTTCTGTTCTGGGCCACCATACAACTGATCCATAGGTTAGAGAAGGCCTGATAATTGCCGTATACAGCCAAAGTGTTATCTTTGTGTTAAGACCCCAGTTCTTACCAACGAGTCTTCTGCATTGCCAAAAAGTTATGCAGGCCTTTTTCATTTTAGCATTTATGTGGCTAGTCCAATTCAACTTATTGTCAAGTATGATGCCCAGATATTTAACTTGAGTTGTTAGGGCTAGCTTGGTATTAAATAGTTTTGGTAGTTGTAGTTCTGGTAACTTTCTTTTGTTGGTGAAAAGGATAAGTTCTGTTTTTTTCGGGTTTACTGATAATCGGTGTTCTTCGCACCATTCTTCCACAATCTGAAGGGCTGAGCGCATGACTTTGCATAGCACGTTCTCAGCCGTTCCGCTTATTAGTATTGCAAGATCATCCGCATACCCGATGGTGGTGTATCTTCTCTCATTTAGTCTCTTTAGAAGACTGTCTACTACTATGTTCCATAAGAGTGGTGATAGGACGCCTCCCTGGGGGCATCCTCTGACTACCTTTGCTCTTGTGGTGGTGTTACTCATCACTATCTGGACTGCTCTTTTGCTTATCAGCTGAGTGATCCAGTCCCTTATGGCTGGTTCTACCTTACGCTTCCGTAAGGCTTCGTTAATGCTGCTGTGTACCGTTTTGTCGAAAGCCCCTTCTATATCTATGAAAGTAGCTAGTGTTGAGGCTTTATTTGTGATAGCCGATTCTATCTTGTGCACTACCATGTGTAGTGCGGACTCTGTTGATCTACCTTTCCTGTATGCATGTTGCTGAGGATGTAGTGGGTTGTCTTTTAGTGTTCCATCCCTTAGGTGTCGATCTACTAGTCTCTCCAACGTTTTGAGGAGGAATGATGTGAGACTAATGGGCCTGAATGATTTGGGATGTGTGTAGTCCTCCTTACCTGGTTTTGGTAGGAAGACTACCTTTGCCTCTCTCCATAATCTGGGTATGTATTTGAAGGCAATGCAGGCCCTGTAGATTGGAAGTAGGTATTTTGCTATTCTTGTCAGTTGCCATTGTAGTAGTGCTGGGAATATTCCATCCAGCCCTGCAGACTTAAAGGGTTTGAAGGTTTTTATGGCCCACTCTATTTTGTCTGCAGTTACTACCTTGTTTGCGATTTCCCATTCTTGGGTTGTTGGTACACTATAGTGTTCTGGTGGCCAGTCAATGGAATCGATGGATGGTGTGACTTGACAACCAGGGAAGTGTGTTTCCAGCAGTACTGCGCTGGTTTCATTTTCCGTATTAGTGTAAGTGCCGTCTTCTCTCTTAAGTGAGCCCATGAGATTGAGTTCCCCTTTGGCCAGGACTTTCCTTACTCTTGCGGCTTGGTTTGTCGAGTTTATGCTACTACAGAAATTCTGCCAGGCCTCAGTTCTACGATACCTGATGCGTTTCTTGTAGTATTTTTGTGCATTTTTGTATTTGTTCCAGTCCTCAGGGGTTCTGGTGTTTTTTGCTCGGTTGTAGAGCTTTCTCAGGCCTCCACGTAGTCGCTCGAGTTCTGGCCCCCACCAGGAGCTCTTTTCTGGACCTTTGGGTGTTACAACGGGACACGCTGGCTCGTAGCTTTCCAGCAGAGCTGCAGTGATAGAATGTACGTTGTGTTCTATGTTATCTGTACTAAGTGTTGTGTCGGGTAGTTGTGAATCACTTAGTGCCTTGTTTAGTGAGTTTGTGTACCGTGCTATATCTGTTTTGCGGGGGTTACGATATGGAACAGGGTCTGCTAGTTTAAATTGTATTTGAAAACAGATTCGGCGATGGTCCGCAAAGGATGGTTCCTTTGACACATGCCAACCCTTAATGAGGTTTGCTGCCGAGTGTGTTGCCAATGTGATATCTACTATGGTTTGACACCATGAGGTTACGAAAGTATGTTCCGTACCTATATTCATAATGTTTAGGTTGGTTTGGAATAAGTATTCGGTTAGTAACTCACCTCTCTTGTTCGCGTCCTTACTTCCCCACAGAGGATGGTGAGCATTGCAGTCTGCGCCGATGATTAAGTCCCAGGTGTGAGCCTCGCAGTGTTGTACCAGGTCGGCTAGCTCCTTTGGAGGTGGTTCACCTTCGCCCGGCATATACACTGAAGCTAGTACTAGGATGGTTGCATTATCTGAATGGATTTTCACAGCAGTGAGATCTCTAGAACAGAATTGGTTAAGCAAAGTGGTGTTTATAGCGTTAGGTACGAAGATGCAGGTTCTCGGTTTTTCAACCGTCGTATCTCGTATTAACTTACCGCCTATGTTATTTAGACCGCAGATATAGTTCTTATTTATCCAGGGCTCCTGGATTAGGGCTACGGTCTTTTTGGTTACCTCCAGCACTCTGCGTAGAGTGACCGTTGCTGCTTGTTTGTGCTGGAGGTTTGTTTGGATGATGTTTATTGGATCAGGGGCTGTTAAGGACGTCATCATCATCATCATCGCTGATGTGTCCTCCCTGTTTCAGCGGCGAGCTACTTTCCAACTCGCTCTTACTCTTTCGAGGAGCCTCTGTTGTTGGCTCTTGAGCTGTAGCTGCCGCTGTTCCTTCCCCGGCCTGCGCTTCTTCTTGGGAGAAGAAGCGAATATACCCACTTCCCGACATGTGGGCAACTCGGCGGTCTCTCCTGGTTATCACGTCTTTCTGGTCCTCGGGAATTCCCAGAATTAAATGTACCACCTTCTCTTTGGAGTTCGGGTCGGTGGTTTGGTCATCCACTGTCATGTCGTAACACTGCCAGGTATCTACTTTGTACCATGGGTTTTGGGCACAAAGCACTCTGCGTAGTGTTACGGCTTCGGTGATGCGGGTGTGGAGAAGAAGCCCTGCTTTCAGCCGCTTCTTCATGTCGGACTGCTTGATGACGGCCAAGGTGGTTTCGGGTATCGGGGACGTTATGCTTCTTACAGCTTTTTCAAGCCAGGTAAGAGCATTTTCGTCTTCACACCACATCGCCAGCACGCCTTCCAATAGGAAGGGTCGTCCGCGGAAAGATGGAGCTTGCGCACCCGAAATCGTTGACGACAACACCGACTGCAGGATGCTGTCGTCAATGGCCTCCCTAAGCTGGTCTGCCTGAGTTTTGGTGAAGTCCCTCGGCGGAACGGTAGTGACCGCTACTCGCAGATGCGACTGACTCGCATCCGCGTAGCTTACCGTCCGCTTGGTGCGCGGGTCAGTTTTCGCGCGTTTGGCTTCCCCTCTGGGGGACCGGGTATCATCCAGACGAGCGCGCTTCGAAGAAACTCGCTCGTTCTGGACGGGCCCTGCCCCCTTTTGTTCCTTTTCAGGAGAATTGGGAGCCATCGCAGCGTTCCGTTGACCTCGGGCACCTCTGGGTTTCCTCTTGTTCTTCTTGCTCGGTGGTGGTGGAGGGGCTGTGGCTACTGCCGTCCCCTTTGAGGTTGATGGTGTGGGTTCGCGCTGCGTTTCCGCTGCTGCGGCACCCAACCCTGTTGTCATTTTTGTAGGTTGCAAGACCTCACTTCTCGCGCGCCTGTTGGGGCGACTGCGTTCTGTTCGGCCGAGCCCTTTTTTGGTAGTGGCCGCCTTCGGCTGAGCATCCCTTTTGCAAGGGCGCTTGTGGCCAACAACGGTCCATTGTATGACGCTCGTGGCGTCTGTTTTTGGGATAGCCTCGGAGAGGCTGGACAGGTCCAGGCTTGCGCCCGGTCCTGAACACAGGGTGCCCCCCCCAGAATACGAAGGGCAGACTGAGCTGGTAGGCTCAGTGAGGGATTCTCCGCAAGCGGTACCCTCCTGGGGTAGTATTTCTTTATCCTGTGTCGACATGTTGTTTGGAGCAGAGGCTTACTCACACTACCTGCCCTAGGTGCGTGTGGTACAGTTTTCTGAGGCAATTTAGTGCCCCACGGCAATGTCTACCGGGGTGTGGTTTTAGGCCGCCATGGTTCGGCACATTTATATAATATATCTGATGAATAGATACATATATTTAATAGATATATAAAGAAAAATAAAATAAAGGATAGATACATATATAAGTTGTTATAATATATAAATAAACCATTACATAAATAAACAATATTATGCGCCTGGAGGTTTCTGTTGCGTCTATTTCTTGTGAAATAGACAAAGAACAGGACATGACAACCTCGGGAAGGATAGTCCACCAGACTTGCTTTGAGGATCTACACGACTTGCGCTCTCCCTCAAAACCACGTCCCCCTACCCCTCAGAAGGATGGGTAGGGTAGGTCCATGCTAAGGTTTCGGGTAGTAGTACCCTCGCAGAAACATTAGCATGCCCCCGTCCCTTTTTTGCTATCCGTACTTTTTTGTACTTTTTACGTCGTCGCCGCGTCGCCGTCGGTGCCAGACCGTAAGGGATGGCCCTGGGTCAGCCGGGGTGCGAGGGATATGTCGATGACAACCTCACCTCCGGCCTAGCACCACGACCCACAGTCGGCGTGCGGTTTTAGTCGGTTCGAGTCCGACATAACCTGCCCTTCCGGCTCCGGTAGGGGAGGTATCCGAGGGGATTTCGCACGGAAAAAAAGGTATGAAATAAGAATGGTAGGAGTTGAGAATACGTATTTGGTATGATTTAAGAATGGTATGAGTTGTCGCTGAGGTATAATGAAAACTTTGTTATAACATTGTGGGCTTCTCTTAGTTTGTAGTGTTCTTGTGAAGAAAAATACTAATATGTATCTTATGTATTAAGGTTTAAAGTATAATAGTCAACGTCAGAAAGATCTGGCTACAAAGTTCCAAAATGATCTTAAAACCAAGGTATTAAGAGCAAATAAAGCTTTTTTCATTGATTTAAATTATGTTATTTTATATAACTAAAGGTACAAAATATCAGAACAATCAGTCAACTGGAAAGGGAAAAAAGCAAGGTATATAATATAGGTACAAGATCATTTTGAATGCTTTTTTCGCCAACATCGATCTGAAGTTGACTGTAGGTGTAAATACCTTTACTAGTATTCATACTGTATAGTAACATTCCCATATTATAATCTCGAAGAAATTGGCCTTTCTTATTCTCTTCACGATGCCTGTAGTGCCAAGGTTGAATAGGTCTTCTCTCATGAGTTTCGACATATTTTTTTGATATTATTGCGAACTAGAGACTTGCTTCTTGTCCCAACGAAGACCCTCATTTCTAATGTAGGACAAGGGTTACTCTACAATATTTCTACATTCCTTATTCTGATGATTTGGATTATATGCCATTGATATATAATATAGGGTTTTTGTATATCAATGTTATCTGCATTGTGATTTGTGTAGTAGATGATCAACTTTATAAATTGCTACATACTGAGAAAATCCAAAGTAAACCTCATTATTTACAAGGTGTTGTCTAAATTATTTCTATTCTGTGTGGTCCTATCTTCAAATAACCGAACTTTTATCAGTGTCAATTTAAGATTTAATTATTTTTAAATGGTTTATTAACAAAGTAGGTTGATAATGATGCTGTTTAATTGAGTAATATCAAACTGTGGACAACATAGAAAAATAGCACTCGTTATCCACAAATATATTTACCTTTGATAAACATTACTTTTGATAAAATATTTTCTTACGTGTATCTGGCGTTATCAATATCTTTGGCCCCTCACCTGTTAGTCTGGGCACCTGTTAAATAATGGACGAGCTTCTGGGACAGGCTCTCGGGATTGGGAGGACAGGTGCCAGTCGCTCCACGAAAAATTAACTTGCCAGTCAAAAACTGGAATCCCGGACTTCAAAGTCCAAGTATGTCTAGATTCCATAACACAAGCTAGTTAAGCTTACCATGGGTCTAGATAGCGTTGTGTAGAATATTTATTTATTTATGGTTATTATTTTTTTCGCCCGTGGATATTATCAGACTTATTTATATCTAATATCTTTAGGTATAATGGATTTCAATGATATCGTTCTTAATGACCCGTTTAGCATAACTTTATTGACATAAAGATAAGTGGCAGTTATATAATTATCTTACCGACAACCGTTGGATGGGAAACCAGTTTCCGGAAAATTATGTCAGAATTCACAGAATCAACACTGGGAGTTGTCAAACTTGTTGAAAGTGTTCATAAACCGAATAATTTACTGCAAATAAACATCCTCATATCATAGACAAGAGACAATAATTTCCGATATCAATTCCTAAAGGGTTTCCTGGGTTTCATAGGCAGCCGATCAATTATTCCATATAGTTATATCTCAAAAGGCGGTGGGAATTGTGGAACGGCACACCGAGGTTGCTCTAATTGAATTTATGCAGGATTGCGACCGCCCTGCGACGAAATGGTTTATTGCTAATTGATCGAATATTGAAACTGGAATATGTTATGTATTTCGTGATATTGTTGAAATATGCATGGTTATGTACTACTTCGTGTTAGTGCTTGCTTTCCTTTATTCGTAACGAGTCACACTGCATCCTGTCACACTGTGACTGGTAGAGAAAAATATTCGCATCGAGCAACAGTGTGACTCGATGCGATTTTTTATTCTCATCTAGTAACACTGTTTCGTAAATAGTGTTACTCGTTCGGAAAAATAAATCTCATCGAGTAGCAGTGTGACAGGATGCAGTGTGACTCCTTGCGAATATAGGAAAGGATGGAAGAAGTCGAAGTCGAACCAGTTCAATATTTGCAGTTTTTTATTGTTTGCGAAATTAGTATTCCTGTATGAGGTATTTATAAAGAAATATGTAAGGGTAAGCGGGTTTTACTGTTTGGAAATTTACAAAGAAATGAATTATTTTTGGATGTAACAGCACTTCACCGGCGAAAGGCGCAAATTTTCAAAAAGGAAGCCGGTGTAAAAAAGAACTTACCTCAATCGAGTTTGTCACGCACCATGCGGTCCATTGGGAAGGCAGCCGGAATCGGGAACCCCTCGCCACTGAAGCATGGACTCCAAGAAAGGTGTTCATTTGACAATAATGGGACCATGTCAAATTACCATGATGATCTTCTGTCAACTAGTGTGATCCATACATCCATACTAATATTATAAATGTGAAAGTAACTCTGTCTGTATGTCTGTATATACTACTCTGTCAAGAAAGTACCGGGAAAAAATCAATTATACACAAAAAAATTGTTGTTCATCCATATTTATTTTATCACCTTCAAAGTATGCTCCTTCAGAAACGATACACTTACGCCAACGATTAATCCAATCATCAAAACATTTTTTATACGCTGTTTCTGGAATTGAGTTCAGTTCTCGCCGCGAGTTCTCCTCTATGTCTTCTACTGATTGAAAACGGGTGCCACGAAGTGGTAATTTGAGTGTAGGAAAAAGAAAGAAGTCGGCTGGAGCCATATCTGGTGAATATGGTGGTTACTCGATGGTATTTGTTGAGTGTTTGTACAAAAATTCGTTCATAATGATGGCCTTGTGCGAAGGCGCATTGTCGTGGTGTAAAATCTAAGAATTTTCTTACCACAAATCTGGCCTTTTTCGTCGAATTTGTTCTCATAAACGTCGCATAACGCTCAAATAATATTCTTTATTTACCGTTTGACCTTCCGACAAAAATTCCGAGTGCACAACACCGCGATAGTCAAAGAAAACAGTCAACATGACTTTGACTTTTGATCGACTTTGACGTGGTTTTTTCGGTTTTGGTTCAGTTGGAAGGCGCCATTCCGAAGCTTGTTGACTAGTATGCATGTCAAACTCGTAAACCCACGTCTCGTCACCAGTAACAACGCGTTTCATGAATGTTGGGTCGGTATTGACCCGTTCTAGCATGTCCTCAGCGACTCTCATGCGATTTAGTTTTTGAAGAAAATTCAGGTCTTTTGGGACTAGCCGGGCAGCAACAAGTTTCATACCCAAATTATTAGTTAAAATGGTACGGATCGCCTCGTGAGATACAGAAAGATCGCCGGCCATCTCTCTCAAACTTGAATGAGGATTTTCAGTCACTATTTCCTTCACTTTTGCGATGTTAACTTCAGTTGCAGACGTTGATGGCATACCAGAACGAGGCAAATCTTCCATCACATCTCGACCGCTTTTGAACGCTTTGTACCACTCATAAGCACGTGTTTTTGATAAAGTTGATTCACCGTAAGCCTTCTGTAACATTTTCAGTGTCTCTGAACATGAAATTCCATTGGCGATGCAAAATTTAAGACAAACTCTTTGTTCGATGTTTTTGTCCGTTATGAAATTCGCAATACACACTAGATATTATAAAACTAAAAACAGCACTGTTTTTAACATAAATGACAGATGCAACTCAAACTCCGCGTCAAAATGGAAAGTAGTTGTGCCAATCAAACAACAACAAAAAAAACAAAAATTTTAATTTGGAACCATTAACAAAACATTCATTCCCGATACTTTGTTGACTGAATATATATACAGCGTAACTGTATGTTTACGCCTAAACCACTGAACCGATTTTGATGAAATTTGATGTAGGGGTAGATTAGACCACGAGAAAGGACATAGTCTATGTTTGGTCGCGATAACCGACAATCACGTGGCCGGAGCCGCGGGCAAAAGCTACTACTACATATTTTTGGAACCAAAACGTGGCTGTGGCTTTTACTTAAAAGCCACAGGTATTGACCTTGTTTCCTATTTTACTTTAAAAAAAAATAGATATCCGACTCCCTAATGTACCTTTTAGCCTTGTCTGGGACTCACCGAGTATCTTACAGAGTGTCTTCAAGGATCACTGGTTTTGATCGTAAATAGTCAGTAGTCACAGTGGTGAGAACGTGTGTGGGATTAGTCCCATGTAGAAAGATTACCCCAGTGGGAGAGGGTTATGGGTCATCGAATCTTACCAGTTTAATACAGGACATAATAGTATGTTAGAGTGGAGGGTGACCAAACGGTGAATCAAACCGTCTCACTACCTTATACACCCAAGATCGTGCAAAGTGAAGGAGGGAAGAGCCGGAAGGCGAGCCCTGAGCTCCGAGGGGACTTTGGCCTCGGATGCAATTAGGACTAGCGTCTTTATGTGGATGATGATGATAATAGTATGGTGGATAAGTACTAGTACCTATAATGTACAAAGTAAGCAAAGGATTACACGGGAAACATTACGCTCATATTTCATTCCACGAATGATATGTAATTTTTGTACCTACATGAAGACAGAATTACGCTGTACTATAATTACTATAAAACATACAAAGCATTTTTAAAAATATTCTTCATAATAAAACTGAGTTCCGTCTGCCAATAAAGAAAACAAAATCAGCATCAATAAGATCGATGTGGTCGTGGTCTTATAAAAACTTAAAAGTTAATTACTAATCACTATAAAGCAAACATTCAATTTACAAGGCGGGCTAATTGCGTTGGCCCGCAAGATGCTTTGTAAAAAGTCAGCTAAAAACCGTATCTCAACTTATTTCTTAATTATAGACCAATTCGTGGCAGCGACGCAAGCTACGTGCCGGCCAAGGCTTGATGGACAACACCCTACACTTAACTAATTACTCTTATACCTAAAACATAAAGCTCATTTTCGAATGATGGTTTTGTTGTTGTAGTTAAACATTAGTGGTCTCGGGCAAATGGTATCTCCAATAATTATAAGGTTTGGATAAAGGTTATCAGCCTCTTAATGCCATGTGTATATGTTTTTATCTGCAGATATCTGCACTACTTTTTATTGTATAATTGATTTATTTAAGGGATGAAATCTGATTTATATCTGGAGCACAAAAATCTCTGGGTCAGCCGGGGTGCGAGGGATATGTTGAAGACAACCTCACCTCCAGCGTAGCACTACGCCCCACAGACGGGGTTATTGGTCGGGGGTTTTGATCGGTTCGAGTCCGACATAACCTTCCCCTCTGGTTGCTGTAGTGGAGGTATTCGTGGGGATATCCGCACAAAAAAGGGAGCACAAAAATCAATATAGCTGACGATACATACAAATCTATAAATATTTGGAAACAACATCAAATATATGAGGCATTCATGAGTAGTCAGATCTTAGAGTTTTAGATATTACTTCGGACTTGGTGTGTCTAAGTCCTGAGTTAGCTGAAGTTACCATAGCTTTGGGTTAGTCCACAAATGAAATTGCTGCTTCTCTGCAGACAATATGAAGACCAGGCGTTCTAATTTGAAAAAGCCAGACGCATAAATTTGACTCTAATGGAACTCTTTTAGTGGAAAACTGAACACAATTTCGCATGCACTCGTTAGGTTGCCAATTGTCACCGTTTATTGCATATTAAATGTAGGGTAACATGAAAATGCCTATTTGGAATCCGTAAATATTTAGCACGCGCAATAAAAGGCAACAATCTGTTTACACCATTTTACTGGCACGTAGAATATACTCAGCCGATAAATAATAATGATAGGCTCTTTGTAATTTGTTACACTTTAACATTCTGTTCAATTTGGACGTTGTACTTCTTTTGATACTTTCGAATAAACAGCGAAAATGATCATTAGGTGGATTTGTTCGATGTATGAATGAAAGTTTCTGCTTGGTATTTTGTGTTATACATTCATTAAGTACACATTATTACGGCAGAGTAGAATTTGGGCTACCCCAACTCTTCCCATGCGGTGTCGTACAAGGTGACTAAAGGATCGAGCTGTTTAATATCAAACAGATATATACAGCCCAGATTCAGCCGCAGATGTATGGCTTGAGTCAACAATAGTGCCCGAAATACGGCAATGGACTCACCCCAATTACGGGGGAACCAATAAAATAAATAATTGGCAAAATGTGGGTGTTCACTCCTGCCTAACCCTTCGGGGGATAAAGGCGTGATTATATGTATGTATATATTACGAAAAAATTAATGCATAGACGGGATTTGAACCCGCACCTAGTCCTTTACACTTTTTCATACTTACTTGAAATCCCGTCTAATATAAATAGATTTGAATAGTTAGCATAGAACAGTTGTACTTTTCCACAATATTTACTTTATGAACCTGACCGGTTTCACCATACGGCATTCTCAAAGGGTTACATTTAATATTTTTCTTATCTTCTTTTTAATCTTAAACTTAAATGTATCTAAATCTTAATCTTCAATGTAGCCCTTTGAGAATGTCGTATGCCTATTGCGTATTCAATAAATCAAATACTGTGGAAAAGTGGTGGAAAAAGTACAAGTGTTCTCAATATGTGAAACAATAATTTCCATCGAGTGCCATCAATCAACAGTATAAATACTCGTAGTAGTTAGCATACTAATTGCTTAAAAAAATAATTAAGTAAATACCATACTCCTGTTCTTCAAAAATTAACAAGCGAAAGATGAAGTTATACAAGCGCACTTCTTAAGAAAATTACCCTCTTAACTAGCTCACTAATCTTTTATCAAGCTGCAGTTGTTTTTATTTTATTTGAGAGGCATTGTGTGTGCGTGTTTATCCCGGATCTCAGGAGCCATTTGTCGCCGTGAAATCCGTCTGACTGACAAACAATACGCAAGTGGGGACATAATGTTGTGCCTCTGCTCCGCCTCGACACGGACTCTTGTGTTCTCGTCTGCCGACTGCTACGCATTACTTCGGCGATCCGGTTAGGTGGTTAGCTCGGCCCTAAAAGGTCTCAGGCGAATATAATGGATTGTAATTGTGTTCTCATAAGCGGCGCACCATGTCGCTTGTTCGATTTCGCATGTGACTACGATTGAGTCAACGATACACGAGTAAAGCCGTAATTGACGTTTACTATGTTGGTTCATTGTTGTTGGATGATATGTGTCTAGGCTTACTAGGGCTTGTAAGTACGAAGCGGGGAGTTTAATACGAGGCCAATGTTGGGTAAGTATTTTCTCATGTCTTTTATTCGCACATGGTATATGCTTTGAAAGATACGCTTCTATCTATCGTGGATTATTTATTTAGGGCCACTTTTTTGGTGACAGACATGATAGATACTTTGTGAGCACGTGAAAAAGTAGCTCCCCGACTACAAAGTTGAGGAGCTACTTTTTATCCGCGAAATGCTCTCATTTATTACCCGACTGCGCGACGCAAAGGAGGGTGATGTGTTTATTCTCAGTTTGGTTGCTCAGATGCCGTGTTGGTTCCCGGTGGAGTAGAATAGGACCACACCAGCACCGCTTCCTGTGGGTGTCGTAAAAGGCGACTAAGGGATAGGGCTGTTCTCCATCCGACAGTAACCATACAGCCAAAGAAAGAGGACCAGCTAGACGGCAATAGGCTCGCCTTCTATTACGTCGTGGGACCGAAAATCATAATTGGTGAAACGTGGGTGCTAGCTTACCTGTGCCTACCCCTTCGGGGATTTACAAACGAGAGTAGGTATATACCTAACTGAGAATTCCATATACGTAGAGGTATTCCACGAAGCGCACCCAAACGAAGAGCACTCTGACGAAGCGCACCTAAATTATTCTTCGAAGCGCACCCATAGGTTTAATTTAAAATAATTAATTTCCTATTCCACGAAGCGCACCTAAAATATTGAATGGGGATGGAGTTCTCAGTTTTTTATACAAATCCTCTCAGTGTAATAAAATCTCCTCTCAGTAAAAATATTTTTAGTATTTAGTTACAGCACCTATTTAGTACTCTACTCGGTACGGTTGAGACCATAAAATTGAATCAGTTAACACTGCTATCTAACTCATTCAAATTTATTACTTCCTACTGTATGTGGCTCTAGTAGTCTGCTTGTTAAGTTTAAGTCACATATCAAATAATATTATCCAGAAGTTCTAATTTTGAGGACAAATTTAGACAATATTAAATTGAGAAAGGTGCATTCAACAAATATGATGTAAATATTGTAGGTACAGTGAACTACAAAAGTAGCTTAACAAATTCTAATTTATTGAACACTGTGGCCCCTAAACCTTACATAAAATTGTGAAAAAAGAACATTAAATATGTAAATTAAGTTTGTCTTCCGGGAATCATTGTATATTTTGTATCGCTTTGTGTGTGCATAAATGTTAAATAAATAAAAAAAAAAAAAAAATCATAACACTACATTTACTATAGATAGATGCATCCCATTATAAAAAAGATTGGAAAATATTTTAGTTATAATCAACATATGTTGTTGACTGTACTTTTTTTCGTGCTGAAGTTCCCTCGGATACCCCCCCTGCCGGAGCCGGAGGGCGAGGCTATGTCGGACTCGAACCGACTAAAACCGCACGCTGACTGAAGGTCGTGGTGCTAGGCCGGAGGTGAAATATTGTAGGTACAAAAATGATTATATCCTTTTACAATCAATATCGGAGATAGCTGGAATCTATGTCGAAGGGTCAAGTGAAGAAGCTTCCACTGTGATTATCTTACTAGTTTTAAGATAAGAACGATTACGGCCATAATGGACTTGGCTTACGGCCGTTCCCAATAACATTTACTTACAGTTGAAGATAGATCGCAGCAGTCAAATTTGACGTATCGGCTGTTTAAATTGAAAAGATAGTAACTAATTTTTTGCGGGAAAGCGCATCGCGGTATAATTTTATTTTCCGAAATTGGTGTGAAATAGGAGTTACTATGTTTTGAATTTAATCAACCGAGCACTTTATCCGTAGATGCGATCTATCTTTAACTGTCAGTATGTTATTGGGAACGGCGGTAAAGTGTGTCAAGGGTATGGATCCTAACCTAAGTAATTGAGTAAAAGAAAAAGATAGCTCAATTGCGCTATGCGCGTATCGCATAACTTTCGAAAGACTTGTATTATTTATTTATTTAAGGTACGGCTAAGTCTATTATTCATTATAACATCTTTTATTATTACTTTTTGTTAAGTTCGTTATCATCAGAAGGTTTTAATAAATGTAAATTCCAAAAGAAACTTGGGATCAGAGATTAAGAGAGCTGCAGGCAAAATGTCGTAAAATAATACATGTATACTTTAAGTATAACTATCTAGATCCAAGTAAGCATAGCTTAGCTAGCTTGTACTGTCGAATCTAGCCAGCGAATAAACATATAACAAACTTTTAAATCGTGCGGGAAAACTCCACGAATATCACCCCGGTCAGCCATGGGGAGCCAAGCCAACATAGCTAAATCAGTTTTCTATGTATATATTATACATGGAAATAGCCTGAATAGTCTCAAGAAGTAAACTAGTATAGTTTATTTATTTATTTACTTGAAGAGAGAAAAGATAAGACAAATATAAAAAAAGATTCCCTCCTCTTATTAAGGAAATCTTACATTTTTACAAATTTACAACAATTCTTAAATAGGTGCTCGTTATGGAATAGGTATGTTAGTGTATATATTTGAGTCATCATTCAGTATATTTGGCGGAACAAAGGCAAAATTAGTTAAATTAAATGGGAATTAATTGAAGTACTTTTAAATACCATCCTATTTATATAGGAAAAAAAGTGTTTTTGTATAATTTAACTAACAGACTAGGAGTATTATTATGGCTTTAATGTACGTGGTGTTAATTAATTATTTTTTGTCTATCTTTACCTGACCCTGGTTTTCATATTGCTCTGATATTTTGCCAATTCTACACATTAAAAATTAAATTATAATTTCCATTTATTTTACGTGTAGAGATCCTATTTTTTAAACATGGAACACAAACCCAAAACATAAGAAACTGATTCTGTAACACACTCGGCTGACGACATGCTAGCATCGCGTGTCATGACTCGATTTACATATTTTACCTTTTTTTTTGACAAGTTCTTATACTCGGTTTGCTACTGTCTTGTTACCACGATGATTTTAGTAAAAAGTAATAAGATCCAAGGAGGCCTACGACGAAAGAATTTCGAAATTACAAGCAATTTTCTTATTGAGAATATGATAATTGTGAAAAATTATAGGGTTCTGAGTTCTTCCTGTTCGTGTAGTTAGGTTAAGCACTTTAGTTAGACGCTTTGTTTTTCTAATAACTTATGGGTATAATGATCGAATTATAGTAAATTCTTTTTGTATGTAGTGTATTTGTTTAAGTTGTATTAAGTAATTCATAAATTCAGTTATTCGTCAGTTTTAGTACCTAGGTATTTTTTTTTTTGAAGCCGGTTGTTTTTTTTAAATGTTTCCTATCCAAAATTTGTCGATCTATTTTTTTATAACACTTAGGTGGCAATTGAAGGAATTTTTACAGCATTAAGTATGCTAACTATACAAATCGAATACATAGGGAAAAAGAATCTTCTCGGGCGGGACTTCCCTATGTATTCGATTTGTATAGTTAGCATACTTAATGCTGTAAAAATTCCTTCAATTGTTTGGGCGCAGTTATCAAAAAATCAATGTTTAAAAATAAAAATGATTGTAACATCATTCATTGATTCCGATAGTTCGTAAGAAAATCGGTAGATGACGCTACGTCGCCTTAAAGACGTATAAGGAGGGAAATTTGAATCATATCGGGCGTGTCTCGGTAGCCGAATTGGTCAGGCATTCCCCCTGTAAGGGAAAGACTGCGGGTTCGAGTCCCGCCCGAGAAGATTCTTTTTCCCTATGTATTCGACTTAGGTGGCAGACAAGCACAAGGCCTAACTGATGGAAAGTGGTTATCGTGGCCTATGGACGTATGCAACACCAGATGCGTGCTCAGACAGTACCAAAATAGAAAGCACTATAAATCTCAATTGGAAAAAAATAATAGAGTAATCAATATTGTCTCTGATTTGGTTTTCATTAAGTACTAGCTTTTGCCCGCGGCTCCGCCCGCGTGGATGTCGGTTATCACGACCAAACATAGCCTATGTCCTTTCTCATGGTCTAATCTACCCCTATACCAAATTTCATTAAAATCAGTTAAGTGGTTTAGGTACGAAGGCGCAACATTCAGACAGACAGACAGACAGATAGAGTTTCTTTCGCATTTATAATATTAGTATGGATATTCGAAACGTATTGGAGAGTTAGATTAGGAATAAGTTAGATTAATTAAGATTTACAGCTAGCACATGTCAGGTAAGTAGATAGCACACGTAACGATTTGTCACAGTTGGGGCGCAGAATAGATAATAGTGTTGAGGTTCACGGAATCTCCCGAGGCTCGCGACTTGCGAGTCACAGACGTCTCGGTCCGACACGCACTTCCGCTCCCCATTCACTAATCGATCTACTATCGAATATCACCTACCATTCATCACGAAATCGATCGACGAATCAAACTTCGAGATATCGATTTCACGGACACGTTCCTCAAGTTTGTTAGGTTATCTTAATGGTGGATTTTATTTAGATACCGGATATATATTTTAATATTATTTAACCGTTACCTAATGGAAATTTAGAAACAGTGTTATCTCATTGACGCTTGCAGTGACCATAGAAAATTTAACATTCCGATAATATTTCTCGTTTCATTTATTTATTTAGAGGTAGAGCGCTTGCGTCTTTTAAATGAATAAAATTGATTGCTTATACAAACTGTGCGCCCAAATACTCGGCCCTCACAATAAATAAGGGCTTTTGTAGAAAAAAGTATAAAACGTGAACTCTGGATAGACAGCGGTCGGGCGGCAGGGGGAGGCGCGGGCGCGGTCAAGCCGGGCCGACCTTGGCGCGCTCTGTAAGACAAGTCGATTTTGTTATTTGTTTATACACAATACTACCTGTTCCCAACGGACGCCGCGCTGCTGTCGTACCCGTACTTCATGGTCCGAACCTTCCTTCGAGGTGCGGTACGCGTGCACGCACACACATCACCGAATCTCGTACACTCACTCAATCGAATGCCGAATCGCTTAGATATTTTATGGTGATTTTTGTCATGATCAATTTAATGTGAGCCAAGTATGTCGCACAAAAAATGTATGTTAACAGTAAAGCATACAAGTTCAATTATAATATACTAGCTTTTGCCCGCGTGGATGTTGCATTATCGCGACAAAACATAGCCTATGTCCTTTCTCAAGGTATAATCTACCCTTATACCAAATTTCTTCAGAATCGGTACAGTGGTTTAGGCGTGAAAGCGTAACATACAGACAGACAGACAGAGTTACTTTCGCATTTATAATGTTAGTATGGATGGATTTAAAAGAGATAGGTGTATAAAGAGAGTGTGTTTTTTATTCAATTAACTGTAATAGAATTTATAGTCAACTTTGTTCACTTTGAAACATTTATTTATAGATTTTCAAATAAACTAAAATTACTAGATTAATTCCGAAACGTCAAGGACAGCGTTCAATATTAACATTGTAAGTATGAGATATGCGACATAGAATCACTTGAAGACAAAACAATATCTAAATTTGAAGATGCAGTTCACGGAAGTCTTTCAATGCTATAAAAATATTACACCACGAGAATCTCCGCTACCTGATAAGGATACGCAGTCGGCTCTAGTAGCCAACAGTCAGAGTGGTAGCCTCTTTAACTAGCGAGAGACCGAGACTCGGGTTTCTACATAATTTATGTTTAAACATAGTCAACATTATCTACTTAATGTGTTTTGGGACACGTTACTCAGATACCAAACCCCCAATCAAAAGGACACCGAGTATTCGTTAATCCCTTAATTCTTCGATCAAACGAAAGATATTTGGTTGGATCGATTGATCCAAGTAATAATAAACAAAGATGCTGCATATAAACTTAGTGACGTGACTATGAAATTGACAAAAAAGCCCTCGATAATAAATGGTTTGCAGTGGGGCCCTACTTTTTGTCTTCATAAATATTATTCGATAGGAGTGCTTCGTGACCTCTGTTTAAAATCACTGTTGCGATTACGTCCAGTGATTTAGGTGGCCATTACTGGGTCGCCGCCACAAATGGGTTGTTGAATTACAGTCTTCCCGTTTGCTTTGTTGGTTTTGTACCGACGTTAGCTTGCACGTAATTATGAGATCATGTTTCATAGTTATCTATTGATTTAGAACAGTTCAAAGTCTCAATTATGAATCATCGATTATCATTTATGTCGAGAGAGTTATGTGAGACGTTCTCTATCATCATCGTTTTCCTTAGACCTGAGAGTTTGTTAACCTCGCATCTGAGTGATCGTTGAATTTATGTTTTGTAAACCAACAATTAGGTATTATGAAGGTTCACTTCGTTGATTAAATTATACAAAGTTCTTAACAGAGTTCTGATATGAGCGTGGTTATAGCTTGTGTACGAATAATATCAAAACTTGTCAGAATTATTTCCAAGGATGAAAATAAGAAAAACTGTTTTAATACTTTAGATTAGAACATTTGGAGGAAAATATAACAATGCTATTAATATAATTCGCCGCGAAATAAAATATTGCGGACCTTCACTTATAAGGTATTCAATAGGCCTCAGGGTGAATTATTATTTCACAAGTAGTGCAGAGTTATTGTGTAGTTGTAGTAGATACACTGGTACAAGAGTAGGCTCGCGTGACTGGTCCGCCACGAAGCGCCCGCGCCATCAGACGCTCTTCACCAACGTTCTCACGACACATTTTGACATTTCCCTGAACAAATATAAAAGCCATTTTTGTTTGGAACGCCAAATATGCAAAGAATGCGAATATCGCCTTTACACATTACTTTTTAGACAATAATTTTACATGCGTACAGCGTACAGGATTGAAAGGTCACATAACTATCTAGATTTAATGTAGATAGATTTAAAACTGAAACTACTAGTGATAGTTCTTATTGTTGCGATTTATATTCTTCATAGTAAGACAGCCATAAGATATAACTGACCGAATCCGATTCTAATATCGCTACTGGTAACCGCTTGTCTATATTGTTCAACCAACTATTAGAAGTTAAGCGTATATCTACACCGAAAACTCAATCAGAGCCCAAAAAATTTACAAGGCAGATAAAATTTAATTTAATGTTTTATCGATAGGTGTACATGTGTATGTGTGTATGCATGTGAGTGTGTTTGTACATAGTAATTATGCGGCGGACCGTCGGCGGCGCGGGCGCAGCGCTGGTGGTCCGACCCCCCTTCACCTTCCACGCCGCGCCGTGCTACAGAAAAGCTCTTACATCTGGGAACTCACGGTTGGAAATTTTGTAAATAGTAGCATAGTTTAAGAATTGAGCTTCATCTTAGAAACTGTACTTGTGATTTCTTGTTATCATTCATGTACATGAATATGTGCTGTTATTAATATCACGAATGATTTCTTAACTGTTCAAATTCTGATATAGTTTTGGTGCGGTCTAGTTCGATCAGGGAAAGTGTGAGAACTACTCGGAGGAGGTTTCCAGTGTGACTAAGAGCAGCGCGTCTACGGTCCACGTCGACGGCACGCCATCATTTCTTTGTCTACTTTTATTTGCCTGTCACTCAAAGCGCCTCACTCGGACGTGCTTTAAGCGCATGACAATATACTTCATTGTCAGAGGCTTTAGCGACCTTTACAACAGTAAATTTCGTTGTCATGCATAAAACCATGTGTTTATATGGAACTCTGTAAAGCGTTTATTGTTGTTGAAATAGTTCGCTCTCTTCTCGATGCGTGCTGCAATTAACTTTGAACGTATAACGTTCACTTGTATTCGTTTGTTTTGTTCATCATTTATCTGTTTTGATAAAACATTTTTCATTTAAATTTTTTTATGGACTTTTATGGACTTTTTAAAAAATAGGTCATTATAGAAGGCTTTTATGACTTTTGAAATCTACAAACGTTGGTCAAGCTTGGTGAAAAATATGTTTAGTTCATCAATTGAATAAGCTCGATAATAAAACAGATGTTGTAAAACCCGAAGTGGTGTGTGATTATTAATTTTATAACGTCTGTCTCGATGGCAATTTATCAAATGGATGCTGGCAATTACGGATGAATCTTTTCGGAGCTAATTAATTAGAAATATATTGGATTTAAGTTTTTATTTTGTTTTGACTTTTACGATTTCTTCTATACTAATAAAGGAGGAATAAATAAAACTAATTATATAAGAAGACGAAGTTATGAACTGGAACGTATTCGGCAATAAATATTGTACAGTACTGTATTTGCTTAATTTGGAATTTTGATGGATAGTCTGCTTAATTTTCTATTTATGGCTCCTTATTAATCATCATATCAGCCACACATAGTCCACTGCTGAACATAGGCCTCTCCCATAGACCTCCAGAATGACCGATCTGAAGCAGCCCGCATCCAGCGCTTCCCCGCGACCTTGATGAGGTCGTCCTTCCACCTGGCCGTTGGGCGTCCCACACTACGTTTGCCCGTACGCGGTCGCCATTCCAGAACTTTTTTGCTCCATCGGCCATCAGTTCTGCGCGCTATGTGTCCCGCCCACTGCCACTTCAACGAGCTAATCCGCTGGGCTACGTCGGTTACTTTTGTTCTCCTACGGATATCATCATTTCTGACGCGATCACGTAGGGAAATACCGAGCATAGCCCTCTCCATAGCTCGTTGAGCGACTCTGAGCTTTTGTAGGAGACCTATAGTGAGGGACCACGTTTCAGATCCGTAAGTCATCACTGGTAACACACATTGGTTAAAGACTTTCGTCTTTAGGCACTGAGGTATGTCGGACGAGAAGACATCTCGTAGCTTCCCGAACGCTGCCCAGCCGAGTCGGATTCGTCGATTTACCTCGTCTTCGAAGCTGGAATTGTCTACCTGGATCAGTTGACCCAAGTAGACGTACTCGTCAACATCTTCTAAGACTGAGTTCCCAACATGCACCGGTAGAGGCGCTACATGGACATTTGACATAACCTTCGTCTTGTCCATGTTCATCTTAAGGCCCACCTGTTGGGATACTCTATTGAGGTCTTCGAGCATGGTGTTTAAATCTTCCAGCGATTCTGCCATGATGACAATATCATCGGCAAACCGAAGGTGAGTGATATACTCGCCGTTTATGTTGATGCCACGTCCTTTCCAGTTCAGTAGCTTGAAGACGTCTTCCAAGGCAGCGGTAAACAGCTTCGGAGAGATAACGTCTCCCTGTCTAACGCCCCTTTTTAGTGGAATTGGCTTCGTGCTCTGTTCCTGTACTCGGACCGACATAGTGGCGTTCTGGTATAAACACTTCAAAACTTCGATATACCGGTGATCTATCCGGCACCGCTGGAGAGACTGCAACACGGCCCATATTTCGATCGAATCGAAGGCTTTCTCATAGTCCACGAATCCTAAGCAGAGAGGCCGGTTATACTCTTTGGTCTTCTGTATAACCTGTCGCAGCGTGTGGATGTGGTCTATGGTACTGTAGCCTTTTCGGAATCCGGCTTGTTCGGGAGGTTGGAAGTCATCGAGCCTGTTGGCGAGACGGTTCGTAATAACCCTCGAGAACAGCTTGTAAATGTGACTCAGGAGCGTGATGGGCCTATAATTCTTCAACAGGGTATTGTCGCCTTTCTTGAAGAAAAGGACCACCACGCCCCCGTTCCACGCTTCCGGCGTTATGCCTTCGTGTAGGACGGAATTAAAGAGCCCCTGAATGACCTTTAGTACCGGCGTTCCGCCCGCTTTCAGAAGCTCTGCAGTAATTCCGTCCTCACCCGCCGCTTTGTTATTTTATATGTATTATAAATTTATTAATATGTATTATAAATTGTCAAGATTATGATTCTTTGACTGTATATCTTTTAGCTTACTTGACTTGTCTCGCCTTGTGGCTGTAAATAAATATTTTTAATGATTTCCGTCAGAATTTACTTACCGGACCTTACCCTTTGTCTTTAATTGGTGAAATTTCAATTGTAAACAGTCCCTGTAAATAATTTATTTGCAGGTAATAAATAAACGCCTTTAACCCGACTAACGGTTTTTAGAGTCACAACATCATGTTTGCAGAATCGGAACGGTTTTCTTGTTTATTGTCCTTTGTTACTTATTTGCAACTCTTTTGCGAACCCTTTTGTACCGTTAATTTCTAGTTTTTTGTTACTCAACCGTAATAAAAGGCGGTGCTTTTAATGGTACTGCATTCTGTTTGCGTTCAAATATAACTGTCTGGAGAAAGCGGTGAAATATTAAAAAGTGGAGAGCTAAAAAAGTAATATTGGCAAATTGTAAAATTTTATGTTCTTGTGAATCACTGTTTCGACGTTACCGACAATAAAATAAATAATATTACCTACAATATTACTGTAGCGGTTGTATAGTCATTATGCAATTTTTGGGTGGGTACCAAAATAACTGCATGTTACGTTGCTTTCTTCATAAGTAACACATCGAAATATAGTATAGTACCTATAGAATAATTTGTGAGAGTGATACAGGCCTAACTTCTTTTCTTTTATTTCTTTAATGTCTTCTAACCACCGCGCCTACCTACCGGTCTTTTTTGAAAAAAAAAGGGGGTTACATTCAAAGGTCACAGTAACGGTAGCTACTTGCTATTGAACAGGCTTGGGGACACCGTTGTCCCCCCTCCTGAGGAGGGCCAGACCGTAAGGGATGGGCCTGGGTCAGCCGGGGTGCGAGGGATATGTCGATGACAACCTCACCTCCGGCCAAGACCCACAGTCGGCGTGCGGTTTTAGTCGGTTCGAGTTCGACATAACCTCCCCTTCCAGCTCCGGCAGGGGGGTATCCGAGGGGATTTCCGCACGGAAAAAAAAAGCTATTGAACAGGCTGTGTGTCAGTAACAATGCTAGTTGTATAAAAATGCTGTATCTTCACTATTGACATATTAGTTCCCGGTGGAGTAGAATAGGGCTACCCCATCTCCTCATGTGGGTGTCGTAGAAGGCGAGTAAGGGGTAGGGCTGTTCTCCATCCGACAGTAAATATACAGCCTATAACTAAGTGCCCGGTTAATGGCAATAGGCAGACTCCATGTAACGTGGGACCGAAAATCATAGTTGGCGAAATGTGGGTGTTAATGCGCCTCTGCCTACTCCTTCGAGGATTTACAGGTGTGAGTATATGTATGTATAGTTTACTATTCTAATTGCGGATTTAAAGGAATAGTTTGAAGCTCGAGTACTAAGTCTGGCTGATAAAGCGCGATTGATTGCATCTATCGGCAGATGCATTGCGAATGGACATCGTCTGATATGTGGGTACTAACTCCCTTGTACTTGAGTAACTTATGCTCTTAGGAAACAAGCGCAGATGGGGAGATTAGATACACAGAGCTATGCTTCTTGATAAGAAGTGTGTACAACTTGTGATGCCAAAAGTGTATGTTATTGAACACAATAAGGGATATTTTAAAGAAATTGTTCGTTGAACAATAATGTAGCCACTTGAATATAGTTTATTACCTATAGTTAGCATACAAGGCTTCAAATAAAGGGTTCTCTATTTTTATTCCTACGATTTTATATCATAATTTAACATTGCATAATGTCACTTGTCCTAACATTATTTACGCATAATACTCATTTGCCATAACTTTATAATCATATTTTTTAAAATCCTATTTCCTATAAGCATAATATTTTATAAGCATACTATCCTAAAGCTATGCTTTTGGATGAATAAAAATAGATAACCGTATTCTAGTATAGTATGTATATGAAGAACTTATATCGATTTAGATTGGAAAAGTAAATGCTCAGACGTGACTTGAATCTGTGAACAGCCCGTTACAGGGGGACAGCTTTGACTACTGAGCCACTGAGGCACGTTTTGAAAATTCAAAATTCGAGACAATATTGATTTCAAAATATCTTTTGAGTCAAATTCGAATCCACAAGGATCTTACAGGGATAAATGTTCTGTTCGCAGCATGTGAATACTTCAAGAATGCAATTTTCCTTATTTTTCTATAAAAATTCCACAGTTTTAGCACGTATACAAACAATACGGTTCAGAAATAAAGAAAAACAACTTTAATTCATATCACTTTAGAGACGTTTTTTTAAATATTGTCGAGGTTTACTTTTCCCCGTTGACTTTCGATGCTTCATTAACTTCATACCAAACCGGTGTGTTTGTGTACGGATGACAAGGCTTCTTTATACACAGATTCCCATATTGGTATGCGGAGTATTTGCATTTAAAAATACGAGCAGTTGCCTTTATTTTTATTTATTTTTTTATTTAAAATTTATGCTCATACAAAACCAACAAAACATATATTGGATTTTGAAAAAAATATACATTGGTACTACACACTTATGACTCCTCTGGTCTCTGGTTGGACCATGGACACCCCCATGGGCGGCGGTGATCGCTTACCACCAGGCGATCCACCTGCTCGTTTGCCTCCCTATCCCATAAAAAAAAGTCAAAAATAAATAAATCGATAATATTATAGGTACATTGAGAAGTGTTATAGGTAATCTAATATACTATAGTAACCTACCCCATACCTACCTCAGACAGACTGCATTCAAGTAGCTACGACTTGTTATACTAGAACCGGATTTTGTGCTTTCGCATTCAAAATTATACTCACTTTGGTTATTCAATAAACGACGACCACACTATTGTTTCTCCATAACGTTACCACGAAATGAATCATGCCATGAATGACGTTGCAAAGATGAATGGCATCCAGTCTAGTCACACCAAATTTAGTTATTCTAAGGCCATCTTACAAACAGGTTCCGCTTTTATGGGATATTACCATTTCCAAGGAGACCGACTGTATCCTCTTGTCAAGTGGCTTTTTTCTGAATTTTGGCGTATCACGAAGACAAATCTGAGGACGTAGTCTAGTCTCGCTCACACCGGCTTCTTTATCCTTTCCACAAAGGACGTAATAACCATATCAAACAGCGTGTCCCTTTGTCGTGTTGCATACATATCGCCGGGTAGGAGCGACGAGACACCTATAGTGAGGGACCACGTTTCAGATCCGTAAGTCATCACTGGTAACACACATTGGTTAAAGACTTTCGTCTTTAGGCACTGAGGTATGTCGGACGAGAAGACATCTCGTAGCTTCCCGAACGCTGCCCAGCCGAGTCGGATTCGTCGATTTACCTCGTCTTCGAAGCTGGAATTGTCTACCTGGATCAGTTGACCCAAGTAGACGTACTCGTCAACATCTTCTAAGACTGAGTTCCCAACATGCACCGGTAGAGGCGCTACATGGACATTTGACATAACCTTCGTCTTGTCCATGTTCATCTTAAGGCCCACCTGTTGGGATACTCTATTGAGGTCTTCGAGCATGGTGTTTAAATCTTCCAGCGATTCTGCCATGATGACAATATCATCGGCAAACCGAAGGTGAGTGATATACTCGCCGTTTATGTTGATGCCACGTCCTTTCCAGTTCAGTAGCTTGAAGACGTCTTCCAAGGCAGCGGTAAACAGCTTCGGAGAGATAACGTCTCCCTGTCTAACGCCCCTTTTTAGTGGAATTGGCTTCGTGCTCTGTTCCTGTACTCGGACCGACATAGTGGCGTTCTGGTATAAACACTTCAAAACTTCGATATACCGGTGATCTATCCGGCACCGCTGGAGAGACTGCAACACGGCCCATATTTCGATCGAATCGAAGGCTTTCTCATAGTCCACGAATCCTAAGCAGAGAGGCCGGTTATACTCTTTGGTCTTCTGTATAACCTGTCGCAGCGTGTGGATGTGGTCTATGGTACTGTAGCCTTTTCGGAATCCGGCTTGTTCGGGAGGTTGGAAGTCATCGAGCCTGTTGGCGAGACGGTTCGTAATAACCCTCGAGAACAGCTTGTAAATGTGACTCAGGAGCGTGATGGGCCTATAATTCTTCAACAGGGTATTGTCGCCTTTCTTGAAGAAAAGGACCACCACGCCCCCGTTCCACGCTTCCGGCGTTATGCCTTCGTGTAGGACGGAATTAAAGAGCCCCTGAATGACCTTTAGTACCGGCGTTCCGCCCGCTTTCAGAAGCTCTGCAGTAATTCCGTCCTCACCCGCCGCTTTGTTATTTTATATGTATTATAAATTTATTAATATGTATTATAAATTGTCAAGATTATGATTCTTTGACTGTATATCTTTTAGCTTACTTGACTTGTCTCGCCTTGTGGCTGTAAATAAATATTTTTAATGATTTCCGTCAGAATTTACTTACCGGACCTTACCCTTTGTCTTTAATTGGTGAAATTTCAATTGTAAACAGTCCCTGTAAATAATTTATTTGCAGGTAATAAATAAACGCCTTTAACCCGACTAACGGTTTTTAGAGTCACAACATCATGTTTGCAGAATCGGAACGGTTTTCTTGTTTATTGTCCTTTGTTACTTATTTGCAACTCTTTTGCGAACCCTTTTGTACCGTTAATTTCTAGTTTTTTGTTACTCAACCGTAATAAAAGGCGGTGCTTTTAATGGTACTGCATTCTGTTTGCGTTCAAATATAACTGTCTGGAGAAAGCGGTGAAATATTAAAAAGTGGAGAGCTAAAAAAGTAATATTGGCAAATTGTAAAATTTTATGTTCTTGTGAATCACTGTTTCGACGTTACCGACAATAAAATAAATAATATTACCTACAATATTACTGTAGCGGTTGTATAGTCATTATGCAATTTTTGGGTGGGTACCAAAATAACTGCATGTTACGTTGCTTTCTTCATAAGTAACACATCGAAATATAGTATAGTACCTATAGAATAATTTGTGAGAGTGATACAGGCCTAACTTCTTTTCTTTTATTTCTTTAATGTCTTCTAACCACCGCGCCTACCTACCGGTCTTTTTTGAAAAAAAAAGGGGGTTACATTCAAAGGTCACAGTAACGGTAGCTACTTGCTATTGAACAGGCTTGGGGACACCGTTGTCCCCCCTCCTGAGGAGGGCCAGACCGTAAGGGATGGGCCTGGGTCAGCCGGGGTGCGAGGGATATGTCGATGACAACCTCACCTCCGGCCAAGACCCACAGTCGGCGTGCGGTTTTAGTCGGTTCGAGTTCGACATAACCTCCCCTTCCAGCTCCGGCAGGGGGGTATCCGAGGGGATTTCCGCACGGAAAAAAAAAGCTATTGAACAGGCTGTGTGTCAGTAACAATGCTAGTTGTATAAAAATGCTGTATCTTCACTATTGACATATTAGTTCCCGGTGGAGTAGAATAGGGCTACCCCATCTCCTCATGTGGGTGTCGTAGAAGGCGAGTAAGGGGTAGGGCTGTTCTCCATCCGACAGTAAATATACAGCCTATAACTAAGTGCCCGGTTAATGGCAATAGGCAGACTCCATGTAACGTGGGACCGAAAATCATAGTTGGCGAAATGTGGGTGTTAATGCGCCTCTGCCTACTCCTTCGAGGATTTACAGGTGTGAGTATATGTATGTATAGTTTACTATTCTAATTGCGGATTTAAAGGAATAGTTTGAAGCTCGAGTACTAAGTCTGGCTGATAAAGCGCGATTGATTGCATCTATCGGCAGATGCATTGCGAATGGACATCGTCTGATATGTGGGTACTAACTCCCTTGTACTTGAGTAACTTATGCTCTTAGGAAACAAGCGCAGATGGGGAGATTAGATACACAGAGCTATGCTTCTTGATAAGAAGTGTGTACAACTTGTGATGCCAAAAGTGTATGTTATTGAACACAATAAGGGATATTTTAAAGAAATTGTTCGTTGAACAATAATGTAGCCACTTGAATATAGTTTATTACCTATAGTTAGCATACAAGGCTTCAAATAAAGGGTTCTCTATTTTTATTCCTACGATTTTATATCATAATTTAACATTGCATAATGTCACTTGTCCTAACATTATTTACGCATAATACTCATTTGCCATAACTTTATAATCATATTTTTTAAAATCCTATTTCCTATAAGCATAATATTTTATAAGCATACTATCCTAAAGCTATGCTTTTGGATGAATAAAAATAGATAACCGTATTCTAGTATAGTATGTATATGAAGAACTTATATCGATTTAGATTGGAAAAGTAAATGCTCAGACGTGACTTGAATCTGTGAACAGCCCGTTACAGGGGGACAGCTTTGACTACTGAGCCACTGAGGCACGTTTTGAAAATTCAAAATTCGAGACAATATTGATTTCAAAATATCTTTTGAGTCAAATTCGAATCCACAAGGATCTTACAGGGATAAATGTTCTGTTCGCAGCATGTGAATACTTCAAGAATGCAATTTTCCTTATTTTTCTATAAAAATTCCACAGTTTTAGCACGTATACAAACAATACGGTTCAGAAATAAAGAAAAACAACTTTAATTCATATCACTTTAGAGACGTTTTTTTAAATATTGTCGAGGTTTACTTTTCCCCGTTGACTTTCGATGCTTCATTAACTTCATACCAAACCGGTGTGTTTGTGTACGGATGACAAGGCTTCTTTATACACAGATTCCCATATTGGTATGCGGAGTATTTGCATTTAAAAATACGAGCAGTTGCCTTTATTTTTATTTATTTTTTTATTTAAAATTTATGCTCATACAAAACCAACAAAACATATATTGGATTTTGAAAAAAATATACATTGGTACTACTTACTTTTAAAAAGAAGCTGCTAGCAGATCGGCGGATTCAAGGGTAAATAGAGATTTTTTCAAATAGTCTCTTTTACATAATTTGAATCATCAAATATCTGTTATGGTGCATAACAGATATTTGATGATTCTTCTTCATTATTTAAACTATAGTTAATAATTTCACTTAAAAGGCAGTAATTGGGTATTCTACTGACTATTCAAATTAGTTACTTTTTAATAAAAATACTTTTTAATTTTTAAAAATTAAAGTTATAAGGTAACTTGTATGAAAAAAGATTTAGTGACGTCATAAAATTTAATAGTCAAATCACTTACTATTACAGGTTGGGTAGATAATGAAAAATAAATAAAAACTATAAAATAAGAACCAACGCAATTTTTACCGCTCTTTTACCATTCTTAATTTACTAAGCTCGGTTAGATCATTTATTGTAACCATAGGATAATACCCAATTGCATAGGTGAACATTCTATTCCTATTTACCCCATTTTACCGGCGTATTTCAGTGATTTGTCTTGGACAATATGCAGTTTATAAACTTTATTAATATTATGTTTACATGTAAGTAATTCCCCTGTAGCAGACACGCATTAGCATCTCAACTTGGAACATGTTAAGTGCTTCAGGTAGTGGGCTGCAATTACGCAAACAATATAATAGCACGGTGTCAGCCCTTACTGATGTCCATGTTGGCTTATTTACTACCACATATCTCTACGAAGAAAAGAAATGTCAAGACATCCTCTGTGTTGCGATTATCGTGTCGGGATCGCTTGCAGGCTTGCTCGCCGGACCGGGACGCTCATACATAAAGCGATAAACTATGCTTTGCTATAGGGAGAAGACAGTAAATAGTCTTTATAGTTCATGTCTTTTGAAGTGTCTTAGATAGTACTATTATCATTTTATTTATCGTAAAGATCAAAAAGTTTGCCATGGTGTTTGTGGACGCACTCCTTCAAAACGGCTCGACCGTCATCTGTCCCCCAACCCCTATGTATTCGATATTTTTGAACTGCGGTGTGCTAATTGATTGATTGAATATAACCGTCGTTCTTTGACGTGAAGTCATTTATACGAAGTGTCGCGTAACTGGCAGAATAAGGTTTGCCGAGGCATTTATTATTTGGCTCAAAGCTCTAATACAATGGTGTTGTCAATATGATTAGTTCTAAGTGTTCCGACCTTAGAAATGCTATGCAATTTTTTTTAAGTTGGATACATTTGTGTTGGCCTAATAAAATAAAATGTCAGTTCCACAATCACCATCTGGACAGCTGGCGGTCCACAACTGTGCGTTTCTCGAGAAATTTTCTGCTTCGCACAACTAAACTGTGGAATGAACTGTCACCAGATGTATTTACAAACCAAAACGACCTGTAAACCTTCAAGAAAAGAGCGTACTCTCTTTTAAAAGGAAGGCTACAGCTACACACTTATGACTCCTCTGGTCTCTGGTTGGACCATGGACACCCCCATGGGCGGCGGTGATCGCTTACCACCAGGCGATCCACCTGCTCGTTTGCCTCCCTATCCCATAAAAAAAAGTCAAAAATAAATAAATCGATAATATTATAGGTACATTGAGAAGTGTTATAGGTAATCTAATATACTATAGTAACCTACCCCATACCTACCTCAGACAGACTGCATTCAAGTAGCTACGACTTGTTATACTAGAACCGGATTTTGTGCTTTCGCATTCAAAATTATACTCACTTTGGTTATTCAATAAACGACGACCACACTATTGTTTCTCCATAACGTTACCACGAAATGAATCATGCCATGAATGACGTTGCAAAGATGAATGGCATCCAGTCTAGTCACACCAAATTTAGTTATTCTAAGGCCATCTTACAAACAGGTTCCGCTTTTATGGGATATTACCATTTCCAAGGAGACCGACTGTATCCTCTTGTCAAGTGGCTTTTTTCTGAATTTTGGCGTATCACGAAGACAAATCTGAGGACGTAGTCTAGTCTCGCTCACACCGGCTTCTTTATCCTTTCCACAAAGGACGTAATAACCATATCAAACAGCGTGTCCCTTTGTCGTGTTGCATACATATCGCCGGGTAGGAGCGACGAGACACCTCTATTTTATATTCAAATTAGTGAGAAATGCTTTTTTTTTACCTTAGGTCGGAGCTTTAATAATGAAGTCTTTAAATAGCATAACTTCCAATGTTTGCTATAGTAATAAATATTTGGAATCGGGACTAGAAGAAATTAGCCTAAAGGTCTAATGTCCGGGGCGGGCTTAATTTTCACAGCCAATTGAATGGTTGGTGAAATTGGGTATTATCCTATAGTTAAAATAAATTATCTAATTGAGCTTATTAAATTAAGAATGGTAAAAGAGCGGTAAAAATTGCATCGGTTCTTTTTTATAGTTTTAATCATCCACCCAACCAATAATAGTAACTGATTTGACTAATAAATTTTATGACGTCACTAAATCTTTTTTTTACTTACTTTTTTTGTTACCTTACAAACTATTGTTTTGACGTTTAGTAAAAAGTAAATAATATGACTAGTCAGTAGAATACCCAATTATATGTTAATTTAACATATTCCTCGTTTTTTGCGGAAACTTCATCTAATCCAAAAACTGTTTCACAAATGAGTCTGGTCACATATTTCTTTATCATTTGAGTATCAAGTCACAAACATAATGGGTTCTATGAAAGGCTCATTATTTTTCTGTTGATAATATTTATATGTGACGTGGGGCCAGGTAGACGTCACATAGCCTGCTCCGGTTCGCTGTACCTACGTGAGGGGCATGAGAACCATACAGTTCGACTCCGCTTATAATTTTAGTGGTCTCGTCCTTTGTACCGGTCGTCATTGTTATTAAAGTAATCATGGCTCTCCAGCATGCGCCAATCGAAACATTATGGGGTATAAACAAAAGAAAGCAAAAGGAATTCAATGAAAAGCCATTATGTCGCCATGAAGGGCACTCCACGAGCTGTTGTCTCAATATTTTTCTTATTCGATGGAGTTGACGCGTCATTCTCTCGCGTTTGTTCTAAAATGCCGCGTGGAATTTTGAAGGGCCCTCGATAATGGCCGATATTTACGACCTTTAGATAATGTTATTTAAGCGACGGACTATTGAATTATGGTAAATAAAACGTGAATAATTGTCACGTGGTGTGCTGTACAGATGCATAATGAAATTTGGTGGCATACATTAGTTCTATCTTTAACGGAGTTTTATGTCATTCATTAGTTTAATTTAAATTATGTGAGAACACCTATTAAATAACTTTTCTGTAACGATAAAGTAACAATTTTTGAAGTTTTTTTTAATTTAACCTATTACGATACAATTTTATAAGATTATATAATACTAGCTTTTGCCCGTGGCTCCGCCCGCGTGGGTGTCAGTTATCGCGACCGAACACAGCCCATGTCTTTTATCATGGTCTAATCTACCCCTATACATAATTTCATCAAAATCAGTTCAGTGGTTTAGGCGTGAAAGCGTAACATACAGACAGACAGAGTTACTTTCGCATATAATATTAAGTATGTATGGAAGTATGGATGAATGGTGTTCTCCGTCCTACAGTTCAGTAAATAAACTGTTGGCTTGAGATCGTTTTATTAGAACTGGAATTTTAAGCACCACTCACTATGGGTTCTCATATCCTTCAATCACTCTTGAATGTCATCAATAAGAAAGTCATTTCTTTTTGTACATGTAGGTACAGTTAACAAAGGAGATATGGTAGCCCTTTTTCATATAAAGTGGTAGATAAAGCTGCGCCCGTATCTTCTATGCCGACTGTACATAAATGTGGTATAAACTGTTCAATTAAATGCCACATGGTAGGTATGTATTTACTACTATGTTCACCTAAAGTAAAAAACACTATTTCATAAAATAATACTTTTAATTCCGTTAAGTACTTACTTAATTGAAACTTACAGTACAACTAAGTTCATTAGCATCACTTACGCACAAAGAATAATTAAAAGTATCAAAAGTATTTATACGGCCGTAAACCCAATTTAGTGTGTATATTTTGATACTTATCTAGATTTTACGGCAAACAATTTTGAACATTTCAAATTATACCAAATTCCGTCTATGAAGAATAATAGCGCAATAAAATGTTAAGTATATTCACAGACGTTGCTTGGATTCAAATGGAATGGTCATGTTTAGAAACTAATAAGAATATTGTGCTCGACAAAAATACCGCTCGTTCCTTCGTCCATAGAATGCTTTAAGGCAACTCTACTCGTAAATTGGTACGTAGCAATTTTAGATTGTATCGTTTGTACACAATTTAGGCTATAGGAGTATGTTTTATAGCTTCACGGAAGCTATCAATTTAACTTCATTAAATATTATCGCTTCTAAAGCCGAAAACAGCTGAATTGATGCAGTGATAACAAGGTACCGAGAGAGTGTAACAGGTTATATGAATACAATATTCAATTCAAGTTATTACAATGTTTCTGTTAATAATGTACAGTCAGCATTATAAAGATGTTGACGAACAGAGTGCTCAAAATGATCATAATTTCGTTCTTTGATCCCCTTCCAGTTAACCTTTAGTTCGGACAATAATCCATACTAATATTATAAATGCGAAAGTAACTAACTCTGTCTGTCTGTCTGTATGTTACGCTTTCACGCCTAAACCACTGAACCGATTTTAATTAAATTTGGTATAGGGGTAGATTAGACCATGAGAAAGGACATAGGCTATGTTTGATCGCGACAACCGACATCCACGCGGGCGGAGCCGCAGGCAAAAGCTAGTACCATATAAATCAATAGAACAGTATGATTTGCTCCTAATACGAGAGTTTTAAGATCATTTTGAGACTTCGTCGTCAAGATATTTATGACGCGGCCTGTACCAGCCAATAAATAACAATAAAAATATCTGCGTATACCTCAAACCGTTGCACAGCTAATGGGTTAGTGAGTCATCACTCTGTCTTCGCCAAAGCTCGCCAAAGGGTTTATTGACAAAGAGATGGGTATTTTGAAAGATCTGCTACTATTTATGTAATTGTTTACGAGTGTCTAACAACCCTTTGTTTGGTGACGGAGAACAATGAAGTTTTAACTGGTAAAGGTTTATTGCTGTTTATTGCAATTGAATTGCGAATGCTTGTCTCCAACTCGAAAGGCTTTGTGCGAAACGAATTCGCATCGAAAGAGTTTTGTAATTATTTGTTTACCGTTAGTTTTATGAGACTGTGCTGTACTGATTTATGACGGTACTTACATAGGTACATATTTGGTACGAAATATTGTTTTAATATTGTTTGCATTGTCCAAAATTTTGTAGAAAACAGTAATTCTTAAGGCTATTGCACACTGTAACTTAATAATGTGTGAGTCATTCCGTGGTCCTTACTAAAATTATATTTCTAACTAGCTTTTGCCCGCAGCTCCGCCCGCGTGGATATCAGTTATCGCGACCAAACATAGTCTATGTCCTTTTTCATGGTCTAATCTACCTCTATGCCAAATTTCATCAAATCGGTTCAGTGGTTTAGGCGTGATACAGACAGACAGAGTTACTTTCGCATTTATAAATATTAGTGTGGATGGAAGTAAGGATTATACTGTAAACATCATAATAATTTATTAGGTAGGATTACATTTTACATTATAATTATTAAACATAGCTAAACTAAGTAAATTGCATGAAATTAGATTGTTTGTATAATATTCGGGTACCTACCAACCCGTAAAATAGTTTATAAATTATACCCATACGCTATTATGTATAATAATATCTTGAGTGACTATGTGAATATTATGCTAATGTATTCATGTTTGAAGTATTAAAATGTATTTGTATTATAGAGTGTAAAAATTAAATGATTTTTAGGACTGACTACAAATAGGAGCCCTTGAGGTTCCTTTCTAATTAAAGCAGGGTAATATTTTTGTTATCTTTTTATTTGCACTATTACCGTTACCAGAATGTACACGAGTTGCTAAAAATTGCGCAAATTAGCTTCTTTTCATTTTAATATTTTTTCATTCTGTCTTTCTCTATCATTAAATCATATTATTTTCATAGTCATAGTTCAATACGAGGGTCAAACTGAAAGTTCTTAGAAAATCAAAAACTGATTACATTAGCCAGTTATTAGTTTTATTATATCTTTTCAAAATATTGTCCATTCACGTCAATACACCGCTGCATGCGATGGAACCACTGGGAAAAGCACTTTGCCCACTCGTCCTTAGGGGTCTCTTCAATGGCATCGCGATACGCAGCCACCGCTTCTTCAGCATTCATAAACCGCTTTCCTTTAAGTTTTTCTTTAATTTTTGGAAATAAAAAAAAATCACAAGGCGCGAGGTCCGGGCTATACGGCGGGTGACCCAGTAATTCAACGTTTGATGTCGCCAAATAGTCGATCGTTCGCTTGGCGGTGTGCGACGAGGCGTTGTCGTGGTGAAGGAGGATCCTGCTGCGAGGTCGTTTCTCTCGAACTTTTTCCAAGACAAGTGGCAAACAATTGGTAGTGTACCATTCTGCAGAAACTGTTTTTTGATCCTCTAACACAATTGTTGCGAAATGACCTATCCTTCCAAAGAACGAGGCCACCATTTTTTTTCCCGCACTTCGATCTCTCTTCACTTTAGTTGGCAACTCCTCGAAAGGAAACACCCACTGAGCAGATTGTCTTTTGGTTTCAGGATCATAACAGTAAATGCAGCTTTCGTCACCTGTTAGTATGTCGAACACAGCATTAGAGTCACCTCCGTTAAATCTTACAATCATTTTACGGCACCAATCCACACGATGGAGTTTTTGAGCCTCAGTCAAATTATGAGGTATCCACCGGGCGCAAAGCTTCCTGACCGCTAAATGTTCGTGGAGGATTTTGTGCACTTGACTCATACCGATGCCTAAGCTTGTCCGAATCTGCTGATAGGTCACTCTTTTGTCAGTCTCTATCATACGCCGCACAACACAGATGTTATTTTCAGTCGTCGCCGTAGAAGGCCGTCCCTCACGTAAATCATCAGTGAGATTAGTGCGACCACGTTTAAACTCATTAAACCAGTTGTAAACAGTCGCTCGAGATGGGGCTTCATCGTGAAAGGCCAATCGTAGTCTATCATAACTTTCTTGTTGATTTAAATGACATCGAAAGTCATAAAAAATCATTGCACGAAAATTTTCTCGTGTTAAATTCATGTTAACGTGACACAGACAATTTTCAATTTGCCGCCAAATCGTAAAACAAATGATAAATGAACGAAATATATACTCAGTAATATTGGCAAAGAGTTCTATTTTCAAATTTTGGAATTATTTTTTTATTATATTGTTTATAAGTGGCCAGTTCTAAGAACTTTCAGTTTGACCCTCGTATATAGTTCCTAGATTAAAGTTTTATCGTTTTATGTGAAGCATTCTACTTCAAAATGATTCAAGTCTAAACAAACATTTTTGACTAGGAGTCTTCACCACAAGAACAGAACAGATAACAGTATATAAGTGACTTTTTAATATGGAATAAATTAAAAGAAATAATCTCTCGGGCGGGACCCGAACCCGCGATATTTCCCTTACAATGGATAGTAATCACAATACTACCTTTTACAGGGGGCATGCCGTAACCAACTACGCATTTTCCCCTGTAAGGGAAAGATTCATTTTTCCTCATGTATTCGATATGTACGAGTATAGTTAGCATACTTAATGCTTTAAAAATATTTATTCAAAAGATATTTTAATAACCAATTTTACAGATTCTGGCATTAGAACAACATACCAATATTTACAGTATTTTTTATCAATGATTCTCTATCTGTTCCTATACATTATTTCAAAGAACATCTACAGCGCGATATCTGCAGGACGGCTGTCTCATGGTATCTAACGCTTTAATCAAAACATGTCAAATAAACATTCGAGAGCTGTGTTGTTAGTTAGACAGTTGAAATATCAAAATGTGGATGGAAAAAATGATAATGGTGATGACCCGAAGGCAGCCTCTGTGGCGTGGCGGTAGTGAACGCGGGTTCGATCCCCGCACTGTGCAAATATTTTGTATACATGAATTAGATATTTGCATTAGCCTGGAGCACGTAAAGTCGTCGGTCACAGTTGACGTACGAACATCTATGGCAATCGTTACGGGTAGGTGGAGCCCTCAAAATGCCGACTACTCTAATTTTTTTTTTATACGGGACACGTCAATTTGACTTCACCTCGCCTGATGTTAAGCTAAAGACAAAGTCTCGGAAAGAGGGTCACCATCGTAAACATTTACCATGTTAACAGTGGTGGCACTCAGCTTGACGGCCTCATTAGATGCCTTTTCACGCCCCGCTTAAAGGACCCGGGACTGTAGGAAGAAGGAAACACGTGAGCTGGCAGGGAATTCCAGGTCTTAGTTGGTTGTGGATATTGCGTTCCTTGACATGGTATAGGTTAGAAGGGTATTTGGACGACCTCTGCCATATCCTTCGTGTTAGGTTACTTGTGATAAAAAAGATTGTGATGAAAAATAAAGAAAGAATAAAAAAATAAAGTTGGCAGATGGCTCCACTGTCGCGCTTAAAGACGGATATAAAGAGAAGGGAAATTTGAAGTGATTCAGGTGTGGCTTAATAGCTCAGTTGTAAGACCATTCCCCCTGTAAGGGAAAGGTCGTGAGTTCCAGGCCCACTTGAGCATTTAATTTTTCCCGATATATTCGAATTTCAAAAGTTAGGTATAAAAAATTCACTCAAAAATTGGTTGTGGAGGTCAGATGACCGTCGCTTCACGGAAAGCATCAAAGTTCAGCCGCATGGTTAGACCAGAGAGCCAACCCCAACTAAATAATCTCGAAAATGGATCAGAGAATGATGATGGTTATAAGTCAAAGTTATGGAGGTAGTATCGTAGTACACAGCGATACAGTCAGCAAGTACTCAAAATGATCTTAATTTGGTTTTTTTACCTCCTTCCAGTTGACCAATTAATCTGATATTTGGTACACACCTTTAGTTCGGACGATAATACCAATTAAATCAATAAAACAGTTTGATTTGCTCATAATAAGAGGTTTTAGTTCGTTTTGAGATTTGGTTGTCAAGATATTTATGACGCGTACTGTACAAGCTCTCCAACTTGCCTGATCGCGCATGTGTGGGTCTCTAGAGCTCCTTAAGAAATGCAGCGTAAAGTAGGTAAAAATATTATTTGCTGTAGTTCATTTCATTAGATAATGTGTACCTCGGTTGCACCTTTATGTACAACTTTTTAAGAAAAATAGTTTTAAGATCATTTTGAGACATTGTCGTCAAGGTATTTATTTATGACGCTGACCGTACCTATTCTTAACCTAAATTCAGTAAAGTTTCACATTATACAACATATTTATTCTATATGGAAAGAATCTAAAAATACCTTAGCGCGAACATTTCATTCAGTCATTGTGTGAACAAGAAGTACTAATTGATTAACAACATCTGCAACATAACTTAATTTAATTTAAATTTAAAGTTTAATCAGAGTATTATTAACTGTACTGACTGCTGCACATTCTTGATTCCCAGCGATTAAAAAAGAAAGTCAGATCTCCAGACCGTTACCAACAATTCGTTAACAAATTCTTTGGTTACTGATAATTAGATATTTTGACAATATCACGAGCGTAGTTTTAAATTTTGATATGATCAAAGTTATATATAAACTTATGACAGAGTCGGGTACATGTAATTGCTTATTTGACAAAGGATCAAATAATCAATTTCATTTATTCAGATTAGGCACTTATAGAGCATATGAACATCAGTATTTTACATTAATATCAGGAATCACAGGAACAATAACAATAAATTGGTTAATAATACAATAAAATATACAGTAGGGTACAGCGGGGCTAAAAACGCCACATTAAGCGATTCTGCTAAAAACCAGGAACTAGAATTTTCAGTCTCTAGAAATCTCTATAGATTCCTATAAAATTCGTAAAATGCTCACTTATATGAGCAGGAACAAGAATTCGTTTACTAAACAGATTCTAATTTCGTGTAAATATCGTGTAAACGACGTAATATTATCCTAATACGAATCCAATAAAGTGGCCTTTTAAAACCTGCAGGCAAGATATTAATTCTATCTAATCTAATTACCTACAGCAATGAAATAGGTACGTTTTACAGATTTATCTAAAAAGTTAAAGCCTTTTGGTAGGTACTTTCTCAGTTAAGTCACTTAGTTTTTATAACATTGAATAAGGAAGTGGTTCCCGGCAATGAAGAATTTGGTCCACCTCGTCTCTTCCCATGCGGTGTTGTACAAGGCGACTAAGGAATAGGGTTGTTTAACATCAGACAGATATATACAGCCAAGACTAAGCCTCAAATATAGGCTCGAGTCAACAATAGTGCTCAGAATATGGAATATGCCCATCCCTATTATGTGGGACCGACTACAATAAATTGGTGAAATTTGGGTGTTAATTCCCCTCTGCCTAACTGGGGATAAAGGCGTGATTATGTATGTATGTAAAATAAATAACATATTTATAGTAGGTAAGTACATTCCAATTGTAGTTTTGAAACTTGCACATTAGAACCAGGAATCCGCCCTTCTAAAATTCTTTTCTTTCATTTATTTAGACCCTAAAGGAGCAATTGCCAAATCATACCTTCCCAAGTATATGGATCTAGATTGATTGAAATTGCTATGAGGTACTGTGTACATATTGTGGTAAGCAATTTCCTCTATTACTAAAGATACACGTAACACCAGGGGTGTCGCTCGCACGTTGCCGAATTATCCTCCTTCCCAAGAAACTGGCGAATCAAATCTCCTGCTGAAATACCACCTATTTACAATGATTAATTCTTAGGCCCATATTCTAAAACGACACTCAGTACTGAATCTTAATTTGTCTGAGGATATGTCAATCTATCAAATCTATAAAATCTCGAAAAACATTGGAAAAAATGAAATGCTCAAATGAGACTCGAACTCACGACCTTTCCCTTACAGGGGGACTGCTCTGCCTACTGCTCAATAGCTCAGTTGGCAGAGCAGTCCCCCTATAAGGGAAAGGTCGTGAGTTCGAGTCTCACTTGAGCATTTCATTTTTTCCAATGTTTTTCGAACTTAAAAGTTAGCATAATAAATGCTATAAAAATCATTCAAATCTATCAATCTGTCTATACTTACCTCCATACAAAGGTAGCCTGTAAGAGATCGCGCTTAGCGATAAGGCCGCCATTTGTACATAATGTCATACATTATCCATACATTTACTGTATTATTGGTGTACAATAAATATTTATCTATCTATCTATCTACAATCTGTCCTCAGATAAATCGAGATTCAGTACTGATTGTAGTTTTAGAATACAGGCCTAAGAACACTCTAGACTCTAGGCTTCAGTACTCAAAGTACCTGAGGCCAGTTTCCGAAGTTGTGGAAGACGGGGAAACTGGTCCTCATCCGAAAGGCGGGACGCCCGGCGGACTCACCGTCCGCCTACAGGCCGATAGTGTTGCTCGACGAGGTGTGCAAGCTTTTTGAAAGAGTGATTGCAAAGCGCCTCGTCGAGCACCTATCCAGAGTGGGGCCTGACCTGGCGGATGGCCAGTATGGCTTCCGCCGGAGGCGCTCCACCGTGGATGCCATCATGCGCGTGGGGACTCTGGTGAAGGACGCCGTCGCTCGGGGCGAGGTGGTGCTGGCGGTGTCACTGGACATCGCCAACGCGTTTAACACCCTGCCCTGGAGCTGCATTAGGGAGGCGCTCGTGTATCACGAGGTGCCTCTCTACCTTCGCCGCATAGTCGGGGCGTATCTGTCGGAGAGAGCAGTCGTCTACCCAAGTGCGACCGGGCTCGGTCGGCGAGAGATGTCGTGCGGTGTTCCGCAGGGATCGGTCCTGGGACCGCTACTGTGGAACATCGGTTACGACTGGGTGCTTCGCGGTGAGTTCGCGGACGGTGCCGCCGTCACTTGTTATGCGGACGACACGCTGGTGACGGCGTGCGGAGCTACATACCACGAAGCGACCCTGAAGGCCACGACCGCGGTTGCCCAAGTCGTGGAGCGGATTCGGCGGCTGGGTCTCGAGGTGGCTCTGCATAAAACCGAGGCCATGTTCTTTCATGGACCTCAGCGCGTGCCACCGGAGGATTCCAGCCTCATAGTGGGAGACATTTCTATCGGCATCAAGGCCCAGATGAAATATCTGGGGCTCGTGCTTGACGGCCGGTGGAACTTCGGGGAGCATCTCCGAAGACTGGCCCCCAAATTGAAGGACACAGCTGCCGCTTTGGGGCGGCTGCTGCCCAACATGAGGGGGCCGGATGACTCCTGCAGGAGACTCTATGCGGGAGTCGTGCGGTCCATGGCCCTGTATGGGTGCCCAATATGGGCGGACACCCTGACGGTTCACAATGCGCGTCTGCTGCGTGGACCGCAGCGTGCAATGGCCAGCAGGGCCATTAGGGGGTACCGCACGATATCCTTCGAGGCGGCGAGTCTCCTTGCCGGATCCCTACCGTGGAACCTGGATGCGAGAGCCCTTTCGATGCTATATCGGTATCGTAAGGAGGCGCGGGAGCAGGGACGGGAACCCGAGCCCGAAGAAATTCGGGCCGTGAGGTCTCAGCTCCACAGGGACATGGTAGCGGAATGGGAGCTACGACTTGGGCGACCAAGCGCAGGGCACGCCGTTATAGCGGCGGTAAGACCCATCATGGAGGAATGGCTAGAGAGGCCACACGGCAGCCTCTCGTACCGGCTGACGCAGGTGATTACCGGACACGGGTGTTTCGGGAGTTACCTGTGTCGGATCCGGAAGGAGCCAACGTCCGAGTGCCATCACTGTGATGCGAGCGAGGACACAGAGCTGCACACGCTGACCGAGTGCCCGGCGTGGGACACGCCGAGGCGGGTCCTAGTGGCGGCTCTAGGGGTGGGAGTCCTCACACTCGTCACATTGCTCACAACGATGGTACGATGCGCAAACGCTTGGGGTGCGGCCGCCTCCTTCTGCGAGCAAGTAATGCTCGAGAAGGAGGCGGCCGGTCGGGTCCGGACCAGACTCCGGGCCCGGGAAGCCCGTGCAGAGCGAAGGCGAACCGGACGTCGGAGGTCGCAGAACGACCTCCGTCCTCCATGAGCGCTGGCCTGGGGGTGACTGGTGGAGCCGCCTGTCACCCTAGCAGAAGCAGGCCGCGGCGGCGGCGCAAAGTGCGCCTCCCCGTAACCGGGGCTAGATGGGGACATTTTGGTCCCCACAACCCGAAGGGGGCCATCTCGAAAGAGATGGTCCTGGGTCTGTCGGGGTGCGAGAGATATGCTTTTGGCAATCTCACCTCCGGCAACCAAGGACCCAAGATGGCGTGCGTTTTAGTCGGTTCGAGTCCGACATAATCACCTCCACCGGCTCTGTGGAGGTGGTATCCGTGGGGATTTATCGCACGATAAAAAAAAAAAAAAAAAAAAAAAAAAAGTACTCAAAGTACCTAATTAAACTAATGATCAATTGTTAATCATGCATTTCTTTTGATGATTTAATTTATTGACAAATAAAATACTTAGCAATTAATAAAATATTGATTATGTAGATAATTTTACTAAAATATTGAAATATTAGAAATATAACGTGATCATATTATTATGCGGGAACCCTAATTATGGTGAGATTGAATAACTAAACAGCGTATTTATAAGTAGATTGGTTTAAGCCTTCGCCGTACAGAAATAACCTGTTTCCCTGAATCGCTTTACAACTTGGGCGGTATGATGAACAGTTAATATACTACCGCGTTTTTCTTTTATTTCTAGATTAGCATGGGAACAAATTGATTCCGGGTTTTGTTATTATAAACGTTACAATCCTGAAAGTGCTTCGTTCTCGTACGACCCCCAAGTTTGGACCCGCCTACAAAATTCTTCGTATGACCTCATAGCTGAAATAAATGCATGTGTTCTCCATTCTTCCATCCATAGATATTCTTACCAACCTAACCTCTACACGTCTAGACGATTGTAAATGTAAGTATGTATGTCTTAAAAATCTTTTTTTATAAAGGACACCTCAATTGGACTTCACCTCGCCTGATGGTAAGATATAGGCAAAGTCTCGGAAAGATGGTCACCATCGTAAACATGTACCATGTTAACAGTGGTGGCACTCAGCTTGACGGCCTCATCAGATGCCTTTTCACACCCCGTTTAAAGGACCCGGGACTGTAGGAAGAAGGAAACACGTGAGCTGGCAGGGAGTTCGAGGTCTTAATGGTGCGGTAGAATGAGTCACTAAAACGCTTGGTTCTAGAACGAATATTTTGCACCGTATACGGATGGCATCTCAGCCCTGCACGAGTTGTCCTGTGAAGGAAAAGAGAGGGTGGGACTAGACATTCACCATGGTAATGTTCTTAGATCTCGGGTTTTTACAAAACATCCGTCAAGGCCATCAAGTTAGGGACCACCAATTTGGGATTCTCAACATCTTGAATGATGACCCTTATCGTCTGGACTTTAGTAACTTCTTAAATACCACATATACTCGGTGGTATTTAAGAATAGCTGGGTGTGGTCAATTGACAGGCTGAATATAAAAAATGTATCCAAATTTTAAATAAATGCGTAGCTACAATGCGTCAGGGGTAGACTTTGGAATGAACTTTTGCAGCAGGTAGGCAACAGAATAATTATTTGAGTGATTTTTATAGCATTTATTATGCTGACTTTTTAAGTTCGAAATACATCGGGAAAAAGAAGCGCTCAAGTGGGACTTGAACCCACGCCCTTTCCTTTACAGGGGAATGCTCTTCCAAGTGAGCTATTGAGCCACACCTGAATCGCTTCAAATTTCCCTTCTTCTTCTTCTTCTTTATATCCGTCTTTAAGGGCGACGGTGGAGCCATCTACCAACTTTCTTACGAACTGTTGGAACCAATGAATGATTTTTTTTCACGAAACTGGAGGAATAATATTTAGAATAATTATTATTCCTATAGTTTCGTGAGTAGAGAACGGAAATTATAATATTAAATAGATTAAACATTAAAATAATAAACTAAGTATGATATTTTTTAATGCACATTATTTTACTAAAGTGAAATTACTGATCTTTACGTTTTCTAAAGACTCGATGACATACAGATTTTAAATACGAACTTGATATTTATATGTAACGAACATGATATCTTGGTAGTAAAGATCTTGTTTAAGATAACCTATCCGCTGTAGTATGTATACATTTCAACTATTTTAGTGGTACTTATGAGTTGTAGAAATTAATTGTTAATTTTTATGTTTGTTTGCCTAAAAATAATTAGGATCCACTTCCAGTTAAGATCGAAGTGTCATCTATGAGAATGTCTGAAGTTTAAGCTGCTGTTTCTGCTTTTCCTCATTTCTTTGCTTTCATTTTTCCTTTTTTGCCCTTCCCAACAGTGAGGACGCCTCGGGCATTGCAAACATTATCTTCCTTACACGACACGATGATTGTTTCACTTATTCTATCTAATATATAGAGGCTATGTGCTTGGTATATATGTCGAAGCCAACTAGCTTGATCAGCCGTTTAATTAACTGCCTAGCCCCTTCACTAAACGGCGCCGTTTAATAAAGGGTCTGAATGATGTTCAGCTATTTGATAAGGCAAGTGGCCTGGGTCCGTGACTTTTAATAATTTGCAAATGTATTATTTCTGCATGTTTATAAAAAATACAACGTAGCCTAACCTATCCAAGTCGGGTTGAGCAGCTTTCTCTATAAACTTATCACTAATTTTCTGGGAAGGAATTAATGAAAAAATGGCGAAATATGGGTGTTAATGTTAATATACCTGTATATTAATATATAGTGTGCCTCCCCGTAACCGGGGGTGTAACACTGTGGTCCCCATAACGCGAAGAGGATCATCTCGAAAGAGATGGCCCTGGGTCTGCCGGGGTGCGAGAGATATGCTTTTGGTAATCTCACCTCTGGCAACCAAGGACCCAAGACGGCGTACGTTTTAGTCAGTTCGAGTCCGACATAACCACCTCCACCGGCTCCGTGGGGTTGGTATCCGTCGGGATTTATAGCACGATAAAAAAATATGTTAATATACCTCTGCCTACCCCCTCGGGATTTGCAGGTATGTACGTAAGTTTCTGTCTGGGTGGTAGGTACCCCATCGCACGAATGATCTAAGCATTAGCCAGCCGGTTTGTCAAATGTCGTAACAAACGATACGGCTCAACATAATTCAGGCCGTTAGGTGAAGGGCGTCGCTTAGTTAACGACCTAGGCAGTTAAATGAACAGCTGATTAAGCTGCTTAGCTGCGACATTTAATTAAAAAAGAAAATTCACCTTTGTGTTTAGAATTGTCAGGCTTGCATAGAGGTTTTTATATTTCTGTTTTATTATTATTCTGTCTCATTGATATTAGTTTTATATTGATGATTGATAAGAATATATTATACATAGTGAGATTCCTGAGTGGTCAGCTTTTATTAATTTAAATTAGCGTTGCAAAATGTATTTCGGCCATAAAAGTGACTAAAATGTAAAACACTTTATGCGATTTACATGGTCATATAAGTGGAACCAAGCTGGAGTAACTTTATTTAGTTATTGCGTATTTACAAACCCCAGCATTAGGTAGATAGGCACTACACTCAGGAATCCATTAGCGTTCCCATCGCCCAGCTGTAAGTTGTAATCGAATAACCGGTTTCACTTATACTACAGAAATAAGTAATTCATAAAAACGTCCCCCGACTTAGGTCCTATATCAATAAAATTATATCTTCAGACTTAGCGTTATAGTTTATCATGAAAGCACCGGAGGCGTTGTATACATTATCTTATAAAGTTCTTTACAATGTAACCGCAGAATCGCCTTAAGCTACTAAACGCTACTATAGACATAAAACATAATGCTTTTGTGTCTTTACTACAACTGGCTTCTTAGATTCGAAACTAGACTCTATTTTCTTGTCAATATAGTTCGTAATGTGTTGTTTTGATTTGCTAGTACGTACAAATTTGTTACGTCGAGTTTACATAGGATCCGAAGTGCAACGTTGAGACAAACATTAAGCTTTGTGCCGCTCATGGAAAGGGCAAATATTGACCCTTTACTTCGGAGAAAAATGCGTTTAGACAACAGGAGAGCCGCTGTGTGCTGTTTTCGTTATTGGAATTAAGCTGAGGTGGCCACGACGGCCATAGCTATTGTTGTCGGCTATTATAGTCCATGTTTATATGTCATTTTAGTTTGATAGTTAAATGCCGACATGGAGAGGCCGATAGGAAACCGATCGAACATTCATTATCAGAGCAGTAAAATGTGGGTAATGTTGGTTTTGACTGGTAGTAGCGAAGTTGATTTTAATGGGTTTAGGTTAGTCAAAATGAATGTCTGGCCTGTCAGGTATTTCGCGCCGATCGTAAAAGTTAGAAGTCCACTCTAAAATATGTTATCTGATCTTTTTAACAATTGCTGAATTCCTTATGAATCTATTGATAAATATTTAATCGATGAAGATATGTTTAGTGTGAATACGTAGGTATGAAAAGACGTAACGAAAAATAATGGTCGGTATTTCTAACCTCTAAACACCATCAAATATCTTTTGATCTTGATAAAACAGAACATTAAGAGCTTATATTTTTCAAGTTCGTCTACGATATTTTGAATAGACTTCCTCATACATCATTATTTTGTTATTTACTTTTTTTTATACCGCTTAGGTGGTAGATAAGCACATGGCCCACCTGAAGGAAAGTGGTTACCATGGCCTATGGACGTGTGCCACACAAAGGGAATCACATTGGTGCTACTGACCATGTCAGAACGGAAAGTTTCTGTGCCATCAGTGCAGAAGACAGAGCAGGACCTGCCTTTGGTTTTCCTACTGATAGTACCAGCTTATTTTTAACTAGTCCGCTCCCAGGTGAAGATGTAGAGGCTTAATTACATTGATGCTTAATTATAAATAATAAGTGAAACAAGTACAACTTTTTCTACTCGACGCAAAGAGAGGGGCATGACAAGTTTGACGTATTTGTCTGTCTGTCAGTGGTATTATAACTCCCGAACGGATAAAGCGAATTCAATTTAGATTTTTTTTTATTAAAGGTGACTTATGTTTTTAGATGTGTTTGATGAAAATCAGTTAATCCGTTTAAAAGTTATGGGGGTTAAAGTGGGGAAGGGGAGTGTCGGGGCCTTTTAAATTTTAAACTTATATTACCTATAGCATGTTATTCACTAAGTATTTCATAAAGTAAACTCTGAAAACCATTTTTTTTCAATAATAATTATCTTTTTCTGTTGACTGTTACAACTATCTAAACTATCCAACAAGTTACCTATAGGTACCACAGAATAGGTAAGCCTATATATTTTATAACCCTAGAATATGATATGTAAGTATAGTAAATCCACATTCATTGTGCTTTCGCGGACAAAGGTGGAACTGACCGTTTCTTTGGGGACTAGCCCCTAGATTGTTCGTCCCTTGCGTATGTATGCTAAATGGTTGGATTGTTTCCTCTTATTGAGGTGACCACGAATTATAAAACTTTTAGACGAGTTTTTATTTTGAAATGAAATTCAGTGATTTGAAATTCCTTATTTATTCTGTGGATTTGATTTGACTTTAAAATCATGTCTATGTATGGTGGTTTCGAGATCTATTTGAATTTTATATTATACAGCATCTCTGCATAATATAAAATACGATTATATATATACGAAATACGATTCTTCTATAAAGAATGCCGTGTTGGTTTCCGGTGGAGTAGAATAGGATCACCCCAGCTCTTCCCGTGGGTGTCGTAAAGGGCATCTTAGGGATAGGGCTGTTCTCCATCCGAAAGTAAACATACAGCCCAAGAGATAGAGGCAAGGGCCCGCTAGACGGCAATAGACTCGCCTTCTATTACGTCGTGAAACAGAAAATCATAATTAGGTACACCTCTGCCTACCCCTTCGGGATTTACAGACGTGAGTATATGGATGGATGGATGGAGAGTCCGCATTACAGTAAAGCAGTGTGACGGTTAGTATCTCTTCCCTAACCATCCTACCAACCACCTAACCATCACATCAGTGTCACCGCACACTGACAGTTAGTCGGTCGTAAACTCCTTCCTTGATGGGTTGGTCTAATGCCCGTTTCACAATATTCCAGTATCGATCCAGTCCAGCGAGGGAATCTAGTGTTGGAACGCTACTGGAGTAATGTGAACCATCAATTAAAATGTGCCTATTCGTGACTTAATCCAGTCCAGTGGATTGTTCAAGCACGTTTAAAATATTGGAATAATGTGAACGCTACAATCCAGTATAGCACTGGACTGGATTGATTCGCTGAATTACTGAACTGGAATAAGGTGGCAACATTACGAAGTCATGCGCGTACTCAGTCATTGCTTAGGTAGACGCGACCTAATTAATATAATTACAAGGCAGATTAATGCAGTAAAGTTGATATATAGGTATACTAGTTTAGTGTCGACTGATTTTATGCAATTTGTTATTCCTCGAACTTGGATATTATCCTGTCGTTAAAATAAATTATCTAACCTAGCTTATTAAATTAAGAATGGTAAAAGAGCGGTAAAAATAGCGTCGCGTCGGTTCATAACTGATTTGACTATTAAATTTGATTACGTCACTAAATCTTTTTTCGTACCTAGTTATCTTAGAACTCGTTTTAACGTTTAGTAAAAGTAACTAATTTGAGTAGTCAGAAGGATACCCAATTCAAACTAATAAGTTATATTGTTTAGTACACATTGATCTTTAAAGTGTGGTCACCCTACAAACACAGGGAGTGTAGTGCAGTAAATGCTGCCATAAAGCTGGTCAACCTGACATAACAGATATAAAACCCGACAGTGTCCATTCACACTGACGTTCTAAAATGTTTATCGTTCACCTCCAATAATACGACATTACCTAACAATGACACAGGACATTGTGCTTCCTACGTTCGTATTGTCATTGTAAAACATACTAATAGTGTTACACCTCTAGGTACATTTAGTGTCATAAAAATACGTAGATTTTAATGTTCAACAGCCTCTGTGGCGTAGTGGTAGTGAACGGTTCGATCTCCGCTCAGCGCAAATATTTGTATGCATGAATATGGGTATTTGCATTTATCTGGTCGTGTCTCGGAAAGCACGTTAAGCCGTCGGTCCTGGTTGACATACGAACATCTATGGCTGATGTTACGGTTAGTTGGAGCCCTCATAAGTCCAACAACTGGTTTAACTGCGATGCTTCGATATTCGATATATTTGGGTTATGGAGGTCAGATGGCAGGCAGTCGTTTCACAGAAAATATCGAAGTTCAGCGAAATCCCCAGTTAGACTGTTGAAATGGAAGCTCCACGCTGAAAGCTTCGCATGCAACCAGGATTAACGCAAAGATGATGAAGAAGAATGAATGTTCTTAAATGACATAGCATATGTGTTAATCCAGGGTGTCAGCTCAGATCGATTTTGGTGAACAAAGTGCTAAAAAAAAAAGATTTATAGACGCGTCGGTAGCTTAGTGGTTAAGGAGCCGGCTTTACGATCGAGAGATCCCGGGTTCGAATCCTGCCATTACACTACCGACGCGAACTCCTAGCACAAGCATTTGAGCTTAGTTGGAGGGGTTAGAAGGAATATTAGTAACTTCGGTTCTAATATTCTTTATGAAAAAAAAAAGAAACTGGATTTCGAATAGATTTATTACGAGAATTGACCCTTAGAACGCATTTGGTATGTGGTTTTCTTATACCACCTGATGGAAAGTGGTTACCGAGGCCTATGTTGCGAGCGTTTTCATAAGAACCCCAATATGTATTTCTGAATGCGTTGTGAGCTGTTGCTCAATGAGCGTTTTGTCTTTGAAAGCCCTATTAAAAGATATCCAAGTATAATTTTACGAAACTCTTCTAAACAACTTTAGAAAGAATGATTTATAGCTGTTTTTAATAAATATTTAGTATCCTTTTAAGAGGTTTCGTAATAAAGAAATCGATTATGGATATCGTAGAAAGAAAGCGAGGATTTACTCATATATGTATGTAACACTGTAACTGGGAGTACCTTTTCAAAGTAATGGCTCGTAAAAATATATTGTTAGACTGTGTGCAGTTGAAGAAAGAGTCAATAAATTTTTAAAATGTTTTCCTACGCCATAAATCAAATTGGATTTTAAGCAATATGGGGATGTTGAGCAATGAGTTTAACTGCTTCTGCTTATGATGATAGCAAACCATTTTAATTATCTATTCTTTTAGCTTGTGGGTACAAAATTGAAGCACTCATTGTTTCACTTGTATTAAATTTTGTTAAGTGGTTTTTCAATATTTTAATTTATTTACAATAGTTATTTAGTAGCAAAAAACTTAAGACTACATAAATAAGAATGAATTTATTTAAGTACCGTTTTTCCAATTTGTTCAACAGTGTTCAGTATTTGTTTCGTTTAATGATGTCTAAAATCATGAAGTTATGGAGATGCACTTTGTATAAAAATGTAAATGTTTAGCTTTTTGTTAACTAAGCATGTTCACACCAGATTAAATTTCCTTTGGCTAGGAAATTTCCTTGTGCTACGTAAGCCGTAGACTTACCACTTACCATTATGACTTTTCCAGGCTGGCCAATACGGTACATTTCGCGAAAGCTAATTACTGGTTATAAGATGGCAAAGAGGTAGATCAGCAAAGGACTGCATGGATCATTAAAAAAAATATTCAAGGCAATGACAATTCGAAGCTATCTTGCAACAATTTTCTTAAGTATGAGAAAGAAAACCGCTCACAGCAGACAATAGAATGCCATTCGAAAATAGAACAAAGTATTATTTTAAAAACGTTCCTGTTTGAGTTTATCTACAAATAAACAACTGTGCAACGCTCAATTCGATCCGTCGAGCAATATGTTAGGACTAGAGCTTACTTTGAAGATGAATTTACAAATGGCGGCGGCGCCGAGCGGTGACAGCACGCATGCGCTGCGCAGACGCATTGTCGCAGCTGCGGTGCCATCTTTAACTACTAAATTTAATAGGGATATATCAAATAATCTCATAGAAAATTAGGTTACATGTTAATTTAACGTCTTTGATATCTGAAACATTATATTAGTTCTTTAATCCCTTCAAGACAAACAACTTTCTGTTTTGAGGGATATCTATTTTGTACTACTTACTCATCATTCTACAAATTGTGTTCGTGCACATCTTATATTCAAAGACCTTAGGCACTTCAGTTGATTTGGTTGATGCAAATTGTGGTTCAATTGATGTCCATTTTGATCATGGATTTTGCGATAACTTTTGTGATACTTAGCTATGTACCTATATATTTTTTGGGCTATCTCCTTTGAAGCTATGATAGCAACGACCTGCAAATTTAATCTAACAGATATCATAAAACATTTTGTATCAAACGCTCACATTTTATTCGTTTTGGGTTGGGTTATTCCTTCTTCGTACCACGAAAACTCATACCATTTGAAAAAATACTAATTAACTCATACTAATTTTTATTTATTTATTAGCATTTCTATTCATTTTCTTTTATTAACTCATGCCGTTTTATATAGTTTATTATGCTTAATTCATACCATATCCTATTTTTCTTATAAAAACACGTTTTACAACTAAAATAAAGTTTAGAGATATTTACCAGCAACTATTAATGATAACACTTGACTAGGCAAACTTAGTGCATTATTTTTCTCCATGGAAAATGAATTCAAGATGGCCTTAATGATCAGAAGTGTATATGTATAGCGATTAGCGCCTCAGGAGCTGGTATGAATTAGGAATAGTAAATATTTAAAAATGGCATGAGTTAATAAAAAATGATATGGTATGATATAAGAATAAAAATAAATAAAAATTAGTTTGAGCTAATATTTTTTTAAATGGTATGAGTTTTTGTGGTACGCATAAGGAATAACCCCTCAAGTCAATCTCTCCTGCAAGCCAGCACACCTGTTACTGAACATGAACGACGACGCTCCAGAGCAGCCATTATGTATACAGCAACCACAATAATATCGTTACTCCCCTTGTAACACCATAACATAATTATCTTTCAATTCATGACGCGAGAAGTCGATGTTTATTGTCGCATTGATTCGCACGGCTTCTGCTACTGAAATCAGAGGACCACATATATTATTAGCTCTTGGATAAAGGACAAGTCAGTCAACTCGCTCTAGTTAGATTTTTTTTTCCATTTTTTTGGTCTATGGAAATATTATTATTTTATCGCAAAGTCAAAGTCAAAGTCAAAAATCATTTATTCTGCATAGACCATAAATCGGAACTTACAAAACGTCAATATAAAATAAATATTAAATACTAGTTTAGCAAATGGACCACCACACACCGGTTCGAAACTGCCCAGACCTAAGAAGACTCCGGCAAGAAACTCAGCGGGCATATTTTTTGGTCTATTTAGAAACATTTACTTAGTTTAAATACTTAGGGTCTAGATACAGTCCTGCACCGACAATTTTGCACGTAACTATAGATGATAAAATATAGGTTACTAAAATAAAACTATCGGAATCGGTGTAGGATTACGAAGTATACGTTATTTTTTTTTAACGTATATTTACGTATAAGTTTAAAAATGTCAGTAAATGATAAAAGTAAAAAAACTTTGACATACAACGGAACATACATAAGAAAAACATTAGATTGTTTTCTTGGTAATAAGATACTGTTTCTATTCGTGGCAGTAAAGCACATCCCTGGAGAGAAGACGTCAGTGTGTTGCATGTCTGATCGCGTCTAAACCGATATTCGTTACGTGACTGACTCCCGTCTGGTGCTGACACATTGACTATTATTCCCATGAATAAAAAGTAAGCTGACCTCCGAGTTGACATCCGAAAGCAGGTATATTAAGTAGGATTTTACATTTCCGCGGTTCGTATTCGTTTTAAATTTTAAATTTAGCCTCACAGGCCAGCACCGTCCAGATTATCTAGAAAAATCTTAATACTGAAGTTTAATTTAAAAAGTTGACGGGTAGAATAATGGTTGCCTAACCTTTGAAATTCGACATTGTAGCAAGTGAACTGGCGGCGGTGTACGCTCATTAATTACATACTCATTTATGCATGTAGAGTTGAGCTTCAAGACCCACCCGCGCCACCGTCGCTGCTCTTTAATGAATTTTTAACAAAAACTTAATTAAAAATCGTATCTCGCGTGTTCGAAGGAAATGAACTCATTCTTTGGACTCGCTGACTGACGGGCCGACTGACGGGCCCGTCATTATGAGAGTCGGCCACTCTAAGCCGAGCCCCGGTGTCCCTTGTTGCATAGCTGTAAAATTATGACCGCAGGGGCAGGGTTAACATGCAGCCAAAGGTCAGCTTTTACTGGCAACGTTGTATGTTTTGGAAATTTTATAGTTGACGAGCTGTACGGTAATGTTATTACGCACTTAATTATTAATTATTAGTTCATGTAACGTAAGCTTCGGTATTTTGTAATAAGTATCTACTTGCTGCAATTTGCGCAATCTTGTTGTATTATTTAATATAACTACGTACCATACTCCAAAAAATTTCCCTACATATTGGAATTTATTTTCTACCATCAATATGTTTCTACGTGTATTAAAGGTAGGTACAATCGCCAAAGAAGATACGGTTGCACTTTTTCATATAAAGTGCATCTAGATATGTAAAACTGCAACCGTATCTTCTTTGTCGACTGCAGGCAAGTACATGTTGCTTTCTAACAACGAAGTAAATTGTAACTCATACTTACGCGGTATTGTTTAGAATGCAATTCAATTATTCTATTGTATGCGAATCATATCGTAAATATTGTACGATGGCCTCGTAAACATTTTTTCACGTGCATTCTAGGTGTATTGAAGTGGCAAAAAGTGTAAAAAGCATCGTATGTAGGTATGAAGACGCTGACTTCAACAAAACCAACACGGGGCGGCCACAAATTGGCGGTTCTGCGAGACGGGCACGTCGTGACTGCGCCGCCGCGCCGCGCCGCGGGCGCATCGCGGGCTGCGGACTTGGCAAGAGCGGAGGCGACAGCGGGTAACTCTGTGAAAAAAAAACAAAAAAAAAAAAAACAATTATCATGGTCCTATGATATTGTGTAATTTTTTTATCCTAATATTATACAGGCGAAAGTAACTCTGTCAGTCTGTCTCTTACGCTTTCACCTCTAAATTACTGAGCCACTTTTGGTGAATATTGTACAGAGATAGAATGAACTAGACTAGACTAGCGGAGCCACGGGTAACAACAGCTAGTAAGGAAATTCTATTAGATAAAGTTTATCCAATGTAAATAAAAATAGATACGAATACGAACTATCTACATGAAAGTTATGAACAATTGAAAAAGAAAAAAATATATATTAACGTTTTGTAAGTTTATTTATTTATTTGTTATACACTAAATTAAGTTAATAAATATTTTTTATTATACAGAATTAACACAGAAATAACATAAACTGTTGCATTTTGTTGAAACAATAGTTTTGATTCGGTAGTTGAAGTATGGAATGATGGAATATTCTATTTAATTCCACTTCTGTCCATTTTATCAAACAAAAGCCTATCCATGAGACGATTTTTTTCAAATGTCATGTCACATGAAACATGCCTAGGTGTGCGTCAAAGCATTTTTAACTGCGAACGCATTGACAATTTATTGGCAAAGTTTTAGACTATTCTATGTTTTGTTAGCGTTTTTAAGGCAACGGTTCAAACAACCACAAAATGGCTTTCTGTACTTACACATCATAATAAAGGTAATTTCCTACATAAACTGTGTTAATAGACTGTGGTATGAGTGCGCACCCTTACAAATCCAGTACGATTATTTGCTCAGTAATGGTGGAAATCCATTAAACAAGCTCCTTTTAGTGATTGTACAAGGTACCAAGACATGACTAGAATGCACTTTTGAATTGCATTGAGCCAATTTACGGACACAAAATTGCATGCTATGAAACTGCGAAGCCTTTTAGGGATTTTTATAAATATTAATTTGAGAACAGAATTATGTTTAATTTCCTCAGTGTATCATTTTATGGAGTTTATTGTATTGTGAAGTTATTTGCTCGGGGATAATCTCGAGTCTTGATTAAAGCTTAAAAGAAATTACGATGCCTGTTATTTTTTTGTATTAATCTTTTTATATATAAATCTATATTGAAATAAAACCACTTTTTACGGATTCTATCGCGATATATTTGTTATTATTACTTTTTAACCCGACGTTTCGGCTGCTTTGCAGCAGCCATTTTCGCATTTTCGCACCGCGAAAATGGCTAGACAGGATAGAATCCGTAAAAAGTGGTTTTTAACCCCCGACGCAAAAACGACGGGGTGTTATAAGTTTCACGTGTCTGTGTGTGTGTGTGTGTGTGTGTGTGTGTGTGTGTGTGTCTGTCTGTGGCATCGTAGCGCCCAAACGGATGAACCGATTTGGATTTAGTTTTTTTTGTTTGAAAGGTATATTAGTCGGGAGTGTTCTTAGCTATGTTTGAAAAAAATCGGTCCAAGATGGCCGCCGCCACAACATGTCGGAATACATATTTCTTCATAACTCCCTCAATATGGGTATCAAATGAAAGAGCTTGACTAGTAGATCAATTTAAAAAGTATAAAATAAAAATTTAATTAAAAATTTAAAAAACCCCCGTCACAAAAAACACTTCCAAAAAGTTGAAAATAACTTAATAAATTTTGATTCAACGGTTGCCATGTCGGGGGACCTTAAATTGTTCCAATAATATAACGGAAAGCTTAACCAGTTAGGGTCCCCCGACATGGCAACCGTTGAATCAAAATTTATTAAGTTATTTTCAACTTTTTGGAAGTGTTTTTTGTGACGGGGGTTTTTTAAATTTTTAATTAATATTTCAATGAGTGACATTCGCGTAAACTTCAGAAAATATCATATAAATCTATAGTTTTTAATTCTGTGCATTTCGAAATATCGAGGTTTCAGGCGACTGGGACCACTACATAACTGGGACCGCGGTGTCACTTGCCTGATTAGTTTTATTTATTTTATTTCGTCAGGCAAGTCGGACCACTCGTAATTTTAACTACAAATCCATTGTTTAAATACCAAATTTAGTGTAGTTAGCAGAAAAAGTTAATCATTAGATAAAAAAATAATTTACTTTTATGTACTAAGTACTAAAAAGTATAACACTTTTAATTCTGTTTTAAAAACCAGACTGTTAATACTGGAGATTGATGGCACTTGGTGGAATCTGCTACACATATTGAATAACACACTTGTACTTGTCCACTGAGTCGGTCAGGTTTAGAATCGCCTCAAAACAATAATCTGAAAATCAGTCTTAATGTCGGCATATGTGTCTTATCTTTGTACACCTTATAGTAGTTCTCGTGTATAAAATTTGTCACAATTATCAAATATAAAAAAACATACAAAAATTACTGAAAATCACATATGTATAATTAAGATATAATTGTCTTATTGTGCAAAAAAATATAATAATTAACCTTAGGTTCTAATACCACCTAACAATAGGAATTTGGAAATCAGTCTTCACATCGATTTAGGTATCTAGTAAGTTTCTAACATTCTTATCTAATAAAGTATCTTCACTATTAACAAATAAAAAAACATTTTATTTCATTTTCATTTATTCATAATTTGCGAAGTATGGGTATTGTACATTGATGTTCATTGTTATTGTGGAAGTATCACCATATTCAACCACACGGCATGCAAATGATTGTTGACATTTCTAATTAACAAGTTATAACAATTATGTCAGGCATCAATATTTAAAATTACACAATGTCATAGGGTACATAATACAAAATATAAACAATAAATAAATTAAGGCATGTCAAACAAAAAATTAAATTTCAAATTTCATCAAATACTTATGTCAATATCATATTCAAAATAGATTTAAGAAATTTTATTATGATTTATTACAATTTGTCAGTTAAAAAATCATTTATGGAGTAAAACCCTTTTTCAACCAGTAGTTGCTTAACTTTACTTTTGAAGGTCTCAATGCTATGAATTTCTAGGATTGATTTAGGCAAATGATTATATATTCGTGGAGCCATGCAAAATATACTGCTATTAAATAAGGCTGTTCTATTTGTTGGGATACATATTTTTAGGTTATGCCTTCTACTATTAAGTTTACAATAGCTATTAATGTTATTTTTTACAAATAGCACAACATCGAGTAAATACAAACAAGGTAGTGTCAAAATCTTTATTCGATGAAGAACGGTTTACAACTGTCCGTCTTCTTGAGATTACAAATTGCTCTGACGCATATCTTTTGTGCCTTAAATACCGCCTCTTTCTCTGTAGAGTTACCCCAGAATATAACACCATATTCCAAAAGGGGTACAACATGTCCGTGATATGCAGTTATAACTGTAGATCTGTTTCCTGTTTTTTTAAGCATATATAGTGCGTATGAATATTTATTAATTTGTGAGCTCAATGTTTCTAAATGAGATTTCCAGTTTAACTGATAGTCAATATTTATACCTAAAAATCGTGTAGTATCTACTTGTTCGATACTATGTCCTGAATAGCGTACATCAATATCGGTCAATTTGTTAACTTTTTGTCGAAATGTCAATAAATTAGTTTTGTCAAGATTGATTTTCAAATTATTAGCTGTGAGCCAATTAATTACATTGCTCAAAGTATTATTAATTTCATTCTCTATATGAGATTAATCTTTACCTGTGAAGATGATTGTGCTATCGTCAGCAAATATAATTGTTCTATAATGTGTTACTTGTGGAAAATCATTTATGTAAATGTTAAATAAAAGCGGGCCTAATACGCTTCCCTGTGGTACTCCATAAATAACTTCTCTATAATCAGAAGAGTAATTGACGAGTATTTTCGTTGATGGACAGATTCTAGTTACTGCTGTTGACTGTTTCCTATTGCTAAGGTAAGATTTTATGAGATCTAATACATTTCCTCTGATTCCGTAGGCATATAATTTATTCAGTAGTATTTGGTGATTACAATAATCAAATGCCTTACTAAGGTCCATGAATAAAGCGCAAACCATGTCTTTATTGTCTAAGCTTGTCATAACAGCTTCTAGAAATTTATGTATGGCCATATTGATGGACTTATTCTTTCTGTAGCCAAATTGGTTTTCTGTGAGTATATTGTTCTTTTAAATTACTCTTTCAAATATTTTTGAAAATACAGGTAACAGTGCTATTGGTCTATAGCAACGCATGTCATGTTTGTCGTTCTTCTTAATGAGAGACTTTACTATGGTAATCTTTAGTCTATCTGGGAAAATACCACTAGTTATACACAGATTGATTATGTGACTTAATATGTAGGACAATTTAATTGAAACCTGTTTTACAATGTTTGTCGTGATGCCATCATAGCCTGTACTGTAAGATTTTTTTAAATTTAAGATTAGTTTATTAATGTCATAGGGAACCGTTGGGCCCATAAACATTGACTTAGATTCATTAATAATGTTATTAGATTCATTCACAGGAAAATCACCCTATCATAATAAGCCTAAGTTATAAAATGTGCTAAACGAGAAACGCTAATAATTTAACAATATTAATAATCAACAAATACAAAAACACAAAAAAAAAAAACAGAAAAAGCAAGTCTTCATAATATGCAACTCAAATTACTTATTACAAACTCAGTTTCTCCAAACAGGGGCCGATGCTTATTTGACCACTTAGCAGATCGTTTATAGCAGATGTAATTTTTTTATGTCTTGCGATGGTTTCCGGCTTCCTTTTTGATATTTGGATGCTGGTTGGACTTTCCAATGCTGCAGAGTAGTATTGCACATCCTTTTGCAACCCTTCTAATAGCTGAGCAATATTTGGCTTTATTTTTATAAGCTTCGTTATGTGACTATTCCACTGCTCGACAGCATTATTAGTTAACATTTTTACACCTACTAAAAATACTTCACTGTAGAATCGTGAGTTAATTTAACTGGGTTTTTCTGCTATCTGTACATTAAAGCAAATTAGATAATGGTCCCAGTCGACCGATTCAAAAATGTTATCAGGCAACTGACACCGCGGTTCCAGTTTTGTAGTGGTCCCAGTCGCCTGAAACCTCGAAATATCTACGTTTAGTGAAGTCTGATAAATGTTTTTAGTGCATTTGGTATTGGAATACAGGTAGGTAGTCTTATTTTGTTACTTGAGTATATATTTTATTATTCAATGAAATGAAAATCGCTGGATGAATTTATTTGAAACTAGCTTTTCCTCCGGCTCCGCCCGCGTGGATGTCGGTTCCCGGCCATTATTTGAATTTTTCTCGCCGTAAAAACCATCCTTGAACTTCAACGAACATTAAAAGAATTGGCCAAATTGGTCCACGCGTTGTTGAGTTATGCGCTTACCAACATATTTAGCGATTCATTTTTATATTACAGATGTGTTGCATTGACCATGGCCATAGAAGCGAACATAAGTTTTTTTTTCTGGTCGTTTAGTTTGGTAAAGATATCATTAATATTAATTTATTAAAGCTATCAAATACATGTGAACAACGTTGGGTCTAACAGTTAGCCTTTCATAATGTCCATATGTCTGACAGAGATGGTCGTAAGATGGCAACCATTATTAATTACTATTTTACTACCTATGGCAAGGTAAGTCGAGGTTTTGACCCTCCTTAACCTTATACTAAAATGTATTATTAAGTAGGTAGTAAAACATTGTAGCCACTTAAATACTATAAAGACTTCTTTCTCTAGAACTCTCTAGAAAATAATGAATTGACGAACATGCAATTCTTAGAAGCACTCCTTAGGTCAGTATGAAAAGTCAGGTCACAAAATTCAAGGCTGATGGGTCGTGGATTGGTAATTTTACAAGTAACATGTACATGTTACTAGTACGTAATATATCGAGAGACGAGATAAAAAAAGAATATTCATATTTAAACTAAAATGAGGACGAGTGTTTAAAAAAATAAAGTTTAAAACTAAAACCCGACTACGAAAAAATCACGCTTTAAAAAGTAACAAACAAGAAAATATCAAGGATAGCCGTGGTCGTATGCCACTTTTACGTAGAACGTATTGTTTTGTTAGAGTAAGTGGCATACGACCACGGCTATCCTTGATATTTTCTTGTTTGTTACTTTTTAAAGCGTGATTTTTTCGTAGTCGGGTTTTAGTTTTAAACTTTATTTTTTATTTATATTATTTTGGGGCAAGATAAACCTAATGATTTATACATATTTGCAATGTGCTTATTAAGCCCTTTCATTTGATACCAAACACGGCATATTTATCTCCAATTTATTTTTTCACACAGTACCTTAAGAGCGCTAGAGGGCGCCACACAAGATTGAGTGACACGTCATATAGCCTATAACCATCGGACGGTCAAGCCGCTTATAACGAAACCTCATTTATCCAGTTCTAATAAGTAGTTGAGGAGCTATGAGGGAACAAATGAACATACATACATACATACATACATACATACATACATACATAGCCTGTCAAAATCATAACCCTCCTTTTGGCTTCGCCGTAGTCGGGTAATAAAAATGAATTTATGGTCAGTCTCTGCATTGTGAAATTCGGCAACTGATCATGAATTTGAAGCTTGTCTTGAAATTTTTGTCACATAGGTATGCATACCGACTTTATACTATTTTAATTTTACGAGAATAATAGAAATAAATAATAGTACGTAATATTTATTTTTAAACTTCAAACTAAAAAGTACAAGTGTTCTCAATATGCGATTGAGAACACTTGTACTTTTTCTACAGTATTTATTATAATATAACCTGATCAGTCTCGCCATACGGCATTCTCAAAGGTAAACTAACTTTTAAGCTCTCGTGTTCCATGATATACAGTTCCATGGTTTTACATTTACTCACAAAAGTACAAGTGTTCTCGATATGTGTAACAATGAATTCCACCAAGTGCCATCAATCAGCAGTATAAATAGTATCTAAACTTTTACATTTTACTTCTCAGCTGAATTGCAATTAGTCAGGTTATGTAGTTACTTCTCCTCCTTACCTACTTATAAAAGCTATCGGTAAAAATAAAAAAAGCATGACAACAGCAGAGACCCTCGCATACATTGCGTAAACTGTTCTATTACAGTTTGATTACGAGCACGTAACCAGCAATGTTTTGTGCGACAAAAAAGCTCAGCGTACGACCGTCACCGGACTTAATTTACATACAGCGAACATAAATTCTCGTTTGTAAGAACACTCTGGCACTTTTATTGTGCAGTCTTCGTTGGGAGCAAAAAACTGACAGTTTTTTTAACGAGATAGACCACCGCTATATGACGACCTTTGATCACGTATATACAAATATTAATTCTTCGCATGTTGAAGCAGTGAACTAATCGTTTTTTATTGGTCACGGCGCTTGTACGGTCGTGAGCTTTTTATGTGGGAGGTATTGATTCTATAGGCAATTTGACGAGTATGGATATGCCTGGAACGAGTAAGTACCAACGTACCATTAAGTACCTGATTTAATAACCGTTTTTAAAATGTTGCCAGATAAAGAGTGTGGGATTCTGATTTTAATTCCTGATTTGAACAAATGAAATACAGTATAGGTACAGATTTAACTAAACTTAAAGTGTGGGGCAATTTAAAAACATGATAAGAAAATGCGGATTTGACTTTTTATCATTTATTCGAACAAATTGTTTGTCAACCGAAAACAAATATGTATTAAAACATCAAATACATTGTGATAAGATATGAGTCCATTACAAAATGTAAGTACGTTGTTTCTCAGATTTCGATAAGAAGCACTTTAGCTATCAAACCCTTTTCTTTGGGTTTTATTTCGGACTCGTAAACCGCTAAACGTTTCGTGCATAATGGAACCAAATATCACATGTGAATTCTCTGGCGATTGTTCAAATATTTCGAGTAAATAATTTATCTGGGTACAGTTTACCATTCACATATACCTACGGACGATCATCGATATATTTTGCTATACCTGCCATATTTGGCGACTGATCTACTTTTGATGACAAAATAAAAACTTAAATCATCTTCATCTTCTTTCTAGGGTTAATCTCACCAGCATCCTCGGAGCTCGGGGTCCGCTTTTTCCAGTCTTACTGCGGGTTTGGCTGAACTTCGATATTTACCGTAAAGTAACTGCCACCTGACATCCATAGCCCATTGGCTACATGCTAACAAAATTTCGCATTTATTTTTGACTAGCTTTTGCCCGCGGCTCCGCGTGGATGTCGGTTATAGTGACAAAACATAGCCTACGTCCTTTCTCAAGGTCTAATCTACCCTTATACCAAATTTCATAAAAATCGGTTCAGTGGTTTTTATGAAATTTGGTATAAATCTCGTTACAATAATTTTCATGATCCATATTAATATTATTAGTTTGGATCATGAAAATTATTATGACGAGATTGTGATTGCAGTAGGTATTAATATACCATACCTACCGTGGACTTTAAAACTGTGTGAATATTCAATGAACCATTCATTGGTTAATTTTGTACAACAGTCTCAGTATTTAGTGGCAGTAAATATTGTTGGGTGTAAACGTAAAACACTCCAGAATGACCTTAATAGCTTTGACTACCGTTATTTTGGTTTTTATATTTACGCGTTTTAGCGTGTTATAGTTGCAGGAAGTTATGACATACGCCATGCGTAAAAAATGATAAATTACGACGCCTTGACAAACTATTAAAATAAGACCTAAATTATGTCTTCATAGTTAAGTTATGCTTCAGATGTCCCGTTAAAAGAGGAAAGTTTTTTTATTTCTCAAACAGATACTTGATATTTTCAACCTAAAAATTCCCCTCGAAAATTTTAAATACTAGCTTTTGCCCGCGGCTCCGCCCGCGTGGTTAACGGTTATCGTGACCAAACATAGCCCATGTTCTTTCTCATCGTCTAATCTACCCCTATACCAAATTTCATCAAAATCGGTTTTGTGGTTTAGGCGTGAAAGCGTAACATACAGACAGACAGATAGACAGAGTTACTTTCGTATTTATAATATTAGTATGGATTTGCTGGATTTGAAGTTTCATCAATCGTAGGAAAACCAGCTGAATAAAATTTAATAGCGGTTAGTAATGAGAGGTTTTGTAGCAGGCAATCGCACTGAGAAACGCATTCTTCGTCTCCTGTCCAATCGTCGGCACTTCTACTTTCAAATTCCCTATTCCCCTTGTGCTGCTACTGGGATTACGTTCTTGAAGGTGCTCTAGGTTCTTCAGCTTACACGTATCCATATGGGCAAGCAGCACACTTTAGCAGGTGTGCCTTGAACCATGGAGAAACACGCTGCTTTTGCATAAACTTTTAACATTTTTGTCAATACCATGTTCTGGTCTGACAAGGGGCTTGTGTTTGATAAGTTCAGGGCCTTACTGCCACTTCTTAAAGCAATAATGTTTCAATTTTACATTACTTTCATAGTGTGATTCGGTCCATCCGTATTCTTCGGGATACTCACGATATTAGTATATATTATATCAGTGTTATTTGATTTTTTTTAAACATTAAGTATGTAATATATAGAAATAAACAAAAAAAAATAAGTATGCTAACTATACAATCGAAAGGTATATGGGAACGATTCACTTTATCCGAGGTAACAATTTGAGTATTATATTGTTAAGATGGGTCCAACAGTATGTTTTACTGTAGTGGATACATGTAATTGTTTAATTTGTTAGAATTTATACTTGTCTTAAACGATACAGTATAGGTACAAATACCGATGGACGACAACTGTTCGAGTCCGAATCATACTATGAAAGTATAAGAACTGAAATAATATTACTTTTAAGATGGTAGTGGTAGATCGTTGTCGCAAATAAAAGATTGACTCACGAAAGAAGGTACAGTCAGCGCCAGAACGAACTTGAATTTAAAGTGATCAAAAGTTCTTCTCTCTCAAAGTGATCATAAAAGTTGAAACTAAGGTATTATGAGTAAATCAAAGTGTTTTATTGATTTAGTGTTAGAACTAAAGATGTATACCCGTACAGTTAGCATCAGATCGTTTTTGATGAACAAAATGCTCAAAATGATCTTAATTCCTTGGTTTTCTTCCCTTCCTGTTGACAGATTGTTTTGATATTTAGTAGGTACACACCTTGAATTCGGATAATAATACAGTTTAATAAAAAAAAAAAACAGCATTAAGTATACTAAGTATACACCTTATAGACGCATAAGATGGGAAATTTGAATCACATCGGGCGTGTCTCGGTATAGTCGAATTGATCAAGGCATTCCCCCTGTAAGGGAAAGACTTTTTTTTTTTTTGTTATCGTGCGAAAAATCCCCTCGGATACCACCCCCACGGAGCCGGTGAAGGCGGTTATGTCGGACTCGAACCGACTAAAACGCACGCCGTCTTGGGTCCTTGGTTGCTGGAGGTGAGATTGCCAAAAGCATATCTTTCGCACCCCGGCAGACCCAGGACCATCTCCTTCGAGATGGCCCCCTTCGGGTTGGGGGGACCACTGTGTCCCCATCTTGCCCCGATTACGGGGAGGCGCATTTTGCGCCGCCGCCGCGGCCTGCATCTGCTAGGGTGACAGGCGGCCCCACCGGTCACCCCCAGGCCAGCGCTCATGGAGGACGGAGGTCGTTCTGCGACCTCCGACGTCCGGTTCGCCTTCGCTCTGCGCGGGCTTCTCGGGCCCGGGTAAGGGAAAGACTGCGAGTTCAAGTCCCGCCCGAGAAGATTCTTTTCCCCTATGTATTCGATTAATACAGTTTAAATGAATAGAACAGCTTGATTTGCTCTTAATGCCTTAGTTTTAAGATAATTAAGAGATTTTATAATCAAGATGTTTCTGACACTGACGGTACTAAATATCAGAACAATATATCCACAGGAAGGGGGGAATTCAAGGCATTATGATCATTCACACTTCCATACTAATATTATAAATGCGAAAGTAACTCTGTTTGTTTGTATGTTACGCTTTTACGCCTAAACCATTGAACCGATTTTGATGAAATTTGGTATAAGGGTAGATTAGACCATGAGAAAGGTATAGGCTATGTTTGGTCGCGATAATCGACATCCACGCGGGCGGAGCCGCGGGCAAAAGCTAGTTTTAAATACTTTGTTCGTCAAGATCGATAAGTTGCCGACTATACGGTCTTCATTTATGCAATTTATTTGAAGCTTTCCGTCGATAAATAAAGACTGAAGCTAAAAGACGTTGTCTCGAAGTCACATCTATTGTGGCGTGATTGTTGTTGTGATCTCGGCCAGTGTTATGTACAAATAAATACTGTACAATTTGTTATTTTGTCTTCTCGATCTCGAAACTTGTGCCTTTATTATGTGTCGCAGGAAAGATTAAAGTGCAGGCTTTTATTTACGACTAGTTTTTGCCCGCGGTTCCGCTCGGGTGGATGTCGGTTATTGCAACCGAACATAGCCTATGTCCTTTATGGGCTGGCCACGTGTGTCGAAGAACCGATGGCCGTTGGAGCAGACGAGTCCTAGAGTGGAGACCACGAGAAGGCAAACGGAAGGTAGGACCCCTAGTCAGATGGACTGACGACCTGAAAAAGGTGGCTGAAAGCGGAGGATCGGGTGAAAAGGCGCACATTGGGAGAGGCCTATGTCCAGCAGTGGAATGCGGTGGGCTAATTGATTGATTGATTGATAACGCGATAAAAAAAAACAAGTTTTCCAAAGTCGGAAAAAGTAAGTTTTTCAAAGATTTTATCGCTTAAAGTCCCGATATATTAAAAAAAAACTATTTTGACGACTTGTCAAACAAATATCAGTTATATATTTAGCAAAGCAACATACAAGCTTTCCCCAAAATACAAGCTTTACTTAGTTTCAGAACCCAGTAGGACCTCCTTTTGTGAGCTTAGTAGAACATCTTATGTGAATATCGAAATATGCCTGTTTATGCGTTAAGAAATAATTGTGAACTTACCTAATTTATCGTGTCGAGTCAATAAACAATTTTTATTAGTTATTATTATTATTATAGCAACAGAATTTCAATATTATTTGCAAGTAAATGCGGTACATTTTCTTTGTCGCAAGGTAAACTCGGGAACTTCACTTCAATTGATCGTGTGAACTATGGCGATAATGTTTAGTGGCGACGAATTCAGATTGTCGTGAAACTTAGCGAAACATGTCGCCTGTCAGTACATCGTGTAGGTGTTTATTGTATTAAGATACCCACTTATCTTAAATTTTATTAGGTACTAGCTGTGCCCGCGACTTCGTCCGCGTGAATGTACTTAATAAAAAAATCAGTTTTTTTTTTGTTTTTGGCATTTTTTTTTTAGCCTAAGTTACTCCTTATTACATAAGCTATCTGCCAGTGAAAGTCCCGTCCAAATCGGTCCAGCCGTTCCAGAGATTAGCCAAAACAAACAGACAGACAGACAGACAGACAGACAGACAAAAAATTTAAAAATATATATTTTGGTATGTGTACCGTATATACATTCATATGCATGTAGTAGAAAGCGGTTATTTTAATATTACAAACAGACACTCCAATTTTATTTATTTGTATGTAGTATGTATAGATGTATAGATGAACCAAACTCGTATTTATCCAATTTATTTTGAACCTAATTTTGTTCGTATTCCTGCTACTTCTGGGAAAAAAATAGCCTAAGTATTTCCAAGCGGTGTCGTACAAGGCGACTAAGTGATAGGACTGTTTAACATTAGAGACTCAGCCTCAAATGCATGGCTCGAGTTAACAATAGTGTCCGGAATACGGCAATATGCTCACCCCCTATTACGTGGGACCTAATAAAATGACTGGTGAAATGTGGGTGCTAAGTCACCTCTGCCTAACCCTCCTGGGATAAAGGCGTGATTTTATGTATGTATGTATTATTCCAGATTATAAAGTAACCATGTACCAAAATTTCATCGAGATACGTGCAGACGTTTATTTTCAACAAGACAACATTTTGTTGAAATGTGTCCTTTTATTATTTAAATTGAATTCGACTACGGAATTAGACGTCAATATAATTATGCATTTTCTGAAAAATAAATCCTATATTGATATTCATTTTTATACAGTAATGAATACTTTATTTCATTCTAGTCAACTGGATTCTATAGAAATTTTCTGTTTAAAAATGGAAATGCGCCCTTTTAGAATTACGACATAAATACGTTATTTCATATAAGTAAAACTTTGCGGATAAGTATAAGAAAAAAAAAAGTATAATAAAGTCAAAAGCATTCCAGAGTACAAGACAGTTTCTAACGGTTATTCAAAAATAAAACAGCACGTCACCTTTGCCCACATTATTATTAAAATATCTTACTAGTGGGCAAAGCTACAAGTATATTAAGTTAAATTATAATTTATAAAAATGTCGTAGCCGTAGGCGGAAAGTCAAATACAAAGCCGGTTTGTTCCATAATAAGCAATAAAAAAAAAACAACTTGCATTCGTGTTGCCGGTTAAAAAAAGCGTTTACATAAGAGGTCCATCACTCATGTGATAATAGTGTATTCATGTAAATTGTACTCATTATGTGTCTCTTTATATTGCGTTCTATGCATACAGAAGCACCGACCAAATAATTAATTAACTAAAAGTGAGCGAATGTATAATAATGTAATATATGTATATTGTATATAGCACCTACATAATATATTAATCTGAGTGTTTTCGAAATCGTGTGTTCCGAATTTTGATAAACACAATACGTATATGAATTTAAATTTATTTCGCGTGTTCAAGTCCTGCCTTTTCACATTTTCCAAACTTAATCGATTTGAATACTTAGCCTACTAATTGCTTTAAAATTTAATAAAAAGAAAATAAATTTATTATTCTTGCTTTAAGTGAATTGATGTTGTTATACCTCGATCCAAACTGAATGCGGCTCAGAAATTCGTACGAGTGCGGTCAACCAATTGGTCTAATTTTTTTAAAGTAATGCCTCTTGTAAACAAATATCCGATATGATGTAGACGAATAACCCTGCCTTGGTACACCTCTTCCTGTTGACTAATCGTTCTGATATTTCTCATAGTCTTCAGGGACTTATCGCGATGAGATTTTTAGAACACTTACTTCAGTCAAGTCCACGGGTGCAGCAACGCACCCGAAACGTCGACAAAAGTAAGTGTTCCAAAAATCTTATTACGATAAGTCTGTAAATGGTATAAATAAAGAGTTTACACCGAGATAGTTTAAAAATAACGTTCTGATATTATATTTTAAACACTCCTTTCGTACAATAATACAATTTAAATCAACGCAATAAATAATACAATTGAAAAAGTTTGGTATTACCATCATTAGTAGGCATTAAGATCATTTTGAACACTGCTAGTCAAGATGGATCTAATGCTGACTGTACGATAATCGTTTGTGTGGGGTTCGGGAATAAGCAGTGTAATAAAATCTTTGCTCCTATCTATTACTGAGAGATACCTTGAAAATAACATTATGACTGTTAGGAAAGATAATAATCTACTGTTGGGACGGATGTAGTAAAATAATCACATTTTGAGATACGACTATGTTGGTGGTCATGTGCGATATTTCTCTATCGTTATTTGGATGGATACCATGGATTTATGTATAGGTTTAATGAGCCTAAAGTAGTCACAATGATTTAAAGTAGGCATGCTTAGTCGTAAAGCCATTACTTTCATACAAAATTCAGTTCCATTTAGTTTACGATCAGGATAACGATTCGTTTTAAAACCTTAAATAGGTTTTTAAGTGTTCATAGTCAATTAAAGGGAAAGTTCTTTGGAAAAAAGATTTCACGTAAATTTAGTTTATCTTATCCGGAACAAGGTTCTAATGATGCACTTTAAGTATGAACACATACATGACTTTATGAATACAACCATAAAAGCTCTAATGATATTATGGTGTCATTATACTAACAAGACATTTGGAGTAATAACCCCATGAATGGGGGCCTACCTTACAAGAACAACTTTAATTGGCGGTTTTAGTGATAAAAGCCGCTTGCATTGTTACGTATTACGACATACGGCAGACTACACTTGTGAACACATAAAGCAAACAGAAAACCTGATTCTTTATATAGCTGTTATTAATTTATTTATGACCCTTAATAAAATGACTCACTAATTCGAGGATAAATACATTTGTAGATTAAAACTTCTTTCAATTTTATTGACACGGTTCGAAAATAAAGGATTTGAATTATAATCATATCGATCGTTGGCAATATGAATACCGGTATTGAATAAAAAGGTCGGTGCAGATCATAAATTCCGTGTATTAGAATCACGAAACGTACAATCTTCATGAGTTCGTCGCGATGATTTTATTCGGTTTATCCTCTTTGGTAAAACAACCCTTATGTCAGTTGGAACATAATTTTGAATAATGAAGCTTGCTTGTTCTTAATACATCACTCTGTTGGACAATAACATGGGACTTGTACAATGTCGATAAAATTAAATTACATGCAGAGCGCATATTGGTCGGCGCAAATAAATATTTTGAACTGACGTTTGGTTTTTTCTTTTTGTTACTAAAGACAAAGGCGATATCCGCCCACGGTTCGGACGAAGGGCACCAAAAATTATTATGAGCCATGTTCACTTTCGAAGGCATTCCACGACTAATGATTTCGAGAGATATCCTCCCCTTGAATGTAAAATGATCACGCCCCTCGAATGAATTGAAACACTGGCAGTTGATTTTTTATTTATATTAATTGTTGTTTTTCGACGACTGGTGGTCGAACGAGGCAAAAAATCTTGTTCTATTTTTGAAATTGCTTTATAGGATGAAGTTTAGATGAGTTATGGCCTTGGTCCTGAGATCGTGCTTCCCATGGTAAGGATTTAATTGGTTGGAACAAAAATTGCCTATATTTCATGCATAATATTATGTAGATAAATACATTCCAGAAATCTAAAATAATATAACTAATTGACAGACTCAAATGAACAGAAAAACACCTTTCTTTAGTAAAAAAAAAAAATATTTTATTTATTCTAATTTTAAAATAATGGTAACATTCTAATATCACGTATCATACCATTTTTAAATATTATGTATGTAAATACACTTATAAATTGTATTGTATTATGAAGGTATGTTTCCATTCATCAACTCGCGGCCATCAAACTCGCGGACGTCCGCAAGTTGGCATACTATGACTGCTATGAGTAAATTGAATACCTATTTTATTGTGTTATAGGTACGTTCTAAAAAATATCTCGATAAGTTTTCAATGTTCGACCTTTCGATATATAAATCATATATTATTCTAAATCGGCGTGTTTTGACATTCCGTGGACTAACGTCTAAATCGTCGCTAAAGTTGTCAAACACCCACACCGGGCGGCGGCGCATGAATGTATCATGGCGGACACTGTCTGCCTCTAAGTATTATTTATTGCCATTATATTTTAGTGTTACTTTAACGAAGTAACAGAATTGGGATTGATATAACAAATTAATTTTGGGTTTCGTAATATTTTAGAATATAATGGAGTTTTTGCTTTAGGATTTAAGAGTAGATAATTATATTGGGCAAGCTTGTAGTTTCGTATAAACCATAGGTAATATTTTAATTGTGATAATGAAAATGTTGGTACACTAATAAATTATAGCCATAAAATGCTCTAACTAATTGTTTTACGTAATATAAATAGTAAAACTTGATCAAGGTGATCAACTTGATTAAACTTTGATTATTTTTAAGTACTTAGTCAGAGCAGGATTGTGTTAGCTATAAGACGCACGTTCATAGAGCCATCGGCTGCCTTATGCGCTTGTATGCGTGCGGCGACCGCACTGCGTGCCTCTTTTCGGAACTCCACCATGGTACCCATCCCACACCCAACGAGGCCATTTTGGAACCATGGATGGCCCAGTGTGGGCTGAGGCTGGAGTATCTTATTGAATAACCTTACGCCCCGGTAACTGTGGCCCGAAACGGCGTAGTGTGTGTTTTTTGTCGGTTCGAGTCCGCTATGGTGTTGACTATGGGGATTTCTGCACGAAAAAAGCCACTGCGAATGTTAGATTACGCCGCGTAACACTGTTCAATACGCATAATAAGCGGTACAGTCAGTATTAGAAAGATGTTGACGAACAGAGTGCTCAAAATGATCTTAATTTATTTTTTTACGCCCTTCAAGTTGACCGATTGTTCTGATATTTGATACACACCTTTATTTCAGACAATAACACCATCAGATAATAAAACAATTTGATTTGCTCTTAATACGAGGGTTTTGAGATCATTTGGAAACTTCGTCTTCAAAATATTTTGTGATGCTGACTGTACTTACGTTGTTATAATTTTATTTTTTTATAATCTTCCATCCCATGACAAGAAGGTCAAAGTAGCCTTAAAAGTACTGATTAACTCTCCAATTACGATAGAACATCAAATAAAAACAGTGATATAATCTTTTCCATAACATATGGAAATCCTGATGAAGATAATATCTACTTGTTTATTATCTAGGCAATAGAATTTTTCTACGTATGTTTAAAAAAAGAATGAAGTGCGGTGTTTTTGATGTGACATGCGGAAATATAACTACCATTGTCCTCCATACATAACCGCAGGAGCATGACGCCCCGCCTTCTTGGGTGCAGGTCCGTAACAACAAGAAATAAAAGGCACTTAATTAAAAATTATTATTACCAACATACCTTATAGCCTTCTTGGAGGGGATATACCTACTCGTACAGACAGTGTCAGAAAGATATTGACGTACAAAGTACTCAAAATGATCTTAATTTAGTCTTTTTACCCCCAGTTATCTGATTGTTCTGAAATTTTGTACATTGTTCTGATATTTTGTACATACCTTCAGTTTGGACAATAATACGATTTAAATCAATATAACAGTTCGGTTGCCTCTTTTTTTTTGGAGTGCAACAATACATACAAATACATTTGGACTGAGGTCAGCCTCTGTAGCGAGACAGTAGTCAATGCAACCGCAACGCAAGAGGTTCGATCAAATCTAATTAGCCTATCGAAATCCACTGCTGGACATATGGCTCTTTCAAAGTTGGAAGTATGTTGTTGCGATGCATGGAATATTTGAAAACTATTTTAGGAGACAGTGGACAGTGATACTGTCTATAAAGTCGGCAAAAGGCAAACTTCTATAGATACCTACTTACCTCTTTTTTCTAACGTTTCCCCTTATCAAAAGGGATGGGTCCGACCGGACCAGGATAGGGCTTTGATACAGATTAAAATATAATCAATCAATAATGCGGGTATTGCCTGGTAATTGACATGGGTATGACAATATAGACGTAATCCCTAGCGATGCTTCTCTAAGCCATTTGAAATAAAAGTTCGATTGCGTAACACAATGTATTATTCATTTTGAAAATGTACGCAAATAGGCTATTTGTATTGTTCTCTTTGAGAATGTATACAAATAGACTTTTTTGAAAATGTACATTGGAACTCAAATAGGTATATGAGGTATTTTGAACATACCAAAATTTATCGGTCATGGACGGGGTCAAAATTAACGTATAAGTTGTAAAGCTTTTGCAATTTTGTAAATCACATAGTTTGGGCGTTTTGGAATTTCAATATGTGCATATTATTATTATGTTCTTAATTAAAAACAGGTTTCCTAGCAAAAACTGGTTGTATAATAGATATGAATTTGATTGCATCGCTTGGTTCACATCAGACTTTAAAGTTTATTTTAGAACTGTGAGTGAGAAAGTTCTGATCTAAAATACTGTTACATACTAGCTCAGCTAGTAACTAGTAAAGTGTTTTATCCTCCTGAGACCCAGGTTTTTTTTGTGAGAAATTCAACTAAAAACTGCAATTACTAAATAAGGTACAAAATGACTTACGAAAATAAATACACTTCTGTACTCACTAATACTTTATTTTTAATATTAGATAGGTACCTTATATCTTGGGTTTGAATATGGACAATGAAAAAATTACTAATGAATTGAAATCCACGTTCTACTCCTGGGGCTTGAACGTGGACAACATTTAGGGGTTGAACATGGCCGGGTAGAGACTTTGGGGGCTAAACGTAGACTAAACCAATTTTTCCGTCGGAACACCTAGATTTTATCAATGTCATAAAATATATGACAGGAGTTCTCTATTGGTATGAACGGTATTTTGTGTCATTAGTCATTAACATTATACGTATATGACATTGGACATTTAATATTATTTTATGTTAATATTATCATTGCTACTAAAATGTAAAGGAAATGGTAAGCCATGTAAAGAAAATAATAATGGTAAATTAAGCCGGTATGGTGGGACGTATTCATTCCATGCTCTGTAAAAAACATTTTTACTTACTAAACTATATCTGAGTGAATTCACAATGGTGGCCCATTGCGCAATTCTGGCTCATTTGACTGAATGTTAAAGATTTTTGCTATAGATTTTATTTGTTTTGGGACTTATTTAGGTATAGCTTGAATTTAAATCTGTCACTTATTTGAAACGATACAGTGGGCATGTGGGTATCATACACATTATTATATTTACAATCCATACTGATATTAAAAATGCGAAAGTAACTTTGTCTGTCTATCTGTATGTTACGCTTTCACGCCTTGTTAGTCACACTCCTGTGACAAACTGGTGTGACTTCGAGTCTGTGGCGAAACCACTGAACCGATTTTGATGAAATTTGGTATAAGGGTGAATTAGACCTTGAGAAAGGTCATAGGCTATGTTTGGTCGCGATAAATAACATCCACGTGGGCGGAGCCACAGGCAAAAGCTAGTAATCCATACTCCATACTAATATTATAAATGCGAAAGTAACTCTGTCTGTCTGTCTGTCTGTCTTTCTGTCTGTCTGTCTGTATGTTACGCTTTCACGCCTAAACCACTGAACCGATTTTGATGAAATTTGGTATAAGGGTAGATTAGACCTTGAGAAAGGATATACGCTATGTTTGGTCGCGATAACCGACATCCACGCGGGCGCAGCCGCGGGCAAAAGCTAGTATAATAATAAAGCTTAATTTTTAAAAAGCTTATTTTTTAAGTCGGCCTTACGATCGAGAGGTCTCGGTTTCGAATCTTGGCCATTACACTACCCATGTTAACCCACTCCTAACACAAGCAATTTAGCTTAGTTAGTTTGGATAATTAGTAGCGATGCTAAAATGCCAGTTAGGCTGAAGGGGCAGGTCTACGATCATTAGACCTGTCCTCTTACACGGCTGTGAGGCGTGGCCGCTGTTGGAGCGACACAAGCAGATGCTGCGTGTCACCGAGATGAAAATGCTGCGGTGGATGTGTGGAGTCACGCGTAAAAATAGCGTGAGGAACTCTCGCATCCGCGGCAGCCTTCATGTCCGTGACATCGCAGATAAAATGCAAGAGAGCCGCCTCCGCTGGTGCGGCCACGTCTTGCGGAAACCGCCAAGCTACGTTGGTAACAAATGCCTGGCAATGGCGCCCACACCGGGCCCAGGTAGAAGGGGTAGGCCCAAGAAGTGCTGGCTTGGCGTCGTGGAGGGTGACATGCGTGAAAACGGTCTCACTACCTTGGACGCCCAAGATCGTGCGAAGTGGAGGAGGAAGAGCCGGAAGGCGGACCCTGAGCTCCGAGGGCACCGTGGCCTCGGATGCAATCAGGACTAACGTCTCTATGTGGATGATGAGTTTGGATAGTTAGTAATATCGGTTACCAATATCCTTTAAAAATAAATTACGTTTCTTTACAATAACAAAAAAAAAAAAATTGATGTAGGTAATGTATTAAGATTTAGACACTAAGTTTATATGCATACTCAATATCGTGGGAAATTAGTTTGAATAAGTGTAGGAAGGAAGCAATTGCGTTTTTTGTAATAATTAAAGTTCTAATTGAAGATTATTATAGAAAAAATAAATTATTGGTATTGAAAATGTTTAAATTATAACATAACGAGTATTTAATGGTATATTTTGGGGTAATTTAGTGACTATTGGAAATAAATATTGGCTCAGATATAAAGATACTTATATGTTGTGTTACGGCAATCTGTATAATGCAGGCATTCTATACAATGCCCTAGCAATGCATGCTATTATACATATATTATACCTGCAGTTGTCATGTAATGTGTGAAATAAATAGATCTTAGTCTTATATTTGTGAATGTTTCTGCGGTAATTATTTTTCTCGATGTGATGTGAGGTGTACACTGCGCCTTGATCTGGATAGATATAGGTTAGAAGGTTAAGGCGGAAGCGAAGCACCCGTAGTTGCTTTTTTAACCACCATTTATGTTTTTTGATAACATTTCTGACATTGTCGGTTACGCTTACGCAATCGGTATGCATTGTATAGAATACTGGATTATACACATTGTCGGTAACATATACATATACCATAGCACTAAAAGTGCTTATAGAATACCGCATGTGTGGTCTGACGGCAGGAATACCTACATAGATGTTAGATAACTTCCACGCAAAAAACAACATCGCGCTATGCATTGAATACTAAACAATGGTCCAAAAAGCCTCGATGATTGTAATTATTTTGATTGGGACTCACACTTGATACAATTAATCAAACGTTTTCGCTCTGTCTGCTTTTATTAATCGCTCGTAATTGCAATCGATGTAATGTAAATGTGTTAAAGTGATAAATGTACGCCGAATCAAATTTGATTATCCGTGAGTGCTTTATGTGGCATAAAGTGCAATAACCAAAAACATTTTGAGTATTCAGTATTCAGTCAGCCGTATCGTTAATAATGTTGTTGTGGAGACAGGATTTATTAACATTTGACCGTCCAGTTAATATTTCTAAACCTTCGGTAACAGGCAGAATCGGTGGTCAAGTATCGAACACAAAAGAGTTATAATATTCATCAAAATCTTAGCCCCTTATGGTAAGGCGTTCAATCAGTCAACTTATTCATGCTGTCAAAAGTCCTTTATGTTATTTTGTGTATTTATAATTTTGGTAAAGGTTATGCATTTAGTAGGTACGTACATACAACGTAACTTTCTGATACGTGTTTCTTTAAATTTTACAACACGACTTCTAAAATGTTATGCAAACTTTTAAGAATAAAACACTGATAAAGAGCATAAAATTCTCTGTTTCCTAATATTTCTGCCTTCAGTTGGAACTCCTAGGTTATTTCTTATCCTTTGGTTGCTTTCCACGTCATCACCAGATGAAAACGAGGTGGTCTTTGTATTCTACTTTAAGTAACCACATGAAACGCAGTTGTTTTTTGCTCTTGAGATGCTAGCTAAGCATATAATAATTATGATTTTGGTATAGTGGGTAAAAATGGTTCAAAAACCCGTTTCCAAACAAAAGTAAAGTTCAACAACAGCATGGAAAGGAATTTAACCAAACTAATTGTCCCATTGAGTATCGTAAATAGTACTCGCTATGTAAAACAACGAAGCAAGATTCAACGGCTCAGACGCAGAATGTCCACTTCTCAAAATGTCCACTGGTCGCAAAAGGTCTCTTTCGCAGAATGTCCTTTTCGCAAAAAGTCCTTTTCGCAGAATGTCTCTTTCGCAGAATGTCCACTCAATTGAGTAATAACTAAGATAAGAAAAATCGGCGTTAATATAACTTGTCCCTAACATTAAAGTCAACGTATATTAAAAGACCTGTTACGACAATTATGACAACATTAAGTTCATAATCATCTAGTAATAAAGCGTGAATTTTATACGATTTTGTGATCAAGTGAGATACAAGTTAAAAGGTCCTCGTGCTTAATTGACATCTCATCGGTTTTAAGATTACATTATCTTGTTCGCGGCTAGCATATAGATAAAACATGTTATTTTGTTTTTAATTAATGTCCTTTTTATTTTATTCTTCCTTAAATAGTTTCTTTGCTTACATAACGTGTTTGGCTTTTGCCACAGAATATCAGTAGACATCTTCCTTCTTTGAAATATTCCATATTGGGCACCCGTTTTAATGGCACCTGAGTGAATGGCACCTAAGGTATTCCACATTGAGCACCTACCGTAGGCGGAACAATTTGCTTACTAGTTGTAGAAGTTGAGTAAGAGTATGTGATGAATTCGGTTTCGATTTGATTGATAAAATTGGAGAGTGACTTGCGACGTATTTCTCTAGAAGTCGTGTGTTTTGACTAGGCTGTCAAGAGATGTTTCTGGCTAATCACGCTTGCCAGTAATATAACGCCAAGAAAGAATTATTCCATATTCTGAATTTTGGGCTAGTGTACCTCCTATATCTGATAGACCAGCCTCTCTATACAAATGGAAATTCGCTGGCCAGCGATCGTGGAATAGAATGCTTAATGAATAGGTTTTACGTCTAGGAAAGTCATCAACGAATGTCATAAACGTCAAATGCCATTCATTCCTTTTGGCATTTCAGTAAGGTGTATTCTTGTTTGTTACCCAAGACGGAACGGAGACGGTATATACGTTTGGGGTGAGAGGATGTTTGTGTGTTTGTTTGTGCAAATCCATGCTGCCATTTTCTCCGAAACTACAAATCTAATTTTGATCCAGTTATCAGTCTTGGGTTCGGCTTTAGTTGGAGCATGTTCTTAGATAGGTGTTACAATGACAACTCAACAGGAGGCACTACAGCAAGCATGTTTAATGCAAATCAATGTTGCCAATTTCCTCCAAAAATACTAGTCCGATTTTGATGCAATTTTCAATTATTGGTTTGGGTTTGATTGGTGTATGTTCTTAGATAGGTGTTACGGTGACAACCCACTAGGGGGCGCTGCAGTAAACATTTTTTGAATTATTTTTTATACGTCGTGGGTTTCTTCAACATTTTTAATTTTATTACTTTTTAACTTAGTGGTAGAGACAAAACAATCAGTGTTAGTCCAACACCGCCGTTACTGACAAAACTAATCAGTTATAGAGTAGTCCCAAGGCCACATGAAGCAAAAACATTATCTCGCGACTATCAAAATTCATTAATCAAGATATCTGACCAGTGATACAAGAAAAAAAAAAAACTAACAGTAGAATCAGTCGTTCTGCGAAAGCGATAGCCAATCAAATAGAGTTATTAGTCAGTTGATTAATTTAAATCTTGTTCTATAAACATCTTATTTTGGTGATTATGCGTGTAACGGCACGTAACAACCGACAGCCTAGGCCAGTGCACGTTGGCATATGGGTAATTTGAATGAAAACGTCGGAAAAAAGTTTAATAATTATACCTATATGAGTAAGGGGAAATAATAACGACTCATTATTATCATTGACTGTGTGGAGTAAGGCCGGTGTCTAACCGGCCCCGGCCTTCAACTAATGAGCGCTAGGTTTTGACTTAGTGTGGACATGTCTTGAATATTTTTAAATAATCTTTATTCTATCTATATCGATAACTAGGATAATGAGGGAAATAGCCGTGACTGCTAGATATTATAGATATATCTGTATTGAAATAAAGATTTATTTGCAATTATTTTGTTATTAAGTAACAGCAACGTCTGGAAGTGATCCCGATATTTCACGATTTATTTATCGGTTATTATTAAAATTTGTGTAGTGTTAAATAAATATAATGTTACTAAATAACATAATTATATTTCAATAATTATTTCATTTCAATAATGTAATTTTTCTAGGGTCATTATCCCACTAACTGATTAATTTATTAACACAGAGCCTAAACCACTCAATCTTACAAACTTAAAATATCGGTAGTAAATTTTGTATGTAACATAATAAATTTGTTGTAAGCATTCCAAGTACAGGGGTAAAATTCTATCTCTATCTCTATCTAAAGCTAAATTTTGAGCTGCGCTTTTGTCGGTGGATATAATTATATTTATTAACAGTTTCAACAGTGTAAAATAGTGAATATTCTTTTAAGGAGTTTTTTTCCCAGGGTGTGGGTAAAGATAGAATTATTTTAAGAGTTCTATGAGGGCTACCAATTTTTATTATTATAATATTTTTATAACTCTATAGCTTGTTAAAAGTTGAAACAGAATTGTAGTGCTCCTGTTTTTCAGTTCACTGATTTCCATAACAAACTTAAACCTCTAATTGTAGCAAAGTCGATTCAAGTTACCAACCGATGCACAAACTCCTTTTCCGCTCGAAAGAACGTCAAAAAAACCGCCACGTCCACAAATTGTAAACGTATTTCTAACAATCCGACTAAACAACTAATAACGAATAAAATTCACTTCCCAAACACGTAGAAACTGCATTTTTTTTCGATAGTTATAATAAAACAACATATGAATGTCGTCATATGTCTTGTACCTTATTATAACCGGCGTCAGGTATAAACACTATTGTTGTACGCGTTTTTTTTCGGAAATACAAACAGTTTTAAAATTCGATCGCTACCTGCATTCGAGTGCAGATTTACGGAATAAACTTTGAAAAAAAAATTGAACCTCACCGCAAACATTGTTTTTGTTTCGATTTTATTATATTCCTTGTTTTTTGTGCCATTTTGAATATAAATTCTATCTGCCAGGGATAGTCAACTTTTAAGTTTATAAGACTAATATTAATTATCGAAATATCATTTATGTTTATATCACCGACGTATACATATTATGAGGTAATTGAGTAGAATCCAAAGTATAAACGAAGGCCTAAATAAATAAATAATAAGGTCAATAAAACCCCAATCTGTACTCTAATGATAGTGAACGATCTCTAAATTATTCATAGCTGCTATTATTCGTAAATTGTTTTTAATTACAACAGGTTTTTTAATCGGTCCAATGGAAAGAAATGGTTTGTAATCCCTGATCTCACGCCACAGGGAATTGGAAAAAGTAACAAAAGTTAAATGTTGCAGATCCTCGCCGTATGGCGCGCACCCATCAATAAGGATACGTTTTTTGAGTTTATTCCATTGCTGGTTTAGAACAGGTTTGTAGCATTGCTCTAATAGTATTACGCATTGGACGGAGTTTAATTTTTTTATATTGGCATAAATCTTATTAAGGGCGGGTGGTGATTCGACGTCATACGGCGTTGGCGGTACGAATTTATCTTTGTTTTATAACTTGAATTTATGCTTATTTTTTGCATTGTTAGGTTTGGTGTAATCGGTGATCATTTTTTATTTATTTTAATGAAAAGACAACAACTTTCGGCTTGTTTTTTAATGTCATGCGGTCTTCCTTTTTATTAGCATCGATTACCAGCTGCCTTTCAAGATGTCTATTCGCCAACATTCATTAAGTTGATGTTTATTATTTAACTGCTGATGTTATTGCCGGAACCACTTGAAATACTGCATTCGTGACAATGTTCACATTATTCGACTCGTATGATGACGCAAAATTAGTGTTTTCGTGACAGTATGAGATGGAATTCCACATTATAATTGTAGAGGTAGAAGTTAATGGAATAATTATAATTATATGAGAGGCAAAGGGGCCGGCGGCCACCCGCTGTCCGCGCCTTCTTCGCCGATTGTTATATTCAAAAAAGCAATTAAAAAACGAACTCTAAGAAATTGCTTCGAATTGTGAAAGAAATAACTTCGTTTTTTAATACTCCGTTCTGGTAAGCCATGCATTTTTGGTACAACATTTTTTTATGATTCGTAAAAGACATTTACGTTAAGTAGTTCCAATGTAAACGTGAGAAATTGAAATTGTATAGAAAGGTACTTTCGATGCGATTTGTAACGCAAAAAAATCTATTAGGTGCCCTGCCAAAAATGCGGACAATACGATGCGATATAATATTGATGGAGTTTCTAGCTACATGGATCATTTTGTACGTAGTCGAGTTTTTATTGTAATGACTGTGAAGTTAGATTGATGAAAAGTTTGTTATACTTACCAGGTGAATGCTTTTACGGTTACGGGATTTTTGAACAAATATCTATCACACAATAAGACAATATCTACCAAGATTTATTAGAGAAAAATGGGTTAGAAATGCCAACTTATCTTGTAGTTCGAAATAAATCGGGAAAAATCAAGCGTTCATGTGGGATTTTGTGAGTTCAAGTCCCACTTGAGCAATTCATTTTTCCCGATGTATATAAAATTTTGAAATTTGGCGTAATAAATGCTATAAAAAATTCATTCAAATTATTTTGGAACATCCCACTTATCTATCTGCGTGGTGACTGAGAAAAAATACATCATCTAATCCGAGGGGCAGTGGTGAAGGGAAGCTGCTGGTAAAAATATCACCTCTCTTATAGTATTTTGTATGGGTATTCCATACAAAATACTATAAGAGAGGTGATTTTTTATAGCATTTATTACGCCAAATTTCAAAAGTATTTTGTATGGGTATTCCATACAAAATACTATAAGAGAGGTGATATTTTTACCAGCAGCTTCCCTTCACCACTGCCCCTCGGATTAGATGATGTATTTTTTTTCAGTCACCACGCAGATAGATAAGTGGGATGTTCCAAAATAATTTGAATGAATTTTTTATAGCATTTATTACGCCAAATTTCAAAATTTGGTTCTCTTTGTGGAGCAAGTCGGCAGGAATCGGTTTTTAGGGATCCCTCGTTACTCCCGAGGGGTGATCGTAGACTCGACATAGAGGTAATAGAAGCGAGACAAGGTTTTTGGCTCGACATAACGGGACTCGACATAAAGGGAACCATTCTGTGGTACGAGGGGACTCACGAAAAAATACATAGAGGATATTATTGCGAGAGAAGAAAAACTCGAAATAAAAACCTGTACCAACCAGTTCAGCGTGAAAACAGTAGGCTAAAGCTTCCCAACATTGGGAGAGGCCTATGTCCAGCAATGGACTGCGGTTCTGTTGCTCACTGAATAAGGGTTCAAGTCCCGTGCTGGTAGTTATTTTTGTACAGCATATAGGTCATGGCATATATAGGACAGACTCCGTGGCTTAGCGGTAATGAAGACGGCCACTACCCACGAGGCGTGGGTTCAATTCCCGCTAAGTGCAAATATTTGTATGCATGAATATGGGTATTTGCATTGGTCTAGTCGTGTCTCGGAGAGCGCGTTATGCCGTCGGTTCCGGTTACCATACGAACGTCTATGGCCGTCGTTACGGGTAGTTGGAGCCTATAAAAGTCCAACAGCTGGTTTTTCTGCAATGCTTCGATATCGCCTTTGGGTTGTGGAGGTCAGATGGCACTCGCTTTACGGAAAATATCGTTGTTTAGCCAAATCCGCACTTAGACTGGTAAAGCGAACCCTAGACTCCAAGCTGAAAGCGTCTGATGCGACTGTGATTAACGCTAAAATTCAAATTCAAATTCAAATTCAAATTCAAATCATTTTATTGTGAAAATGGGTAAAAATGAAGAAGAAGAAGTATAGGTCATGTAGTACAGCTCTTCATTTATTATAAAAGCGCTACTTTCAATATAGAGCAACGGTAAGCATATAGACAGTAACATCTTACTCATGCATGGGTGCACTCAATATGATGATACTTCTTCGAGTACCGAGTTCACTGCAAATGAAATGCAGTACGAGTAAACAGACTTGAAAATGTTGTTCGTATTAGTTTTCTTAAACTGATGGTGCCCTGCCATACGATGGAAAACGGTAAAAGAACTTAGGTATTTATGGAAAAGTAAAAATCCTTCATTTGAATATATTAAATACTTGTAGTCGATGAAATAAATTATGATACTGTTTAAATGAATTTTTCATAGCATTTATGCTAATTTTAAAATTCGAAAAACATCGGAAAATGAAATGCTTAAGTGGGACTTGAACCTACGACATTACCCTTAAAGGCATGCAGCCATGGTGACAAAAAATGGTAATTGTCACATAGTTTGAAGTGTAAGTTATCTCAAAGTAATTATGAATGTAAATACTAGCAAATAAATCGCGGTAGAATCCGTTAAAAAGAGGTTTTTTTTTTTACCTTGGGGGAAAATCCTTCATGGATGTTACTCGTGACTCCTACCGACTAAAAACCCCCACGTAACGCCCAGAAGCCTATGGTTGGGAGCCCCGGGTAAGCCCTCGGAAGGATGTCCCAGGACTCCCATCAGACCTACGGCTACAATTGCGGTCTCGCCTTGGGGGTGGATCAGGTGCTATCCCGCGTCCATGGGGGGTTTTCGGGTGTTATCACGCTTCTTAGGGGGGGGGGGGGGGGGGGGTACGTGAATCCCTCACGTCACGAAAAAGAGGTTTTATATAAAGTGTACTTAGTTACTTTACAATAGAGAAGTTAAACGTTAGAATAGTTTTATTGAATTTTTAATTTTTTAATTTTTTTCTTTTTGTTTAATAGAATATTAGAAACGAAGTTACTAATATTCCCTCTAACCCCTCCAACTAAGCTAAACTGCTTGTGCTAGGAGTGGGTTCACGTCGGCAGTGTAATGGCCAGATTTCGAACCCGGGACCTCTCAATCGTAATGTCGACTCCTTAACCACTATGCTACCGATGCTTCAGGCATTCCCCCTGTAAGGGAAAGGTCGTAGGTTCAAGTCCCACTTGAGCATGTAATTTTCTCGATATATTCGAATAAAATAGTTTGCATTAAAAACAAACTTACAATATTTATAATTAGTAATCTTAATTGGGCACGATTGGACAGCCTGTGATATAATTGAACTGATTCATTTGTAATGAAGTGTACGCTTGCTATTCCAAGTGAAATTGAGCTGTCAGCCGTGTGTATATTAACAAATGGGGCTCTATGAATATTAATAAAGCAGGCTATACATTACATGTGACTAGCTCCGCCAGACGTCCGTTGTCCGGTTCTACACCGTGATGTATTTGCTCGATTAGATAACGCGTTACTTTAACTCACAAGTTGGTATTTTGAAGATTTTTTAGTTGAAGATTAATATGTCGTTTGTCGACATTTTTTAATTACTTCTTAGTTATAAGTACTCGTGTTATGTTATAAATGTTAGTATGCCCCCAGCGTTTGTTGTGTCTAAACATAATATAATAAGATTTGTTTTATAATTATAATATAACCTAACATAAACTCACGCCTGTATTCCCCGAAGGGGTAGGCAGAGGTGCTAGCACCCACATTTCGCCAGTTTATGTTTAGGTCCCAATGTAATAGGTGGCGAGCCTATTACCATTAACCGGGCTCTTATAAACCTGCGATAAATACACACATAACTTCGAAAAGCATCGAAAAGTCATCGGTGTGTGCCATGGTAAACCTGGGATCGAACCCGAGACCTCGTCTCAGCAGTCCATTACCCATACCATAGGCTACCGCAGATGATGAGAATTATAAAAACAGATATTATGTTTAAAAATTCACAAATTATTGGCTAATTACCCGACTACGGCGAAGCCAAAAGGAGGGTTATGATTTTGACAGGCTATGTATGTATGTATGTATGTATGTATGTATGTATGTATGTATGTATGTATGTATGTATGTATGTATGTATGTTCATTTGTTCCCTCATAGCTCCTTAACTACTTATTAGAACTGGACAAATGAGGTATCGTTACAAGCGGCTTGATCGTCCGATGGTTATAGGCTATATGACGTGTCACTCAATCTTATGTGGCGCCCTCTAGCGCTCATAAGGTACTGTGTTAAAAAAATAATTTGAGATAAATATGCCGTGTTTGGTATCAAATGAAAGGGCTTAATAAGCACATTTCAAATATATATAACTTATTAGTTTTGCCTTGCCCCAAATTAATATGAATAAAAAAATAAAGTTTAAAACTAAAACCCGACTACTGAAAAATGACGTTCTAAAAAGTAACAAACAAGAAAATATCAAGGATAGCCGTGGTCGTATGCCACTTACTCTAAAAAAACAATATATTCTAGGGAAAAGTGGCATACGACCACGGCTATCCTTGATATTTGATATTTTCTTGTTTGTTACTTTTTAGAACGTCATTTTTCAGTAGTCGGGTTTTAGTTTTAAACTTTTTTTTTTTTTCATAAATACTGACAAAGATAATAAACTTTGTATTATGAATTATTTGTTACAGCTATTGAGATTTTAGCATGATCGAAAATTCAATCTTTCTGTGGATATAGCAGTAAATATATATAGTTACTAGCTTTTTCCCGCGGCTCCGCCCGTGTGAATGTCGGTTATCGCGACAAAACATAGCCTATGTCCTTTCTCAAGGTCTAATTTACCCCTATACCAAATTTCATCAAAATTGGTTTAGTGGTTTAGGCGTGAAAGCGTAACATACAGACAGACAGACAGAGTTACTTTCGCATTTATAATATTAGTATGGATTTGTTATAGCTATTGAGATTTTAGCATGATCGAAAATTCAATCTTTCTGTGGATATAGCAGATAATATATATAGTTACTAGCTTTTGCCCGCGGCTACGCCCGCGTGGATGTCGGTTATCGCGACCAAACATAGCCTATGTTTTCTAAAGGTCTAATCTACCCCTTTAGCAAATTTCATCAACATCGGTTCAGTGGTTTAGGCGTGAAAGCGTAACATACACACAGACAGACAGACAGAGTTACTTTCGCATTTATAATATTAGTATGGAGTATGGATATACAGATCAGACTCAGCCTCAGGCTCGAGTTAACAATAGTGCCCGGAATACGGCAATATATGGAGACCGAATAAAATGACTGGTGAAATGTGGGTTGGGGGTGACGGGTGGAGCCACCTGTCACCCCAGCAGAAGCAGGCCACGGCGGCGGCGCGCTCAGAAGCGCGTCTCCCCATTCCGGGGGCGAGTTGGGGACACCGTTGTTCCCCCTCCTGAGGAGGGCCAGACCGTAAGGGATGGCCCTGGGTCAGCCGGGGTGCGAGGGATATGTCAATGACAACCTCACCTCCGGCCTAGCACCAAGACCCACAGTCAGCGTGCGGTTTTAGTCGGTTCGAGTCCGACATAACCTCCCCTTCCGGCTCCGGCAGGAGGGGTATCCGAGGGGATTTTCGCACGAAAAAAAAAAAAAGGTGAAATGTGGGTTTTAAGTCACCTCTGCCTAACCCTCCGGGGATAAAGACAATTACTAGTTAAAGACGACTGTTATATATTTGCTGTATTGGTTACCGGTGGAGTAAAGAATCACCCCATCTCTTCGTAGAAGGCAACTAAGGGATAGGGCTGTTCTCCATCCGACAGTAAATATACAGCACAAGACAAAGTACCCGCTAGACAGCAATAGGCTCACTCCCTATTACGTGGGGCCGAAAATCATAGTTGGCAAAAAGTGGGTGTTAAAATACATCTGCCTACCCCTTCGAAGATTTACAGGCATGAGTATATGTAGGTATAGACGACATTTTGAAAAGTGCCGTTTTTACAACGGAACGGAGACGGTATTATGCGTTTGGGGTGAGAGGTTGTTTGTGTGTTTGTTTGTGCAAAGCCATGTTATCATTTTCTCCGAAACTACCAATCCAATTTTGATGCATTTTCAGTTAAGGGTTCGGCTTTAATTGGAGCATGTTTTTAGATAGATATTACAAGGATAACTCAACAGGGGACGCTACAGCTAGCATTTTTAATGCAAATCAATGTTGCCAATTTCCTCCAAAAATACTTGTCCGATTATGATGCAGTTTTCAAATATTGGTTTGGGTTTGATTGGTGCATGTTTTTAGATAGGTGGTACGGTGACAACCCACTAGGAGGCGCTGCAGTAAAAATTGTTTGCATTATTCTTTATACGTCGTGGGCCTTTTCAAAATTTTTAATTTTGTTTTTCTGCGGTAGCCTAGTGCCTAGTGGTATGGGTAATGGACTGCTGAGGCGAGGTCTCGGGTTCGATCTCAGGTTTACCATGGCATACATCAATGACTTTTCGATACTTTTCGAAGTTATGTATGTATTTATTGCGATGCCCGGTTAATGGCAATAGGCTCGCTACCTATTACATAACATACATAACATAAACTCACGCCTGTATTCCCCGAAGGGGTAGGCAGAGGTGCTAGCACCCACATTTCGCCCGTTTATGTTTAGCTCCCAATGTAATAGGTGGCGAGCCTGTTGCCATTAACCGGGCATTTATAAACCTGCGATAAATACACACATAACTTCGAAAAGCATCGAAAAGTCATTGGTGTGTGCCATGGTAAACCTGGGATCGAACCCGAGACCTCGTCTCAGCAGTCCATTACCCATACCACTAGGCTACCGCAGATTGGGACCTAAACATAAACTGGCGAAATGTGGGTGCTAGCACCTCTGCCTACCCCTTCGGGGAATACAGGCGTGAGTATATTTTATGTATGTTTATGTTTTTTATCCTTGTGCTCAATTATTTTACACATAACTTATTCGTAGTGAAATATTTAGAAGTAGGTACATTTAACGGAATGGCGTATCGGAGAGACGCGGTTTGTAGTCGACACACGAATGTAAGTAGATTTACATGTCCCAGGCACGTGAGGATATTTGGAATTTTATTGGGATTGCTCTCCAGCCGTCTTGACTCTTGAGACAAACTTTTAGTATACGGACGGGATGTTTGAATGGAAATGAAATCTTATGTTTTGTGCTCATAATATTCAATATGTCATTAATTTTGTCTTTCGAAGGAGTTGATTCATACCTATTGTAGAGTAAAAGTTTTAAAGATAGTTGTAACCTGATAATCCATACTAATATTATAAATGCGAAAGTAACTCTGTCTGTCTGTATATTACGCTTTCACACCTAAACCACTGAAACGATTTTGATGAAATTTGGTATAGGGGTAGTTTAGACCCTGAGAAAGGATATAGGCTATGTTTGGTCGTGATATGATAACCGACATCCACGCGGGCGGAGCCGCGGGCAAAAGCTAGTTGTTTCATATCTCGTAAACTGTTCTGAAATCTACACAACTCCTTATAGGTATTGTAGTTAAGGATACTCAATACATTTATTGCATTTCATAATGTAGTACAGTTGTTCAGGTCAGTAATTAGGTTACAAATATGGACCCCGTCGAGCACAGCACATTGTTTGGAGAGAGAAAGATTTTTGTCATACTTGGTTGCATTTACTTTTACATTTCGAAAAACATCAGATAAAATGAAATGTGAGAGTTTTTCCGATGTTTTTCGAACTTAAAAGTTAGCATAATACTGCTATAAGAAATCATTCAAATGCTTTTACATTTGCTTTTGTTTGTGATTTATCTATGATGTGAATAGACGTTAATATTAGACCATAATAGCAGAGTTATAATAGCAGAGTTATTGTTAGTAGGTTACTAACAATAACTCTGCTATTATAACACTACTAGATATAGCTGGGGAGTTATATCTTGGTTCTATTATTTCACTGTGGCGACGTCGGATGGCCGGACAAATAATCCATCCGTGACTTCTTCACTTCCATCCATTTACCCGTGCCCTTGGGGAGAGTTTAGTTCATCCAGCCTTCAAACCTGTTTGTTTCTTTACAGAAGCTTGCGATCCGTCCGATCTTGGACCCAAGTCGGGAGACAAACAAGGTCCAGTCGCGCGCGGATTTTTTACGATAATCTATAAATTGGTGAAATTGAGCTCGTCCACTGCCATAGCACACCGTGCTAGACTCAAAATACACGCTAAGGCAACAAAACACATGCACTGCTCGTATATACGCCTATAGGGCACATTTTAGGTGCCAGTTACGTGTTCCCGAGGTAGGTATATCTAAGTTTAAGTTTACGCGAGCAACTATGATGAGCTCAATAATTTATTGTAGGTAAATGTATAACCTAATGTTTTAGTTACATACACTGTTGGGTCTCCATAAATAATTAAACTGGATGCAGCGATTTTATCACTTTTATATTATGAGCTTCAATACGATATATTAAAGTGTTTGATGATCATTAAGCTTTATCTACCGCTGCAGATAAGTTCATGGCGTGTTTATGGTACAGCGAGATCGATTGGAGGCTTCGCCGCAAGACTGCGCGATAAGATAAATATATTGATCGGATAATTATGTTCTTATAAATTTTAATAAATTTCATTTTGAGTCTTGATCATTCTATTAATTCGAGTTGATCAAAACAGCTGTTTAATTCGATTCTTGAATTTATTTGTTGTGCATATTTCGTATCATAAAATTAAATATTTATTAAATGGTTTAATTGCCTAGCTACAATACGGCAGGGTAGAATCTGGAATGAACTTTTGCAGGAGGTAGAAGATGGTATAATTATTATTCTTTTAGCTTGTGGGTACAGTTTAGTGGGCACAAAATGGATGCACTCGGTCTAGGCTAAGGCCGACCTATAAAGAATAAGCTGATGGAAAAACGATCACTTACATATTCTTATCATAAAAATACCGTTCGCCGTTTATTAATCTGCAATAGCATATCTGCATAATGCGAAGTATAATAATAAGATTATTATTATAATATAATGTTGGTCACTCGTATTTGCCCGCCTTTATCATTCCAAGATTGGCTACGTGAGTCTTTGCCCCGAGCGCATCTAAAGCTTTTTCTTATTTGTTTAGAAAGTATATGTCTCTCAATTATACGAGATTCTATAGCATTTGTTCGAGCCGAGATTTTTTACTGAGTACGTCTTATGTTAAAATTAAATAGAAAGTGCTCGGCCACTACTGTTCGTGAACATTAATTGGTTTTCTTTAAACGCGTTAGATTAATGTTACTTACATCGGAATGCTTTGTTGGGATTAAAATAACTTTATTATACTATAAAGGCTGACGAACTTATTATGTATGGTATTGCTATCACAGTAGAACGAATTTTAGTTCGTTAGACTGTGTTACTAGGGTCTGATACCCTTCAGTACTGGCGTCTGATGATTGTGGAGTAATTTTTTTGGAGTTAGCTTAGTTTCCTTTTATCGTGATTAGGTTAGGTTAGGTTAGATTATTTATTAATTAGATATTCAGTAGGTAGGTACGATTGTTGCCTGTGCAACTGTACAACTATATAGCCGACCCGGCGAACATCGTACCGCATTTTTTTTCCGTCCGCGTGGCGTCTGATCTCCTTCCTGCTGCACCCTCAACTATATGCAACAATTAAGCATGTATTATACATATAAACCTTCTTCTTTAATTACTTTATCTAATAAAAGAAACCGCATCAAAATCCGTGGTGTAGTTTTGAAGATATAAGCATACATATTTTAGCCTGACCTATAAATTTCAACCAAAGATAACACATCAGACCGTTCAGTAGTTCGATTAAGATTGAAAAAAGTGAAATGCTCAGACGGGATCTGAACCTGCACCAGTCCTTTTGTAGTTAAAAAAAAACATTAAAAGAAAAAGCTGATGTGTTCATTCTGAACAACCTTTCAGCATCACCACAACTTGACCTGTCACTATTTTACATTAGAAATGTCAAATGATCTGAACAATATTTTATTAAACTTTATAAAACGGGTTACAATGAAAATACGGTAAATATTAATTAACTCCGTTCACATGCAGTGCAAACAGGCTTATCTTTGCGTAGGAAGAGTCAACTCAGACAAATGGGTTAGTTACTTGATGACGGGTGCAGTATTTATTTACCGTTTCTAGCTTAGTATACCTACCTCGGGACACATTCACCTCAATGGTAAAGTTGTAAATCTGTGTTTTACAATTTTACAGGAGAGCAAAATAACTCTTTTTTCTTATTTGTCAAATGGTGCTCTTTATTATTACGTTTTTTTTTTGCTATTCCTTGTTTCTACATCAACCACAAAAAATATCGAATTAATAAAATAACCCCCGCCATTTTAAAAATAAGATAAAAGGCGTTCTTTTGATCTCGCATAAAATTGACGAAACACAGATTCCAACTTTACCATTGATGTAATCTCTAAAAACGAGGTCCTGGTGTGAGCAGATGGTTTTGGAATAACCTATGCATGGTGAATTTGAGCTCGTTCACCGCCATAACAGTCTGTGCTATACTCAAAAGATATCTAAGAAACGTGTATTGCGCGAATAGAGCACATTTTAGTTCCAAGATAAATATTCATCGTCATACATAGCCTAGCCAATATTAAAGTAATAATGACGAGCTATCTAAAACCCCTGAATACATGTATACTATTTCTTTGAAGAGCCGCGCAAAATTCTGGTTTGCAACAAGTTACGTTATCCATACTCCATACTAATATTATAAATGCGAAAGTAACTCTGTCTGTCTGTCTGTATGTTACGCTTTCACGCCTAAACCACTGAACCGATTTTGATGAAATTTTGTGTAGGGGTTGATTAGACCTTGAGAAAGGACATAGGCTATATTTCGTCGCGATAACCGACATCCACGCGGGCTGAGCCGCAGGCAAAAGCTAGTACTTAATAATATACCATTAACATAACGGTTAGATACTTAAAATGAAGTAATCGTTCTCCATCGTTGTATTAGTTCAATACTTCATTATACAGTGTACGCATCAGTATTCAGAATTACCATTATATAGACAGTTTTCCATATGTGTTAACGCGTACTCGTTAACCATACAAACGTATCCAGTTAAAAGGTTAACTATATAAAAGTCCGACACTATCGCAAACATTTGACATTGAATCAATTGTGTCCATTTTGACAGTAAATCAACATGAATACAAACATCGAATTCGATTTCATAACACGTTCAAAAACTGAATTAGTAAGAGCATAAGAAAGAAAATCGAATGAATCGATTGTTGGAATCGAATTTGTGAATAGCAAATACATGTTGGTGGTTCCAAATGTAACAAATATCGATTGTCCAATAGATAGCCGTAGCAGTTGTTGAATCGATCCTGACATGGCGCTTTGATTACTCGATTCAATCGAACTCGTATAAGCACTTGGATCTCCGATGCCGCAAACCATGTTGTGGATTGTGGTAATGTCCGATACCTATCTTTGTAGGCTGGCCTGTCGAATCGACAATCACTCGAGTATAACACATTACGTATTCATGTTAGGCAATTGATATAACTTGTTAATACACTCTATGTCTGCAATACCTGTACTTACAATACATTTTATACCAGAGATTTGTAACTAGGAAGATAGTTCGAGATCTGTGATAGAAAACGCAATCAGGAGATACAGACTTTTATAGAGTGTTCCTATTTAGACAATCGCAAGGAAATCAAAGGCTATAAGGACTTATAAGACTAAACATTGAGCTTGAGTAGGCTATTTGAAGACGTCGAGTTATTTTGCTATGAAATTATGAAATTGATTAGACTAACATTTTTTTTAAATAGGTTATAAAACCCGACTACCGAAAAATCACGGTTTAAAAAGTAACAAACAAGAAAATATCAAGGATAGCCGTGGTCGTATGCCACTTTTCCCTAGAATATATTGTTTTGTCAGAGTAAGTGGCATACGACCACGGCTATCCTTGATATTTTCTTGTTTGTTACTTTTTAAACCGTGATTTTTCGGTAGTCGGGTTTTAGTTTTAAACTTTATTTTTTATTTATATTATTTTGGGGCCAAGTAAAGCTAATAATTTATACATATTTGAAATGTGCTTATTACGCCCTTTCATTTGATACCAAACACGGCATATTTATCTCAAATTTATTTTTTAACTCAATACCTTATGAGCGCTAGAGGGCGCCACACAAGAGTGAGTGACACTATAACCATCGGACGATCAAGCCGCTTGTAACGATACCTCATTTGTCCAGTTCTAATAAGTAGTTGAGGAGCTATGAGGGAACAAATGAACATACATACATACATACATACATACATACATACATACATACATACATAGCCTGTCAAAATCATAACCCTCCTTTTGGCTTCGCCGTAGTCGGGTAAAAATGTTTTAAAGGATTCTTAGATTAAAATTGAAATAAATACCAATGCAAAGCCAGAAATTAAGAAAGCCTCAAAGGAATGCCTTAATAGCTACTATTCGTTACGTTCTTAAAGTCAAATTGTTTTATATGAATTGAACGAGAGAGTTTTTTTAAAATAAATATTACACAATATTCCACAAAGCGGTATTTAGATCTATGGTAAGCATAGCTTAACTAGCTGGAATCTAAAATGCGGATAAACATACTTAGATACTAGTTTTTTTTGTAAATACATACATAATTATACATATAAACACCTGGACCAATGCAAATAACTATATTCATGCATACAAATATTTGCACTGAGCGGGGATCGAACCCGCGCCTCCTGTGTAGCAGTCGCGTTTACTACCGCCATGCCACAGAGGCTGTCATATTTTTGTGCTGACGATCGTAAAAATGGACTATAAAAGAAAAGTTTGCAACTAATAAACTTATTATGTTTAAGATCCTTACATGATATTTTATTTTTACGTTATACGTTGATAGCATAGTCAATTCAATTAATGTAAGTTGTAATTTAAACTGCCTATAAAAATTCATTCTTTCGAGTTCATGTAAACTAATACGATAGAAATGGGTTCAATGTATTCTGTTACCAGTTGGGTCACAAGGAAACATTTCTCGTTAGCATAAAAACGTATGGATGTCATTCACATAGTGATGATACAAAATGTATTTTATTACGTAATCCTATCACGCCTAGCCCACATTGACCCACCTCGGCAAGACTTTAATAGACTGAACAATATACCTCGAATCGAACTTTGACCAACAATTCAGTTTGCCCAAATATACAAACTAAACATCATTGGTACAGCACCATTGCTGCATACATTTCCATAGATTTATAAGATACTTTTGATTACAATTCAATGGATTATAAAAAAGACGAATCGCTCGAAAATGTGTACTGAACAATAGTGACCGAAGAAGGTGCTACGTGGTTGATTGTTTGGACGTTTTGACAGCTGACCACGCTCGTTACCACTGTCATCGTGAAAGGCATCAGTAATCTAAATGCACGGCTAATTGAATACAAAAGAAGCGATAACCATGGAATGCACTTTATGGGGCCGCGTTGTGTGACGAAATGTGGGCTAAGTTTGAGCAACACTGTTTATCATAGCCGGTGTTATCATATTTGCGCCTTCTTCCATTCTTTTGTTTAGAAAGGTTATCTCTAGTACATACTCTTCACACTGCGGTGCACCTAAACAAAGTCTCCGGCGATGACAACGCTTTAAAATTTTACACAATATATTACACAAAAAAAAGTCGAATATTTTTAAATATAATATATTTAATTAATGAAAGTATGAACCATTGTTTTCTATGCACTTTTGCCATCTCATAGGTAGTTCATTGATCCCTTTACTAAAAAAATCAGTCGGACGGGAATCAATAAAATCTGTGAAGGCGATTTGGACTGCCCCATCAGAGTTGAATTTTTTCCCTTGCAAGAAGTTGTCCAAATTTCGAAAAAAATGGTAACCTGTTGGAGCAAGGTCCGGGGAGTATGGAGGATGTCTTAGACATTCCAATTGAAGCTCTTCTAATTAAGTAGCCGTCTGTTGTGCGGTGTGTGGTCTAGCGTTGTCGTGAAGCAGCAGTGGCGTGGAGCGATTGACCAGCCTAGGTTGTTTAGCCGCTAGCTTTTCCATCATTGTTTGCAATTGCTGACAATAGACATCAGCCGTAATAGTCTGGCCAGATTTGAGAAAACTGTAATGAACAATACCTTTTTTTTTTTTTTTCGTGCGGAAGTCCCCTCGGATACCCCCCTGCCGGAGCCGGAAGGGGAGGTTATGTCGGACTCGAACCGACTAAAACCCCACGCCGACTGTGGGTCTTGGTGCTAGGCCGGAGGTGAGGTTGTTTAAGACATATCCCTCGCACCCCGGCTGACCCAGGGCCATCCCTTACGGTCTGGCCCTCCTCAGGACAACGGTGTCCCCAACTCGCCCCCGGAATGGGGAGGCGCGCTGTTCAGCGCGCCGCCGCCGTGGCCTGCTTCTGCTGGGGTGACAGGCGGCTCCACCCGTCACCCCCAGGCCCGCGCTCATGGGGGACGGAGGTCAGTCAGTGCCCTCCGACGCCCGAGTTGCCTGCGCGCGCGGGCGGCGCGATCCGCGAGTCTTTCTCGCTCGCGCCGCCTCTCCCGCTCCGCCGTCTCCTTCACGACCATTACCTGCTCGCTGAAGGAGACGCCGGCCGCCCACGCGTCCGCGCAGCGGACCATTGCTGTGAGCAGGGTGGCGAGGGTGAGAACTCTCACTCCCAGGGCCGCCACTTGCTCCCGCCTCGGTCCGGCCCATGCCGGACACTCGGTGAGCGTGTGCAGCCCCGTGTCCTCGCTCGCGTCGCAGTGATGGCACTCGGACGTTGGCTCCTTTTCGATCCGATATCTCCCGAAGCACCCGTGCCCGGTGATAATCTGCGTCAGTCGATACGAGAGGCTGCCATGTGGCCTCTCGAGCCATTCCCCCATGATGGGCCTTACCGCCTCTATGACGGCATGCCCTGCGCGTCGTTGCTCAAGTCGTCGCTCCCACTCCGCCACCATGATCCCGTGGAGCCGGGACCTCTCGGCCCGAATGTCTTCGGGCTCGGGATCTAATCCCCGCTCCCGCGCCTCCTTACGGAACCGATACAGTGCCGCAAGGGATCTCGCTTCCAGGATCCACGGTGGCGATCCGGCTAGGAGACTCGCCGCTTCAAAGGATATCGTGCGGTACCCCCTAATGGCCCTGCAGGCCATCGTCTGCTGCGGAGCATGCAGCAGTTGCACGAACCTGGCCTGCAGGGCGTCCGCCCACACGGGGCACCATGGACCGCACGACACCCGCGTAGAGTCTCCTGCAGGAGTCCTCTGGGCCCCTCAAGTTGGGCAGCAGCCGCATCAGCGCGTTAGCTGACACCAACAGTTTGGGGCGCAGACTTCGGAAGTGCTCTCCGAACCAGGCTCTCCAGGCAACCACAGGTATTTCAGCCGGGGCTTGATGTCGATGGGAGTACCTCCTACTGTCAAGCTGGATCTCAGGGGTGGCCTGCGCCGAGGACCATGAAAGAACAAGGCCTCGGATTTGTGCAGAGCCACCTCGAGACCCAGCCGCCGGATCCGATCCACGACTTGAGCAACAGCGGTCGTGGCCCTCTGGGTCGCCTCGCGGTGTGTAGCGCCACTCACCGTCACTAGCGTGTCGTCCGCGTAGCACGTGTCGGTGGCACCGAACGCGAGCTCACCGCGAAGCACCCAGTCGTATCCGATGTTCCACAGGAGCGGCCCCAAGACCGATCCCTGTGGGACACCGCACGACATCTCACGCCTACCGACGCCGGTCGCACTTGGGTAGATGACGGCCCTCTCCGTCAGGTACGCCCCGACTATGCGGCGGAGGTAGAGAGGCACATCGTGGTACACGAGCGCCTCCCTGATGCAACTCCAGGGCAAGGTGTTGAACGCGTTGGAGATGTCCAAGGACACCGCCAACATCACCTCGCCCCGGGCAACCGCATCCTCCGCCAGAGTCCTCACGCGCATGATGGCATCCACAGTGGAACGCCACCGGCGGAAGCCGTACTGCGTGTCTGCTAGGTCCGGCCCCACTCTAGAGAGGTGCTCGACGAGGCGCTTGGCAATCACTCTTTCGAAGAGCTTGCCCACCTCGTCGAGCAACACTATGGGCCGGTACCCGGACGGCTCGTCCGCCGGGCGTCCGTCCTTGCGGATGAGGACCAGTTTTCCTGTCTTCCACATCTTCGGAAACTGGCCCCGCTCCAAGCATGCGCTGAGGAACCCTCGCAGTCGGGGTTCGAGACCGTCTTCTCCTAGAGCTAGGACCCACGCACGGCCTGGAATGCCGTCGGGTCCCGGGGCGGTGTTCTTCTTGGCTCTAAGCCGTCGCACCGCCAGCTCTAGTTCCACCCAAGTGACCTCGGGCACGTCGTCGTCAATAACCACGCCGGGCGCATCAGGCGACCGAGGTGGCGGAGTCATCTGCGGCGGAACGTGTTCCGCCCGCGCCGGGAACAGGGATTCCACCACTCCTCCAAGCAGAGCCGGCTCGAGAACCTGGGTCAGGGGAGGGGCCCGGGGGCGCAGCTTTCCTCTTACCAAACGGTAAGGCCGCCCCCATGGGTCCCGCTCCAGTGTCTCCAGCAGCTCCTTGTAGGAAGCTGCCTTGGACCGCTTGATCTCCGCTCGGAGGGCATTCCTGGCTTCCCTGTATCCCTCTTGCAACTCCGCCACTAGGGGATCTGTGTCTGCGCCCCGCAGACACAGATCCCCTAGTGGCGGAGTTACTACGGAGTCTGGCCCACCGGCGGTGCGCGATCACGCAGGCTTGACGCAGCCTCGCGATCTCCGCGGTCCACCAGTAGACCCGGCGCCTCGGACTATAGGCTGGAGCCCTAGACATACCCGCATCGCAAACAACAGTCATGGCCTCCCGGAACCACGTCGCCTCATCATCAATGTCGTCAGGCCTGTCCGGCACCATGGCCCAGGCCTGCACGGAGGCGGCTTCCAAGAGAGCATCCCTGTTCAGTCCCCTAAGCACCCAGCGCGGCTCGCGTGGGGCCAGTGTGACCGGCGTATCACTCTCGGGAGGGGAGACATCAAACCGAACGTATCGGTGATCCGCTAGTGTCTCCACCTCCACGACGACACGCCAGTCCCGCACACGTTGCGACAGCGAAGCGCTCGCGAACGAGAGATCTACGATCGAACTCGCTTCGCGCTCCGCCGCCCAGAACGTGGCTTCGGCCCCGCGATTCTGGAGAACCAGACCGAGAGTAGCGGCCCAGCTCTCCAGAGCCCTGCCTCGCGGGTTCGTGTGCCGGGACCCCCAAGCCTCAGACCAGGCATTGAAGTCCCCAAGCACAAGAACCGGGCGAGGGTGACAGGCATTGACGACGTCGGTCAGCCGCTCCAGCGACCGCCGATACTGCCCTATGCGTCGGTGTGATGCTGGCGTGAAATAGACAGCCATGACCGCAATCTCCCCCACACGCGCCGCTACGACGCCATGCTCCCTTGCGATCACCACAAAGGGAGGGGCACTCGCAGCGGCGTTGCGCACCAGTGCCGCCGATCCATCCAGGTCGACCACCCAGGCAGGCCCGGGGGGGGCGGTGGGTGTATGGATCGGCGACAGCGGCGACGTGTATGGACCACTGTGCCATGCTCTGGAGCAGAAGTGCCTGAGCATCGACACCGTGGCCCACGTTCGCCTGCAGGATGCGGAGCTGGGGATCCATTATGGAACCATCTCCGCATCCCGCTGCGAACAGTTGGCGGAACGCCCGCCTCGTGGCTTCGGCTCCCCTCCGGTGCAGGCCTTGCTGCCAACCTTATGGTCGGCCGGTTTGCCCCCCGCTGCACATCTGAAACAGTGCAGCGGAGCCTCGCAACCACCGGCCTTGTGACCGGGTTGGCCACAGCGGAAGCAGCGGTCACCGACCGTCACCTCCGCCGTGCACTGCACCCCCACGTGCCCGACCGACAGGCACCTGAAGCACCTAGCCGGCCGAGCCTGCAGGAGCTGGACCCGCACCCCAATAACGCCGTCCACCGCGAGGACCCGCCGATCGGCAGCCTTTTGGGCTGCTGCGATGGGGCAGCCGACAACTACCGCCCCCTGTCCGCGACGGCCGTAGCGGATTGCTCCGACCTTTACCGCCTCCAGGGGGCAGCCCCCGGCCTCCGCCACGGTGGCCCGAATTTCCTCGGCCGTGATGGAGTCGTCCAGGTCCGATATGCGCAGTTCTGCGCATTTGATGGGCCTGGACACCCGGACGTCGGCTGCATCCAGCGTCTCCCTCAGCTTGGCCGCAATGGCATCAGCCTGGGGACCGCTGGAGGCACCTGGGACCTGGATAAGCCGGGCACCCGTCCGAGTTTGTGTTACTCGGAGGGGCCTAGCCAGGTTGAGGGGCCTCATGTCTATGAGGCCTCTGGCCCGCTTCACCAGGTTGGGATACTGCAGTCCCCTCTCCGCCGCCTCCGGCGTCATCGTTAACACGACGGCCGTTGTGCGGGGGACGCGCAGCCTCCCCGGTGCTCCCTTCGCTGCAGCCTCAGCCTTCTTGGCCTTTTTGGCTGCCCTCCTCTTGGCGTTCCGCCTCTTTCGAGTTTCGCCGACTACCTCCCAACCTCCTGCCGGTGAAGCGCTTGTAGAGGCAGTCGGAACCGGAATTGAGACTGGGGCCAGGGCTGGGGCTGGGGCAGAGGACGTCTTCCCCTTGCCCTTCCCCTTTCCCTTGCCCTTGGGCTGGGCGCCCTGCGCGACCCGCGGGCCCCCGTCCCCCACGGCGGCAGCGGCCGAAGCCACAGGCACAGCGGACGGGCCGCCGGCAGACATCTGCGGGGTCCCCGCCGCTGCTGGGCGACCCCTTTTTACGGCTTGGGCATACCCTGTAGGTGACGCCAGGGGCGGACGGCGGATGGAGTCCATGATGGACTCCAATCCGCGCTTTGTCCGCTCCTCGTGCGCCGCCTGCCGCGCCTCCTGCGCCGTCTGCGCTGCCTCCAGCCGCCTTTCCATGGCGGCCAGAGCCGCCACGACGGCCGCCAGTGGGTCCGCGGGCTGGGCCGGCATCAGCGCCGGCGGCTGCGGTCGGACAGGCGATGACGGTGGCGACTCCAGCCGCAGCGGCGACCTCGACCGCACCGGCGACACCGACCGCACTGGGGATGCCGGCCGGGCCGGAGGCTTCGGCCCCGCCGGCTGCGTGACTGGCTTCCGCCGCGCCGACCGCGTGACGCGCACCTCCGGCAGCCCGGCGACGACCTTCTGCAGGTCCGCAAATTCGGCCGCCATCTTGGCCATCTCCTTGCGGTACTCTGCCGCCTGCCGCTCAGAGCTCTCGATGAGCACGACCTGCCGCCTGCCTAGTTGAGCCCGCTCGTCGCGCGACTCAGCCAGCTCCGCTCTCAGCAGGCCAAACTCATCGACGAGGCGACCTCCTCCGGCCCCAGGGACCCGCCACGGGCCCCTAGCACAGTCTCCAGGGCCTCCAGTACCTCCCTAGATGTAGGGTCGGTACGAGGCATGGGCGCCGCCGAGGTGGAGGGACTCGGCGGCACAATGAACAATACCGGCACTAGTCCACCAAACGCTCACAAGTAACTTTTTTGGGGTTAATTTTCGCTTGGGGCAGGATTTGGCTGGCTGGCCAGGATCCAACCATTGCGCTGAGCGCTTCCGATTATCATAAAGAATCCATTTTTCATCACAGGTAATGATTCGGTTTAAAATACCTTCATTATTGTGCCGGTTCAGTAATGTAACGCAGCAGGCGACGCGCGTTTGCCGGTTTGCTTCAGTCAATTCGTGAGGTACCCACCTTTCAAGCTTTTTAATCTTCCCAATTTGCTTCAAGTGAATTAAAACAGTTTTATCACTAACACCGCAGCCTGCAGCTAACTCGGACGTGGATCCGCTTCCACAATAGCCTTCAATACTTCATTATCAACTTGGGTCTCAGGCCGTCCATGGGGCTTGTTCTGCAGGTCGAAATTTCCAGAAAGAAAACGTTGGAACCAAAAACGAACTGTGTTTTCTTTTGCAACATGACCGCCATAAACATCATTCACCCTTCGAGTCGTTTCCGCAGCACTAGTGCCAGGGCGGAACTCGTATTCGTAAATAATACGATATTTTAAGTTTTCCATTTTGTAAAATGAGTGACGCAAACAGAAAAAAACAGAAGAAAGAAACAAATGAATGACGGTCATCGAAGCACAAATACATGAGTAAATGGCTGTACAAATTTGAATTTGGAATTCCTTACCAAAGAGGAGAAAATCGTGATTAAAGTGGCCAGTACGAAAAACGCCAATTTCATATGTAAGGACCTAATATTACTATCATTTATCAACTGTGCTGTAATAATAAGTGCAATAAAATGATTACATCATCATTTTCATAATCATATAATCACGCCTTTATGGATGGTTAGGTAGAGGTGAAGTAACACCCACATTTCACCAATAATTGTAGACGGTCCCATGTAAAAGGGGGTGAGCCTATTACCATAATATTTCCAGCACTATTGTTGACTCGAGCCTATATCTGACGCTGAGTCTGGGCTGTATATATCTGTCTGATGTTAAACAGCCCTATCCCTTAGTCGCCTTGTTACGTTGCATGGGAAGAGATGGGGCTGCCCAAATTCTTCTCTGCCGGGAACCATGCGGCTTTGCCGTAATAACAAGTGCCATGAAGTTAAAAAACATTTGATAAAATATGGGTTGAAATTAACTTTCGTGTGGTGATGAAGAAACAATAAAACTATAACCCATCTCATCCGAAGGGTGTCGTAAAGATACCACTGCAATTTTTTTTATACCACTCAGGTGGCAGACAAGCACACGGCCCACCTTATGGAAAGTGGTTACCGTGGCCTATGGACGAATGCAACCCCAGGGGCGATAAACGTGAGATATCACTGCGAGTGAAGAAAAACTCTAAATAAAACCCTGTAAGAATCAGTTTGGCCCGCGAGCGTGGAAACTGTAGGTCAAAGCCTCCCAACATTGGGAAAGGTCTTTGTCTAAGGTGACTGCGACAGCCTAATTGATTGATTGAAAAACATTCCTGCACAAAGAATCTTATGTAATTAAACAGGACGCAATTAGTAAATGGACAATTATGATGGCAATAATTCAACAGACCCGTAACTTTTTGACATTGTCATTTGCTGTAAGGGCACCTAAATCTATTATAAGTCCTATACAGGGGTATAGGACTTATTGGTATAGACCTCCATTCCCACTTCATTTTATAACGATCCAATCTTTGTTCTATTCGGTTCGTCTGACTAATAAATTCATCTTCTTTCTAATACTGGAAATACTAATATAGTTGGAAGAGCATTCAACCTGTAAGCGAACGACCTTTCCTTTCTGGTTCAAGTCCCACTTGAGCATTTCATTTATCCCGAAGTATTCGAATTTTAAAGTTAGCATAATAAATGCTATAGCAATTTATTCAAATACTGAAAAAATTATGTTCGAGCTTCACTGATACTCAGTGAAGTTCGAACATAATTTTTTTCACACACACACAGTACTCCCAAGGGCTGATGTCACTGAAGTCAGTGAAGATATAAAAATGCTTCTAGACATAGATGATATTAGTTTGATTCAACTTCTATATTGATGATACCAATAGTCACTTACTATCATATGGTGCGCATTGGGAAAGGTCTTTGTCTAAGGTGACTGCGACAGCCTAATTGATTGATTGAAAAACATTCCTGCACAAAGAATCTTATGTAATTAAACAGGACGCAATTAGTAAATGGACAATTATGATGGCAATAATTCAACAGACCCGTAACTTTTTGACATTGTCATTTGCTGTAAGGGCACCTAAATCTATTATAAGTCCTATACAGGGGTATAGGACTTATTGGTATAGACCTCCATTCCCACTTCATTTTATAACGATCCAATCTTTGTTCTATTCGGTTCGTCTGACTAATAAATTCATCTTCTTTCTAATACTGGAAATACTAATATAGTTGGAAGAGCATTCAACCTGTAAGCGAACGACCTTTCCTTTCTGGTTCAAGTCCCACTTGAGCATTTCATTTATCCCGAAGTATTCGAATTTTAAAGTTAGCATAATAAATGCTATAGCAATTTATTCAAATACTGAAAAAATTATGTTCGAGCTTCACTGATACTCAGTGAAGTTCGAACATAATTTTTTTCACACACACACAGTACTCCCAAGGGCTGATGTCACTGAAGTCAGTGAAGATATAAAAATGCTTCTAGACATAGATGATATTAGTTTGATTCAACTTCTATATTGATGATACCAATAGTCACTTACTATCATATGGTGCGCATTGGGAGATACCTGTATCGTGTTGTCTGCAATAGAATAAATGTAGTAGGTACTAAATTCATATCATTTATAACGATAAAATTATGAACATAAATACATTTTTATCCAAAGACTCATGTTCAAATAAATAATAAAGGTAAAGACCTTTATTATTTATTTGAACATGAAGAACACGAATTTGATTTGAAGCTAATTCCCAGGTATCATAGTGACAAAGAGGGCAATGGGATGCCTGAGGCGTGCTACAAGACTCCTGTCTCCTGCAGTTAATGACGTCATTAAATATGAACCGAACTGCGCCGAGCTTCGTATGAGTACATGGGAAGGCTGTGTACAGGGCACACAGCCTTTATGTTGAGCTCGCCTGTGAGCAGGTGGATAGCTCTTATTCATCTGCTTGCTTACTGCAAAATCGAACAAATGCAACCTAATGATATATTATATTCTCTACTTGTTTATAGACCTACTTTTAATGTATAAATTGTTGGGTAAGTATTTTTATTGTTATATTTGGTAGTGGAAGCTAACTTATACGTAATAATTATGAAGGTTTTGTTGACCTGACAAAATCATCAACTTTTGTGTAAGTTAAGAAATTACAAACTACGAAATTAATTTAATCGCCTTCGCACAAGTTTCATGAAAATATATTGATGTTGGTACCTACATCCTACCTATGTATAAAAAATAATTGATTCTACGAAACACTGTATTTTCCATGGACGGACTCATTTTGATAATCAGGTTGCGAATCCATACTTAATATTATAAATGCGAAAGTAACTCTGTCTGTCTGTATGTAACGCTTTCACGCCTGAACCACTGAACCGATTGTCATGAAATTTGGTATAGGGATAGGTTAGACCTTGAGAAAGGACATAGGCTATGTGTGGTCGCGATAACCGACTTCCACGCGGGCGGAGCCGCGGGCAAAAGCTAGTTATTAATATTTTCCACTGATTTTTAGTATCATGTCAATGTAATAATGTAATTCTATACAACTGAAAAAAACGGAGTACCTATCTGTTTGTTAAGTTATTATAACACCTTTTTGATTGATTCATAATGAATATATAGTGTGTCCCAGTAAGAGTGCACTTTTTAAAATTGGAATTTTTTTTTTTCATGCAAGTTGTAACTCTGAAATTTTACAGTTGTCACCTCAGTTTATTCCGATTATTAAAAATGGAGCGCTTTTCGAAAGAACAACCCGTTACAATTGTAAAAAGTCATTACAAAACTCATTACAAAACAATCGATTTATTGCAGCAACGATTTCCAGAACACATTATCTCACGAAATTCTGATGTCAACTGGCCACCAAGATCGTGCGATTTAACGCCATGCAATTTTTTTCTATGGGGTTTTGTGAAATCTCGGGGTTGTGCGAATAAACCCGAAATAATTTCTGAGCGCAAATTTAAAATCCAACGCGTCATCGGTGAGCTACAGCCACATCTCTGTGCAAAAGTCATGGAAAATTTCATTAAAATGCCGGATAATCTATTCCATACTCAATCGGAACATGTCTTCTTTAAAATACAATAAAAATATCACAACTCTGTCATAAAATACTTGCTTTAATTGTAAATTAAAAAGTGCACTTTTATTGAGACACCCTATATAAGTTAATATATGACGTAATCTTAGACAGAAATCTTAGAGTAACCAATAAATAGTAATTACTCCACGACTTAATCAAACTAGCTTAACTCTCTTGAGTTATTTTCATGGCTCCCATTACTGAGGATAGGATAAGCGTTCTCTAATTACTGCAATAAGCTAACTTAATAGACAATAATGTCTCAACAACACCATCCGTACAGAAATGCGGAGGCACCGTATACCTAGTATAAAATCAAATTAGGGATTAATCACTTTATATGTTCATATTTAATAGCTTTAACCTGTAACCTAGCGACCAGTAAAAAAAACTACGACTACAAATGTCGTAGCGTAGTTTGCGTCTTTTACTGATAAAGTTTCCATGACATACTAATAACGGGAATTAACGTGATCATGTTAAAGGTACATACGTAAGTACCTTTGATTTGCCTGACGTTTCGACTACCCCCGACGAAAGCGTCACATGCTTCCGTCGGGCCACTGCCATTGTGAAACCTGAAACGTCAGGCAAATCGAAGGTATGTACCTATACCATGATCGCGTTAATTCCCGTTATAATTATTGTATATCATGGAACGCTAGAGTTTAAAAGTTTCCATAACGTTAAGGTACGAGTTCAAAGCCGACCGCATACAGCAACTATAGACTCCAGCAGCAACTGCAGACCGCAGCAGCCATTGTAGACCACAGCAGCAGATACAGCATGCCGCCGTGAAGTAGACTTGAATGTGGTAATATTGTTTTAATTTATTGCGATTTCTCAATGGTACTGTGTAGCCATAGCCATCGAAGCTTAATAAATTATTGTATGTTGTATTGAAAAAATTCAGTGTTTAGCAACTTCCTATGATTCATACAACATTATCAACTATTTACATTTAAAACCCAAAGGCCCAAGGATGTAGTGTAAAAAATAGGAATCTTACTTAAATGTATTTAAGTTCCCAAGCGGATGTATTGAAAAGAGATTATCTTTACGAACTACCGAAGCGAATAAAAATGGTTCACTATGAATAATCTCTAACTTGAGTCAAATAGCACGCCCAATACTTTACTATTTTAGGTTACTTTGGGTGATAAGATACCGACATTGTAATTACAATGACTCGTTGTCAAGTTCGGTGTACAGTATTGTCTTATCGCTTCCTCTTTTCAATACGCACCCCATTGCTGCATTGTGGTGAGATTAGTGTTAATGATTCATTTGGTAGGTACCTATATTGTCCGAGTTTCAAAATGAACTGCCTACGTTCGTTTCCTTAGGATGCCTAGATTAAATAGACCGCAGTAGACGCGGATGGGTCACCACTCCGGCCTCCGGTGCCGCGGTGTTTCCACAGTGAAATATTATATAATAAATATCCTATTGAATGAAAACAACGTATGATTTGAAATAAATATTTTTTTTTTAAGTATTAGGAATACTAACTATACAGAATACATTAGAAGAAGAGAATCACTCGGGTGAGACTCCAAACTGCGACCTTACCCTTACAGGGGGAATGCTTTAACCAATTTAGTCTTAAATACGAATAAATATAGAAGAGAAATTGGAGTCACTTCGGGCGTGGCTCGGTGGCCTAGTTAGTTAAGGCATTCCACCTGTAAGGGAAAGATCGCGGGTTCAAATTCTGCCCTAGCGATTCTCTCTTCCTGATAGCTTTGGCCCGCGGCTCCACCCGCATGGATGTCGGTAATCGGGACCAAACATAGCCTATGTCCTTTCTCATGGTCTAATCTACCCCTATTCCAAATTTCATCAAAATTGGCGTGAATTTTGAATGATGAAATTTAGGCGTGAAAGCGTAACATACAGACAGACAGACAGTCAGACAGAGTTACTTTTGCATGTATAATATTAAAGTATGGAAGTATGGATGATACCCTGTTAGGCAACCATCAATAACGATTCAGTACTGTGACATATTTTTTGCTGTTTACGTGCTATCATGAAAGTCCCGAGTTGGCCAAACTTTTAATGGCTTGTCCCGTTGTTTGATTTTTGTATTAGCACAATGTCTGCAAATGCTGGATTTCAAACTTTGAAGTTATTGTATAACCCAGCGCTACAGGATTGTGAAGTAAATAATATTATAGCTTTTAAATTTAAAACTATTCGGTGCTATAGCGCCACATCACCGGTCATGATTATCGTTATGATGTATAATATCAATTTAGGTCTAGGATTTACGAAAGCATACCGTATGACTTGAAACAGTATTTCATTCTACGGAGCACCATTGTCTGACTCATAACATAAACATAACATAACATAAACTCACGCCTGTATTCCCCGAAGGGGTAGGCAGAGGTGCTAGCACCCATGTCTGACTCCATGCTGTTAAATAGGAATGTCTAACGGAAAATTTACAGTTTACCTAATCCGGGTATCGAACCTCACGGGCATTAGCCTAACTAGCTACGCGTTACTATTATCGCTACGGAGAATTTTAGTTTTATAACTAACTAGCTTTTGCCTGCGTCTAATCTACCCCTATATCAAAATTCATCGAAATCGGTTTAGTGGTTTAGGCGTAAAAGCGACACATACCTACAGTCAGACAGACAGAGTTACTTTCGCATTTATAAGTTTAGTATAGATTCATTTATAAGTAAGTAAATAACTTAACGAGTCCGAAAACATAGTTCCTATAACGTTATTCTCTGACACCGGCTCCAAAAGAAACATGTTTATCCAATAAACAGCCAAATTAACACCAAAGTGATTCCATAAATGTTCTATTTTGCAATTTTTTGTTGGTATCTCATAAGCAACGTTCAATGCATCTCCAATAAGCACATTGAACCTTATAAGCTTAACAATCCAATACCCATGGCCATGCATCAACATATACAAGAAAGGGTATGTTTAGTCATCGTGAGGTGAGGGTTACCATTGCCTGTGTCAGTTGCCAGTACAAATTCGGATGGTTGCCCGCATGTCAATCAAAATCTCACTTCAATAGCAGCTAATGAAATTTATTAAATCGACGTGTTTTTTTTGAATCCGTCATAAAAAATTATAATAATTGATTACTGGTTTTCTGTTGTTTGTTAATTGATAACTGACATCTCTGAAGGCACACCATGGCATATAATGGCAGAGATTTTATCTGGTGTGGGCACAAAGGTGCAGAAAGTTGTACTGCATAAGCTGTTTTTAACACGCTTTTATTAGCTTCACTTGTAACTATGTATGTAAGAAAATCTTGGAATCTTAATTTGACCCACTTCCCGGTCTTCGATTGGGATGAAATTTTGCACACGCTCTGAGTTCTGATGACAATACATGACTAGCTAGGAAACGTCAATACAAATCCAATATGGCGGCCTCCCCAAGATGGCGGAATGGCTGTTTGAAATCCACCCCCATGATATGGATATCAAATGAAAAGGCTTTTTAAACTATTATTATTACTTTTAATAACAATATTATCAAGAGAATTTACCCCTATTCCTTTTTAGGGGTTAGGGGTTGGTGGTGTAGGTGTACATAAACTTAATATATTACACTAAGTTTATGGGTTAGCAGCTTCAACTAAGCTACATTGCTTGTGCTAGGAGTGGATTCACGTCGGTAATAGCCAGGAATCGAATCCTGGACCGGTCGATCTTAAGGCCGCTTCCTTATAGGTACACTAAGCGAACACACGTGATTGATGTTTGGTATGATAATTATAGTAGTTTATAAGGGATGGAAAATAGGATGGAGATGTTGAAAGGAGAGTGAGGAATCCACTGGGATTCCAGTAGTGAGTTATTGGGCATTCTACCCCACCTTAGTTCCTTCGGTTATCTTCGATAACCTCAGTCACGGTGGGATAGAATGCCCAACAACTCTTTGTAAATTCATTTACCTAAGCCAACGTTCCACATTTTAATGCCGTTCATTACACTACCGTTCCGTCGGCTCTCTGCGATCCCCTGCGTCGTAATTGCGCTGAAAGATGCTCTGTTAGTTAGCGATAGAGTTATTTCATAAACAGTACAGTCTTACGTTTGCCTATTGCGTTGTCTATAAGCAGTTTGGTTTAACTATTTACGGTTATAAATACATAATGTCATAATTACATCTGTTCATAACCAGTCCGTCAGCATTGCATCAAACATGAAATTCATTAAACAAGCAAAGTCGTTACAGATTAGTTTAATCTGTAATGATTTACCAAAAATCAAGTTACGCCATGGAGAATTATTGCCGAATACAGTACGTTGCATCATTTGCGGACCATCAAATTGTGGAAAAACCAATTTGTTAATTGGTCTCCTTTTGCACGAAAATGGATTGACATTTCAAAATGTTTATGTATATTCTAAAACTCTATATCAACCAAAGTATATTTTTTTAGAAAAGGTTTTACGAGGAGTACCAGGAATCAGTTTTCAGAAATATCAGGCAAATGATGACGTTATGAAAGTTTCAGATGCAAAACATAATTCAGTGATTATTTTTGACGATGTAGCATGTGAAAATCAAAGTAATATGCGTGATTATTTTGCCATGGGAAGACATAAATTGATTGACAGTTTTTATTTAAATCAAACATATAGCAAAATACCTAAACAACTAATAAGAGATAACGCTAACTTAATTGTGCTTTTTAAGCAAGACGAAATTAATTTGAAACATGTTTATGAAGAACATGTTAACACTGACATGACCTGGTTGGAATTTCGTAACATGTGTTCTCAAATATGGAAAGAGCCTTATGACTATGTTGTGATTAATAAAGACTCTCCTAAAAACAATGGGTGCTATAGAAAAAAGTTTGACACTTTTGTAGAATTAGATAAAATTTGAATATTTAAATAGACTGCTTTCAGTTTCTTGTTATTCTTTAATCAGCTCTTATTGGATTACCATCTATTTTACAAAATGGAAAAATCATTGAAAAAACAAATTGTAGATGCAACACAAGCTGTAAGGAAAAAAATACGTAACATGAAGGATTTTGAAGATAATAACAGACAAGTGCTTGATACAGTTTTTAAGCCTGTTACAGAATCTCTTAATTTAATAGCCAACACCAATAACCAACTAGCTCTAACAAAAAATGAAGAAAAAGGAGAATTTCATGATCAAATTTCCAACCACGACTTACAGAAAGATCAAGATATAGAAGAAACAATTGATACCAGTGATGAATCAGAAGCTGACTCTTCATTTCAGTCATTAGTCGATACTAATCCAGTTCATGATGTATCATCTTGGTCATTATCTTCAGAAATATTAGCGGATGTGCCATTTGGTGTAAGAAATGAACGTGGAAAGTTAATGTTAGGTTCCTCTAGTATAACGATTGGTGATGATGTTATTACTGTAGCCGGACACAAATACAAATGCACACCTGGCTTGCGACAGTTGCTCTTAAAAAAAGACGTTGATCTGAGCTTTGTTACAGACTATGACATGCAAAATTATAAGTCGATGTTACTTGTAACAAATGCACATCGTCGAGATTTTGATTCAAGAAAACCAATTAAAAGTAATAAAGGACAAAAATATATGCAAGTTATTAAACCTCTTTTCGATCAACAAAGTAAAAGTCCAAGCTTTGAACCGAAAGTAGGAAAAGGAGTACCTTTAACAAAAATGTGGAAAAAAAACACAGATTTTGTATATTGGGATGATCCAAATGAATTGGTTGATAGATTAAAGTTATTAATTGCTTCTCGAGATGCTGGCAACACAGGACTAGATAATGAAATAATATCTATCGTTGAAGAACTACGTGAAAGCAAAATCATTAAATAGATTTACTAATAAGAAATGTGTATCATTTTATTGTACACCGTTCAACACAATACATCTTAAATATGAATGTGGACAAATTTGGTCATTATATTCATAAGCGATTACGTATATCAGAATTGCTTGAATTTTATGATAATGCATTGCTAAAATCTGAAAATGGTGATTACGATTTGAAGACATCGAAGCTAACAGGGGTCAAACCTCCTCAAGATGCGGATGATGCAGTAAACAAAGCATATGTAGATGAATTGAGAACCAAACTAATAACCGACTTACAAAAATTGCAAAATACTTTGGTGTACGATGTTCAGAACGATCTGGAGAAAGCTTTAAAAACAATAGTATCTGAGGCAGTGGTTCACTTGGAAAGCAATTTTTATAGTCGAAAAGCAGTTGATGAGATAGTTGAAAACGCAGTTAAATTTGTATTAGATCAAAAGTATAAGCTTGAAAGTTCCTCAAAATGACAAAACAACAAGTTGTTAATGAAATACATAAAGCTGCACGAAAAAATTATCCTCGTCGATCTGTAATTTTAAAAGGCATTGATGATTTGTGGCAAGCTGATTTAATCGACATGCAAAACTTGAAAAGATTTAATAAAGGTTATAACTATATTTTAATAGTTATTGATTGCTTCTCAAAGTACGTGTGGATAGAATCACTAAAAACTAAAAATAAGCATGATGTTTGTAACGCATTCGAGAAATTGATGTCGACTAACCATCGGATACCAGCTCATCTCCAAACTGATTTGGGTACCGAGTTCTATAATTCATCATTTCAAAAACTTATAAAGAACTATAACATTAATCACTACTCAACGTTTTCAACGAAAAAGGCTTCAATTGTAGAACGCGTTATCAAAACTATTAAAAATAAATTGTATAAGTACTTTAGTCTCAGCGGGCACTATAAATGGATAGATTTTGGTTTGGAGAGTGTTGTAAAGACATATAACAACACAAAACATAGCACTACTAAATTAGCACCCGTTGATGTCAATAAATTGAATGAAGTAGATGTTAAAAATAATATTAAGAACTCAATGAAAACGGTATCCTATAAACATAAGCCCAAGTTTATGATTGGTGATAGAGTTAGAATTAGTAAATACAAACAACTATTTGAGAAAGGTTATACACCTAATTGGTCAACGGAACTATTTACTATAAAAAATATCAATAACACTGTACCAGAAACATATCACATCGAAGATCAACACAAACAAGTTATATTAGGAACCTTTTACAAACACGAACTTCAAAAGTCATCTTGTCCAGGTGTTTATTTGATAGAAAAAGTTTTACGAAGGAAAGGAAATAAACTGTTCGTAAAATGGTTGGGCTTAAGTAATAAAGAGAATAGTTGGATTGATAAGACTGCAATAGTAGAATAAGTATACATAATAGTTATTAATTACAACATTTTGTTCATTATACTTTGAGCTATGCAAGGTGGTGGACTACTCAATAGTGTTATTAATCATTTGCCATTTGAACTGCACTTACCTGGCTATAATTATTGCGGACCTGGAACAAAACTTTCAAAACGTTTACTGCGTGGTGACAAAGGTGTAAATAAGCTAGACGAAGCTTGTATGTATCACGACATTGCATACGAAAACTATACAGACTTGTCTAATCGTCACAAAGCCGATTTACAACTTTTAAATATGGCCAAACAAAGAATGAAAGCAAAAGATGCTAGTAAAGGAGAAAAGCTTAGTTCGTGGGTAGTGAGTAAAGTTATGAAAACTAAACTCAAATCTGGTGCTGGTGTTAAGACATTTCATAATTTCGTTACAAAAATTAAAAGAAAAATCAAGAAACGCTTACCCAAAGATGGTAAATCTTTAATACATGCAGCTTATAGGGCTGCTAAAAAAATTGTTCCGTGCGCTCCAAAACTTCGAGTACCACGCGTCATACCTTTACCCAAAACAGGAGGCATTCTACCTTTAATCCCGATTTTTGCTGGTTTATCAGCTTTAGGAGCTTTGGCTGGTGGTGCAGCGGGTATTGCAAAAACAGTGAATGATTATAGAGAAGGTCAAAAAAAATTACAAGAATCTGAACGTCATAATAAGACTATGGAAGCTATAGCATTAGGTAACGGTTTATACATTAAACCACACAAAAAAGGCAAAGGATTGTTTATTAAATCGTCAAAAAACTAAGTAATAAGCTACCTAATCGTGCCTTAACTAATATTGATATTCAAAATTACGCATATGGTATTCCTTATTTTCGAGGAGTTTACATGAAGGATCAGTTACCAAAAATCCCTAAAGGAATTGAATGTGGTATAGTTAACCTAGATAATTCAGAAAACGATGGAACGCATTGGGTAGCTTATGTTAAGGTAAATAATTATTGTGAATATTTTGATAGTTTTGGTGATTTAAGACCACCAATCGAATTGATGCGATATTTTAAGAACTGCAATATTAATTATAACTATACAAGATATCAAAAATTTGACACACTAATTTGTGGACATTTGTGTTTAGAATATCTACAATCTTTTTGGAATAAATACTATAAATTTTATTCTGTTCTTTAATTTTAGTCATTTGCAAGATGACACTCACCTTATCTATAACTGGAAACTCATCGGTATTAACTACCTTCTATCCAAATACGTTACAATTAATCGGAGAGTATGAATGTGCATTATTACATTTATCCACATATAATTCTATTCCAAATATTGATAAAACAAATAATAAGTTATACTATGGTTCAAATAATGTTATTGAAATACCTGAAGGTACTTATGAGTTGCAAGATATCAGTGATTATTTAAAATCTGAAGTAAAGGATGCATCCATAAAACTCCATTGCAATAACAACACCTTAAAAACTATGTTATTTTGTACATCAACTATAGATTTTACTAAAGGTTGTTCGTTCGGAGGTTTGTTGGGGTTTAAAAAACAAGTCTTGGAAGCCAATAAATATCATGTATCAGAGTTTCCAGTCAACATTTTGCCTACAACCGTGATAAGAGTTGAATGTGATATAGTTAGCGGTTCCTATATAAACGGACAATCCAGTCACATTCTACATGAATTCGCACTTAATGTCCCACCTGGATACAGAATTATAGAAATACCAAAAAACGCAATTTACTTTCCAATCAACCAAACCAACATCAGCTGCATACAAATCAGACTTTTGGATATAAATAATAACTTAATAAATTTGCGAGGTGAAGAAGTACAGTTGTATCTACACCTCAAAAGAAAAAATGATTGACTATAATAAATATAATATGTTTCTTCCAATTCAAAATAGCAGTTCTGCTCAAACTCTCAATCAAGTAAGAGCTCGACGTAAAAGGAGAATAAAGTTGAATAAAAACAATAAAGCATTTCTTAAGGCGATTGGTTTGTTAAAATGAATATCCTAGATGTTTTATCCGCTCCAGCCTACGACAACTCTGTGGAAGGAATTGAAATTCACTCTTACAAGCCTTACGTAACAAGTTTTAATAGAAGCGATGAAATCAGGATACCTATTAATCAGCAAGACTTGTATATATTACCATCAGAAAGCAGTTTATTTTTGGAAGGAACTGTTATTGTAAACAAGGCTGACAATTCGAAAGAGAGAGTCAGTAGCGTTCATTTCACAAACAATAGTTTACTTTACTTGTTTCAAGATATAAGGTATGAGATAAATGGAGTGGAGATAGACAAAATAAAAAATGCTGGTATAACTAGCACGATGAAATCATTTATATCAATGAATGAGAGCGAAGCTAAAACATCTAATGCTTGGGGTTGGAATATCGGTGGAATAAAAAGTACTAATGGAGGTAGCTTTTCTGCTTCTATACCACTTCGCAACATTCTTGGTTTCGCAGAAGATTTTAAGAAAGTAGTAATAAACAGTAAACATGAACTAATCTTATTACGAAGTAATACCAATCTGAACGCATTAAAACTCAACTCTGGTGAAATTGTAGAAGATATTATCATAAACAAAATAATATGGCGTGTACCGCATGTTAAAGTATCTGATAAAGAAAAAATAAACATTCTAAAATTGTTAGAAAAAGATCGACCACTTCAGATGATATTCAGGAATTGGGATTTGTATGAATATCCAATGTTGCCTAAAACCACCAAACATACTTGGTCAATAAAAACATCTTCACAAATAGAGAAACCAAGATTTGTCGTTATTGGTTTACAGACAAATAGAAAAAATAATGCTAGACTTGATATGTCTCAGTTTGATCATTGTGAGATTCGTGATGTTAAGGTATACCTTAACTCCACCTACTTCCCATATGAAAATATAAATACAAGTTTCTCGAATAATCGAATTGCTTTAATATATGAACAATATGCTAAATTTCAACAGTCTTATTATGGGCGTCGCGCTGAGCCTTTATTAAGTGAGGAACAATTTAAAAACGTTGCTCCGTTATTCGTCATAGACTGTTCTAGACAGCCAGATAATCTTAAGTCAGGTCCTGTTGTGGACGTAAGAGTGGAAATTGAAAGTGATATTGATATCCCAGATCAAACTTCGGCATATTGTCTTATATTGAACGACTGTATAATTGAGTATAAACCATTAAGCAGCACTGTGAGAAAATTATCATGAATCCGAATACAATTATAGTGGATGTCCAGGGGTTTAAAGACACTTGTAATAACTTTATAGTCAAGGAATTAGCTCTGGCCACCCGTGTTTATACCCAAACGTTCTTAATAAAGCCCCCATACTTATTTAAATACTTAACTACGAATGAAAAAAAACAAGTTACGTGGTTGGAGAGAAACAGGGGGATTTACTGGAATGAAGGTTATATCGACTATAGAGAATTTCGACGTATAATTGTTCCTTATTTAGAAAATAAAGAAATTATTGTGAAGGGCTTAGAAAAAGTTAAGTGGATTCAAGATCTATGTATGAATTGTATTTGTATAGATCTTGGTGAAGACAAATGTCCAAATTTATCACTGTTGCATAACAAATATTCAAATAATGAAACCAGTTTTAATTGTATTAATCATACTAAACAATGTGCACTTAAAAATGTTTTATGTATAAAGAATAATTTAATAGAGCAAGAAAGTCAACCTATACGCAGTTTTAATAAATAAAACATTTTTTTAAAGTAAATGGTTTTTTATTTTTTAACCCACATTTTTAATATTTATAATATTATAACACATTTTCACAGTAAATAAAATCTAAATATGTCATCACTTTATCTACTAGTTACATTAATGAATTATTACCTAATTAAAAAACATGATCTGAGTAGCCCCACAATTATTACCTATGGTTTTTATTTTTTAATACACTTTTTTAATATTTATAATTTTTAACACATATTTTCACAGTAAATAAAATTATAATAAAATCTAAATATGTCATCACTTTATCTACTAGTTACATTAATGAATTATTACCTAATTAAAAAACATGATATGAGCAGCCATACAATTATTACCTATGGTTTTTTATTTTTTAACACACATTTTTAATATTAATTTTTTTAACACATATTTTCACAGTAAATAAAATATAAATATGTCATCACTTTATCTACTAGTTATACTAATGAATTATTACCTAATTAAAAAACATGATATGAGTAGCCATACAATTATTACCTATGGTTTTTTATTTTTTAACACACATTTTTAATATTAATTTTTTTTAACACATATTTTCACAGTAAATAAAATCTAAATATGTCATCACTTTATCTACTAGTTATACTAATGAATTATTACCTAATTAAAAAATATGATATGAGTAGCCACACAATTTTTTGGAAATATTGTGAACTAATTTTTCAGCTTGATCCGATATCTCATCTACCGTATCTTGTACAACATACTGTGCAGTGATTATCTCCTTAACTTCATCTTCGTTGTCTCTTGACTCACTGAGTTCCTTGATCGTAATTTTTATTAAACGTCGTCCTTTTCTTCTTTCACTGTTAATAATATAGGAATTCAATGCACTGCGTTTGTTTGTAATTGGTCTTCTTCGATTAGTTTTCTTTTTGTTTGTTTTTACTTCTTCATTGGGTGTTATTATCCAAGGTCTATTCATTGCGTTGTCCAAGTCGAACTGATCTTGCAGGTTTGGAAGATATTCAGGAGAGCTCTCTTCTGTTCCGTTTGAAAATTTGTTTAAGTTGGTATTCTGAAAATTATTTAAAACATTAGTAATAAATTATACTAAGAATTTTGTAAATAGATTGAAATTTCCAATAGATTGAAAGTTATAAAATATCTACCATGTTGTTAGATATGCTCGTCTTGACTGTTTAATAAATAATGAACTAGGTAATAATATTTTTTCTAACGCAGTTGATATATCAAATAATGCTAACATAAAGTATTTATTGGTATGATGATCAAGTTAGAACTTGAAATTCAACCATTCAATATTTCGTATGGTGCATAATGTTATTGTTATGTACCTACTTAATACTTAGTTGTGAAATTCTTATGAATTTCAAACGTGTTGTAACGTGAATGATGACGTATTTCGTTATCAATATCAGGTAACGAATATAATATAAACACAATAATTAGTAATTGCTTATTTTAATTTATTCGACATACTAATACAGAATCGGGTAACCAGTAAATACCTATAGGCACCTTAACAGTTAGTATCATACGAAATGAACTACAATAAGTATTCCTAATATTTCATATTTTGTATTGTCTAAACTCTCCAGCTATTCTATAGAATACCTACATTATTCCTTACTGATGATATTATATTCTACAACTTCTTTGGGAGCTACTCTAATTGAGTCACCAAAGCCTATTCAAATTTGGTAAAATATTTTACGTTATGTACAATTACGTGCTACTTTAATTTTACACTAAGGAATGACTAAAATATATAGGTATCTACTTACAAATTGATTACGTGGTTCACCGCTCAGCCCATGAGGATTCCCCGTCAATTTCTTCCGTGATGATAAAATATCTGAAAATAAAATTAAATATAGGTTTAAGTCTAATTATTGAAAATTGGTAAATGTAGTTCGAATATGTTGAACCTACAACTTCTTCGGGAGCTACTCTAATTGAGACACCAGAGCCTATTCAAATTTGATAAAATATTCTACTTTATGTACAATTAAGTGCTAGCAAGAGATTAAATATTTCAGCGTTCATTATTTTGTTTACAACTTTTTGAATTTTGTACAGAACTTAAATTTTATAAGTACGAAAATTAAGGATAATCGTATAAAATTAAATTTAAAGGACTTCCATAGAAAACTACGTCGCCTAATAAATTAGATATTTAGTAGGTAAACTAACAAGGAATTATATATCAAATAATTAACATATAAGTAATTACTTACATGACATTGCTTTTATTTTGGGTCTTCCTTTTAATCCTCTGAAGGACGTAGTGCACTGCGTGGTTTGTAGCTCGATGCAAATGGTAGATTTGACTCATCCACTTATACTTGTGTTTCTTTTAAACACAGACGTTTTGATTTATCAACATAGTCTGTTCCTTTTACAGCATTTAAATAAAAGCAATCAGGAAAAAATATAGCATGCTGCATCCAAGGATCATCGTAATCCTCCCAATCTTCGATGCCACCTCCGCATGAAAAGCACATAACTTTATCGGTAAAACCACTTCCACAGTAAAAAAAACCTGCATCAGCCATTTTCATCACCAATCTTCGTTTTGAATCTGCTGTAGCCCAATAATGTCGAAATGAACATAATCGAATTTTATGGTCATTATATATTTCATATCGGGGGCTTAAATAATTTTGAATCATTCTTAAGCAGGTGTCGATATGTGATTGTGTAAAAGAATAATGACACTTTGTATCTGATGTTCTTAATTTAAAAGGATGAGGTGGTCCGAATAGTAATGGGACAGGAATGACCTAAAATTATAGCACATTTCGTTGCATTTATTAAGAGGCAACCCCAGTTTTCACTATTCATTCAATTCATTATATCATTCATTAATATACAGTTTTGCATTTACTCAGTAATACCTAATCATTTTCTTCGATGAGGTCAACAAGATTATTATGTATTCTAATTATTCGAGCCCATAACTTTAGATCTTTGAAATAGATTTTAGGCCATCTACCTTTCTCTCTCTGGAAAGGTATTAATATAGCATTATACTGTTCATAGTTTAATATTTTCGCAATATGTAGTCCACATAATCGGTTCTCTACTATCATTATCTGCACTCGGTCTCCAATATTCAACACCATGATAACTTAAATAGTGCTACAGCTTCAAGTTCTCTAGCAAATATAAAGAACGGCACTTTTCATACATTAGGGTTGGGAGGGGACAGTAAAATAAAATAAGTTTTTTTTTTAATTTTTATGTCAGAATAATTTTATTATCAAGACACCAATTATTTAAACATAATACATTTTTAAAGCACATACAGAGCTATGATAAATACAATGATAAAAATCTTGAGAATATTTATAATAATCACATAGACTTATCAAACTAGGACAACCTTTATCTTCTAAATTAAATATATTACTATTTTCTAAAATGTACTTCAACCATACAACTTTTTCTGAACCTTTAACGTAAATATATTTGTCTCTTAATATATCTGAAACCAAAGTTTGGTATTCGGAATATGGCACAAATCCTTCATCCCAATGTATCTTTCTGTTACGTTCAATCCAACTAACTTGCTTTTTCTCTGTTTTCGTTAGTTTTTTAAATGGAAATGGTATATGTGTATGTATGGTATTTTGCTATATGTTTGATTTAAATAAAAACTGTCAATCAATTTATGTCGAATTATTGCTGAATACAGTACGTTGCATCATTTGCAGACCATCAAATTGTGGAAAAACCAATTTGTTAATTGGTCTCCTTTTGCACGAAAATGGATTGACATTTCAAAATGTTTATGTATATTCTAAAACTCTATATCAACCAAAGTACATTTTTTTAGAAAAGGTTTTACGAGGAGTACCAGGAATCACTTTTCAGAAATATCAGGCAAATGATGACGTTATGAAAGTGTCAGATGCAAAACCTAATTCAGTGATTATTTTTGACGTTGTAGCATGCGAAAATCAATTCAACGCAATTACGACCCAGGGGATCGCTGAGAGCCGACGGAACGGTAGTGTAATGAACGGCATTAAAATGTGGAACGTTGGCTTAGGTAAATGAATTTACAAAGAGTTGTTGGGCATTCTATCCCACCGTGACTGAGGTTATCGAAGATAACCGAAGGAACTAAGGTGGGGTAGAATGCCCAATAACTCACTACTGATTCCACCCCATCATCATCCAATTCCTGGTGAAGGGATTATAGATAGTCAACAAGAATCATGACTCGAATGATTTTTTAAAGTATTAACTATGCTAAGTATACAAATCGACTTCTTACATACACGTCGCCTTAAAGACAGATAAATAAACAAGGGAAATTTGAATTACTTCGAGCGTGGTTCGGTGGCCTAGTGGTTAAGGCATTACCCCGGTAATGAAAGATCGCGGGTTCGAGTCCCGCCCGAGCGAGTCACTTATTCCTGATGTATTTGATTTGTAAAGAATCATGATCCAAAATAGTGTTATATAATGTGCATCTAAAGCGGTAAGTGAAAAGTACTTTTACGCTTATTACGTCACCTATAGAAGTCTGTATAGTATTGTATCAATCAGCGTCATAAGTACGTATCTTGACGATGAAGTCTCAAAATGATCTTAAAACTATTAAAATGGCATTATTTTCCAAACTAAGGATGTGTACCAAATATCAGATCAATCTGTCAACTGGAAGGACGTCAAAAAACTCGTTTATTACCCGTGTTACTACTAATCTTACTACTTGTAGTAACACCGGTAATTGAATGACTATTCTTACTACTAAAGTAGAAAGTTGTTAGAACAGTAAAAAGAAATTACCCATGTTACTACCGTTAAATTAAAATACAGAAACCAAACAAAATTGACGAATTTCTGTTTTATTAAATTAACATTAAATAAAAAAGATAAAAACAGGCAAATAATAACAATCGCTTACGAAAAAAAAGAATACAGGAAAATGACAGTAATTTCTCATAAAATAAAAAGGAAAATCATGCCAATCACAACAATTGCTTGTGAAAAATAAAAGAAAAACAGGCAAATCACCGTAACTGCTTGTAAAATAAAAAATAAAAACAGGAAATTAACCGTAATTGCTTGTAAAATAAAATAAAAAATGCACTGGTGTTACTACTAGTAGTAAGATTGGTAGTAACACGGGTAATAAACGAAAAAACTAAATTAAGATCATTGTGAGTACTTTGTTCGTCAACATTGTTCTGATGCTGACTGTACCTACATACCTACGTAAAACATTCAGAAATATATTAAATATCAATTATTCAGAGTCCTTGTTAACTCTAATATGTATTCGTACCTAACAATTCAAAACAATGTGCATTTCCATACAATCGTTTCAATAATGCAAGAACTTAGTATTAACAACCCGTAATATCATTTATTGTATATTAAATTCCTCATAGGACAACTATGACCCCGGTATCTTCAGGACTGATCGATATTAAAACATGATGGTTAGCAATTATCTAATAATGATGTATTCATATCTGCGTGTTTTTTTTTTTTTTTTTTTATATAGGACACCTCAATTTGGTTTCACCTCGCCTGATGTTTAAGCTAAAGGCAAAGTCTCGGAAAGAGGGTCACCATCGGAAACATGTACCATGTTAACAGTGGTGGCACTCAGCTTGGCGGCCTCGTTAGATGCCTTTTCACGCCCCGCTTAAAGGACCCGGGACTGTAGGAAGAAGGAAACACGTGAGCTGGCAGGGAGTTCCAGGTCTTAATGGTGCGGTATAGGAATGAGTCGCTGAAACGCTTGGTTCTAGCTGGTATACTCTGCACCGTATATGGATGGCATCTTAGCCCTGCACGTGTCGTCCTGTGTAGGAAAGGAGAGGGTGGGACTAATTGGAAGAGCTCGTCAGAACATTCACCATGGTAGAGACGGTAGAAAACTGCCAAAGACGCAACATCTCTACGCATCTGCAAAGGCTCGAGGGTGTTCGTGACCTCAGGATTCCCAATAATACGGACCGCACGTCGCTGCAACCTGTCGAGAGCATCTAGTAAGTGCTTTGCGGAGCCGTCCCAGAGATGTGAGCAGTATTCCACGCAGGAACGAATTTGGGTCTTGTATAGAAGACACCGCTGCTCCGGCGTGAAAAAACGTCTTACTCTGTTCAGGACTCCGAGTTTACGCGAGGCTGATTTGATGATACTCTCGATATAGTTTTTGTTATTCAGTTTGCAGCGAACATCCATACCGAGGATATTGAGGTGATCCTGCAGTGGCAGTGGTGTGCTCTGAAGAGTGGGAAGGGGTAGGAAAGGAGATACTTTTGCTGTAAACGCACATGCCTGGGTCTTCTTGGCATTAAACTCGACCAGGTTCCTAGCGCCCCATTGAGGAATGTAGTCCAGGATCCGGTCCAGCTCAGTGACAAGAAGCTGCCTTTTTTCCGCGATATCAGACTGCTTGGCCGCAGGATTTGCGTAATAACTCCCGTGTAAGATGCTAATTAATCATGATATTTAAGCTTATGCTTAAGTATCATTGGGGGAATATCACAATTTTATGGTTAAGATGATATTCTTCGCTACATATTATTTACTGTGTATCTAGTTCTAGAAATACTAATGAGAGACTAAATGAACCATATCTATTTAATGTATGATTTGAGATGGCCATGATTATTTTCATTTATAGTAAAACATTCGCCAAGATTTTGTGAACTGAAACGGCGCTGAAATATCGGATCCTCCAAAATTATAACAAACATGTTAAATATCCCGGAGAGTGTTTTACTATCGGCATATATATTATGTATGTAGTTACCATTTTTACTACAATTTTGTTATTAGTAAGTACGCAATGAAAATATTATGTAACGAATATTTTTCTCACACCAATCAGTAGGAGAAAGGTATTCGTTGCATACGATTGCGTGTCTTGAATTTGTAATGTTTTTCTTTTTTCTATTATATTTTTTTGTGAAAATTTGTAATTGGCCGTAACACTGCACGCATAACTTAATTGTAGGTACTACCTACTAGCTGTAAGTGTTCCTAAAATGAAAATAAAATAAACTTTTGGAAGTTAATGTTAAACTGACAGATAAAATCATATAAGAATACCAAATCACTTCGATTTGTTACTATTGTAAAACAAACTGTAAAAATAAACTCAACTACAACTTAAGTACCTATTTCCAAAGTTATGGGAATGTTTCACACGCGATGTACAAAAGCAATTTATTACCTATTCAATTTTCAACTCAAGAGTAGTTGATTCTAGCTAGACATACATTTCAACAGACATATCGGCTATACTTGAGGCCAATTTTCGCGTTGCACAATCTATCATCGCATGCGCTTGAGCACCAAGGTTTGCTTCAAGTATTTTAGGTAATGACGGTCATCTTACACACTTGAGTGGTTCGCGTCAGTGGAAATTATTATTAACATCTGACTAGTTAACGGTGCCTTGTGGCGGCTATGGCTTAAAACATTTGTGGGATCCTCAACCATGGATGTTCGATAGCGCGTGCATGTGGCCTCCATAGGCGAGCGCATCATTTGTTTGTTCCAAGACCGGTCCGCGTCGCTACTGCTTTAAATTCATAATTTTTCAATAAGCCTTTTTATAAGACACAGACGCTCGTTCCTGCTGACAACTGCGCTTATGGTTCTCTAGATAAGATCACTTTGTGCACCATTAGCCAAAGTGATTGACGTCGTTAGTTTGTTGTCAGTAATTTTGTTTGAAATTTAGAGCGGAGAACGTATCTTTTTTGTGTATGTGTGTAATAAAAGGAGTATTATATTGACACGAACACCTATTGCGAGATGTTTGATAATATAGTAGTTACGAAATGAAACATCATGGTATGGTATTTAATAATCACAATATTATATTTTTTTGGATATTTGGACTTTAACTGATTTCTATTGAACCACCTGATTGTGGCTACCACAATTTTTTCAGTTGTGGAATCAATGAAATATCAGTTACGCGGTTCCCAGTATGTTTTGCACCATTATATCTTCACAAATTAATAAACAACATCCGCGTAGTTCGCAGCCTCTATGCTGTTTAACTCATGCAAGAAAATCTCAATACCTGTATAAAATTTGCCTCTTTCCGCCATCGTTCCACGCGACAGCAGTTCTTCACTCACCATCTGGACGGTTGGCGGTTCACAACTGTGCGTTTCTTGAGAAACTTTCTGCTTCGCACAAATAAACTGTGGAATTAACTGTCACCAGCGGTATTTCCGAACCAATACAACCTTCAAACCTTCAAGAAAAGAGCGTACTCTCTTTCAAAAGGAGGGCAACGCACTTGTGACTCCTCTGGTGTTGCGTGTGTTCATGGGCGGCTGTGATCGCTTACCATCGGGCGATCTATCTGCTCGTTTACCTACCTATTCCATAAAAAAATACACATTTCAAGACGCATTGTATATACGGTTCTTCAAGAAGGGCATCGGAAGGTTCCTACAGGCTCGTCAGCACGAGTGTGGCGCTCCTGTTGTTACACACAGTTGCACACATCACGTCAGCGTGGTCGGCTATGTGCTTGTCTATTTAAGTAGCAAGTAAATCAGACAAAGTCCAAAACAGTTCAGAAATTAATTCAACCAAATCGCCACAATGAACAGTAGGTAACTAGATGATAAATAACAAAACTGTCCAGTGGAGCGTTTAGACAATGAGTCAGAGTAATTATACGGACGACACTTACCAAGTAGCATAACGGTCTATCTATCGGATTGTGAAACAATGAGGCACTGGCTTCAGCTGGCCGCTCTGTCGTGACCAAACCAAAACTGGTACAAATTGTAGACGCTGTACGATGATTTGCGAACGTTATTAAGCCGGTGATTAACTATGATTTGCGAATGTATGTAGGTTAGACTAACTTCTTGAGTAATGATGGGCATAAAAATTATGATTGATGATGTAGAAAAGATATCGAGATTCAGTTTTTATATGATTATTTTTAACAACGTGAGAAATGATAAGTACAATTTAAAATGGATGGAAAACAAGCTAGGATTGTTCACAATATGTAGGTACTTTTTAAAGACGAAGGTAAAGTAGTATTGTAGGGCTATCCCATTTCTAATCGTGTCTTATAAGCCCCTCTAGACAAGTGGCAATCCGTTGGTCGGCGTATCGTAGGTACTATAGAAGGACGGATGTATGGGATTTGACGTTAATGACATTCGTTGACGGCTGTCATAAACGTCAAATCCTATACATTTGTTATTCGATACATTTAGGTACTGTATAACAGTAAAACTTCAGTTATAAACATACGTCTGTTCACGAAGGTACTGCTAATAAATATATCCGAATACTTTTGAAATAATCCATATCCATACTAATATTAACTCTTCTGTCTGTCTGTCTGTATGTTACGCTTTCACGCCTAAACTACGGAACCGATTTCGATGAAATTTGGTATAGGGGTAGAGTAGATTTTGAGGAAGGACATAGGCTATATTTGGTTGCGATAACCGACATCCACGCGGGCGGAGCCGGGGACAAAAGCTAGTAATGAATATAAGAGAAAAGTAATAAAAGTAATAAAAATATCTCATGTCATACATTTACCTTTCTTTAGCATATCGACCCAGCTTTCTTAAATTTCAAAACTTTTCGAAATTTTATCAATGAATCTGAATCAGTCACTGTGGACTCGTTCAGCTGCACGCAAAATTGCCCGTAGTACGAAGATATCGCGATAATATCTCTATTATATAACCCCCTCCCCCTTCCCCCTAAACCGAGCTTCGAATCAACCAAACTTTGAGCTAACTGCACCCGAGTGATAACACGCGATCGCTAATCCTAGAGAAGACAGCTCTTTGAAATATATTTTATACAAGGACTTACTTTGGACTAGAAGTGGCTGCATCAAGAGCAAATCAATCAATTAGCCTATCGGCATAGGCCTCACCCAGGCCTATCGGCATAGGCCTCACCCAATGTTGGGAGGCTTTGGCCTACTCCTCCCACGGTGGATAGGTTGGTGCAGAGTTTTTTTTCAAGATTTCCTTTTCTCGCAGTGAGTGTCTGCGTATTTTTCCGTTAGTCTCAACTTATGACATTCTTTGGCGTCTATTCCCCGCTATCGCCATTGGCTTTGTCGCCACTGCTGATAAATGGGAAAAATATTCTCGACTGTCACCAGTGATGACGATTGACACATAGTTACTTTGGATGAGATGGGATGGTGATACTCGTCATCACAAGGATAAAAAAAACAATACCTATACTAATGTGTTAGGTGCACAAATTTCTAGAAGTTGTTTTATAAGTAGATTGGAAAATTATGCAAATAGCCTGATGAAGTAGCTGCCATAACTTAATATAAAATCCACCAAATCTATAAAAATATAAATTTCATTGATTTGCAGACTTCCGTGCGAAATTGGGCCTTTAAAAACTGTTTAGAATCATAATACTCGTATTCTTAAGTCTCGGAAAGAGGGTCACCATCGTAAACATGTACCATGTTAACAGTCGTGGCACTCAGCTTGGTGGCCTCATCAGATGCCTTCTCGCAGCCCTCTTAAAGGACCCGGGACTGTAAGAAGAAGGAAGGAAGGCAGGCTCACTGCCATCAGACAACCAGAGTAAAATTAATGGACCTTTACTTTTGTGTCGCTGCTAAGACCCACCGCCGAATGGGAAGATCATTTCCAAACAGGATTTGCTTGGTCGGACAGTACTTAGTTAAAATCCGATGAAATACCGTTTTGATTCTGAAGGATAAACTTATACTTTGGGTTATTTTCTATGCACATCACTGATTCTAGCATTTATTTAGATGACTATGAAAAACAAATATTCCACATAAATTGTAGTCACATGCAATTTAAGTAGCACCTTCACCTACGATAATGTCTGTCAAAATACCTACTAGAAACATAACAGGGACTTTACAATCCCTATGTTTATCATGACCTACAATCTACATGTTATGTACCTATATCAAATCTGTACACATAAAAATGCGAATACATTGACAAAACCCAACTTTTAGACCTAAATTAATAAGACAGAAATAGGAACTACATATCTCACGATACACAAAGCACTTTGTGTTTTCGATGTCTAGACACGTTAATAAAATTTATGTGTGTGGTACCTGAAACCTTCGTATTTTAGAAACGATGTTTTTATTTATTTATAATATATTTGTTTACCGTATGTTCAACATAATTAATATTTCCTACATAACCATGTTGTATACAGTTTAGGTGGCAAATGCAAGATTCACTGCCAGCTCACGTGTTTCCTTCTGCCTACTGTCCCGGGTCCTTTAAGCGAGGCGTGAAAAGGCATCTAATGAGTCCGTCAAGCTGAGTGCCACCACTGTTAACATGGTACATATTTACGATGGTGGACTTTCCGAGACTTTGCCTTTAGCTTAACATTAGGCGAGGTGAAGTCAAATTGCCGTGTACTATAAAAAAAATCAAACCGCTACCGTACTGTATGAATTTTTATTGTTCGAAAAATGTTTGAATGAAGTAAGTACTTAAGTATAAGATAAAAATGCTGGCTTCATAATATTATATCATACAGTAGGCAGGTTGCCGTATTTGTTTCCCTTGGAGTAAAAGGGCCACCTCATCTCTTCCCGGGGGTGTTTTAAAAGATGTTATGGGATATGGCTGTTCTCCATCCGATAGTAAACATACAGTTGACTAACCGCCATTCCCAATACCATACTGACAGTTAAAGATAGACCGCATCTACGGATAAAGTGCTCGGTTGTATAAATTCAAAACATAGTAACTCCTATTTCACACCAATTTTGGAAAATAAAATTATACCGCGATGCGCTTTCCCGCAAAAAAATCAGTTACCATGTTTTCAATTAAACAGCCGATAAGTCAAATTTTACTGTTGCGATCTATCTTCAACTGTAAGTATGTTATTGGAAACGGCCGTAAGTGCCCGCTTGACGGTAATAGGTATTACGTGGGACCGAAAATCATAGTTGGTGAAATGTGGGTATTCATACTCCTCTGCCTTCCCCTTTGGGGATTAACAGGCGTGAGTTTATATGTATGTATGTATTATATTATCAACTAACTGTTGCCCGCGGGTCCGCCCGCGTGAATGTCGGTTATCGCTTAGTGTTGAGTCAACGCTATTGAGCATAAAGCCTGCATCTTAAAATCCTTTCTTAGGGGATGCCTACGTCATAGTAGCTTTATGCATGCAAAGTCTCAGCCTGATTGGTTTAAAATTGACAAAGTTTCATACAAACTTTCATCCCCTATTTTATCCCCTTGGGGGTAGAAATAATCAAAATCCTTTCATAGTGGATGTCTACGTCAGAACAACTACCTGCATGTCATATTTAAGCCCGATCCGTTCAGTGGTTTGGGCTGTGTTTGTCTGTGGTTTGGGTTGACTTTGTTAGTCAGTCACCTTTGAGTTATATATATTTAGATGTCTCTTCTAGTTTAAAAACTTTAAATATATAAAACAACCCAATAATCCGTGCTGTTGTTCAATTTGGCACTTTAATCCACTCCATCAATGCGTTTGTCATCGTTCAAACTTGACGTTTGTGGAGTAATTACGTTTTTGATTTTTGTTATTTGTTTGACTCGATTGACTATACGTACCTGCATACAGTACACTAAATTTTTCTAAATTATTTGACTTCTGTTTTTTATACACTCATACATACATATATTTATTTATTTTATTTATTTATTTATATAATTATGAACAAGCAGCTACAAGCTGTTGTGTTCACTTCTAGTGATAAAATATAATAGTCTATAGATTTTTTATTTTTATTTAATTGTCCGTCATTTTTTTAAGCACTGAATTGTCTAGTCGTAGCCAGTTATCAAGTCGATTTTTAAATGAGTTTATTGAGGTGGCAGAAACAACGTCCTCCGGCAGCAAGTTCCAATTATGGACCACTCTATTACTGAAGAAGTGATGGGCAACCAGTGTATCAGCAGAGGCCCGCGTCAATCGAAGGCCGTGTCCGCGGGACGGCCGTATGCTGTCCCTCCTGAGAAGAATGTTCTGGATATCTGGCAGATTATAGTGCGCATTTATGATCTTGTATACCTCTATCAGATCACCTCGAAGTCGTCTCTGCTCGAGAGTGCTCAGTTTCAGTGCACGTAGTCTCTGTTCATAGGACATGCGTCGTAGAGCCGGTGGTATCTTCGTGGCTTTCCTCTGGACACTCTCCAGCAGATTGATGTCCTTGTGAAGGTATGGGCTCCAGATCTGGAAGCCATATTCCAAGAGTGGCCTAATATAGGTCTTGAATATTCTCCTGAAAACTTCGATGGTTATGCTTTGAAAGGACTTTCGAACAACATATGTAAAAGAGTTAGCCCTTTTTACAATATTGGAGATATGTTCTGCCCACTTCAAATCAGGAGCCACAGTCACTCCCAGATCTTTTTGGAGGTTGACTGGAGTTAGGATGTTTCCCTCAAGACTATATGTAGCCCTTGGATTGTTGCCCCCTAAATGCAGAACATTGCACTTAGATGCATTTAATTTGATAATCCAATCTTTAGTCCAATTTTGGATACGATCTAAGTCATCCTGCAGCTGTCCTGAGTGTATAAGTGGGTTGGCAAAGAACTTACCATCATCAGCAAAGAAGGCAGACCGGCACTCAATCACCTCGATTAAGTCTGTTTTGTATATTCCAAACAAGTGGGGGGCAAGCACTGAGCCCTGGGGTACGCCACTCGCAACGGGTCTATGCTTGGAAAGGGCGCCACCGACACGCACTTGGAATGTTCTACCCTCCAAGTAGTTCCTTATCCATTTGAGTAGAGCTCCACGTATCCCACAATGCTCCAGTTTGTTGAGAAGTCGTTGATGTGGAACCTTGTCGAATGCACGCTCGAAGTCCAGGTAAATGACATCTATTGGGTTGCGGCCATCGAGTTCCTTTGTCCAGTCCTGTACACATGTCAGCAGATTAGTGACTGTTGACCTACCTCTAACAAATCCGTGTTGTTTGGTTGAGATAATGCCCTCTCTGCTCAAAAACCCGGTCAAGCTGTGCGAAATAATTGTTTCCATCATCTTCACTACAATACTGGTGAGGCTGATGGGGCGAAAATTACCAGGCTGTAGTTTGTCTCCCCTCTTGAACACTGGGGTCACTATGGCATGTTTCCAGTCCTGTGGCAAGCATCCCGCCGCAAATGATGTATTCATTAAGTGTGTTAAGATGGGCGCTAGTATATGTACGCAGTTTTTGAAGACACATCCTGGCAGCTGATCTGGGCCTGCTGAAGAGTGTGCATGTAGACCTTTTATTGCTTTTTCCACATCATCAGGTGTGAAATCAATATCGCTCAAGCTGTGTTCCACCCGCTTAATCCCAGTTATTTTAGGTAATTGGTGTAGGACCGGTTCAGCTGAATAAGCTTTCTGGAATTCCTCTGCAAGCACCTCTGCTATACCACTTGGATCTGTGACAAGGTCTCCATTAATATTTCTCATAGCTTGTGGAATGCTCATCCGGGTGCCGGTGCTACGTCGGATGTGTGAGTAGAAGGCTTTGTCACCGCCATCCAATATATGCGCCTCAAATAGGGCTCTCTGTTTCCTTGCCAGTGCTACACACCTGTTACTAGTGTCACGGTATGCCTTATAATCTTCATCAAACCCTGAGGAACGGTATCTATCCCATAGTTGTTTTTTCTTAGCTATTAGTTCTAGAACATTCCTGTCAATCCAGGGTTTGTCTTTGGCCTTGTAGCTTATGATTTTAGGTGGGGCATGTTTGTCAATTGTTTTATTAAGTGCCACCATAGTTTCTGACCAGTTTTGTTCAATATTGCCTGTGGGGTTAAACGCTCCAAGATTATTTAGAAGATCCACGCCGAATTCCTCATAGTCGATGTGGTGATAGAATCGTCGAAGTTTGGGTAGATTGTTTGACATTTGTGTTTGGACCTGCACCTCAAACTCTAGAACACAATGGTCGCTCTTACCGATAGGTGGTTTGTGGATTATATCTTTTACCAATATTTCCTCATTTACCAACACCAGATCCAAGAGCGAGGGCATATTGCCCAGCCTGAACCTTGTAGGACTATTTACTAGTTGATATAAGTTGCAATCCAAAAACATATCCTTAAATAGTTCCGCTGAGCCAGCCTATTGCCATAATATTCCGGGCACTAATTGCTGACTCGAGCCTATATCTGAGGCAGAGTCGGGGCTGTATATATCTGTCTGGTGTTAAACAGCCCTATCCCTTAGTCGCCTTGTACGACACCGTATGGGAAGAGATGGGGTGGCCCAAATTCTTCTCTGATGGGAACCACGTGCAATGTTTTATGTTTTTTATTTATTGAAGAATATGCCCAGGTACATAGGCGGTACAGGTTGGTCAATAGTATGATCCTGAATCGGGTTATAAGCCTATTGCCAGCCAACCCATACCTTAAGGATTCTGGGAGGGCTGTTATGTGAAAATAAACAATTTAAGATGTTTGATTTCAGATTGACATGGTCATTAAAGTTAGTAGTATATCGGTTCCTCAATAAAAATAATATCCCTTTTTTTTCGTGCGGATATCCCCTCGAATACCTCCCCTGCCGGAGCCGGAAGGGGAGGTTAAGTCGGACTCGAACCAACTAAAACCGCACGCCGACTCTGGGTCGTGGTACTAGGCCGGAGGTGAGGTTGTCATCGTCATATCCCTCGCACCCCGGCTGACCCAGGGCCATCCCTTACGGTCTGGCCCTCCTCGGGAGGGGGGACAACGGTGTCCCTGACTCGCCCCCATGGATAATATCCCGGTTAGTGTTATACTACTAATTTAAAATGTTACCAATAACTATTAGCGTGTTGGTTACCGGTGGAGTAGGATAGAACCACCTCATCTCTTCCTGTGGGTCTCGTAAAAGGCGACTATGGGATAGTGATGTTCTCCATCCGACAGTAAACATACAGCATACTGTGATACAGCCCAAGACAAAGAGCCCACTAGATGGCAATAGACTCGCGCGTTATTACGTGAGACCGAAAATCATAGTTGGCGGAACATGTGTGTTAATACTCCTCTGTCTACCCCTTCGGGGATTTACAGGCGAGAGTATATGTGTGTATGCAATAAGTAAGTATTAAAGATTGAAATAACACCACTTTTTAAGAATTCTATCGCGATATATTTGTTCTTAATTACTTTTAAACCGACGACGTTTCGGCTTCATGGCTGCTAAAAAGCAGCCGAAACGTCGGTTTAAAAGTATTCGCCTAAACTTTAGAAAATATCAACTATTAATGATGTTATTTGGCAAATTATAATTAATGATCGAAAAACATTGGAAAAAATGAAATGCTCAAGTGAGACTCGAACTCACGACCTTTCGCTTACAGGGCGACTGCTCTGCCAACTGAGCTATTGAGCACCACTTGAATCATTCCAAATTTTCCTTCTCTTTATATCCGTCTATAAGGGCGACGGTGCAGCCATCTACCAACATTCTTACGAGCTGTTGGAACCAATGAATGATTTTTCAACCATTTTTAAACATTGAATTTTGATGACTGCGCCCAAATATTTGAATGAATTTTTTATAGCATTTATTATGCTAACTGTTAAGTTCGAAAAACATTGGAAAAAATGAAATGCTCAAGTGAGACTCGAACTCACGACCTTTCGCTTACAGGGCGACTGCTCTGCCAACTGAGCTATTGAGCACCACTTGAATCATTCCAAATTTTCCTTCTCTTTATATCCGTCTATAAGGGTGACGGTGCAGCCATCTACCAACATTCTTACGAACTGTTGGAACCAATTAATGATTTTTCAACCATTTTTAAACATTGAATTTTGATGACTGCGCCCAAATATTTGAATGAATTTTTTATAGCATTTATTATGCTAACTGTTAAGTTCGAAAAACATTGGAAAAAATGAAATTCTCAAGTGAAACTCGAACTCACGACCTTTCGCTTACAGGGCGACTGCTCTGCTATAAAAAATTCATTCAAATATTTGGGCGCAGTCATCAAAATTCAATGTTTAAAAATGGTTGGCCAAAACCTTCATTGGTTCCAACAGTTCGTAAGAATGTTGGTAGATGGCTGCACCGTCGCCCTTATAGACGGATATAAAGAGAAGGAAAATTTGGAATGATTCAAGTGGTGCTCAATAGCTCAGTTGGCAGAGCAGTTGCCCTGTAAGCGAAAGGTCGTGAGTTCGAGTCTCACTTGAGCATTTCATTTTTTCCAATGTTTTTCGAACTTAACAGTTAGCATAATAAATGCTATAAAAAATTCATTCAAATATAATTAATGACTTACCTAGTACTAGTAACTGCGACGACTTCTCATATTTTTACAGTTAGATTGATTATGAAGGATATTGCCATAATTACTATCCAGTCTACTGCAATCTATCAATCGTCTCCATTATCCTCCCACAGGAAGTGATGCCGTGGTGTACAGTCAGCGTCCAAATGATCTTGACTCTACACAGTCTCCAAACGATCTTAAAACCAACGTATGAAGAACAAATAACTAATAGTGTTTTATTGATTTAAATTGTATTATTGGTCGAACTAAAGGCGTGTACCAAATATCCCGAGGAGGGCCAGACCGTAAGGGTTGTTCCTGGGTCAGCCCGAGTGAGAGACATGTATCTATTAAAAATGAAGTTATATCATCAATCTCATCTTGACATCTCTCAATATAATTATTTCCATAACTATCATCAACGGAATTAACTTCAAACATAGATATCCAAATTTATAACGTTATACGAATAAAAACTTTGCATCCAACAATAAAACAGCTCATTTTACGACGTCTTCAGTTCATTATAAAATTATATACTCTTCCTTAATAAAATCAATAGATAATTCATCATCCTTTATAGTGCCTTCTTTCTATGGAGGATCGACAATAAAAAAACAAACTAGTTTCCTCGAACCGATAATTTGTGAGGCTCGCGACATTCACATTGTTTTTTTACAACACGAACAGCATATCCTTGTTTATACTGTTCCTCGTGTTAGAGACTCTAATTTACCACATGGTGCTCTCTTTTGATATAAAAAAATAATATCCACATGATTTGACGTAATTTGTGCCGTGTTATGACGAAAGGTTCGTGTGTTTAAGAGCAATTTCTCCCCGAGCCGTTATTAACCAGTAACCAGCTTTTTTATTTTCGACAAAAAGTTAACGAGTATTAGACATCAGAAGCGATGTTACATTTTTGTACTTAATGATCTAAAAGGATATGAAACAACTTTAAAAAATGGTCTAGTCTATTTGAAGTCAATATATTGAGGAGCAAAATTATATGTTTTATAGTTTGTTTTAATATACCTAGGAAAGTTTATTGATATTAATAATAAGCATACTTATTATTGGCGCTAAAAGATTTGATGGTCTTATTTTTATATTTTAAACAGGTACATTTTAAATACGATGATACTTATCTATGAGAGTATTATTCCGCATTAACGACATCAGAAAATATAAAATTGTTAATACGAATTAGGTTTCTAAAATATTTGCTTAAATTTTATTTATATTCAAACGAGAACATACTTTATAGCTCGTATCTCAATAGTCAGATATGGTATTCTTAAACGATCGAACACTAATCGATTGTGAATAGAAATTGCCTCGAGATGTAAGATGTAGTATTTGGACGAATGGATTAACGTAATATAAATTCTTAAATTTATGTAACACCATTTATGGTTGTGCTTATGATATTTGGAATATTGATTTCTATTACCAATTTCTCTACACCGAAACGGAAAGATTTCTTTAGGTAGTTATGATTTGTGTGGTTTATATTTTATATTACATGGAATATTATATTAAAACGAACTTTATATATTCGTACATAAACAACCAATTTTAAATATACCTCGAGGCACATATGTTGAACCTAAATAGCGAGACTAACGAGGCCTTAGCGCGCGTGGATAGTTTTGTATCTAATACGTAATTATATTAATCTATGCTTGGTGAATTTGAGCTCTTCCACCGCTGTAGGATACGCGCTATGCACAAAAGACACCCAAGAAACGTGTACTGTGCATTTTGAGCACATTTTAGGTCAAAGATATATGCCTCGAGGAATACTTAAATGTTGATGATATTCTGGGAAACACGGTAGCGGGCGTCCACTATATTATGAGGAATTAAGATGATAATTAAGTAGTCAGCAAAGGAAACAGTCGAGAATATTCGTTGCCTCCATTAATTATTACATTTTATGTTTGATTATAAAAATAATTTTATTAGAAGCTTTTTGATTAATAGCGTAGATACACCACTACTATTATTTAATAATAGTAGGTAGAACTACTGTTATGTAATAAACGTATTGTAGCTAGTACTACTGGTACTATTAGTTAGTAATATTGGTGATATGTTATGCTTATGCTTAGTCTTCATCTTGGCGTTAATCCCAGTCGTTTTTTTATCTAGGACACGTCAATTTGACTTCACCTCGCCTGATGTTAAGCTCGGAGTCACGGAGAGAGGGTCACCATCGCAAACATGTACAGTAAGCTTCAGAGAAAAGGAACCCCCCTTGAGGATAAAACCATTATCAAGTGGGGTTCCTTTTATCTGAAGCTTACTGTACCATGTTAACAGTGGTGGCACTCAGCTTGACGGCCTCATTAGATGCCTTTTCACGCCCCGCTTAAAGGACCCGGGACTGTAGGAAGAAGGAAACACGTGAGCTGGCAGGGAGTTCCAGGTCTTAGTCGTGCGGCATAGGAATCAGTCACTGAAACGCTTGGTTCTAGCAGGTATACTCTGCACCGTATATGGATGGCATCTTAGCCCTGCACGTGTCGTCCTGTGAAGGAAAGGAGAGGGTGGGACTAATTGGAAGAGCCCGTCAGAACATTCACCATGGTAGAGACGTTAGAATACTGCCAAAGACGCAACATCTCTACGCATCTTTCACCTCGGAGTCAGTGGCTGCTTTACCAGTCTAACTGAGGATTTGGCAGAGTTTTGATATTTTCCGTGAAGCGACTAGCATCACCAAAATCTACCTCCTCAACCCAAAGGCGATATCGAAGCATTGCAGTTAGACCAGATGTAGGACTTTTTTAGGGCACCAACTACCCGTAACGACTGCCATACATTTTCTTCGGGCCTGGCATGACAGGCGGCTTCGGTGGAGCCGCCTGTCACGCCAGCAGACGCAGGCCACGGTGGTGGCGCACCTACGCTTGTGCCCCCTCCCATGGAGGACCAGACCGTAAGGGATGGCCCAAGGTCAGCTGGGGTGCGAGGGATATGTCGAAGACAATCTCACCTGCGGCCTAGCACGACAACCCACAGACGGCGTACGGTTTTAGTCGGTTCGAGTCCGACATAACCTCTTCCTTGGGCTTCGGCGAGGGAGGTATCCGAGGGGATATCCGCACGAAAAAAAGCCATAGATGTTCGTATGACAACCGTTCTTAAGTTGGTGAAAAATTGTGCCTTAGTAATATTTTGTACAGTCAGTATAGTTTCTTGGTTAGCTTAACCTTAACATTCTAAAAACGAGTGTTTGAACTATTTGCAAAGACAAAGTAAATGGTGCATAATCGTAAAATATTAACCTGTCACAAATAAACTTACAAGTTTACTCAGCCATTGTGGGGTCGAAAAGTAATTTATTCGTCTGTGTCGCGTTTATAGGTTTTTACTTAACTAACTAAGAGCAGTTTAAGCCCATTCTATTTAGAAGTATTACTTGGTATTGTCGCTGGTTCACCAGTCAAGGCATAAAGTAAATAACTTGTTGCTTCTGAAGCATTCCGCAAAGGAATGTATTCAAAGTGTCATCTGAAGATTTAGATGGTCGTTTTAAAACAGTATCTCATGAAATTTATGTGCAGGCACTAAATATAATTTGTTGTTATTCTTCTTTAGTCTTTGTTTAGAGTAAAATAGTGAATTTGTAACTATGTTCAAATAAAACAGATTAATAGGTCTGTCTATACATTTTTCTACTAAGTTTATAAATGCGTAAGCGTGTGCAAATGTTTGTTAACATCTATCCCCTTAACTTCTAAAATAAAGCAATTTAAAATTATATAGAAACCTACATAGGTTCTGAAATAACAAAAAAAAAAAAAAAACAAAACTACCTCCAGAGGGTTCTAAACTTTGTTTTTTTTGTTTTTTTTTTGTGGATAAACACTGTAAAGTATTCCTTATACTATTTTATCACAGGTATTAAGTATGTCGCTGATACGGTACTCGTATTACACGCCGGAGCTTTTAGCTGGATATAAAATACAATATATTTTTATCGAATACATAGGGAAAATGAATCGTGGTCTTTCCCTTACAGGGGGAATGCCTTGACCAACTCGGCTACCGAGACACGCCCGATGTGATTCAAATTTCCCTTCTATTTTTATCCGTCTTTTAAGGTGACATTATTCCCTATGTATTCGATTTAGTATTATTATTATTTATATTATAATATATTTATATTAGTATACTTAATGCTGTAAATTCATTCAAATAATTTTTATATTCTCCTCTCAAAAAACAAAATAATACAGGCACAAGAAACAAAAAAAAGATACATGATATCTTAGATTAGACAATATTGTATGAAATACTGTATATGGAGTTCCATATAGATCTTCGGGGCCCAATCTGGGCACACCTACTGATTGATAGACAAGGTTCCGGGGTTGTTCCCATAAAAGTCAAAATATAAGTACAAAATTCTGGAGTTCTAAGATAGAGAGCCCCGAACTCTAAAGTATAAGCTTTAACAATAAAAGAGCTATACAAAATTACTTAATAGCTAAACATTAAACTAGAAATATATGTGATCATAAATAAGACAGTTTACTATTTATTTAACTTTTGGGTGATTATATTTATCTGTAACTAAGAAACAGAATTACTTTATCTACATACGTTTGCCGTCTGCTTTCATCAAACCTCTTAAAGATAAAAGGCACATAAGGAAGATCATTGATTGTATTTATAATTAGACGACTTCTTAGCATCAATCGTAAACAAGAAGTATAATGACAGTAGTAAAATTTTATTTTAATAATAGATACGTAGGATATATGAACATAAGTTTAAAAACTGATAATCAGGATACGCGGGTGCGTGTCAAGTTCTATAAAGCAAACAGAATGCGTGGTACCGTGTTACGTATTTCAATTTTTTTGTGTAACTAGAACTCCCTGGAGAGTTTTTCTGCTGTCAGTGGGAAGACCAAAGGCTTGATCTGCTTTGTCTTCTGCACAGAAATTCTCGGTTCTTCCAGGGTTGGGAGACTAGTCTGATTCCTCTGGACTTGCACACGCTCATACGCCACCGTAACCACTTTCCATCAGGTGGCCCGTGTGTTTGTTTGCCACCTAAGCGGTATAAAAAAAACAAAATACATCGGAAAAAGAAGCACTCAAGTGGGACTTGAACCTACGACCTTTCCCTTACAAGGGGAATGCTCTTCCAAAAAAAGGATTTTTTTTATAAATAAAAGAATATTAGCCACCGAAATTACTGATATTCCCTTTAACCCCTCCAACTAAGCTAAATTGCTTGTGCTAGGAGTGGGTTCACGTCGGTAGAGTAATGGCCAGGATTCAATTTGACAGATACTATAATCCATATCCTTATTATTATAAATGCGAAAGTAACTCTGTCTGTCTGTCTGTATGTTACGCTTTCACGCCTTAACCACTGAACCGATTTTGATGAAATTTGGTATAGGGGTAGATTAGACCTTGAGAAAGGACATAGGCAGCTAGCAAAGGGCAACAGCTAGTAAAAAATAAAAAAGCTATTAAATTATGTCACAAGTAGAGGCGGGCGTTGCACATTTCTTTGTTTATTGTTGAATACTCATTATATGTAAATAGCGGAGTCGTGATGATGGGCAGACAGATAGTGACGAGGCATGTTTTGCAACTACACGGAATGATAATTGTTTAGGCCCCGCAACCGAGTGGGTGCAGCACCTGTCTGATATCTTTCTCAGTAAGACGTAAGCCCGAGATCCACCGAGATAGAACTAGATTTAATATTTCCTAAACGTGATTTTGTGTACGTGACGCCATGAATTTTAAGTTTTACGACGTCGCTTATTGCGTTTAAACGTGGACGCGTATAATATATAATGTGACTAGCTTTTTACTGTGGCTTGGTTTGAGAATACGCGCTCTTTTTAGAGTTCCGTAGTCGACATGCTGAAATTCTAAGACCTTTACTAGCTGACGTGGCGAACTTCGCACTGCAATTTCTTTCCGCCTGCGTGGCGTCAGATCCCAGCTCGATTAAGACCAAAATAAAGTTGCTCTCGGTATATTGAAGTTACCAAAATAACTCGTTGCAAAGTGAAATAAAATGGTCTGACCACAGTTGCCGAAGGCTCGACGACCGCAAACAAATCCTAGACTGGAGGCTAATAATTGGTAAACGGATGGTAGCCAATGACTTTTCGATACTTTTCGAAGTTATGTGTTATTTATCGCAGATTTATAAGTGCCCGGTTAATGGCAATAGGCGGCTTCGCCATCTATTACATTGGGACCTAAACATAAACTTCTGCCTACCCCTTCGGGGAAAGCAGGCGTGAGTTTATGTTATGTTATGGATGGTAGGGTAACGTTGTGATAGGACACAGATAAAGTGATATCCTGGAAAAGGTAACTGAGTTAGGCTGAATATTAAAAGCATCGCACGTATCACCACAGGCAGGAAACACGTTGCTGTCTTGCTCGCTGGGGAAGGCTATTTGTAGTGAAGGTTGTTCTTAAAAGCCTACGGACCCAAGTTTGCCACTGTAAGGCAAATTTGGCAAAATGGGGCATCCCAGTCCATGCCACCCTTGCCCTCTTGCCCACCGTGCCCTTCCACCTGTACCATCGTGGACCTGTGCAGGGCCACAGAAAATGCTGTGGCCGTAGCCAGGTATTGGGCCGACATAACTTAATAGATTGATGAGCCATTGACACGAAGAAGAAGGGAACAAGTTGCAACTAGAAACAATTCGTGCTGTCAGGTATGAAAGGAACTTCATTCCCCGCACGCTAAAGCTGTGGAATGAACTCCTTACCGTGGTCTTCCCAAGCGACTACAATATAGAGTTATTCAAGAAAAACATTATTAGTTGATTCTTTTACTGTGTTTTTAGACAATTAAATCATGTCCATCCTTGCCTGGAAGAGATCGCTGGTAGCGATGAGGCCGCCATTTGCACATTATTCATAACTAGCTTTAGCCCGCGGCTCCACCCGCGTGGATGTCGGTTATCGCGACTAAACATAGCCTATGTCCTTTCTCATGGTCTAATCTACCCCTATACCAAATTTCATCAAAATTGGTTAAGTGGTTTAGACGTGAAAGCGTAACATACAGACAGACAGACAGACAGAGTTACTTTCACATTTATATATTAGTATGGATGTTGTTTTTTTTACAATTACATTATTGGTGTACAGTAAAGATTAATCTAGTCCTATCTAGGTGATGGAAAGTGGTTACCGCACCACTTTGGTCGTTTTGGTCGGTTCGAGGCCGACATAACCACCTCCACCGGCTCCGTGGGGGTGGTATCAGTGGGGACTTTTCGCACAACAGAAAAAAATACTGAGCTACTAAGCCACACCTGAATCAATTCAAATTTCCCTTCTCTATATATCCGTCTATAAAGCGACGATCTACTAACACTCTTACGAACTGATGGAACCGAGGAATGATCCTCCACCCAAATATTCGAATGAAGTTTTATAGCATTTATTATGTTATCTATACAATTCATAAATGGTACGTATAAAATTTCAATCAAATATACACCTTTTCATATGAAGTTGTATGAAAAGGTGTATGCTTATCCGCTTTGCTGACTGTAAGGCAGTTTAATTTAAAAGTTGGCGCACGATAGCAATAGGACTTGGCCGCTTTGGTACAGCAGGTTTAGTCGTATTTGGCTCCTTGCTACTAGTAATTTGGCTTCTGTAGGGAAAAGTCCTTATTAAAATGTTGGTAAAGTTGTTTATAAATAACTGTCTTATTCAAATAGTGTGAATCCCGAGACTCTTGGATTATCACAGTTTACGTTTAATTTTCTTAGTTCTAGAGCATATCTATTCTATTCTAATACACGAAAACATTTTGTTTATTTCTTCCGAGTAATCTCTGTTATGATAGGGATTGCTTTTCACGAGATTTTGCTTCTACTGTTTGCTGTTATTATTTTCGAAAAAGGAACTAAGCATTAAAGGAGATGGAAAACGCTGGGCCCAAATGTAATAAGTTGAGATATGATCTAAAAAATTAGTCATATTTTTGTATCTTAGAATATGGAAAATCACCTTAATTCTCAATCTGGATGCGGATAAATGTGAGAAAATAGTTTTCGTGAGATTATCAATTGAGTAATCGATTACACTAAAACATTTGCAGTAAATAATTAACTCAAAGTAATTAAATGCGCTATATATACTTACATGCAATATAGTGCATATAATTACAGTCATATTCAAAAGTCAAATCAAATATCAATTAATTACTGAAAAACCAATATTAATGATCACTGACATGACAGCTGACTAACACAACAACAGTTTTTGTTTGCTCAGCTCACTCGTTTCGTGCTTTCCCGATTATTCGTCATTTTTTACGACAACTGCTTTGTATTTTACGGATTCTGACCCTGCCTACCTTGTACGACCCTTGCTTTCACCTTGGACACCGAAGATCGCTCACACGTTTGAATTGGAATTGTTATTTTGGATTTTACCGCTGGCTTGTGGATTGGATATTATTGAAACTATGGATCGCTGCGTGAATTGTGGGATATCCACTGGGCCGACGGCCCTTACACGACGAAACAATTCTGTCAGTGATTTGGTAATGGCTTGCACCTCATTCTGTAAGTAAATACCTATAACCGCATCTAACCAGCTACCATCCTGGCAGGTTTAAAATGTAAAATGTGTTTAATAGAAAGCGAATAAAACACTATATTCAATGATTTTTTATTTTATTTAGACATCCTTTCTCAATCTCCTTACCTGTTACCTACCTATCGCTTGAAGTCGTTAACGTTGATTCATATGATTTTTCAAACATTTTCTGGTAAATATAATAACTATTAGTGCAAAAGAACACATTTTGCACTTCAGGAATCAATTGTAACATAACCTCACTTTTACATAATCTCTTATATCTGTGTTCTCAGATTGACAAAATCCGCAGAATTTTCTGTGAAACGTTGATAATATATAAGCTATTTACTGACACCACTTTCATCTTCTTAAGACTAGGCCCAAGATTGTATGTAATCATTTCAGTCTCCTTTCTACGCAAAATTAAACCAAGTTCGTCTTATGACAACGGGTGATTTGTTTTTTACATATTCTTTTCTAGCTTTTGCCCGTGGCTCCGCCCGCGTCGATGTCGGTTATTGCGACCAAACATAGCCTATGTCATTTCTCATGGTCTAATCTATCCCTATACCAAATTTTATCAAAATCCGTTCAGTGGTTTAGGCGTGAAAGCGTAACATACAGACAGTCAGACAGAGTTACTTTCGCATTTATAAGATAAGTATGGATATGGATTGTATACACATTCATTTTGAATCATAAAATAAAAGGATATTTTGAACAAAGGCGAGCTTAACTTAATGTTGAGTTTTCTTCCACCAAATCTTAGAGTGATAGAGGAAAATAAAATATCGATAGAGGGCAGAATTTTGTACAAACGAGTGTTTAATTTCCACAATAATCACGTCGACATAAACAGGAACATCATGATTCAGTTGTCGGTTAGCCCATGACACTGTCAGCCGATAATCTTGCTCTACATGTTGTGCTAATTAAAGGACATTCCTTTACACAATGATCGCGGCTGTCCTCGTAACTAACAAGCGAGTCTCGATGCCTGTGACTATCAATACTGGTAAATATATAAACCTACCTATATATATTTAAAGGTGGTCCCAGTCGACGGAATAAAAATATTAAATTTAAATGAATCCGGCAACTAGAATCGCGGTCCAAGTTGATGGCGGTCCCAGGCGCCGGAAGCCTCCTATGTACGTAGTAAGGGTTTTTAAAGTCTTGAATGCGTATTATATTTATAGCATTCTTCATTTCCATAAATTCAAAATTATTCACTGCTTTTACTTTTTTTTTATAAAACGTCAATTTGATTTCACCTCACCTGATGGTAAGCTACAGACAAAGTCTTGGAAAGAGGGTCACCATTATAAACATGTACAGTAAGCTTCAGAGAAAAGGAACCCCCCTTGATAATGGTTTTATTCTCAAGGGGGGTTCCTTTTCTCTGAAGCTTACTGTACATGTACACATAAAACTCTCGTATTATGAGTAAATCAAACTGTTTTATTGATTTAAATGGTAATAATGTCCGAACTAAAGGTGTGTGCCAAATTTAAGAACAATCAGTCTACTGGAAGGGTGTAAAAGAAGAATTTAAGATCATTTTGAGCACTTTGTTCGTCAACATCTTTCTGATGCTGACTGTACCATGTTAACAATGGTGGCACTCAGCTTGACGGCCTCATCAGATGCCTTTTCACGCCCCGCTTGAAGGACACACTTCATCTTCTGTCTTCTCCTAAGATAATACATATAATAAGTTCAATGATGCTTATTTTCATATTGGTAGAATGCATATAAACATTAACACGATCAAATTTGGTACTCAAGAGTAAATCCTTGATCATCTAATGATAAAATAAACGCAATCACGAACCTTGACATTTCTTCTATGGCAAACGGTTGCTGTAAGATAAAACGACCATAAATAAATGGACTGAGGCTTGGCCGGTACATGTGTACAGTTGCGCTTTTCATTTGTAAGTATTATACACGTAATTACGGCTTACACAACGTGCGCCAACTCTTATTTATTGCGCCTTTATCGCGTCCAATAGTAAAGATAATCGTTTACTAATGGCTAGTAATAATTGCGCTAATTTAAGGCTTCGATTGATTTAAGTAATGGATATGCGAAGAATGGAGCGCACTGAAGAGCAGTATTTGTTAGTCACTTGTTTATTATTTGTTCGAAGCAGTTATATAGATTCTGCCTGATAGCCGTTGCTCCACCCACGCAGAATTCTGATTACGTAACCCATGGAAACCTATTCCAGGAATAAAAGTACCAAGCAGATAGATAAATAGATATATAGATAGACAATTATTTATTGTACGGCCACAACAGGCTGTGTTCCTCCGGAATGTAACCTATTCCTAGATCAAATTGCTGCTCGATCAGCCGTTTAATCGTGATTATAGGAGTAACAACATCCAAATCCATACTAATATTATAAATTCGAAAGTATCTCTGTCTGTCTGTCTGTATGTTACGCTTTCACGCCTAAACCACTGAACAGATTTTAATGAAATTTGGTGTAGGGGTAGACTAGACCTTGAGAAAGGACATAGGCTATGTTTGGTCGCGATAACCAACATCCACGCGGAACGAAACTGCGGGCAAAAGGTAGTTTATTCATAAACTGTCGCATTTATAATATTAGTAGGATAACAAAATTCTCTAGTGCAGTTGGGCAAAGAAGAAAAAAGTTATTTACTTCATCTGTATGGTCTCTATTCACCTTATAAAAGAAAGAATTGATTCCTAAATAGATTTATGCATTTTGTGATATCTTTCAATCTCAAGAAGATGGATATAAAATATTCCATGTGTGTTCGCGTTTGAGTATGTTTCAAGGAATCTTTTTGACAGAGAATATCGATAACGCAATAACGTTGTTTACAAAACAAAATAGGACATTATGCGCGACGCATCTTCTCTGTCGCGTCTTGTTCCCGTGAAGCTTGATGTGGAGCCATAAAATATGCGTCTGATAAATAAATTTCTGCGGTAGTCTAGTGGTATGGGTAATGGACTGCTGAGACGAGGTCTCGGGTTCGATCCCAGGTTTACCATGGCACACACCAATGACTTTTCGATGCTTTTCGAAGTTATGTGTGTATTTATCGCAGGTTTATAACTGCCCGGTTAATGGCAATAGGCTCGCTACCTATTACATTGGGACTTAAACATAAAACTGGCGAAATGTGGGTGCTAGCACCTCTGCCTACCCCTTCCGGGAATATAGGCGTGAGTTTATGAGTTTATGTTTTAAATAATTTTTTCAGAAATTTTTCTTTGCGCGTCGTAAAAGGTGACTAAGGGATAGGGCTGTTCTCCATTCGACAGAAAACATACAGCCCAAGACAAAAGGCTCTCCCCCTACTACGTCATGGGACCGAAATTCATAATTGGTGAAACATGGGTGCGAGTACACCTCTGCCTACCCCTTTGGGGATTTACAAACGTGAGTAGGTATATGGATGGATGGAGAAAATATTTCTGATGTTGTCTTTTTAGGGTCCTGTGCCTCAAAAAGAAAACGGAACTCTTATAGAATCGCTTCGTTGTCTGTCTGTCTGGCCGTCCGTCTGTCGGACACGATTGAGACCTTTTACTCGGGAATGCGTGGAAGAATCAAGCTGAAATGTATACCAAAAAAAACCCCCGTCACAAAAAACACTTCCAAAAAGTTGAAAATAAATAGAGTTTGCCTTTTAAATTTAACGGTTGCCATGTCGGGGGACCCTAATTGGTTAAGCACTCCGTTATATTATCGGAACAATTCAAGGTCCCCCGACATGGCAACCGTTAAAGTTAAAAGGCAAACTCTATTTATTTTCAACTTTTTGGAAGTGTTTTTTGTGACGGGGGTTTTTAAAATTTTTAATTTAATTTTTATTTTATACTTTTTAAAGTGATCTACTAGTCAAGCTCTTTCATTTGATACCCATATTGAGGGAGTTATGAAGAAATTCGTATTCCGATATGTTGTGGCGGCGGCCATCTTGGACCGATTTTTTCCAAACATAGCTAAGAACACTCCCGACTAATATACCTTTCAAACAAAAAAAACTACATCCAAATCGGTTCATCCGTTTGGGCGCTACGATGCCACAGACAGACACACACACACACACACACACACACACACACACACACACACACACAGACACGTTAAACTTATAACACCCCGTCGTTTTTGCGTCGGGGGTTAAAAAGTATGCAACTTCTTACGGCTATAAAAAAAATAAAACTTCTAAGCCTACCCAATAAACAGATATTGCCATTTATGTAACATAAGTTCATCCTTCAATTCAGTTTTGAAGAACCCTCAGTGCGCAAGTCCAACTCGTACTTGATGGTTTTTATTACGTATCCATCATTATTTTATATGTTATGTGAGATACGTTACACATGTGGCAATTAAGATAAATATGTAATTATATTACTGTTCTCTGGTTATCGCTGCGTAGTTAAACTGCACTCTTAATGTACAATTGTTGCAATACTGCTGCAGCATTCATTTTTAATTTCGTCCCATAATTTTTATCTTAATAATGATTTTATTTATTTATGTAATTACTGCACACTATCATAGCTTATCAGTTTTATCCAATGTAATAGTGTAGGATGTCAAAAATAATGAAAACACAACCAATAACACTTTATCAATGCGTTATATTTATGAACTAGCTTTTATTCGCGGTTCCGCCCGCGTGGAAGTCGGTAATCGAGACCAAACATAACCTATGTGTTATTCAAGGGTGTCAGCTAACTTCATACCAATTTTTATTAATATCGCTTCAGCCGTTTAGACATGAAGAAGTATTAAACATACACACTCAGAAACTTTCACCTTTATTATATTACTAGCTTTTGCCCGCGGCTCCGCCCGCGTGGATTTCGGTTATCGCGACCAAACATAGCCTATGTCCGTTCTCAAGGTCTAACTTATCCCTATACCAAATTTCGTCTAAATCGGTTCAGTGGTTTAGGCGTGAAAGCGTAACATACATACAGACAGACAGAGTTACTTTCGCATTTATAATATTAAGTATGGATTAATGTGAAATACATCGGGAAAATGAAGCGCTCAAGTGGGCCTGGATTCACCACGACGTTTCCCTTACAGGGGGAATGATCTTCCAACTTAAAAAGTTAGCATAACAAATGCTATAAAAAAAACATTCAAATATTAGTGCGATTATCATTTATCGCTGTTTCTGAGGCCCGTTCCTTTGTCATGGTCCCTATTCCCGTCACGAGTTTTCAACAGGATGTGTTACTGATAGGCACACGACACACGAATTGTACAAGTTTAGTGTGGCCCTCTAGATTCTTCTAAGAGTATTTACGCCACCAAATATGCATTATTTTATTTTGGTGTTCAATTGGTATGCGGACTACGTCACAGCGACATCTGCTATTTGGAAGTTTTAAATTTGTGGGGGAAAACAAAGTGGTTTCGTGAACTTATACTCAAAGGTACTGGCCGTTATTTGATTTGGGATGTCTTTATTGAATTTTGTATAGTATTCAATTTGGTTTTAAATGAAGTTGGCACGAGTCTTGTGCAACAGTTATGAAACTATCGTAAGTAATAAAATACATATTTTATTGAAGGTATCTTGAGTAGGTATGGTAATACTTTTTGTTCGGTCAGGGTAGGTAATGTAGGTTTTTTTTACACAACATTCTACACAACGCAATCTAGACCCATGGTATGCTTAACTAGTTTGTGTTATGGAATCTAGAATGCGGATAAACATACTATTACCTATACATATTACCTATACAAAGAAACACCCAGATTAAAGCAAATAAAATAAATAAAAAAACATACAAGTACTTGCACTAAGCGGGGATCGAACTCGCACCTCCTGCATAGCAGTCGCGTTCACTAACGCCACGCCACAGAGGCTCTAATACAAGGATTCTGCAACCGTTCTCCGACAGTCGTTTCTCCTTTGGACTGTTCACCGACATGACGTTTCGTTTTTGAGAGATTCGTCGATAGAACGTTTCACCTATGGATGTTTCGCCGACAGAATGGTTCGCATTTGTTAGTTTCGACGAAAGGACTTTTCAACTATGGAATATTCGCCGTCAGATCGTTTTGTCTACGATTGTTTCGACATGGCTTTTTCACTATTAAACTACAAAGCCACCAAAAAGCTACTAGCTTGCTCCAAAGACATGAAGAAAGAAAATGTTTTTATGGAAAATGCCTTTACTTTTAATGAATGGTATTTATCTAGATTTTACCTATCCATATTCTTTTATTTTGTTATTGCAAACATTGGGGAAATAATAAAACAAAAGATTATAAAATGATTTAATTACAACTGGGTACACATTTTTAGACTTAGGCGACAATTCATCCGTAAAATATTTTATCCTCGGATGATTTGTCAACATATTAAATTATTAGGTGTCAAATCATCCGCATCAATAATAATCTTCGGAGCAAACGTCACCGTTCCTTACTTTGAGGTGTCCAATCATCCGAAAAATATTAAACCTAAATGGAAAGGGCAAGTAAGAATTCTTTTTTTTTTCATTGAATGTGGGCAGTATTCCACGCAGGAACGAATTTTTTTTCATAGCCTCACCCCAAAGGTGGGTCTCGTACGCCAGAAGATCACCCGTTGACAGTTTCGGTCTAAAACCGTATTGCTGGTCACTAAGCAAGGAGTGATCCTCTAGGTGGCGCATGAGCTGTGTGTTAACAGTGTGTTCGAACACCTTGCACAGCACTGAGGTGACGGCTATGGGTCGATAGTTGGCTGGGTCCGATCCCCCTTCTTGGGGATCGGCTGGACATTCGCCTCCTTCCAAGCCAAAGGTACTATACCCGAACTGTAGGACAGTCGGTACAGCCGCGTTAGCATAGGAGATAACTTCGCTGCACATTTTTAAGTACAACCGCTGGAATACCATCAGGACCACTGGCTTTCCGGACATCGAGTGATTGCAGTACTGCACGGACATCGCGTTGCCTGATATGGATATCAGGCATTGCGTGGTCACCAGTGGGCATTGTCCGTGGTTGCATATCACAATCATCGACTCGGGAGTTGGCCGCGAAGAGATTGACCAGCAAATTTGCTTTCTCTTGCGGCTCATGGGCCAGAGATCCATCGGGGTTGCTCAGCGGGGGAAGCGAGGGCTGGCAGAAGTTGGCTTGCACGGCCTTGGCCAGTCGCCAGTAGCCACGGCTACCCGTGGGATGCGCCACTAACTCTTGGCCCAGCCGTGCTATGCGCTGGGCATCCACCCTGACGTAAGCCCTCTTGCAGACCTTTGTGGCTCTGTTGTACGCCGCCTTGAAGTGACCCACGTTGAGATTGCGTGTGACGCGCGCCCGCACCCAAGCGCGGTACGCAGACTGTTTATGCTCAACAGCCTCCGCGCACTCGCGCCCGAACCACGGACGCGCTCCGCGGACTCCGGTGACATCGGTGTATGGGATATAGTATTCCATACAGAAAGAAAGAAAAATATTTTATTTTCGGTCCTCACAGTGTACACATTACACCCACACCGATCTCACCGGCGACAGCAGTAGCGTTCCCAAATGGGTTCTTACCCTCAAAGCAGCGTTCAACCCACGGGATGGACGCATAATAGTTCAATGAAAAAAAAAAGAATTCTTACTAGCCCTTTCCATTTAGGTTTAATATTTTTCGGATGATTGGACACCTCAAATTAAGGAACGGTGACGTTTGCTCCGAAGATTATTATTGATGCGGATGATTTGACACCTAATAATTTAATATGTTGACAAATCATCCGAGGATAAAATATTTTACGGATGAATTGTCGCCTAAGTCCATTTTTAAGCCAATTTTACTACATCTATACATGGTGCTCTCTCCTACCGGTTGTCACAGATGCTTACCGGGCACGGTAGCTTCGGTAGGTATCTGTGGCGAAGACACCGGGAAACCACGGCCGATTGTCAGCACTGCGGGGACCGCAGCGATGACACAGCGCTCCACACGCTGGTGGAGTGCACGGCGTGGGCGTAAAAGCGCCAGGTTTGATTGGCTTAAAAATGTGTACCCAGTTGTAATTAAATCATTTTATAATCTTTTGTTTTATTATTTCCCCAATATTTGCAATAACAAAATAAACGAATATGGATAGGTAAAATCTAGATAAATACCATTCATTAAAAGTAAAGGTGGTCTTCCATTAAAACATTTTCTTTCTTCATGTCTTTGTAGCAAGCTAGTAGCTTTTTGGTGGCTTTGTAGTTTAATAGTGATAAAGCCATGTCGAAACAATCGTAGACAAAACGATCTGACGGCGAATATTCCATAGTTGAAAAGTCCTGTCGTCGAAACTAACAAATGCGAACCATTCTGTCGGCGAAACATCCATAGGTGAAACGTTCTATCGACGAATCTCTCAAAAACGAAACGTCCTGTCGGTGAACAGTCCAAAGGAGAAACGACTGTCGGAGAACGGTTGCAGAATACTAATACAACTATATACTCATTTTACCCATATTTTGTATTCATATTATCATACTTTTATGATCAAATGTTTTGACGTGTATAATAATCATGTCGTGAGAGAGTAACGTTTCTATAGAAGAGTTTGTTGCGCCGTTTCTTCTCCACCAGCGCCTTGGTAGCGGTGGTAAACTTGGATTAAGTAGAATTAAAATTGACGTCAATAAAAAACAATTTTATTGTTCAACATTGAAAATAAATGACTATGACTATTAAGAATAGGTTATATATAAGTTGAATTTATATTCGTATCGATAACAAACTCGTCTGAAAGATACTTTTTCTTGGCGAAAAATTAATTATTTTTATAACACATTTATTGGTTCCGACAGTTCGATCCCACGGCGACGTCGGATCATTCCGGGGGCGAGTCGGGGACACCGTTGTCCCCCCTCCCGAGGAGGGCTAGACCGTAAGGGATGGCCCTGGGTCAGCGGGGTGCCAGGGATATGTCGATGACAACCTCACCTCCGGCCTAGCACCACGACCCACAGTCGGCGTGCGGTTTTAGTCGGTTCGAGTCCGACATAACCTCCCCTTCCGGCTCTGGCAGGGGGGTATCCGAGGGGATTACCGCACGAAAAAAAAAAAAAAAAGGTTCCAACAGTTCGTAAGAGTGTTGGCAGATGACTCCACAGTCGCCAATAAAAATTCCATGCACTTGCTTACATTTATAGTTTGTAGGCACAACTATCTCCAAATAAAATGTATTGACTCCTTTTGGTGACGCATACTCGAAGTACCTATATGTCCTAAAAAGAAGGTTTAAGACGGATATATAGAGAAGGGATTTGAAAAGATTCAGGTGTGGCTTAGTAGCTCAGCTGGAAGAGCATTCCCCCTGTAAGGGAAAGGTCGTAAGCCCATCTGAGCAATACATTTTTCCTGATATAATCGAGAAATAAAGTTCCTAATATCAATCATACTAGCTTTTACCCGCGGCTCCGCCCGCGTGGATGTCGGTTATCGCGACCAAACATAGCCTATATCCTTTCTCATGATCTAATCTACCCCTATACCAAATTTCATCAAAATCGGTGCAGTGATTTAGGCGTGAAAACGTAACATACAGACAGACAGAGAGATAGACAGACAGACGGACAGACAGACAGACATAGTTACTTTCGCATTTATAATATTAGTATGGATATGGATGTAAGTTCCTCGATTCAAACCTCTGATATCAGGGACACCCTACGTTAATGATAGGTAAACGTGGATTGACACATCATCAAACGCTGACCTTTAATGATATGGTCAGTTTTAGTACGCTATTCCATGAAATGGTTGGCCATATAAACAAATGATCAATTCTACGATATGGCCACGATGGATGTTATAAGGGCCGTAAGGGCAAGTACGTTAAACATTATAGTTACAGCGAAATTTTTATTGGATTTATATTCACAGAGGACTTTATAAGATTTTATACTCTCAGTTTAAAAAAAAAAACTTAGTCTGAAAAAATGCTACAAATAAATACTCCTATGGTTTCTGTTTCATCTATTGTTTTTTTTAAAACCACTTAGGTGGCAGACAAACACACGGCCCACCTGATGGAAAGTGGTTACCGCGGTGTCTGTGCATCGCAGATATTTTATAAAATACTCGGGTTATGTTAAAGTAACGCTCCTCTGGAATTCTCATTTGCCTGTACCCGATGAACTTAAAAACTTCTGAACAGATTTTGATGTGTTTTTTTAGAAAGGTCTTGGTCAGATTTAAAAACTACCTTATATATATATAAAAACTACGCACATCCATAAAATACGGTTTTTTTCCTGAATGGTGGACCAAGGGTGTCGACGCAATGATATTTAATAAATTAATATTAAACAATAAGATATAAGATATTAAACAATAAAAAACGTAGTTACCGCCTATAAATTAATAAAACAGTTTCATTTGCTCTTAATAGATCATTTTGAAAGTTTCAAGTTGTTTATGACGCTGACTGTACTAAGATCATTACTATGCTAGTGAAGATTTCTTTGATTCTGACTGTACCTTCGAATGTATAACAAGCGCGACATATTTAATTAACATTCATAATCGCTATCACGCCACAAACGAAATAACGCAATATGCATATCAAATAGATTTACACTGAACTGTCAATCACTTGGACCGATTCGGAATTGTCACTTATAATCTTGTTCCCCATCAACTAAGCCATCGGTGCCTTTGACGTTCAATTACAATCGCCTTATTACACGAACAGATCCGATTAACTTAAGTAGGCGGTCATGTAGATTCGGTTTTACTTATGTCAATGATGATACTAGAAAGTTCGTTCTGGTAATAGGAGGTAGGTAGCTGTTGCTCGCTAGGAATGGCAGCCTCCGTGGCGTGGCGGTAGTGCACGCGACTGCCACGCAGGAGGCGCGGGTTCGAGTCCCGCTCAGTGCAAATATTTGTATGCATGAATATGGCTATTTGCATTGGTCTGGGTGTTTCTACGTATAATATGTATGTATTTACAAAAAAAAAGTATATAAGTATGTTTATCTGCAGTCTAGATTCCATAACACAAGCTATAAAAGCTTACCATGGGTCTAAATAGCGTTGTGTAGAATGTTGTAAAAAAAAATGGTAATGAAACACGTTTATTACTATATCTAAGAAAATCTTTAAGATAATTTCAAAATTTTATAATTTGTTTTTAAAGAATATTAGAAACGAAGTTACTAATATTCCCTCTAACCCCTCCAACTAAGCTAAATTTATTTATTTCGGTCTACCAACAATTGTTAACAAAAAAACTTACACTAAAAACATTAAAAAAACTATGCTAAATTGCTTGTGCTAGGAGTGGGTTCATGTCGGTAGTGTAATGGCCAGGATTCGAACCCGGGAGCTCTCGTACGTAAGGCCGACTCCTTAACCACTAAGCTACCGATTATTATAGAAATCTTGAGGTGCTCAGTGATTGGTGAACGAAAAATGGTCCGAATAGTCAGAAATGAAGCCTTAATGAATGCTCGTGAAAAACAAAACAGTAGATTAAGTACTTTTTTTGAAACTATCGTGGTATGAACTCATTCATGAACGAGGAGTGAACGTGTGAAGTGAAGTCAAGTCATGACTACGGGTGCTATAACATACCTGAAACGTCGGCAGGAGTAAGTTTACAAATGTTATCCGAACTGTTATAAAAAAAACATGACCAAGTCCTTTACATTTAATCCAGAATGCCTTTAAAATGAAATACAAAAAGTGAACTTCATATCCTATACAAAATCTTCAAGGTTTAAATAATATTAAATGGAAATCCAAATTTAACGTAAATTGATTGAGAAGTTTGGTAGACTACTCTAAATAAACGAATAAACTTTACCCCTTTACTTATCACAGTTTCTTCATTCAAAAGTTATTAGAAATATCTTTTCTGTAGGTATACAATCTATTTCAAAGATGTTACATAAAATTTTGTTCGACTTAATCTGAAGTAACCTAATAACCATCTGCCATACTAAAATAAACCCTATGCCTTCAAAAACTGAATGTAATTCGGCATAATTTTAAATATGAATAATCTCCACCTAAAAATCTTTTATTGCCCTTTTTGAAGTACTTCGAAAACTTCGAAGTCGCTTTTGAAAAACTATGGTCGTTACACAATCTGAAAGATTTCGAGAGGGAATTCCTTTTGAATCTGTTGTTAATGACTACAGAGCTTAATATAAAAGAGCTAGTTATATTCATACATACATACATACATACATACAATCATGCTTTTATCACCGCAGGGTTAGGCAGAGGTGAATTAACACCCTCATTTCACCAATCATTGGATTCGGTCCCACGTAATAGGGGGTGAGCCTATTGCCGCTTTCCGGGACTATTGTTGACTCAAGCCGTGCATCCGAGGCTGAGTCTGGGCTGTATATTATTATATTTGTCTGATGTTAAACAGCTCTATCCCTTAGTCGCCATGTACGACACCGCTTGGGAACAGATGGGGTGGACCAAATTCTCTGCCGGGAACCACGCGGCATTATATCTTCCATTAATAGACCTAAGAGCCTTTTGTACACGGCTTCGGACTTACACCAACTAAAATGCATGACGTTAGCTACGTCCACTATTTAGCAGGTGCATCGACTTGATACTTGGAAACTACGTAAGCATTTATAGAAAACCTATACCATGTGTATGATATAAACTATGCATGTGTATAACACAACATGTGTATAATATACATAAATGATACCTATAGTGTAAAATAATGTTACACACACAAAAGGAATGCACAAGTAACAAAAGTACTATTTGTTAGATAATTGACCCTCTATGGCACAAAATTACCTATAGTAACAATATAATATATCAATGAGAATTACTACCCAGACACTGTTTCGACAATAAGGGTTCCGTTCAAAATTGGATTGAGGAAATTCAACGTTGCTGTTAGAAAACTGTTGTATGCATACATCAACCGTCAAAATCTTCGAATCTCAAAAAATCACGTCCGATTTCTATCTGATACACACCTATGAGATTCTTAAGATCATCAGTCTGAAAAAAATGCCAATGCATTCCACAGACCTTACGGATAACTTCTTAACAGTCACTGCAGTCACAACTGTTCGGTTGTGGAATTAACTACAAGGAGAATTTATTGTTTACAGCCTCTTGCCTAAGGTTTGTTCTTTTATTATGCAACAGTTTCATAAGCTACTGTAATAATTAATTATACACAGGAAGGTCGAAATTTGTATGAAGACAACTGATATTATTTGCCTCTGCCTGATCCAAAGGAAGAAAAGCATGAGTATTGATATTTAAACAATATGTTTATACGACATTTTTCAGTGGGAAGCTTCCTGCTTAACTACTGTACTGGTGTAAGTGTGAAAATCATACATTCTGCAGCTACTATTACATGTGCTAATTTATTCCAAGATTATCAGGAGCCCTTATCAAGATAACATTACGGAAAATATATTAAGCATTTGCGCTGTTTGTTATTGCGAGTTATTACTTTCCGTAGTAGGCGGAAATTGGATAGCTAATTCTATGAATTTTAGTTGAAGTATTCAGCCAATAAGTATGTTACAATAATTATCTATTATGTGAATAGTCAGGGAACAGCCCATTTTATACTGAATTTATGGCGAGTTGTTTGATTGAGTTAAAATAATGATTGATATTAAAAAATTAGTTTACTATATAAAATAGGTACTATTTACATTATTTTATCATTTATCTGAAAATCGTGTCGGTTCCCGGTGGAGTAGAATAGGACCACACCTTCTCTTCTTGTGGGTGTCATAGAAGGTGACTAAGGGATTTTTTTTATCGTGCAATAAATCCCCACGGATACCACCCCCACGAAGCCGGTGGAGGTGGTTATGTCGGACTCGAACCGACTAAAACGCACGCCTTGGGTCCTTGGTTGCCGGAGGTGAGATTCCCTAAAGCATATCTCTCGCATCCCGGCAGAACCAGGACCATCTCTTTCGAGATGGCCTCCTTCGGGTTGTGGGGACCACAGTGTCCCTATCTAGCCCCGGTAACGGGGAGGCGCACTTTGCACCGCCGCCGCGGCCGACTTCTACTAGGGTGACAGGCGGCTCCATCGGTCACCTCCAGGCAAGCGCTCATGGAGGACGGAGGTCGTTCTGCGACCTCCGCCGTCCGGTTCGCCTTCGCGATGCGCGAGCTTCCCGGGCCCGGAGTCTAGTCCAGACCCGACCGGCCGTCTCCTTCTCGAGCATTACTTGCTTGCAGAAGGAGGCGGCTGCACCCCAAGCGTTCGCGCATCGTACCATAGCTGTGAGCAACGTGGCGAGTGTGAGAACTCCCACCCCCAGAGCCGCCACTAGGACCCGCATAGGCGTGTCCCACGCCGGGCACTCGGTCAGCGTGTGCAGCTCTGTCTCCTCGCTCGCATCACAGGGATGGCACTCGGACGTTGGGTCCTTCCGGATCCGACACAGGTAACTCCCGAAACACCCGTGTCCGGTAATCACCTGCGTCAGCCGGTACGAGAGGCTGCCATGTGGCCTCTCTAGCCACTCCTCCATGATGGGTCTTACCGCCGCTATTACGGCGTGCCCTGCGCTTGGTCGCCCAAGTCGTAACTCCCATTCCGCTACCATGTCAGTGTGGAGCTGAGACTTCACGGCCCGAATTTCTTCGGGGTGACTAAGGGATAGAGCTGCTCTCCATCTGATAGTAAACATACAGCCGCTTGACGGCGATAGGGTCGTCCCCTATAACGTGAGACTGAAGGTCATAGTTGGCGAAATGTGGCTGTTAATACATTTCTGCCTACCTCTTTGAGGATTTATAGGCGTGAGTGTATGTATGTATGCATATTTATTCAATGATGTATATCTAACGTTCGTAATTAAATATTAAAAAATCCAAGCAATAACATATTTAATATAAATTATCTTCTTGTAGCTATTGAACAAAATATTTGTGCAGAAAATGATCTGATTTTGACAATGACAATTCCAATAAATGTGTCAGAAGGAGAAAACAGGGACAGAGAGAGAGAGAGAGATAAAAAGAGAGGATAAAAAATAGATTATAATTGAACGGACTATAAAATTAATAAAAGACCGACTTTATAAAAACCATAGAATTTCTTCAAAAATCTCAATCCACTGGGCCAGTAGCGACCGCATAGTAAGAATTCAAGATATTATCTCTGTACTAAGAGCTTAGAGTTTTACGTGAGTTATGGTGTAATAAATAAAATACACCGTTATCGTGACACGCACACGTCATCAGAACCATGTAATGAATGCTCTTTACAAAGCTAAAACCGTCATGCTATAACTATTTTTACCTAAACTTGAAGTTTTTTTGATTAGTTCTCGTTTGAATTAATTAATCGATTCTGATAAGTGTCCTACTTATGTTTTAAGTTGAAGTGTATTTTACTTATCCTCGAAAATGGATACTTACTATAAAAAAAAATTATAGGTGGGGAGGCCAAGTAGCAAAATTTGTAGTTACTCGAGCGTCGCGGAAACCTATTAGAATTGATAGATTAGATGGTAAAAAGAATAAAGGTATATATAGTTTCCAGTTTCAGTAGTAGGGGAAGCGTGTACATAACATAATAATGAATAAATACATGTATCATCCATTTTCATAAAGTTTTTGTATTACTTTGGTCTTATTTAATATTTTGCAGTTATTCTGGTTTGTTAACTGTAAAATAAACATAAAAAGACCGCATTCGAGTAAATCGGCATATCTCTTTGCAAGCTTCCCACGCCATTAGGTAAAGCCTAAAATTTCAAGATTTTTAAAAAAGATACTTGTTAGCTAGTAACTAACCTACCTTATCTTAATCTGACGCGTGGGTGTAAATTCGTAGAACCAATTTTTTAGGCTGTAACTTTTTTATGTTATTTATTAACACATAAAACCATTATTATATAGTTCAATTAAAATTAGCACTTATAAACCCCTAGGGTTTGCATGTGTACTAAAACATACGGTCAGTTAGGTTTACACAAAGTTCTTTCTTTACACAATAACGTGGATAAAAATAAAACTATCTACTTATTTGTGTTTAGTTGGAGATTGTTTTACACTTTACAAATCATTTGGGAACAAAAAAGATTTAAGCTTGTGCTTAGTGTTCTTTTTTACTAGCCTCCCCTAGCTTAATCTGACGCGCTCGAGTTACTACCCAATGTCCTTCTACGTGTGCTGTACTATTAGTAGGTTAAGTAACTGCTACCAGTTAAGTAATTTAACCACTGGCAAAGAAATATACAGAAAAGGCAAAAGGCTTAAGGCATAAAACCTTTTGCAAAGGTCGAACCGGCCCTTAGTAATGACTATATTGAAGCATATTTTCACTATATACTTGTAACGATACGATTACATTATTATCGTATCGTAATAGGAAGATAAATTTAAAAGTTAACAAAGTTATAGGTTGTAATAATTTAATTGTAAAAGGGAAGTCGAAAGAAGGCAATAAAAGTAAGTACCTATCCAATATATTTAAATGGACTTTTGATCAATGATTAGGTACTTTTACGTTGAATAATGTGAAAAGAAATGAAATATAGCTAGACTTTTTTAAACTAAAGAGACTATTTTAATTATCTGTTTTTTTAAACTGCTAACAATGTGTTAGAAAAATTTACACCCGTTATCCTAAATAGATAAAGATTAAAAGAATGAATGTTGCCGTCCATTTTCTTAAAACAATGCCTCAATCGCATTCGATGACACCCACACAAGAGATAAAACGTTTAAGTGCCCATAAAGCTTCATTCTTGAAATACACTGGGAGTTACACATTTTATCGCACTGATTGCCAATAATTGCATTGCTGACATTCATTCTTTACTGATCGTATATTCGGGTATTTATTCGTTTGTTGAAATCATACCTACACATAAAAACACAACATAATATTTATATTCGAAATTCATCGGGAAAAAGAAGAACCCAAGTGGAACTTGAACCCACGACCTTTCCCTTACAGGGTGAAGTTCTTCCTACTGAGCTATTGAGTCACACCTAAATCACTTTAAGTTTCCCTTCTCTTTACCAATTTTCTTACGAACTGTTGGAAACAATGAATGATTTTTCAACAATTTTTAAACATTGATTTTTGATGATTCCGCCCAAATATATGAATGAAATTTTCTTTTAAATAAACTTTTAAATTCGAAACACATCGGGAAAAAGAATAACTCAAGTAGGACTTGAACCCACGAACTTTGCCTTATAGGCGGAATGATCTCCCAACTGAGCTATTGTCTCACACCTGAATCACTTCAAATTTCTCTTCTTTTTATTTTATTTATTCTTTCTTTATGTATTTCGAGTTCAAATAATATTTATAATTATAAATAAGAGAGTTTTGATTTCAAAATTGGCTTAAAATATTCCTTTAGTGTTAGGAGTCCATTACACGCGCATGCAACCGTCATTCATGCCATCAGTTCCATCATCATTTTAGGAGTCCACGTCATAATTTAGAAATAATCTGGCCGACCGTCAAAATTCCGAACGCTCACTTCGCCGATGATGAATTCCACGAATGGTTGTATGGTCGACTGTTAAAACTCCGAATGGTCATTTCGCCGATGATCAGTTTTACGAATGATTGTATGGTCGACTGTGAAAACTTCGAATCGTCATTACTCCCATTACTTCAATCACCCACCAGTCACTGCATTAGACGATAGGTTATTGGTCAATCACGGTCGTGATTGTGTTAAATCTGACATAAAACCTACCGTGCAATTGACGCCTTAGTATGCCGATAACTTACATGGGACAATTTAATTAAAAAAATATATTTATGTATCAAAGATGATATTAAAAGTATAAGCGTGAAACTGTGGCGACAGTCCTATAGTCCCGAACGTTTAAAGTCGACAGATGAGATGTCAGCAGAAAATTGGATTTTGTAAAATAAATATGTCGCAGTCAGTGTGAATTAACTTATGTTTAGAGAAAAGGAATCCTATAGGGCTGTATAAAAGGGCTATTTCACACTTCCGAACATTTAACGAAAGCTAATTTTGAAGTGCGACTTTTGTGCTCACAAAAGATTTTGTCCAATGTGTAAGAGATGATGGACATTACAAAAAAAAACTATTTATACTTGCTTTCAAGACGCGAGGATTAATTTTGTAACAGCTTATGAGTTACCTTGTTACATATTTGAATGACACTTTCCAGTTTTTAATTTAAACGTGGCATCGCCAAATTGAAACGAAATCTCTTAATCCTTTTGTGTCCCTTTGTTCAAATGTTAATCCTGTAAACCTGCTTCTTTGATGTGTCGACGCCATTGTCGCCAAGTTTCCTTGTTAATTGTTACTAATTCCATGTCTTTATCCGCCTTATTCATTCACTGTTTCACTTTTGCTTTTACTGTTATATGCACTATTTTAACAATAATATCACGTACCTTCAAAGTAATTCTATCGGTTTTGAACAAAAAATTGTTCTATTTATTGATGACATTAGGCTCAGGTAATTAATTTAATGTGAGTTGAAGACCGTAACAAGTATCTACTAAATAGTTATTAAGCTTTATAATTAGCTAAGTTTAATTACTATTTAGGTAATTAAGTAGAGGGAGGATAATATAGTTATTTATGTAAATAAATTATTACGGGTCATGGCACATAATAGTTTTGATTGTAAAGCTTGTCTTTGTACTAAGAGTAATTTACGAGCACTAAAACATACGGTTATAAGCATCTTGCATGACGCTATTAACGTAAGCCGCACGTAGTGTGGTCCGAATTTCGACACGATCGGCCTTCAAGTTTGAGTGGACCTGATTTATTTCGCATATATTCGCTAAATTACTAAAAGAATGCACACAACAGTGATAGGGATCCTCGATTCTTGTTAGCTTCTCAGTGGGTGGCATGGTGCATGACAGACTAGTAGATGTACCTAAGTATTTTCCACAGGCTTTCCTTTGAAAATTTTCATCCTTCGTAACTGGCACACAGAGATATTAAAACTGGATCTTACGAAAGTTGAAGTACGGAAATAATGTAGCACAAAAAAATATTAACGATTATGAACACACCCACGCTGACCATCCTAAAATACGGATTCCGGACTAGTATACTTGCGACAGCATAACTCTTTAATATGAAAGCGATTAATGTGTCTAATATTTTAGGTTTTTGTCTATCGTGATTTATAATTTCCGAGCCATTATGTTGTTTGTGTGCAATATTTTGTATTATGACTCTAATCCATTGATTTACCGTTGTTATGTGTTCGCGTGCGCAGGTATTTTAGGTTAAATATTGATTTTATTACCTCTAATTTTTTACATATTGTATGCTCACGCGTTTATTCTCCCGGGATAGGCAGGGACAACAGCCCGCCCACTGTTTCTATCCTTACATACTACAAAAGCTTCCTCTAGTGTCATTAGTCATAATATAAAATAATTAACCGTTTTACTAATAAAAATTAACACAGGGTGTATAAAGCGGAGGCGACAAGTGCGTCGTCGCCACTGTCGGAGTTAGCTAATAATCATCGACCTCCGTCCTGTACACAATATAAAGTTTTGTTTTATGAGCCAGCCGTACTACAGTGTAATTTTCATTAGTATGACGGTGAGTTTTTATATAATACCTACTTGTATAAGCCCACATTTGAAGGACTCTTGGCGTAGTGGTAGTGTTCGAGTGTGATTGTTTATCCGCATTCTAGATTATAGGATCTAGGAAGCTAGTTCATTTATACTTTTAGTCTAGTTCTAGTCTAGTCTAGTCTAGGAAGAAAACGGTGTGTAGGTAGAATATAGTAAAATATTTTTTATACTATATATTTTTTTCTTTATTGAGGATAACATGTAAAATATATATTTACTAGCTTTTGCCCGCGGCTCCGCCCGCGTGGAAGTCGGTTATCGCGACCAAACATAGCCTATGTCCTTTCTCAAGGTCCAATCTATCCCTATACCAAATTTTGTTAAAATCGGTTCAGTGGTTTAGGCGTGAAAGCGTAACATACAGACAGACATACACACAGAGTTACTTTCGCATTTATAATAAGTAAAATTAAGTATGGATTTTTACGTAACAATTTGCTATTAAATAATGTGAAATGTAACGATTAAAAAGAATTAAATCAGCTGTGTTGCCATGTTGACGATACGGTACGATCCAATACATCCTTAATTCTTTTGGAATTCATTCGTTAATTTCAGAATGTTCTTTTTATAATGGCGGTGATTTATTTGACAGCACAAACAACCCGAAGAGGCCAATAAATGTATTGAGCCCATTTTGATTCTTATTTTTATAAGGTACACAGTCCATAAAATGAATGATAAATATACAAGAATTGGCAGTTAGAATATTTAATATATTTCACTTAGCGGAACTTATACAAAGTGTGTATATTTATAATTTTTATGCTAATATGGATCCAAGAGAGACGATTTTTAGGAGGCCGTTCCCAAAAGGTAAACACGGTACCCTATTACTAAGACTACTTAAATAATTAAAATTTCAACAATAGACAGACCGAGAGGCAGACATCGGAGTTATCCGTCTGTCTGACTGTTGTTGAAATTTTTACATAATAATAATATGATGTATGGTCACTATAATATTAAAAAAAAACAAATGAAATAAACATTAAAGAGGGCTTAACGAAACGTGATTTTAAAAGGGCTTAAATAATGGTAAAGGGCTTAAATATCTGCGGTAGCCTAGTGGTATGGGTAATGGACTGCTGAGATGAGGTCTCGGGTTCGATCCCAGGTTTACCATGGCACACACCAATGACTATTCGATGCTTTTCGAAGTTATGTGTGTATTTATCGCAGGTTTGTAAGTGCCCGGTTAATGGCAATAGGCTCGCCACCTATTACATTGGGACCTAAACATAAACTGGCGAAATGTGGGTGCTAGCACCTCTGCCTACCCCTTCGGGGAATACAGGCGTGAGTTTATGTTATGTAATGTTATGTTAAATAATGGTAGGTAACAATTCTTGTGCTAGTCCCACTCCGACATGATCAGTTTTACTATAAGTATTGTTAATTTTGTCCAATCTTCTTATAAGTTGTTTTCCAGTGGAGTAGAATAGGGCCACCTCATCTCTTCTTGCGGGTGTCGTAAAATGCGACTAAGGCATAGAGCTGTTCTTCATCCAACAGAGAACACACAGCCCATGACTAGGTAAAGGCAATAGGCTCGCCACGTAATTTACTGCGTACCTACTCTTTTGGGAATTTGAGTATATGTGTATAGGTTCTTATAAGAATACTAGCGTCACAGACCGGTATATACGATAACTTAACAATAGCAGACTCATTTAGGGAATTTGTCAAATATGAAGTTCTCGTATTTTAATGTTGTAAGTAATAGACGTTACTTACAAAATATTCACAGCTATTTCACTAATAATAAATAAGATAAAACACAAAATTATGAGACCCATATACAATATGGATACGACATATAGGCATTAATTGAAACCATATACTTGGTACCCCCATAGCTTCAAATAGGAAAAATTTGAACAAAATCGGCCCAGTATTAAGGGCAGAAACTAGGGTTTTAATATTATAAAATTTTGAACAACTTTAAACACTCCGTAGAATCGCAGTTATCAATGAACTCTAAATTGCACGAAAATACTACCATTAGGGTTACCATCCGTCCGAGTTTCCCCGGATTTGTAGCCACGTAGCACCCGAGAGCACTATACCCACTCCGACCTGCCCATGTGGTGCATGTGAGACCGTCACCAGGTAGATGTCCCCAATGAGCTTAGAGTAACAGCCGCCGGCCGTCACGGCCACCGTCCGCCTGGAAAGTACATACGGCGTGCCGATGTTCCACGTTACCTCCACTTGCCTACTTGGTTCTTCTTTAGCCATGTCCGGTTCCGGTACACTAGTGAACGAGCGAACCTCTTGGGAAAGTGGGGTATGCATGCACGAAATCCCGGATACGATTTCTTATCGTATCTGGTGGTTTTGACTTTTCCGGAGATGACTGGCGTCCGACGTTTTTACAGGCTCGGCAGCCCAACTGTAACAGCCCTGGGGTGGCATACGTCCATAGGCCACGTTAACCACTTTCCATCATGTGTGCCGTATGCTTATCTGCCACCTTAGTAGTATAAAAAAAACTTCTTGTCCTGGTTTACGGATTTTGCAGATGGAAACCCTTATTACTATTAAAATTGCACGATGCGACGTTGCCGTTCTGTGTATTCATTCATTTTTCCATTCATCAATTTCGTAAAAATACGATTGTAATGAGAGAGACATAATACCTCAAAGGGTGCCGCCGGTAGGGTAAATTTCTGATTAACGGCAGTCTGTTACTCGTACAGAGAATAATGGTTGTTTTGATTACACATAAAACTTTTTGATTATCTTTGATTTGATAAGTAGGTACCTACTAATCAATGATTAACTTTGATTACTTACACTTTGTATTTGATTTCTTTATAATTTTTCCATAACAAATTCAATAATTAAGAGTATTAATATCTACGTAATGAAGAATTTAAAGCTCATAATTTCAGTGTTAATCCCGGTTGCATCCATATCTTGTACTTTGGTGCCTGAGGGCTGCTTTCCTAATCTTTATTTTCATTTGGTTTATCTTGGCTTTTGTGGGAGCGACTACCGGGCTACCCCAGGCTACCCTCCAACTCTGACAGGAAAACTACGCACGATGACATGATAATGAACACCATGAAAATTGACAATAAATACCTTCCAACTATTCATCAATCAGGTTAATAATAAATAAAATATTCTAAAATAAACATATTCAAAGATGGATATTGGTGCTTTTACCTTATTAACCTAGGTACAATATTATGTTTCGTTAATTTCTGGAATGTTGTCAGTAACCGCGACGTCACTGGGGACCGCGTGTCGTTCTTTGATCCTCTCGGTTTATTTTCTCGTTTTAATTTGTTTTTAAAGTGAAATTGACACTAATCTATTCTTTTTGTGTTTGTGAATTGTGTTTATTTTTTGTTTAGCTATTCTATCCTTAATTTTAACGGTGAAAATGAGTCTAAATACCTACCTAGTAAATTTGTAGTGCGAGTTTTGTTACGTATTCTTTTTTTGAAAAAAAAACAACGAAGTGTATAGTGTACCTAACGTGTCTCTGAAAGTGACTCGCAGCCGTATTATTGAGGCATTTGATAAATTGAAAGCAAGGTAGGTACCTAACCGAAATCTGTTGAACAGTTAGTTTGGCGATATCATTTTATGTTTTCAAGTTAGTGGCGGGCATTTCTAAAATTTAGATTCACATTTTTAAGCACTGCCGTGAAAAAGTGGTGTTTATAAAGTTAAGTGAACTTTCGTGATAGGTGCCTAATCTTACCTCAGTAGGTAGGTCACGAGCGCGCGTCAGCTGGCGGCACGTTGCCGCTTTGAGCTGTACCTATAGTATGTATTGTGCAAATTCTAAGCGTGTGTATTTTTGTGAATGAATCAATGACTTATAAAAGTGGTTACATTTTCTACATTTATTTTAATAATTACTTTGTTAGGAATTTTTTTTTTAAATCTGCGAATTTGAGTTTAAATTTAATTTTGTTTCATTCCTATGGACCAGGACGCTTCACTGTTTCCGTAAATGCCTATATGTCGTATCCATACTGTATAATCAATCAATCAATCAAACAATCAATAAGCTCACCGCAGTCCACAGCTGGACATATGCCTCCCCAATGTGCGCTATTTCAACTCATCCTCCGTCACCCGTATCCAGCCTGTCCAGCCACCTTTTTCAGGTCGTCAGTCCATCTGGCTAGAGGGTGTCCTACCTTCCATACAAAATTTTAATTTTGACATAATAGACAGCTACGAGTATTATACAGATAAGTATACTCTATGTATTTTTTTATTAGTAAGGGCTTAAGTAAGTTGTGCTCACTGCGAATTAATTTATGGGAGATTTGATTTCTCAGCGGGATAACTCTGAGGATGTAGGTGATCAAAGATACATTTATATTGGATTTTTTACGCGATTGGATGTTAAGTATGCCGACAAAGAACTGGATATTTTTGAATATTGAATTTTAATTTCATGCTTTCTGTATTAGCCAGTTGTTACTTTAATTAACTACTTGAATCATTGGTTAATTAAGGGGTAAGTAATGGTCGTTTTTCTGGATAAAATATTTATTTTTCAATATTTTATGAATGACGATTAAATGTTTATTGAAATGAGTGTTTGGCTCAAAATTATACTCTTCATATGTTATATTGATGAATAACTCTGTCTGTTGGTTTGAAGTTACAAATATCCTAACTCACTTTGTCCTTCTGTGCCTGGATATTCGATTACACTAAGTAATAATAGATATTTTTAGTAATATGTACACTGTGAAAAATCGCCAGTTTAATAAATCGGTAGTTGCAGAACACCTTGAGTCGGGTACCAATCACTGGATTGAGCTTCATCAACCCAAAGTCCTCTCCACTGATCGCCACTACTATTCTAGGATTGTGCGTGAAGCCATTGAAATTAAAAAGTGTAAAAATTTCAATAGGGAAGATGGATTCAAACTACCCGGGACGTGGAATCCAGTGATAAAAACACTAAAAACCAACAACATTGTGCTGTTCAAAACTGACGTAGTGAGTGCAGTGTGTCGCCAGCCTTACTTTCATACTGAAAGTAACGGAGGGTAGACGCACAAAAAATGTTCCGCGCATACCGCGCGACCCTCGCCGGCCAGTCAAGTCGTGACCAAGGGTGCAGCATCGCACCCGAAACGTCGACAGAAAGTAAGTGGAAGTTTTTATCGTGTGAAGTCCCGAACTTGCATAAAATAACAATATGTACACAATTACACATTAATTTTAGTGCCCAAAAAGAACATACTACTTTACCTACTTACACATTAGTAACTTTGAGTATGAACAAACCCATACCTATTTCCGGCAATAGTTTTAGCTACAGAGAAATTGATTATTTTTATATCAACAGTGTTTATGCAAGAATGTGGCTGACTGCATAATTAACACTTTAAGAATGTGAGGCACCGAATATATCTTTTCAACTAAACACAGTGTCGTCTGCGGTTCCATTTATTTTAAATTCTTCCTGTATCGTAGCCCAACAAAGACACTGTGCTGTAAAATAGTAGCGTATGAAACAGTATCGAACAAAACACACCGTGCCGGGCGCGGCGTGGTCGCGTACTTCCGTTTCCTTCCACAAACTGGCCGCAGAGTTCCCTCTATTGCATAGATTGCATCGTCTGATGCATGCTGATGTGGTCTACCAACCTTCCGATGTGATAAATTAGACGGACATTTACTATTAGCTGAGGATACTATCTAAACCTACTACCATAAAAGCCGATAAACGACGAGTAGTGTTTTTTTAATTATTTTTTTATGAATTACACGTCAATTTGACAGCCTCCGTGGCGTGGCGGTAGTGAACGCGACTGCCACGCAGGAGGCGCGGGTTCGATTCCCGCTCAGTGCAAATATTTGTATGCATGAAAATGGCTATTTGCATTGGTCTGGGTGTTTCTATGTATAATATGTATGTATTTACAAAAAAAAATGTATTTAAGTATGTTTATCCGCATTCTAGATTCCATAACACAAGCTAGTTAAGCTATGTTTACCATGGGTCTAGATAGCGTTGTGTGTAGTATGTTGGGAAATATTTATTTATTTATTTAATTTGACTTCACCTCGCCTGATGTTAAGCTAAAGACAAAGTCTCGGAAAGAGGGTCATCATCGTAAAAATGTACCATGTTAATAGTGGTGGCACTCAGCTTGATGGCCTCATCAGATGCCTTTTCACGCCCCGCTTAAAGGACCCGGGACTTTAGGAAGAAGGAAACACGTGAGCTGGCAGGGAGTTCCAGGTCTTAGTAGAGCTATACCGTTCAGGTGGAAGACAAGTACACAGCCCATCTGATAGAAAGTGGTCATCGTGGCCTATGGACGTATGCAGATACATACTTAAGATATTATAATGGTAATAAGCCAATATTCCTATTTACATAAACTCATAAACTCACGCCTGTATTCCCCGAAGGGGTAGACAGAGGTGCTAGCACCCAAATTTCGCCACTTTATGTATTCCTATTTGGGAAGACCCGATAATTAAAAAAGAAATTTACAAACAATTTACAAGATGAATTTGTGAATCGTTTTTGATTGATTCGTGAATTTTTTTTAAAGGTAAGCCGGTGGATATGTTGTAGTATAAATGTAATGTAATAATATCTATCACGGCTTCTCTTTGCAGGCCCTCGATTCTACTAAAGCTTAAACCCTGGTGCTATAGTCAGCGCAAAAAATAAATACAATTTTAGACTTTATTTTCTATACAACTAAAGTCCAAAATGAAATGAAAAAAGTTTCGATACACTTTTCATTTACTCTGCAAAAAGTCATTTGTTGAACTTTAAACACATGGCCATAAAGTCTATTAATATTTCATGCCGTTATTTGCAGTTGCTGCGGCATGAATATGGTTTGGTTTTAGTAGAATCGAGGCCCAGAGCAAGCCACAAGGAATCGCGTTGTAAGGACCCCTCACCACTCTCTGATATTGATTCTTGACAACACAATTGAGGAAGTCACTCAAATCTGGTAAACGAGCATTTATTTATCATCAGCTGGATTTAGACCAAACAAATATGAAAAAGTAGAACAGGAGCATTCTTTCTTAATCTTTTAGTGTAAACGAAACCTAGAATTCTTATACATCGCTCCAAAGACACAAGAACACCTCCAGGGAGGAGCGAGCACGTCTGAACACGTAAAGGTAGCCATTGACGTATTCATCAATTCAAATGGAGTGGACGTCTTCCAAAATCTTTTCATGAATGTGATAAATGTATGCCAATGAAATGGATGTCTTCCAGTTTTGGAATTCCAAACGGATTGAAATCCATGCATCTAATCCAAATAGATGTCATTCATGGCCGACTGTCAATGTCCAAAACGTGCGTGATGGTGTACAATCTTCGAAGCAACTGTGCCAGCAGTGCATAAGTCCAAATGGAAGTCAGTCATTGTGCCTTCGATCTGAAGTACGGTCAGCATCAGAAAGATGTTCACGAATAAAGTGCTCAAAATGATCTTAATTTCGTTCTTTTTACCCCCTTCCAGACCGATTGTTCTGATATTTGGCACACCTATAGTTCGGACAATAATACCATATAAATCAATAAAAAAGTTTGATTTGCTCTTAATTTAATAAAGTTTTATGATCATTTTGAGACATCATCGCCAAGATATCTATGTCGCTGACTGTACATCCATTTGGAAGTATTCCATTTAGAAGCATTTCAAACAGACCTATCGTCAATGGCTACCTTAGGATGCTGCAAAGACGCTACACTGTAATATTATATGTAGAATAGAACACTCTAAGCTACTGTTCGCGCACTCTAGTGGTGATGGCATGAGGCGAGCGAGCATTCTTAGAACATTTCATAGAACCTATGTGAGCACTAATGACCAACGAAGGAATGTTCTGTTTCTGTTTACACTAATAGAATTTGACGGAGAGGGGATAAAATGAACATTTGCTTCGTTTGATGTAAATCAGCCTTTAAATAGTACATAAATAATTAAATAGCTTTTAATTAGTAAGTTGTTTCCTTTAATCGTAAGCTAATATCCGATTGGAAAATGTGAATGTCCAAGGCGAAGGTCTAATTTGAACCGATGGGAATAGACGTACTAATTACTTTCATATTTCATTATTATTATTTTTTTTTATACAGGACACGTCAATTTGACTTCACCTCGCATTAAATACTAATAGCCGGTTTTATTACTTACTTAAAACTACTTATCTGATATCTTCACAGATAAGTATTTAATCACAAATGATCTGACGTTTTTAAACGAGTTAAGTGTCTTCCCCTATATTTGTTTTAAAATAAAAGAGGTAATAACATGTTTCCTCGTTCTACTAAACTATACTTTAATGTGAAGGTACCTCTAATACAAGGGAAAACTACATCTATAGGACACGTATAATATAATGGAGATTCTCGTCCAAACTTGTATTTGCGTGTCTGGGGAACCTACCTACCTATACCTACAATATACTATAATATACTACGGTTAACATACACACAACCTATAGCAATCCACTGCTGGACAAAGACCTCTCCCAATGTGCGCCATTTTGCCGATCCGCTCTCCTTTTTTTATGGAATAGGGAGGCAAACGAGCAGACGGATCACCCCCACCCATGGACACCCGCAACACCAGAGGAGTCACAAGTGCGTTGCCGTCCTTTCAAAAGAGAGTACGCTCTTTTCTTGAAGGTTTGAAGGTCGTATTGATCTCTCTTCTGGTTCTGTTTAATATTTGGTTTATCTTGGCTTTCACAGGGAAGACTAAGGCACAAACTTTAGATGCAACTGGTATATCCAGTGTGAATGATAATGCTGATTTGATACACAACACTTTGATCAGTAAAAACGTTAATAGTTAAGAGTAAACTGTGCCAGAAAGGCTATTATAAAATCCAAGGATATTTAGATGATAAACAAGCTTGGAAATGAGCTGTTCGCACAGCAAAGCACTATATCTAGACCATAAGTATTAGACTAAGCAAATGTTTGTAAATAGACCAAATAATAAAATGCCCGCTGAGTTTCTTACCGGAGTCTTCTCAGCTCTGAGCCGTGTTTCGAATCGGTGGTCCATTTGCTAAACTAGTATTTTATATTGACGTTTTGTAAGTGATGATTTAATGGTATATGCAGAATACTAAAATGATTTTTGAATTTTGATCATCATCAAGGTGAATAACTTCAATGAGTCAGAAAATAAAAGGTATATAGTGCATATTTTGTTTTACATCACAGCAAAAAACGGTATCAATTACAAAGCTTTCTCAGAATTTCAATTACAGGATTACACTAGCTTGCACACAATTTCTAATGAATTCGTTATTAGGTAATGTTACCGGCAATGTGTATAATGCAGCATTCTATACAATGTCTAGGCATTGTATAGAATGCCGCGTGATCAGGCAATGTATGAAATGTTATGAATATTATTATTCATTATAGGCATTAAATTAGGCAATGTATAAAATGCCCAGGAATTGTAACTATCTGATCTATATTTATCAATATGCATCGGTCTGAATAGTGTAACACTCACCGGGATATTTACCATGCTTATCATTTTTGTTATCCTGGTGAGTGTTACACTATTCATGTTAATGACCATGACAATCTGAAATCATACATAATGCATCGGTGTGTTTCAAAGATAGCTTTGTGGCACTTCTCTTTCTGGATGGTTATAAAATCTAATCCTAATCTATATAAGTGGCCACTGCGTACCTCGACCCCTCGACCGGACAGATAGAGGTTAATAAATTTAATTACGCCATTATTGTACATCATAGTTTAAAAGTCACTTTATTTTTAGTTTTATATTTCACTAGCTTTTGCCCGCAGCTCCGCCCGCGTGGATGTCGGTTATCGTGACCAAACATAGCCTATGTCGTTTCTCAAGGTCTAATTTACCCTTATACCGAATTTCATCAAAATCAGTTCAGTGGTTTAGGCGTGAAAACGTAACATACAGACAGACAGACAGACGGACAGACATAGTTACTTTCGCATTTATAATATTAGTATGGATTGGTCACGTATCAAAACATGTATTTAAAACCTATCTAATATGATCGTGTAATATTCTTGACTGATTTCCAATTAGAATCAATATAATTACATACTTTTTTTTTTTTTTTTTTTTTTTTCGTGCGGAAATCCCCACGGATACCCCCCCTGCCGGAGCCGGAAGGGGAGGTTATGTCGGACTCGAACCGACTAAAACCGCACGCCGACTGTGGGTCTTGGTGCTAGGCCGGAGGTGAGGTTGTCAAAGACATATCCCTCGCACCCCGGCTGACCCAGGGCCATATAATTACATACCAGCACTATAAAAATCTCATAGTCGTGGTTTATTGTTCCATTATTAGATTACATGCGTAAGGCCGTGTCTAAATTGGGCGACCAATTTGCAACTTCCTTACAAAACGTGCGAATTGTAATATTTCTCACAATGTTAATCATCTCCATCGTGTATATTGTATAGACAGCCTCTGTGGCGTGGCGATAGTGCAGGTGACTGCCACGCAGGAGGCACGGGTTCGATCCTCGCTCAGTGCAAATATTTGTATGCATGAATATGGCTATTTGCATTGGTCTGGGTGTTGCTATGTATAATAATGTAAGTATTTACAAAAAAAAAGTATGTAAGTATGTTTATTCGCATTCTAGATTGCATAAAACAAGCTATAAAAGCTCACCATGGGTCTAGATAACGTTGTGCAGAATGTTGTGGAATATTTATTTATGTACACTTCTTCAAGATTTGAGTTTCGAACATAGATAAAATTACATAGAATTTTAGATACTTGTAAACTAACTAACTAACAAATTAATATCTTTTTTTGAGTACTTAACAAATCATGATCGATTTGATGCGACTGTTCCTGTCTATATACCTAAACTAAACCATTTTCTTCAAGTAGGCAGGTACGCATTGTGACTGAAAGTCGGTCGGCATAAAGTTGCAAATAATTTGCCTAGTACAACCGATTAAAATAGCTAGTTAATAGTGGCCAATAGAAATCGAAATCCATATTACTTTCGCTGACCTTGCAAGAGGCAATATAAGTAATTGTAAGTTGTGTAACTCATAATGGTGTACAGTCAAAACATGGTTGCTCAATGAAATAGATGTAGGTAACAATTCATTGTGTTACTTCAGAATAGTGCGGCTAGCGGCATAGTGGCTAGATTTGGTAGTTATTTGATTGTAATATCATCCTTTAATTATATGTCCAAAAATGTTATTGAATCTTTGAGCAGTTCAATCAAATTTAATTACTTAATGCAAGTAGAGTGACACTGTAACATTATATAAATACCTGTAGGTATATAACTTGTATGACAATTTGAAACCGACTTCAAAAAGGACTCCCTCCTTTTTGAAGTACTCAATTCTCAATTCGATTGGTACCTATTACTCTGAGATTTATGATCCAAATTACGTGAATGTTCTTTAGTTTGATGTGAAATAGTTACAATTTCGTTTCATAAAAATTTAACATACCTAGTACTTTTTACTTTATGAATATGTTTTATGTATGAAAGGACAACCCCAACTCTCATACAATCTTGGGCCCGCATGTACAGGGTTGAAAATTAGGCAATATTTAGAGCATCTAAGGACATTTTGTTTGCCTAATTTTCACGACGATTCACAATGGCCAAGTTTGTTAAATCGAGCATTGTTCATAGGTTTTTAGGTTATGTTGTAATACATAATGCGGTCAAACAGCGTCTTATGTTGTGTTGTGCGTGATAGCTACACAAGTTATTCGCGTATCGCTTTTATTTGTAAGTAGGTTAGCAGGTTTTATTAGTATAGAAAAGGGCAGGTCATTAATATTTTTAGTCATTAATGTGGAATGGTCAACTATATGCTAAATAATAAAACTGATATGTCAAAGCAAAGACATGCTTTAGCTACTTTTTTGTTGCACGATATTAAACCTTATATAGTTTTATGATATGCAACTGACATTTACTCTAAAGGTGGTAAAGCAATCCTTCCCTAACCTCACTTCAGACGGCAACATCTGAGTGACATCCTTTTGCTACGGTTACCACTTTCCACAAGGCTTTCTTGTTTGCTGTAGTAATATAGAATTAATTATATAAGTAGGTAATAAAATAAAACAACATTATTTTAAAGATTATTATATTTTAAAAAAGTATTTTAATCTCTATCCCGGGTATCTTCCTATTTGGCTTTAGAAATGCTTACACTAGGACTTAGGTCTTTCCTCGCCTTTTTAAGCATCATCATAGTTTATTAAAATATTGTCAAGAAACTGCAGGAGGTGTTATATTGTCTTGGAACCGTGCCCAACCGAGATACCATATTACACTCATTATGTGGGCACAGCACCCGACTGTTCTCTTACCTACAATACAATTACAGCAATGCTGTAATATAGCATTCCTCCCGCTCAAAGAACTGTCAACTAATATATATACGTAATAAGTTCTACTACCTATATGCCTGGACTTTATTTTTCCTCTTAACAACCAAGTCGTTTGAGATATTGACAGTTCTTGTAGGAGGTCTGTATCCACACCTCTGCACACTTCAATGACATACAGAATACACACTTGTCTGTGCCCCACTGGTGATTGTGCTGGTCTGTTCTCATCCAAACATGCACATTGAGCTTGAATCCAGCAAGATTCGCAAATGATGTCATTTGCATTCACCTTAAACAGAGATCATGTTATAAGCACTGAATATTCCATTAGTCATATAGGCTAGTTCTTCATGAACGTTACACATATCAGTCAAAATACATTGTCATATACAAAAGTTCACATAATTATCTACGGAAGGTAGACTCGTAGTAATTTCTATTCTATAGCAGCTATCACACAGCTTGTTACCGTTAATTATAATAACAATTTCAAAAGAGCGAGAAATAACGAATAGGTACTTACTATTTGTGGTGCGACCCATTCACGTATACAAGCTAGTATCGCTGCATCGTTCAATAAATGTCTGCCTATAATATTGCACCGATCGGTAGCAATTCCACAATTCACACAAAGACTCATTGTGATAGCTTTCAGTTGATGTGGTAAAGTCTAGTCCAGTTTTAAGGCCAAGGTCAACAAATGTAGCAAATAATGGTGTCCGGTAATCAAGCAAGGGTCAATTAGTTCGAAAATCATATACAATTCACAGAGTAAAAGCAGCAAAACACAATGATCTCAGGGAGCCGAAGGAAAGCGAATGCGACATTTTCAATGACAGATGACAGGAGTGAAAATGACATATGATGTTACAGATTATTATGAATTCTATATGATCGATTATTTACATAGACTTTGAATACACTACGATTATTTACAATCGATATTTTGACTTCCATTATGAAAGATACAGGTGTCTTTCTGATTAGTGAACTGAATAACGAAAATAAAGATGCTACATAGATATTTTGAAATCATTTAATAAAGCCACGAATTTTAAATTCATAGTTATTAGTTATCGATTTGATTTCATAATCGAATCGATAAAGCAAGCATAATCATAGCGCATTTACGAAGATCGGATTAAGTATTACATTCAACGTTTACGAAGCTTGTTGATTAATGAAAATCACATTTTAAAACTTTTGTCGCACTTGGCCATTGCTGATTGTAATGAAGTCTAAACAAAATTATAACACAAAATAGACGAAAATTTTGAGGTAGGTTTGATGTCTGTACACTCAGGCCCAAAACGGGGTATCTCCTTTAAATATCTCACACGCCATCCAGTGACTTATGTTCGATTAAATACAATATAATGAAAACATTTTTACACCTGAAGTGCATTCAATTTAAAGCTCTTGACTTCAAAGATTTTTTTCCTCGTTCCGTGTTCAATACATCACGAGCGACAGTCCCCAGAATCGGCATAATTAAGTGACTTCAAAGTCGGGTGGTGCGAGTATGGCTGAATGGACTATCCGGGGTAATTTACTCGACGAGACGGAAATACACTGGGGCAAAGGCATCGTTGAACGAGTTTTAAATACTGCACCAGAAGAACAAACAAGTTCAGTGTCATTTCGATTCACGTCTTTAAAAATCGAAAATTGTGGTCCCTTTGACTGTGAGACACCTTCTTCTAATATATAAAATTCTCGTGTCACAGTTTTCGTTGCCATACTCCTCCGAAACGGCTTGACCGATTTTGATGAAATTTTTTGTGCTTATCCGGTATCTATGAGAATCGGCCAACATCTATTTTTCATCCCCCTAAATGGTGCAGCGGGAACGGGATCTGACGCCGATCGCGGGGCGGGAAAAAATTGGCGGTACGAAGTTCGCCGGGACAGCTAGTACAAGTATAAGTTTCAGTTTGATTTGTACTTTAAAATGTAGCTAATAGGGTTGGTTTTTTATTAAAACATTTTCAGGATATGAAGAAAATAATGTAATCAGTTAGCGTTGCTATTCTATTTATAAATAAGGTACAGTCATCATCAGAAAGATCTTGATGAACAAAGTGCTCAAAATGATCTTAATTCCCTGGTTTTCCTCCCTTGCTGTTGTCGTATTGTTCTGATATTTGGTACACATCTTTAGTTCGGACAATAATACGATTGCTCTTGAGACCTTAGCTCTAAGATCATTTTGAGACTTTGTTAAATCAAGATATTTCTGACTCTGACTGTACACGTCCCCTTTTCTACTCAATCGATTTTATTATCAAACTTAGTGATGTTATTAATCGGATGAGTGAGTTCAATTTGCGTTTGTCCGATTTTTTCAATCACCACTACATTTTATTTAGTTATTATACTAGCTTTTTCCCGCGGCTCCGCCCGCGTAGATGTCGGTTATCGCGACCAAACATACCCTATGTCCTTTCTCAGGTCTAATCTAACTTTACACCAAATTTCATCAAAATCGGTTCAGTGGTTTAGGCGTGAAAGCGTAACATACAGACAGACAGACTGAGTTACTTTCGCATTTCTAATATTAGTATGGATTTCGTACTTTAGTAGTGTAGTAACTTTTGCCCTCGGCTCCGCCCGCGTGGATGTCGGTTAACGCTACCAAACATAGCCTATGTGTTAATCAAGGATGCCAGCTAACTCTATACTAAATTTTATTAAAATCGCTTCAGCCATTTAGACGTAAAGAAGAAACAAACATACACACTCACAAACTTTCGTCTTTATAATATTAGTAGGATATCAGCAAAAGCGTACAGTCCGTACAAGTGCATATAAAATATGCTCCAGCAGTCAAAGAGCTATTTGTCTCCATCCCAATTGTAGCAACATTTCATGGCGATGTACTAACATTTTATCTTCCCTCTGTTTTTCTATTTTCCTGACTTGATGTATGGGACGCATTTCCGCACTTTCGAATAACACTTCTGTATTCCCTTTTATGTGCGCACAGTTTTAAAAATGTATTCTCAGTTAGGGTGGGCTTTGGCGATACGAAGATGTGTAAAGGAATTATTTAAGAAGCCTTGGTGTTTGGACTTCACGCTGAATGTTGGTATTTTCCGAATTTTCATTGATACGAGTATATTATAAAAAAAAACTTTTTAGTAAATTGGTTTTATGTCAAATGATCCTGAGAAAAGAGTAATTTTTGCGTTGGTCAGGGTGTTTCTATGTATAATATGTAGGTATGTATTTACAAAAAAGTATCTAAGTATGCAAGTATCCATGGTAAGCTGTAAAAGCTTACCATGGGTCTAGATAGCGTTGTGTAGAATGTTGTGGAACTATGAAGTTATTAGGGCGTAATATGTATCTACCTATTACCTCTATCTCTATCCTTAAATACCAGTTTTCGTCTATATGGACTAAGAGCCCATGAACGCCAGGCCTACGTTATTTTATAAAACCTGAAAGTTTTCCACCGCATGCTCTTAACACAGGTAAGGATGATGGCCCATTATGATGTTTGGGTCATTGTGGCTTTGGCAGATGCACGGGCTCTCCGTCTAGTATATCTATCTATCTATAAATATGAAATTACGTCTCTTGACTGACTGACTAAATCAGCAGTGCAGAACCTAACCTGTTAAAGCTTTGGAAATAGATGCTTTTTGTGTTGTTAGCATCCACTAAGAAAGGATTTTTGGACATTTTGCTGCCAAGAGAGTAAAATTAGGGATGAACGGTTGTATGTATGTCCTTTTTAAAGTCTTCAGTACGAGATTTTATACATCTGAGTCACGGATACTACCCCCATGGAGCCGGTGGAGGTGGTTATGTCGGACTCGAACCGACTAAAACGCACGCCGTCTTGGGTCTCTGGTTGCCGGAGGTGAGATTGCCGAAAGCATATCTCTCGCACCCCGGCAGACGTGGTGTATCACAACATGGTGTATCAGTAGCTTACCATCAGGCGAGGTGAAGTCAAATCGACATGTCCTTAAAAAAATAAACTAAAAAATTCACTACTAAGAGGGTAAAATAGGCGACGAATATGGTAAGTTGGGATTCTTTTAAGAAATTATGTCCGAACGAAGCTGGGACACGGACCGCTAGTAGGCTCATATAATATATGAATAAGTAATGGGTAATAAGTATGAAAATAACATTAGTTTGCTGGTAGTAGGGATGTCTCAAGCATCGTCAATATAACTGATAGCGTTATTAATTTAGAGACTGAGATTTATTTCTAGGAATAAAACTCATAATATCATTAGTTGTGTGACCTTTTAGCAGCGGCTGCTGAACCTTGCCGAGGCTGTATTGAGTCTAACTACTACTATTATTATATTCGACAGCCTCTGTGGCGTGGCAGTAGTGAACGCGACTGCTGCGTAGGAGGCGCGGGTTCGATCCCCGCTCAGTGCAAATATTTGTATGCATGAATATGGCTATTTGCATTGGTCTGGGTGTTTCTATGTATAATATGTATGTATTTTAATAAAAAAAAGTATATAAGTATGTTTATCCGCATTCTAGATTCAATAACACAAGCTATAAAAGCTTACCATGGGTCTAGATAGCGTTGTGTTGAATGTTGTGGAATATTTATTATTAGTATTTAAGTACTACTATTTTACGTACTAGGTATGTACTTATTTACCACATGGTTATTCGCATAGTGATGAAGTCTGCTGTCGTGAACTTCTCGATTGATGCGATCTGACGTTTGCGCTTACTGGTACAGCCTCATAACTGTCCTCAAGGTAACCTAGGTTCATTAAATAGACTAGTCACCTCTCTCCCAATTCGAAAGACATGACTATTCTGACGTCTGAGAAAAGTAAATCAAAGTGCAGTAAATGTTTTATTAGTGTTCTATTAGACAAGACTAAAGAAAACCTACCGCTTGGACAAAATCTCCCGTCGTCAACTTCAATAAGTCGTAAGGCAAATTTGCCAAAATGGGGATATATAAAAGAGCCACAAGCACCCTGCGACTTGCTCTCTTGCCCACTGTGCCCTTCCACCTTTATTATCACGGACCTTTATAGGGCAACGGACAATGCTTTTGTCGTTGGTAAATGTTGGGACGACAAAATTTAATCATATTATGAAACATTGACACGAAGAAGAGGAAAAGTAGACGAGACAAGCGGATGTAAGGAAGTTCTGCTGGCGGCATGATTACATGACGTTTCGACTGCCTGATTATTGTAAGCAACTTTTATCAGTACACGCATCTCATACATCGACCACACGCCGAGTTGTTTTTGTGCCAACAAATTCTAATAGTAATGACCTTAATACAAGGTTTGCAAAACAAGTATTAAATTACTATAGTAATATATTACAATTACCGTTCAAAGCGTATTTCAATAGACGCGATATCGATCGCTTAGCATTTCATCAGGGCGAGTAGCGGATGCATTATCTAACCGAACTAGGAAGAGATTGCAATTGTCGATCTTTCTTCACTCGTATGCCAATTAGCCAATTAGAGAGGGCAAACAACGTCTGATAGTTTAGAACTGAAGATAAGCATTTCGTGCTCACACTTCAAGACATTCCTTTTGTTAAATCGGCAGTTTAATCATTAATTCGTTAGAGCAATGAGTTTTTATTACCAAAGGTCAATGCGATTTGTTCATGCGTGAGTTTAATTTTCAAATTATTAATTATTAAATATGCAGCTTCTGCTGTAAGGTATCCTATTAAATAAGTGTCAGTTGACAAATTGATAGAAAGTGAATTTATCATTTTGTTCACGGCATAGTTTAAGATGTTGTTTTCGAAAATGAAGTTTTTAATAGCGGTTGTAAAAAAATACAACGGTTCATCTTTTCCACCTGGATGTACCATGACAAATATGAGAAAAAATTGCCACGATACACCTTAGTTTGGTAGAGCGGAGCTGTAAGCTACACTACCGGAGTTCATAATATGTTGGATCATGGAACAGTTTGGAGATATCCTGGCTAGCTGCGTAAACAGTCCCCGACCATTCAACGGTCGCAGTATTCAGCAAGACTCCAAAGCATACTGATAGTCAACGGGGACAGAGCTACTTTTAGTATCTTTTGTTCTGTACGAAATCAATCGATACCGATTTACGATCCCCACTCTAGGAATTGCCTGCAAACACTGAACCTGTGGTAGATGTGTCCAACCTTAGATTGCTTATTTTGCAAACTATGTCGGGATACCTACAGTTTTTTTTGTCAGTATGAAACATTCAGTGTCCAAGATTCAACATTGTTCGAAAAACATCGGGAATATGAAATGTTCAAGTGGGGCAACGCATTATTTTTTGGGGTCCTTGGGGTCCTCCTATATAGAATCTAAGAGGTTATTTTCTTCAAAAAATTGTACGGAACGGTCTCCGAACTATATTTGATACTTTCCCGTTTCCTTTGAATTGAAGTCTTCTGTGATCAACACAGGCTATTTAGGTTCTAGATAGGCTTAAAGCATAATGAATAATAAAATTGTCCAATTACTTGGAAGGACGTTCAAAACTTATAATATAAGACCATTGTTGATACCGGCTGTCTTTTTTTCCATTGTGTGTACAGTAGGTTGGTTAATGCAGGTACTTAAATTGTATGACAAACATTTAATGAGATGTTTCTTGCATATAAAGAGTTTCGTTTTATTGTTTTGTATTTTCATATTAATATACCTAGTAATGGCTCGTCGAGGACTGCTTATAACAAAATGAATGGTTAATTTGTAGCTTACGTCGGTTCCTTTAACATTTAGTTTCAATGCATCCGGTCTTGCACTTTGAATAACCAATGAGGACGTGATCAACTTCACTAAATATGTTTAAGAATGTTTTAAAGATTGAAATATTTGTAACAAGTATTACCTACGATTACAAACTTATTTAAATCAATCAATTTTAGTCGATCACAGTAACACTACGCACAAGTTTGTCCCAATATACGCTGTAGCACCCGATCCTCTACCTTCCGCATTCTGTACCTTTTTGAGATCGTTAGTCTATCGGGCTGAAGGCATCCCGCATTCCCTTTACAGATTTACGATCTCCACTCTAGAAATTGCTTGCAAACACTGATCCTGTGGTAGATCACTTCAGTTTTTTTGTCAGTATGAATCGTTCACTATCCAAAATTCAACATCTTGTCATATATTGTAAGAAAATAATACTCAACATCCCAGTATGTTTTATAACGTAACTGCCTAGTAGTGTCTATCAGACTCATTCTAGAAATGTAAGGTAGGTATAATTTTTTATGACAACATAAATGCAAAATTAGAGATACTTGTGCGATGTTAAGGGTTAAATCGGAAGAAACACCCAAATATCCAGAATCGCAGATTTTTCCCCTAGATAGGAACTGTTATGGGTTCAAGTTCCGTCCTGGCTCTTGACCGTACAGTTTTTTTTGTAGGAATAAACTTTCACCTCTAATTTCGGCTAGCCCTAATTTTGTCGGCCTTAAAAAGGGTATATACCTTTACTTTTTTGCTTGCATTTAAGCTTACCGTACTATAAGGAGAAGTGCAGTCTAATTGACGGACCAAATGTTAAACATGCCCATCGATGAAAATCTGATAAGAAAAAAAATTGTCAATACAGGTTAACTAAATTTCCTCGAAATACACTGATGAAGAAATTGGTTAACATTAAAGGTAGCAGTATACTTCCTGGCTCCAACCCTTCACCCCTGTCGGCAACTACAGTGAGAAGAAAATCCTTTGTTAAAGTCAAAGGTCCTTTTAACAACTGATTTGAAACACTGTCAAACAACTTCCAAACATCAACGCAGTAAAATAAAATAATTATATGGGTATACAAAACAGTAATTAGTATTAATATATTCCGGACGCGAAGACAACTTCGACGAGGGTTCTCTTTAAAAAAGCAAAAAATCCTAGTGAACCTACATAGTTTGAATATAAATTAGCAAGAACTATGACATATTTCTACTATAAATGATAGACAGCCGTATCTAATAAGCAATGTATTGCCTTATTATCATTGTTTTCTGGTACCGAACAATACAACCCAATTATGTCTTGGAAGATGAGTAATTGTTTGGATTAGTTACGATACAACCTATAGTGTACCTCCAGCAGTGAACCCATACTAACAAATTGAAGAATTCCGAGGTGACGTCAGATTTATTTATAATTATTCTTTATTTTAGACAGACAGCCTCTGTGGCGTGTCGGCAGTGCACGCAACTGCCACACAGGAGGCGCGGGTTCGATTCCTGCTCAGTGCAAAAATTTGCATTGGTCTGGGTGTTTCCATGTATAATATGTATGTATTTACAAAAAAGAAGAATCTAAGTATGTTTATCGGCATTCTAGATTCCAGAACACAAGCTAATTTAAGCTTACCATGGGTCTAGATAGCGTTGTGTAGAATGTTTTGAAATATTTATTTATTTATTTTAGAACCGAACCTATAGATTCTAGATAGTTAGGTGCTATTGATCTGAACAACGGATTGCCTAAAATTCCAATGTATTTTGTTGCGTGAAACTTTTATACAGGCCATAATTATTAATACAAAATGAAGCAAAAAGTATGAGTGTCCATAAATTAAGCGAAGCGGAAAGGGTCCGACGCATATCGAGGGGCCTTTTAAGAAACCTGTACACTTGAATTCCATTCCGAGACCATAGTTAAAATGCTCAAAGAATAGCTATTCATTAGCGGGTGCGAGAATGAGAATTCTTCAGGCACTCTGAATATTCCAATGGCCAAGAGGCTTGTATTGTCTTTGAGAAAAATGTCAGAGTGTTTGCCGGGTGCTAAATTATGTCGAGGCATTGTAACGGTAGATACTTCTGTTCTGTCTGGGAGAGCAACACGAGTTCTAATAAATTTTCTACCTATCAACATCTATTTATAGGTGAAGGAAACCAGTCTCAATCAAAGCTTTTATTCAGAAATGTTTGCTATTCTATTCATTACAGTAATTTGAATCTTTGTTTTGTTGGTTAAAATATTCCCATGCATCGTAGGGCATGTTAAGCTTTCAGTCCCGGTTGCCATATGAATATCTACGGTAGTCGTTACGGGTAGTTGGAACCCTAAAAGTCTCTCAGAACTTCGATATGGCTAGTGGTTTGTGGAGGTCAGATGGCAGTCGTAGCAGGGAAGTTACCGAAGTTTAGTCACTTCGTAGTTAGACTACGAAACCGATCCCAACCGTTGGGAAACGGTGTATAAGATATTGATTTGATGTATATAGATACCTAGGTACGAATACCTATTATTTACCAATCAAAATATTGAATTTCAAAATGTATACACATAATACATACTATGTTCTAATTACATGAATGAAATATACCAAAAAAATCTAATATTAAAATCCGCAGGCTTTTGAAATGAGTTTCGATATTCAAAGTTTCAAATAAAAAAAGCTAAAGTATAATTACTCTTAAAAGTATGCGCCACCAGAAGTCCGAATTAAATGACACGAGAATCATTAAGAGCGTGTAAAATTATTCAGTGTCCTGTGTAAAGTGTCCCACAAAGTTTGCACTTTGCATATTTAAAGAAACACCCGCCTTATCTGGCTCATCGGCGATTCAGTTCACAGACATTCTCGGGAGAAAAACGTTACAAACTAAAGGCCAAGATTCTTATGGCCGGGTGCTCGCATTAGGACAAAATTAAGTGCTGTTATATGTTCAGCTGTCACATTAAAATACCATCGGCTACTACGCACCGCGTGTGAAAAAATAAAGTCGAAATTGGTAGAACATTTACTTTGTATTTTGGTATTATCCTTCACTTGTTAAATTATTAAGAACGACGAGGTATTAGGTGGAATAATGTTTTATTTCTAGGTTAAATAATAAATACACATTATCCACTTCTTCAACTGTGACGGAGGTAGGGAGTAACACACGTTGGTATTTCCATCTCAGTTGAACAATCCGAATGTGCACACACTTACTCTCTTGCCCACTGTGCCCTTCGACCTGTACTTTCACGGACCTGTGTAGGGCAATAGGCAATGCTGTGGCCGTAGCCAGGTATTGGGCCGACAAAATTTAATAGATTTGATGAGCCATTGACACGAAGAAGAAGAAGTCCAACTGGGGAAGTACCTCCGCCCTACAGAATGCCGCGGTTATAATAACCTCGTTTTGTGTTTCCAGTAGTGAGTAGGGTAGCGTAGATAGCGTAGAAGGTAGAGCTCACTGGAGAGTTTTGTGCTGTCAGTGGTAAGACCAATGGCTAGTACTATTATCTATTCTGTGCCAATGGCTTGTCCTACTTTATCTTCTGCACTGCTTATTTTGTCTTCTTCATCTGAGCGTTAATCCCAGTCGCATCCGAAGCTTTCAGCTTGGAGTCTGGGGTCCACTTTACCACTGTAAAGTGCTAATTTTTTCTTATCTTCGAAATTTTCTGTGAAACGATTGCCATCAGACCAGCACAACCTAAAGGCGATATCGAAGCATTGCAGCTAGACCAGTTGTTGGACTTTTGAGGACTCCAATTACCCGTAACGATTGCCATAGATGTTCGTATGGCAACCGGGACCATTTACAAATATTTGCATCGAACCCGCGCCTTCTACATGGCGGCTGCGTCCACTACCGCTACGCCACGGAGGCTATTGGCATAGACTCTCTTTGTTCTTATATGGTCGATGGCACGAGTGTGACTTCCTGGTGTTGCGTACGTCCTTAGACCACGATAACCACTTTCCATCTGTTCTATTGTATGCCACCTGAGTGGTATATAAAGGCCATACGGCCAAGATAGGTAAAGCACTCCGAAATGTTATCGATAACATCTGAGGTCCACTGGCACGACTACACTTCGATGAAAATATTTTTTAAATACAATACCATATTACGCAGTTCACAATTTTGTTGCGGCGGCCATCTTGGATAGACTTTCATTACCATACGTGCGGTCGGACGACATGTCATCTGCTGTTCCTGTATACGGTCAGCTACGAACTCATACCTTAAGTCATCATAATCATCATCATATCAGCCACACATAGTCCTGCTCATACCTTAAGTATTGTACAAAAATAATGGAGCAATCCCCTTTCGGCTACGATCGACGGTAGTGACTCAACGGTAAAAGAAATCATTTCCGTGGCAAGTCGATTAGTCTCGAGCATTGAGATCAATTAAAATGTAGGAACGGTCCAGTGACGGTGAAGTTACGAGAAGGAATCCCGCGGGAAGATCGTGCGACATTGGCCTGAGATTTTTTGTTAACAAGTCTGTGTAGTGATGCGGAAGTTATATTCCAAATAGAATAAAAGGTATTTTTTAGGGAATAGTTGATTGATGACGTGGACTTTGTGAATGAAACATAAATGATTCCCTTCCTTTTCTCATAAATGGAGCAGCGTCTTCTATCGTGGCAATGGCGCCTCGACCCTCTTATATTATTATCTTCTCCCACTATGCTGCCACCTGTATGGCGTTCTTGGAGGCGCACATAAGGTCCTGCGATATACATGTGTATGTGTATTTAGCACACGTTAACAGATGGGCAATTGTCTGTGAAGTAACTCCACAAGTCCACATTCACATCGCATGTTCGTCCACTCCGAGAACCCCCATCTGGCCCGACATTCCTTGCTTCGGCCGACCCGAGTCCGGAGACTCTTAATGGAGCAGCAATACTAGGGTATAAAACCTTTTTTTCGTGCCCAAATTCTCACGGATTACGCGAACTTACCAGCCAGCGGGGAAGGTTACCGATGGTCAATTGGACATTATCTCTATCCCCTATTATGTTGTTAAGGACTGATGCCCGGTACACATTATTTCAGTCCAGTAATCTATACCTCGTGCCAAATGGATTGAGAATAAAGTTTGTTGACCTTGCGACCAGTTTAGACCGGTTACTTAGGGGTTGTAAACATTTTTCACACTGCAGAGCCACGTGGTGCCTGCGTAACGCTTTATTTTTGTTACACAACAATAACTACTTATAATATGATATTTACTGCTAACTTTATTGTCAATCCATTTGGCACGAGGTATAGCGAATTCATCCATGTTAGACTAGATAGTAGTGTTCATATTAACAGTAACAAGCCGCCTGTCACCCCAGCAGAAGCAGGCCACGGCGGTGGCGCGCTCAGTAGCGCGCCTCCCCATTCTGGGGGCGAGTCGGGTACACCGTTATCCCCCCTCCTGAGGAGGGCCAGACCGTAAGGGATGGCCCTGGGTCAGCTGTTGTGCGAGGGATATGTCTATGAAAACCTCACCTCCAGCCTAGCACCACGACCCACAGTCGGCGTGCGGTTTTAGTCGGTTCGAGTCCGACATAACCTCCCCTTCCGGCTCCGGCAGGGGATCCGAGGGGATTTCCGAACTATATAAAAAAAAAGTAACAATCCTGTGACTGGACTGAATTACCGTGGACTGAATTGTTCCAGTTGCATTCCAGAACTGGATTCGCTTCTTGGACTTGTTGGATAAAAATATCTCGGTAGAAATATAAACACTTTCCTAGTTGAGCTATCCTAAATTGAGTCTTGTTGCTTCAAATTCAACGAACAGCCACACGTGCTATTTTGACACGAAAATAAGATTTTGCACGGACAATTCTAGTTTCCATGCTGATTAAGTTATGACTTGATCGATATCCAACAGCATTAGCTACGGTCAGTAAACATACAATGCCATGAACACTGATATATTTGTTACTGCCATGAATAAATAAAATATTGGTATTCGACTGTAACGCGGATTTTTTATTGGATTTTTATACCACATCGGTGGCTGACAAGCTCACGGTACACTTGATGGAAAGTGATTAACGCGACCTATGGACGTTGCAACAACAGGGGCGTTACACTTGTGCTGCCTGACACCTTGAAACCTTGAAAACAAATTCTATATGTGCAGAGTAAACGAACTGAAATATGCAATAATATGCATAACAGGAACCTAACAATCCATAATAATTGTCCTTGTAAGATGTGCCCGAGATTTCTGAATTTAGATATAGGTATTAGTTATATCAAACTAATAAATATTACTATTTAAAAAATAAAGTTTAAAACTAAAACCCGACTACTGAAAAATAACGCTCTAAAAAGTGACACACAAGAAAATATCAAGGATGGCCGTGGTCGTATGCCATTTTTCCCTAGAATGTGTTGTTTTGTTAGAGTAATACAGTAATACATAGCCTGTCAAAATCATAACCCTCCTTTTGTCTTCACCGAAGCCGGGTAATTAGGTCTAAAGTTGAATTTGGGTAGTAAACTTGAAAATGCGTTAGTATAAATCCATAATAGCGTTCATGATGAACCGAAACGACAGCTACCGTTCCGCATGCGATTTAATTACAGTACCGTTATGCGATAAAGTAAATAAAACTTGTTTAGCCTTAGGCCTCTTCATCCAAGAGAGTCTTAGGCCTGTTATGAGTTATGAGTCATGTATCCGCATAGGATGATAGCTTGATCGAAAATCAACATATAATTATTTTAGCAAGATAGAATTGATATACAAATATGTTGTGATATAATTATGATATGACATCTTTTTTTTATGGAATAGGGAGGCAAAAGAGCTGACGAATCGCCTGATGGTAATCGGTCACCACCACCCATGCATACCCACAACACCAGAGGAGAGTCACAAGTGCGTTGCCTTCCTTTCAAAAGGGAGTACGCTCTTTTCTTGAAGGTTTGAAACTTTGAAAGTCGTATTGGTTCGGAAATACCGCTAGCGACAGTTCATTCTACAGTTTAGTTGTACGAGGCAGAAAGTTTCTCGAAAACACATAACAATATACATATACATATATCTATAAGCCTACTAAAACTGTGCCTACACATAAAACATAATAATAAATCTTAAAAAGTAGTTCCATAAAAGAAGTTATAATTTTTTTACTACTAAGAAGTTATCTGGAAGCCGTGGTTACTGGCGACTGGCCGAAACCGTGTAAGCTGTTTGTCAACCCTCGATACCTTAATGGATCACTAGCTCACCAGCCACCAGAGCAAGCAGAGCTGCTGGTTAATCTCTTCGTGGCTAACTCCCGACTCAATTATGAGTGGTATTTTTCTACCTGACTGTACAAACTGTTAAAAAGGTTTGCCAAACGCTAATATATTTTTTTTAAATTTATTATGTGTTACGAAACGCAACCTTTGTCAAAAGGGATGTAGACAAGGTGTTGATTGTTGCTTAATTTCTCTTTGCTTAGTTTCAACCACAAAAATATTCCAATCATCTTCTCTGTTAAATTTAGGGTATCTCCATGGAGAAGGAAATGATAGCGGAGTTGTTGCAAGGCAATCGAGTCGCGTGCCATCCAAACCTCAAATGGACTCATTCGGTAGGAACGTTATACCTATGAACTCCTTCGACTCTTGACACCCCGCGCGTCTCTCTTCCAACCCGCATTCGGCGCGCGTTTTTATTAGGAGAAATATCAATGGGGCATCTCCGTTACTTAATCATATTCTGTCCTCCGTGGTATCTCTTAGTTTGTATAACTTAATTACTTATACGTACCCAGGATTATCCTAGGTAGGTAGTTATAGGTGTATATGTATATTCTCTAGGGAGTATCTGTGTATATCTGTGCTCAAGTCTCGAATAAAGATAAATATACAGTAAAACAGACACGCTAAATTTTATTTTCAATTTCTCTCTTTGGTTTACAGTTATCTAAATAGTAGTATCAATCATAATTTTCATTGATGAGATTCGCTAGAGTATTTTGGATGATGTTTATTAGTAGTTTTGAGTTATGAACATCGGTAGAGCGGCCATGGGTACCTACCACATAATGGCATTTTAAGAGGCAATATGATTAATTTCAAACTTGTGGATTTCTATTATACCGCCCATTGTTAATTGGATTGCAAGGCAATATAGTATTATTTGCTATATAGTAGTGATTTTGAGAAGTTATAGCACTAAACTAAGTAGTAAGTGTAGAAATACAATATTGATTATTCTTTTTATACATAAGAGAACCTTAATCTAGTAGTGTATTGAAACCGTCTGTATAAATATCTGCGGCAGTCGTCGTAAAAAGTTCAATAACTAGTCTAACTGCTATACTATTTGTATATCACAAATAGTTTTTTTTTATAAAAGGACACTTCAATTTGACTTCACTTCGTCTGATGGTAATCTAAAGGCAAAGTCTCAGAAAGAGGGTCGCCATCGTAAACATGTACCATGTTAACAATGGTGGCACTCAGCTTGACGGCCTCATCAGATGCCTTTTCACGCCCCGCTTAAAGGACCCGGGACTGTAGGAGGAAGGAAACACGTGAGCTGGCAGGGAGTTCCAGGTCTTAACGGTGCGGCATAGGAATGATTCATCAAATCCCTTGGTTAGAACCAAGGTCAGATGGTAGACGTTTCAAGGAAAATTTCGAAGATTAGCCGAACCCGCATTTAGACTGGATAAGCAGATCCAGACACCGAGGGGAAAGATTCGGATGCGACTGGGATTAACATACATAACATTAACATAAACTCACGCCTGTATTCCCCGAAGGGGTAGGCAGAGGTGCTAGCACCCACATTTCACCAGTTTATGTTCAGGTCCCAATGTAATAGGTGGCAAGCCTATTGCCATTAACCGGGCACTTATAAACCTGCGATAAATACACACATAATTTCGAAAAGCATCGAAAAGTCATTGGTGTGTGCCATGGTAAACCTGGGATCGAACCCGAGACCTCGTCTCAGCAATCCATTACCCATACCACTAGGCTACCGAAATGGGATTAAGGCTAGGATAAAGAAGAATATTATAGTCATGTAATTAGTTCATACTTCGTTATGTAACTAATCATTCAATATTGCGACACCAATCTTCTCTAAAATAATACTAATCTTATTACCCCTCTGCAATATTATTTTTAGCATTTTCCTTGCTAACGTTACTTGATACAAATTTTGTATAAAATGAAAAAAAAAAAATATCAATAAGACGAATCACTGAAGGAAAACTTTAATTATTTTTAATTTCTGTGAATCGTCCTATTGGGCCGAACCCCTATAGGACGAAACACTGAACTTGTCAAATTGATCGTCTAAATGCGGCAAGTCCACTGCTCCAATCGACATCATACCTACAAGATTTGTCTGGTACGTCAATTCATATTTTTAATTCTACGTGATATAAAGCTCAGCGACTATCGAATTAACTCGTCATTCCACTTCGACATTATCATCACACGACATCGGTAGCCGACAAGTCGTATGTCAACTGCGTTTCATTTTACGTACTGTGTGACATGCGCCCGCTGTCACCCGGGCTCCTTGAGGCTAATTTAAAATAGGAGAATGTCATGTTCTAAGAAATTATAATGAACGTCAACAGAGAAATTCTCGAAATTTAATTCGATGTAACAGTTACTCTGAAGTTTGTTATAAACAGCTTTTAATTAGATAATTGTTATAAGAGTATTTGTTTTAGCGTGCACTACCACCACGCTACAGCCTCTGTGGCGTGGCGTGGCGGGAGTGGACGCGACTGCCACGCAAGAGGCGCGGGTTCGATCCCCGCTCAGTGGAAATATTTGTATGCATGAATATGGTTATTTGCATTGGTATTATGTATTATAATTGGTACAAAAAAAAGTAAGTAACTAAGTATGTTTATCCGCATTCTATTCTATATCACAAGCCAGTTAAGCTATGCTTGCCATGGGGTAGCGTTGTGTAGAATGTTGTGGAATATTTATTGATTATTTAAAACTAGCCAAAAAAACTATTTGTTTGTGGTGAAAATAGAGATATGGAATGTCGGTAATACCCACAAAAAATACCTAAAAATGTCTTGGTCATAAAATTAAACGACTTTTAAAAAAAGGTCATAACAGTTGAAGAAAAATAAATTTAAATAAAGTGATGGCACAAAGCATGACAGTGTTAAAATAATTTATATGACCGTAAAATAATTTATATGACCGTAAAATTCGAATTAAAAACTTAATAATTTACAGCATTGAACTATTTGCATAATTCTGATATAAACATATCAGTGAACAGCGGTTGGCAGGCTGAATGGTTCGGTATACAGATCAACAGTTATATTATTGATGTCATAAGCTTCTGTTACCTCATAAAAGTTAATAAACCTAAAAATATTGTATGAGACTGTAAATTGGAAATATGTACATATAAAATTATTGTAATTATCACGAACAATAATTATAAATTCGACAGCCTCTGTGGCGTGGCGGCAGTGCACGCGACTGCCACGCAGGAGGCGCGGGTTCGATCCCCGCTCAGTGCAAATATTTGTATGCATGAATATGGCTATTTGTATTGGTCGGGGTGTTTCTATGAATAAGATGTATTTATTTACAAAAAAAAGTATCGAAGGATGTTTATCCGTATTCTAGATTCCATAATGCAAGCTAATTAAGCTTACTATTGGTCTAGATAGCGTTGTTTTTGTGGAATATTTATAAATAATAGGTTTGAATAGTTACTAGTATTCATGTTAACCTCTCCCAATTAAGCTAAATTGCTTTAGTGTAATCGCCAGGATTCGAACTCAGGACTTATCGATCATAAAGCCTATTGCATAATGCACCATAAATGTGGAATATATAATATTATCTACATTGCATTGCTAAGTATGTCAGAAAGTGTTTTTTTTTCAATTTCAATGTCGAGTAAAGTATTCATACTCGTAACTTCGAAGCTCACAAATGAAAATTTTCATTAAGAAAATACTAGTTTTACACTATTGTTTATATTTGGGCAGTTTCGGTCGTGGCTCAGTGGCTCAGTGGTCAGGCCTTTCCCCCTGAAGTCCCGCCTGAGCTGATTCGCTTTTTCCTATTATAATCAATTTGAATCGTTAGCATACTAAGGCCCGTAATCTAGAATGATACTCAGTCTGAATTTCAATTTAGCTGAGGACTGATTGTTTAGAAAATCTGTCAAATCTGTCAATCTATCTATACAATCAGACCTAGCTAAGTCAAGATTCAGGTGACTGTCATTCTAGAATAAGGACCTAAAAAAACATTCAATAGTTTACAGTAGTGCAATATTTTAAATCAAGTAAAACAAAAAAGCAAGATGGCAGAACTCATTTATACTATTCCCCCAACGGCAATCGTCGTGTTGGCTGTTCATAAAAGATATCACTTAATAACACGCTGCGCTAACCAACTGCGAATACTATATTTATAAACGTGGGTGGCGCCTCTATGCATTCAAATTAAAAAATATTTAACTAGCCTTGAGCGAAGACATATCTAAAAAAAACATTAAATTCAACAGAAACACATAAATACAACGGATACAACCCATACAGTAAATTGATCTGAGGCGTCTAGATGAGCGACAAAATGGACGATCTTATCATCGCCTTTAATATGAAACTTTACATAAATAAACTAATCCGGTATAACTTAATTAGAGCTAAAAAAAACAAATTGCTTAAGTCGAATACATAGGGAAAAAGAATCTTCTCGGAAGGAAAGACGGATAAGAAGGGAAATTTGAACCATATCGGGCTTGTCTCGGTAGCCGAATTGGTCAAGCTATTCCCCCTGTAAGGGAAAGATTGTGGGTTCGAGACACACCCGAGAAGATTCTTTTTCCTTAGGTATTCGATTTGTATAGTTACCATACTTAATGCTGTAAAATTCATCAAATTACTTAAGATTGCACAATAATTATAGTTTTTAGTTGTGTGTGTAAAGTTATGTGTGTATTTATCGCAGGTTCATAAGTGCCCGGTTAATGGCAATAGGCTCGCCACCTATTACATTGGGACCTAAACATAAACTGGCGAAATGTGGGTGCTAGCATCTCTGCCTACCTCTTCGGGGAATACAGGCGTGAGTTCATGTTAATGTTAATGTTAATTTAGAGTTCCATACTCAAAGCGTAAAAACAGACTTCTATCACTTAGACTTTGCTGTCGATCTGTCTGTCTGTTTGTCTGTCTGCCCCCATAAACCGTGATAGCTAGACGACTGAAATTTAGTAGTAAATTGTACGATCGAGCAAAATATATAGGTAAGTGCAATGTGATAGCAGCAATTTATTTTCAATTCAATGAACAAAACAGATCTCTTATTAGTCTATAATTTTTGATCGAAGGATATGTGCGTTGTCCGACGTGACCGTTTCGAGTTCGGTGCATGTACGTATTTTATGGGGGCATAAATATCATTGGATGGTCGTCGGAACGGGCCTGGCGCAGGCGCAAGCCGCAGGCCCACAAACCGGTCGTAATTTTTATTCACCGCTCAGTGAACAATTTCGGTAAATTTGTTTGCATGTATTGGGTTTTGTTTGAGCATTAGCAGACCGGTATTATATGGATGTGATCTTAAATAACAATAATTGTGGACTTCCAAATATGTAAGCGAGATGCCCATGTTTTTTAGTTTTGTATTTTTTATAACAACGTTGTTTGGATTTTAATAGGTATTTATTTCTGTTAACCGTACATAAATCTTGGTAAACTGACAAACCTTACTTATAATTGATACGAATGGATAAAGATATCAATATTTCTCAAGTAATTATAATATTAACTTCGTTCACGATTTTAATTTATAGCAGTAAATTTGTGTAATTTATTTTTTTAAACGATAAAGACTGCTTGAAGGTAAAAGGTATACCTAATCGTAGTCTGTGCAACATGTCATTCTCCTCGGTTCACTCCTGTCAGTTGTAATTTTCTCAGTCGTTCTTTTCTTTGCCATATCTACTTTCACGCAGTCCATATATTACCTTTTTTGGGTCTACTTCTAGTAGAAGGTACTTAGGTATATGGAAGAACATATATTTTACTAGCTTTTGCCCGCGGAGCCCGCGTGGATGTCGGTTATCGCTTATCGCGACCAAACATAGCCTATGTCTGTTTATACTGGAGATTGATGGCACTTGGTGGAATCTGCTATTTAATTTTCCGCTGAGTTAGTTAACTCAATGGAAAAGTACAAGTGTGTTATTCAATATGTATATCCTATGTCTTTTCTCAAGGTCTAATCTACTCCTATACCAACTTTCATCAAAATCGGTTCACGGTTTAGGCGTGAAAGCGTAACATACAGACAGGGAGAGAGACAGAGTTACTTTCGCATTTATAATATTATTAGTATGGATATGGATTTATACTATTTATGTGATTTAAATAAACGTAACTCTATATCACGTTTGAGTCAATGACGTTTAGACGTAGGCCAAAGGAAAGTTAAGTACAGTCAGCATTTTTTTTTTTAAATATTAGAACCGAAATTACTAATATTCCCTCTAGGTAAATTGCTTATGCTAGGAGTGGGTTCACGTCGGTAGTGTAATGGCCAGGATTCGAACCCGGGGCCTCTCGATCGTAAGGCTGAATCCTTAACCACTAAGCTACCGATAGTGAAGTACAGTAGCAGACCAGCAAAGTGCAGTGGCAGGGTGCCAGTCAAGATCGATCAGATGATTACTGTACCTAAATACAAAAGGGTATTTGACTAAGTCGTCGATTCTTCCAAATACTGGTTAATATGATAGCTTGTTCTGAAAAAATATGCCTTGCAAAATAAAATATTGCATATCTAAACTGAAACTATGACTTTTCATTAGTTGAAATTCCCAAAAAAAGTCAAAATATAAACAATCAAATTCAATTCAAATATATAACTTTTTAGATTCCTTACTAAATTTTAAATAACTTTTATTATGAACTATAAACGTGTAAACGCAACGTAGACCGAGATAAATGCGATATTCTCTTGCACTCCATATATTTGCACTACGCGCTACCGAAGCGTGACGTCACAATTTCGTGGGATTTTGCATATAGCGTTTTCGGGCGGCGCGACAAATTGAATTTTTCAAAATCAAATATCTTGAAAACTATTTGTCGTACGAAAATTTTACTTTTACAGTTCATTATATTATAAGACGTGTGGTCATTTTTCGAAAGTAAAAAAAATTAGTCAAATAGCCCACTAACTAAATTGTCATAGAGGAAGATCTGGTTCACAAGAAATGTTTTCTTTCCAATCTCTGATCCAGTTCCCATAAATATCGATAAATGATTCCTCGCTAACGGTATTGCATCATTTCATGAGCATTAGTCCATCGATCCTTCGATATAGCGGAGGTATATTTAAAATGATGCATTGTACGCAATGTCCCACGCATCTTTAGACCAATATAATCAGATAGGTATAAGAATTAACTATCCATCATTGATGATAATGACATTTGACGGGTTGTTACGATTGTACTCTCGATAAATTTATAAATACCACCGATTTGATTGATACGATGCCATGCCAAATGTGTATGCGAAGTTGAGTAAGTTTTATTTTTTATTAATTTGTGTTTGGAATCGGGTTGACAAATTATCCTACTTATAAACGCGAAAGTTTATAAGTATGAATGGATGGATGTTTGTAACTCTTTCAAATCTAAACGGCTAGAGCGATTTTAATAAAATTTGTTATGGAGTTAGCTGACACCCTGAATTAACACATAGGTTATGTTTGCATGCATTCAGGTAGGTATTACTATTATAATAAAATATAAACTGATTGTATTTATACTTTACCATCTTTTTCCCGCCGCTCCGCCCGCGTGGATGTCGGTTCCCGGTAATTATTCGATTTTTTCTCTACGTACAAACCTTCCCTGGACTTCCACAAATAATTCAAGACCAAAATTAGCCAAATCGGTAAAGGCGTTGTTGAGTTATAACATTACAACGAAAAGTGGCATTGATTTTATATATATATATAGATTATTTTCGTTCATAATATATTTTTCTTTTGCGTTCGATATTCCAATTTTAAAGTACCTAATGTCGGAGCCCACAGAACTTAAAAATCTCTCGGTTCTAAAGACTCAATTATTAAATATAAAAGAATTTACAATGCAATCTCCACGTACCAGCACATAAACGAATTCTTTAGTCAAACCTTACGGGATCTCTATTTATATCCGAAACCATATGGTCGATTAAAAAAAGTTGCCGTGGCCTCAGAAGCCTCCATAAAGGAAGATTGGCATTCTCTCCATCTAAATTTATATACGCAGTATAGTTACCAGCAATTTATATTATAAACTATAGATGCATTGTCCGCACTCTCTATAATGGTAACAAAAAATTAAGACAATAATTATCCTGATTTTACGCGCATATCAGAGACACGACAATGTGCTACGGAAATACACAAATTCGTCATTAAGAATAAAATCGTAATAATAATATAATAATAATAGTTACATAATTTATATAAATTAATAATAATGACGTAATATTTCTCTAAGTGTGCTAGCTAGCTAGCGAGCAATATTTTATATACTTATACTCCGTCCATTATATTATTGTATTTTAGACAGCTCACTGACAGTGGTCGGTATAACTTTGTTCTAGCGTCAACACCTGAAAATCGTTACAAAAATTTGGCGCCAATACGTTATTATTCATTGACAACGTCACGTCAGCCAGAAAGCAATTTTAGGGATGTAGTTAGTCTATCGACTGTTTTCATTATAGTAACTTGAAAATGTCATAATCGATATCGACTACAGAAAATAATTCTTCTAAAAATATTACATAACTGGCGGTGTTTAACCGATTTCTAAACAACAATTCGAATGTTTATAATTTTTTATATTTGTATGATTTTGTACGGAAAATGATCTTTGTAACTCCGTCATAATATGTAGACGAATTGTCAGAATTCTTTTTTATTGGAAAGAGGTTTATTCCAAAATGATCCCATTTAAATTGCATAAAGATCTGATGATGGGTTTCAGAGACAGACCACGGAGTTCTTCAATAAATACCAGGAAATCAGTATGTTGGAATATTATTCTAGAAGTCAGTTGTTTTGTTTTGGAGATTGGTGCGTGCGTTATGGCCCACAATCATTTTCTATTACATTTGTATATTGTAGGTATAGACACAAAATATCTACTGCTTTTTTATTATGTACAGAAAGATAATAGATTATAATTCCACATGAAATCATATATTTATCATAATATTTTCTTTTATCGATTAATATATTTTTTTAATCGAGGTTTTTAACTTTATCGATATTTTAAATTTTCATGCAATCACTACTTCCATCTGTCTAAAATACAATAATATGATGGACGGGGTATAGTGCTTGCGCCGTTAGTGAAAATCGCGATATTTCTGCATGCCGTGTCTATATAATAATACGCCATTGGTGGTAGCATAGTCACCACCGGTGTAAGAAGCCAATCACGAAGTTAAAAAAAAAACAACTGTCCAGTTCCTCGCTATTTAGTATGTCGAATCTGAAATAATAGTTATTTACTAAGAAGGACATGGTGACTTATTACATGGTGGTTTATTTAATTATTATACTGTATTTGTTTGATAGAAAATAATTTCCGTTGCTTTACGAGCTATAAAATTTAAAAACGATTGTTTAGTTAGACATCACGTGATCAAGGATGGTAAATATTAAAATATTACTTTTGTTCATAACCGTAAGGATAGATAGACATACAAAAACACGTATATTTCGTTCACTATGATTTTCAGTCTCACGTCAAGCTTTAGTAAATAATTTGAGAGGCAAACACTGAGCTAAATATTTCACAAACCTTGAAGGTACAGGCATAATTATTTGTTACTTTATGTTATGATTAGGGTGTCAGCTGCACTCGCACGGCTGATGCCCAACATCAGGGGACCCAACGCTCCCTGCAGGAGACTGTACCTGGGGATCGTGCGAAGTATGGCCCTATACGGGGCCCCCGTATGGGCGGAGACCCTGACGGCCAGTAATGTGGCTAGATTGCTAAGCCCACAGAGGGCGATGGCCGTCAGGGTGATAAGGGGATACCGCACGATCTCAGGTGAGGCGGCATGTCTCCTAGCCGGGACCCCTCCATGGGACCTGGAAGCGAGAGCCCTTGCGTCTCTATTTAAATGGCGCAACGAGGTGCTGGAGCGGGGCCAATGGCCTGCGTCTCGAGAAATCGAGGCCCAGCGGTCCCAGCTCCACCAGGAAACCGTGGAGACATGGAAGGTGCGACTTGAGCAACCAAAGGGGGGATTCGCCACAATCGCGGCCGTCAGACCGGTCATGGACGAGTGGCTGGAGAGGAGACATGGTGATCTCTCCTACCGGTTGTCACGGATGCTTACCGGGCACGGTAGCTTCGGTAGGTATCTGTGGTGAAGACACCGGGAAACCACGTTTGTCAGCACTGCGGGGACCGCAGCGATGACACAGCGCTCCACACGCTGGTGGAGTGCACGGCGTGGGCGCAACAGCGCCAGGTCCTCGTGGTGGGTTTGGGCGTGGACACTCTCTCGCTCGAGACCATGGTGGGAGCCATGGTCTCCAGCGGGAGTAAGTGGGACTGCGCCGCCTCTTTCTGCGAGCAGGTCATGCTCGTGAAAGAGGCGGCGGGGCGGGAGCGGGAGAGAACTCTCCCACCCGAGTTCCGCAGTTCGCCGAAGACCATCGGCCTCCATGACCGGGGGCCTGAGGACGGTGAGTTGGCTGCTCATCGTCCTTACAGTAGCAGGCCCATGACGGCAGCGTGACGTGACGAACTCACGCACGTCCCCCCCCCCCCCTCCTATGAAGCGGGATGATACCCGAAAACCCCCCATAGACGAGGGATAGCACCCGAACCACCCCCTAGACGAGGCCGCATTGAAGCCGTGGGTCTGTTGGGAGCCCTGGGACATCCTCCCGTGGGCTTACCCGGGGCTTCCAACTATAGGCTGCTGGGCGATACCGTGGGGGTTTTAGTCGGTAGGAGTCCGGCATAACATCCATGAAGGATTTCCCCCACGTCACAAAAAAAAATATAGTAAAAATTTTTGATTTCGAGAATTTATTATTGAGAATATAGAAGACATACCTACTATATTGGTTACGTCAACAAAGTAGTGGAATAATAATTATGCAGAATAGTATAGCTTTGTGTCATTTGATATTTATGCGATCATCATTATTTCCACGTAAGATATAACTGTTCGTGACACATCGCAGATAAATACAAGAGAGTTACCTAAGCTGGTTTTACGGAAACCACCAGGCTACGTAGGTAACAAATGCCTGGCAATGGCACCTCCGTCGGGTCTCACCTCCATGGAAGCCGAAGATCGTCTGAAGTGGTGGCGGAAGAGCTGGAAGGCAGATCATGAGCTCCGAGGGCACCTTGGCCGAAGATGCAATCAGGAAAATACGTCTTCATGAAGATGATGAAGATATCTGTAACTACTTATTTATTAACTTTACTGCTATGTTGGTTCCCAGTGGAATAAAATAGGACCAGCCCCGCTCTTACTGTGGGTCCAGTGTCGTAAAAGGTGACTAAGGGATAGGGCTGTTCTCCATCTGACAGTAAACATACAGCCCGAGACAAAGGGCCTGCTTGACAACAAATACGACAATAGGCTAGTCTCCTATTATGTGGGACTGAAAATTATAGTTGGCAAAATATGGGTGTTAATACAGCACTGCCTACCCCTTTGGGGATTTACAGGCGTGAGTGTATGTATGTAATTACTTTATTTGTTTCAAATGACAGTCAGTCGAGCGTATGTTCACACTAATAATATGTGCCGGCCTCTGATTGTAGGTCGCATACATCGCAGGCGCTCGTGATCTTAGATTCGTACGCCCTAATTTTTGTAATTTCACTAAAATCGCCCCTCGGTTATCATTGTTCTGGAACAATCGTTCTGTTCGGTATAATTTTATAATATCAGACAGATTTTATATGGTAGATAGGTACTTCATAACTAAGTAGGTACCGTACCGTGCGGAAATCCCCTCGGATACCTCCCCTGCCGGAGCCGGAAGGGGAGGTTATGTCGGGCTCGAACCGACTAAAACCGCACGCCGACTGTGGGTCGTGGTGCTAGGCCGGAGGTGTGGATGTCATCGACATATCCCTCGCACCCCGGCTGACCCAGGGCCATCCCTTACGGTCTAACCCTCCTCGGGAGGGGGGACAACGGTGTCCCCGACTCGCCCCCGGAATGGGAAGGCGCGCGTCTCAGCGCGCCGTCGCCGTGGCCTGCTTCTGCTGGGGTGACAGGTGGCTCCACCCGTCACCCCCAGGCCCGTGCTCAGTAGGTACCTATGTATACCGGGTGTAAGGAGAACGCTCCCGAAGCCGAAAGCTCCTAGTAGTACTCCTGGTACGAATACGAAATATTTAATGATAAGTACATAGGTACAGTCAACTACAAAAGTAGCTTAACAAATTCTAATTTATTGAACACTGTGGCCTCTAAACCTTACAAAAATTTTTGAAAAAAAAAAACATTGAATATCTAAATTAAGTTTGTCTTTTGGGAATCATAACACTACATTTACTATAGACAGATGCATTCGAATTTAAAAAACAACAATTTCCTTCGATTTGTTCCGCGTTCGCCTCGCGAAGTTTTGCCCCTTCATATCGTTTATACTTGAAATAAAAACTTAATTCAATTAGTAAGAAAATTAGCGAGAATGATTGTTTTGTTAAACAACTTGAAATCGTTATATATCCTAAGCTATTGTTTAAAATGAAAAATGATAAAAGAAACCTAGACATGATTTTAAAATATCTAGTCAACGACACGCCACTTGCCATAGTTCATCGACTTTTTATTTTTTCATTTTGACAATATGGCGTCTGGTTGTCGCTATGGTGAATTTTGATTACTGTCATGTCTTTAGTGACATTCGCAAGGTTAAGACGAATCGATTGACGTAAGAATTATCAAAATCGGCCTACGCATTTGGTCTCTAGAACGCCACATAGAAACAAACATACATACATACATACATAGACTGATAAACACATAACCCTCCTTTGCGTCGCACAGTCGGGTAAAAAGATTTGTAAAATTTGGTGTTAATCAACTTATGGCGTTGACTGTACATAATATTTCTGTAAGTACAGCATAACCAGTTTCAAAAAGGCCGTGGCACATTTATTTAGGCGTACTCGTACGTAACTCTTCGCAATTATAACCGCGCCTTTAAATGCGTGGGAGCAACTCTGACAGCCCAGTGAACTTCTGAAGCAGCCTAGCCTTTATTGAATACGTTATAAAACATATTACATAAGCCGACCAAGTTGGTACACAAAATATAAGTGAATATTGATACATAACATAACACATAACATAAACTCACGCCTGTATTCCCCGAAGGGGTAGGCAGAGGCGCTAGCACCCACATTTCGCCAGTTTATGTTTAGGTCCCAATGTAATAAGGTGGCGAACCTATTGCCATTAACCGGGCACTTATAAACCTGCGATAAATACACACATAACTTCGAAAAGCATTGGAAAGTCATTGGTGTGTGCCATGGTAAACCTGGGATCGAACCCGAGACCTCGTCTCAGCAGTCCTTTACCCATACCACTAGGCTATTGATAATGTCCAGAATACGGCAATAGGCTCACTCCCTATTACGTGGGATCGAATACCTATTATGATTGTTGAAATATGGATGTTAATTCATCAATGCCTAACTCTCCGGGGATAAAGGCGTGATTATATGTATGTATAATATGTATATGAGAACTAGTAGTGGATTCCTTCTCAAATTGAGCCAACTTACTAAAGAAGAAGTAAAATTAAGTACCTAATTGTAAAATATATTTTTGACATTATATCCGAGATCAAATCAAAACAATAAGTATTAACATAACTCTTTTTTCTTTGTGTTTTAGCTATTCTTCATCTACTGAAATAACTCGACAATAACTATACAATATAGGTACAGTCAGCATCAGAAAGATGTTGTTGAACAAAATGATCTTTAATAAGTGATATTTGGTACACACTTTTAGTTCGGACAATAATACTATTTAAATCAATCAAACAGTTTGATTTACTCTTAATACGAGAGTTTTAGCTTATCTTGAAATTTAATCTTCAAGATATTTCTTTCGAAGACTGTACACTCGTGGTGATATTGGAATGGTACGTCAGTTATTATAATAGATCATAGTTTTGTTTTGGAATACGATTAACTCGAGTCGGGAACACCGTTGTCCCCTCTCCCGAGGAGGGCCAGACCGTAAGGGATGGCCCTGGGTCAGCCGGGATGCGAGGGATATGTCGAAGACAGCCTCACCCGGCATAACACCACTACGCTCAGTCAGCGTGCGGTTTTAGTCGGTTCGAGTCGGACATAACCCTTCCGGCTCCGGCTGGGGGGTACCCGTGAGGATTTCCACACGAAAAAAAAGGAGTACGATTAACTGTCACCTAGTTCAACTTTAATCATTTATGAATTTGAAGTTTAAAACATATCTAGTTCCTTAATCAACCCGTAACATAACGGAAAACATTTACATACGATATAAATCTATTATAAATATAATACGACAATGGGATATTAACAATGAAGTAGATGAGACGGGAGTGATACAAATCAGTACCGTTCATTCATCATTTAGTCTCAGAACGGTGGGAGTAAAAATATTAGTATGATAAACAAGCTCCTTGATGGTATCAGTGCTTAGACTGTTAATAGTTTGTGGCGGGCTATGAAGACGATCAATGTCTCTGTTTACATAGAAATAAAACTTTTACATGTAGATTCATATTTGAAATCAAACGTCGAAAATAGATCAAAGAAATTGTACCCAGAAAAATTAAAACAGGAGCTGTTGTAGAGACTATAACTTATGGATATGACTTTTCTGATAAGGTTCACAAAAAATATTGAATATTATTCCCTTTCAGAATTCCCTTGCGCCTTCACATCTTCCAAGCACAGCAGGCTGTGCCGGCGCTGATGCTGCATCTGGGTAAAACCTCAAACGGCGCAAATATTGTAACATAACAGGTGATTATGTTTTTGCGCCGTTTGGGGTTGAAACGTTGGGGACATGGGGCTGATCGACGCTACGCGTGACCAGAAGGCTGGTTATTACCTTGCACAGAGGTTAAGCATTGCCAATCAACGTGGCAATGTAGCCAGCCTTCTGGGTACGTTACCGGTCGATGACGATGCGGAGGAATTCCACGACGCTTTATGTATGTAAGTATATATTTTTATTATTTCTTTATTTTCTCTAGTTTATATTATCTAAATTAATCCAATGTTGGTAAATAAAGTTTTAAACAATATTTCAGAATTGAATTTAAACTTACTAGTTCGCTACAGGCTGGCTACGGGTTCCATCCCCGCTCTGTGCGAATATTTGTATGCATGAATATGGTTATGGTAAATACATACATAGTATAATATGTATGTATTACCCAGAACTACCCAGACTAAGGCATTTGCCTTAGTCTGGGTAGTTCTGGGTAATACATACCTACATATTATACTATGTATGTATTTAGAAGAAAAAAAGTATCTAAGTATGCTTATCCGCATTCTAGATTCCATAACACAAGCTAGTTAAGCTTACTATGGATCTAGATAGCGTTAGAGAACCCAGAACTACCCAGACTAAGGCAAATGCCTTAGTCTGGGTAGTTCTGGGTAATACATACATATTATACTATGTATGTATTTACAAAAAAAAAGTATCTAAGTATGCTTATCCGCATTCTAGATTCCATAACACAAGCTAGTTAAGCTTACTATGGATCTAGATAGCGTTGTGTGGAATGTTGTGGAACATTTGTGGAATATTTATACTTACTATAACTAGCCGATAATACTAGAACTAAGTATTATGAAATAGGATGGTTTGTAATAGTAAAACATAATTTTGTTTAACATTAGGTCCTTTTCTAGTGTGAACTGGACTTTAGTGCCTCCTTGAACAATCTAGGAATGTGCTAAAGTAAGCTTTTTTTTTTTTTTTTTTTTTTTTTAAAATAATATTATAACCGTAGTTACTAATATTCCCTCTAACCCCTCCAGCTAAGCTAAATTGCTTGTGTCAGGAGTGGGTTCACGTATCCTCCTGTATAATCGCTTGAGTCGCCTACTAACAGATTCAGTAATTTGCCCATACGTCTTGTTATGGTCGTTCAACAAGATTAAAACCCTAGCCACCCTTCATAAATCCTACCCTGTGCTCCGAATGTGATATATAATTCATAGATACGTAAAAACGAATCCGGCCCCCGCCACTGTCAATGGAACCGACCCCGATACAACTATTTACTGCAGTTTTCGAAGTAAACCACAAATAAAATGAAGTCTATGCATATTATAGTATCATCATATGGGCCAAGTGGTAGTTTATTTGTCCCCAGGGTGGCTTTTATGGGGTCGCTTTTATTGGGTGTCAACAGTAAAAATCCGGTGCGGTCAATGTCCGCACCTAGTGCCTACAGTTTTGTGAACGAAAATAAACATTGTAAGCACAGAAATCATTACAAATAGTACAGTAATAAAAAAATGTTAATTTATCATATTGCCCCACATAGACAGCCTCTGTGGCGTGGCAGTAGTGAACGCGACTGCGACGCAGAAGGCGCGGGTTCAATTCCCGGTCAGTGCAAATATTGTTTCTAAGTATGATTAAGTATACCTGTTTAAAAAAGTATTTAAGTATGTGTATTAGCATTCTATATTCCATAATACAAGCTAGTTAAGCTTACTATGGGTGGGTTTTTGTAAAATGTTGTGAAATTTTATTATTTATTTTTACCTGAATTTTGCCTAAGCCAAAGTCAGGTAAATAAATTTATTTTTAATACCCCCGTTAGAACATTTCAGCGACTTCAGCATTTGCCTTGAAACCTCTAATTACTTCCGTGTTCTGGTGGAATATAATCGTCTTCTTCTTTCCGTGTGTGTCGTAAAAGGTGGCTAAGGGATAGTGTATCTATAATAATCATTCACAATCAATCACATCCTTTTTTTACCTTTATTTGTTCTTATTTACTTATTTACTTAAGCCTAGTATTAAGTTTTATACTCGTATTCTTACATCACAATCTTCAATCATATTAGTCCTTACCAGATAGCTAGATAGCAGCTATAAACGACTGAGCTACCCGCTTATAGCGATAAACGTTCGCAACCGTATTCATTCCACTTGTGAAATATTAGTAAAATAGTTCTAGTAAGCCCTACTACACAATAAAATTCAATCATGAACTAGGCGGTACAGTTTCTGTCCCACAAGAATGTTTTATGGTGACATTGCTCCCACGCCCGTTGAGAATCAGCCTGGTAAATTTTGTTCCAAGATGAATGTATGTCCACACTAATATAACGGACACAGACCTGAAAGTTGTCGGAAGTTGTTGACGGATAGTTTTCAATGAATGCCATTCATTGGAACAAAATCATATTTATGACGAATCATAAGGACGCTCTGCTTGTAAAGTTATCGTTTCCGCCATTTCGAAATTAATATTACGTTACCTGTTGAAATGTTACCCTTTTCTTCATATTTGTTTGCCATTCGATTGACATTCGATTAATCGATTATATTATCTAGTCATGAAACTACGATTACTACGCTCAAAAATAATCACGGTTAACATTTTTTTTTAATAAATATAATAAAAGGACGGATAATTTATTTGAAATCCACAAATCTATATTAATGCACTGTAATTTACTAGCAGATGTCTTACCGTCACCTGCACGAATCAACGCAGCATTGTTGTTTTTCTGTTCTTAGATATTTTAGTTAGTACTTTTCACTCATATATCTAAGACCATTAGTAAAAATCACTTCTAAACCCTAACGAGCAAAAAGTATTATGAATAATTAATATTTTTTAATGTTGTTCGCTAGAATTAACCAAACATCAAAATTATAACAATCCCTACTAATTTAGTAAATGCGAAAGTAACTCTGTCTGTCTGTCTGTCGTCTGTATGTCTGTCTGTCTGTCTATCTGTATGTGACGCTTTCACAACTAACCCACTGAACCAATTTTGAAGAAATTTGGTATAGGGGTAGATGAGACCATGAGAAAGGACATAGGCTATGTTTGGTCGCGATAACCAACATCCACGCAGGCGGAACCTCGGGCAAAAGCTAATATTATATAAAATAAATATTATAGTGTAAAACAATACCTAGACGATAAAATACCCCAATTAGTACTGAACTGACATGAAAATTAGCTCGCTCAACAGAGCAATAATGCTATACTATAATCATAAAGTTAATATAATATTCGAAGCAAATAATGAATTGATTTGATTCGATTCATCTCTCTCTGATCTCATCAGATCATCTCAGGCACTTAATTAGAAATTTTCTAAAATAATAAATTAAATAAATATAAATATTCTACGATATTTTACACAGCTATCTAGACTAATATACCTATATTTTATTAGTTAAGTTATGCTCACTGTGTATCCAACGTAAGCATAATTTATCTTATGTTGTAGAATCTAATCGTTTACAAAAACATATCAAAGCAGGTATGTCCACCTGCTTTGATATATTTTTGTAAATACAGTGTTAAATTAAGTAAAAAGCTAAAAAAAAAAAATGATCTTAATATGGACATGCTTTAAAAAATAATTTAATACAATTTTGGCAAGGAATTTCATGGTTTCATTTAAAAGGAGAGTTATTACCGGAAAAAATTGCCGCATTTATTTCAATTGCAACGTTTAGTTAGGTCAATAAAATGTGTAGAAACAAGTTCACATGGTGAGAAAACATGACGCATAACCATAATCGCTGCCTAGATTATCGTAGTAGTAAGTTTGATGTTCATTTTTATTAATTACAAGTGTAGGCACTAGAACTGAAACACCTGAAGTGTCACAGGTTAAAGTCCCATTTAGACGGTGATAGTTTCTCGCACGTTTCCGTTCGAGAAATCGTACGCTACTATCAGCAATAATTGTCATGGCATTAACGTATCAAAATCAGAAGGCAAACACTAAATTATCACCAACGATTATTTCACTAATTTCCCACCAACAAGAATCACTAGTAACTTATCGCTTTATGTTAAAATACGATTATTGCTTTATAATTCTATTTAGATAGTTTTTTTTTATTCGGTTGCGAGACAATTGTCGCCAAAGTGGAAGTGCGATTGTGTATTGTGTGTGCAAATGTTTAGACGAAGCAACCTTTTATATCCTTTCGATAATCGTATCTTACAGGCGAGAAACTCTCCCCGTCTAAATGGGCCTTAAGCTAAACTATCCGACAGACAATATCGTAATCCAACCAAAAAAAATATATAAATCCGAAAACAGACTAATTCACTTTGTGGGATTTATAGTTTACTGAGTGCGTTTTAACATGAGACTTTTTACGTCCACTGATTTATGTCTTAGACGTAGACACGCTCACATAAATACGAATACACATCAAGAAATATTTACCTCGTGGCCGTAAATTATACAGGAGGATACGTGAACCCACTCCTGACACAAGCAATTTAGCTTAGCTGGAGGGGTTAGAGGGAATATTAGTAACTACGGTTCTAATATTCTTTTAAAAAAAAAAAAAAAAAAAAAAAAAGCTTACTTTAGCACATTCCTAGATTGTTCAAGGAGGCACTAAAGTCCAGTTCACACTAGAAAAGGACCTAATGTTAAACAAAATTATGTTTTACTATTACAAACCATCCTATTTCATAATACTTAGTTCTAGTATTATCGGCTAGTTATAGTAAGTATAAATATTCCACAAATGTTCCACAACATTCCACACAACGCTATCTAGATCCATAGTAAGCTTAACTAGCTTGTGTTATGGAATCTAGAATGCGGATAAGCATACTTAGATACTTTTTTTCTTCTAAATACATACATAGTATAATATGTATGTATTACCCAGAACTACCCAGACTAAGGCATTTGCCTTAGTCTGGGTAGTTCTGGGTTCTCTAACGCTATCTAGATCCATAGTAAGCTTAACTAGCTTGTGTTATGGAATCTAGAATGCGGATAAGCATACTTAGATACTTTTTTTCTTCTAAATACATACATAGTATAATATGTAGGTATGTATTACCCAGAACTACCCAGACTAAGGCAAATGCCTTAGTCTGGGTAGTTCTGGGTAATACATACATATTATACTATGTATGTATTTAGAAGAAAAAAAGTATCTAAGTATGCTTATCCGCATTCTAGATTCCATAACACAAGCTAGTTAAGCTTACTATGGATCTAGATAGCGTTGTGTGGAATGTTGTGGAACATTTGTGGAATATTTATACTTACTATAACTAGCCGATAATACTAGAACTAAGTATTATGAAATAGGATGGTTTGTAATAGTAAAACATAATTTTGTTTAACATTAGGTCCTTTTCTAGTGTGAACTGGACTTTAGTGCCTCCTTGAACAATCTAGGAATGTGCTAAAGTAAGCTTTTTTTTTTTTTTTTTTTTTTTTTTAAAAGAATATTAGAACCGTAGTTACTAATATTCCCTCTAACCCCTCCAGCTAAGCTAAATTGCTTGTGTCAGGAGTGGGTTCACGTATCCTCCTGTATAATTTACGGCCACGAGGTAAATATTTCTTGATGTGTATTCGTATTTATGTGAGCGTGTCTACGTCTAAGACATAAATCAGTGGACGTAAAAAGTCTCATGTTAAAACGCACTCAGTAAACTATAAATCCCACAAAGTGAATTAGTCTGTTTTCGGATTTATATATTTTTTTTGGTTGGATTACGATATTGTCTGTCGGATAGTTTAGCTTAAGGCCCATTTAGACGGGGAGAGTTTCTCGCCTGTAAGATACGATTATCGAAAGGATATAAAAGGTTGCTTCGTCTAAACATTTGCACACACAATACACAATCGCACTTCCACTTTGGCGACAATTGTCTCGCAACCGAATAAAAAAAAACTATCTAAATAGAATTATAAAGCAATAATCGTATTTTAACATAAAGCGATAAGTTACTAGTGATTCTTGTTGGTGGGAAATTAGTGAAATAATCGTTGGTGATAATTTAGTGTTTGCCTTCTGATTTTGATACGTTAATGCCATGACAATTATTGCTGATAGTAGCGTACGATTTCTCGAACGGAAACGTGCGAGAAACTATCACCGTCTAAATGGGACTTTAACCTGTGACACTTCAGGTGTTTCAGTTCTAGTGCCTACACTTGTAATTAATAAAAATGAACATCAAACTTACTACTACGATAATCTAGGCAGCGATTATGGTTATGCGTCATGTTTTCTCACCATGTGAACTTGTTTCTACACATTTTATTGACCTAACTAAACGTTGCAATTGAAATAAATGCGGCAATTTTTTCCGGTAATAACTCTCCTTTTAAATGAAACCATGAAATTCCTTGCCAAAATTGTATTAAATTATTTTTTAAAGCATGTCCATATTAAGATCATTTTTTTTTTTTAGCTTTTTACTTAATTTAACACTGTATTTACAAAAATATATCAAAGCAGGTGGACATACCTGCTTTGATATGTTTTTGTAAACGATTAGATTCTACAACATAAGATAAATTATGCTTACGTTGGATACACAGTGAGCATAACTTAACTAATAAAATATAGGTATATTAGTCTAGATAGCTGTGTAAAATATCGTAGAATATTTATATTTATTTAATTTATTATTTTAGAAAATTTCTAATTAAGTGCCTGAGATGATCTGATGAGATCAGAGAGAGATGAATCGAATCAAATCAATTCATTATTTGCTTCGAATATTATATTAACTTTATGATTATAGTATAGCATTATTGCTCTGTTGAGCGAGCTAATTTTCATGTCAGTTCAGTACTAATTGGGGTATTTTATCGTCTAGGTATTGTTTTACACTATAATATTTATTTTATATAATATTAGCTTTTGCCCGAGGTTCCGCCTGCGTGGATGTTGGTTATCGCGACCAAACATAGCCTATGTCCTTTCTCATGGTCTCATCTACCCCTATACCAAATTTCTTCAAAATTGGTTCAGTGGGTTAGTTGTGAAAGCGTCACATACAGATAGACAGACAGACAGACATACAGACGACAGACAGACAGACAGAGTTACTTTCGCATTTACTAAATTAGTAGGGATTGTTATAATTTTGATGTTTGGTTAATTCTAGCGAACAACATTAAAAAATATTAATTATTCATAATACTTTTTGCTCGTTAGGGTTTAGAAGTGATTTTTACTAATGGTCTTAGATATATGAGTGAAAAGTACTAACTAAAATATCTAAGAACAGAAAAACAACAATGCTGCGTTGATTCGTGCAGGTGACGGTAAGACATCTGCTAGTAAATTACAGTGCATTAATATAGATTTGTGGATTTCAAATAAATTATCCGTCCTTTTATTATATTTATTAAAAAAAAATGTTAACCGTGATTATTTTTGAGCGTAGTAATCGTAGTTTCATGACTAGATAATATAATCGATTAATCGAATGTCAATCGAATGGCAAACAAATATGAAGAAAAGGGTAACATTTCAACAGGTAACGTAATATTAATTTCGAAATGGCGGAAACGATAACTTTACAAGCAGAGCGTCCTTATGATTCGTCATAAATATGATTTTGTTCCAATGAATGGCATTCATTGAAAACTATCCGTCAACAACTTCCGACAACTTTCAGGTCTGTGTCCGTTATATTAGTGTGGACATACATTCATCTTGGAACAAAATTTACCAGGCTGATTCTCAACGGGCGTGGGAGCAATGTCACCATAAAACATTCTTGTGGGACAGAAACTGTACCGCCTAGTTCATGATTGAATTTTATTGTGTAGTAGGGCTTACTAGAACTATTTTACTAATATTTCACAAGTGGAATGAATACGGTTGCGAACGTTTATCGCTATAAGCGGGTAGCTCAGTCGTTTATAGCTGCTATCTAGCTATCTGGTAAGGACTAATATGATTGAAGATTGTGATGTAAGAATACGAGTATAAAACTTAATACTAGGCTTAAGTAAATAAGTAAATAAGAACAAATAAAGGTAAAAAAAGGATGTGATTGATTGTGAATGATTATTATAGATACACTATCCCTTAGCCACCTTTTACGACACACACGGAAAGAAGAAGACGATTATATTCCACCAGAACACGGAAGTAATTAGAGGTTTCAAGGCAAATGCTGAAGTCGCTGAAATGTTCTAACGGGGGTATTAAAAATAAATTTATTTACCTGACTTTGGCTTAGGCAAAATTCAGGTAAAAATAAATAATAAAATTTCACAACATTTTACAAAAACCCACCCATAGTAAGCTTAACTAGCTTGTATTATGGAATATAGAATGCTAATACACATACTTAAATACTTTTTTAAACAGGTATACTTAATCATACTTAGAAACAATATTTGCACTGACCGGGAATTGAACCCGCGCCTTCTGCGTCGCAGTCGCGTTCACTACTGCCACGCCACAGAGGCTGTTTATGTGGGGCAATATGATAAATTAACATTTTTTTATTACTGTACTATTTGTAATGATTTCTGTGCTTACAATGTTTATTTTCGTTCACAAAACTGTAGGCACTAGGTGCGGACATTGACCGCACCGGATTTTTACTGTTGACACCCAATAAAAGCGACCCCATAAAAGCCACCCTGGGGACAAATAAACTACCACTTGGCCCATATGATGATACTATAATATGCATAGACTTCATTTTATTTGTGGTTTACTTCGAAAACTGCAGTAAATAGTTGTATCGGGGTCGGTTCCATTGACAGTGGCGGGGGCCGGATTCGTTTTTACGTATCTATGAATTATATATCACATTCGGAGCACAGGGTAGGATTTATGAAGGGTGGCTAGGGTTTTAATCTTGTTGAACGACCATAACAAGACGTATGGGCAAATTACTGAATCTGTTAGTAGGCGACTCAAGCGATTTAATGGCTACTTGAATTTTGGGAGAGAATCCTTTTAATATTTTAATTTAATAGATCAAGGCGGGATTAGAATTACGATTTATGGTACATTTTGTGTTTTCATTTGTTGATTACATATTGCTTTGAATAATAGGTTAGCTTGATGAATGGCTCATGGAATTAATTTTATCTTCATTTAACTCAAAAGATTTACGTGGATCTAGTTAAAGGGTTACAAGAAATGTGTTACACTAAATTCTGTGTCTTATCTTACATTATGTAGTGTACTCGTAAGAGTAGGCACAAGAGTGTAGTACATTATAATGTACTTAGTCCAAATAATTGATGTCTTAATTAAAAGCTGAGCAGAAAAAGATGTCAAAAAAACATTACCCTCCTTCCTTCGGCAGTTGGGTAATAAGTTCATAACAGATGTGGAATAAAGATTATGTTCAATCCTCTCTCATCCGGTATGATAAACAGTGGAAACTAGAAGTAGGTAGCTACTTCGTAAGAACATCATATTAGAGATAGAGTCTCTCTATTATGAAAGACAAAATTAAAAATTAAAAAAAATTCCTGAAGGAAAAAGTTCAAAGAATTTTTTTTATTTGTTTAAAGAAAAACTTATTTTCGATTGGTATCAACCGGAGATGGTAGAAAAACTAGAAAACAAGTATTTTCTGACTAGTCATCAGTATTCAAAAAATTGTTAATGAATAACAAGTGTGATATCACAAATCAATTGAAAACTTAATTTCAATTGTTTTGACCAAACTAATAAACCAAATTTGGTAAAAAAAACGGATTTAGAATCCATGGCATGTGTAATTAAATAACACACACACATTGGTAATGCGGCCATAATTATTGCGGAATAATAATAACGGAATAAATCAATGTTAGCAAGGTCCGCGGCCGTTCAGCGGCCTGTGCATATACCGGGTGTAAGGGGAACGCTCCCGAAGCCGAAAACCCCTAGTAGTACTCCAGGTACATAACACATTGGCACCCCTAATCATAGGGGTAGATAACCTGTAACTGTAACCTAAAATTCATGTTAGCTGCTGTTGGACAGTCCATTTTTAGAGGAAGGCTTTAGGCTATATAACATCACGCTGCGACCAATAGGAGCGACGGGATAGGGCAGACAAAGTTGTCAGTGGACGAGGTCGCTGGCGGTCGGCTAGTTTCATATCTACAGGATAGATTCAGGAGCTGACCTAGCAATTGGATATAATAAAACATGAGTTTTAGAATAATTCATTTATTGAAACCAGGTTTACAATAATTATGGTCTTTTGAACAACCTGCACGCCCAACTTCATCCAGGCTGTGAGGAAATATACCTCCTATTTCCATGCAACCATCATCATCATCACTATCACTTTCTGTTCCTGTGTCACTTCTTACTTCTATTATAAAAGGCTTATCCAAATACGAATCATGTTTCAAATATTCTTCTTCTAACTTGTGAACATGTTTGCAATGCTGTGCCTACTCATTAACTGTAATGGTTTCAAAGGCTTCTTGAACCAGGCGGGGAATCTCAGCATTTTTATGGTCAATATTTACTTCAGCTACTTTTCTTTTCATTGTGCTCCAAATGAATTCAATGGGGTTAAGATCACAGTCATAGGGAGGTAGGTACAATCCCGTTTAACGCTGCCTCTCCTTGCCTGGGGTCCGAATTTTTGTACCAGTCTTTTCTGCTACATGCCCTTCTTTTACTATTTTAGATATGAGCCCTTGACTCACACCTGAAATAAATAACACATTATCATCATCAACCCCTTAACGTCACACACACAATGTTTGCTATATATAAGTACGAATGAATAGTGGCAATGTTAAAAGTAAATATCAGTAGATATGTACCTATTTCTTGTTGCGGGTTAGTTGACTCTTCTTCTTCTTCTTCTTGGGGTGCCATCTTCTTAATGAAGGTTGGCGACCATTAGAGCAATTTGGATCTTTGACACAGCAGCCCTGAAGAGAGAACGGGTGCTCTTATTGTACCACTGGCGCAAGTTCTTCAGCCACGATATTCTTCGCCTGCCAACACTGCGTTTACCCTGTATCTTGCCTTGGATAATGAGCTGCAAGAGCTGGTACTTGGGATTTCTCATAATGTGCCCAAGATATTCCAACTTCCTTACTTTAACTGCCTGTAATATTTCCAGGTTTTTATGCATCCTCTCCAGCACCACTTCGTTTCTAATTTTGTCTCTCCAGGATATCCTTAACATTCTTCTGTACACCCACATCTCAAACGCTTCCACTTTTTTGCACATAGCATCTGTGAGTGTCCACGCTTCAACTCCGTACAGAAGAATGGAGAACACGTAGCAGCGGGCCAGTCGTGCACGCAGCCTGATATTTATGCGCCTATTACAGAGTAGCGATTTCATTTTGTAGAAAGCGTTTCGGGCTTGTTCTATGCGGCACCGTATCTCCAGACTATGCTCTCCAGCATCATTAACGAAGCAACCAAGATACTTGTATTTATCTACTCTCTCCAATTTATGGCCGTCACATAGCAAGCTAATGTGGGCGGGAGGGTCTTTTGTAATAGTCATAAACTTGGTTTTCTTCTTGTTAATGTTGAGGCCATACGCTGCACTTACTGATTGAACTTTGTTTAACAGCAACTGAAGGTCTTTTATAGTGGGTGCGATTAAGACTGTGTCGTCAGCGTAACGGATGTTGTTAACGACTTGGCCGTTGATAATAATTCCCACATTCAGTTCCTGTAGAGCTTCTTGAAAAATGTTCTCAGAGTAGATGTTAAACAACAAGGGAGAGAGTATACAGCCCTGCCGAACTCCCCTCAAGATGTTCACATCATCAGTCAATCTCGAGTCCACGCGTACATTCGCCCTTTGGTTCCAATATAAGTTTCTTATAAACCTTATGTCTTTGCTATCCAGACCTGTAGATTTAAGTATCTCAAGCAATTTTGAGTGCTGTACCCTATCGAACGCTTTTTCGTAGTCAATAAAACACACAAAGACTGACTGGTTCATATCCAAACACCGCTGGACAAGAATCTGGTACCCAAACAATGCATCTCTAGTTCCCAGCCCGCTTCTGAATCCAAACTGTGAGTCCGAGATCGTGTTTTCACATTTCTTGTAGATCCTGTTATGGATTATTTTTAAAAAGATTTTAAGAATATGACTCATTAGTGAAATTGTTCGGTATTCTTCGCACTTCTTCGCTGTGGAAACTTTGGGTAGAGTAACAAAGGTGGATCTGAGCCAATCTACCGGAATATTACCAGTGTCATAAATGGCATTGAACAACTTTTCCATTGGCTCAAGATTACTGTACTCCAGAACTTTTACCAATTCACTAGGTATTTCATCGGGGCCTACAGATTTACCCGTTTTTGCTGTTTTAATGGCGTGAGCAATCTCCCTCCTGGTAATGCACGGACCTGTACACTGTTCAAGATTTGAGTCAATAAGCAAGTCTATATCTTGTCTATCATCTTCGAATAGTACAGAAATGTATTCCTGCCAGATCTTCAATTTCTCTTCTATAGACGTTGCATATCTACCGTCAGATGCCACTAGAGTGTGGGTATTGTGTGATTTTTTAGCTCCCGTTAATTCCCTTATATTCTTGTGCATGTTGAACCAGTCATATTTAGCCTGACATTCTTCAATCTCTGCAGACAAGTCCCCCAACCATTTTTCCTTAGCCTCAAGCACTTTAAAGCGGATGGTTTTATCTGTAGCTTGATATTGCATTTCATCCGAGCCCTTGTAGGTTCGGCGCAGATCCATGAGATCAAGGATTTCCTGTGTAACCCAACTGCTTTTCTTTATTTGTTTTTGTGGCTGTAAGATGCGCTGTCCTGCTTCTCGTAGGGCATTTTTAATTGGACTCCACAATCCCTCAACCTCCTCAACCAGCAACTCTGTGGACAATTTGTCGATCGCACAGTTGACCTCTGTATGGAGTCTGTCACGTACGCTCTCATCCCTTAATTGCGTTAAATCCATTATTTTCTTGGCCGCTGGTGGTTTCAGTACTTTCATACTACAGCGAAAGGAGGCAATTATAGGATTATGGTCAGATTTGACGTCAGCGCCAGGATATGTTTTGGTGGACCTTATGCTGTTTTGGTATCTTTTATTGATAAGTATGAAATCGATCTGGTTTCGCATTATTTTTTGGGGTGAATGACGTGGCGCGGTCCATGTATATAGCCTCCGAGGTGGTAGTTTGAAGAAAGTGTTGGAGATCACCAGTTTGTTCTCCTCACAAAACTGTATCAAACGGTCTCCGCGGTCATTCCTTTGTCCCAATCCAAATTCACCAACTACATTAGACACTTTCCCCTCTCCTACTTTCGCATTGAAGTCACCTAAGACCAGAATTATGTCCCGGCTGTTCAAGTGACTTAGGGCCAGATTTACTTGTTCATAGAACAGTTCGATGTCATCTTCGCTAGCTTCAGAGGTGGGTGCATACACTTGTATTATTTGGATGTTCCTCGGTTTCGCTCTAAGTTGTAGAACCATCACCCGGTCGGATATAGGAAGAAAATTGATAACATTTTGCTTCAGCCGCGTGCTTATCATAATCGCGACTCCGTAGTAATGTGACTTGGTGTCATTGCCGCTATAGTAAGTTACAGTTTTATCTCGGTCTAAGATACCAACGCCTTTGAATCTTGAATCACTTACTCCAAGAATATCGACATTTAGTCGCAGCATCTCCTTCTCTACATTCAACATTCTGCTTGTATCATACATACTTCTTACATTCCATGTAGCAATCCTTATGACAGACCCGGGGATTCTTCGCACCCTCTGACCATTTAAGGTCTGCCGGGGACTAAGGGCCATAGTTTGATTGTACTCTGCCATAATGATCATCCTGGGAAAGTGTATGTGGTGGTTTTCCGTTGCCTTCCACACGCTGTATTTTTTTTTTTTATTTATTTATTTACTAATCATACAATTGATACGTATTGCATTTACTATTGGTTCACAAAACTGTTTTGAACAGTTTGTCTGTGAACTCAGTTGAGTCTCTGTGATAGGAACATAATTATTGGTTTATTTATTTGTACAGTGGTATATATGGGCTGATATTATTTAATATTATTCAATAGAAATTTCTTTGTCAGTCTTTTAAATTTACTTTTATTTGTCTCCCACCTGATGTTCACAGGCAAACTGTTCAGCACATATGGAACCCGTTTGCTTAACGTTCGATCGCCATAATAATTGTTAACCCTAGGGATTACATATTTACCTGTAGTGACGGCCCTTGTGCCAACAGTGTGCGACACAAGTGGGAAGCTACGCTCGCGATTGCTATGTTGATTAACCGCTAATAAATATTTATGACTTAGACTAGCCGGAAGTATATTACATATTTTAAACAATTTTTTATAATTATCTTTACAATTATTTTTAGTTTTATTATTTACTAATAGTTTTAAAAATCTAATTTGAAATGCTTCTATTTTATCTATGTAGGTTTTAAATGTTAACCCATAGCAATCGAGACCGTAACTTATAATGGATTCTACTAATGTTTTGTACAGACATTTTAATATGGTAGTTGGTACTCTGAAACTTAGGTGATAAAATTTACCCAGTAGTATTCTTAGTTTCTCACAAAGGTAGTCTATATGGTGTGACCAGGAGAAATTTTGATCAACCTTCATTCCAAGATAAGTCACACAATTTACATTTTCAATAGGTGTACACATACAGTTGCGGAGATTATTGTGATGACATGAAAAGCTATGGGTGACGAGTGGAGGGGGCATTCCTGTAGGTTTCAAGTAAGGTGAATGAATTATCATGAATTTAGTCTTATCCGTATTTAAAACAATTCCGTTGTCATGGGACCATTTGACTACTGAATTAATATCGTGCTGTACTAGGCGACAGGTCTCCACTAGTTCGGTGCCGGCGCGGAGCGTACATAGGTCGTCTGCGAACATATGCGCTGTGCTGTGTTGTAACACACCACACAGGCTGTTCACGTGCATCAGGTAACACACAGGACCGCATCCGGAGCCCTGGGCCACGCCACACCGCACCTCTGTCTCGTCACTAAGGCTATCGCCGACCTTCACACGATAGGAGCGCGCTCTAAGATAGTCACGGAACCAGTTGTTCAATGGTTTGCCCACTCCACACTCCTCCATAGCTCCCATAAGAGTTTCCGGCTCTAATGTATCGAATGCCTTTTTAAAGTCATAGAATATTGCTATAACAAACTTCTTTTCAGATAAGTACATATTAATTTCATTAGTAAAGTTTGATAACAATGTATTTGTGCTTTTATTCTTCTGGAACCCATGCTGACAACTATTTAGTATATTGTTTCTGTCTAGATACGATCCCAGCTGGTTCACTATTGTTTTTTCAATTATTTTATCCACACTAGATAGAATAGAAATAGGTCTATAATTTGAAAAAGATTTAGTATCATGTTTCTTATGAATGGGTCGTACTATAGCTCTTTTCAAGGGATCAGGAAACTTGTAAGTACTTACAGACAGATTGACTAGCTTAGCAATTACTGGACTCACTTTCTTTGCCACTAACTTAAGATCAGACATACGTATGAGATCCTCACCCGGTGATTTCTTACTACTCATTGTGCTAATTATTTTCATGATATTTTCAGTACTCACCGGTTGCCATCTCATACATACGTCTGTTGGTTTTGCATAGCTACTTCTATCCAACCATTTTTCAGAGCATACATGTTTAATTAAGTTAATATCGTTGGAGAAAGTAGATGCGAACTTGTTACATATGTCCTTTGTGTCCCCAGCTTTCGTCATATTTGTAATTATTACACTGTCTAAAGATTTTTTCTGATTTCCCAATAAGTTATTTATCCTATCCCATAATTTCCTAATATTTCCATTACAATCTAGTATACACTGCTTATCGTAATTATTTTTACTGTTAGAAATCGCTTTCGTACACTTATTTCTGTATCTAGTATACTCTAGTCGTTTTACCATGTTCTTAGGATCGGTACTCCATATGTCAAATAACCTGTCTCTTTTCATTATCATACTTTTTAAATTATCAGTAATCCATTTTTTGTCATTTCGGCTGTTTCCACAAATACTAACCGTCTTATAACTACTTTCGTAAATATTTAAGAACATTTGACGGAATTCCGCGTATAATTTTACAGGACATTCTATAGCTAAGAGATATTCAAAATTAGTGCTCAATAGTTTATCCCTGACACAACGATTATCTAGCACTCGTCGCGTAGGAGCGGGCTGTGAGCGCACCGGCGAACTAGCGGGCGGCAGGCGATCGCTCGGTCTGTGCCGTCTATGTCTCGGTGGCGTGTGCGCCTCTGGTTGCGGCCCAGCCCCACTACTGTTTCGTATGCGCGCGCGTTTCCATTCCACTGCGACTGCTATGAAATAATGATCAGACATTTTGTGCTTTATAATTGTTGAGTATATAGTAGATTGAGTGTCTCTGATATAAATATGGTCTAGGCAGGATTCCACAACCTTTCCTGCTATTATTTCTTTTCGAGTAACATCACTAATGCATTTTTTAAAGCCATATTCCGCTAATAAATTCTCGTATATAATAACGTTATTATTCTGACTATTTAGTATATTTATGTTTATATCACCACATATCAATACTTTATTATTTATAGGTAGACAGTGTAAAAGATATTGAAGCTCTTTTAAGAACTGAGTAGTTTTATCCTGTTTATGAATTTTAGGTGGTCTGTAGATTGATACTAGATATATCTGTTCGTTGCTATGAACCAGTGTTATGGAAACGCACTCTGCACTATGCATCTTATTCGCGGGCTCACTATCAATCTCGCGTGCCATCAGCCGCTCGCGGGTGTACACTAACACACCGCCCCCACGACGACGACCCGCTCGAGTGTAATAATTAACATTGAATCCATGTAAGTTATAAAAAGACAATAGGGAGAAATTAATATTTGCTTCAGTTATTACTAGTACATCTAATTTATGCATATATACATCAATAGTAGCTAGTAGCTCGTTAAAATGTTTCCGCAATGAACGTATGTTAATATGAGCTATATGAAACATACCTGTATTAGCAATCAACGCATTCACCCAATCTTTGAAATTAGTTGCACTCACATTATTGGTGCAATTAGTACTGATTGATTCTAAGTTGTTGAAATCAGTGAATTTTCATAATAAAATTAAACACAATATACACAAGAATTAAAATAACACTATGCACCACTTACTTTCCTCGTAACAGTTCAGTAATGTCTTTTTCCGTTCTTACCCACGTAGATTTATCACTATCCGTTTTTTTGACCAGTATTTTTCCATTAGATATCCAGATGAATTTGAACGTTCCATTTAATTGCTTCTTAGTATTCCATAGTAGTGTCCTGGTAGCTTTAGTTAGATCCTCGTTAATGTAGACTTTATTCTTTGATGACCCGCCTGTAATATCGTGACTTGTTAGCTCGAGAAGCTTACGGCGCTGGGTCAGCCACATGTCTCGGGATGCTGTTCCTGAAGTCCTGAATCGTAGAATGATGGACGCTGTCCTATTACCTACTGTGCGGGTTCGCCAGGCTGACTCGATATCAGAGGTGCTAACATCAATCTTCTTGCTAATCGTAGTAACTATTTCCTTAATGTTTTCTTCTGGTAGTTGCTCGATTCCGGCAATTTCTATGTTATGTTTTCTAGATGCCTGCTCATAATCCTGAATCTTTTGCTCCAGTGCTTGGTTACATTTCTCCAGGTAAATACATTTATTGACGGTTTGTTCAGTAATTTTTTCTAGCTTGCCAATTTTGTCTTTGCTTTGCTTTTGTTCTACCATTAAAGTGTCATATTTATCGGAGAGGACACTCATGCTTTTTTCAATAGAATCCAAGCGTTTTATCAGTCCGGGTAACGCACTGACTTTCTTTTGAATATCCTTTAGTATTATATCCATTTGTCCCTCCTCCTCTATCTCCGGTTCTTCTTCGGTATCATCATCCTCGCAGTTATTGCAATATAGTCGGGTCCTACCCGCTTTCATGTCGGCCGCCAATCCTTTCACACAACTCCTGTGGAATGTTCCTTGACAAATCCCTTGACAAGTAAAGTGTAGTCCTTTTTTAGCAAGGGTTTTCTTGCATTTGACGCACTGCATTGTCACTGTTATTTGGAAAGTTAACACTCGAAGGTATATTTATATTCGTATATACATAGACGCGTTACGATAACAAGACGCATGCGCGTTCCGCTTGACACTCGCTGCGAGACTATTGTCGTTCCGATGTCCACCATCTCCGCCAATAGCTCTATTATGCTGAACAGTACCAGCCAACTTGACCTCCTCTTCCGCATATACTAACAACGCAGCTGCCCGTTGTTAGGGGTGTGCTTATTGTATGGCGGCACTACTCGCCATGTCATAAAGTCATCGATGGGCTTTGTAGTATTTTCTAAGTAGCCCCTTCCCTGAGGACTACCACTACGCCCCGGTGACTTTACCGCTGAATGGTCGGGGACTGCTAACGCAGCTAGCGAGGATATCTCCAAGCCGTTCCATTATCCGCCACCTTATGGACCCCGGTAGTAGCATACAGCTCAGCCCTACCTTAGTTGACTCTTACATCAATCAAATTCATAAATATCGGGAAATTTACAAAAAGAAAGTTGGGAACACTAACCTGTAGCTGCCGAAATTCGTTTGTATATTTGATTAAATGGTATAATCGGAGCCTCCGCCCGAGCTTCTTCTTCAAAAAAGGATTTAACCTTTAGAATAATGCTTCGAGCATCACTTTTAATCGCTTTTGGCATAATTAGCGTTGTAAATATAGCAATTTAGCAACAGAAATCACAGAGAACCCGAATGTAGTAGATACTGACAATCGAATGACATTTCAACATGGCGGCCGTAGTTTCTACTTTTGGCATTTCACAGATAAGTTGGTGGGACTGTACCCCAGTTGTTTGAACTGTATATACCTATGTATATGCCTTTAATTCAAGATCAAGAACATGTATAAAAGTACGATTCCGTAGCCGACCGCAGCAGCAGACGCATGCAGCAGATAAAGCGTACTACGAAGGAGACTTGAATATGATATATTGTTTATTGTTATAATTCATTGCACCTTTCAAAGGTGCCAGTGTCCGTATACATATCGAAGTTTAAAAGTAATATATGTGAAAAACCTTAAAATTTATAGTTATTGTGAGCGGATTGCGGGACGAATACTCAGTGTGTGGTCGGGTGTTGACATGATGTGTCTTCACATACATTACGATACGGGTAAACAGCACCATTAAAAAGCAGCAAAGGATTAAAACAATAAACAGTATTGTCACATTAAAGTCTATTTCACGGTACCTTGTATAGATCTGCTGCTACGGTCTGCGGTCGATTACGGAATCATACCTTAACGGTAATTCTAACAGCCAGGCGTAAAGTCTATGTTAATAAAAATATAAAATTAAACTTATTTTGAATGTTTCTAAAACTAAAATCACATCATAAAATATTTTAGCACCCAGATATTATGATCTGGCAAATTAAGGTGATAGTCTCTTGACCCTGCGAAATATAACACATTTTGGGATTATCATAATTTTATAGCTAAAGCGTATATTTTCAACTAACAGTTTTTTGCCAGTGTAAAATTTATGATAGACTTTATGATAATAATATCACAAGATAAGGCTCCTTTACCACTAGGTTTTATGTAGCGGTTAACAAAGGTAGGCTTTCTGTTTATAGGTAAGCGTCTTCGATTTAGTTATTTATGCTTTACTGCTGACATTGAAGTAGATTTTAATCTATAGATTTTAAATCTACTTCATTCAATATCATGTTCGTTTCAGGCGCTTTTTGATGTTAGATATGCACTGCTGCGGTAGGTGGTTAATAAGCTTATTTAACTGAATGATTAGTCTCTGGAAATATTTTTTGAATTCTATTCTTATTCGACGATATATCTCTACCCATACTTAATATAATAAAGCTGAATAGTTTTCATGTTTGTTTGTTTGGTTGAACGTGCTACTACATTCGAATTGAGAAATTCTTGGCGAACGACTTGGATGGATTAGGTTAGAAGGCTATAGTGCGGCAGCGGACTAGGCTAGGCAAGTAATTAAACGGAATCGATCTAAGTCATTTGTCTAGCTGCTTGATCAAATGGCTGAATATCATTGAAAGCGGTAGTTGACCGGCGCTGTTTAGAAAAGTGGTTAGGCTATAGATTGAATAGCTGATAAAACTAATTGCCTGCAACATACACATAGTGACAGTTAGACCCAAATTCAGCAACTAGACAAATACGACCTTCAAACCTTCAAGACTTGTGACTCCTCTGGTGTTGCAGGTTTCCATGGGCGGCGGTGATTGCTTACCATCAGGCGATCCGTCAGCTCGTTTGCCTCCCTATTCCTTAAAAAAAAACTCCAGCCAAAGTTCTACGTTTCTCGTATTTTTGTTATTAATTCTCATACGCAATGGATTTGTTTTGATGCCAAGAACGCTGAATGATCAAGTTTCGTGGGGTCCCAAAACAGACAATGTATCTTCATAACTTAGAAACAGTTACGCCTACAACTGCCTGAAGGGGATTCTAAAAGGGTTATGTGGAGGCTTACCGCCTACGGTTTGTGTGTAACTGTGTGGGCTCTATTGGACTAGACGCAATTATTGTTATAGTTTATTTGATCAAAATGTTTACAGCGCTTACTATTAAAAAGTTGTGTTAGCAGCGTGCATTGGTTTATTCGTGCCTCGGAGAACACGAATATGGCAGTCGTTACAGGTAGTTGGAGACCTAAAAAGTTCAACTAGTCTAACTACAGAACTTCAATATCGCCATTACTATTAGAAATATCGGGATATTTACCATATATTGTTTCGAGTGTCCGATATTTCTCCGTGATCATGTTGCTTGCAACAGCGCCGAAATATCGGACACTCGAAACAATAAGAATAAATATTCCACAACATCGACACAACGCTATCTAGACCCATGGTAAGCTTAACTAGCTTGTGTTATGGAATCTAGAATGCGGGTAAACATACTTAGACACTTTTTTGTAAATACGTACATAATTATAGATAGAAACACCCAGACTAATGCAAATATACATATTCATGCATACAAATATTTGCACTGAGCAGGGATCGAACCCGCGCCTCCTGCGTGGCAGTCATAACAATACATGGTAAATATCCCGAAATATCTAATAGTAGTGTCAGTGACCATGAGTTTAAATATTCAATCAATTGTTGGTTTGTTTCTGAAGATCAGATGACAGTCGCTTCACAAAAAATATCGTTAATAGACAGGAAAACTGACCCCAACTGAGTCGGGTAAAGGCTCAGAGAATGACATTAACAGTCCCCCACCTATTAGTTTTTAAAGATAAGTAACTTGGGCCTACTTTACTATTATTTCTGCTTACCTCTCTGGTTAAACTAAATCCATTGTATTATGCGTGGATTTACGTCCGGGAGGGGTCTGATCCCGTAACCCCTGAATCCAAATTCCAAACCTAGCCTAGCTTACAAAAAATTGTGCTGAATTTTTCGTTTTGGAACACTTAAAATAGCGTGAAGACTCGAATTTTCATGAAAAAAACATGCCATGTATTTTCTTTCTTCTTTCTTTCTATATTTCGTACTTAGTTACCTTTGCACTGGTAGTCACATGCCTGAAATATGGATCATTGAATTTTTTCCGTCTAAATCACCTATGTCCTACAATTATTTCGCACACTTGTCTTGTGTCATCCAAGATGCTTAACTAGAATTAAAATAGAAAAAAAAAATAACTGTTAAACGTTGATGTAAACTAGAAGGTACAAAAAAATAAGTACATTGAGTATTATCAGCGATTATAACTTTAGAAATAATTTTAATTTAGATGAATACACAACAGTAACGGCATCACTATCTCGTTCCGTAAACTCATAATTTGTCTGTGGTTACTGAATCATACTTTAATATAATTTAAAGTTCAATAAAAGAAGTGAATTATCGTATTCCAAGCAATGTCGCTTAGCTAACTTTTAATAATTTTTGAATTGAATCTTAAAAAATATACCTACATCGTTTTATAAAATTTACTATTTTACTATTCAGCCACATAGAAATATATTCAAACATAAATGAATAAGACTAAGCCAACGTCTATCAAGATTAACGTCATTCAAAACAGATTTATATGAACACGCATAAAAATATATTTTTGTACCTGTTCGAACATTAGATTATGGAGAAACGCTTTGGAAATGTGGTCGAGTGTGAATGTCAAGTATGCTAAGTTGGCAGGCAAAGAAGTGATTTAATTTTGGACTATTATGTTTTATAATATCAAAGTTATAATCTTTATAGTTGCTTTTGGAACAGTTTTTAGATATTTTTTCACACTAAATGCGAAGCTTTTCTGTGCGAAGCTAGGACTGGCTATTATTATTAATTTAAGCAAGTAGCCTATAGTCAAGGCATAGCAGTCTGCTTCTGCAAATAGCCTACAGCATCTGTATCAAACTGAACTGAAATGCACTCCATCTATATCACAACCCACCAAAACTCCTTCTTCATCTTTGCGTTATTCCCAGTCACACCCGAAGTTTTCAGTTTGAAGTTCTGGGTCCGCTTTACCAGTCTTTTAAATTAAGAATGGTAAAATATTTTAGATTCTTATTTTATAGTTTTTATTTATTTTTAATATAAGTAGTTCTGTATTTTTTTTTCAAATTTACATAGCTTTAAAATTTATATGCAAACTTTTAAATTCGAAATACATCAGAAAAAAACGCTCAAGCGGGACGTTTAAAAATGGTTGAAAAATCATTGATTAGTTTCAAAAGTTCTTCATAAAATTGGTAGATGGCACCACCGTCGGCACCGTCCCCCTTAAAGACGGATATTAAGAGAAGGGAAATTTGAAGTGATTCAGGTCTGGCTTAATAGCTCAGTTGGAAGATCATTTCCCCTGTAAAGGAAAGGTCGTGTGTTCAAGTCCCACTTCTTTTTCCCGATGTATTTCGATGCACAAGTAACTGATTTGACTATTAAGTTCTATGACGTTACTAAATCTTTTTTTATACTTAACTTGTATAAAAAAAGATTTATATTATATCGTTTTGACGTTTAGTAAAAAGTAACTAACTAGTCAGTAGTTTACCTAATATTTTCTATTGAACATAAAAACTATGATTACTCAAACCTGCGTTATGCAAATAAAGTGATATGATTTAATTTGCCAGGTCTAAGCCTATTAAGAGTGAAAAGTTAATTACAGTTTTTTAGTGCAGACACTGTAGCGTGGCGTGGGAGTTATTAATAGACTTAGACCTAATTTGTTTTCTCTCGAGTGAAGACTGCATGATCTTACAGATTCTTGACACTCATGACACGGTGATCCTGTGTCGTGCTCAGCTTAATTAGCTTTAAGGCTTAGCTCACATGTAAAACTGTTGTTAACTTAATAAAGTTTGGCCCGTATTCTAGAATGACACTCAGCCTGAATCACAATTTATCTGATGACAGATTGTATAGACAGACTGATAGTTTGACATATGGCCTGTATATTGTCCTCAGATAAATCGAGATTCAGGCTGTGTCTTTCTAGAATACGGACCTTAGCGTTGATAGCTCAAAGAATAACATAGACGGAACGTATAGAACTAGCAGGTGTAGCCACAAAAAGGAATACTTAACCTCCTGCCTACCAGCGATACTTTTTGTTTAGTATGTTGCTTAAACTTTAGTATTGTATTCCTTACACATTTACATATATCGGAAAAATAGTGAAAAAAATCTCACCACTCGGAAAATGGTTTTTCACTATGTCCTTTATAAAGGACAAAGTGACGATATGACTACGTCATTTATGAAGGCCATAGAATTTTTTTTGAACATAAATTATTATAAGCATAGGATATATAATCAAAAACATGAAATAATCTTTCATTTTATGATTATTCATTAATAAATACAAAAGAAATAAATAGAAACTCCAAATATTTCATACATATGTGGCAAAATTAAACATTTTATCTTCAAAAATAATCAAAAAGTTCATACACTCAATGTTAATTCCTAATTTATCATGAATTAAGAACGTAAATAAACATCGGAACGTAGGAATTACGTCTTGATACTAAAATTGATTATGTAAATTGGAATAAAATTGCCAAATAGCTGTAAAATAGTTACATATTATCACAAAAAACCTGTTCTTTTTAAACAAACCTACTTGTTCTATAACGCTATTACTTTATACCATTTTCGGATAAGTGTAAGGCTACATTTGAAAGACATTCCTTGCAGGGTATCAATTTTATGACAACCTTGCGCTTCGTAATGTTTTGCTTCAAGCATACTCTTCTCATCCGAAACTAAACTTCGTTTCTTCTTCTTTGTCTGTTCCAAATTTTGTGCCTAAATCCAATTTATATTCTCCTAGCTGCACATAATTTTTCTTTACTGTAAGTACTTTTTTATTAATTAACATCTCTGCATTGTAGCCAAGCAGTAACTAAGCTAGGTTCAAAAATTGCGAGACAATTGGCACTGCACTCATATTCTCGTTATAAGCTTTGATCACATCAGGCCTTCTTATTTTTCCATACTGCTAGGCCATGACCATGGCTCATACTTGACGGGGTTTTACCGTAGTGACATCATGAAAACAGGCTTGTGGCAATCAGAGCAGAGACATCTTCGTGTGAGCTGCTGAACTTACGAATCTCGTGGTAACTTACTTTCGAGTCAATTCTGAAGGCAGAAACTCTAGGTTGACGTGGCAATAATATCTGAAAAAGTGTTATTTAATGCTTCAGTTACCTGTTACACCTATCCATACTAATATTATAACTGCGAAAGTGATTCTTTCTGGATATCTATCTGTCTGTCTGTATGTTACGCTTTCCCGCCTAAACTACTGAATCGATTTGGTATAGGGATAGATTAGAGCTTGAGAAAGGATATCGGCTGTGTTGGAACGCGATAACCGACATCCACGTGGGTGAAGCCGCGGGCAAAAGCTAGTTTGTTATATGTAAAACCTGAAAAAGACATGATAAATTCATAATATCTTTCAATGTACTACACAAAGTACAGTAGAAGTACACGTATCAAAACTTTAACTACCTACATTTGTTCTTTATATAGGACACTGAAAAGTGCTTCAAGGTTACTTGAATACTATTTATTTGTACGTGGAAATAACACTGTATATCTACGTCACGGAGCATTAACTAATTACTAATTATTCAAAATCTAGATTTTATAAGAGTTTAACAAATTGGCAATTAATTGACTTACCTATATGTGAGCACACCACTGGACAATCGTCCTCCGACATCATTTTGAAAAAAAACTGTCTGTTGTGAAGTATCCTTGAATTTAGTTTCACATACCTAAATGTCTAATAGACATCACTGTTAAATCAAATTAATAATTTCATTCAAAAATATGGCGCGAGATTTTTTTCATTCTTATGTACTATGAGTAGTACAGATGTAGGTACGAGGTTAAGTAGTGTTATCTTGTTCGCACTTTTTGTGAGCACGCACGAGTGCCAGCGAGATGGCACTACTTTATTAATTGTTTTTGTGGCTTCACTTCTTCTAGTTCTCTAAACTCTATCTCTCTCTCTAATCTGCGGTAGCCTAGTGGTATAGGTAATGGACTGCTGAGACGAGGTCCCGGGTTCGATCCCAGGTTTACTATGTCACACACCAATGACTTCTCGATGCTTTTCGAAGTTATGTGTGTATTTATCGCAGGTTTATAAGTGCCCGGTTAATGGCAATAGGCTCGCTACCTATTACCAACATAAACTGGCGAAATGTGGGTGCTAGCACCTCTGCCTACCCCTTCGGGGAATACAGGCGTGAGTTTATGTTATGTTATGTTACTTACTAGTTCTATACGTTTCGTCTATGTTATTCTTTTAGTCTGAGGTTGGTGGTCACAATCAGTTTGGAGTTTCATAATTCGTACAGCTGGAGGCAAAAATAAAATTGTGAACATACCTAAACCTAGTAACTACTGGGTTATACTAATATAGAGATTTTTTTAAAAGTCACTGAAGTACATAAAAATAGACACCATGCCGAAATTTAGGGGTGAAAAAATTATTTCAAGGTAGGACGACTTTTATAGAAATCTAGCAGACCCGGTGAACTTCGTATCGCCGTGATGATGATAGTGAAATGTTAGCATAAATAGGCAATTGGGTATTGTAAAATTATTATGAGATAAAAAATAACATTAGCAATAGACGAAATGTTCACAATTATTGAAATGTTCAATGAATATGAAAATGTTTGTGATTATAGGTTTATAATGGAATAATAACGTTACAATGGAGGCACTTCATATGGCTATTTGTATTTGCGTATTTGACATATTTGGCAAATGATTATCACGTGTAGATAGTGACAAATAAGGTTTTATTTGCCTACTTGACAAATAGGGCTAACACCAAATACGATTAAGTACTTATATGCGTGCGTACGTGCTATATGCCGACGGTTAAATGCATATTTGCATGTTTGCGTAAAAGTCAAATATTTTGACGAATAAAATAAAATAGCGAACACAAATAACCATGTAAAGTGACACCATAAGAAATACTAGGATTATAACATCGCTTGGTAGGAAAGGATAGGATAGTGGACTCTTTTCTCCGCACTTAGCTTCTCTCTTTGGTCGTTGTGCGTAGAGTTACTGCTTGGAGCAGCCAGCCTAGCTCCGCTCAGAAACGCAGAAGCTTACTGGGGTACTGGGAGCTTCACAAGCTTCGCGGAGCGACCTCGTTGTGCCGAGGATTTGGGATCGTTGGGTGGCCACTGCCTCGGATTCCAGTATCACGTGGGCGGCCGTTTCCTCGGCGCCGAAACACCCCCTGCGAAGGGGGCTATCCGTGACACCGATGGTACGAGTATTAAGCGCTTGTTGAGGGGACAGTGATCCGTTATTGTCCCCATAATTGTCCTTAGACTTGTTCTGTCTAATCTTAGGAGACGTTTTATTAGTGAGTGAAACCTTATAAAAGGATCGTGTCAATTGAGTCTTGTGTGAGCATTTGAATAATATCTAGTATTTCAACAAAGGTAAGCTCTGCTCCTGTATTTAGTTAGAAATCGTTAATGTATTTAAATTGCACTTGACTGTTCTGTGCACCGTAAGAATGACCTTGATCTTTTGAGATTGAAATACATCGTCGAAGGATCGTTATGAAACTAAAATTAACACGATCTAAGAAATTTTCCATATCTGTATTAAACATATATAATAACAGAGTAATGTCCAACGAACTCCAATCGAGACATCTGAATTGAAAATCTCCTCTTTTTTGGAAGTCGCTTAAAAGGTTTTGAGAGAACAAGAGTCTATGTAATTTCTGTCGCAGAAGTCTACTTGCCCATTTCGGGATACTAAAGATAAGAAAATTGGGTCAAAAAATAGGGGTCAATTAAGAATGGATTTTAGGATCAATCAAGAATCCATACTAATATTATAAATGCGAAAGTAACTCTGTCTGTCGGTCTGTCTGTCTGTCTGCCTGTCTGTATGTTACGCTTTCACACCTAAACCACTGAACATTTGGGGTACTACGCATTTGGGGTCAATTAAGAATGGGATCAATCTTCGTGGGATCAATAGGGAACAACCCGAAGATCGTTTTTAACTATATATATACATGCAAGGTGTGACCTTGTAAATATAAATTACCATTTCCTAAATGAAGAATAATCTCCCCGTCAGTATTATTTCGTAGTAGGTATTTCTATGAGGATAATTGAAATCTTAGACGATATACAAACTATTTAATACGCCGCAAGAGTCATTTCAAAACGGCGTAAAAATGTGTACCTACTAGGTACTTTGGTTTAATTTGACATATACATACTTCCCATGACGTACACATATTGAGAGGTTAAAAAACAAAATTGACATTAGCTTACACACACAAAACCGATATTTCATGCCGTTTTTTTGAGAAGAATATTTTTAGCAATGCTATGTCTATACAGTATCAATGGTAGACTGAAATACTACGGAATAATACGTATAAAAAAGTTGCTCACAGCTTATAGTCTAACTAATCGATATCAACGTTTTAACCAATTTTCAATAGCAAACCCATCACCACCGTGAAATTCCAAACGCGTTTATATGATAGCATCATTGGAGTACACTTCTTGTGTAAATACCAATAAAGGAACATTATAATTATGATAACATCTCTTGGTCGATGTTTGGGCTCTAATATCGGCGTGGCTCGAACAATGTCCACCGACGCTCAGCCCACGCGGCGTATGCGCAAGTCACGCCCCTAACAGATATCACATTATTGTTTTTGTACCGCATGTATCGACAATATCTCACCATCGATGTGTATAAAAGAGTGCCCAAATTGATAGCCATCGGACACTCTTATACGTTATATTATGATGAAACGTGATGAACTCCATGTTGTAATTTATATGAACTCTGTATGATTATTACCAAGAGCTTTATATTGTTCTGAATAAAGATAGAAGAATAATACAGGTATTAGTCAGTCATAAAAACTTTACAGCGTGGTTCCCGGTGGGCCATCCCATCTCTTCCTATGGATGTCGTAGAAATCGACTAAGGGGTAAGCCTATGACTAAGTGCCCGCTTGTAGGCAATAAGCTCGCCCCCAATTACGCGAGACCGAAAAAATCATACTTGGCAAAATGTGGATGTTTAAACACATCTGCCTACCCCTTTGGGCATTTACAGGCGTGAATATATGTATATAAACACTTGACTAACCTCTTTTTACTGTCCTTGGATATTTAAATCAAGCGTGCAAATGAATCAATGCTAATATGTAAGTGAATGATAGTAGAATTGGAGTACCTAATTTAAGCACATAAGTTATCTTAAATTTTTTAAGCTTTTTACGATAACAGTTGAAGATTCAGTAAAAACTGTAAAAGGAGAATTATAATAAAACAAATGATTAAAAAATAAAAAACCCGACTGCCACTGAAAAGACCAAAATAAGTTTGATAGCAGGCGGTACCCATTTGACAATCATAAACCGAAAGAAAATTAATGGGTATTATACTTTTTAGTTATGATATGACATGACATGTATATCTTTTTGTAATATCCTTCATATTGTTTATACTTGATATAAAAACTTAAATCAATAAGTAAGAAAATTAGCGAGAATGATTAATTTGTTAAACAACTTTAAATCGTTATATATCCTAAACTATTATTTAAAATGAAAAATGATAAAAAGAACCTAAAGATGATTTTAAAATACCTATTCAACGACACCCCACTTGACATAGTTCATCGACTTTTATTTTTTTCATTTTGACAATATGGCGTCTGGTTGTCGCTGTGGTAAATTTTGATTACTGTAATGTCTTTAGTGATACTCGCAAGGTTAAGACGAATCGAGTGACGTAAGAATTATCAAAATCGGCCTACGCATTTGGTCTCTAGAATGCCACATAGAAACGAGTCATTCATCAACTCGCGGGCAATAAACTTGCGGGAAACCGCGAGTTGGCAACTTTCAATTTTTGATTATTTTCCTGTCGTCAACTCGCGCGATTGTCAAAATTGACGTATTTGTGTACAGTCAGTTACGAAAACTTTGTAATAAATTTAATATAGTTTGGTACCTATTTAAAATGTAGATACTTTATAAAATATTTTAGGCTATGTTATAGAATATAGTTTAATAGAAGTTTGTAAGTGGTATCAAGGAATGAAAAAAGAAAATCGAGTGACTGTCGTGGTATGGAGCGTACAGAATGGAAGCTCACACCCCTACGCAGATTTCATTTCCTCACCCCGCACGTTCGAATCAGAAAAATCCATTTTTAATTATTATGTAATCGATTAGAATAATTAATAGACCAGTTACAAAGTTTTGCAAAGTAGGTACCAGTAATGGATTTGCACATTTTCAAATGTTAGTTCAATGTAATAACATTACAGTCAATGTTCGATCTGGAAAAGTGTGTAACGAGAATACCATTGTAGACATTTGGGAGATTAGATGGATTAGATTTTGAACAGATTTTTGTTACGAGAATTACTTTTCAACTAATAACAATAAAAATCCTCTCAACTCAAAATCGATTAAGTCACTTTACTTAGCAAACAAATAGAATATCAGACCGACAGATTGGCGAAATTTACGAAAAAGCTATTTTTTATAGTATCTTGTATCCGTAGTGATTTATAGGTATTATAAATCCGAAAGTAACTCTGTCTATCCGTCTATCGGCTTTACACTTCCAGTTAAAAAGCTATTATTTTAACGTTATAAACAGACACTCCAATTTTATTTATTTGTATAGGTATTATAACTAAGCAAAATGTAAAATAGTTATAAACATGTTCTATCAGGTAGGCCCTGCGCTTCAACCGGGATCGGTCGGCGAGAGATGTCGTGCGGTGTTCCGCAGGGATCGGTCCTGGGACCGCTACTGTGGAACATCGGTTACGCCTGGGTGCTTCGCGGTGAGCTCGCGGACGGTGCCGCCGTCACGTGTTATGCGGACGACACACTGGTGACGGCGTGCGGGGCTTCATTCCGCGAAGTGACGCTGAAGGCCACGACCGCGATTGCCCAAGTCATGGAGTGGATCCGGCGGCTGGGTCTCGAGGTGGCTCTGCATAAAACCGAGGCCATGTTCTTTCATGGGCTTCGAAGCATGCCACCAGAGAATTCCAGCCTCATAGTGGGACACATTTCCATTGGCATCAAGCCCCAGATGAAATACCTGGGGCTCGTGCTCGACGGCCGGTGGAACTTCGGGAAGCATTTCCGACGACTGACCCCCAAATTGAAGAACACAGCTGCCGCTTTGAGTCGGCTGTTGCCCAACATCAGGGGGCCGGATGACTCCTACAGGAGACTCTATGTGGGAGTCGTGCGGTCCATGGCCCTATAAGGGTGCCCGATATGGTCAGAGACCCTGACAGTCTACAATGCGCATCTGCTGGGTGGGCCGCAGCGTGCAATGGCCAGCAGGGCCATTAGGGGGTACCGCACGATATCCTTGGAGGCGGCGAGTCTCCTTGCCGGATCCCTACCGTGGAACCTGGATGCGAGAGCCCTTTCGATGCTATATCGGTAACGAAAGGAGGCGCCGGAGCAGGGACGGGAACCCGAGCTCCAGCCCAGCTCCACCGGGATATGGTAGGTGAGTGGGAGCTACGACTTGCGCGACCAAGTGCAGGGCATGCCGTAATATCGGCGATAAGACCCATCATAGAGGAATGGCTAGAGAGGCCACACGGCAGCTTCTCGTACCGGCTGACGCAGGTGATTAACGGAGTTACCTGTGTCGGATCCGGAAGGAGCCAACGTCCGAGTGCCATCACAGTGATGCGAGCGAGGACACAGAGCTGCACCCGATGACCGAGTGCCCGGCGTGGGACACGCCGAGGCGGGTCCTAGTGGCAGCTCTGGGGGTCCTCAGGAGTCCTCATACTCACCACATTGCCCACAGCGATGGTACGATGTGCGAACGCTTGGGGTGCGGCCGCCTCCTTCTGCGAGCAAGTAATGCTCGAGAAGGTGGCGGTCGGTCGGGTCCGGACTAGACTCCGGGCCCAGAAAGCCCGCGAAGAGTGAAGGCGAACCGGACGTCGGAGGTCGCATAACGATTTCCGTCCTCCATGAGCGCTGGCCTGGGGGTGACCCGTGGAGCCGCCTGTCACCCTAGCAGAAGCAGGCCGCGGCTGCGGCGCAAAGTGCGCCTCCCCTTACCCGGGGCTAGATGGGGACACTAGAAGGGGGCCATCTCGAACGAGATGGTCTTGGGTCTGCCGGAGTGCGAGAGATATGCTTTCGGCAATCTCACCTCCGGCAACCAAGGACCCACGACGGCGTGCGTTTGTGTCGGTTTCCAGCTCCGTGGTGATTTTTCGCACATAAAAAAAGGCCCTGCGCTTGTCTGCTACTGTGATATAAAAATATAAACTTATCTCCACAATACATAAAAACATAAAAAAACTTCCACAGTTTTACTAGACGAAATCTTAAATGTATAAAAAATTAACTGCACTATTATTTTTTACCCTAGTTTTTCCTATTTTTGTCTTATCAATATTTAAGCTTATTTTTCAATAAAATGTACTTTGTCTTATCCTGCATTTTATTATGCATGCATAAAATTTAATCACCACAAGAAAAAGACGATATTCCTACGACGTTTCATTAAATGAACTGTACTATTAATAAAAAATTAACTGCACTATTACTTTTTAAAAAAATAACTGCACTATTACTTTTTACCCTTAGTTTTTCCTATTTTGGTCTTGTCAATATATATAAGCTTATTTTTTAATAAAATGTACTTTGTCTTATCCTGCATTTTATTATGCATGCATAAAATTTAATCACCACAAGAAAAGACGATATTCCTACGACGTTTCTTTCATATGACATCGTTGTCATAACCATAACAAATAGCATGTTTTATGCATCATTGGCCGTCTCCCCCTCACCTCATTTTGCACGTCTATAAAGAAATCTAAGATAAATTAATATAAAAAAGTAAACAGTTACTTTAACCAATGCGGGTGTATAAATGCGCGAATATAAATGTTGGTTTTATATTAAATTTTTGGTTGCGATCCATTTTTCTGACTGTACTTTAATATGCACGCGAGTTGACGACAGCAAAATAAAATAAAATTCAAAAATGCCAACCCGCGGTTTCCCGCAAGTTTATTGCCCGCGAGTTGATGAATGACCCATAGAAACAAACATACATACATACATACATAGACTGATAAACACATTACCCTCCTTTGCGTCGCGCAGTCGGGTAAAAAGTAATGGCAGAATCATTTTGTATTCGACTCGAGTGCAAAAAGGAGTTTCAATTGGGCACAACGTCTACAACTTAAGCTAAGCATTCTTTTCGTTCTTTATAGACATACATTCACTATAAAAACGGTAAACCGACGAAAAGTACCATAATTATCCACCCAAAAGTTGCCTGGCACTTAAAGCGATAAGGCCTCCCATTGTGCTTTTTCTTTAGTTTATAGATTTTAATGTACTTGATTAACAAAAAAAGTCTACAAAAAAGTACGTATTTGTAAAGTATTGCGCAAATTAGTTCAGTAAATATAGAATCTAACTAAATTACCGTAAATTTTTGGAGTGAAAATTTCTTCTTCCTAGGCAGATTTAGTTGAAAATTTTGGGCGAACAAGTTACCTAGTTTTTTGAAAAATTATGACAATTCACCGATTGTGGCTTATACACATGGTGTATTTAACTATTTTTGAATGAAAAGCTATTTTTACTGGCCTAAATAATTATCATTATCATCATAACTAATTGATCAAGTCACTGATGTGAATATATAGTACCTATATGAGCTCTGAATTGTCACATTTGCCAAATCGTAATGTTATTTTTAAATTCTTTGTCTCAACGTCAAAGTAAAGTTACTCCATATGTCATTGTGTCAAGGCAAGTCAATGCATAATGCATTGTTTCCATTACACTACGAATTTTAACATAAACTCGATGTTAAAGCTTCTTCCATGAATAAAGCACGTTTTTTAGTTGTCAGGCAACTCGGACTCGACTGAGGCCTTTAGGCTCAGAATGACGACTTCCCAAAATGACCGCTTTTGATTTTTGTAGTCAATTTGTCTTTTTCCCAAAATGACCACTTATTTTCAAAATGACTAGCTACTCAAAATGACACGTTCTTGTAATGACTCACTGCCATTATGTCGATTTCCCAATATGTCCTGTTCCCAGAACGTCCGTATTTTGCAATGACTACTTTTAAGATAATCGTCTATATAGTACTCTGTAGAGTATAGATACTCTTTTGTGGAAATGCAATGGCCACTTAAAAATTATCTGACACTTGACAATGTGAAATGAAATGTACAATGACCGTAAAGCTGTAAAATTCTTTATGACCAAAACCATGGACCAAGCTACCGGTGCGCATGATTTAAGAGTGTGCACGCGCCGACTTGGTATTTAGTAGGTAGGTAGGTAGGTACATGATTATGTTCTTACAAGAATCGAGCGGGAATACGACCGCGAGAGGCTCGCTGCGGTAATGTTGTATTAGTGGGAATTATAGCTCCCGGCATATGTTGACCCCATTACAAAATTCTACCAAAACCACCTGTATTTTTTACAATATAGATTATTTTTTAGGGTCCAATAAAATATACCCTGTCAAAATTTCAACTTGCTTCAAACATATTTGCTTCATATTTGTATTTATTTGCAAAATCGTGAAAAGTTAAGCTGATATGACGAGAAACGGACATCATGAGAAACGGACTTTACGGAATGCGGACATTATGGGATGGAGCGGACTTTGTGGGAAGTAGACATTTTGAGAAGCAGACGTTATGGGAAACAGACTATTTAGGAAATAGACAATTTGAAATATGGTTTTATTGAAACTTGTCATTTTGGGAAGTGGTCATTGTGAGCCTAAAGGGACTGAGGTATGTGGAAATGGGCCAGTGACGAGGCTACTTTTTGTTTCTTACGAATAAAGTGCATTTTATATGTTTTCTTTTATATCTGTTGTTTTATTGACGCTGGCTATTGTTAAGAAAAGTTTGTTTAATTTGCATTAAGTAATAATTTAATAAGTATAAGGTTGTGTTTACTATATCGTTTGCAAAAACATACTACGGTTCTACCACACTGAATGCATCAATAAGCAATTATGTTGGAGTTAAACAGACTATTATTAAGGTTATTTCTTTCGCCTATATATAATAATAAATAATAATAAAAAATAATGGCAACCCTACATCGCCTGCGTCAAAATATTTTTTCCGATTTCAATTTTAATTTTAATTTCAATTTTCGTGTATAATATTTTAACTTCAATGAAGTGCAATAATAAATAGCAACATAAACTCACATAAATAGCCCGAAGATTTAAGTTTCAGTAGTGAATTATTAGAAAAATACAAAATACCACAATGCCGTCCCGAGGTGACAGCTGTCACCAAAAAAATCGCAATTTCATAAATTATATTTACAAAATTTGGAAAAAATGCTGACCCGGGCACAAGCCAATCGAAACAGGAGTGCACCAACAACATCTCCGGACTCGTCGCTAAGCTCCGCCGCGCAACCTCCAGCAGTGGAACCAGCGGCGTCGAGCTCCTCTTCGAGCGACGAGTTCTTCTCCCCGCCGACGTCGCCAACAGCTGTACGTCGGCCGGGGAGAGGCCGGCCACCGACCTGCTTGGGACCCCGACGCCCTCCGGCTTCGAATAGGGCCCCCGCTACCGGTGGTGATGTGCACCGCATGCGATGGACTACTTCCATAAATGAAAACGTCATGCGGGCATATTTTGCGGCTACAGAGGGGGGAACTAACCTCAGTGCGTACCGTACTCGGATGCTTCCTCTGTTTCAGGCGCTTGAACCTTCCATCAACGTATCGGCACAACGACTATCGGACCAAGTGCGGGTCATTCAACGCAATCGTATGTTGAATGAAACCGTACTTGAGACTCTACGGCTAGAATGCTTGCGAAATATCTGTGTCACCCCCGCCCCGGCTCCTGCTCCTGCTTCTACAGTAGAAATAAATGACGATACTTGTGTTGCGCCGGATGACACACCTATTCCTGTAAGTATTCAGTACAATGAAGAGATTAAGGAGGCTTTGGAATGTGCGTTGCGGGAATATCGATCAATGCCCGTACATGTCAGGCCACGTCTCCCGCGGTTGCCCATACATAGACGTAATATAGCGCTGGTGAGTGCCCTTGATTCATTATTACCTAGATATCTAGAAAATAGTGAAAACCTCGGTGACACCCACTCAATTCTGTATTGTACTGCTGTGGCGGCATGTCGTATGGCAGGTGCTAAATTTCCCAATAAAGATCCTGCCATACGACTTAAGTCTGCCATACCAGCATGGCAATGCAGAATTGAACGACGTGTGGCCGAGGCAAGGGTGCTCATCGGTAAACTAATCTGCTTCAGGTCGGGCAATACTCGCCCAAGAGTGATGCGCTATGTGACCCGAGCGTTTGCGGGAACTGATATTAGTCCCCAAGATTATACGTCTCGGGTCACAGAGCGTATTGACTTCCTGAAGCAGAAAGTCTATGCATGGGCAAACCGTATTCGGAGATATAAAAAACGAGTTGATCGATATACTGTCAACCGTATGTTCCAAAGAGACCAAAGGTGGGTATATAGAAGCTGGGAGCGGACAGAAGAAAGTGTGGATGACGTGCGACGGCCGGATGCTGAAGCCACAAATGCGTTCTGGCGCAGCATCTGGTCGGTGCCCGTTAACCACACTGAAGGCGATTGGATGCGTGAGGTCGAAAGAGCATGCGAAACCATTCCAGAAATGGAAAAAATTAACATTGATGCCATTGATGTAGATTGTGCGGTCCGTTCGCTGTCTAATTGGAAATCTCCGGGACCGGATGGACTGCACAATTTCTGGCTAAAATGGCTACGGAGTTCGCATGTTGTTTTGGCCTCACAATTTCAATCCGCTGTAGAATCTGGGACGCTACCAGCTTTTATGATGACAGGAGTTACTCACCTGCTCCATAAAACTGGTAGTACCCTGGAGCCCAATAATTATAGACCGATTACATGTCTCCCAACGGTCTATAAACTTCTTACATCCATCCTGAGAGCTAAGATTAACAATCATATAAACAATAATTCTATTATGTGTGCCTCTCAGAATGGATGTAGGAATGGGGCTCGGGGTACTAAGGAGCTTCTCCTGATTGATATGGCTATTAGCCAACAAGCTCGCCGCAATCGTAAGGATCTGACAGCATGCTGGATAGATTACAAGAAAGCGTTTGACTCCGTGCCACATACATGGCTTTTGAGGGTGCTGGAGTTGTATAAAGTGAATACAACTCTATGTACCTTCTTAAGGTCATGTATGGGGCAATGGAGGACGGTTCTTTTCTATCCAGGGTGTCGCCAGGCTTTGGGTAGTGGCGAGCCGATAACAATAGAGCGGGGTATTTTTCAAGGGGACAGTCTGAGTCCCCTTTGGTTCTGCTTAGCCCTGAACCCACTTAGTACTTTACTAGTGAATTCAGGGTTAGGTTATAGGTTACGAAGAGAGGGTCAGATGGTATCCCACCTCTTTTACATGGATGATTTAAAGCTATTCGCCCACACCAACCCTCAATTAATAGCTTTACTGAAGGTAACTGAAACATTCAGTAATTCTATTAAAATGGCGTTTGGTGTGGACAAATGTGCAGTCATTCATGTAAAGCGAGGGCGGGTGGTGGAGTCGGAGGGTATACAACTCTCTGATTCCACTAACCTAAGATCACTCCTCGTAACTGAGACCTATAAATACTTGGGTATGTCACAGGTGTTATGCATCAATGAGGTCGACATGAAACAAATGTTACAGGAACGTTTCTTTGGCCGCCTGAAAAAGGTACTCAACAGTCTTTTGTCAGGTGGCAACAAGGTGCGTGCCTGTAACAGTTGGGTCATGCCACTCTTGATGTACTCTTTTGGCATACTCAAGTGGACTCAGACTGAACTCGATACCATCGATAGGAAAGTCCGGACTCAGTTGACTGCATTCCGAATGCACCACCCACGGTCGTCAGTCATGAGATTGTACATCCCGCGGAAATGTGGGGGTCGAGGTTTTTTAAATGCTAAGACCCTTCATAATCGCGAGGTGTGCAATCTCAGAGACTACTTTCTTACGTCGAACGTGGACATGCATCGTGATGTAGTCAACGTAGATACCGGACTCACCCCGCTCGGTTTGGCTAAAGAGAACTGGCGCAGGCCTACAATAGTTAGCACTGACAGCCGCAGGGAGGTATGGCAGAGTAAGGAGCTACATGGCAGGTTCTATCGGGCCCTACACAGGCCCGAAGTAGACCTACTGGCATCCGTGGCCTGGCTACGTTTCAGTGACCTTTTTGGGGAAACTGAAGGTTTTGTCTGTGCAATTGCAGACGAAGTTATCAAGACGAATAACTACCGGAAGTATATCATGAGGGATGGCACAATTGACATTTGTCGAGCGTGCCACCAACCTGGTGAATCCCTCAGGCATATTACTTCCGGTTGTTCTCGTCTTGCTAACGGCGAGTACTTGCACAGACATAATCAAGTAGCCAGGATAATCCATCAGCGACTTGCTCTGAAATACAACCTTGTGGAAGTTGAGGTGCCGTACTATAAGTATGTTCCTGAGCCAGTTCTAGAAAATAGCCATATCACATTGTACTGGGATCGATCCATCATCACTGATAGGACTGTTGTAGCTAACAAGCCTGACATTGTGGTGATAGACCGATCCGAACGCCGAGCATTGATTGTTGATGTCACCATTCCTCATGACGAGAATCTCGTGAAAGCTGAGAAAGATAAACAAGTTAAATACTTGGACTTGGCCCACGAGGTTGTCGACATGTGGAATGTTGGCTCAGCAATCATTGTACCGATAGTCGTATCAGTCAACGGACTGATAGCAAAGAGCCTCGACCAACATCTGAAGAGGCTCGGGTTGGATGGTTGGGTCAAGGGCCAGATGCAGAAGGCAGTACTCCTTGATACGGCGCGCATCGTGAGGAAGTTCCTTTCTCTAGAGCCCTAACCACCGATAGCTTGGTCCCTGTACCCGATGCCGGTGGGATACTATTTTTTATATTTTTAAATGGATTTTTTTTTAAATATGTATTTAAAAATATAATTTATAGGGTTTACAAATGAATAAAGAGAATAATAATAATAAAAAATGGTAAGCATAGCTTAACTAGCTGGTGTTATGGAATCTAAACACGGATAAACATTATATAGATACTTTTTTTTGTAAATACATACATATTATACACAGAAACACCCAGACCAATGCAAATAGCCATATTCATGCATACAAATATTTGCACTGAGCGGGAATCGAACCCGCGCCTCCTGCGTAGCAGTCGCGTTCACCACCACCGCGCCACGGAGGTTGTCTGATAATGGTTTGTGCTCAGATGAATTGTTGACATGATGCCCACAGCTGCATTCTATCATCGCACCGCTCGCCATATGGTATGGTATGGAAGGAACTTCATTCCACGCACGCTCAAGCTGTAGAACTAACTCCCTACCGTGATTTTCCCAAGTGCTGGGTGCTACATTATGGGGTTCTTCAAGAAGGGTATTAGAAGGTTTCTTCAGGGTAGGCAGCACGAGTGTAACGCCCCTGGTGTTGCATACGTCCATAGGCCGCGGTAACCATTTGCCATCAGGTAGGCTGTATGCTTGTCTGCCGCCTAAGTCGTATAAAAAAAAGACCAAACGAAGAGTTAGAGATAAAACAAGAGCCTTTCTTAATATTTTAGTATAAATAAAATCTTATGTTCAAAGAGAAAGCCACAAGTGAATGTACGTTTGTCTGATGTAAGTCAGCCTTTACGCGATTTCTCCATCATTAGAAAGAATACTGGCAGAAAGAAGTGCCTATCAACTCTCGGTAGTTCTGGCTCACTGTTGGCTATCCTGTTTTCTTGCAAGACTTCAAGGCCTATTATTAAAAAAAAACATTGGACAAGACATGAATACAGCGTGTATTTACATACTATAAAGTAACTAGTACAGCAGCTATAAAGAACAATAAACAAGCTATTAAGTTTACTGCCATTGTGCTATCAAGGTGATTTTTATGTAAGTACTAGCTTTTGCCCACGGCTCTGCCCGCGTGGATGTCGTTTATCGCGACCAAACATAGCCTATGTCCTTTCTCAAGGTCTAATCAAATCACATTAAAATCGGTTCAGTAGTTTAGGCGTGAAAGCGTAACATACAGACAGACAGATAGAGTTACTTTCGCATTTATAATATTTGTATGGATATGGTTATGCCTTCCTGTGGACATCTACGATAGTTAGGTATACGTGTATATTATGACGACCAGGACCGAGGGATAATGTGCTCTTCGAGGCACAACCAGACCAAGGCACATAGCCAAATTCATGCCCATAAATATTTGTACTGAGCGGTTTACTACCGTTTATAAACAGACTGTCCCAGCCACCCTAATGGTTAAGGTGCACTATGAGCAGGCTTTTCAAACCAATCTCCTAAAATAGTATAGTCAGCATCAGAAAGATGTTGACGAACAAAGTGCTCAAAATGATCTTAATTTCGTTTTTACTACCTTCATGTTGACCGATTCTTCTGATATTTTGTACACACCTTAAGTTCGAATAATAATCCATATCCATACTAATATTATAAATGCGACAGTAACTCTGTCTGTCTGTATGTCTGTATATTACGCTTTCACGACTAAACCACCAAACCGATTTTGATGATAATTGGTATAGGGGTAGATTACCTTGAATTAAAAATTTAAAAAACCCCCGCCACAAAAAACACCTTCAAAAAGTTGAAAATAAATGGAGTTTGCCTTTTAACTTTAACGGTTGCCATGTCGGGGGACCCTAACTGGTTAAGCACTCCGTTATATTATCGGAACAATTCAAGGTCCCCCGACATGGCAACCGTTAAAGTTAAAAGGCAAACAGACACACACACACACACACACACACACACACACACAGACACGTCAAACTTATAACACCCCGTCGTTTTTGCGTCGGGGGTTAATAACACCCCGTCGTTTTTGCGTAGGGGGTTAAAAAGAACATAGCCTATGGTCGCGATAACTGAAATCTACGCGGACGGAGCCGTGGGCAAAACCTAGTATCGTATAAATCAATAAAACAGTTTCTAGATACGAGAACTCTTGATACGAGAGTTTGTTTAGATTTTGAGACTTTGTCGTCAAGATATTTTATACGCTGACTGTACCTATTGTTAATTTGAAGAGGTTTACTATATTTTATTGTATATATTTAGAAAATAAAATAATTAAGCTAAAAATAGTAAGTCTAAGAAGGCACATTCCACAGTCATTGGCAGCTAACTGTATTGGACATTCATTGCTTAGTATACAAATACAGGCTGCTTCAAAGTACGCTTCTTACACAAATACGCTGTGATTTGCTATTCCGTACCGTTGCTTGTTCTTGTCTAATATTTGTGTTTGTCGCCCAACACAAACTGAGCGTGACTCGTGTCGTCTCCACCATATCCGTATTATAAAGCGACTCAAACTATTAACCTTAAAGACGTAAATACCACACTTTTAAATTCCAGATTTTCTTTTGTAGATGGTGTACCGTGTTATAGTTTTAGAGCACGCACGATTTGTTGCTTGTTTGTCTAAGAAATATTTAAAATATTAATGTCAAAAATCATTTATTCTGCATAAACCATTATATTGGAACTTACAGAACATCAATATAAAATAAATATAAAATACTAGTTTAGCAAATGGAACACCGGCACCCCGGTTCGAAACGCGGCCCAGACCTGAGAAGACTCCGGTAAGAAAATCAGCGGGCTTGTTTTTGGTCTATTTACAAACATTTACTTCGTCTAGTACTTATGGTCTAGATACAGTGCTTTGCTTGAGTAGCATAACTGGACGTACAGCTCATTTCCAAGCTTGTATCATCTAAATATTCTTGAATTTTATAATAGTTTAATGAAAGATAGACTCAGTACTCAGTTAGCTAAGGACCACCGAAGTTTTATCTAGACACGCAAATCATAATTATTTATTATTCACCCGTTTATTCAACCGTCATCTTCTCACCTTATAATAAATTGTAGCGCGTCTCTTGATTATATTCCGCTGACATTTCAATTTGATCGTTTTCCATTTGGTCTTATCACTTTGTAGGATTATTGATCGGTTTAGTAGGGCCTATCGTTGCGATCTCTGGGCATCGTATAAATTACTGGCTTGTATCGGCCGGTTGCCAGCCGGTTCGACCGCGACTATTGTCAAAGGAAGTGCATCGGTTATTGTTCCCGTCGCTTTTGGTTTTATCTACGCCGTGATCGAGGTCCGAACGCGCTGAGAACCGCAATTTATCTCACCCTGTATTTGATCGTATTATTTTACTATTAGAATTTGTCTTGACCAATTGACGGATACGAATCACATTTGCATTTTGTAGATAATATTATTAAGTTCATCAATGATATCCTGTGTTTGTCATTAGGTTTATTAAATGCCTGTTACAGTTTACTATCATTATAATGGCTGTGGAATTAATTAATAGGTGCGATGACACATCAATTTCATGGAACTTATTTCGTATTTCGAAAATCATTTAATAAACTTTAAATAATCAATGTCAGGCAGGAGGCGTATTATCTTAAGAGTCGATCTTGGTGCGTCCCTAATTATTTGTACTAGAGGAAGTCGCTATTTAAACCCATCGATTAAGCACTGCTCGATAAAATCTGAGCATCGATATCTTACTCATAAATCCGTTGCAATGGATTGTATTCATGTCATACTTAGTGACGCCTGATCAACATAATCGGTTTACAAACTTCCTGTGCATATCGTAATAGTCATTGTACTACCAGTTATTAATGTCTCATATGAGAGACGAACCGTGAACTTCAATTATGTATACGACTTAAACAAAATAATGAAGAGAAGTGGTCTCAAGATCATGATTTTAGTAAAGTTTGTGCATTAAATAAGGTTTCCATTAGAAATATATGATGCTAAGTTGGCGGTTAGTGTGTCTCCAGACAAATCAGTGTGTTGAGTAGTAGAGATGGGTCAACTGGAATTGCTAACTCGAGTTGCACTTAACTTGAATTCATTCTTCTTAACTCGAGTTGGGCTGTTGGTACATGATGTAGCAAACCACGTGAAAGAGCGAATCTTTTTAGCAGCAGTCGGGTATTTTGATTTTTTAAATCGTTCCCCTTTCAGTAAACGATTACCTTTCATTTGAGATAGAGACCTCGTTGAACAAAATGATTCAAAAGTCGTTTTGCCGTTATCCGTTATAGAGAAGAATAAAGAACAGTACACACATACATACGCACGTAAATAACACATAACCCTCAATTGGTGCAGTCAGTTAAAAAGTAATTTAAAACAATTTGAACACTCACTTTCTTCCTGCTAACTCAAGTTGTATAACTCGAATTCAATTCGAGTTACGTAAAGTAAAACTCGAAGTAACTCGAGTCGTATTTTTTCCGAGTTGACCCATCACTAGTAAGGAGTCACGTATAAGACAACAAGGAATCTTACTCTAATGACGAAGTTAAGATATTGTGTTGTAGTTAAATAACTTAAGTACTCTTAGGACATCTTAGCGATACTCATGCATCATAACTGTTTGCATCATATTTAAGTAATTTATTTCTATAAAGAAGTTGTAATTGATAGTTATCGGTAGGACCTACGTGTTAACAGGGGGTTACGAAAAGGAAGAAAATATCTTTAGTACAACTCAAAAGTTAATAGATGGCACTAGTAGTCCAGTTTCAAGAAATTAAGAAGTAAAAACGCTTATTTCCCCATTTAGAAACACGTAAATTATTCTAGAACTTGAAAACATGATTATATAAGCATGTAAATTAAAACTCGTTGGCAATGTAATTAATAAAGATTTCGAGATTAAATTTACTTAATTATTGAACTTTTTAAAATAATAAATGTACCTAATATAATTCTAGAAATTTAGTGCCAGTTACTTTTTGGCCACCTTATAATAAGTAGTTTAATAGCCCTCGTCAGTTCGAATTATTGGTTGATTAAAAATATATAAAAATAATGCCGCAGTGGTGTTTGTCGCGCCATTTCTTCTCTACCAGCGAGTGCCTAGGCAAACGTGGTAAACTTAGTTTGTTCTCAAAAATATATAATGACTAGCTGTCCCGACAAACTTCGTTTCGCCTTAGAAATTAGAATCAATTAGTTTTATCAAATTCTCGTAACTATTTTGAGAACGGGAAGCATTTCGATTCGGGCCCCATACGCCCACAGAGCTCCCGACACTAATAGGTCACCGGGGCCCATACTTACACCTACGGAGCCTATATACCTAATGGGACCCATACAACCATATACCTCTATGCTCAAGGGCGGTCATACTACCATAAACCAACAATTTTTCGACCTAAATAAAAAAATAGCCACCATAAATATTTTCGCGGCCCAAGCAACGGGCATTTTTTTAATTCAGAAGAATGTCTACTAATCACCCTCTGACGATATTTGCACGCATTATGTCAATTCTATATCAAACGTCAGATAACATAGAAGAATATCATACAGCAGTATTAGAATAATAAACACATTTTTTTCCAATTCGTATTCCAAATTCAAAATTTAAACATGGCGTATGTCGGATCAGCTATTTTATATGGTGGTTATGTATTCTTAAATTTTCTAATTTTCCGTGCAATTTTCTTCATTTTTTCTTTCATAAGAACCTTCTCATAACAATGACGAACACAACAAAAAAAGAATTAGCGAAATCGGTTCAGCCGTTCAGGCGTGATGTCGTGACCAAGGGAAATAGGGGTTCATTTTTATATATATACTAGCTGTCTCGGCGAACTTCGTACCGCCATATTTTCCACCCGCGTGCAATTCCGTTCCCATTCCTGTTCCCGTTCCCATTCCCATTACTATTCCCATTCCTATTCCCATTCCCATTCCCATTCCCATTCCCATTCCCATTCCCATTCCCATTCCCATTCCCATTCCCATTCCTACTACTACTAAATACTAATCCCGTAACTTAAACATAAACTTCTCTCACATAATAGAAAAAGTTTGTATGAGAAAAAGAAAAGTTACTTTCTGAAATTTTCTGTACAACTGTTTTATTATTTTTTTTCGTAAGAACCTTCTCCCGATAATAACAAACACAACAAAAAAAGAATTAGTGAAATCGGTCCAGCCGTTGGTGAGTTATGCGCTTACCAACACATTTTGCGATTCATTTTTATATTATAGATAGATGTATATAATAATAATACTTAATAATTATTATAAATAAAATTTTAGAACAAGATATGTGCAAAACTGCAGGTTCAGGCGTCAAAGAATTCCTCCCCATCAACGTCAACCGGGATGGTGGCCAGAAGGCTGGTGGCATTGCCACACTGAATGGCAATGCCAATCCTTTGCGCAAGGAATAAACCAGCCCTCTGACCACGGGTAGTGTCTATTAAACGTTTTGTTATGTCTTTATATAATAGACGTGCACTTGGACCCCATGACCCCAGCGTCTCGACTCCAAACGGCTCAAATATGTAATTATTACTTAAACTACTATATTTGCGCCGTTTGAGGTTCTCTGCCGAAGCAGCAGCAGCGCAGGCACAGTCCGCAGTACCTGAAAGATGAGAAGGTGCAAGGGTGTCAGCACATGTTGCATCCCACACCAAATGCCTACCCATCTTCCAAGGCACCAATGACATTCCATCCGGTCTCTTGCCATCGTCGCGCTCCAAACCAGAAGGTGCTAATACGGCTGGAATGCCGGCGGTGACAAGAGCCCGACGGATTATGTCATTGATGTACGCGTGCCGCGAAAGCCGACCCGCGCTCCTGCTGCATGAGAGGCCATGGTGTCCAAGGCTACCAACTTCTTCTCCACAGCGAGATCGATGCGGAAAAACGTAAGGAGCACCTAAACGAAGGCAAGCAGTGATACGGAAGGTGTTGTCGTCCAACATGGTACCAATGGTGGGCGATAGTAGTGCTTGAAACCAAACACCAGATTCCCATTCCCCCACAGTCAAAAGGCGAGCACGCTCCGCAACATTGGTGGAAGTAGAAATGAGATTTTTTCTCACCATGTTGCAGAGTGGCACGTCCCATTGTCTCTGGGAAGATGGGTTGGCTGGCAAATTATTGTTTGGGCAAAACACTTTCCAAGCACTTAAGGCTTCGCCTTGCCTGGCACTTTCGAATTATTTAGGCTATGGGTTAGGATTTTTTCTAACTAATTCATCCGGTCTCTTGCCATCCAATGCTTGCCATGCAATTCACCGAAGACAAAAATGCTGGTGGACTTACGTTGGTAATTTTGCGAGCTTCGAGCCCGCCTAGACGCACAGGCATGAATGCCTGAAGCCAGACTCGGTCATTCATATCCACATTTAGAATTTTACATAGTGTGTTTTGAATCACACTATCCATTTAAAGTTAAGTTGAACGGAGGGCATGTGTAAATTTAGGAATAAAAAAGACAATATCGGATTATAGTGAAAGCAGAATGGATATTAATTTGTTGTAACCGGTCCGAAACTTCACAGAAATTTTAAATCTTTTCTTCCACGAAAGAGTCATATGCTTCCTCTGGGATCGGGGACCCAAGAAGACGGAGAGAATCTTTTTTGAATAATTTTTAAATTTGGAGCCAAAACGTTGAATTTTGATAGAGTTGAAATACTGTCAATATTATATTCAAGGAAGATTTCACATTTAGTAGGATTTAATTGTAAGCCGATTCAACAAGGTGACCCTCTTGGGCCACTCAATCTACCCAATCTTTTATAAAAGCCAAATCTTTTAAAACTGTATTAACATCAACTCCTATGGTCCCGTCATCCAGATACCATATGTTAAATTTAGAATTTCGCTGCCGAATTACAGGATGTATTGCCAGGCTGAAATTGAGTGGCCCAAGAGGGTCACCTTGTTGACACCCAACTGATGATTCCAAAACGTTGTCCTTGTATAATAATTTTGAGGGGTACCTGTAACACTTGATCGTCGAACACGTGATCTTTCCAAAGCATTTGATTGTGTTGACCATCAAACACTCTTACTCAAGCTACGTCGATATGGTTTTGATAAGAAATCAATAGCACTATTAGAGTCGTACTTAACGGATAGGCTTCAGACTGTTACTGTGAATAACGTAAAGTCAAATGGGTCAAATGTCAAAATAGGTGTACCCCAAGGATCAATCCTAGGACCCTTTCTATTCCTGGTATATGTCAATGACTTGCCTTATATGGTCGAGGCACAAGCTGGCATAGTACTGTTTGCAGATGATACATCGTTAATATTCAAAGCAAATAGGTATAGTACAGATGCAAATAATGTTAATAATATTCTGAATGCCATGTCAAATTGGTTTTCTGCAAACAACCTATTGTTGAATGCAGAAAAGACCAAATGTATGAAGTTTACTACCCAATGTGGAGCAAATAGACGTTGATGTTGTGCTGGGGGGGAAGGGGTTAGAATTCGTAAACACCACTACCTTTCTAGGAATTACAATAGATTCTAAATTACAATGGGGTGACCATATCACTATTCTGGCCAATAAACTTAGCTCTGCTGCTTATGCTGTGAGACGGATTAGGCAGTTGACTGATGTAGCTACTGCTAGGCTCGTATACTTTAGTTACTTCCATAGCTTGATGTCCTATGGAATACTACCTGGGGAAATGCAGCAGATTTAGAAACTATATTTATATTGCAAAAGAGGGCAGTTCGTGCCATTTATTGCTTAGGCAAGAGAGACTCCCTCAGGGAAAGATTTAAGGATATTGACATTTTAACTGTAGCTTCCCACTATGTATTTGAAAACATAATGTATGTCAGGAAAAATATATCTCATTACACAAAAGTAAGTGACATTACAGACAGAAATCTGCGTAACAAACAGACTTCTACTTCCATGTTATCGGCTTAGCAGGGTTAGTGATTCTTTTCAGGGGGATGGTATACGTTTTTATAACAAACTGCCAGAATCGATCCTTGGTATGCCTGACGATAAATTCAAAACCTTTGTAAAAACCACCTTATCCAAAAAGGCATACTATAGGATAGATGATTACTTGAAAGATAAAAATGTCTGGCTTGAGCATGGTGCAGGCCCCTCGTAAATTGCTATAATTACAGCATGGTACTGTATTAGTTACGTGACTTATTTGTTACATTATGTAACTTTGTTTTAATTCTTAATTATAAAGAGTTTTATATACTTGTTGACATTTAGCTTTAAGAAAATAAATATTGTAAATTGACGTCCAAAAAATGCCGCAGTGGAGTTTGTTGCGCCGTTTCTTCTCCACCAGCGCCTTGGAAGCGGTGGTAAACTTAGATTAAGTAGAATTAAAATTGACGTCAATAAGAAACAATTTTATTGTTCTATATTGAAATATAAATGACTATGACTATGACTGCCAGAGAAATTTATAAATTTTCGGGGTTTCCAATTTGACTTGTGTCAACAATGTGTCCCTATTCACTGAGTTGAAGGCATTCTTCAAGTCAACTTTAAGAATGACTTCTCCTCCACTGCAGCCAAGGTACGTAGACAGCAGAATATATAATTGCGTTGCACTATTTTGAAAAGTAAAGAAACTGAAATACATATTAAGTAAGCTGATTAAAAATAAATACCTAATTCGTTTCTTGGAAAGGAAGATTAATTTTCCATATTGAAATAGGTAAGTATATTAACGGGTGTTTAAGGACATTTACGAAAACGTAAATAAGTTCGCGGCCTAATATATTGTACTTACGTATGCCTTGTGATGAATACCATCACGGATTTTACGTCATTTTAATGATTCGGTTTATCGATGATGATATTCATTAGATAACCATAATGTAATTGAATACGATGTTACTTAAAATATCAGTTTTCGGCAGCCACAGTGGTAATGAAATATTTACATATTGAGCTTGTTATAACGGTGAATTTATTTTGTTTTTTTTAATGTTAATTTTATTTATACTTACTATACTCACGTCTGTAAATCCCAGAGGGGGTAGGCAGAGTTATATTAACACCCACATTTAGCCAACTATAATTGCTGCCTATTGTAGTATATGTAGAACAGCCATAGTGCTGTGGGATAGCCTTTTGTCGCCTTCTCCGACACCAACAAGAAGAGATGGAGAGGGGTGGCCCTATTCTACTCCACCGGAAACCAATATGGTATTTCAAAGGTTGATATTTTCTAAAGTTGGTCACTCATTGAAATAAAATCACCTTTTACGAATTCTATCGCGATATATTTGTTATTATTTAGTTTTAAACCGACGTTTCGGCTGATTTTCAGCAGCCATGATCGCGGTGTTCAAAGGTTTCAAAAAAACACTTGCGGTACCAACCTTTACTTATATATCCAGGGACTCGATAGTAACAAACCCCCTTGCTATTATGACTTGTGGCGGTTTCCGATCACCTATAAGTTATAAAAACGATTTATAATCTCGGTGATTTATTGATAAATGTTAAAACTTTTTACATCTTCAGAGCATCTTGTTTGTTATATTTTTTTCACCTCAGTTGTCGTGAAATTTGATATCATAGCACCCATAACTTGGTAGAAATATTAGCATGAGAAGATTAAAAAAATCTGGACAACAACATTTCGTTTTAATATCTATAATATAAAAATGAATCGCTAAATGTGTTGGTAAGCGCATAACTCAACGCCTGGATCAATTTGGTCAATTCTTTTTTTTAATGTTTGTTGAAGTTCAAGGATTGTTTTTACGGCGAGAAAAATTCGATGCGAAAAAAAGCCCTTACCTTTCCCCGCTCTCCCCCATCGCCAGCTCGACCCACACGTGTGGTCTTTCATCTGGGCAAAAACTAACTGTACCAATTCTCAAAATTACATGAATTATTAGGTCTGATCGTGAATTTTCATGGCTTATGATAGAATAGTAAATGGCGCAAAATACACGTAAGTGCAGATTCATTAAATAGCTGTCATGAGATTCCAATGAGAAGACTGTTTAACTTCCACAAGCTATTATTAACCATTTATTGTTGGTCAATTTATTCCATCGTCACGGATTGTTCCCGTACGCAATTATCCGTCTCACAGTCTCTCCAATGTAGTATAAATTTTAAACAAATTTCCTGAACAAGGGGGGTCGCATTTTTCTGCCTTGCCAAATTGGATAAGCACTGTAATGGAGCAATTAAGTTCCGTTTTAAACAGTATAAAGTTATAGTAGTCGGTTTGTGAGTATTCCAACAGCATGTATACTTTAGAGTTTATGAACCAGAACGTATTCTTCGTGCGACGAAATCATCTTGAATCGGAATACTAAACGCATCTTGATGCAAATGAAGGGAACGTTTAGGGTCCATGTAAAGTGCAGTGCTCCGAATCAGGTTAATATGGATATTATTAAAGACGTATTGTTGGTTCGGAAGATAGTTAGACTGATTTAGCAATCAAACAAAGATTAGATATTAATCTGGACAGTCGAAAAGTATTGTTTATTATAATTTTGGAGCACGGGGCTTTCTCACAAAGTCTCTGTCTCACGTTGATTCGTTTTAGAACCACCTAATGGCAAGTATGTAATCAGTAGAAAATAATCAGCAATCGGTGATGCTAAGCATACCAGTCTTTCATGCGTTACCAGCTCTCAAAAATGTAAAAGACAAAGTAGGACAAGCCATTGGTCTTCCCACTGACGGCATAAAAACTCTCCAGTCATGGTGTATAGTGTTAGTGGTACTTTCCTAGTAAGTCTGCTCAATTTTGAAAAACAACACAAGGACAAGTTTCGATATTTCTCTTGACATTCCAATTATAATCATTTTCATATATTTAATTAATAAATTCAAACAATGATTGTAATCAAATGGTGTATCCAATAATATTTGCTAGTGATTATGTTAAAAATTTGCATGCCACATTAAGTGGCCAAACATGCTATAGGTACTTTATATATTTAAGAACTCATGTAACCATATGTATGAGCAAATAAATTATTCTATTCTATTCGATCTATAGACACTTTTCTGTACCCACAGGCCCGGTAGATATTCCTATGAATAGGTATATCCACCCGAAAAGAAGACTTTCTTCCAATTATGTGCCTTCTTCTATACTTTTCTGTTATTCATGTTGTACAGTAACAGTAGGTACTTTAAAATTGTATCTAGTCACCAAATAATAAAACAACAGTAAATCAAATTTCTCATATCTAACCTATAGCAAACCCTCCGTTTCCTCCTTGACGGATGAGATGTCAGGAGATAATTGGATTCCACAAAATAAACATGTCTTACTTTTTTATGTTGCACTTGCGTTTATTGAAGATGGTGTTTTAAATATTTGTAGTAGAGTTGATTTTGCTAAGCTTTCGAATGTCAGGGGATTTCGTTGCAGGACTTTTGATGATGTTCCCTTCGTAACTGTCTCGGACAAAAGATTGACTTCACAGCTAACAGCTGTTGGCCGAATACGGTAAGCCGGCATTTATTTGCTTAAGGCAGAATAACGTATCGAAATCATTATGCAAAGTATTATCAGATACCATCTTGATGGCGATTTGATGAGTTTATTAAATTGCAAGGAAAATAATCATTACAGTGGCCTTCAAGTTTGTAAACGAGATGTGTATAGGTATTGTAGGTGCACTTTTTTTTTTAAATTTAAGCACTTAAGCAAAGGAGTAGGCACAGGTGTATTAATACCCACATTTCGCCAATACCCCACATTGCATATAATTTGGCATATCGGGATGTTGTTGAAGATTTATTTTTTACTGGTATCTCTAAAGTAAAGAAAGTATTACGTGATCACTACTTTATGAACTAGGAATTTACTTTTGGTGTTGCTTATACAGAATTCCTATCAGTGAAGACTTGTAAATGGCCTTCACTTTATTATTCAAATTGTCCCATCTTATACGTCTTTAGGGCGACGGTGGAGTCATCTACCGATTTTCTTTTGAATTTCAATCACATCGGGCGTGTCTCGGTAGCTGAATTGGTCAAGGCATTCCCCCTGCAAGGGAAAGACTGCGGGTTCGAGTCCCGCCCGAGATGATTCTTCTTTTTCCCTATGTATTGGATTTGTATAGTTAGCATACTTAATGCTGTAAAAATTCATTCAATTTATCTAATGTTATATTTTAGCTGTAAGTTTTCATAAAATGATAAAATAAAGTAAAATAAAATAAACTTTGTTTTTCGATCCCAGGTAATAATAAGGTACAAGTTCATTACAAGAAATTCAGATTTCAATACCAAAAGCACCCAAATATTCTACCCAGGTGATTTCCTGTAGACCTGACACGCCGGCGTCCAATATCACTCATCGAAATATGACACATTTTGGATGTCCAATTTGAAATGTTCACAAAGCACCACGGCACGGCTGTGGCATGCACAGTGCACCTAATGATCAGACTTCGCTGTATGACAACTGACTGACATGAAATCCCAAAAGGAAAGAACAAAAATATCGCTTTTTTAGTAATTTTACAGGGTTACACAATTTATTTATGCTACTTAGGTGGCAACCAAGGAAACAGAAAGTGGTTACCGTGGCATATAAATACGTATGCAATATCAGAAGAAAAGAAACCTTCTTATGCCCTTCTTAAAGAACCACATATTGTGGAAAAAACTACAGCAGGTAGGTCATTACATAGTTGGAGCGTCATCCCAAAAGTCTATACTTAATATTATAATTGCGAAAGTAACTCTGTCTGTCAGTTCATCTGTCTGTGTTATGCTTTCACACCTAAACCACTGAACCGATTGTTATGAATTTGAATGAAATTTTTATAGCATTTATTATGCTAACCTTTTAAGTTCGAAATAGCTCAGTTCGAAAGGTTCAATAGCTCAGTTGGGATAGCATTACCCCTTACAGGGAAAGGTTGTGGACTCAAGTCCCACTTGAGTGCTTCTTTTTACCGATGTATTTCGAAAGATGAAATTTACTATAGGGGTAGATTAGACCTTGAGAAAGGACATAGGCTATGTTTGGTCGCGATAACCGACATCCATACGGGCGAAGCCGCGTGCAACAGCTAGTATTCATTATACTACCGCTAAAATTCAATAGTTATGAAACGTACATTTGATGTTATCATCTACATCTTTTTTTTGGGCAGAATAAATTAAACGTGTATAAAATATTTTTATTATGTGAATCCATATCACAAAAAGTTTCATAGCTAAGTAAAAGCTCTTTTACGAGTGTTAGTTTTCAAAACAAATTATTAATTTAAGAACTTAAACGACTCATACGAGATTATAGTTTCATTTTATGTGTTGGTTGTTAAATTTCGTAACGTATCTAGTATCTTCTACGAATTTACGGATACTTCACGAACATTCGGGCTCGACCTCAACTTATTTTTGTCATAGTTACAAAGTCGTAAAACTAAGAATCGTACCCGCCATTATCGGCTATAAATATCGATAAATGGTAGAAGTGTTACATAGTACACTCGCCTGTTAAGAAGAGTATATCAAATAACTATAAAATAAAAATACAATTTGAATTTGAATGAGATATCTATATAGAACATAATTTTATACCTTATAATAAAAACTGCAATAAGTTTTTTCCAGCGTCTTTTTATAATTTGGTTCCGGAACGTTACAGGTTTTTATGAGCAAATAGCAAATTAGTAATCTCATTATGATCCCACCAGCTGACCCGGCGAGTATTTATAAGTATTTAGCACCCGCGTGGCGTCCAATCCCGTTCCCGCTGCGCCCTCTAATACAATGATATAGTTATCTAAACGGCAACAGAAATAACCACACTGTCATTTCTGCGTATGCCGATGCCGGCCGATTTGTTCATTAATGATCACTGCTCCGTTCGCTTGAGTAGTAGCGTGATGATATATAGCCTATGTGTTATTCTGATGTATAAGCTATATTATTGTAAAGTTTCAAGAAAATTCATTCAGTAGTTTTTACGTGAAAGAGTAACGAACATCCATCTATTCATACATCAATAACTATATTTAAACTTTCGCGTTTATAAGTCTAAATAAGTCAAATAAGTCACAGTACAAATAAGTCTAAATCCTACTAATATTATTTACTACTTTTTTTTTTATTTATTTATTTACTAATCATACAATTGATACCTACGTATTGCATTTACTATTGGTTCACAAAACTGTTTTGAACAGTTTGTCTGTGAACTCAGTTGAGTCTCTGTGATAGGAACATAATTATTGATTTATTTATTTGTACAGTGGTATATATGGGCTGATATTATTTAATATTATTCAATAGAAATTTCTTTGTCAGTCTTTTAAATTTACTTTTATTTGTCTCCCACCTGATGTTCACAGGCAAACTGTTCAGCACATATGGAACCCGTTTGCTTAACGTTCGATCGCCATAATAATTGTTAACCCTAGGGATTACATATTTACCTGTAGTGACGGCCCTTGTGCCAACAGTGTGCGACACAAGTGGGAAGCTACGCTCGCGATTGCTATGTTGATTAACCGCTAATAAATATTTATGACTTAGACTAGCCGGAAGTATATTACATATTTTAAACAATTTTTTATAATTATCTTTACAATTAGTTTTAGTTTTATTAGGCTTACAGTCTAATAACATTAATATATTGATTAAAGTGTGTATACATATTGCTAATTACAAGTCCACACATAAAATATATTTACTTATTGCGAATGCTAATCCAATCATCACCCTATCCCAGCGCACAACATTCATCACGGATCTGCTCAAAGCTTTCACTTTAGAACCTGGATCCTCATTCCTACTTTTATGATCCCTGGTAGCGCGATAATTAAACAAACATAACAAGTATACCTACAAGTCTCTATCTCTCTATTACATAAAATTGCAGTTAAGCTAAACCCGCAGTTAGACTGGAAAAAGCAAACCTCAGACTCATAGTTATAAGCATTGGATTGTTTTATTTTCTTTGGGAAGGTGACAACCCTAACATTCAAATTTGGCGGCGTTGTATGTTCGGATTCGTTGTATCTGCAGTAACCTATTGGTATGGGTAATGGACTGCAGAGACGAGGTCTCGGGTTCGAACCCAGGTTTATCATGGCACACACCAATCCCAGGTTTATCATGGCACACACAATGACTTTTCGATGATTTTCGAAGTTATGTGTGTATTTATCGCAGGTTTATAAGTGCCCGGTTAATGGCAATAGGCTCGCCACCTATTACATTGGGACCTAAACATAAACTGGCGAAATGTGGGTGCTAGCACCTCTGCCTACCCCTTCTGGGAATATAGGCGTGAGTTTATGTTATGTTATGTATGTTCGGAACAAAGTAACAAATTTTGTAGGTTATTAAAACGGCGACTTTCGTCAACATCAAAGGAGTGCAACTGGAAATTTACAATTTTAAAGATGGCATACAATTCCAAAACGCCACTAAAAAACGTTTTCAACTCAGATGAGCAACCTGATCAAACCATGCTATAATTAATTATAAGACGTTGTTAATTTTTGTAACTATTTAGTTAGGAAAAGAAATTTGAATTGGAATGCCATCTATAAAATTGGAAATTAATTGTGAACACAGTAGGTACTATTTGCATAAGTCGTGCTCCGACTTGACTATAGGGTCTCCTGGAAAGGAGGTATTAGATAAAGTTACTACCATCATTGTACTGTCATTTGGATAAAGGCTCTATACGCTCGCCAGCTCTACACTATCCGCGAAAGGTTCTAGAGACCTGTCGGCTATTTTTTTTCGTGGTGAATGCCTTTAAGAACTTCGCTCACCCCCTACGGGGATAGGGGACGGGCCACAAGCCAGATTACCCACTAAACCACCACAGTGTACGTCGTCACCACATATCGACGGTGGCGGGAACAACAGCTTCCGCCATCGTCGTGTGGAGACCTGTCGGCCCTTAATCAACACCCAAACACCAAACTACCCAATCAATTAATCAATTAGCCCACCGCAATCCACTGCTGGACATAGTCCTTTCCCAATGTGCACCATTTCACCCGATCCTCCGCCTTCCAGTTTGTCCCAGCCACCTTTATCAGGTCGTCAGTCCATCTGGCTAGCCGCCTGTCCATCATAGTACTATCAAACTGCTCCGAGGAATTGTTCGGATTGATCCACACCGCCTCTTTCCGCCATCGTTCCACGCGACAGCAGTTCCACACTAACCATCTGGACAGCTGGTGGTCCACAACTGTGCGTTTCTCGAGAAACCTTCTGTCTAGCACAACTAAACTGTGGAATGAACTGTCACCAGCGGTATTTCCGAACCAATACGACCTTCAAACCTTCAAGAAAAGGGCGTACTCTCTTTTAAAAGGAAGGCAACGCACTTGTGACTCCTTTGGTGTTGTGGGTGTCCATGGGCGGCGGTGCTTCCCTATTCCATAAAAAAAAGGGAATACGAGAATATCCCATTAAACCAACGTCACATCTAGGTGGGATTCATAAACTAAAACAATGACGCCATAGTTCCTGATACTGTCTCTAATAGAGATATATCTGTTTTAGAAGGTAGGTGGCACCTATAGCCGTAAAGCTTATACCATCTAACGCTATGAATTGATTGTGTGCACAGCGTGATGTCTATCTGACCAAATTGGTATTTATAAATGATTTTGGTAATATAAGTCTCTAGCACATCGTCGGGTGCGTCAAACACGATAATTTTAATGATGAAGCATTGTAATGAATGGTATTTGAAGTTACTTCTGTGCATTGACCATTGAAAATGAATATGATAGTAAATTACTTTTTCTGGCAACAATTGAATGGTTGAAATAACTTTACGTTGGATATTATAATATTATGTAATCAAATACAACAAAAAAGGGCTTTATCGTTGGAAATGTTTTATAATGACTCATTAGAAAAGTATTGATTTTAAATATATATGTATAATACTAGCTGACCCGGCGCACTTCCTACCGCCAATTTTTCCCGCCCGCGTGGTGTCAGATCCCGTTCCCACTGCACCCTATAATTTCTTCTTGAATTACTTTATCTATTAAAAGAAACCGCATCAAAATCTGTAGTTTTGAAGATATAAGCATACATTTTGCCTTATACTATGTAGTGATATATAATATTCTAGCTTTTACCCGCGGCTCCGCCCGCGTGGATGTCGGTTATCGAGAAAGGAATAGGCTATGTCCTTTCTGGTTTAATCTACCCCTACCAAATTTCATCAAAATCCGTTCAGCGATTTAGGCGTGATAGCGTAACAAACAGACAGACAGACAGAGTTACTTTCGCATTAATAATATTAGTATGGATAATGTTCCATTTGCTTTACGTATATAATTAAAATCAAAATTATTTAAATGAGTTCCACTCCATAAGTGATTTCTTAAAATATAAAATATTAATATTCATGAAGTGTCAATACTTAAAACTAATTTACGGAAAGAATAATAGGTTTGAATAATTTTCAACTTTTCCATATCTGGTTCATGATGAGACTTTATGATGTATCAATTAAGAAAGTTAATTACCATTCAGTATGATTTGGGCAGTTAACATTTATGAGAATCGGCCTGAGAAGTTTATTACAGGAGATGAAAAATCAAAGTGGCATGTGAAATCGTTCTAATCCATACTAATATTATAAATGCGAAAGTAACTCTGTCTGTCTGTCGTCTGTATGTTACGCTTACACGTCTAAACCACAAACCGATTTTGATGAAAGGAGAATGCCAATGTTCGTTTCTTTTTGAAAAATCTAAATAAAAAGGTGTATGGCTACCTAAGTAACTTGATAAATCATGTAATATTTTTTTAACAATCTTTTCATTCACTCGAACAAAATCGTATGTGGGGTTTAGACTTTGATATAATTCGTGGTGTAATTGTTTATAAAAATGTCTTCTTCCTCAAAATGCACTTACCATAGATAGTTTCAAATGGATTAGGAATAATGTTGTTGAGATAGAAGTAGTTATCTACCTATAAATACTGACGGTAAAAATTATTTTATCAGGTACTTTTTCGCATGTATAACAGAGATTTTATATGTAAGAAAATCAGTGGGAATTATTATAACTGACAAAATACAATATCTTTTGCGTTTCGAATCTTGAAGTATTCTATCTAAATCATAATATATCTATGCGATTATGACAATGAGGGTAGGTTCGTAGAGGAAGCTTTTAACGCTATTTTGTTGTAAGATGCGAGACCATGCCGTTTGTGAATTTGTGAAAAATGCTAAAAGCTAGCTCTTTGAACGAAATACGAATTAAGTAAGTTGACAACACTGTCGTGACATATCTAAAGTCAAAAGTTTCAAACATCTTTTCATTAACGAATGTGCGATTTTGTTTTCTCTGTTTATCATTGATTGGATTAAAACATACAGCTTAAGTCGAAGGATCCGCTGGGTGGCAATAGGCAATACATCTTGTTGTACGATCAGATAAAAAATGCCACGCTGTGTGAATTGTTCACTTTCTTTGGTACATCCCCTACCTCGACGTCGAGCCGCGGAGGCAACGGATGTCATGATTCGAATTTTACGATCCTGGATTAATCCAGAAATGGTTAGTACCTATATCTTATTCAATTATGTTTTGTATTCAGTACTTGTAACAAACTTGAAATGTATATGTAAGAGTAAATTATGTTATAACAGAAAATATTAGGCAAGTGGGTATTAATCTACTACCTATGTAAAAATAAGTCGGGTTTTCCTTCCTGACGATATAACTACAGAACGCCTTCACCGATTTGGCTAATTTGGTCTTGAATTATTCGTGGAAGTCCAGGGAAGGTTTTTACGGCGAGAAAAATTCGAATAATTGCCGGGAACCGACATCCACGCGGGCGGAGCCGCGGGCAAAAGCTATTAGTTTATGATAATCTTTTATAATAAGGAGTCTTAAAATACAAGTGTGAGTTATTTTATTAATGAGCCATAGGCGAGTTTTTTTTTATTGTATCACACAAGTATTTTAAGACCATATTATGTGCAGTTTCATTCACTAATTAATCTAATCTCATGAATTGAGCGCCAACAGATTATATTATAGAGAAGAAATGCATTGGATGCATTATTTTTTTAAATCTGTGCATGATGACTGTCATTAAAGTATCGATTTTAATTTTTCAATGTTGGCAATCCAGTATGGTATTAGTTATATAAATAAATCGTATTGCAGATATCGGTGGAGGATTTCATTTGTCAAGAATGTTATATAATATTGGAAAGAGCATCTCTAAGCTTATCTTATGAATCAGCACCTGTACGAGCTTATGGACATCAGAAAGTGTGCTTAGCCTGTGGGTCTTCCATATTAAGAGCTAAGACACATAAAGTGCTAAATAATAGCCCTGAAGGAAATCTCATCAGGTCCTGTATACCTAATCAACAGGTAAATATACTTTTAAATAAAAAATACTATGCTACAGACCATTATTTCAAAGCAATTTTTAAGTCTGTGACATTGCAGACAAAATGCAGTACCATTGAAGAACCTTAGTTGATGCGGCTACATTCTGTGGTGACTGTCAGGTTAAAAATACATTTACTTAAGACATGAGTTCGAAATGTAATGCAATAATACCGGAACACTTAGTCAGAGCCTATTTTTTTAATGAGTTAAATGAAATCGGTTTCAACTTTTTTTTTGCTTACAGATTCACAGACTTCAAGAAGTTTGCCTACCTTGTTGGACAAATGCATATAGAACTGTAAGGAGACAGACCCAGCATGATCAGAGTAGGCAGCAGCAGGTTTTACATGAAGGGACATCACATCAGAATATGGAAGTCCTCACAAGTACAAGAGAACCGTTGGACAGTGCAACAGTTTCACAATCTGCTACTTCATTAAGGCCTATACCTACACCACCACCACAACCCACATATCAAGTGTGCCATGTTCCAAATGTTGTACATATTCCTAAAATAACTTCAAATCTGTACAAAAGGGCTGCCGCATCATCACGGAATTGTATTTTTAATGAATGTGAAAATCCAGAACGTTTGTTGGTGCCAACTATTATTAAGGAAATGTTATTGTTAGAGCATAAATTGTATGTACCAGCTAGTGCCCGAATATGTAGGCATCACCTCAATATGGGAATTTGGGGTGAATTACAGTTTTCTCATAATGATTTTACTGGGAGCCAAATGGATGAGATGATGACGATTATGGATAGAGCTAGTCGTAGACAGATAGATTTCTCTAATATTAGAGAAATGAATCCACACCTCTGTCATTATTGGTTAGGTGTTAATCCTGAACAGTTTCATCAGTTGTTATCACATGTACCGCAGTTGAAACGGGAAGTTTCATGTCCAGATGTCGCCTTAAGTGTTATGCTTGTGAAACTGAGAACAGGTGAGAGTAATGAGCGCCTATCTTCATTATTTAGACTTCCTAGAAGCACTTTAGAAAGGTACATGTCTAAAGCTAGGAATTGTTTGGGAGATACATTTGTACCTTTATATTTAGGGCTTGGTCATATGTCGATCCATGATGTGGCAGCTAGAAATAAAATCATTCCAGAAGGTTTATTTGGAAATCCAGATATGCCACCACCAAATAAACCAGCCATTGTCATATGTGATGGTACTTATATATATGTCCAAAGCAGCAGCAATTACTCGTATCAGAAAAAAAGTTATAGCCTACATAAACATGTACATTTAGTGAAACCATTTTTGTTTGTCTGTTGTGACGGGTTCATTTTGCAATCCCTTGGCCCCTTCCCAGCAACCAAAAGTGATTCAGACATTATGTCCGCAGAATTCTGCAATGAAACGGCTCCATTAAGAAATTATTTCAGGAGTGGAGATGTCTTCATTTTAGATAGGGGCTTCAGAGATGTGCTTGGTGAATTGCGCACATATGGTTATAAACCCTACATGCCCGAGTCCCTTCAGGAAGGCGAAAGTCAATTAACCACAGAGCAGGCAAACCTATCAAGATGCGTCACAATGTGTCGATGGGTGGTTGAAATTGTAAATGGGCGTATTAAACGGGATTTTAAATTATTCCGTCAAGATTACTTTAATCGCGCATCTACACACCTCATGTTAGATTTTAATATAGCATGTGCACTTTTAAATAAGTTTCATGCACCCATAGAAGACCGGCCGGATGCTCGACTATTCTTAGAAATAGCTAAAGAGAAGTTAAATACAAGAAATTATTTGGGAGAATATGTTAAAAATGGGAACATTAATAGAAGGAGAGCTATGTTTGAAGCTATAGATGCCGAGCATCCACATTTAAATTCATTCCCACAACTGTCCTTATATGACCTTATGGTAGTAGCTCTGGGCTCATATCAAGTAAAACAGGCTCGGTCGTACTATGGGGAGCATGTCCGTAGGAACGGTAAATATGAAATAGAAATTGCAAATGAAATTGAAGATGACTTACCATTAGTTTTAGGAACTGATAAGTATTTGGTTAGGGGTAGAATTAAGTCACGCCATATTAGTGGCAAAATATATTATTCCTACTTATTGATTAACAGGGCTACTTGTAACACAGTAACAGATATTGCTGGATATTACTGTAATTGTTTGGTAGGCTTTCGTACGGTGGGATGCTGTGCCCACATTATGACCATATTGTGGTATCTAAGTTGGGCTCGATTTAGATCCATAGAACCGCCAGCTGCGTTTTTGGACAACATACTTTACGAATATGAGGATGATGATATAGACATCATAGATTAATAAAACTAGTTCAAAAATATTCTAGCAATTTCATTTTGTACTTCCCATACAAACCTGTACATTTAGCATAACCTAAGTACTAGCTGACCCACCCGGCTTCGCACGCCACAGTCCTATAAAATGATTGCTGTGCTACCTACCGGGTCCAAATTATGTCTATGACTTTCACACAAGTGCAAGCGATAGGTTGACAAGGTTTAATCGCTACTAGATAAACGGTGGCGCGACCATGCATCAAATAGAGTTATAATTTATACATTGATGTGTAGGTATCTAGGTAGGTATTACATCAGGGTTATTTATAAGTGTGTTGGAACTATTAGTTCTATCTTATTTGAATTAAATCTATGTTCATCCATGTAACGATTAGCACTTTTGGACAAAATAGATTTGACGGATTGATAGACCTTTGCTTCAAAACTAACCTCTAATTTGAGCAGCAAAACGAAGAATGAGAGAAAACCCCACAAAATAACAGAATATTTTTTATTTCCTATAAAAGTACGATATCAATCCAATATTATATCCGAGTTTCACCGTCATACAAAATTATTTGTTACGAAACGGCGGTCCATTGAAAAGTGGGCATTCTCCTTTGTAAGACATAAAGAAATGAAAACAGAAGTACTGTACATACTATAACAGTAAATATTTGAACAATCCGTTACTCAAAGCGGCGAGTTTTTCAGCCGCGGTCGGTGCATCCCGAGGCGGCAATTTGCTCACCGCCCGCATGCGACGTGTTGACTGTCGACTGCTGACCCGAAACACCTTTTTTACTAACTTTTACCCTTGATTTTGCACAAGTTTAAACTATTTTATATCATAGGTATTACTGGTTTAAAGGAGAATGCCAATGTTCGTTTCGTTTTTGAAAAACCTAAATAAAAAGTGTATGGCTACCTAAGTAACTTGATAAATCATGAAATATTTTTTTAACAATCTTTTATTTCACTCAACCAAAATCGTATGTGGGGTTTAAACTTTGGTATAATTAGTGGTGTAATCGATTATAATTGTATTCTTACTCAAATGCACATAACATAGATAGTTTCAAATGGAGTAGGAATAATATTGTTGAGATGGAAGTAGTTACCTACTCATGTAAAATACTGACGATAAAAAATAATTTTATCAGGGACTTTTTAGCACGTTTATCAAAGATTTTATACAAAAGAAAATCAGTAAATGGGAATTATTCAACTGACAAAATACAATGTCTTTAGCGTTTCGAATCATGAAGTATGCTATCTAAATCAAAATATATCTATGCGACTATGACAATGAGGGTAGGTTCGTAGAGGACGCTTTTAGAGCTATTTTGTTGTAAGATTCGCATCTCTCTCCATGCCGTTTGTGAATTTGTGAAAATTGATAAAAACTAGCTCTTTGAACGAAATACAAACTGTTAAAAGTTGAAAACTGTCGTGTCATGTCTGTGGTCATGGTAGAGCTCCTTTCAAATAAAACGTCTTTTTAGTAACGAATGTGCGGTTTTGTTTTCACTTTTTATTGATAGTGTTATTATTGATTGGATCAAAAACATACAGCTCAAGATAAAGGAGCCGCTGGGCAGCAATATCATAATTGGCGAAACGTGGGTGTTAATACACCTCTGCCTACCCGTTCGGGGATTTACAGATGGGAGTACATGAATGCGTGGATGTTATTATTGAGTGTCGGGTTGAGTGTTGAGCCTATTATTGATTATAGTATTGAGTAAGTGTATAGTCGAATCATGGGATTACTGCACGTTTTCGAACATTTTTGAGGACTTGTGCTGTGCCCACATTATGACTATATTGTGGTGCCTAAGTTGGGCTCGATTTGGATCCGTTCAACCGCCAGCTGCATTTTTGCTCAACATATTTCATGAATATGAGGATGATGAGATCATAGATTAATGAAACTTGCTTAAAATATTGTAGCAATTTCATTTTCTACTTCCTATACAAACCTGTAGGTACATTTAGCATAACCTAGTAGGTAAGTAACTAGCTGACCCACCCCGACTTCGCTCGGCACAGTCCTATAACACGATTGCAGTGCCACCTACCGGGTCCAAATTATGTCCATGACTTTCACGCAAGTGCAAGCTATAGGTTGACAAAGATTTATCGTAACTATATGAACGGTGGCGCGACCATACATTAAATAGAGTTATAATATAAACTTTGGTGTATAGGTATCAGGGTTATTTATAAGTGTGTGGAACTATTACTTCTATCTTGTTTAAATTAATTCCCTGTTCATCCATGTAACGACTAGCACTTTCTGGACAAAATTGATTTGACGGATTGATGGACATTTGCTTCAAAACTTAACCCTAATTTGAACATCAAAACGAAGAATGAGAGAAAACCCCACAAAATAACAGAATATTTTTTATTTCCTATGAAAGTACGATATCACTTCAATTTAATATCCGAGTTTCACCGTCATACAAAATTATTAGTTATGAAACGGCGGTCCATTGAAAGGTGGGCAATCTCCTTTGGTATAAGGGTAGATTAGACCTTGAGAAAGAACATAGGCTATGTTTGGCCGCGATAACTGACATCCACGCGGGTAGAGCCGCGGGCCAAAGCTAGTTATTATTATATTACAAGCTCCTTACTTAGTTTCACCTCGATGTTTGTCATCGAATCTAACAAATGAAATTCGGTGTCCTGGTTACCGACTGAGCTGAAATTTTGCATACATAATAAATCGCATGACAATGCAATATTATGATAACATGGAGTCAACGATAATGGAGCTGGAAGGTAGAACTTTGCATTTAAATGACAAAACCTTATCGAGTTTGGACTCATTTGAATCGTCTTGACAAGTAATTCGTTTGTAATGGTAACCAGGGTCTGGTGATGGAGCTGGAAGGTGATCATAGGAACTCAAAAAAAAAGTCGCAACACCATCGAGTCTAAGCTCGTTTGATTCGTCTTAACGAGTACTTTAGTGCTAAATGGTAAAGAACAAAACTGAACATTCGCCTTCGCGAATGTGAGTAGAAGATATTCGCATTCGCATTCGCTTTCGCGAATGTTCAAAAAATTACATTCGTTATATGACTAGTGTCGTGGACTGTATGATAGACTTTTATCGTTGTCAACCAGGAAATAAAACACACGATTCCTCGATAGCTCTTGTTCTTTATTATATAACGTTATTCTATTACATAATAACTTACAAACTACACTATTTACATTTAATCAGCGTTCTTCAGGCGGCGTGGCTCGGCGTACTGGACAACTAGTATTTTTACTGCCGAATGGAGAACAGCCCTTTCCCTTAGTCGCCTTTTACGACACCCATAGAAAGAGGTCATATTGATATGGTCATATTCTACTCCCCCGGGAACCAACACGGCAAAATAAAACATTACTTTTTAAAATAAGCTTTTTAAAAATCTGAAGTAGTTTGCATCCCCCTATTAATAATGCATATAAACATAATTCATAAACTCACGCCTGTACTCCCCGAAGGGGTAGGCAGAGGTGCTACCACCTACATTTCGCCAGTTTATGTTTAGGTCCCAATGTCCCAATAGGTGGCAAGCCTATTGCCATTGACTGCACTTATAAACCTGCGATAAATACACACATAACTTCGAAAATCATCGAAAAGTCATTGGTGTGTGCCATGGTAAATGCACAAATGCAAATCAAGATATTCGAGCTACTTAGGTATTGTCGCCAATATATCCATGTTAACATGACATCTGATGTCTGACAGGAATGAGGAGGACATTGACATGTTACACTGACCCCAAATAATTGAGACAAGGGCAAATAGATAATAAAGATCCATGTTAACAGGCCTTATTGTTATAGTAGTAGTGACTTTTTTACCCGACTACGGCGAAGCCAAAAGGAGGGTTATGATTTTGACAGGCTATGTATGTATGTATGTATGTATGTATATTCATTTGTTCCCTCATAGCTCCTCAACTACTTATTAGAACGGGACAAATGAGGTATCGTTACAAGCGACTTTATCGTCCGATGGTTATAGGCTATATGACGTGTCACTCAATCTTGTGTGGCGCCCTCTAGCGCTCATAAGGTACTGTGTTAAAAAATAAATTTGAGATAAATATGCCGTGTTTGGTATTAAATGAAAGTACTTAATGAGCACATTTCAAATATGTATAAATTATTAGTTTTACCTTGCCCCAAAATAATTTAAATAAAAAATAAAGTTTTAGTTTAAAACTTTATTTTTAGATAATATGTTCAATACCACTGATAATACTTATTTCACCTCAAAAATTTACTAAATGTCAACTCTGTACCTAGTATAATAGCAATTTCATTTTCCCGTGGTATTTTTTTTATTTAGTTCAGTTTGCAACAGTTCCGAAATATCGTTAACAATATGCAGTTCTTCAAAGGGCATCAGAAGGTAGGTACTTACTTACAGGGGGTGACAGAACTAGTGTGGCCTATGAACCACGCTAACCATGGTAACTCCCAATCAAGTGAAATAAAAAATTAAATTGAAAACAATACAATATATCGCGGCGACGAAAAGATACGTATACTCGAAAAATATAAAAACATCGTAAATATTCCGACGAGTGTTACACTATTAATAAAAATTTTAAAAACCCCCGTCACAAAAAACACCAAAAAGTTGAAAATAAATGAATAAATTTTAATTCAACGGTTGCCATGTCGGGGGACCGTAACTGGTTAAGTACTCCTTTATATCGTAAGGTCCCCCGACATGGCAACCGTTGAATTAAAATTTATTCGTTTATTTTCAACTTTTTGGTGTTTTTTGTGACGGGGGTTTTTTAAATTTTTAATTTAATTTTTATTTTATACTTTTTAAATTAATCTACTAGTCAAGCTCTTTCATTTGATACTAATATTGAGGGAATTATAAAGAAATTTGTATTCCAACATGTTGTGGCGGCGGCCATCTTGGACCGATTTTTTTCAAACATAGCTAAGAACACTCCCGACTAATATACCTTTCAAACAAAAAAAACTAAATCCAAATCGGTTCATCCGTTTGGGCGCTACGATGCCACAGACAGACACACACACACACACACACACACAGACACGTCAAACTTATAACACCCCGTCGTTTTTGCGTCGGGGGTTAAAAATAAAAACAATACATGCAAAATACATGGCAAATATTCCAAAATCTGTAACAGTAATGTTGTTTGCCAACTCTAAAACGTAATTGCATTTCATTAACATTCTTGTCACCCTTTCGCTGGGGATGGTTCGATTCAATTAAACTTAGTTATATCTATTAAAGGATAGTGGAGCTGTTATTCGTGTACAAATAAAAGGGAATAGCATGAAAGGGTATCGACCAATAAAATTGGTATGTTTCGAGTTTTATTCGAGTCTATGATTTTATCAGTTGTGGGTAAAATGGTATACGGGCGCCCGCTCCTTTATTAAACAGCCACGAGTGACAGTAGAAACTGTCGAATAGTTATTGTGTATAGGGGGGTGATTTTCGAGTTATTCCCTCCCAATATAAGTCAAGTTGGAATTTTGAAAATGTAGTGCAATACAAATACGAACGAACAGGAAACTGACGACACGAGTTGAAAAGGCATACCCTTTTCAATTCTATTTTCCTGTAATTCTTATTCCTAAGGTGGTTTGGTCATATTGAACGAATAAGTACAGAGTGAATGATATGAATCAGGTAAGTGGGTAGGTCAGTCGGGGTCGACGTCACTGGATATATACTGATCAATTTAATGACGTATTGTACAATGGGTAGATCAGAAGCACTTGAAACAGACGGACTTGCATGAAAGGCTTTTAGTGACAGTAGAGCTCTGAGAGCTATTCAGATCTAAGAGAAAATAGAAGAAAAGGTAAACATTTATTTTTTTGGTTATTTAACAACAGTTCTTTATTTTACAAACATTGTTTATAGGTTTACTTTTGAAAATCTCGTAGGTACTTTTGAATATGTGAGTTAAAGGTATTCGATTTGATTTCTGCCGGTTCATAACATAATCATGATATCCAAATGTAATTATGCAGGAATTAGAAATCATAACACGAGTATAGTAGAAATAGGACACACAAACATGGTTTAGAAAAACTTTGCACATGAAATTTCCCAAAATTAGGGTAACTACAATAACCTTATAATCTTATATCCATTTATACTGTCGATCAATTGCACTTATTGTAACTTCTTACACATTGTATATACACTTGTTTTTTCCACAATATTCCTCACTAAATTTCCACAATGTAACATCCACTCTATTGAATTCCTTATTCTATTAATGCAAAAGGGTATGTGTTTAATGAAAACAGGACAAGAATTTGAGTTTAATGTGTGAGCGTGGCCATCTCAATATCGTTATTCGATAAGTTTATTAAATTGCCCGGGGTGGGTGAAATTTCATGCCGACAATTTTGGGGACAAAATAATTGGAGACCCAATCGTAACAGCGCATTGAGACGTGTCTAATTTACATGGCTACGATGTTGTTTATAGCTAAGCAAGAATCTATGAACTAATTCAAGTCAAATTGTTGACATATTAAAAACTAGCTATCCCGGCGACTTCGTACCGCCAATTTTTTACCTCCCGCGTGGCGTCAGATCCTTTTCCCGTGGCACCTCTACTATACATATTAAGCATGTATTTTTCATAAAAACTGATTTCAACCTATTCTCATATACACAAAAAAACAAAATGATTAAAAAATAAAAAACCCGACTGCCACTGAAAAGACCGAAATAAGTTTAATAGCAGGCGGTACCCATTAATTTTCTTTTGGTTTATGATTGGCAAATGGGTACCGCCTGCTATTAAACTTATTTCGGTCTTTTCAGTGGCAGTCGGGTTTTTTATTTTTTAATCATTTTGTTTTATTTTATACTTTTTAGTTGTGATAATGACATGTATATCTTTTTGTAAGCTCCTTCTAATTTCCTTCATACCTACATAAATAGTTTATACTTGAAATAAAAACTTAAATCAGTAAGTAAGAAAATTAGCGAGAATGATTGTTTTGTTAAACAACTTTAAATCGTTATATATCCTAAACTATTATTTAAAATGAAAAATGGTAAAAGGAACCTAAACCTGATTTTAAAATACCTATTCAACGACACCCCACTTGACATAGTTCATTGACTTTTTTATTTTTCATTTTGACAATATGGCGTCTGGTTGTCGCTGTGGTGAATTTTAATGACTGTCATGTCTTTAGTGACACTCGCAAGGTTAAGACGAATCGATTGACGTAAGAATTATCAAAATCGGCCTATGCATTTGGTCTCTAGAACGCCACATAGAAACAAACATACATACATACATACATATATACATACATACATACATAGACTGATAAACACATTACCCTCCTTTGCGTCGCGCAGTCGGGTAAAAAGACATAAAAATCGGTTTAGCCGCCTCAGAGTAGTTTGGTTACAAACACTTTGACATGATTCTATATAATTGTAGATAAATAACTCTTTAATATTATGCGTGAGCCTCTTTGTAAAGATAAGCTCATGGAACTGAACAACCATTACTTTATGTTCACCTTAGTTCTATTCATATCAATTTACGATTTGACCTATTGATAAAATACCCAGCAGATTGATAGAAATAAAGCTGCCCAAAGTAGTAGTTATTATTAATAAACTTAACGTCACTTTCATACAAAACAAAAGATGAAAGGTAGTATTAATGTATCGCTATGGTCTTAGGGTCGATGACCTCCGAACCATAATGGCCGCCGTGTCAGTCAGCTGTCGCGGCCCGTCACTGCAAGAGGAGTTAATTTTCCCAGTGCATTTAATTTACTTATTAAAAACAGCGAATGAGCAACCTGTGGGTTCCGTTGAAAGTTGTTTTTTGTTCAACCTGTTTAGTGCACGTCAGTAACTTAATTGATTTAAACTTTAAAGTATTAGTTTGTTGCTTAAACGTCAATAGCCCGTACAGATTTTTCCTGATGAAGTCTTTAAATAAACTGTTGTTGAGTATAAACAATTTGTATTAAGAAAATAATGTGTTATGGACAGCCGAGAAAGGAGATACGGTCGGGGGTGCTAGGTAGGACAACCTCCGCGTGGTGCACCCCGGTAACGTGGGCGACGACGTGGGCTTCGCGCGAGGCGTACGTCGTCGCCCATGGCAAATAGTCCACCAAGGAGGGGGGGGCCTGATGGCCGGTTTCGAGTTCTCCGCATGCGCTCTGCTAAGCAGAGCGTACTTAGCGGAGAACTCTCAGGGCGACGAGTACTTTGCCACTGAGCGATCAGTGGTGAAGTACACGGTCCCATAGGGACCATCGATCGGCCGAGCCGTACCCCCGTCTGGCAACAGACGGGCATGGTGGCTCTTAGGAGTTGCGAGGAAGAAAACCTCTATAAAAAATCACCCTGAACCCCACGCTCTGACGCCCGGCAATGGGATGCATCGCTGGGGGGACCTCAGTGCCTAGGGCGTCACCTACTCCCACCTTCCCACCCTTCCCATCCTCACATACACTCCTAACCTCCCTACTTCCACCTCAACGTCGACGGACATTAATCGAAAAAAATAAATGGCTATGGAAACAATTAAGGATAAATCTACCCATGAGGGTACCCGGACGCCGTCCGGGGAATCCCTTGCTGTGACTGGTGGTCGAATGGACACCCATTCGGCGACCAGCCATGGCGACCCCCGCCCGGGTTCACTCCGGGTGGTATATGGGAGGGGTCACCACAGTCCCATAGGCCCAAGGGTGTGCCTCAAAACCACCCAGAAAAGTGACGCGGAAGACGTGTCGACCCGTGCTGACTCGGAGATGGAGTCGGCTGTCGGCGTGGGTGGCGGGCCCGAGGATACCCTCGGTATCGGTATCCATGCCGACGTAGGTAGGAAGAGACCCAGGTCGAGCGGACCCCGTCGGCCTGGGTCTGAATCACCGAATAGTGAGGAAGACCTTCCCAGGAAGAGGTTGATTGTGGCTACCACCGCGTGTAGAGGTCGGAAAGCCGACCTCTGCAAAGCGAAAGGGGGGGTAGCAGAACCGCCGGTGATTGTGTCCCCGCTGCCAAGCGGGAAGGTCACGGAGGTGCCGGCGGCGCAAAACATCTTGGCGGCTCTTTCCCGCATTTCTGGCGCCGTAAAAGGCCAGAAAAATATTGCGGGAAAGAAGAGAGTCGTGGCGGAAGCCATCACGGGCGCCGCCAAAGCGCTGGAGGAGCTTCTAGAAAGGAGCGTCTCCAACGAAGAGGAGAAACTCCGGGCTCGGGTTGCGAGCCTGGAGACAGAGCTTGCCGACTCCCGCAAGCAACAACAGCTGATGCGGGAGGAGATCAGCCAGCTGAAGCAGCTGGTCCAGGGGGCCGGGGAGGCTCGGGGTGTGAAAACCCCCGTTCCTCGTGCTCCACCCAAGGTGACACCAACGGTGGTCCAGATGCTGGAGGCCATCGAGCGACGCCTTGGGGTCCTCGAGGACCGGGCATACCGCCCGCCGCTGGCGGCACCCGTGACTGCTGCACCCATTGGGGCTCCTTCCAAGCCGAAGGCCTTCACACCCCCCTCCGCCCCCAAGAAGACGGCACCTGGGGGAAGTGGCAACCCCGCCTCCCCAAGCACACCCAGTGCTCCCGCTGCATCCCAGAATCCCTCCAGAAAGGGGGTCTGGGAGGTGGTGGGAGCGAAGAAGAAGGCGGCTAAGGCCACCAAAAAGGCGGCGAAGGCCGCCAAGAAGGCGGCAAAAGCCGCGAAGGCCGCCGCGGTGAAGGCGCCAATGAGGCTCCGCGCTCCCCGTTCCTCTGCCGTCGTCATTACGGTGACTACAGAGGGCAGGGCGAGAGGCTTGGGGTACGCCGAGGTCCTGAGGCAGGCGAGAGCCTCGGTGGACCTTAAAGCCCTCGATATAGAGGGAGGTCTCCGGTTCAAGGTGACGCGCACCGGAGCACGCCTCCTCCAGGTCTATGGCGCCACCAGCGGCCCCAAAGCAGATGCCCTAGCGGCTAAGCTAAGGGAGTCGCTGGACACGGGTGACATCCGCGTCACCAGACCCAACAAGTGCGCGGGTCTGCGCATTTCGGGTCTAGATGACGCGACTACGACGGAGGAAATAATCTCCGCCGTCGTAGAGGCGAGCGGCTGCCCTCGTGACCAGGTGAGGTCAGGCGAAATCCGCTTTGGCCCGTTCGGTCACGGATCGGCAGTCGTGAGCTGCCCCGTCGCGGCGGCCCAAAAAGTGGCGGACGGACGGAGCCTCCTTATCGGGGGCTTCCTGAGGGCACAGGTGCATCTCCTGCAGCCACGCGAAGCCAGGTGCTTTAGGTGCCTGGTCGTGGGGCATGTGGGAGTACAGTGTACGGCGGAAGTCAACGTGGGAGACCGGTGCTTCCGCTGTAGTCAGCCCGGTCACGTGGCCCTTGCCTGTGACGCTCCGCCACGCTGTTTTAAATGCGTGGCGGAGGGCAAGGAGGCCGACCACTGGGTGGGCAGTAAGGCCTGCACTGCCTCAAGACCAAAGCCCCGTCCGTCCGCACGGGGAGGTGAGGGTGCACTCTCGCGGCAGGGTGCGGAAATGGACGTCCATTAATGGATACCCATGTCCGCATCCTGCAGGTGAATCTGAACCACTGCGCTGGTGCTCAGGACCTTCTGTACCAGAGCATCAGGCAGTGGTCCATTAACGTGGTGGTTGTCGCCGAGCCGTACTGGGTTCACCCCGGAAGCCCAGTTGATCTGAACGGCCTGGCGACTGTCTTTGGGGGGACCGCCGCGGATGACTCGCGCCTAGCGCTTATCGCTAGAGGCCCGGGCTGCGTCGCGGCGGAATATGAGGGTATGGCTGTCGTGGCCGTTTACATCTCGCCGAGCCTCGACCAGCATCAGTTTGAGCTATGGCTCCCTGAGCTGGACGTGGTTCTCGCTGCATGCCGGCCTCGCCCTGTCCTGATCCTGGGAGATTTCAATGCCTGGTCGCAGGCTTGGGGCTCCCGGGAAACCAGAGACAGGGGGAGGATACTTCAGGACTGGGTCACTACACGTGGCCTAGTCATCCTGAACCGGGGGAATGTCGCAACCTGGACGCGGCGGGGGCTCAGCTCGGTCATAGACGTTTCGTTTGCGACCCCTGAGCTCGCCTGCCGTGTCCAGGAATGGCGTGTGGTGGAGGAAGAGGAGACGTCGTCAGATCACCGATATATTCGGTTCAACGTCTCCCCTCCACCTAACCTGCCACCAGCTATTGCGAATCCCCCGGAACCGCGTTGGGCACTCCATCGCCTGGATCCGGAGGCTCTCCTGGAGGCGGCCATCGTGCAGACCTGGATCCCGGTAGCGGACAGGCCAGCCGATATTGATGCCGAAGTGGAGTGGTTCGGGAGAGCCATGACGCATATCTGTGATGCGGCGATGCCCAGGGCTAGTGCCAGACCGGCGAGGAGGCAGGTGTACTGGTGGACGCCGGAAATCGCGCAGTTGCGCGCGGAGTGCGTCACTGCGCGCCGCCGGTACACCAGGTTCCGCCGGAGGCGTCGCCGCCCAGACGATGCGGTAGCCCGAGAGACGGAGCTCTATGATGGGTACAAGGAGGCCAAGAGGGCCCTCCAGACGGCCATCAAGCGGTCCAAAAAGTTGGGCCGCGAGGAGCTGATAGAGACTCTGGAGCGCAACCCGTGGGGGCGCCCGTACCTTATGGTAAGGGGCAAATTACGCGCTAAGGCGCCCCCACTGACCCAGAGTCTCCAGCCGGAGCAGCTGGAGGTGGTCCTGGACTCCTTGTTTCCATCAAGAGCGGAGGAACACATTCCTCCGCGCATGGCTCCGTCTCAGGCGCCCAGCGCGGAAGGCAGTGAGAACAACGTGCCCGTAGTCACGGAGGGTGAGCTAGGGGCGGCTGTACTGCGGCTTAAATCCCGCAGAAACACCGCCCCTGGACCCGACGGCATTCCAGGCCGAGCGTGGGTCCTGGCTCTTGAGGAGCTTGGGCCTCGACTTATAGGGCTCTTTAGCGCATGCCTCGAAAAAGGCCAGTTTCCCAAGGTCTGGAAGACAGGAAAACTGGTCTTGATCCGAAAGGCGGGGCGGCCGGCAAATTCTCCATCAGGGTACCGGCCGATCGTGTTGCTTGACGAGGTGTGCAAGCTCTTTGAGCGCATTATTGCACAACGCCTCGTCAGGCATCTCACACGCGTGGGGCCTGATCTGGCGGATAGCCAGTTTGGCTTCCGCCAGGGGCGCTCCACGGTGGATGCGATCATGCGCATTAGAGGCCTGACGGAGGAAGCAGTCTCACAGGGTGAGGTGATAGTGGCGGTGTCTCTTGACATCGCCAACGCCTTCAACACCTTGCCCTGGAGCTGCGTTAGGGAGGCGCTTATCTACCATGGAGTGCCTCCCTACCTCCGTCGAATTGTCGGGGCCTATCTCTCCGAGAGGGCCATTACTTACCCGAGTTGGCTAGGGCCGGGTCGGCGGGATGTGTCGTGCGGTGTTCCACAGGGATCGGTATTAGGGCCACTCCTGTGGAACATCGGTTACGATTGGGTGCTGCGTGGTCCGTTGCTCAGGGGGGTGGACGTAACATGTTACGCCGACGACACCCTCGTTACGGCGCGGGGAGCAACGCACCGAGACGCAGCACTAAAGGCCACGGCAGGGGTTGCTCAAGTCGTGGGTCGGATACGGCGGCTGGGTCTCGAGGTCGCCCTTCACAAGTCCGAGGCTCTGTGCTTCCACGGACCTCGGATGGGGCCACCTGCGGGATCCAGCCTACAGGTAGGGGGCGTCAGCATCGGCATCGAGCCCTCGATGAAGTATCTGGGGCTGGTACTCGATGGCCGGTGGAACTTCGGACATCACTTCCGAAGTTTGGTCCCAAAACTGAAGGGGGTGTCAGCTGCACTCGCACGGCTGATGCCCAACATCAGGGGACCCAACGCTCCCTGCAGGAGACTGTACCTGGGGATCGTGCGAAGTATGGCCCTATACGGGGCCCCCGTATGGGCGGAGACCCTGACGGCCAGTAATGTGGCTAGATTGCTGAGCCCACAGAGGGCGATGGCCGTCAGGATGATAAGGGGATACCGCACGATCTCAGGTGAGGCGGCATGTCTCCTAGCCGGGACCCCTCCATGGGACTTGGAAGCGAGAGCCCTTGCGTCTCTGTTTAAATGGCGCAAGGAGGCGCTGGAGCGGGGCCAATGGCCTGCGTCTCGAGAAATCGAGGCCCAGCGGTCCCAGCTCCACCAGGAAACCGTGGAGACATGGAAGGTGCGACTTGAGCAACCAAAGGGGGGATTCGCCACAATCGCGGCCGTCAGACCGGTCATGGACGAGTGGCTGGAGAGGAGACATGGTGCTCTCTCCTACCGGTTGTCACAGATGCTTACCGGGCACGGTAGCTTCGGTAGGTACCTGTGGCGAAGACACCGGGAAACCACGGCCGATTGTCAGCACTGCGGGGACCGCAGCGATGACACAGCGCTCCACACGCTGGTGGAGTGCACGGCGTGGGCGCAACAGCGCCAGGTCCTCGTAGTGGGCTTGGGCGTGGACACTCTCTCGCTCGAGACCATGGTGGGAGCCATGGTCTCCAGCGGGAGTAAGTGGGACAGCGCCGCCTCTTTCTGCGAGCAGGTCATGCTCGTGAAGGAGGCGGCGGGGCGGGAGCGGGAGAGAACTCTCCCACCCGAGTTCCGCAGTCGGCGGCTTGGGCGCCGCCGGCGTGTCTTCGCCGAAGACCATCGGCCTCCATGACCGGGGGCCTGAGGACGATCAGTTGGCTGCTCATCGTCCTTACAGAAGCAGGCCCATGACGGCAGCGTGACGTGACGGACTCACGCACGCCTCCCCCCTCCTATGAAGCGGGATGATACCCGAAAACCCCCCATAGACGCGGGATAGCACCCGAACCACCCCCTAGACGAGGCCGCATTAAAGCCGTGGGTCTGTTGAGAGCCCTGGGACATCCTTCCGAGGGCTTACCCGGGGCTCCCAACTATAGGCTGCTGGGCGATACCGTGGGGGTTTTAGTCGGTAGGAGTCCGGCATAACATCCATGAAGGATTTCCCCCACGGTCAAAAAAAAAAAAAAAAAAAAAAAAAAAAAGGAGATACGGTCGCACTTTTTATATAAAGTTGTATGTGAGGATAGATATTTTCATAAAAATATAGAGTGGTCTATGATATGTCTTTGTATGGGGTCCCATCAAGATCTTCGGGGCTGAAGTTGAACGTCAGCTGATGAATGAATGAGGCTCTAGAGAAGGCTTTCATCTTGACGTTGGAGAGTCAGACGGCAGCCATTCCTATAGAACCCAAATTGAGGCAAATCAAAACAAAAAAGTTAAAGTCCAGATCCTGCGGTCCAAAGCTTTTACTTGGATGCAATCTTGGTGATGATTTTCTTAAATGTAATTGTAAAATTATTAAATTTGGATGATGCTAGGCAAGGTGAAAAGGCATGTGTGCCGGATGAAAGAAAAATCCATGTTAAGGGAAACGCTGAGAGTATAACTTTTTTTATAACATTAGAACCGAAGTTACTAATATTCCCTCTAACCCCTCCGACTAAGCTAAATTGCTTGTGCTAGGAGTGGGTTCACGTCGTTAGTGTAATGGCCAGGATCGAACCCGGGACCTCTCGATCGTAAGGCCGACTCCTTAACCGCTAAGCTACCGACGCTTATAAAAAAAATTGCAGCTAGGCAATAGCTCTTGTTTTATATTTTGTTCCTGCTGGTAATCGGCGTCACCAGACCGCTCTAGTCTTGCCGCGCGAAAATAAATACAAACAAAATTAAACTTAAAACAAAACAAAAAATGTTCAGTGGTTGTAAACAAAAACTTTAACAAGCTTATGAAATTTAGATAGAAGATATTCATTTTTAAAGAGAGACTCGTAATACAAAACTGGGATGTGCTGAGCTAGATATACTCCACATCTAGAGACTTGAGAATATTAAAATTCTTCGCGAGCACACTGTCGACGCATTATAAACATACAGTGTTGCCTTACGTCGCTATTGTGTGCACCCCTTGCACTTTCTTTGCTGTTTTCACGGCGTATTCTTCTATTTTATTATTCATAACAACTGCCTTATGCGCAACTCCGGTAATGTAAATAATTGAAGACGCCCGTGACGTTGAAATGTTAGTGCTGCGAACAAGTGAAGCTTGAAATTCTTTTGCTTGAAACTACAGTCTATAGTAATAGTTTAGATGAATGTTTCTGTATTTGCTCAAGCTATCTGTGGAATTTCTCTTGTTCTGAACAGATTGAAGTTAAATAATTTATAATAAGAATTCTAACCCTATTCTTAATCATAATACGCAGTACCGATTGCATAATAATTTCACTTTGAAAACCGGATTTTGCTATGCTACTCTTTCTCTTCGTATTGTTGACCTTAAATTTAACTTGGTCTAGATCACCGTTATTTGTAGATACATCGGTTTCCGATATCTCTCTCTTTAATCTATTAAATAAAAGGGTATTGATACCTATTTTAAATATTAATTTCTATGATAATTAAAATTTCCCTTATTTTTTTAAAGAGTTTAATTGCCATCCTTATAGTAACATAAACTATTAGGGTTCATTCTGACCTTGGAGAGATTAAGATAAGTTATTTGTGTTAGGAATAGTGGTCAGGATTCGAATCTGAGACACCTTGATCATAAAGCCGACTCCTTAACCGCTAAGTTACGACGCTTGTAATCTGTATACTCTTACTTTCTCCTTACGTCTGCACTCAATCGATCCATTCAATATGATTGCCTCACGAATATAACATTAAAAATTTATAAGTTCCGATTAAAACTGTTATTTTAATTCAGTCGTGCGCGAAATGATTCGTGTAACTCTACACCAAGGCTTTCTGTGCATATTGTTGAAATAAAGAAAACCCCATTTCTCTGCCATGGGATAGCATTATGCGTTGATATGAGCGCATGTTTATTGCTCATTGTTCCCCATCGATATTATACTTAACACCGCATAAAATATTTCATTGAGTTATGTTCAACCTGATAGAATTCAACACGAAAGGTCAAGTATATGTTAATATATTTTAAATATACTTCGTGGGCGGCGCAATTTCTGATGCCGTGATATGCATGGGATAAGGCCATGCTAATAAATTAGGCAGATTGATTAGTGCGCACCTAAGTCACGGGTACAGGGTTAACAAAAATTCAAGATTATAATTATGAAAATAATCTAATATGCTATCCCTGGAGGCAAATAGGTGCAAGCGTATGTATGTTATATGCTTATAAGGGCTCATTCTCATCTTTACGTTAGCCCCGGTCGAGACTTTCACTTTGGGTCCGGGGTGCACTAATTTCATTAAAATACAAATGTATATATCCTCGAACAAATGTAGTACACTAGGATGCATGAAGCGCTGGAAGTTTATTGGACTTTAGGATTGTACGACCCGGAGTTCAAATTCTAAATATTAAGTGGATTTCGATTTCATCAGGAACAATTAATTACTGAGGTTGGGCTTGAACCCACGACCTTTCCCTTACAGGGGGAACGTTTTTCCAACTGAGATACTGCATCGCACCTGAGTCTTTACAAATTTCCCTTCTCTAATATCCGTCTTTAAGACGATGGTGGAGTGTTCTACCAACACTTTTACGAAAAGATATTTCACATAACACAACATAACATAAAGTCACGCCCGTATTCCCCGAAGGGGTAGGCAGAGGTGCGAGCACCCACATTTCTCCAGTTTATGTTTAGGTCCCAATGTAATAGGTGGCGAGCCTATTGCCATTAACCGGGCACTTCTAAACCTGCGATAAATACACACATAACTTCGAAAAGCATCGAAAAGTCATTGGTGTGTGCGATGGTAAACCTGGGATCGAACCCGAGACCTCGTCTCAGCAGTCCATTACCCATACCACTAGGCTACCGCAGATAACTATAACGATAAGATATTTCAACCATTTTTAAACAGTGACTTTTAATTTCTCCGCATAGTTAGCATAATATATGCTATAGAATATCATTCAAATATTATGTTCAGTTCAAAAAAGCCAAATCTACACACGAGCTACGGACTACTAGTGCGGTCGGCATCAGATTTATCTTGTCTAGCAAAGTACTCAAATTAACTAAATACCTTGATATTAAGACCATTTTGAGTACTTTACATCTTTGTTTCGATCTGATGCGGACTGTCATGCACGGTATCACATGCTTTACACGCAGAAATGGGTGAAATGGCCCTACGCAAGAGGGCGGATCACCCGTCCGGCCGCGTGGCGTCCACTGCTGGCAGTGGGTAAGTAAGTCATACAGTGTGGTGTTGATGTGAGAGAAAATTACTAGTCAAAATCGATCTGATGCTGATTATGTATCAAGCATTCAAGTTTATCATCATTGGTAGTCTTTTTTTTTTAATCTTTCTGTGGTCTTCAGCCACATGATAACTTATGTATAATTATATTTGTTAATTACGCTCAGACGCAGAATGTCCACTTCTCAAAATGTGCACTGGTCGCAAAAGGTATCTTTCGCAGAATGTCCCTTTCGCAAAAAGTCCTTTTCGCAGAATGTCTCTTTCGCAGAATGTCCACTTCGCAAAATGTCCCAGCTTATAGCACTGAATAAATAATAGTATCCGGGCTGGCTGTCGCCCGCTTTAGGTATGTATCTACGTAGGTATGGGCGAGTGATGGCTCCTGTATTATCTGTTAAAACCTCTGATTTATTACACCAACGCAAATTGTGAGAAGCTGATATTGCACTAAAATAAATTCATTACTAATTAGGTGTTATGTGATTATTCAAATATTTATCTATTCCATTAATCTTATGTGCAAATTACGTTTTTTTTGCTACCAAAACTAGTTTTACTTTGCAAGCTAATAGCTATAGATTTGCAAAACAAAAAGATAAAATCTATAAAGTATGAAAGCCGTACGGTCTCTACTTTGTGGGTACAAAATGGAAGCATTCGTTTTCTTGCTGTACCTAATAATATTATAAATAATAATAAATAAATATTCTACAACATTCTACACAACGCTATCTAGACCCATGGTAAGCTTTTATAGCTTATGTTATGGAATCTAGAATGTGGATAAACATACTTATATACTTTTTTTTTGTAAATACATACATATTATACATAGAAACACCCAGACCAATGCAAATAGCCATATTCATGCATGCAAATATTTGCACTGAGCGGGAATCGAACCCGCGCCTCCTGCGTGGCAGTCGCATGCACTACCACCACGCCACAGAGGCTGTCACTGTCATTATAATGCTGAAAATAAAGTTAAAGCAGATATGAGGAATTATTTAATATATTAATACCTCTATAGACACTTATACTTACTTATGTTTATTACTTATCATCACTTCATCACTATCACTACATAGTACAAAGCAAAGTCGCTTTCCGCGTCTGTCCGTCGCTATGAATGCTTATATCCTCAAAACTACGCTACAGAGTTTGATGCAGTTTCTTTTAATAGATAGAGTAATTCAAGAGGAAGTTTTATATGTAGAGGGTGCAGCGGGAACGGTATCTGACGTCACGTGGGCGGAAAAAAGTTGGCGGTACAGAAATACATGTTATTGATTTTTCATTAAAATAAAATGAAATGCATTCTAAAAGGAGCAGTTGTACTCATAAGAAGAATACTGTAAAAGTCACATTTTCTATATTTAGAACGTCAAATCAAACGCACCTCGCCTCATAGTAAGCTAGAGTGCAGTTCAAAAAAGAGTTGCCATCATTTCAGATGATGTCCTTAGTTGTGCTCCATTATGTTCAGTTATGATCCACATGAAACTTCCATACAACCCATCCCAGAAGAGTAAAACACAACATCTCTGTGGATGTCGTAGAAGGCGATAAAGGGATGTTCTCAATCCGACAATAAATCATACAGCCCATAACTAAGTGCTCACTTGGCGGCAATAGGCTCGCCCTTTATTACGTGGGACCAATAATCATTGTTGACGAAAGAGTGGTAATACACCTCTGCCTACCTACGCCAGGGATTTACAGGCGTGAATATAATATCTATGTAAACTTGCAAAAAGTTTAAATATGACAAGCGATAAATTTAGCGTGACCAAAAATGGGGTAAAGCCATCACATTTTTCTTGGCTAAGTGAAAATAATAAAAGTTCAAAGGAAACAGGTACAGTACACTGGCACATAAAATGCAAAGTAATGGAGTCGCAAAGTAGGGTATCACCACTTAACAGGTCTAGAAGTTTTCCTTTATCCGTTACACTTTTGTTCCATTTTCAGAGGGAAACCGCTGAAGTTTTTTTTACTTTAAGAAAGAAAACGTTAATGCTATTGTGCCTTATTCATAATTAGACCACACGCGATCGCGTAAGGAGCCGCAAGAATTTAAATTCCTGACGTTCAGGGAAAAAATTCATGCGATTCTCGTTGTTAATACTTTCTACGTTTCGTTTTAACAAAAAAATGTCTTTGAACTGTACGCCATGCGCTGGATTTTGTTCGTGGAAAACTTTAGGTTGTGGGCACGCGAGACAAGCGATACTTAGCAATTTACAATGTGTTACATAAAAATCACGTTCCTAAACTCATCTACTTGGGTGGCCCAGTTTGATAACCATTAGCTTTTTGTTAGCATTTAACGATCGCTCTTAAAAGAGAGTAATAGGTGCGTCGTTTCTTTGTTTTAGTGGTTGAAGCAAAATGCTAGCCACTCGACAGAACGTGACATAATTAAGCGTACTGATAACAGCCATTTTGAGACTAATGGAAAAAGTCTTGACTCGTTCATTTTGTAGAAAAGACTAGCGGTTACCCGCGGTACCGCGGAAGTTATAATTTGTCCCCATTCCTACAATCCATTGGAACCTTTTTCAGGGATAAAAAGTGTCTTCCTTGTAGATTGTAGTTTGGAAGAGCACCCTTCTAAACTACAATCTACTACTTACAAGCTACAAGTTGAGATAGAAACAAACATTTTGTGATCGTCATTCACTTCATATATTGTCAAAAAGCACATTGATTTAAAAAAAATACCGTTGAAATCAGATAACGCTGTAAAACAATAGAAATAACCTAGAACACTATTCTAAGAGACATTGAGTTTAAGACGATGGTATAATTGGTTAACATAGAAGAGCGTATATGTCGGTAGGGGAAGACCTAGGCGCACATACCTGGACCAAATCGGGGAAGTTTTAGAAAAGGGGCAGGTCAGGAGTACCCTAAACCGACGAGCATGCATGAAGAATGTAATGAGAGTGAATGAAGCGAGAGTAGTATGTCAGGATCGTAGCAAATGGAGATCCGTGATCTCTGCCTACCCCTATGGGAAACAGGCGTGATTTTATGTATGTATGTATGTAGAAGAGCGTATTGGCGTAAAACTAGACCTACTTAAATGTGTTGGCTTTAACTAACGTGTGTAGTTATGATACGGTTTGTCACCCAGAATAAGGAGTCAGAACTCAAACTAACAAAACCTAGTAACTATAACAGACAGCGGAGTTAACATAACATAACTTTAACAGCTAGGGTTGCCACTGTTGAGAATTGTCTGGAACTCAAATTTCAACTCAAAATGTATGTGGTGCATTCTTTGGTTACAACAATACATCGGTTTTAAAATGGCTGCTCATGACAGATGCCGTTGTACGTGACTCCAATGTAAAACAACACCGTTATTGGAATATAAAAATAGGTAGAAACGTTTTTGAGAGGTGAGGGCGGTTTTTGTGGCCCGAAGTGCACTTACATTACCATATTTAGAGCTTTTTACGTGGCACTTTGTTGCACTGTAGGAAATCTAGAGTGTTTGGTCTTGTAGTGAATTTGTATTGTGGTCTTGATTCAATAGTGTTAGTAAATATGTTGACTTTATAGTTGAAAATCGTATGTAAAGCTTTACTCGGTAGGAAATATACTAAAAGTGTAAATCCAATTATTGAACAAAAAAATACTTTGGATTTTAGAATGTATATTTATTTATTTATTTATTTATATAATTATGAACAAGCAGCTACAAGCTGTTGTGTTCACTTCTAGTGATAAAATATAATAGTCTATAGATTTTTTTTGTATTAATTGTCCGTAATTTTTTTAAGCACTGAATTGTCTATTCGTAGCCAGTTATCAAGTCGATTTTTAAATGAGTTTATTGAGGTGGCAGAAACAACATCCTCAGGCAGCAAGTTCCAATTACGGACCACTCTATTACTGAAGAAGTGATGGGCAACCAGTGTGTCAGCAGAGGCCCGCGTTAATCGAAGGCCGTGTCTGCGAGACGGCCGCATGCTGTCTCTCCTGAGAAGAATGTTCTGGATATCTGGCAGATTATAGTGCGCATTGACGATCTTATCTATCAGATCACCTCGAAGTCGTCTTTGCTCGAGAGTGCTCAGTTTCAGTGCACGTAGTCTCTCCTCATAGGACATCCATCGTAGAGCCGGTGGTATCTTCGTGGTTTTCCTCTGGACACTCTCCAGCAGATTGATGTCCTTGTGAAGGTATGGGCTCCAGATCTGGAAGCCATATTCCAAAAGTGGCCTAATATAGGTCTTGAAAATTCTCCTGAACACTTCGATAGGTATGCTTTGAAAGGACTTTCGAACAACATAGGTAAAAGAGTTAGCCCTTTTAACAATGTTGGAGATATGTACTGCCCACTTCAAATCAGGAGTCATACTTACTCTCAGATCTTTTTGGAGTTTGACTGGAGCTAGGATGTTTCCCTCAAGAGTATATGTAGCCCTTGGATTGTTGCCCCCTAAATGCAGAACATTGCATTTAGATGCATTTAATGTAATAATCCAATCTTTAGTCCAATTTTGGATACGATCCAAGTCATCCTGCAGCTGTCCGGAGTGTATAAGTGGGTTGGCAAAGAACTTACCATCATCAGCAAAGAAGACAGACCAGCACTCAATCACCTCGATTAAGTCTGTTATGTATATTCCAAACAAGTGGGGGACAAGCACTGAGCCCTGGGGTACGCCACTCGCAACGGGTCTGCTTTAGGAAAGTATATATGAAAAATTAAACCTATGTAATGTCCATATTAGTGAAGTAAAATGTAATTATAATTGTTTGTATTATGTTCACTTTGCCTCACCCGATGGTCAGCTAAAGGCAAATTGTATAGACAATCAATCAATCTGTCTCAAATCCAATAAATCGAGATGCAAGACTGAGTATCATTCTGGTATACGGGCCTTAGAATAAGACAATAATATTCCGCATTCCACACAACACTATATAGATTTATGGTAAGTGTAGCTTAACTAGCTTGTGTTATGGAATCTAGAATGCGGATAAACATACTTAGATACTTTTTCCCCAGATCAATGCAAATAGATTATTCATGCACTAGCTGGCCCGACACTTCGTTTGCGCAGGATTAGTACTGCTCCGTTCCCTTGAGTGGCGTGATGATATATAGCCTATGTGTTATACTGATTTATAAGCTATATTACTGTAAGGTTTCATGAAAATCCATTCAGTAGTTTTTACGTGAAAGAGTAACTAATATCCATTCATACTCACAATTTCGCGTTTATAAGATTAGTAGGATACAAACACAACAGTCGCATTCACTACCGCCAAGCTACAGAGGCTGTCACAATAGCTTTAATACAAACTACACCTATCTCAGTCTCAACACATTAGAATGATCCTCAATCCTCAACAATGACAGACATCGTTGCCCATAAAGCACCTCTTATCGTAATAGAAGGGTATGGTGTAATCCACGCGGCTTTAAGCATTCCAGCTAAGTTTATTGCCTTATTTGAGCCCACTATTTGTTACCAGTTTATGTGAACATAAAAATTAAGTTTCTTTGTAAGTGCACGGTGCTTAGAAATCTAAAACTGAATTCGGTTTGAAGAAACGAATTTGAAGAGGATAGCAAGAACCGCTCCTTCCTTTAAAATTATGAAAAAAAAAATCCTACATATGCTCACGTCTGTAAGTCCCCGAAGGGGTAGGCAGAGGTATATTAGCAACCACGTTTCAAATTTATCAGGTCAAGCGAGACTGGAACCCGCGATCTTTAGCTCTTTAGGGAATGCCCTAATTACTACACCACGCCCGAAGCTATTTTGTGTTCAGTATCGCTTAAAGGTATAACATGAACAATTTTTTTAAATATCTTCCGTGTTCAAACCACTTCACACTAAAATTATAAAAAAGATGTAATAAGATATGCACAAAAAATAATCAACAATACACACTTAACCAAAACAGTGTAAAACTGAATCCTTGTAAACCTGCTCTCGTTAATTCAAACCGTTGTTCGAATAAAAAGCGCTATAAAATAGCTCAATTTGACAGTGGTACACGTAACTTCGCTTAGTTGCGCGGGAGTGGCGTGTCAGACCATCCGCGATATTGGCGAGCTGTTACATTTTGCATACAAGTATTTGTTACCCTTCTTGATTGGCTGCAAAATGTGGTTAAAGTTTAGTAAGGTTGAATTTCACGATTAAGGCACGTATTCTAGAATGTTACTCAGCCTGAATCTCGATTTGTCTGAGGACAGATTGTACAGGCCCCATGTCAAACTATCGATCTATCTATACAATCTGTAATCAGATAAATCGTGACTCAGAATGAGTGACATTCTAGAATACGGGCCTAAGAGGGTAAAAGAGGTGACGAACATTTGAATGAAATTACAATTCGATACATGAGGAAAAATGTTAAAAACATAATATACATACATATAAACTCACGCCTGTATTCCCCGAAGGGGTAGGCAGAGGTGCTAGCACCCACATTTCGCCAGTTTATGTTTAGGTCCCAATATAATAGGTGGCGAGCCTATTGCCATTAACCGGGTACTTATAAACCTGCGATAAATACACACATAACTTCGAAAAGCATCGAAAAGTCATTGGTGTGTGCCAAGGTAAACCTGGGATCGAACCCGAGACCTCGACTCAGCAGTCCATTACCCATACCACTAGGCTACCGCAGAAATGTTAAAAAATAGTTGAAAAATCTTTCATTGGTTTCAACAGTTCGTAAAAGTGTTGGTAGATGACTCTACCGTCGCCTTAAAGACGGATATAAAGAGAAGGTAAATTGAATTGATACGGGTGTGGCTCAGTAACTCAGTTGGAAGAGCATTCCCCCTGTAAGGGAAAGGTCGTGGGTTCAAGTCACACCCGAGTTATTCAATTTTCCTAATGTCTTCAAGGTGACGAACAGTTAGTAGTATAGAAAGTTAGTACAGTAGGCACATGCTGTTATACGTTTCGAACGATTGAACTACCTCGACAGCTGAATCCTCGGTGAGATTATGAATTTGGTGACATCACATTTTTCAGCATATAAACATACTTTACTGTTGACTTGTGCTCGACAATGTAACACACATCACAAATACCGCAGTAGAGTTTGTTGCGCCGTTTCTTCTCCGCCAGCGCCTTGGAAGCGGTGGGCGTGGCGATAGTGAACGCGGCCGCTACGCAGGAAGCGCGGGTTCAACACCCGATCAGTGCAAATATTTGTATGCATGAATATAAATATATTTGCATTGGTCTGGGTGATATGTATGTATTACCAAAAAAAAGTAGGTATATAAGTATGTTTATCCGCATTCTACATTAACTCTACACTAAGCTAAGCACTTACCATGGGTCTAGATAGCGTTGTGTGGAATATTATTTATTTATTTCAAGTTGAAGTCAATAAGAAACAATTTTATTGTTCAAGATTGATAATAAATGACTTTTACTTCGATCACATTGAGAGCGTACGAAATTTGAAATCTCACCGCGGATTCAGATGTCAAGTTCGTTCTTACGTTCGAAACGTTCTAACAGCATGTGCGTACTGGAATCTTTTTCGAATTTACTCCCGGGTAAATCCGGGAGCCGGACCACTAGTTTCTTTGTAAAGACGAATGCCGGCAAATCCGGATTCTGAAAGCATTAGCCAGAGTGCAGGGTGTCGTGCGCGACTCCCCGCTGCCGATAGCCATTTTGTCCTTTAGATACAACATTTTGCACTCGTGGAATTGTGACTGACATTTAAAGGAATTTTTAGGAAACATGGTCAATACTAGCTTTTGCCCGCGGCTCCGCCTGCGTGGATGGCGGTTATCGCGACCAAACATAGCCTATGTCTTTTCTCACGATCTCATCTACCCCCATACCAAATTTCATCAAAATCGGTTCAGTGGTTTAGGCGTGAAAGCGTAACATACAGACAGTCAGATAGAGTTACTTTCGCATTTAATATTAGTATGGATAGTTATTACAAACAGGTAGTTTAACTAGCTGACCCGGCGAACTTCGTACGGCTAATTTTTCCACCCGCGTGTCGTCATATGTTCCCGCTGCACCCTCTACTATATTAATCATGTATTATACATATACACCTTCCTTTTGATTCCATCTATCTATTTAAAAATACCGCATCTAAATCCTTGGCGTAGTTTTGACGGATAGAAGCACAAAGCAACTTTGCTTCATACTATGTAGTGAATACAGATCTATGTAATATACTGAATTAGCGGTGCACAAAGGTATAACATAGGCACGTACCTATAGAACTAGCAAGAGAAGCCGCATAAAGTACCTAATACTGTGGAGCGCTGTGTTATCGCTGCGGTCCTCGCAGAGCTGACACTCGGCCGTGGTTTCCCGGTGTCTTTGCCACAGATACCTACCGAAGCTACCATGCCCGGTAAGTATCTGTGACAACCGGTTGGAGAGAGCACCATGTCTCCTCTCCAGCCACTCGTCTATAACCGGTCTGACGGCCGCGATTGTGGCGAATCCCCCCTTTGGTAGCTCAAGTCGCACCTTCCATGTCTCCACGGTTTCTGGTAGAGCTGGGACCGCTGGACCTCGATTTCTCGAGACGCAGGCCATTGGCCCCGCTCCAGCGCCTCCTTGCGCCATATAAATATACATCTTAGTGTAACAATAAGTGATTATTACCAACGACATTTTTTGCTAATATCCAAAGGTTCTCACTCGATAAAATCAGCAAAATTTCACCTAAGTATCCCGATCAGACAAACGCCCAGATTACGTAAGCTATATAAATAAAACAAATACTAGTAGGTATTTAGATCAACCGGAAAAGGATGGGAAGGAATCGTTTACAAATTGATATAAATCGTTTGATCTCGATCCATCTTCTTTAGGTCCATCGACCGTACGTGGGTAATAGACGAATGACATCCATCTTTATCCGACGCCGAATAAATATTTAAATTCTTTAGTAATTCAAAGATATCGGGAAACATGTTGGGACCTCTAAATTGAAGAGAAACGACCGGTAGCTGACTATTAATTTGAATATAAAAGTGTTTGAAAAATAAATGTTGAACGCATTTAAATGGACTGTTGGCTAAACCCATTGTAAGTGATTAATGTCTAATTTATCACTTTGACTAAAACTCGTGTAATTTTCAATTTATTTTGCGATATTATGTTGATTTTTGAGACGCTACATCGAAGTTTTTAAATGAAATTTATGTTTATGAAACATTAACAAAATGACGAGGTGATTAGATTCAATTATTTACACAGAAATATATAGTTATTTTTCTACTTTAATATTCTGTAGTATTTGCCTATGATAATAACTATAGGCCGTGCCAAATCGATTGAGAATGATGTTTACAGCAAAGTTATGACAGCAAAAATTTAAAGACTGCGGTTCAGAAGTTCGTACAATTGCGAGTTCAGGCCAATGACGTTTGAAAAAAAGATAGTCAAACGCCGATTGACTAGTATCCGCACTCGTACGAACTACCGAGCCACAATTAAGTTTTTCGAGGTATACTTGGGCCCCAAAGACCTTGGTGGAACCCTTTTTTTTCCGTGCGGAAACCACCGTATACACCCTCCAAACATAGGTAAGTATATCTTTCTAATCTATTTATAACGATCAACAATGAATGTTAGTAAAAATTCACATCAATTAATTGCGTAAGTAAACTTGATCGTAAAAGATATAAGTTATTGCACTTTTATCTTATTTAATTGGCACTGTCAGCAAATTTAATTATACGGTCTTTAAAGTTAATTTCATTGCCAACTTTGCAGTGACATTTATTAATTTCGACTTATTTTTATACGTACTTCATTTACTCGTAATTGATTAGTACTTTATTATTTTCTTCTAATTAGTCGACAGCCTCTGTGGCGTAGCGGTAGTGAAGGCGGCCGCTACGGAAGAGGCGCGGCTTCAATCCCCGCCCAGTACAAATATTTGTATGCATTAATATGGGTATTTGCATTGGTCTGGTCGTGCCTCGGAGAGTAAATAAATAAATATAAATAAATATTCCACAATATTCCACACAACGCTATCTAGACCCATGGTAAGCATAGCTTAACTAGCTTGTGTTATGGAATCTAGAATGCGGATAAACATAATTAGATACTTTTTTTTTGTAAATACATACATACTATACATAGAAACACCCAGACCAATGCAAATAGTCATATCCATGCATACAAATATTTGCACTGAGCGGGAATCGAACCCGCGCCTCCTGCGTAGCAGTCGCGTGCACTACCACCACGCCACGGTCCAGGTAACCATGTGAACACTATGGCAGTCGTTACGGGTAGTTGGAGCCCTCAAAAAGTCCAACAACTGGTCTTACTGCAATACTTCGACGCCTTCGGGTTGTGGAGATTACTTCACGGATAACATCGAAGTCTAGCCAAATCCGCACTTAGACTGGTACAACGGACCTCACACTCCAAGTTGCAAGCTTCGGATGCGACTTCGTTTCACGCTAGGAGGAAGAAGAAGATTTCTTTCTAATTGGTGATCACTCTTCACATGGTGACATGGGTTTACAAGAGAAACCACTCACAATGTCCTTTTTGGTGCGGTAAACCGCACAGATACCTTCCACCACCCCCCACAGGCCACTAGGAGTGGTTAAGTCAGACTGGAACAGCTCATGTTTTATCCGAACCCACGCCAGAGATTAAAAAGCAATCGATTCATGCTTATCATCACGATGGCTTGTTTTCTTCTTGAACCATGATGGTGGTCCCGCCCGAGAAGATTCTTTTTCCCTATGTATTCGACATGATGGTGGTGATAAAAACTAAGTACAATTGAAGTTAGAGTAACTTATTTCAAAGACATTAAGTTTCAAGGGCCGTGTGGTTCCCGGCCGAGAAGAATTTGGCCCACCACGTCACTCCCATGCGGTGTATTTCAAGGCGTTTAACATCAGACAGATATATACAGCCCAGAATCAGCCTCAGATATATTAGGGCAATAGGCTCACCCCGAATTACATGGGACCGACTACAATTATTGGTGAAATGTGGGTGTTAATTCAACCTTCGGGGGATAAAGGCGTGATTGTATGTATGAACGTATATCGTTTGGGCGGAGTTATCAAAAATCAATGTTTAAAAATGATTGTAACATCATTCATTGATTCCGATGGTTCGTAAGAAAATCGGTAGATGACTCCACCGTCGCCTTAAAGACGTATAAGATGGGAAATTTGAATCACATCGGGCGTGTCTCGGTAGCCGAATTGGTCAAGGCATTCCCCCTGTAAGGGAAAGACTGCGGGTTCGAGTCCCGCCCGAGATGATTCTTCTTTTTCTCTGTGTGTTCGAACGTATATCAAGTTTGATCGGATACCTACTACTTTATTAACTTATCTTTTAAATTTTAAAAGTCTAAACCACAATAGATATAAAACTACTTATTTATCGCAAAACCGAGTAAATAACTTCCTTTACACAGTTTACTGCATGCAGCCACAGAGCGGAAAATTGGGAGTAAATAAGTAATTTTATTAATCAGCTTCTAAGTGCCTTTAGCAAAGCGAGGTTTAATCTTTGCTCCGATCAAATTAAGTTCGTTCCCAACAATTTATTTGAGAATAATGAAAGGTAATATTTAACTAAGACAACATGTACAGTCAGAGTCGTAGGATTGTATTTTTGCAGTGAAACTAAAACATGGCAAAATAACATTAAATTTTCTGAACACGTTCTTGTCCAATGATCAACTGATATTTAGGGCAAATTAGTGCGGATAAGTTTAATATTTGAATGAATTTTTTATAGCATTTATTATGCTAACTTTTAAGTTCGAAAAACATTGGAAAAAATGAAATTCTCAAGTGAGACTCGAACTCACGACTTTTCCCTTACAGGGATGCTCTTCCAACTGAGCATTTAAAATTTTCCTTCTCTTTATATCCGTCTATAAGGGCGTGAGTTCGAGTCTGACTTGAGCATTTCATTTATTGCAATGTTTTTCGTAAGTTTAATATTTTCGAATTATAAAAAAAATACTAGCTAAAAACTAAACCGTTAACGGATTTAACTAGTGCTGTTAAAATGGATCAACTATTTCAATTTGCATCAACACAACGAGGAAAACGTAGTCTGTTTTGTGGAAACATAAATACAATAAATATAAAACTTTTTTTGAAATGAGAGAGAATAGGTTCGCATGACGAATTGCGAAAATGACGAGTTGCGAAAATGACGAGTTGCTAAAATGACCAGTTGCGAAAATGACGAGATGCGAAAGTGACGAGTTGCGAAAATGACCAGTTGCGAAAATGACCAGTTGAGCAGCATGACGACTTTGCGTTTATGACGACTTGCTACTAATCCTTTTTTGGATTTGATGTGTGTAATATAATTTTATATCAAAAAGTGCGACCATATCCTTTAACTTTCAGCTTGGAGTCTGGGGTCCGTGTTATCAGTCTAACTGCGGATTTAGCTAAACTTCGATGTTTTCTGTGAAACGATTGCCATCTGAGTTCCAAAACCCAAAGGCGATATCGAAGCATTGTAGCTAGACCAGTTGTTGGACTTTTGAGGGCTCCAACTACCCGTAACGACTGCCATAGATGTTCATATGGCAACCGGGAAAGACGGCTTAACGTGCTCTCCGAGGCACGACTAGACCAATGCAAATACCCATATTCACACTCTCACACTACCGCTGCGCCAAGGAGGCTGTTCTCATTTTACGTTTTGTTAGTTAATGTTAATTCCGTTTATCTTGCAAAACTGGGTACCTAATCATTACGTAGGTGTTTACGTTAGAGTTAGTATGATTACCTAGGTTTAACTAAATTAGTTATTCATACCAGCCAATAATTAGTTAGTGCCTAAGCTGCATTTAGGAGATGCTAATAAACAGTAAAATTTTAGTTTGAAAACCACAAATTAATGTTCTAACTCAAAACTATTAAGTAATTTATGTAAGACTAGCTTTTGCCCGAAGCTCCGCCCTTGGATGTCGATTATCGCGATCAAACATAACTTATGTGTTAATCCAGGGTATCAACTAACTCCATACCAAATTTTATCAAAATCGCTCCAGCCGTTTAGACATGAAAGAGTAACAAACATTCATCCATCCCTACTAATAAACTTTCGCGTTCTTAATAATATTAGGATTACCTCAGGAAAGTATATATCTAAGTTATTATTGTTGTTAAATAATACTTAAGCGATCAGATTACCATATTTAAAGCTTAACTTTTAAATATTTCCGTCCTGTAATCTTTCGTTGCTTTTAATAATGATGGAGAATACAGGTTGTTTAAATTAACTTTGTAAGTTTTAATGACAGCGATTTATTTATATTTTTTATCTATCTATCAATTAATGCTAATGAGGATAGTCAAAGTAAGGAAGCTATATTTTATTATTGTGAAATCATTTTTTGTTTTATTTTGTGCTTGATGCAAAGTGCTATCGAATCCTAATATAATTAATAAATGTATGTGTGTGTAAATAAATAATTATTTACACTTTCATACAGTGATTATATACTTTCGCAAGAGTTTAAGTCGCGTTTCGTTACTTTAGGGCTACATAGGTATTCTCATAGTTTTTTATACTATTTCGGGGCTTACCGCGATAGGTATTTTTTCGAATAATTTATTTGCTTACCTAACGTTAAAATATTCAAACATTTATTCTGTAAATAAATAAGAAAACAAATAGTAATAAACATTGACTAATAATCTCATCCATACTTAATATCATAAATGCAAAAGTAACTCTGTCTGTCTGTCTGTCTGTGTGATACGCTTTCACGCCTAAACTACTAAACAGATTTTGATGAAATTTGGTATAAGGGTAGATTAGACCTTGAGATAGGACATAGGCTATGTTTGGTCGCGATAACAGACATCTACGCGGGCCGTGCCGCGGGCAAAACCTAGTTGGTAATAAAGAATTAAAATAGGTACCAACACATAAAACGTTGTTCTGTTGTCTGTACGTAACGAGTGATTACATTTTCAATTACACCACACAAGTGACGTTAAACTGTGCACACGACTCTATTTTACTTCCATTTGCTAAGAATAAAGCCGTCTTATTTCGTTTTTAGAGTTCCGTAGGATAAAAAGAAAAAACAAACTATGGATTTGATCTAACAAGTTCTACCGTCGATCCCGGTAGAGTAGAATAGGGCTACCCCATCTCTTCCTGTGGGTGTGTAAAAGGTGACTAAAAGATACGGCTTTTTTTTCGTGCGGTAATCCCCTCGTGTACCTCCCCCGCCGGAGCCGGAGGGGGGGTTTCGTCGAACTGACTAAAACCACACACCGACTGGGAGTCGTGGTGCTAGACCGGAGGTGAGGTTGTCTTCGACATATCCTTCGCACCCCGGTTGACCCAGGGCCATCCCTTACGGTCTGGCCTTCCTCGGAAAGATAGGGCTGTTCTTCAAGTGTCCGCTTGCCAGTAATAGGCTCACCCCTATCACGAGGGACAGAAAATCATAGATGACGAAATGTGGGTGTTAATACACCTCAGCCTGCCCCTTTCGGGATTTACAGGCGTGAGTATATGTATGTATGTATGTCAAGACCTTTTTCTGAGGAACGCGTCACAGCGCTTATCGAGTAGAAATTGGAAGTTATTTATGTTGGGGAAACCGATAGATGCAGCCATCAGCTATTTATGCAGCATGTTTACGAAGTAATCAAAATATCAGACACAATGGCGAAGGAATCAAAATGTAAGAGCTTAGAATCACAAAATTTTGCAAGTATACTGTCTGGTTGGTAATTAGAGAGGATATTCGTAGGTTGAAAAACGTGGATTCAAAACGGAAACACTCAAAAATATCAGATGAGGCCGTCAAGTTGAAAACCATCATTGTAACGTCGTTGTTGTTTGTAATGGTGACCCTCGTTTTCGAGACTGTGCCTTCAGCTTCAACTTCAGAAGCTAAGACAAAATTGAGATGGTCTAATTAAAATAACATTGTTCTTTATGTGTATCTGTGGCGTGGTGGTACTGAACGCGACTGCTACTGCTACTGCTACTGCTACTGCAGGAGGCGCGAATTCAAGCCCCGTTCAGCGCAAATATTTGTATGAATGAATATGGGTATTTTCATTGGTCTGGTCGTGCCTCGGAGAGCACGTTAAGCCGTCGGTCCCGGTTGCTATACGAACATCTATCGTCATTACGGGTACAGCCCTAAAAAGTCCAACAACGGGTCTAACTGCTTCATTATCGCCTTTTTGTTCGATAAACTTTGATATTTTGTCATGAAGTGACTGCTATCCACGGTGAACAGTGAACAGTATAAACAGCCTCCGTGGCGTAGCGATAGTGAACGTGGCCGCTACGCAGGAGGCACGGGTTCGAACCCCACTCAGTGCAAATATTTGTATGCATGAATATGAGTATTTGCATTGGTATGGTCGTGCTTCGTAGAGCACGTTAGGCCGCCGGTCCCAATTGCCATCAAACATCTATGGCCAGACCAGAATGACCAGTCTAACTACAGAACTTCAATATTGTCAATGGGTTGTGGAGGTCAGATGGCAGTTGCTTCACGGAAAATGTTGAAATTCAGCCACACCTTAGTCAGATTAGAAAGTTGAGCCCAGCTGAGTAGGCAAAAGGCTCTAATAATGATGATCTTATTTTTATGTTTATCGATTAAAGTAGTTGCTAAACTTTATCGGATTAATCGAATAATTAACACTATACCTGCCTAGTTATCAGTACCTTGTAGTAAAGCAATTATCAAATCCCAATAACAAATTGACAGCAATTAGAAACCAATTATTTTGGTCGGTATCACAGTAATTATGCAAATCAGTTCTTTGATTGCGCGCGGAACCAATTTCATACATAGTACGTACATACCAGTGTGCTGTGATAAATGTCGCAATCAATTATCTAGACAATCCGTTTATCTGATAAATTTATACGGGAATATCTTGTATAGTTTCAATTAATATGGTCTCAACCTGTAAAACCAGATATCGTTTTCTAGCAATCCTTGCTGTAGATACTGCAACAAAATAGACAATTGAAATTGAATTGAAAATTATGAAGAGAGATCCAGTTCTCAGCATTCCATGGATTCACCGTGCGGGTCTATGGCTTAGTACAGAGAGGAACACTGTGACGGTGCCTGGGGCTTGCGACCCAGATGTAGGTTTAGGGTGGCCACCTTGTGATGCATCAGCGCTCACCTCCACCGTCAGTCATGATCCCCCCTCTACCTATTCAAATTTGGTAAGTTCCTATCAACACCGTTTTACATATTAGTTTGAGTAATAGTAACATCTTTGCTGTAAAACTATACTTTGTATAATGATTTCAATTTGTCAGTCATAGTCCACTTCTGAGCCTCTACTAATGTTAAGAGGCTTTGCCCTACTGTTTCCACGCTGGCTAGACGGGTTGGTACAGGGTTTTATTTCGAGTTTTCCTTCTCTCACACTGATATCGTCAGCGTATTTTTTCGTCAGTTGCCTCTTATACCTTTCGGATGAGATGGGGTGGTGATACTTGTATTCTTTCTCCGTCACCATGCGGATTAGGTATTTACATAGAGCTAATAAAATGGATATTTTGGGAAAAGGACATTTTGAGAAAGGACCTTATGACAAAACACATTTCGAGAAAAAGACAATATGCAATGAGATGGCTTATTCGCAACGAATGCAAAATCTACTGAACGGATCTTGAATTGTTTTTTATATGAAAGTCTGTCCAATTTAAAATGTATTGCTTATTCGCCACGTGGTTCCTGGCAGAGTAGAAACGGGAACCCAATCTCTTACCGTGTGGTGTCGTAAAAGGCGACTATGGAATAGGGCTGTATAACATCAGTCAGATATAATACAGCCCAGACTCAGCCTCAGATGCATGGGTCGAGTAAAGTGCCAGGAATACGGCAATAGGCTCACCCCCTATTATATGGGACCGATTACAATGATTGCTGAAATAAGGGTACTAATTAACTTCTGTCCGGGGATGTAAAACCGAAGTTATGACCAAGTATTGCGATAAACAATATCAACCTGGGTGTAGCCGTGGGCGACAGCTAGTTATGAAATATTTCTAAATATATTCACAAAATAAACTACACCGTTGACAAGCCGCAAAGAATTTAAACTATAAACGCGCAATTGCATTCACCACTTGCTTATGACCCATATTTCCGCTGCACTGAATTACTGAGTGCAGACAGAACTGCTATACCTACCTTTTAATATTATGTTCTATGGATATTCCTATATCAAGTAGGTAGGATATCAAACACAGAACAACCCGGTAAGACGCCAACTAATTTCCGGAGGAGATATTTACTAGGGATGTCTGAACCTGAGCACACGGTGTGGCTTGCATGACAGAGTAAATACTGTGACGTACTTTAAGGGATTTGCTTTGAAGTTGTAGGGAAGCCATTATGACAGAATATTCCGCTCAAAGCGGGTCCTCACATTAACTCGGCATCGATCAATTAATACCGACTCCGGTTAGAACTTTTAAACTTTTGCAAAGAGGAAAGTAGTCAAGATGCAAATCGAATACATAGGGAAAAATGAATTTTCTCAGGCGGGACTCTAACCCGCGATCTTTCCCTTACAGGGGGAATGCCTTGACTAGCTCGGCTACCGAGACACGCTCGATGTGATTCAAATTTCCCTTCTATTTTTATCCGTCCTTACGGCGACGGTGGAGTCATCTACCGATCTTTTACGAATGATGTTACAATCATTTTTAAACATTGATTTTTGATAACTCCGCCCAAATACTAGGATACTTAATGCTGTAAAAGTCTTTCAAGTACTTAAGATGTAGTTGAGAGTATTTGGTATTATCACTCCAGCTGTCATTATTATTACCATATAATATTCCACAACATTCTATACAACGCTATCTAGACCCATGGTAAGCTTAACTAGTTTGTGTTATAAAATCTAGAATGCGGATATAAATGCTTAGATCCTTTTTTTTTGTAAATACTTACATATTATAGATAGAAACACCCAGACCAATGCCAATAGCCATATTCATGCATACAAATATTTGCACTGAGAGGGGTCGAACCCGTGCGTCCTGCTTAACAGTCGCGTTCACTAAGTACCGCCATGTCACAGAGGCTGTGCATTGTAATATAACTCAGACTATCACTGCTCCCTTATGCGTAAGCACGCATCTTGGCATCCGTACTGTTTCGTGTAAATTGTAGTATATTCATTACAATACCGTTTATTAATTACAGTACTGTTGTATACAGTGCTGTAGTCGTAGCCAGGTATTGCGCCGACATAATGTAATAGATTGATGAGCCATTGACACAAAGAAGAACAAGAAAAAGTACTGTATAGGAAATTACCATGAGTTTATGATATTGATTGCAATTTTTTTTGACCCGACTACGGCGAAGCCAAAAGGAGGGTTATGATTTTGACAGGCTATGTATGTATGTATGTATGTATGTATGTATGTATGTATGTATGTATGTATGTATGTATGTATGTATGTATGTATGTATGTTCATTTGTTCCCTCATAGCTCCTCAAATACTTATTAGAACTGGACAAATGAGGTATCGTTACAAGCGGCTTGATCGTCCGATGGTTATAGGCTATATGACATGTCACCCAATCTTATGTGGCGCCCTCTAGCGCTCATAAGGTACTGTCTTAAAAAATAAATTCGAGATAAATATGGCGTGTTTGGTATCAAATGAAAGTGCTTAATGAGCACATTTCAAATATGTATAAATTATTAGCTTTACTTTGCCTCAAAATAATTTAAATAAAATATAAAGTTTAAACTAAAACCCGACTACCGAAAAATCACGCTTTAAAAAGTGAAAAACAAGAAAATATCAAGGATAGCCGTGGTCGTATGCCACTTTTCCCAAATAATTTAAATAAAAAAGTCGGGTTTTAGTTTAAACTTTATTTTTTATTAATGAAAAAACTCGACTGGTAACTGAAAATATTGAAACAAGTTTGATCTCCGTTTTATGATTTGCAAATGGCCTGCTATAAAACTTGTTTCAATACTTTCAGTAATCAGTCGGGTTTTTTTTCATTTTTAAAAACATTTTTTTGTAAACTCTTTAGTTATGACAAGTATATTTTTGTAATTGTCTTTTAATTTCCTTCATTTTGATACCCTACTCGATAAGTTTGAATAAAAATATTTTTTGACATTTTTTTTTTATACAGGGCACGTCAATTTGACTTCACCTCGCCTGATGTTAAGCTAAAGGCAAAGTCTCGGAAAGAGGGCCACCATCGTAAACATTTACCATGTTAACAGTGGTGGCACTCAGCTTGACGGCCTCATTAGATGCCTTTTCACGCCCCGCTTAATTTTATATTTTGGCCTAAAAAGTTCACTTTAAAGTTTTTTATTCGCGTCTAAACGCTATCTAGACCCAAGGTAAGCTTGACTAGGTGGTGTTATGGAAACTAGAATGCAGATAAACATACTTAGATACTTTAGAACCTAGAAACATCCAGACTTATGCAAATACCCATATTCATGCATACAAATATTTGCACTAAGCGAAGATCAAACCCGCACCTCCTGCGTAGCGACTGCGTTCACTACCGCCACGCCACAGAGGCTGTCTAAGGTATGTGTACAGTTGTTGTTTGCGTAACATATCACGGAAATCTACGTCGGTAACAACACTGTACACACCTGTAAATCCTAAGGGGTAGGCAGAGGTGTATAACACCCATATTTCACCAACTATGATTTTCGGTGTACGATTTCGGAAGCTGGCGAAATGTGGGTGCTAGCACCTCTGCTTACCCCTTCGGGGAATACAGGCGTGAGTTTATGTTATGTTTATGTTATGTTATGATTTTCGGTCCCACGTATATTTGAGCCTATTGCCGTCTAGCAGACACTTAGTCATGTCCTCGTGGGCTGTATGTTTACTGTCGGATTGAGAACAGCCGTATCCCCTAGTCGCTTTTTACGACACCCACAGAAAGAGTTGAGGTGGTCCTAATCTACTCCACCGGGAACGAACACGCCAGTAAAAATAAAGTTTAAAACTAAAACCCGACTACCGAAAAATCACGCTCTAAAAGTAACAAACAAGAAAATAGCCGTGGTCGTATGCCACTTTTCCCTAGAATATATTGTTTTGTCAGAGTAAGTGGCATACGACCACGGCTATTTTCTTGTTTGTTACTTTTAGAGCGTGATTTTTCGGTAGTCGGGTTTTAGTTTTAAACTTTATTTTTTTTTTATATTATTTTGGGTCAAGGTAAAGCTAATAATTTATACATATTTGAAATGTGTTTATTAAGCCCTTTCATTTGATACCAAACACGGCATATTTATCTCAAATTTATTTTTTAACATAGTACCTTATGAGCGCTAGAGGGCGCCACACAAGTTTGAGTGACACGTCATATAGCCTATAACCATCGGACGATCAAGCCGCTTCTAACGATACCTCATATGTCCAGTTCTAATCAGTAGTTGAGATGCTATGAGGGAACAAATGAACATACATACATACATACATACATACATACATACATAGCCTGTCAAAATCATAACCCTCCTTTTGGCTTCGCCGTAGTCGGGTAAAAAGTGAGTGATATTTGCGATTAATAAATACAAATATACTCCAATTAGTAATGTACATTATATTTGAGGGGAGTAAAAGCCACCCACGTGCGACAGTCGGCATTCGCTGCGATTTGTCAGTTGTCGTCGGCGCTGGCACGCGTCTCTTGACTAATTGGGGTTATAAATCGACACATGCTGTGGAATCAACGCTCTGATGCAAGTGGTGAATGGTAGCTGTGATTTTACTATGGCGTATTTGCAGGCATATAGTTACCGGCGTATTGGGAGAGGCTTATGTCCAGCAGCGAACTGCGATGGCTAATTAATTGGTTGATATAGCCTATATTTTTACATACGATGTACCTATATTTTAACTTAAATACGTCACAAAATGTACCATTTATTGGGTGTCTTTCGAAGATAGCACGGGGTTACGGTGGCGGAATCCAAATCAAATCATCAAATCTACAAATCATATATTATATCATGGGGTACGAACGCTAAGAAAATATCTTTATAACTCAAAAACTAATAGAGCGCACTAGTAGTCTCATTATACGAAATAAAAAAGTTAAAACGCTTATTTTACTGTTTAGAATCACGTAAATTACTTTAGAACTTTAATACAATACATGGTAATGTAAGCATTTAGGCATATTAAACTCGTTGGTAATCCAAATTATTGCAGAATCAATATAGATTAGAATATTTATGGTTTAATTCAGTCTTATTCAATAATGTGTTTAGTGTATTTTTAATTTTTTTATGTTAGTTTTTAATAGTAAAAAATTAAAAAAAAAATGCCAAGGCATTGTCGCCATCTAGTAATAGCGTTTCGAAATAAAAGTTGCGTGCCTGCTTTTGGAAATTTCGAGTGTAACCGTATTTTGTTCCTGATTGTGCATCTGTATAGAAGTATATTATATATTATGATCTGTGATTATATCAAACCAATCTGTGCGCCAAGGCCTCGTTTTTCTCACGACGTCAAGATATATGCTAGAGCCGGCAACTATATCATCTAAAATGATGATTAAGTTTGTGTTAATTCCTAGGTTTTATACTCACGTATGTTCTCAGGTAAGTAAGAGAGTCGAACGAGCCTCTATCGACACCAAAAACTCTATGCAATATGGGTTCACATCGATGTATGCACCTACTGTGGTGGGCCATTTATTAAATCTATTGTATCTATAGAATATTGCACTGTTCGAATATTCAGGTTATGTTGAATAGCTCCATGAAGCGCTCAATCATAATATGATGTCACTCCCAAATGAATTTTGCAAGCGTTCAGGCAGACAAGCGCTAAGCGATGATCCGTCGAGACACAAAGGTATGCGAAATTGGTATTCTATCGTTGACTAATAAGCGCAAATTGCAACATGCATAGGCCTTAGGTCAAAGACTATGCAGATCATTGTGTTTAGGTTTTGGACGGTATGTTGTGTTTATGAGGCAAGGCAATTATAGATCTTATTGCTCTAATCAGCTGATCTTTTATGGGGTATATTGTATATCGAAACTACGACATATCCCTCGCACCCCGGCTGACCCAGCAATCTGTCTGACCAGCGTAGAAACAGTAGGCTAGCTAAAGCCTCCCTTTTTTTTCCGTGCGGAAATCCCGTCGGATATCCCCCTGCCGGAGCCGGAAGGGGAGGTTATGTCGGACTCGAACCGACTAAAACCGCACGCTGACTTTGGGTTGTGGTGCTAGGCCGGAGGTGAGGTTGTCATTGACATATCCCTCGCACCCCGGCTGACCCAGAGCCATCCCTTACGGTCTAGCCCTCCTCGGGAGGGGGGACAACGATGTCCCCGACTCGCCCCCGGAATGGGGAGGCGCGCTTCTGAGCGCGCCGTCGCCGTGGCCTGCTTCTGCTGGGGTGACAGGCGGCTTCACCCGTCACCCCCAGGCCCGCGCTCATCGGGGACGGAGGTCAGTCAGTGGGCTAAAGCCTCCCAATGGGAGAGTCTCATGTCCAGTAGTAAACTGCAATAAGGGAATTGATTGAATTATCCATTGTCAAAGAAGTATTTTTTCAATGGCAGTGGAATTCGCTTAGGTAGGTACAGTCGGCGTCATAAATATCTTGACGGCTTAGTCTCAAAATGATCTTAAAACTATTAACGATTATTTAGATTTATATGGTATTATTGTCGGAACTAAAGGTGTGCAAAATCTATCAAATATCAGAACAATCGGTCAACTGGAAGGGAGTAAAAACTAAATTAAGATCATTTTGATTATTTATTCGTCAAAATCTTTCTGATGCTGACGGTACAGTACGCACAGTAGGTACTATGATACTGTCTCCGATAGTATCTCTTATTGGAGATTCTCTATATTTATTGCCTTGACATTAAAAATAGTAATCAACACAATAAAAGATTATATTTGTTTAGTTTGTTCTTGGTCTGACCCCTCAGTAAGAATTACAATGAGAGTCCTTACAGTTTTTAGGTATATATAACACTGTTAAGTGACATTACGGGAATATGGATTCATTAATTTAAAAGAATTTCGTAGTAATTTTTTTATTTCAATTTTAGTCGATATAATGGACATCCGCGCGGGCGGAGCCGCGACCAACAGCTAGTAATATTTAATAGATTATGGGTACTGTGGAATGAAATATCACCAGCGGTATTTCTGAACCAATAAGACCTTCAAACCTTTAAGGAAAGAACGTACAGTCAACGCCATAAGTTGATTACCACTAAAATATTTTAAAAATCTTTTTTATATTGGAATGCATCTGTCTGTAGTAAATGTAGTGTTATGATTCCCAGAAGACAAACTTAATTTACATATTCAATGTTTTTTTTTCACAATTTTATGTAAGGTTTAGGGGCCACAGTGTTCAATAAATTAGAATTTGTTAAGCTACTTTTGTAGTTGACTGTACTCTCTTTTAATAGGAAGGCAACGCACTTGTGACTCCTCTGGTGTTGCGGGTGTCCATGGGCGGCGGTGATCGCTCATTAGGCGATCCGTCTGCCCCTATTCCATAAAAAAACATTATCTTCATATTAATCTCCCAGTTGTGTCAAAAGTTTGGAATTTTGAAGCCTTGGGGCTGCTAGGCTATTTTTTTTGATTGGAATGTCGACTTTTCCGGAAGCGACTACCGATTTACCTCGCCTGTTGCGGGTGCACCAAGTAGCAGGTGACGCTTGGGTCTCAAAGGTGCGGACCTGTGTACCTAATATTATACTTATTTATATACAAGAAAATTGTATGAAAGGTTATTCAGTTAGTTAGGTCCTAGATAACGTTGCGTAATACATAGGTTTGATTCAAGCGTTGTCGTATCGGGGACCTTGGATCGTTCTGATAACAAGTGGGAGTGGTTTAGTTTCAGTTAGGGATCCCCGATATAATAATGCTTAAGATGAAATTTTACTAGACGGGTAACAAGATTTAAATCGATTGATATAGGAAAAAAATTGCCTGGTCCAGGTGGGATTCGAAACCGCGATCCTTCTCTTACAGGGAGGCGAACCACGCCTGAACGAATCAAAAAATTCTTCCTTGTTATATCCGTCTTTGAGGCGACAGCGGAGTCAAGTCAACACTTTACGACGAGCCTTTTCAATCTTTTCCAATCTTAATCAATTTTTTTTTCACAACATTTCACATAACGCTATCTAGACCCATGGTAAGCATAGCTTAACTAGCTTGTGTTATGGAATCTAGAATGCGGATACTTTTTTTTTTTGTAAATACATACATATTATACATAGAAACGTCCAGACCAATGCAAATACCCATATTCATGCATACAAATATTTGCATTGAGCGGGAATCGAACCCGCGCCTCCTGCGTGGCAGTCGCGTTCACTACCGCCACGCCACGGAGGTTGTCAATTTGAATAATTAGTGTACTACATACTTACTTAAATGCCTAAAATATAATTCAATAGGATTAATTTTCAACTTTTTGGAGGTATTTTTGTGTGCTATTAAATTAGAATATTTTAAAGAAGTTTTTGAGCGGGTGTTAAAATATACACCAGGAATTACGCCGCAGTTATTAAAATTTATAGTCTATGAACGTATTCAGGAGTGCGTGAGTAATTCAATCAAGTTGAAGCATAGTTGCTTTGAAAATGGAATCTATGTAGGTACTTTGCATGGCGTTAATCTTAATTATAATATAGGCAACGTACAAAGTACTAGTTCGTTCTCTGTGCTTGCATCATTATCAGAAGCTGTATTATGCGTTTGATAAAATTATCAAATTATTGAAATAAAACCACTTTTACGGATTCTATCGCGATAAATTTGGTATTATTTACTTTTCAACCGACGTTTCAGCAGCTTTTCAGAAGCCATGATCGCGGTGTGACTTGGGGCCCAGTCTGCCACTTAATCAAATCCAGTAAGCAGCAAAATCCAGCAAGACTTAACGACACAGTGAGCTCATTTTGCGTAAATAGTAACACCAATAATTCACCACGATTCGGGTATTTTGAGATAACTTATTCTGCAAACTATGTGACAACTACCATCATGAGTCACACCGCGATCATGGTTGCTGAAAAGCAGCCGAAACGTCGGTTTAAAAGTAAATAATAACAAATATATCGCGATAGAATCCGTAAAAAGTGGTTTTGTTTCAATGAGTGACATTCGCGTAAACTTTAGAAAATATAATAAAATTAAGAATAAAAAAAGCATTGCTGAGCTCAAGTTTTGGTTTTTATTATTCACGTTGATGATGATGAATATGATATTTTTGCGAATATTATTTCCAGGTGAGACCGGGATATTGCTATCACTACATATAAAGCACAGTCGTTTTTCCGCGTCTTTCCGTCCATATTATTGCTTGTAACCTCAAAATTACGCTACGGATTCTGATGCGGTTTCTTTTAATAGATAGTATAATACATGCTTCATATACTACAGGGTGCAGTGTGAACAGGATCGGAGGCCAAGCGGGCGGAAAAAAATTGGCGGTACGAAGTTCGCCGGGTTCGCTAGTTTTTTATAAATTGTAAAATTGATTTTTATCTGTATAACTAATACGAGCAAGGTGATGTATTTTCCAAGGGTATGATTAGTTTTACGTAAATTCAAAACCAGTTTTGAATCGAAATACAAAACAAATAAACAACACACTTTAATAAAAGTACAACATTAGAAGCACGAAAATATGTAAATCCCAGAACAGTTCTCCCCTGAGCCAACAAATAACTGTACAAAAGATTTTCTTGCTTTCTTGTAAATAAGACAGAATAAAGTAATACTATAATGTGTGTTTGTCTGTATGTGTGTGTGTACCCTTTGCGACGGACCGGTCGTGCGTAACGCACCACTTCTGTGTCAACTGCAATCGATATTGTTCCTCTCTTTCCTACTGGGAATGAAAGGATACTCACAATGTGAGTGACGACTTCTGTTTCAAGTGCAGCCTCTTCACAGTTATGCTAGGGCTATAATACCGTGATATGACAATAATTATCGCCATAATTTCAACAACGTTTATCTATAGCCACGATTTGGGCATTGTCGAGAAACATTGACCTGTTTTGTTGCTCGCTGGGGGAATTCACAGATACCACATTATATACAATATATGTTACACATAATTTTAAGGCTGTATGTCTAGATTGCCTGTAAGAATAGATGTAGATGAAATAAATAAATAAATTTTACAATGCCAATCAAAACTTTTTTACATACCTACCTATTGATCAATATGACATTGTCACTTCATAATAACCCGGTAGACGATAAAGCAGTATGGCCCCAATAAGTAGATGAGACTGAAAAAACCGAACTGAGTAGGAACAAATGATTAAAAAATAAAAAACCCGACTGCCACTGAAAAGACCGAAATAAGTTTGATAGCAGGCGGTACCCATTAATTTTCTTTCGGTTTAGGATTGGCAAATGGGTACCGCCTGCTATCAAACTTATTTCGGTCTTTTCAGTGGCAGTCGGGTTTTTTATTTTTTAATCATTTGTTTTATTTTGTAATTTTTAGTTATGATATGGCATGTCTATCTTTTTATAATTTTACATATCGTTTATACTTGAAATAAAACTTAAATCAATAATAAGTAAGAAAATTAGCGAGAACGATTGTTTTGTTAAACAACTTTAAATCGTTATATATCCTAAACTATTATTTAAAATGAAAAATGATAAAGGAAACCTAAAGATGATTTTAAAATACCTATTCAACGACACCCCACTTGACATAGTTCATCGACTTTTATTTTTTTCATTTTGACAATATGGCGTCTGGTTGTCGCTGTGATGGATTTTGATTACTGTCATGTCTTCAGTGACACTCGCAAGGTTAAGACGAATCGATTGACGTATAAATGATCAAAATCGGCCCATGAATTTGGTCTCTAGAACGCCACATAGAAACAAACATACATACATACATACATAGACTGATAAACACATTACCCTCCTTTGCGTCGCGCAGTCGGGTAAAAACATCGTCCGTGACATCGCAGATAAAATGCAAGAGCGGCCACGTCTTGCGGAAACTGCCCAGCTACGTGGGTAACAAATGTCTGGCAATGGCGCCCCCACCCGGTCCAGGTAGAAGGGGTAGGCCCAAGAAGTGCTAGCTTGGCGTCGTGGAGGGTGACATGCGTGAAAACGGTCTCACTAGCTTGGACGCCCAAGATCGTGCAAAATGGAGGAGGAAGAGCCGGAAGACCCTGAGCTCCGAGGGCACCGTGGCCTCGGATGCAATCAGGACTAACGTCTTTATGTGGATGATGATGGAGTAGGAACAAGGCTGAGAATATTATTTTGATTACATTGAACTGGTAAAGCGGACCCCAGACTCCAAGTTGAAAGCAGAGCGAAGTAGGTATCTCTCTTCTATAAGTTTATTCTTCTTTTTCATTTTAGCGTTACTTAATCCCAGTCGCATCCGAAGCTATCAACTTGGAGTCTGGGGTCCGCTTTACCAGTTTATCTGCGGATTTGACTAAACTTCGATATTTACCGAGAAACGACTGCCATATGACCTTCACAATCCAATGGAGATAGCTACGATACAGACATTGTAGTTAAACCAGTTGTTGGTCTTTTGTGGGCTCCAACTACCCGTATGACTACCATAGATGTTCGTATGGCAAACAGGACCGACGGCTTAACGTGCTCTCCGAGGCGGGACCAGACCAATGCAAATATCCATATTCATGCATAAAAATATTTGTACTGAGCGGGGTTTGGAACTCGCGCCTCTTGCATACCGCGCCACGGAGACTGTAAACATGCTACCTACTTATCTCTACTGTTATTAGTATTCAATAAAGAATTATCTATCTAACTATCAGAAGCAAAAATCTAAAAACAAGTATTACCTACTACATTTTCGTCGAAAGGGTTATGAGAGGGTTGTACACTGCCGAAAGTTGCATAAATTTGGAGACAAGTAAAGTGGGTTCGCGTGTTTCTAGAACGTGACTAAATTTCAACACACCAAATGTACCTATGTGGAATAAAACCTTTCATACCAACACAGTAATGTATCACGTAGACTACTGTCTTAGTTTTAAACTTGATCATATTTTATATATAGAAGTTTAAGTGGTAATTACATATTTGAGCCGTTTCGAGACGAAAAGCTGTGATCATGGGGTCCAAGTGCGCGTCTATTATTCAAAGAAATCTAAAAACGTTTAATAGACACTACCCGTGACCAGAGGGCTGGTTTATTCCTTGCGCAAAGGATTGATATTGCCATTCAACGTGGCAATGCCGCCAGCCTTCTGTTGACGTCGATGGGGAGGAATTCTTTGACGCCTGAACCTGCAATTTTGCACATATTATGTAAATAACAATTGTATCAATAAACTGAATATAGGTACTATTAGTAAGTAATCCAGAATTTTATAGAAAAGCGTCGATTTTTTGGTGACCCTATTTTAGTGTCAAGACTTGTGGTTCCCGGCAGAGTTGAATTTGGACCACCCCTCTTGCCCCTCCATGCCCCTCTTGAAGAACCCCATATTGTAGTCGCTTGGGACAACCATGGCAGGGAGTTCATTCCACAGCTTGAGCGTACGTGGGATGAAGTTCCTTTCATACCTCACGGTGCGCACCGTATTCGGATGCAATGTGTGGGGATGAATTCCCTGTCTATGGCGAGTGGTGCGATGATAGAATGCAGCTGTGGGCATCATGTCAAATAATTCATCTGAGCACAAACCATTATATAGGCGGTAGAAAACACACAGTGAGGCAAAATCCCTCCTGAGGCTGAGAGGTTCCACATCGCCTGCGAGTATGGGACTGTCGACGAGCCTCAACGCACGTCTTTGCACCGAGTCGAAAGGGTCAAGCTGGCGTGCGGGCGCTCCGGCAAAAAGATGACAGCAGTACTCCATGTGTGTGCCGAACCTGTGCCTTATAAAGAAGAAGTCGCTGCCCCGTGAGTGCTGCTTAGCCCTGTTAAGAACTCCAAGTTTCTTTGATGTCAGCTTGACCTTTTCCTCTAAATGACTGCGGTACTGGACGTCACTTGAGATGTTGACGCCTAGGATCCCGAAACTCGGGGCAATGGTAAGCCGTGTGCCCAGGAGTTGCGGCGCTTCAATAAATGGGGTTTTCTTAGCGGTGAATACACATACTTGTGTCTTGGTGGGGTTGAACTGGACCAGGTTTAGTCGACCCCAATCGGATACTCCCGAGAGAGTAGTCTCGATTTCTGACACAAGTTGTTCGCGACTACCCTCCACCTCGGACTGGGGGATGTTTGCATGGCCCGTGTAACATGCGTCTCCAGTACTGTCGTCCGCATAGCAATGAATGGATTCGTCCGATAGCATGTCATTAATATGCAGCAGAAACAGGGTCGGAGATAACACGGAACCTTGTGTGACACCGGCGTTTATGTCCATGCGGTCCGAGCGACTGCCGTCCACGACGGCTTGGATGCTTCTGTTGGACAAAAAGCTGGAAATCCAATTACACAGCCCCTCAGGGAGTCCATAAGATGGTAGCTTCGCAAGAAGACCTCTGTGCCATACCCGTTCGAAGGCCTTCGCTATATCTAGGCTGACCGCTAGTGCCTCACCTTGGCTCTCTTGGCTCAAGAAGGTCACCGGTCGAGCGATGCTGGCGGAAGCCGTACTGTCGGTCGCTCAGTAGTACGTTACCCTCAAGGTATCCCAGGAGCTGTGTATTAATAACACGCTCCATAACCTTCGAGAGAAGGGAGGTGATAGCGATGGGCCTGTGGTTGGACGGGTCTGTCCTGTCGCCTTTCTTAGGCACCGAATGTGGGTGTTAATTCACCTCTGCTTAAACTTTACTCGCGTTTGGTAAAATTACCATAAGTTTATTACGATTTTAATCTTCAAATATAAGAACAACTAATCTCCAAAAAAAAGCTCATGTAAATTAGGCTCACGAATATTTGAGAAAGGCTTTCTTTTCAAAATCAGAACACAAAGATAATTCCTATCTTATCATTATTCTAGTGGTGAAGCGTAATCCCCGTGTGACGTAGGCAAATATGTTTATGTAAACGAAAACCGGCCCCAAGAAAGATAAATCTACCGCTCACTCTTGGTTTAACTCAAAGGGTATTAAGTTATTATTTGCTGTACTGTAAGCTATATAATAACATTTTCTGATACTCTTTTGAGTTGAGAGCTCTATTAATTGAAACAAAATATCTTTAAACTCACGACATGGCTCATCTTATTAAAAAAATCTCGATACGTCGGTAGCTTAGTGGTTAAGGAGTCGGCCTTACGATCGAGAGGTCCCGGGTTCGATCCTGGACTACACTACCGACGTGAACCCACTCCTAGCACAAGAAATTTAGCTTAGTGGAGGGGTTAGAGGGAATATTAGTAACTTCGGTTCTAATATTCTTTACAAAAAAACATGAATACGGGCTTGCTAAACGATTATTGCGGCGTCTAAAACTTAGTTTAGCATCAGATCTGGCTTACCCGCTCTCCAGTGTACCCTCCGCCTGAGTGGAGAACCTCCAAGCAGCTCTGTAGAGAGAGGTGTAGCCGTCTCCGTTGCCTAGGGTGGAGTGGAGTGTGGACGAAAATAAGGTAATATCCAAGGTAAAAATGTGCTTATTTAGTTGATAATTTTAATCTTAAATATTTGTGGAGTACAGTCAACGTCATAAATATCTTGACGAAGAAGTATCAAAATGATCTTAAAACTTTCGTATTAAGAGCAAATCAAACTGTTTTATTGATTTATATGGTACTAGCTATTGCCCGCGACTCCGGCCACGTGGTGTCAGTTCCCGGCAAATATTCGAATTTTTATCACCTTTTAAACCTTCGCTAGACCTCCACGAACATTTCAAGACCAAGATAAATCCGCTCAGCCTTTCTCGAGTTTTAGCGGGACTAACGAACAGCAATTGATTTTTAGATATTTATTGTGAACTAGCTTTTGCCCGCGGCTCCGCCCGCGTGGATGTCGGTTATCGCGACCAAACATAGCCTATGTCCTTTCTCAAGGTCTAACCTATCCCTATACCAAATTTCATCAAAATCGGTTCAGTGGTTTTGGCGTGAAAGCGTAACATACAGACAGACAGACAGACAGAGTTAGTTTAGTATGGATAATATGGATTGTTGTTCGAACTAAAGCTGTGGACCAATTATCAGAATAATCGGTCAACGACAAATAAATAAAATGTCATGAAAGGGGGTATAAAAACTAAATTAAGATCATTTTGAGCGCTTTGTTTGTCAACATCTTTTGTTGCTGATTGGCCTATTAATAAAAAAGAACTAAAAAAAAACTAAATGTATTTTATCTACCTACTTATAACAATAGATGTACTACTAATAATGTAATTTTATTACTAACGTGTAACATCATTAAAATGTACATTTTAAGTGTTCTAATAATTTACATAATCCTTCTAAGAAAGGCCAACGAATAACAAAACCGTTTCTCTAAACGATGGCTAATAACAGTAGGTTATAATCCCTTCACACATTTACTAGTTTAAGTAGGAGATTCCGGTCTCGCAACAAATGTAAATGGACCCTTATCGGACAAGAGCCTCATCAAGGAAAATATTTACTAAATACGATCATGAACAACGTTGCTTGAGAGACATTCGTAGATAAAAGTGTGATAAAGTCTAATTAACCAGAATTACATTAGCTTATTAAGCCTTATTAAGGCGTTATTAACTTCGGAAAAGGTGTCGGGATAATGTTCTGATATCTGTGCTTAGATCACTGATTTTCGATGGTTGGTAGTTGTTTGCTAGCATTAATCGTGAACTTTTAATGAACAGATTAAGGTAGAGATGTTCTGATTCCTTTGAAATCTGGGTAATTAATAAAGGCTGTTGCCGGTGAATATTAGACTCATTTATTAGTTTCTGTTTACGTTTTATTCTGTAACATTCCTACCTATACTCATTCACGTTTTTACCCAACTGCCTGGTGCAAGGTAAAGTAATTTTATTCGCGCGTATGTATGTATGTAAAAAAGTGTAATAATCGCTCACTTACCGCCGTTCCCAATAACATACTGACAGTTAAATATAGATCGCATCTACGGATAAAGTGCTCGGTTGTTTAAATTCAAAACATAGTAACTCCTATTTCACACCAATTTCGGAAAATAAAATTATACCGCGATGCGCTTTCCCGCAAAAAAATCAGTTACCATGTTTTGAATTTAAACAGCCGACACGTCAAATTTGACTGTTGCGATCTATCTATAACTGTAAGGATGTTATTGGGAACGGCCTATAGAAAGATACTAGATCACTTCAAGCAGATAGGTACAGTCAACATCAGATCGATTTTGACAAACAAAGTACTCAAAATGATCTTAAAGCCTTGTTTGACCCCCTCCCCCCTCCTGTTGACTGATTGTTCTGATATTGGAATCTTTAGTTCGGACAATAATACGATATAAATCAATAAAACAGTTTAATACCTTGGTATTTAGATCATTTTGAGACTTTGTAGTCGTTCTGACGCTGACGGTACATATAATTTGATCATTCTGAGACTTTGTAGTCGTTCTGACGCTGACGGTACATATAACTTGAAGTAGGTACAATCAGCGTCATAAATATTTTGACGATGAAGTCTCAAAATGATCTTAAAACTCTTGTATTAAGAGCAAATCAAGCTGTTTTATTACCTGACTGCGCGACGCAAAGGAGAGTTATGTGTTTTTATCAGTCTATGTATGTTATGTATGTATGTATGTATGTATGTATGTATGTATGTTTGTTTCTATGTGACGTTCTAGAGACCAAATGCGAAGGCCAATTTTGATAACTCTTACATCAATCGATTCGTCTTAACCTTGCGAGTGTCACTAAAGACATGACAGCAATCAAAATTCACCACAGCGACCACCAGACGCCACATTGTCAAAATGAAAGTCGATGAACTATGTCAAGTGGGGTGTCGTTGAATAGGTATTTTAAAATCATCTTTAGGTTCCTTTTATCATTTTTCATTTTAAATAATAGTTTAGGATATATAACGATTTAAAGTTGTTTAACATAACAATCATTCTGGCTAATTTTCTTACTTATTGAATTAAGTTTTTATTTCAAGTATAAACGATATGATGTAAATTCCAAAAGAAATACGTGTCATATCATAACTAAAAAGTATAAAATAAAACGAATTATTAAAAAATAAAAAACCTGACTGCCACTGAAAAGACTGAAATAAGTTTGATAGCAGGTGGTACCCATATGCCAATCATAAACCGAAAGAAAATTAATGGGTACCGCCTGCTATCAAACTTATTTCAGTCTTTTCAGTGGCAGTCGCGTTTTTTTTATTTATTAATCATTTGTTTTTGATTGATATGGTATTATTGTCCGAACTAAAGGTGTGTACCAAATATCAGAACAATCGGTCAACTGGAAGGGAGTAAAAAAACGAAATTAAAATCATTTTGAGCACTTTGTTCGTCAACATCTTTCTGATGCTGACTGTTCTGTTTGTGGACAGTTTTAAGTATATACTTAAACAACAACAGTACATTAGCAATCCAATGATATTTTTCCCATGCCATATTCACTCATGTACCTACTGACACCCACATGTCGAGCAGAAGGTATAGCAAAAACATGTATATAAATATACATGTTTTTGCTATGCTAATTAAGAGAGTTACCCTTTTTAGCAGTCATTATAATCATTATGATAATCATATAGCTTAATTAATACATAACACTTAAGACAGAGTGATTAAAATATCAATGGCTATGTTCAGTGACACTTTAGGGTCTGTTCACACAGACCGGCTCGGAGATGAGAGCAGATTTTTAGCACATTGGAAACAGAGTTTTGAGTAATTGTAGTACAGTTTATTTTTGCATGTGCAATTTTGTTGTCATTAGGAATGCTTGGATGCGCTTTGTGTGAAATAATAAGAGGAGCCGACCGGCTCACTCGCGCAGGCGATATTTTTTTTTTTTTTTTTTTTCGTGCGGAAATCCCCTCGGATACCCCCCTGCCGGAGCCGGAAGGGGAGGTTATGTCGGACTCGAACCGACTAAAACCGCACGCCGACTGTGGGTCTTGGTGCTAGGCCGGAGGTGAGGTTGACAAAGACATATCCCTCGCACCCCGGCTGACTCAGGGCCATCCCTTACGGTCTGGCCCCCCTCAGGAGGGGGGACAACGGTGTCCCCAACTCGCCCCCGGAATGGGGAGGCGCGCTTTTCAGCGCGCCGCCGCCGTGGCCTGCTTCTGCTGGGGTGTCAGGCGGCTCCACCCGTCACCCCCAGGCCCGCGCTCATGGGGGACGGAGGTCAGTCAGTGCCCTCCGACGCCCGAGTTGCATGCGCGCGCGGGCGGCGCGATTCGCGAGTCTTTCTCGCTCGCGCCGCCTCTCCCGCTCCGCCGTCTCCTTCACGACCATTACCTGCTCGCTGAAGGAGACGCCGGCCGCCCACGCGTCCGCGCAGCGGACCATTGCTGTGAGCAGGGTGGCGAGGGTGAGAACTCTCACTCCCAGGGCCGCCACTAGCTCCCGCCTCGGTTCGGCCCATGCCGGGCACTCGGTGAGCGTGTGCAGCCCCGTGTCCTCGCTCGCGTCGCAGTGATGGCACTCGGACGTTGGCTCCTTTTCGATCCGACACAGATATCTCCCGAAGCACCCGTGCCCGGTGATGATCTGCGTCAGTCGATACGAGAGGCTGCCATGTGGCCTCTCGAGCCATTCCCCCATGATGGGCCTTACCGCCTCTATGACGGCATGCCCTGCGCGTCGTTGCTCACGTCGTCGCTCCCACTCCGCCACCATGATCCCGTGGAGCCGGGACCTCTCGGCCCGAATGTCTTCAGGCTCGGGATCGTATCCCCGCTCCCGCGCCTCCTTACGGAACCGATACAGTGCCGCAAGGGATCTCGCTTCCAGGATTCACGGTGGCGATCCGGCTAGGAGACTCACCGCTTCAAAGGATATCGTGCGGTACCCCCTAATGGCCCTGCAGGCCATCGTCTGCTGCGGCGCATGCAGCAGTTGCACGAACCTGGCCTGCAGGGCGTCCGCCCACACGGGGCACCCGTACAGGTCCATGGACCGCACGACACCCGCGTAGAGTCTCCTGCAGGAGTCCTCTGGGCCCCTCAAGTTGGGCAGCAGCCGCATCAGCGCGTTAGCTGACACCAACAGTTTGGGGCGCAGACTTCGGAAGTGCTCTCCGAAGTCCCACCGACCGTCGAGTACGAGCCCCAGGTATTTCAACCGGGGCTTGATGTCGATGGGAGTACCTCCTACTGCCAAGCTGGATCCCGGGGGTGGCCCGCGCCGAGGACCATGAAAGAACAAGGCCTCGGATTTGTGCAGAGCCACTTCGAGACCCAGCCGCCGGATCCGATCCACGACTTGAGCAACAGCGGTCGTGGCCCTCTGGGTCGCCTCGCGGTGCGTAGCGCCACTCACCGTCACTAGCGTGTCGTCCGCGTAGCACGTGACGGTGGCCTCGAACGCGAGCTCACCGCGAAGCACCCAGTCGTATCCGATGTTCCACAGGAGCGGCCCCAGGACCGATCCCTGTGGGACACCGCACGACATCTCACGCCTACCGACGCCGGTCGCACTTGGGTAGATGACGGCTCTCTCCGTCAGGTACGCCCCGACTATGCGGCGGAGGTAGAGAGGCACATCGTGGTACACGAGCGCCTCCCTGATGCAACTCCAGGGCAAGGTGTTGAACGCGTTGGAGATGTCCAAGGACACCGCCAACATCACCTCGCCCCGGGCAACCGCATCCTCCGCCAGAGTCCTCACGCGCATGATGGCATCCACAGTGGAACGCCACCGGCGGAAGCCGTACTGCGTGTCCGCTAGGTCCGGCCCCACTCTAGAGAGGTGCTCGACGAGGCGCTTGGCAATCACTCTTTCGAAGAGCTTGCCCACCTCGTCGAGCAACACTATGGGCCGGTACCCGGACGGCTCGTCCGCCGGGCGTCCGTCCTTGCGGATGAGGACCAGTTTCCCCGTCTTCCACATCTTCGGAAACTGGCCCCGCTCCAAGCATGCGCTGAGGAACCCTCGCAGTCGGGGTTCGAGACCGTCTTCTCCTAGAGCTAGGACCCACGCACGGCCTGGAATGCCGTCGGGTCCCGGGGCGGTGTTCTTCTTGGCTCTAAGCCGTCGCACCGCCAGCTCTAGTTCTACCCAAGTGACCTCGGGCACGTCATCGTCAATAACCACGCCGGGCGCATCAGGCGACCGAGGTGGCGGAGTCATCTGCGGCGGAACGTGTTCCGCCCGCGCCGGGAACAGGGATTCCAGCACTCCTCCAAGCAGAGCCGGCTCGAGAACCTGGGTCAGGGGAGGGGCCCGGGGGCGCAGCTTTCCTCTTACCAAGCGGTAAGGCCGCCCCCATGGGTCCCGCTCCAGTGTCTCCAGCAGCTCCCTATAGGAAGCTGCCTTGGACCGCTTGATTTCTGCTCGGAGGGCATTCCTGGCTTCCCTGTATCCCTCTTGCAACTCCGCCACTAGGGGATCTGTGTCTGCGGGGTGGCTACGCCTCCTACGGAGCCTGGCCCACCGGCGGTGCGCGATCACGCAGGCTTGACGCAGCCTCGCGATCTCCGCAGTCCACCAGTAGACCCGGCGCCTCGGACTATAGGCTGGAGCCCTAGACATACCCGCATCGCAAACAACAGTCATGGCCTCCCGGAACCACGCCGCCTCGTCATCAATGTCGTCAGGCCTGTCCGGGACCATGGCCTAGGCCTGCACGGAGGCGGCTTCCAGGAGAGCATCCCTATTCAGTCCCCTAAGCACCCAGCGCGGCTCGCGTGGGGCCGGTGTGGCCGGCGCATCACTCTCGGGAGGTGAGACATCAAACCGAACATATCGGTGATCCGCAAGTGTCTCCACCTCCACGACGACACGCCAGTCCCGCACACGTTGCGACAGCGAAGCGCTCGCGAACGTGAGATCTACGATCGAACTCGCTTCGCGCTCCGCCGCCAAACGTGGCTTCGGCCCCGCGATTCTGGAGAACCAGACCGAGAGTAGCGGCCCAGCTCTCCAGAGCCCTGCCTCGCGGGTTCGTGTGCCGGGACCCCCAAGCCTCAGACCAGGCATTGAAGTCCCCAAGCACAAGAACCGGGCGAGGGTGACAGGCATTGACGACGTCGGTCAGCCGCTCCAGCGACCGCCGATACTGCCCTATGCGTCGGTGTGATGCCGGCGTGAAGTAGACGGCCACGACCGCAATCTCCCCCACACGCGCCGCTACGATGCCATGCTCCCTTGCGATCACCACAAAGGGAGGGGCACCCGCAGCGGCGTTACGCACCAGTGCCGCCGATCCATCCAGGTCGACCACCCAGGCAGGCCCGGGGGGGCGGTGGGTGTATGGATCGGTGACAGCGGCGACGTGTATGGACCACTGTGCCATGCTCTGGAGCAGAAGTGCCTGAGCATCGACACCGTGGCCCACGTTCGCCTGCAGGATGCGGAGCTGGGGATCCATTATGGAACCATCTCCGCATCCCGCTGCGAACAGTTGGCGGAACGCCCGCCTCGCGGCTTCGGCTCCCCTCCGGTGCAGGCCTTGCTGCCAACCCTATGGTCGGCCGGTTTGCCCCCCGCTGCACACCTGAAACAGTGCAGCGGAGCCTCACAACCACCGGCCCTGTGGCCGGGTTGGCCACAGCGGAAGCAGCGGTCACCGACCGTCACCTCCGCCGTGCACTGCACTTCCACGTGCCCGACCGACAGACACCTGAAGCACCTAGCCGGCCGAGCTTGCAGGAGCTGGACCCGCACCCCAATAACGCCGTCCACTGCGAGGACCCGCCGATCGGCAGCCTTTTGGGCTCCTGCAATGGGGCAGCCGACAACTACCGCCCCCTGTCCGCGACGGCCGTAGCGGATCGCTCCGACCTTTACCGCCTCCAGGGGGCAGCCCCCGGCCTCCGCCACGGTGGCCCGAATTTCTTCGGCCGTGATGGAGTCGTCCAGGTCCGAAATGCGCAGTTCTGCGCATTTGGTGGGCCTGGACACCCGGACGTCGGCTGCATCCAGCGTCTCCCTCAGCTTGGCCGCAATGGCATCAGCCTGGGGACCGCTGGAGGCACCTGGGACCTGGATAAGCCGGGCACCCGTCCGAGTTTGTGTCACTCGGAGGGGCCTAGCCAGGTTGAGGGGCCTCATGTCTATGAGGCCTCTGGCCCGCTTCACCAGGTCGGGTGCGCAGGCGATCGGCTCCGATTGCGCGCTCTTTCTATTCCAGTCAGTCTATGTGAAATGGTTGGCGGCTCCGCTCCGGCCAACTCCGAACGTATACGATCCGGTCTGTGTGAAAAGAATAAAGCGGGCCGGTAATCTCCGAGCCGGCCTGTGTGAACGAACCCTTAGGCTTCCGGCAAACTTGAAAAGTAGAATGATCGTGATTATCATGAACTTCGTGATTAAGATTGAGGTTCCTTTTGTGTATGCCTTACATACATATAATCACGCCTTCATCCCCGAAGGGTTAGGCAGAGGTGAATTAACACCCACATTTCACCAGTCATTTTATTCGGTCCCATGTAATAGGGGCTGAGCCTATTGCTTTATTCCGGGCATTATTTTGACTCGAGCCATGCATCTGAGGCTGAGCCTGGGCTGTATTAAATCTGTCTGATGTTATACAGCCTTTTCCTTTAATCACCTTGTACTTACGACACCGCATGGGAACAGATGGGGTGGTCCAAATTCTAGTCTGCCGGGAACCACACGGCAATACATTCAATCAATTATTACAAAATACATAGAACGCACTGATATTTTAAGGCATCTCATTTTTTGACTTCACCTCGCCTGATGATAAGCTAGAGACAAAGTCTCGGAAAGAGGCTCACTATTATAAACATGTACCATGTTAACAATGGTGGCGCTCAGCTTAACGGCCTCATCAGATGCTCTTTTACGGCCCGCTTAAAGGACCCGGGACTGTAGCAAGAAGGAAACACGTGAGCCGGCAGAGAGTTCCAGGTCTTAATGGTGCGGCATAGAAATTATTCACCGAACCGAACATCCATATTGCGGATATTGAGGTTATCCTGCAGTGGTGTGCTCTGAAAGAAGCTCGCCCAAATGAATGATGATGAATGAATGAATAATTTAGCAGCACGAGTGTGACCCCGCTGGTGTTGCACATGTTCATAATAGGCCATGGTCTCCACTTTTGATTAGGTAGATGAGCCCTGTGTTTATTTGACACTTGTCTTAGAGGTATATTTTTTTTAAGGTTTTAAATTGGTCTAGAAGTCGATTTTATTTTTCACTTTGTTGTCTAAGATCCTCAGTCTAATGCTAGTCGATTGGCTCATGTTTCCTGAATAGTAAAAGCCTTCATTTATTCGACCATCTAGTAGACAATAAACAACTATGCAAAGATTTGCAATATACAACCCATTTACCTAGTGTTCATATTTGCACGAGCGAAATTTTGCAAAACTAACTTTTAAACTCTCGCGTTCCATGATATACATAAATTATAACGGGAATTAACGCGATCATGGTATAGGTACATACCTTTGATTTGCCTGACGTTTCGACCAGGTTACACCGGCCGTGGTCACAGGCTGACTGGCGCAGTAGTGCACGCCCGCCGTCTTCGAGTCCGTGAGGTAGTAGGTTTCTGAACGAGTCAAGGAACACATCGCAGCTGTAAAGAATCGCCAGACTGCTAAATCCGCGATCGCAGAACACCTGCTAGAAGTAGGTACTAATCACTGGATTGAATTCCACCAAACGCAAGTCCTCTCCACCGAACGTCACTTCTACTCAAGAGCTGTACGTGAAGCGATTGAAATCAAGAAGCATAAAAATTTCAATCGGGAAGATGGATTTAAGTTATCTGCAACATGGACTCCAGTGATAAAAAACATGCAGCCTCGCTTTTCTGCGCAGTCGGATAGACAACGGACAGTTAGCGTACAGAATAGGGACACTGTGAGTGTTGTATGTGACGGTACATGGCGAAAACAAAATATCGAGAATGTGCGGGTAGATGAAGAACCTACTACCTCACGGACTCGAAGACGGCGGGCGTGCACTACTGCGCCAGTCAGCCTGTGACCACGGCCGGTGTAACCTGGTCGAAACGTCAGGCAAATCAAAGGTATGTACCTATACCATGATCGCGTTAATTCCCGTTATAATTTATGTATACGAAATTTTGCACTTAACAAGAAAACCAGAATAGACTTTTTCTTAGTCTCCGTACTACGCGAGTGATATTCGTGTGCTTCGTGGAATAGGAAATTAATTATTTTAAATTTTTATTTGAATACTTTAGGTGTGCTTCGTCTGGGTGTGCTATACTTGGGTGTGTTTCACGGAATACCTCTAATTACTGACATAGAGTAAAAATGAGATATATAAGTATTTAAAGGAATATCTGTAACAAATAATCAGCTTCCAAAGGATAGTCGAATTCAACTGAAAAACATAACATAACATAACATAAACTTACGCCTGTATTCCCCGAAGGGGTAGGCAGAGGTGCTAGCACCCACATTTCGCCAGTTTATGTTTAGGTCCCAATGTAATAGGTGGCGAGCCTATTGCCATTAACCGGGCACTTATAAACCTGCGATAAATACACACATAACTTCGATAAGCATCGAAAAGTCATTGGTGTGTGCCATGGTAAACCTGGGATCGAACCCGAGACCTCGTCTCAGCAGTCCATTACCCATACCACTAGGCTACCGCAGACCGAACTGAAAAACAATCTAAGTTTATATAATGTGTCCTACCGTAAATAAGTTTGTTAACTTAATAACTTTCTAGAGCTGTGTTAAGTAGTCTTCATAGAATTCCTGCTGTTATTATTGTTAAAGTAGAGCTTACGCTTTTCTCGGTGTGAATAGAATCGCTCTACTTTGGGTATACTATCCTCTCACATAATACCGTCGTTTAGTAGCATTATAATCATGCAGTACTTAATATCTTAGAGGAAAACTCCCTACTGGGGTTTTCCCAAGCGACTACAATACGAGTTTCTCCAAGAAAGATATTAGATGGTTCTTCAGGGTCGGCAGCACGAATGTAACGCCCCTGGTGTAACATACGTCTAGAGGCCAAGGTAACCATATTCCATCAGGTGGACATTGGGCTTGCCTGCCACCTAAGTACTAAAAAAAATCTGAAACATGTCGTGCACTGTGAACATAATTAAAGAATATCACATTAAGAACTTGATGACTCCTCTGCCTACCCTTTCGAAGATTTACAGACGTGAGTATACGGATGGATGGATTTTTGGATTACTTAATTCATCGCGTGGGCTGCAAAAAGTTTAGCAGCACTCAATAATCACTACAATCAACAGATCATCGACCTGAGATACGTTCATTAAATCATTACTCCAGTAATTGAGTAGCAAGTTCGTAAAATAAATTGAAATAAGAGAAAACGCGAATCAAAATTGCGCCTTAACTCGAAAAGGCAACGAAATTAAATATTGCCTGAAATTATACTATAATAATACCGACAGATCAGAGTCGACTGTAATTAGAATACTATTAAAATTTGTAAGCAAATAAATTACTCTAATACAGTTAGGTACGTTATTAATCTTGACTTAGAGGATTAATTTTATTGAATGCATGAGTAGTCACGATATTGATAATTACTATTCATAAAATGAATTTCTTACTGTGATTATGACTGATAATGGAAAAAAATCGTGACATTCAAGTTTAAGTGAAAACCGTCTGTATATAATGCAACTAGAGGAGATAATACGACTGAAGGAATGCTGATGTCTTCCCTAGGGCCAACAAGGGAGGGAATAGACCGAAACCAAAAGATTTTAATCAACAAAAAAAATTAATGTGAATCAATCAATCAATCAACCCACCGCAGTCCACTGCTGGACATAGGCTTCAACCAATCCTCCACCTTCCGCATCCAGTCTGTCCCAGCCACCTTTTTCAGGTCATCAGTCCATCTAGCTAGGGGGTGTCCTACCTTCCGTTTGCCTTTTCGGGGTCTCCACTCTAGGACACGTTTGCTCCAACGGCCATCGGTCCGTCGACAGACGTGGCCAGCTCATTGCCACTTGAGCTTGCTTATTCTGCGAGTTATGTCGGTAACTTTGATTCTGTGTCGGACGACCTCATTCCCAATTCTATCCTTCAAAGAAACTCCAAGCATAGATCGCTGCGCGACTTTTAGGTTATGGACTAGCCCTACTGTCAGTGTCCACGTTTCGGTACTGGTAAGTCATAACAGGTAGGACGCACTTGTCAAAGACTAAATGTGAATAAATTGTCAACTACAGGCCGTCTACAATTTAAAAAATTACTTTGAACTGTATCGTGAGTCAGGTGTTGCCTGGTGACTAGAGCCGCAAAATTTTATAAGGATTGGTCCAGCTGCTTCGGGTTTCGGAAGAGTTTGCAGACAATCACTGTGACATGAGAATTTTACATACCTACAAGCTTTTGCCCGCGGCTCCGCCCGCGTGGATGTCGGTTATCGCGACCAAACATAGCCTATGTCCTTTCTCATGATTTAATTTACTCCTATACCAAATTTCAACGAAATTGATTCAGTGGTTTAGGCGTAAAAGTGTAACATACAGGCAGACAGGGTTGCTTTCGCATTCATGATATTAGTATGGATTAGATATAGATCTTTAAACATTTTCACGAAATGTACTGGAGAACGTGACCATCAAATTAAGTATTCTGTACATTAAGTTGCCAACTTAGATGCAGATTATATCAGCAAGTATAACTTATAGAAAAGTGTATTAGTGTGGTTAATAAGTAAACAGTAGGCCAAATCTTCCAACATTATCTAGCAGTGCACTGCCAGAAGCTAATTGCTTTTAATTGAGTAATTAAAGGTGATTGGCAATAGGCTCGCCACCTATTACATTGGGACCTAAACATAAACTGGCGAAATGTGGGTGCTAGCACCCCTGCCTACCCCTTCGGGGAATATAGGCGTGAGTTTAATTATGTATGTATTAATGGTGATTAAACATACCTATGCTCATCGCCTATAAGAAACAGTAACAAAAAGCCCCACTTTGTTTGAGAAAAATCATTTTGAAATACTGTTTCATACATAATATTTTGAATTCAAACACATCCGTTCACAAGTGAGTTATACCGTACATTCGTAATATTTGTAATGACGAATAGGTTTTGCAATACGCGTGCGCCTCAACGAAACGATTCAACTATGGTGGTCCGAGTTCAAGGCACGTCTGTTGTACATTACAAAATTAGCTTCAGTAAACGAAATTCAATTATTTTTTACTAATTCTACAGACTTAAAGAAGCCTGAAGGCTGAACATGGACTTTATGTTGCTTTGTTAAACATTCTGTAAAATAAAAAGTAATTAAATCTTTTAAGCAAATTCAATTAAGTACAAAATAGTACAACAGAAATGACTTATCCAATTTATTTTATATAACAATATCAACTTTCTCATTAAAAATATTTCGTTTTAAATATCACCATACACAATATGGTAATATTTGTTCCAGTAGTGGACCACACAAGGACAAAATTGGTAGTCGGCCGCACTTTGTTTTGCATATTTTCTGCATTACTGAGCAAAAGTCTTTTGTCAATATTGTCTCCTCGAGTCATTGGGTAAATGACAAAGTCTGTCTAGTAAATATACAAAATGTAAATTAAGCTTCATCTTGTTGTTTTCTTGCTTTGTTTGTTCAATATATTTTAATATTGTATAAGTACTGGCATAAAGTTTGAGTTTTATGTTACTCGGTGCCAAGGTTGTAATGATGTGGACAATAAATTACTTTACAACACACTGAATAACAAAATATGTGAAGCACAACAAAGATAATTATATTTTTGTAGCAGACATATGTAGGTATACTATTCAAGTCTAAAAAGTACAAATTCTAAAGCAAATCCAAGAACAGTAATCTCAAAATGCATTGTACCTGCTGATTTTAAAGCCGTTTTGGAGTGAATATTTTGGACACAGATTCAATAGAAAAATCATTTGGGAGGACCTATCTTAGCAGGCAATAAAAAATACATCACCCATACATTATTTGCTGATTTTATAGTCGTTTTAGAGTGAATATTTTGGGCACAGTTTTAATAGAAAATGCATCTGGAAGAACCTCTACCTTAGCAGGAAATAAAAATTACATCACCCATACTTGGTTTACTTGCAAAAAAAAATCTAAATCCATATCCATACTAATATTATAAATGCGAAAGTAACTCTGTCTGTCTGTCTGTATGTCTGTCTGTCTGTATGTTACGCTTTCACGCCTAAACCGCTGAATCGATTTTGATGAAATTTGGTATAGGGGTAGATTAAAGCTTGAGAAAGGACATAGGCTATGTTTTGTCGCGATAACCGACATCCACGCGGGCGGAGCCGCGGGCAAAAGCTAGTCTGTAATAAATGTACTACCAGACGATTTCCTCCTAAACAACTATAAAATTAGCCAGGATACGAAACACATTGCTTCAAATGATAAACAGTTTAATATACAGGAAATTTCTAAAATAGCCTGCATTATACTTATAATCAGGAGATTCATGAAGTCGTTATTATGTGCAGAGGCAAAATGACTTCGCGTACTCAACAAAAGCTTTTTAATATCAGTACACACCCTCGGGCAGGAAGGGGTTATTTACATAAAAGCCACGTAGTTATTTAAGAACAATCCGGTATATACTCGTGTATACGCGAGACACGAATATTGTTATGCTAACTGGCTTCGTTAGTTTGTTACTGGGAATTGTTTTGCTTTGTGAAAGAGTCGCCGGTACGTGGCTCGGATTTGCACCGTGATCTCTGTAACGGAGTTTGTGTAGCAACTAATTTGCTTGAATTTAATTAAGATTGCACGAAAAGGTAACTTTACAAGTCGTAGAATGTATCATATTGAATAATGAGTTGTTTATATTTGTTTTATTATTCACACAAATAATACAGAGGTATTTCATAAAAGATAATTTCAAGAACATGTACAAAGGCTAGCTTAACTTCTTAACTACGCTTAGCTTCTCTTTCAGCAAACATTTGAGTAACAGAGAAGTAGTTAGGTAATGTAGGGATGTGATATTTTGTTAGAACTCAAGTCGGATGGTGTGATTTAGGCGAAGCAGTTTAATAACGCTCACTAACACAAACGCTATTGATTTAATTGGCCCATATTTTCACTGTGATACGGCCATTCCATATTCACAACAGTAAATTGGCGTTATTATGACTATATAGTCGATATAAATCCATTTTTCTGATAATACTCATGACAAGACCATAGTTATTCTGTGACTCATGATTTAACGCTGCGATGTGTTTGACAGTTTTTAATCTATTCCAATCAAAACCACAAATTCTAATATCATGGGTATTTCTTTGTACTCGTTTATTTTGTATTAGTTTTTGCCCGCGGCTCTGCCCGCGTGGATGTCGGTCATCGCAACCAAACATAGCCTATGTCCTTTCTCAAGGTCTACCCTATCCTTATACCAAATTTCGGCGTGAAAGCGTAACATACAGACAGACAGACAGACAGACAGTTACTTTCGCATTTATAATATAAGAAAGGATAATTCTTACTAAACAGTTTAATTTCCGTACAATAAGTTCAATTATCAGAACACCTCATAACTGACATCGTTCAACATATCACATAAAAGATTATATTGTTGAGGTCTAACACTCAATTTTCACGAAGCGTGTTCATCGAAGAAATACTCTATTACTAGGCCCGTCAATGTGCGCTGCACCGCCTCTGTACACGGAAGCTCAATTTAATTACACTCGACCGTTATAACGACAACGTAGTGGTTGACTCTCATCGTATTAATCATTGGCTCACTTGATTTATGTGATAATTCTATGGGTTGCTATCTATCCTTGGTGTTATTAAGATGCTAGTTTTGCGACTTACTCGATAGTTACAAGTTATTAAGACTGACTTATTATATTTCAGTAAAGGAAGAATGCGCTACTAGTATGATAACTTCATCAGATCTATTAAGATCTACAAATATTGAATACTAGCTTTTGCCCGCGGCCCCGCCCGCGTGGAATTCGGTTATCGCGACCAAACATAGTTTATGTCCTTTCTCAAGGTCTCTACCCTTATACCAAATTTCATCAAAATCGGATCGGTGGTTTAGGCGTGAAAGCGTCACATACAGACAGACAGACAGAGTTACTTTCGCATGTATAATATTATTAGTATTAGTTTATTAGTATGAATGAGCCTTTCCACAGTAAACACAAGGAAATAGCCTCGTCCCCTATTACGTGGGACCGAAAATCATAGATACCGAAATGTGGGTGTTAATACACCTCTGCCTACCCCTTCGGGGATTTACAGGCGTGAGTATATGTATGTATGAGCCTTCCCACCATAATCTATATATTCTGTACTCTGTCTGTCTTAGCGTAAGAAACAGACAGAGTATCACGCCTGAACCACTGAACTAATTTTAATGAATGTTAAAAACCGGCAGTTCAACAAATCGGCAGTTGCAGAAAACATCGAATCGGATACCAATCACTTGATTGAACTTCATCAACGCGAAGTCCTTCCCACTGATCGCCACTACTATCCACAGATAGGGTATTTGACTAAGTCGTTGATTCTTCCCGATACTGCTTAAAATGATAGCTTGTTCTGAAAAAATATGCCTGGCATAATAAAATATTGCATATCTAAACTGAAACTATGACTTTTCACTAGTTAAAATCCCCAAAAAAATTCAAAATAAAAACAATCAAATTCAATATAAATATATAACTTTTTAGATTCCTCATTAAATTTTAAATAACTTTTATTACGAACTATGTACGTGTAAACGCAACGTAGACCGAGATAAATGCGATTTTCCCTTGCAATCCATACATTTGCACTACGCGCTACAGAAGCGTGACGTCACAATTTCGTACGATTTTGTATGGAGCGTTTTCAGGTGGCGCGACAAATTGAACTTTTCAAAATCAAATATCTTGAAAACTATTTGTCGCACGAAAATTTTACTTTTACAGTTCATTATATTACCTATAAGAAAGTGGTCAGTTTTCGAAAGTAAATAAATTAGTCAAATAGCCTATTGTGCGTGAAGCTATTGAATTTAAAAATATAAAAATTTCAATAGGGAAGATGGATTCAACTTATCCGGGACCTGGTATCCAGTGATCAAAATAGTGAAACCCAAAGACACAGTGCCGATTCCGTCTAAAACTGACATAGTGAGTGTGGCAGCCTTACATTCAATATGAAAGTAATGGACGGTAGGCACATAAAAAATGTTTGACGCACACCGCGCGACCAGGTGATTACCGGACACGGGTGTTTCGGGAGTTACCTGTGTCGGATCTGGAAGGAGCCAACGTCCGAGTGCCATCACTGTGATACGAGCGAGGACACAGAGCTGCACACGCTGACCGAGTGCCCGGCGTGGGACACGCCGAGGCGGGTCCTAGTGGCGGCTCTGGGGGTGGGAGTCCTCACACTCGCCACGTTGCTCACAGCGATGGTAAGATGCACGAACGCTTGGGGTGCGGCTGCCTCCTTCTGCGAGCAAGTAATGCTCGAGAAGGAAGCGGCCGGTCGGGTCCGGACTAGACTCCGGGCCCGAGAAGCCCGCGCAGAGCGAAGGCGAACCGGACGTCGGAGGTCGCAGAACGACCTCCGTCCTCCATGAGCGCTGGCCTGGGGGTGACCGGTGGAGCCGCCTGTCACCCTAGCAGAAGCAGGCCGCGGCGGCGGCGCAGAATGCGCCTCCCCGTAACCGGGGCAAGATGGGGACACAGTGGTCCCCACACACAACCCGAAGGGGGCCATCCCCGAAGGGGGGGAGATGGTCCTGGGTCTGCCGGGGTGCGAGAGATATGCTTTTGGTAATCTCACCTCCGGCAACCAAAGACCCAAGACGGCGTGCGTTTTAGTCGGTTCGAGTCCGACATAACCGCCTTCACCGTGGGGATCTTTCGCACGATAAAAAAAAAAAAAACACCATGCGACGCTCGCAGGCCAGTCAAATTGTGACCACGGGTGTACAGCACCCGAAACGTCGGCAAAAGTAAGTTTTTCCAAAGTATATTGCGTACATTATTATATATATTAGTATAGTCCCGTACATTATAAACTATGAGTAAAAGCCACGATAGTTTAAAAGTTACATTAATTTTCATGAAATTTGGTACAGAAGTAGAATAAACTTTGGGAAAGCGTAATGGGTATGGGATAATATGCAAATTATACTTTTTGCACTACAAGAAAGGTTAAGGTTAAAACTACAGCAGTTAATTGAAACATATAACGGACATTATCATAAAGTTTTATGGCATAAGCAAACAAACTTTGGCAGAACAGTTGTAAAATAAAATAATATTTTATTTTCCAACATTTGTGAAGTTAGTTATATGTCAATAAAAACTCCGTAACTTTTATCATAATATTTATTGACAACTAGCTAATACCCGTAGCTATTATCGTATAATATATTGAATTATGCTATTGAAATGGTCTAAAAATCAAGGTTGAAAAAATAATAGGTATATAATATTTAGACTATTAAAAAAATAACATAACATAACATAATATAAACTCACGCCTGTATTCCCCGAAGGGGTAGGCAGAGGTGATAACACCCACATTTCGCCAGTTTATGTTTAGGTCCCAATGTAATAGGTGGCGAGCCTATTGCCATTAACCGAGCACATAAAAACCTGCGATAAATACCACATAACTTCGAAAAGCATCGAAAAGTCATTGGTGTATGCCGTGGTAAACCTAAGATCGAACCCGATACCACTAGGCTACCGCTAAAAAATAACCCAATTTAAAAAAATCGTCTTCGTATGCGTTTTGTATCAAGCTGTGATTGATAAAAATCAAGACTATTCCTATAAAATAGGAGTTTAAAACAAAACAGCATAAAAAAGAATTGCTTACTTGACCCTAAATGAAGTAAATTACTGCTAAATATTGCACAGTGCTGCAAATGTATACGAATTATATTGAAGTGCAATCTACATTTTTTAATGCACCCCATAAGCATTTATGGGTAACTAAAATACGTAAAGCTTTATAATGTGAAATAAAGCGGTGTATAGTAATTACAGAATACGCAATAATTTTTGTTTTAAGGTTTTAAGACAGGAATGAGAAAGGATTTTTGGTTTTATATTTCGTTATCAACAATAAATGAACTTAATTGTACTTCGAAATCATTATTTACCAAGATTCAAGGGAGCATTAATTTGAGGTATATTTTTTTTAAAACGAACACGTTAATTTGACTTCACTTCGCCTGTTAAGCTAAATGCAAAGTCTCGGAAAGAGGGTCACCATCGTAAACATGTACCATGTTAACAGTGGTGGCACTCAGTTTGACGGCCTTATTTGAAGCCTTTTCACGCCCCGCTTAAAGGACCCGGGACTGTAGGAAGAAGGAAAGACGTGAGCTGGCAGGGAGTTCCAGGTCTTAGTGGTGCGGCACCACTAAGCAGGTTCTAGCAGGTATACTCTGCACCGTATACGGGTGGCATCTTAGCCCTGCACGTGTCGTCCTATGAAGGAAAGAAGATAGTGGGACTAATTGTATGAGCTCATCAGAACATTCACCATGGTAGAGATGGTAGAATACTGCCAAAAATCTCTACGCGTCTGCAAAGGCTCGAGGGTGTTCGTGACCTCAGGATTCCCGATAATGTTAATTGAATAGTAGAAACAAATACCCAGATAAAGCAATCTCATTCTTATCATAGCTTGGAGGTTTATAATTCTGTGCTTATAGGTGTCATTCAGAAATATTTGATGAACTAAATAATTGAAAACTGTAAGTCATGCTAAAATTCATTAAAGCAGTTTAAAAGATCTAATATATCCGCTCACTAGAAAAAATTGATTAGCTTCTATTGTGATCTCGATATGAATGTTATTCATGTTTATAAAGCAAAATATGATTGGAGTTTTGAATCTGTTACATAATATTATCGTTTTTATAGGCCGGGGAAGAAAATAAGTAATCTCCACATGCGGTGGCAAGTGATAGCTAAATCATGATAATAAAAACAATTCCTGATATTTATTTTTCTTTCTTTCTTTACATCATACCGAATGTCAAGTCAATAGGAAGGGGGAATACCAAGTTAATAGTTAAGTTAGTTAATTAGTGGGAATTTGAATAAGATCATTCTAAGTAAGTATTCCGTCCTACACGAAGGCATAACGCCGGAAGCGTGGAACGGGGGCGTGGTGGTCCTTTTCTTCAAGAAAGGCGACAATACCTTGTTGAAGAATTATAGGCCCATCACGCTCCTGAGTCACATTTACAAGCTGTTCTCGAGGGTTATTACGAACCGTCTCGCCGACAGGCTCGATGACTTCCAACCTCCCGAACAAGCCGGATTCCGAAAAGGCGGATTAGCTCGTTGAAGTGGCAGTGGGCGGGACACATAGCGCGCAGAACAGATGGCCGATGGAGCAAAAAAGTTCTGGAATGGCGACCGCGTACGGGCAAACGTAGTGTAGGACGCCCAACGGCCAGGTGGAAGGACGACCTCATCAAGGTCGCCGGGAAGCGCTGGATGCGGCCTGCTTCAGATCGGTCATTCTGGAGGTCTATGGGAGAGGCCTATGTTCAGCAGTGGACTATGTGTGGCTGATATGATGATGATGATGATAAAGTAAGTATTTAAAAATTAGAATGCGCACAACATAATGTGTTTCCTTCTTCCTACAGTCCCAGGTCCTTTAAGCGGGGCGTGAAAAGGCATCTGATGAGGCCGTCAAGCTGAGTGCCACCACTGTAAACATGGTACATGTTTACGATGGTGACCCTCTTTCCGAGACTTTGCCTTTAGCTTAACATCAGGCGAGGTGAAGTCAAATTGACGTGTCCTTTAAAAAAAACATCAATATAAACCTTTAAGAAAGCCGTAAGGCGAAACCAGTCAGTTCTAAATAAATGTCGTGGAAAAGTACAAGTGCATTTTCAATATGTGTCATTTTAAGTACTTTGCTAGTAAAGATTGATTTGATGCTGACTGTACTAATTCACTCTACGTGTCCATATCACTTTAGAATATCCTTTTCTGGCTGTATTATTCTCATATTCCTCTTCGTATCAACCTGCCTAAGAAGCCTTAAAATTCGAATTGAGTAGTTGGCGAAAATATCGAAATTGCCCTATAACAAAAAAAACATCTGCAGACTAGTATTCAATATTGTAGACTAAAAAACTACCTCCTGGACGTTAAACTCGTTACAGATAGTGGTACATACACACTGTGCAACATTGTACTTATTTGATAATGTAACGTGTGTGTCGCCATTTTGTGCTGGCGTTTTATTTTCAACTTTTTGGAGGCATTTTTGTGGCTATTGTGCTTTTTAATTTTTAATAGTTCATTTATATAATAACATAACGTAACATAACATGACATAAACTCACGCCTGTATTCCCCGAAGGGGTAGGCAGAGGTGCTAGCACTCACATTTTACCAATATATGTTTAGGTCCCAAAAAGGTGGATAGCCTATTGCCATTAACCGGGCACTTATAAACCTGCGATAAATACACACATAAGTTCGAAAAGCATCGAAAAGTCATTGGTGTGTGCTATAGTAAACCTGGGATCGAACCCGAGATCTCGTCTCAGCAGTCCATTACCCATACCACTAGGCTACCGCAGATTTATATAATATATTGAATATAGAAATATTCCACAACATTCTACACAACGCCATCTAGATCTATGATAAGCATAGTAAGTGGCTTGTGTTATGTGTAGTACTTATATAAATACGAGTGTAGTATCTATAACGAGATGGCGTTTATGCAGGGATCTAAAAAAATAAATTGTAAGCTGTTTTGTATTCTGCAGTAGTTGTGTATGAGGCTTAATATTACCCTCCACAGAGGATCATTACCGTTCGATTATTTGTTTTGCATGGCCTCGGAAACGGTCAATTATGAAACACAAGTTAACAGATACAGTAATAGTCACTTACAGCACATGAATTACGTATGTGTGTGCTTTAAAGCAATTACCGGATAAAAGTACCTAATATAAGGAGTATCTAAGATACAATTTCATCGAAATATGATAGTTATTTTTTCCAGTGTATTATAATACCTATAGTGTCACTCCCTAAAATTATTCGGTACGCTCGCTCCATACAATATTACTCTATTAATGCACCTACTGAGTTTTTCTCTGCAACACCTTTGGTTGACTGGTAGAAAAAGGTTGACTGGTAAATAAATAAATAAATGAATAAAATAATAAATAGGTATTTTTTTATATTTCGACTTAATTGAATGGATGCTACAGGTTTAACATGTAACCTGTAGCATCCATAGGTGGTGACACTGTATAGGATATCCATAGGTGGTGATACCGTAAGGGTGATGTATCTAAATATATATAAATAAATAAATAAATAAATTTTTCGAGTTAAATACAAAATTTAAAATATCAGCTAGGTGGGCCGACGACAGTCAAGGGTGCTGGGAAGAACTGGATGGCGAAAACACTGTCCCGCTAACAGTGGAGGGAATTGGAAGAGACCTACACTCGGCATTGGGTGACTACGGATTGAAGAAGAAGAAGAAGAAATATCACGATACCTCTCATAATAACAATAGTTTTCTTTGTCAAACAATAATTGGTATTCATTTAAAAAAGTAAAAGGCACGTTGTTAGCAATTCTCGTCTCTTTTCAATTTCTTTCTGTGCGCAGTCAAGTAATTTTCGAGTAGCCGTTTGAATCAAGTCATTACTCAAATTATAAAGTACAGTTATTCAATAAATCATATTATCATACCGTTTGAGTCTATATTGATGATTGATTGCATTCTCTTGTATCTTTTGTTAGTTTAGTAAATTTAATTGGTACTAAGTGTCAATGATCTCTTTCTATAGGTAAACGCATGTCAGGGATGTCACTTTCTTTTAAACACTGCTTGTAATTAAAATTACATTTTACTAATTAGACATCATTTGAAGGTCATTAATCGGAGTGAGTATAGAAGAAATATTTAAAAAGTTGCTACTTACATTTTTGTTCTTATACAATTACAAATATTCACCTGACTAATTAATTACCATGGTTGATAGCTACAACATTATAATGCAAGAGCAAGGAGAGGAATGAAATGCTGGTGACAGTAAAAATATAGAAATGTTGCGTAAAGCTTCTGAGGCTCCGATTGCTTTTTTTATTTTGAATAAATACAAAATGATTGTACAAAGACTGTCATTGCCAAGGCAATGACATTCCAACTCGCCATTTTTTTAACATCGAGATTGAGCAATAAGTACTCCAGAAATGAAGTGGCTGCCTTCTTTACTACCTAGTGAGGTGTTTCGTGTACTATTGTACGTTGTGTTGATAGTTAAAAAAACATTAATTTGATAGGATTATATCGAATTAATGATCTAAAACCCAGGTTTTTTAATATCGTTGTAACGAATAAACATAATTTTACATAGGTACATTAATTAAAATTCCTGGAAATTGTACTCCTGAAGACGTTATAGACAGGAAATACGCGTATTCCTTGAGGCTAAGTTTCCAAAAGTTACTTACAGAGGAAACTGTTAATTACAAACTCCGTTAAATATCTGACAAGTTCTAGGAAATTTGTATTTGATATCATGCTGCTTGAAACTAGTAAAGTCTGATCCTTAAACTCCTCTATTGCAACTGTATGTATGTCAAAGGCAGCAAAGTAAAGCTGAAAAGCGCGCCTCTCCATTCCGTGGGCGAGTCGGGGACACCGTTGGCCCTTCCGAAGAGGACCAGACCGTAAGGGATGGCCCTGGGTCAGCCAGGGTGCGAGGGATATGTCGAAGACAACCTCACCTCCGGCCTAGCACCACGACCCACAGTCGGTGTGCGGTTTTAGTCGGTTCGAGTCCGACATAACCTCCTGTTCCGGCAGCAAAGTAGGTAATCAAAAATTATGCTGGTGGCCATGATATTAAAACCTCTTTGAGCATCCTGTCAGTCAAGACCGATTTGATGCCGACTGTACTAACATTTCTTTATTCCACATTCAATTAATGGATACCAGTTATTGAAGTTATCTTCAAAAATAAATTAAGCAATTTGCTGCGAATTCTCGAAACGTTTAAAAAGAAAGTTGCACACAACCCTACAAAAATCACTAACAAGAACTCAATTAAGATTACAAATTCGTTAAGCATCCATTCATCAAAGTTGATTGGCAGGCAGTTGTAGACTATCTCGGACATACATTACAAACATAGAGGACCGCTACTGGCAAAATTGCATTACTATCAATTACGTTCGTTACACGTCTTTTTGTTAAAGAAATAATCAGTGTGAGTGGGTATGCTTCTCAACGTGTCTTTAAGTTCAAACTTGAAAGTAGTTGAACTTTACTTTCATTCATAAATATCGTCGAGAGCTGTGTAGTCCATTCTGACAAATTGCTTGGAATTTTAATGAAAGATATATTTTGTAGCGACTTTATATTTATTATTTGAAGTAGGTTTTTGTAATTAATTGTGATATAGGAATAGTATAAAGATAAATGCTACGTTATGAGCCAGTGATCTTCTTGTGTATCTTACAAACCATTGAGTGAAAGCTATCGAGAGTCGAGTCGAGGTGAGACATTAGCGGCCAGCTTCGATTTAGGGAAGGCCTACGATCGGATCTAGCACAGATTTCTTCTTGAGAAGATACCATGGTATGGACTTCTTGAGGGATTCGGAAGAGGGAGGGAGGGAGGGGGGGAGGGGACAACAGAAGCATCCAAGTAGTCAGCGACAGCAGCTGCTCTCACCATATGGCCATAGACATTGGTGTCCCACAAGGTTCCGTGCTGTCTCCAACATTACGATGTCTACGCGGGCAGAGCCGCGGTCGAAGGCTGGTTATATTAAAATCACTCTTGTTACTAACAGAAGTCACTTTGTTATTATAACCACAGGACTGTATGTAGGGCTTCTTTTATAGATGGGGACGGGACCACAAACATTTAATATATAAATTCTTAGGAGAATTCAGCTATTTTGTATATTTCGCTCGATTAACTTTGCAGAAACTTGGCTACTTTATTTATTCGGGTGAAATAATTCTTGAAAAGGTCTGTTTTATGATAAATTCGTTTTTGAATTGACATAAATTTACGATCTGAGTGTTTCTGCAGGGTAGTCTAGGATTTTTTGTAAATTTAACCTAAAACATAGTATACGAGTATTAAAATTGTTAATCACTAGTTACTAAGTATATTAAACTGTTATTTTGATTCAAACATTCTTTTATTTCCAAACATATTATTCCTATGACCTCTGTGCGCTACTGTACTTTTATATTATGTTAACTCTATTTAAAAACAAAGCGTACGAATCATCTACTACGAATTTCAGAAGTGGACGATTGGTACGCTTTATAACCTTCGTACCAATCGTAACAGAAAAACAATATTTTTTCAAAGTCACGATTAGTACACTTCGTACTAGTTTAATTCGTGCGAATTAACTACTAACTCGATCTGAATAATATTTCGGAGCAATACAATCTTGAAAATATGTTATTTCATTTAAAGAAAATACCATACACAAACTTCGCATACACAAACAAAACAAAAGATAAACCCAAAATACTTGTAGTAAGTACATTCTTATTTTGATTTTTTAGCATATTTCAGTAGCGATATGAAGATTTTGCCCTCCGTGGACCGCTGTTGTGTAAATAGGCTTTTATCCTCTTTATATTGAGCACTATCATAAAAGTGTCACAGGGCTGCCGCAAACGAGAATTTACTGCAGCATCGTGCAAATGAACCATCGATGAAATAAATCGACATCGGATCGGATAGTTGACACGATAGCGCTGGTAATTCACGATCATTCGTTTAATTTTCTTTTCATTGTATAGCAATTGTCATAAATATGTGATATTAATGTGTATGTAAATTATTCACGTAAGTTACAATTGTATATTCGTATTCCGATAAGATTTGTTGGTCGTATAGTATGTAGTGTTGATGCAAAATAATTTATTCATAGTCTGGTTATTTCGATTAAACCTGTGAAGCGAATGAAATAAGTTAGAAGGAGCCTGTTGCGTATCTCCATACGTACACATTCCTATATTTCTTGCATTTAGTGAATCTGTATCCAATACTTGGAATTAATTGAGATTATACAATTTCAATTAATCAATTGACTTTGAGGAAGAGGAGGAGGAAATTTTACTTCGAGGTAACCTTTTCTCGTACTTAGTCTTATCATCTGCATATTTTTGCGTAAGTCGCCTCTTATGACACCCTCCAGATGAGATGAAATGGTGACACTTTTGTAGTCTTTCTCCGGCACCACACGTATTATTATAATTAAGTGCACAAATCTACTCCTTAATGTACAAAGAACACTTATTTTGATTATAAAATCGACTTCAAGACAAGTTCGAGACGCAAAAGTTATATTTTGTTTAGGTAAGTACTCTTCTCTATCCATAGACAATAAGTCTTGTTTCTCATAATTCTAATGATAGATTGGGTGAGATACGTCTTCATGACCTCGCATTATCCATTGGTGATATGTCACGCGTACCCAATGTGTTGGTAAGTGCATCCGCTAATGCAAACAAATGATTTACTGACGACGCGACGCTTGAAATGCTGATATATGGCTAGCTTCTACGATTGCATAATGTAGTATCATACTATTGAGATCACAAATTTAATTTCATCATACTTGTGATTGTGATTCATTGGGAAACCGACTATTATTACTAGACTTAACTATTATGTACTTCAATACTTATTAAATCCCGTGAAATAAAAATGGCCGCGTGGTAACCAGCTGAGTAGAATTCGGGCCACCCAATTTCTTCTTATGTGGTGTCGTACAAGGTGACTAAGGGATAGGGCTGTACAACATCAGACAGATATAAATTTACATCCCAGACTCAGCCTCAGATGCATGACTCGAGTCAATAATAGTGCCCGGAAAGCGACAATAGGCTCACACCCTATTACGTGGGACCGAATACAATGATTGGTGAAATGAGGGTATTAATTCGCCTCTGCCTAACCCTCCGGGGATAAAGGATATGTATGTATGTATGGAAATAAAAAGCAAATAAGCGATGTTATGTGTTGACATTAAACACCTTCGATAAATCGATCAATAGGTACCTTTTTACAAGAAGCGATTCCTAGGTGTAATTACATGCAATTGAATGCCGTCTCCCATCAAGGACCACCTCAAAACCAACATTGAAAAATCAATTTTTCTTCGTTCAGACATAGTAATTGCGGCGCAATGGGCCTGATATAAATTGCAAGCAATTGCACCTGGCTGCGCCGGCGCGTCGAGTTATTTACATTGCATGCTAAACAAAAAAAAAGAAAATAATAACGTAAATAAAGGAGTTATTAGCAGTCCACCACGTTGTGTTGTATCCTATTTTTAAAAAGGTGTAAAATTAATTTAAAGTCGGTGCAATTTCATTAAAAACTTAATCAATTGATTGCTATTTAATAAAATAATGGATAAGTTAAACCTTAATAACAACAATATGAAAATTGTAATGAAATGCATGATATCATCAGGATTCATCAATACATGCACTTTATTTCTTATCATTTTTGGTAGATAAGATGGGAACATAAATTGTGCGAAAATGTAAGCTCCATTTAATCGTCAAACACTCGAACATATTTATATATAACACACTAGATTTTGCCCGTGGCTCCACCCGCGTGGATATCGGTTATCGTGACCAAACATAGCCGACGTCCTTTCTCATGATCTAATCTACCCCTCTCGCAAATTTCATCAAAATCCGTTCTGTGGTTTAGGCGTGAAAGCTTAAAATATAAACAGACAGACAGACAGACAAAGTTAATTTCGCATTTATAATATTAGTATGGAAGTATGGATGGATAGTATGGATACATTTTACCTATTATACATACCTATCTACAAAACTCAAAGTAGATATCTACATTTACAGTGTGATCAGTTTACTAACATTTAGAATAGAGAATATTCTAGAACTCCACCTGTTTGCTCGGCTAAGATTCAAAGCTGTGACTATAATACTATTTACGATACCAAACGATTCGATAATACCAGTATCGTAATAAATAATATACAAAACCAAGTTTTACTTTACTGTGAAATTTAGTTATCTATACAAATAAATAAAATTGGAGTGTCTGTTTGTAATATTAAAATAACCGCTTTCTACTACATGCATATGAATGTATATACGGTACACATACCAAAATATATATTTTTAAATTTTTTGTCTGTCTGTCTGTCTGTCTGTCTGTCTGTCTGTCTGTCTGTCTGTTTGTTTTGGCTAATCTCTGGAACGGCTGGACCGATTTGGTCGGGACTTTCACTGGCAGATAGCTTATGTAATAAGGAGTAACTTAGGCTAAAAAAAAACTGATTTTTTTTATTAAGTACATTCCACGCGGACGAAGTCGCGGGCACAGCTAGTGTATAATATTTTTGTAGTTTGTGCTTAAATTTTATGGATGATGGCTCGTACTCAATTGATTCCAATTTTATAGTAGGTATGTAGGTACTTTATGGAGTTATATAACCTATTTGGAGATAGTAAAAATCTATAAGTATAATAATACGTGAAGCGAAAGCTTTGTACACTTTTTATGAAAATATATAGGAATTACTAGCTGTTGAATGCGGCTCCACCCGCGTGGATGTCGGCTATCGCAAATTCGCAACCAAACATAGTGTTTTTATGGAATAGGTAGGCAAACGAGCAGACAGATCGCCTGATGGTAATCGACCACTGCCGCCCGTGGACACCCGCAACACCAGAGGAGTCACAAGTGTGTTGTTTCTCATTGAAAGAGAGTATCTACGCTCTTTTCTTGTAGGTTTGAAGGTCGTATTGGTTCGGAAATACCGCTGGTGACAGTTCATTCCACAGTTTAGTTGTGCGAGGCAGGAAGTTTCTCGAGAAACGCACAGTTGTAGGCTGCCAACCGGCCAGATGGTGAGTGTGGAACGATGGCGGAAAGAGACGGCGGGGATCAATCCGAATAATTCCTCGGAGCACTCCACATAGTACAAACGATAGAAGATGCAGAGTTAAGCCACACTTCTACGCAGTGCCAAAGAGTCTAGCCGATTTGAAACATCTTGCAGTTGACGTCCTTTCCCAAGCTCTAAGCTATCTGTGTGAAAATTTCATCAAGATCGGTTTAGCGATTACTGAGTTACTTTCGCATTTTAAATTTTAGCATGAATTTTAAACTTGTTCTTATAATTTCCATGTAATATAAAACGTCGACAACATTAACATTGTGCTTTGTATATTTATATCAATGTGATAATTAATTCGGCGCAAATTCGTAATATTGTGTCGTTCACAATATATGGGTATACATAAATTAGTTATAAAGTCCCAACAGCGGGTATTTCATTAATGAAAATACTAGATAATAAAATAAAATTTTATTGTGTGCTTATTATAATGAGATAAGGAAATTTTCTTTCTCACGACATGTATTTGATGATCAAGATTCTAAATGTACGTAAATATTTATTAAAACAACTTTTTTATTATGGTTTTTATTTATTTAGATATAGTGAAGTTTTAAAAACAGGTTATATTTAAGTAGCTACCTACTCATTGAAATAAAACCACTTTTTACGGATTCTATCGCGATATATTTGTTATTGTTACTTTTTAACCCGACGTTTCGGCTGCACACTAACAATAACAAATATATCGCGATAGAATCCGTAAAAAGTGGTTTTATTTCAATGAGTGGCATTCGCGTAAACTTCAGAAAATATGATAGCTACCTACTTTTAACCAGTCCTCTCATTGGGATGAACAAACTCTAACGTGAACACATTTTAGCTATCCTAGATAAATCGATTTAAATTTACTAAGGGATGTATCGGGTCATACCCTACACTTTTTTACACCTAGTTATTTTGAGTGAGTTAACAGGTGACCAGAAAGTGAACAATGTGTCCGAGTAAGACACATGCGTAATGTATCTCATTCGCACACTAGGTACCAATAGTTTATGTGTATAGCTATCAAGCTAATATATACATATTAGCAAAATATATTTCGAGACACAAATCTAGGAACTAAGTCGCGAGACAAATGAGGACTTGGCGTGCGCGGAATGTTTTATAAAATCCTACTAATATTATAGACGCGAAAGTTTGTGAGTATGGATGGATGTTTGTTACTCTTTCACGTAAAAACTACTGAATGAATTTTCACGAAACTTTACAATAATATAGCTTATACATCAGAATAACACACAGGCTATAGGTATATCATCCATCATCACTCAAGGGAACGGAGCAGTGATCATTAATGTCAAAAAATTCTGCCGGCATCGGCATATACGTGGAAGTGACTGTGTGGTTATTTCTGTTGCTGTTTAGATTACTATATCCAAGAGGTTGCAGCTGGAACGGGATCCGACGCCACGCGGGTGGAAAATAATTGGCGGTACGAAGTTCACCGGTCACCTAGTAATCTATACTATGTGAAATTGAGCCAGTCCTCGCCGGCCGTAACAGCCCGTGTTATCGTCAAAATAAAACCAAAAACTTTGCGTATAGCTAGAGCACATTTTGTTCACATCTTAAGTCCAAAATAGGTATACCTATAATAAATTGCTATCTATATATCTCGTCATAATATTATTTAGATCAAAGCACCGCCATCAGTTCATTCGTTTACAATAATAATTTGCAGAAGCATTTATGTATTTATAATTTAATGCCGTGTGTACACTACATGCCAGCGAAATTGTTACAGTTGACCGAAAAAAAAACAACTGTGAATAAAATTGTTGTAAAAGCACTCGTACGTCAACATTCCAGATACTGCAGCTCAATTATAAAACGCAATTTGGTCCATAGCCTATTAGTTTTTTAATGTCAGCGTATAATTAGCCAGAATGACTTCCAGTTTGTGCTTTACATGAACAATGTAGTGTAAAGTCAGTACCAGTTTAGCAATTACCGATTCATGTTATCCGTAGCCATAAAATAATTTGGTTTTATCAGCAACGTATCATTTTATTAAATATTTTTCCTGTCTTCTTCGTCCACCGTTTGCATCTTCGCATATTTATGCGAAGATGCAAACGGCTTAAAATCGATTTAAAAAAAATACTGTTGATATTGTTCTATCTTAATTTTGTTGTCTGTCTGTGGCATCGTAGCACCCAAACGGATGAACCGATTTGGATTTAATTTTTTTTGTTTGAAAGGTATATTAGTCGGGAGTGTTCTTAGCTATGTTTGAAAAAAATCGGTCCAAGATGGCCGCCGCCACAACATGTTGGAATACATATTTCTTTATAATTCCCTCAATATGGGTATCAAATGAAAGAGCTTGACTAGTAGATCAATTTTAAAAGTATAAAATAAAAATTAAATTAAAAATTTAAAAAACCCCCGTCACAAAAAACACCAAAAAGTAGATAATAAATGAATAAATTTTAATTCAACGGTTTCCATGTCGGGGGACCTTACGATATAAAGGGGTACTTAACCAGTTACGGTCCCCCGACATGGCAACCGTTGAATTAAAATTTATTCATTTATTTTCTACTTTTTGGTGTTTTTTGTGACGGGGGTTTTTTAAATTTTTAATTTAATTTTTACTTCTTGTTTTTATTCTTCTTCTTATCCTTTACAATGGTTGTCATGTTATGGCATATTTTGTTTGCCCTGTATGCAGGGTGGCTTCTGGAGAACGTTCTCAGTAGTACTAATGGGTTCCTTAGGTTTAACCGCTAATGCGGCATATTACAGAATTCTGTATTTGAACTATAAGACCTATTGTTTAACTATCTGTAATAACAATAAACAATCAATCAATTTATCAATCAAACATGTTATTTATTAACGCAGTGCTTTGTACCATTTTGGCATGATTGATTAACAAGCATTCCATTCATCAAAATTTTGAAATTTTAGCAACCTATCCGTTTTTTGGAAATAGCTAACAGGAAATCTTAGATGATGTCGATGAAGTCAAAAAGTTTCATCCTGCTCATTACAGAGTTTTCCGAAATAGAAAATAAAAATTTGCGTAAAAAGATAAAAATAACTAATACCTACTAATTAATAATTTCAACTTGGAGTGTTAAATTATATATATATATATAAGTATAATAATTAATAATTTACAAAAAACAATTAAATAAACGTAACGCCCATTTTTTTAAATCGCTTATTTAAAAGTACTTGGGGAGAGTTGGCGGGAATGCAGTAGAGAGCCCATCACGGTATTATTTTATTTTCCAAAAATTGATGTGAATGCGAGTTTTTATGTATAAAAATAGTGGATTTTTAGACATAACGTCTTGAATAACGCACACAAGCGTAGGAAAGTGGCTTAATACAGTTATTTGTGGCTCTTCGTGCTAATTTCAACTCTCACTGGGGAGCTTTTAGTAGAGTTCCCACAACTTTACTGAGGCACCACCGCACCAATCATCTCTTTCATCATCATCAGTATCAACAACCATTTTAACTAAGTAGTTAATAATATTACAAAATAAGACTTGACATAAGGACCTAGCAAGTCATAAAATCCCTTAAAAATAAATTAAAATCACTAACCACACTAGCAAAACTTCATGAAGTTTCCAAAACATTAATAACTCTGTTGAAATTGCTTGGTTAATCTAAAATACAAAGTCAAACTGCGATGATTACTACTTGGGACACCAGCTCGTTTGATGTAGCCCATGGTAGAAACCGCAGAACATTATTTAGTTACCACAAGCTCCGTAATCCTCTCGTTACTAAAACAATTTGCGCATTTTTTGCAGTGGGTAAAGTTGGGTTATACTTATATTTCGAATTGCTTTTGAATGTTGCTTGTTTGTGATTGTTGCGATTATTCGAAAAAAATCAAATAAATAGTTAGGTGTGATTCTTATTAGAACCAAATGAGAAATATATATTTTTAGCGGCTATTATTGCAACAGGTTTGAGCTATGTACATATAACCCAGGTTTTAGGTAACAGTAACTTAAAATAACTATTAAAACAAAATGTCACAGCAAAGTGTTATCGCTGTAAGTTATTGAGTCGGCCTTACGATCTTGAGGTCCCGGGTTCGAACGCTGGCCATTACACTACCGACGTGAACCCACTCCTAGCACAAGCAATTTAGCTTAGTTGCAGGGGTTAGATGGGAATATTAGTAACTTCGGTTCCAATATTATTTTAGCTCAGAAGCCATATGCTGTTGTAATGCCAATAAAATAACAAATAAATCAATACTAGTTTCAGTACTGTTTGCCAAAATTGGTAGTGGGCCTACAGCTTCTAACAAGAGAAACAACCTCCTTTTTGTTCTAAGCTACGTTCTTGAACAATCAGAAAAGTGTGAGTAATATCTAATATCTATACGTCAGCTTAACGTTTATAGATTTTCAGTAAATGTATTTCAGCTAGTACTGCTTAGTTCAGTGTATCCAAGGCTTTATTCTGTTTAGAAGACGCACATAATGCGTTTAGTTTTTACCATTGTACAGTAACTTGTTAAAAAGAAAAGATTACTATTACGGTCGTGCGGTTTACGCGAAGGTAAGAGTTGTGACCAATGATATTTTATACAAGATATGTTACGTTCATAGTAACTGACTTCTCAAATCTGATCCAGCAGTCTGTCAGTGCACAATAGTTGACAATTAGCGTTAAAGTAGTACGAAAGATGGGTTAAGCACGTGAGTAAAAAAGATAGCTATAATTCGGAATAATTCGGACGATTACACTTGTATGATCGCTTCGAAGCATAGATTATGATTTTGTTGAACAGAAGGGGTATTTCGTTGGTAGGCAAGAAATGAAATTCGATGAAAAAATAATACGTCATTATTTATTTCGGAAAATAATAATAATTCAAAAAGCTAATTAGGAAACTTCTCGAAAATAAAACCATAGTGCCGTACTGACGTTATAATCAAAAATTAAACTCCTTCAAATAAATTTAATTTATTTCTTTTCTGCCTCTTAGAAAGTTTTTTATTTTGGGATTATTTTTATAAGCAGAATGAAGCCCAACAGTGGTATATTTGTCAGTTATTTATATTCTTCCTGAGCAATGTTCCTTTTTTCGAAGTATATCTCTCAGTGGCTTCAAAATTATTGCTACAAATTCTGCTGCTTTTTGAAGGTGTCCAGTCAAACTCATTTCGTTGTTCTTTAACAATTGCAATCCACTCTTGAAGTCGAACTTCATTAGTCGGAAACCTTGAAAAAAAATTTAGGTTATTACAATTATTTAAAGGACAGCAAATAAATAAAACAAAAATTATGTTACTCAATTTTAAATAACAAATAAAACTGAACAGCAGGTCAAAATTATTACTTTAGTAGGCAGTAAACTGAAAATTACCCTATGTCGCATCTGTACTGATAATCTATGCAAGCAGTGTTGTTGTGTCCTTGTCGTGCTCATATCAAAAAGTATATCTGTCCTTTTTCTTTGCCGCCATTATTTTAAAAATATTATTAAACTAATTTTAATGAAATACATTAAAAAATCGAAGACAATCTTACCTCTGGCCTAGCACCACGACCCTCAGCCGACATGCGCTTTTAGTCGGTCCGAGTCCGAGATAACCTCCCCTACCGGCTCCGCGAAGAGGTATCCGAGGGGATTTCTGCACGAAAAAAAAAAACAATAAAAAGCTATATATGGTCTGGGTTTTATTTCGAGTTTTTCTTCTCTCAGTAATATTTTCTGCGTATTCTTCCGTTAGTCGCCTCTTACGACACTCCGTGGAGGAGATGGGGTGGTATCTGTATTCTTTCTCTGTCACCACACGGATAGCTTCTTACAAGATCGGCAGCACAATAATGACACTTTTGGTGCTGCACACGTCCACACATAACCACTTTCCATCAGGTGGGCCGTGTACTTGCCTACCACTTAAGTAACTCTCGTTCCTACATACCTCTTCCTTGCCTAACTACTAACTACAAACTCACCAGCATGCTCAATATAGCAATTTTTCCTTCCACATTTAATTGCACATTCAAACCAGAATGAAAGTGACAGCAAAACGAGTATAATTTCCATATAAATAAGATACAAATTGGTTCACAGTATATAAACAAACAGTATAAACATATTTGCAGTATTCCGAGCGACTGGTCGCGTATTCCCGCAACGCTGTCACGGCAACTAAGACACGATATTCATAAGCAGAATCATCAAAGGACTCACGATGTCTCACTTTCTAAGATTTCGATAGAATGAACAAGATTTCCGGAAATATTATAAGAAATGTTCTATTTTTATATTTCAAGAAAATTTTAAATTGAATGTATTATATAAAAATATTATAGAAAAATCCCCACGGATGCCACTCCCACCGGAGCCGGTGGAGGTGGTTATCTCGGACTCGAACCGACTAAAACGCACGCCGTCTTTAGGACTGCCAGAAGTGAGAATGCAGTAAACATATCTCTCACACCCTGGCAGACCCTGGACCATCTCTTTCGATTTGGCCCCCTTCGGGTTGTGGGGACCTAGTGTCCCCGCGTATGGGGAGGCGCATTTTGCGCCACCACCATGGCCTGCTTCTGTTAGGGTGACAGGCGGCTCCACCGATCACCCCCAGGCCAGCGCTCATGGTGGACGGAGGTCGTTCTGCGATTTGCCTTCGCTCTTCGCGGGCTGCGCGGGCCCGGAGTCTAGTCCGGACCCGACCGGCCGCCTCCTTCTCGAGCATTACTTGCTCGCAGTAAGAGGCGGCGACACTCCATGCTTTCGCGCATCTTACCATCACTGTGAGCGAAGTGGCGAGTGTGAGGACTCCCAACCTCAAGACCGCCACTAGGTCCCGCCATAAGAATGTTGTTATTATGTTCAAGAGTAATAAAAGTAAAGCTATAAATATTCTATTTTCACAATAACTACTGGTAGGTATTTGTTGAAGACGGAATTAAAAACTCCTAATTGGAATATACACACAACATCATCACTACCTAAGGAGAATAAGTACCGAACTCTATTAACCATAATCATCATTCCACGTATCCATTTGTAGTGTGATTATATTTTTTTTTATAAAGGACACGTAAATTTGACTTCACCTCGCCTGTTGTTAAGCTAAAGGCAAAGTCTCGGAAAGAGGGTCACCATCGTAAACATGTACCATGTTGAGCCACCCATCCGTCAAGTTGAGTGGTGGCACTCAGCTTGACGGCCTCATCAGATGCCTTTTCACGCCCCGCTTAAAGGACCCGGGACTGTAGGAAGAAGGAAACACGTGAGCTGGCAGGGAGTTCCAGGTCTTAGTGGTGCGGCATAGGAATGAGTATTTGATTGTACCAATCTCTTCTACTGAACTAGATCTAAAAATTTGCACTAGTGGACTTGTTTTAATTAGAGTTAATTAATCATATTACTTGGAGACAGTTCTGACGAATGGACGGATTTTATCTATAACTAGCCTTCTGGCCGTGCATGGCTCGCCTCGCGCGGATGTCGTTTAAAGTAAAGTGACTTTTGCTCCTAACTATACTAAGCCGATTGCGATCAAAGAAGGGTAAGATTTTAAGTCTGACCGTAATCTTTTAAACAAAAAACCGCATCAAAATCCGTATAGTTCTTTTTGCATTCATCCTACATGCATACACTCACGCTTTATCCCCGGAGTGTTAGGCAGAGGTGACCTAACACCCACATTTCACCAATTATTTCATTCGGTCCCACGTAATAGGAGGTGAGCCTTTTGCCGTATTCCGGGCACTATTGTTTACTCAAGCCATGCATTTGAAACTGAGTCTGGTCTGTATATATCTATCTGATGTTAAACAGCCCTATCCCTTAATTGCCTTCTACGACACCGCTTGGGAAGAGATGGGGTGGCCCAAATTCTATTCTGCCGGGAATCACGTGGCACAAATTGACAAGAAATCCAAAAAAAATATTTTTATGTTCGGAATCATTATTGTAACACCATCCAAGATTTTGCTATATAGCAAAAAATTGCATTTATTATGCAATTTTTTTTTTATTCGAATACATCGGGAAAAATGAAATGCTCAAATGGGACTTGAACCCTTGATCTTTCCTTTACAGGGGGAACGCTCTTCCATCTGAGATAATGAGTCACACCTGAATCACTTCAAATTTCCCTTCTCTTTATATACGTCTGTAAGGGCGACGGTGGAACCATCTAGCAACTTTTTTACGAACTGTTGGAACCAGTTTTTCCACCGTTTTTAAACATATCTTTTTTATGACTCTGGCCAAATATTTAAATGAATTTTTTATAGCATTTATTATACTAAATTCGAATACGACAAGTCTGCGACTATCCAAATTCTGACAATCTAAGCAATACGAACACCCGATGCGTTCGTTGGCGGTGAAATATTACCATTGAAATCGTCGCGACAGTCTGTCGGCAGCCATATTTATAACGTGCGAACGTTTCATTTGATAGCAGGAATTAAAATAACGGACTACTACCGTATACCAAACCCGTGACATATAGACATATCGATTTGTCTGTCAGTCGCAATTAATTGTTAGAAATTTATTTTAGGGCACCACTTTAAAGAAGTTAGTAAAGTAGACTATATTTTACAGTAGTTAGCTTATTAATGAGCCACTCATCCCAAAGAATTCTTCGTAAAGATGCCATTAGTATGAGGGTTATACATGTCACTTTGTGGTTAATTTCGGAATAGAGATGTTGTTTTAGATCTGAAAGTCGAATATTAAAGAGTTTTTAGATTATGCAGAAGGTGTTATTTACTAGGTTTAGTTTAAAGTTAAAAGCGTCGGTAGCTTAATGGTTAAGGAGTCGGCCTTACGATCGAGAAGTCCCGGGTTCGAATCCTGGCCATTACACTACCGACGTGAACTCACTTCTAGCACAAGCAATTTAGCTTAGTTGGAGGGGTTAGAGGGAATATTATTAACTAGCTATTGCCCGCGGCTCCACCCGCGTGGATGTCGGTTATCGCGACCAAATATAGCCTATGTCCTTCCTCAAGGTCTACTCTACCCCTATACCAAATTTCATCAAAATCGGTTCAGTAGTTCATGCGTAACATACCGACAGACAGACAGACAGACAGACAGAGTTACTTTCGCATATATAATATTAGTATGGATATGGATTTCAGTTTTATTATTCTTTAAAAAAAATAAGTTCGGGTTGAACTCAGTGGTTCCTGGGGTTCAAACAAACACTTGAAAAATAGAAAAGAATTAAAGTTTTAATTCAAAAAATTGGGCCTATATTTTAAATATTAGGTAGATAGAAACCTGCTGCAATAGCTTGTTTAATCATCACAATAATTTCATTCACATATTTCATTTCTATGTTCATTAATATCCAAGTACACCAACTGCCCCAAATCTCTTCATCTGTATCTTTCTCATAGTTTATAGTGTTCGGGACTTCACGCGATATATTTTGGAAAAACTTACTTTTGCCGACGTTTCGGGTTTTTTTTTTTATCGTGCGAAAAATCCCCACGGATACCACCCCCACGGAGCCGGTGAAGGCGGTTATGTCGGACTCGAACCGACTAAAACGCACGCCGTCTTGGGTCCTTGGTTGCCGGAGGTGAGATTGCCAAATGCATATCTCTCGCAACCCGACGTTTCGGGTGCGTTACAGCACCCGTGGTCGGCAAAAGTCCCGAACACGATTAACTATGTATCTTTCTCCATCTCAGTGCGATAAGGCCGCCAATTGTGTACCACATAACCTGTAGGTACTTATACTTAATCGGATTTGTTGTATATTTAATTGGTGAACAATAAAGAGTTCTTTATTTATTATTCAACAACATTTTTCAAACGTTCAACCTTGAATATGGAACAGTAGTTTATTTCGAGTAGTTTAGAATTTGAACATTTGCTTTTTGGAATACAATTGGGGACATTTAATATTAAATACCGTGCAAGAACTCTAAGACTTAACCTAATCAATCAATTCGTAACATTGTTCCTACGTTTTTGTTCATTTCACAAAGCCCTCCAAAGGATTCTATCGTTAAGTTCTATGAAAGGAACAAAAGACGTTGAACTCTCACCTTCAACTAATACATTATTGCTATACCTATGCACTTGTGCAAATTGGTCAAATCAATCCCTTCGAACTCCATGACAAGGTATTTGAAAGGAATGACAAGCTGTTAGATTTTTTTAAGAGACGATGTCTTCTAAATGTCTATCCTATACTACATATTTTTGGAGGTGACGATTCGTACACCAATAAAATATTAACTTAGTACGAATCGCCTACAGAAAAAAAATATTAAAAGGAGTCCATACGCACGTTTTGTACGAGTTCAATTCGTGCGAATCGTCCAATACGCCTATTATTATACTGACTATGATTATACTTTTCTGCATACGCGACGTACCTACTACTAATAGGGCATTCTGCGATTAGGTCGTTTTGCTATGAGGTCAAATTGCTTTTAGGTTTATGTGATAAGGACAAAAAAACTCATAGCTAGTAAAAAAAGCCAAAAGAAAACATACTAAATTAGGAACAATACGAGAACCCAGTCTTGAAAACCAAGGTGATAATGAATTTTGTTGCGAATCTCCAAAAAATACATAATAAGGCCTTGACTTTCTTACACATAGATTTTTACAAACTAAACCAAAACAAAGTAGGCTGAGCGTTTACCCAAATATTATAGACTTTAACAGTTGATAACAGAACACATAAAACAATCCTTCATCAGATTATATTCAAAACCCCTCATAATAACATATTACGAATGCACCAGGAACACTAATTTGACATCAAAGTATTCGTTCCCGCATATTTACTGTAATAACACTTTATAACTCCTACACAAACATAGTAAACGAACCATGAAGGCGGTTAACGTTCTCATTTTACCCTTAGTTTAAATTTACATAGCACACCTCGCTTACAACGAATATCGTTTTTACCGAAAGGTACAATTACGCAAATTGTTTAATATCGTTGCTGTCAGCATTGAGTGGTCTGAATTCATTAACTCTATGAGAACTGGTGCAGGTGAATAGCTTTCTCCTATTACTCATTTACACCTTTGTGACAAGCTAAATTGTGTTGTATAAAATGTATTGTTATTACCTCAATAATGGTATTACTTACCTACAAATAATCTTATTATAAACGTTATGAAATTCCGCCTCTGATGTTTTTTGTCTTTCATTATTTTAACAACAAGTTATGTTATTTTTGTTCTGAATTAAAGTCAACGTCCGTTTGCCTTTGCAATTATTTTTCTTTGGATTTACAGAGACGTTATTATAAAATTATCCCAGAGTATCGCAAAGTGCGCCTCCCCGTAACCGGAGCTAGATGGGGACCCCGTGGTCCCCACAACCCGAAGGGGGCCATCTCGAAAGAGATGGTCCTGGGTCTGCCGGGGTGCGAGAGATATGCTTTTGGCAATCTCACCTCCGGCAACCAAGGACCCAAGACGGCGTGCGTTTTAGTCGGTTCGAGTCCGACATAACCACCTCCACCGGCTCCGTGGGGGTGGTATCCGTGGGGATTTATACGATACGCACGATAAAAAAAAAATACCAGAGTCAAAAAAACCATTTAAGACTTCATTTTACAAAATTATATTAAGTAATTATAGACAGCCTCTGTGGCGTGGCGGTAGTGAACGCGACTGCCACGTAGGAGACGCGAGTTTGATGCCCGCTCAGTGCAAATATTTGTATGCATGAATATGGCTATTTGCATTGGTTTGGGTGTTTGTATGTAGGTATAATATGTATTTACAAAAAAAAGTATCTAAGTATGTTTATCCGCAATCTAGATTCCATAAAACAAGCTATAAAAGCTTACCATGGGTCTAGATAGCGTTTTGTGTAGAATGTTAAAAATTTAAACATTTCTGGCACGCAAGAATAAAGAAATTACGAGTAAGTATAAATACTTAGATACTTACATTGTTGATATATACTATCCCAGGCCCGGATCCAAGTTGTCCAAATCTCAGTAGCTCTATTTCAAGGCCGCATAGCAATAGATACAGATTGCTGATATTCTGACCATAAATCGTGAATGTACGAAGTGAGTGAATACCGGCAAAATGGTATGTCACAATTAATTATCTCATTCAGCATGCATGACAATCTAATAGTGGTGATCTAGCTGTGACCCGCTTTCCGCTTTCTCTTGCACGAAGTTCTAACTGCAACCACCGAGTGGCCACGAAAGTAGCGGTATGTTTTGGACAAGCTTATGATTAATATTATGTACTAGTTGGTAAGCTCGGAATAGAAAAGTTTAGAACACACTGCTCCCGCGACCCAGATAAAGTTCCTTAATAGTTTTGTGAGCCTGGTACTTTATGCAAATGTACCAGGATAACAGAAAGACTGAAAACGTTTATATGGGAGAAAGAGGGATGTTTTTAGGGTCTTTCTGGCAATTATTCGAATTTTTCTCACCTTTTAAACCTTCCCTGACCTCCACGAATATTTCAAGACCAAGATAAGATAAATAACGAACAGCAATTGATTTATACAGGGTGTATTTTTGAAACGGGGCAGTAAGGGCAAGTACCTTAACCGTTGCAGTTACAGCAAAACGCTCTTAAAAGACCTTCCCTAACTTTTTGGGACATTTTGAACTGCATTCACAGATTTTGTAAAAAACTTAGAGTTAGCAAAAAAAATTCAAAAAGTTCAAAAATTTTTTTTTATGCCAATCGATTCTATTTCATGTGGGGATCAAAAAACTCTATGGGACCATTTTAGCTTTCAGTACTAGAAAAGACAGAAATCGCCATAAACGTTTCCCATACATTTCGTGCGGAAATATGATAAATCAACTCGAAACTCATAGGTCAGGTAAACTTTTGAACTTTTTTAAATAAAAAAAATCATTTAAACATTTAAGAAATTGGTTTATGAAATAAATTGCTCAAAATGATTTCCATTTTCACGAATACATAAGTCTATCCTTTTTTGCACTGAACGAATGGCGGCTAATAATGTTCTGGGATGAATATTACGTATAATGGTCATTAATGCATCCTTGAGCTCTTGAACACTGGCGTACGTCGTCTTATACACCTCGTTTTTCACGAAGCCCCATAAAAAAAATCAAGTGGTGTTAGATCGGGGCTACGAGGTGGCCACTGTGTTGGACCATGTGTACCTATCCACTGTGTACCGAATAGGCGGCTCAAATTGGAACGTGAAAGGTGACTGTTATGTGGCGGTGCACCATCTTGTTGAAAATGAACTTTTCGCAATTCCGACAGGGGCCATTCGTCCATCTCGTTTTCAAGATGGTGTAAAATGACTTCATTATACATGGCAGAATTCAGTTTCCCTTCATAAAATTCCACCATTATGACTAGATTGGACATTATACCACACCAACAGTTGAATGAGAAGCGAACCTGATTATGACTTGCCGTAACTCTTAGTGGATTTTCTTTGGACCAATAGTGGTGATTTTTTCTATTGTACATACCGTTATTGGAAAAATTCGTTTCGTCTGACCACAATATGTAATTTAAAAATTCATGATCTCTGCTTATTTTTCCTCTTAGCCATCTGCAAAAAGTAAGCCTTCGAACATCATCACCCGGATGTAATACTTGAACTATGCACCCATATCGATAGCACTTGTAGCCGTATTTCTTCCATATCTTTATCACAAGGGAGTGGGAATACACCTACTTCAAGGGTGACTTGCCTGGACGATACCTCTGGATATGCTTCGACATAAGTCAGAACCGCAATCTCGGTGTCCATGTCCACACGAGGCTGCCGCTTTCTTTTGAAAGAACCCTGCAATTCCAGGTTTTTCAAAAGATTTGTAATAAGCTTTCTTGTTGGCACATGCAGCAACGGATACTTATTGCGGTACCACACTAATGCAGCTCCCGCATTTCGATTATTGACAAAATACGCTTCTAATAAGTCAATTTTTTCACGATTAGAAGACATTTTAGCGAAAATCCTTAATTAATAACTCATACGAAGTTTCTCAGCTGAAACTAAGTTTAACACACAGATTTTCGAATCAAATTCGAAATTTGAGGGTAAAAATTCTTTTTATTTACTTTACAGTCAATTCTACCCACTTCCTGGCCATAACAAAAAGTTAGACCATCGTAGAGATTTGTTTCTGTTGCCGAAATGTATGGGAAACGTTTTTGGCGATTTCTGTCCTACCTAGTACTGAAAGCTAAAATGGTCTCATAGAGTTTTTTGATCCCCACACGAAATAGAATCGATTGGCATAAAAACTAATTTTTGGACATTTTGCATTTTTTTGCCAACTGTAAGTTTTTTACAAAATCTGTGAATGCAGTTCAAAATATCTCAAAAAGTTAGGGAAGGTCTTCTAAGAACGTTTTGCTGTAACTGCAACGGTTAAGGTACTTGCCCTTACTGCCCCGTTTCAAAAATACACCCTGTATATATATATATATATATACATCTATGGGTATAGTCGACAAAAGAGATACGGTTGCACTTTTACGTACAACGTCATATGAACAACTGCAACCGTATCTCCTTTGTCGACTGTACATCTTCTAGGTTCTAGAGATAATATAAAATGCTTCAAAAACTCTAAAAGTTCCGTATACTAATATCCCGTTTTCTTAGCAAAAATATGGTCTCACTAACATGCGTGGTCAAGACCGCGCGAAGTGGAGTAGTAAATCCAGGAAAGTGGACCCCGGACCCCAATGGTTTTTTTTTAAAGAATATTAGATCCGAAGTTACTAATATTCCTTCTAACCCCTCCAACTAAGCCAAATTGCTTGTGCTAGGAGTGGATTCACGTCGGTAGTGTAATGGCCAGGATTCGAACACGGGACCTCTTGATCGTAAGGCCGACTCCTTAACCACTAAGCTACCGACGCTACGACCGATGTGAAGACCTCGGATCGGTTGATTGAACTAACGCAAGGATGATCATGAAGTTCAATTATTACAAACGAATTTATTAATCATAAACTGTCAGGTTCGCTAATATCGTGGCCTCAACGTGAGGTCGTGAGTTGAACTTAATTGGACCCCGGCCGGGTGACACGGAAAGCAGATGCATCGCTCGGCTATATGGAAAGCATAAATTTTGACTTGAGAATTGGACCCCGTGGCATTTTGTTTTATAATATTGCAACTGTATATCATCGCGACGGTTTATTAAAATAAATCAAATGTGTTAGGTGGCCATTATTTCTGACGGTTTGCAGCGCTTATAAAATTATTTTATGCCTCGGCATGGCAGCGAAGGTTATAAAAGTCGTAAATATTTTATCGGAAATAAATAATGACGTACATTATTTGTTCGCGCATATTTACTCCTAGGGCTCATAAAGTAATGATAAACCCGCATACTTTTATTGCATGTTTTCCTCGGGTTTAAGACAAGAAGACGCTATGTTAAAAATTACGACTTGGACGATATTGTGATATTTTTTCCTTAAAGTATTTTTTCAATTTTTAATTCAAAATTGGGTTTTTGCAATTGCAAGTTTTAATGTTAGTTAACTTGAAAATAAAATTAATAATTGTAGACCCTTGTTAGTTCACTTTTTATCAAGGAATAGTACTATGTAAAACATTAAAATTAATTAGGTACAGTATATTATATCTAAATCTACAATATATACAAAAATAAGAAAAAGAAAAACAGGGGTGAAAGAGACTGCAACTTTAGGCATATGATTAAAACAAAAACACTGGCACTCCGGTTTTGTTGACGGAAAAGAAAATAGGCTGTACCTATAAAAAGTGCAAAGCATTGAACTACAGTCAGCGTCATAAATATCTTAATGACGAAGTCTCAAAATGATATTAAAACTCTCGTATTAAAAGTAAATCAAAGGTGTGTATCAAATATCAGAAGAATCAGTCAACTGGAAGGGGGTAAAAAACTAAATTAAGATCATTTTGAGTAATTTGTACGTCAACATCTTTCTGATACTGACAGTACCACTTCACAAATCAATAAAATAAAAAAAGTAAAACCGACTTCAAGAAACAAAAGAGAACCACTGAAAAGAGAAAAATAATGGAACTTAGAGATTTACTGATCTGTTAGAAGTCGAATTATTGCCTCTGCACTTGTTGCATTTCTCTGGGAAACTTGAACAGTCTTCATGAAACTAGCTATCTCTATATATATAGCTATCGGTCTTCACTATCATATTATTATTTCATATCTCCTGCTCGCCGTATCCACTCCCAATTTCTTGCTTGTCATATTTTGTCCCCTCCATATCCTGGGATCTACAGCTTGTTCCTTTCCCATTCCCTGCAATATAATAATTGATCGGAAATACTTCAAAATAATGACACAAAGGAATACAGAAATGAGGCACATTAGCCAATTTTCGGGCTAACGTGCCACACTTGGCTTGTTTAATACTTTTGTTTTAATAAATTAAATAACCATATTCATGGTTACAAATATTTGCACTGAGCGGTTGATCGAACCCGTAGCAGTAGTGTTCGCTACCGCTACGCCGCAAAGGCTGTCAACAAAGAGGTTAGTTTTAGAATAAAACTTTTAAAACTTCAAAAATTATGAAGCAAATACTTTCACATAGGTAGAAAAAAATAGAAACAAATTTGTCACTTTTTCTCACTTAAATCAAATCAAAATCAGCACTATATTGTTTACATAACTGTCATACCCTGTGTGACTTTTCGATTCGGATTGCATCTGTGAGTTTTATGTGGGGCACGTTACCGACTGGGGCACATATGCTTGGTTTACCCTAACGTCGAGACTTCAGGACGGTGCTCTTGTGATACATACATTCAGCCTTCATACCTGCAGGGTTAGGCAGAGGTGACTTAACACCCACTTTTCACCAATCATTGTATTTGGTCCCACGTAATAAGGGATGAGCCTATTGCCGTATTCTAGGCACTATTGTTTACTCGAGCTATTATGCATCGGCTGAGTCTAGGCTATATATTTATGTCTGATGTTAAACAGCCCTAACGCTTAGTCGCCTTTACGACACCGCATGGGAAGAGATAGGGTGGCCCAAAATCTTTCTTCTTTCATTCTTCTATTTTATGTCAATGATTATTAACATTATTTTACTTATTGAAACAAAACGAATTATATTTGAATGAATTTAAGGGAAAGGTCGTGAGATCGAGTCTCACTTGAGCATTTCATTTTTTCCAATGTTTTTCGAATTATATTTGTTATTATTTACTTTTAAACCGACGTTTCGGCTGCTTTTCTGCAGCCATGATCGCTGTGTGACTCATGATGGTGGTTGTCACATAGTTTGAAGTATAAGTTATCTCAAAATATCCGGATCATGGTGAATTTGGCGACAGAATCCGTAAAATGTGGTTTTTAACCCCCGACGCAAAAACGACGGGGTGTTATAAGTTTGACGTGTCTGTGTGTGTGTGTGTGTGTGTGTGTGTGTGTGTGTGTGTGTGTGTGTGTGTCTGTCTGTGGCATCGTAGCACCCAAACGGATGAACCGATTTGGATTCAGTTTTTTTTTTTGAAAGGTATATTAGTCGGGAGTGTTCTTAGCTATGTTTGAAAAAAATCGGTCCAAGATGGCCGCCGCCACAACATGTTGGAATCCATATTTCTTTATAACTCCCTCAATATGAGTATCAAATGAAAGGGCTTGACTAGTAGATCAATTTAAAAAGTATAAAATAAAAATTAAATTAAAAATTTAAAAAACCCCCTTCACAAATTTATTTTCAACTTTTTGGAGGTGTTTTTGTGAAGGGGGTTTTTTAAATTTTTAATTTAATTTTTATATTTCAACTAGCTGTGCCCGCGACTTCGTCCGCGTGGAATGTACTTAATAAAAAAAATCAGTTTATTTTTTTTGTTTTTGGCATTTTTTTTTTCTTTAGCCTAAGTTACTCCTTATTACATAAGCTATCTGCCAGTGAAAGTCCCGTCCAAAACGGTCCAGCCGTTCCAGAGATTAGCCAAAACAAACAGACAGACAGACAGACAGACAGACAGACAGACAGACAGACAGACAAAAAATTTAAAAATATATATTTTGGTATGTGTACCGTATATACATTCATATGCATGTAGTAGAAAGCGGTTATTTTAATATTACAAACAGACACTCCAATTTTATTTATTTGTATAGATGAGTGACATTCGCGTAAACTTTAGAAAATATCATTATTTTACTATTTACATGTCTCCCTTAAAACTTTATTCGCTTATCATTTACCCACATGCCTTGGACCTTTGACTCATGAATACAAAGCGAGCGGTAGCGTCGAATAACGAGTGTACATTTACATTTCATCTGCTACAAATGATTTGGTACATTGCATTGCACTGGTTGTATGAAGCGGCCACAATACTTGACACGGTTATGTTCAAACATAACGTATTTAGACCACCAAATCTTTGAAAATGTCAAGGAAGCGAAAATAGCGCCAAGCCTTTATGCTTAGAAGCTGCAAATAATGCATTTGAAGAGGTTTGTTTGTAAGTAGTCATGGTTAAAATTATTGAAAGATATATTTTAGTGATCTTTATGGTTTCAAGTTTTGGTGAGTATGTTAAAGTTGTCATTAGGTTACCAACTGGTTCGTGTACCTACTTCCCGGTTGCTTATATGTATACTAATATTATAAATGCGAAAGTAACTCTGTCTGTCTGTCTGTCTGTATGTTACGCTTTCACGCCTAAACCACTGAACCGATTTTGATGAAATTTGGTACATGGGTAGATTAGACCTGGAGAAAGGACATAGGCTATGTTTGGTCGCGATAACCGACATCCACGCGGGGTTAGCCGCGGGCAAAAGCTAGTATGTATATAATAGCTCAAAAGAATATGTTAAATATGTACAAACATCAGCGAGACTACCATGAAACTTCAATCAGCAACTTCGAATCCGCACGAGATAGGAATAAAAGACGTGCTGCAGCTAGTAGGAAGCTATTTCGGATTTCTTTCAGAAAGGTTAGGTTACGTTGGTACACACGCACACAGGTAGGTACATTCCATTGTAGTTAGTAAAATCCGAGATGCACAGTCTACTACGCTGATTATTATTTATAATAAAGGTTTGATTTCGAAGGTGGACGCAAACGACGTAATTCATTGCAGTTCCTCAATGGTCCCCTTAAACCGTATCGAAGTTTAACGACTAATGTATGCACTGTATCTGCTGCAGACGTCTGCAGTTGTTGTTTGCGGTCGGCTACGGAATCATACCTATTATATATATACCTAAATCATTAGGTATTTAATAATATCCTCTCTCTGCCCTATGACAGTTGACAGTCTAATCACGGTACGTCAAGGGACTTATTGCTTCTACTTCTGTGGACATCGTTTACGTCACTATTGTAATACTGAATGTTATAATTACGTAGTAAAGGGTGTTATGAGATGGAGTACCTATTTAGTTATTCCTTGGGTGATTGTATAATGATAAAGTGTGTTTCTTATTCATTAATTCGCAACATTCGCAGTGTTTGATAGATAATAGTAGATTATTAACCAAGGGCTGTATGACATCAATTGCATACGAGGTTTTTGGCGCCTGAGCGAAGCGAAGGCGCTAATTAACCCGAGTATGCAATTGATGCTTACGCCCGAGATAAATACTCTGCTTTACATATCGATTGTGAGGTAAGTAAACAACAAGACAGCAGGTTTCAATGAACATTTATTAAGAAGAAAAAAATGTGTATTTAATTAAAATTAATAGTAAAATTATTACAATTTGTAAGAGATATGGTCACGTTCTTTTTAGGAATATTTATAGTTTGAATATGAGTTTGTGATGATAAGACTTGAGTTTGAGTGACTTGAAGTTCTTGCCTTTTTTTTTCACGCACGTAAGCGCGTCAAATCTTGCTGGCCAGTTTGATTTTTAAATCGATTCCATCTAACATACGATGTGGAAACAAATAGTTCCATATTTAAAATAAAATCTTTATAAAATAAATTGTCTAGATTCCGATTCGAGTAATTAATCGATACCGAGAAAAAAATAATTAACTTTTTAAAAATATTCTTCGTGCAGTATGAGTATGACAGTTCTTTTTTCAAATTCCAAAACCTATGCTGTAATGATAGTCATACACCCCGGCATTCAGGGTTGTAAGGGTGTACTTACAGAGCAAGAGATATGTAAAAATATTAAATACTTAAATACGAGTATAGGAAATGTAATATTAAGATATGTTTACACTTAAATGTGGTGTCGGAGAAAGAATACAAGTATCACCACCCCATCATGTCCGAAGGATGTCGTAAATGGCGACTAACGAAATAATACGCAGATGATATCACCGCGAGAGAAGGAAAACTCGACATAAAATCCTGTGCCAACCCTGGCCAGCGTGGAAACAGTAAGGCGTCCAACATTGGGAGATGGTTATTTCCAGCAGTGGACTGCGGTAAATTAATTGAATTGATGCAGAAAAGAAAAAAAAAAATTGCTCTTATACATGGTAACATGCAAATTTCGATTATTAAGTACGTGATGATGCTCAAAGTTACATTTTAAAGCTTAAACAATAACAACAGTAAGTATTTGATATATTTAAATAAGTAGAAAAAGTGTCATTTAACGCAAAATCTAGATGTGGTATAATTTTAAAGGTGGAACGATATAGGCGACTTTCCCCTGTGTACCTACTTAAAAAAATATTTTATTATATCCATACTAATATTATAAATGGGAAAGTAACTCTGTATGTTACGCTTTCACGCCTAAACCACTGAACCGATTTTGATGAAATTTGGAATAGGGGTAAATTAGACCTTGAGAGAGGACATAGGCTATGTTTGGTCGCGATAACCGACATCCACGCGGGCGGAGCCGCGGGCAAAAGCTAGTATTATAAATGCGAAAGTAACTCTGTCTATCTGTCTGTGGGTATGTTACGCTTTCACGCGAAATCCACTTAACGGATTTTGGTGAAATTTGGTACAGGCGTAGATTAGACCATGAGAAAGGACATAGGCTATGTTTGGTTGCGATAACCGACATCCACGCGGGCTGAGCCGCGGGCAAAACCTAGTAAAAATAGTTTCGCAATGTCTGTAGGTACACTTGAAAACGAATTAGTATAATAAAATTCCAAATGAGACCTCGAACCACAGATGTCAACAGAGAACGAACTAATCTGAATCCATTCCAAGAAACATGCACATAGATACATGATACATGTACCTACAGGGGAACACAGCAAACTCATTTCACGGTGGCGAGATAGAGAAGCTAATCCGATTTAATTACTAGCTACATCTATACCTGTAGACATATATCTTGGACTTAAAATGTACTAGTTTACGTTTCTTGGGTATCCTTTGAATCTTCAAAGGCTATCTAGCATGGGGTGCTAAGGCAGTGGACGAGCTCAAATCAATCAAAGCTTTTGCCCGCGGCTCCGCCCACGTGGATGTCGGTTATCGCGATCAAACATAGCCTATGTCCTTTCTCAAGATCTCATTTACCCCTCTACCGAATTTCATCAAAAACGGTTCAGTGGTTTAGGCATGAAAGCGTAGCGTACAGACAGACAGAGTTACTTTCGCATTTATAATATTAGTATGGATATAGATTACAGAACAATCCGCTTGCGTCAAGTTCAAGATATGTGTCCCGAATTATATAAGTACTGCGTGGACCGTGTGAGAATTCACTTTGATGGTAGATACTTATTTGGAGGTCTATGAAATAAGTTTGTACTAGTACAGTCAGCATCAGAAATGTGTTTATGAGCAAAGTACCGAAATTGTTTAAATTTAAGCGTTTATTTTTCGTACGACATCCCGAATTATTTGTCGTTAGGTATTCGAGGAACCCCTTAAATGTACCTGTAACCATTGCTACTGAAAAGAAATGAAAATGTCAGGAAAAGGTTGTGAAATGTTAACTACCTTGTTAACATATAAAAGCTCACAAACACACACAAACACCACAAAACTTGATGAAATCCCACACACGAACTTTGACAAAACATTGTCCTGATGATTTTAATGAAGTAATCGCAACACGAAGCCTTAAATTAAATCGTAACATTCGTAATGACTTCGTAACTTTTTCTTAGATCATTGTCAATTAACAAGATCGTACTGCATTCTCACAACGTGTAAACGAAACTCAATAAAACACTGTTACTGATAATACGATTGACGTGATAAATATTGATGAGCTGCAGCCGCTGCTTTTAAGGGAATACAACAAAAAGTAACGCAGTAAACTTGAATTTATGTAGGTAAGTAAGTATATAAAATCATGAACATGCATGATCACGATCATGCGGTTCAAAAAAATTGAATATTTTAAGTCTGACGAAGAATCCGATCAGAAGTTTTGCGACGATCCCGGGCAAATAGATAAAAAGACAAGATATTTTTGTGTTTATTATCGTTAATAAATAATGTTCTTAAACTACTTTATAATTCCAATGCACAGAGATATTTATGACGCTAACTGTACACACATGACTACAATAAAATTATATAATAGCATAGATAAATTTGTATCCTGTGAGTAGCGAAAGAGTTCAACTTAGTGTAAAACTCTTTCGCAACTTGATGAAATTAACTACAAATTCTATAGTGCGGACCAAATTATTAAATATTATCTGAATAACAATAAGTTTTCATATTTTATACATTGTTACATTAGAAAGAAAACACACGCGCTCATATTCTGTACGGCATCTAGCGTCAATGAACTATAGCAATGGTTCTCGTCTACCTCAACAGATGGCAGCACATGTCTAATATCTTGAAAATGTTAAAGCAAGTGGAAGGGACTTTTCTAATGAATTATTTAGGTACTCTGCGCTATTGTTTTATATTGTAATGAATGTTTATTAGATGTAGGTAAATAATACAGTAATTTATTTATTTATTTAATTAGTATTATTCATTATTATGAAATATTATGAAAAGTAGATAAAACGTAAAGAGTAAATTTAAATGATAACCATATAACCACCAGAAGTTTTGGTTTTTATATGGTGAGTTCTTTTAATTAATAACTAAGGTAAATAATATTTACCTATTTATTTTTGCTATGATATTATCATAGCATCAGTAAGGGAATCCATTATTCCAGATTACGGAGGAACGGAGGGGGGGTTACACTCAAGTTTTTTTTTTAATTTTTAAAAGATAAGCCGATGGGAAAACTTTCTTAGATCTAGTTTATCATGTAATACTTACATGTACTTATCATGCGACCTATTGGGACGCTGACAGGAATCGGCTTATAGTGAAAATCTCAAACTGGGACACTAATGCTAGTAGCAGAATATACCTAACACTAGTATAACATAACATAAAAATATTAATAGTGTTAGTAACAGAATCAAATCAGTAAATAAATTAAATTATATTAAATTACACTTTATTTCAGATCATTGATTCATAAACCAATATTAGTAGTACACAACACTTAAATGCTATGTTAGTAACAAAATGAAACACAAAATAAATAATAAAATCAATTCATATACCGGCCGCGCCTACCTGAAGCACTGGGCACATGCATAATATTATGTACGAGTATATTCACGGTTCACCCAATGCGCCATGACAGCGCAACACGGCTTTTCGCTAATCACCACATAAAACTGTAAAAAACGCGATCATGATTGTAATTCCCGTTAGTACTAACGTCAATATGTGATCTTGAAACCCAAAATTTAAAAAGTTAGATATCCATATTTCATGCATAAGTGAGCAACTAACTCTCTTGCCAACAACCATATTCTAAGCGCACAAAACCCATGAATCATCATTCTAAGTCAACAATAGGAAACCTCACAAAAATCGCAATAAAACATCTCGTGACCACAAATTGCTCACCCTGGTACACCTCGTTCACATAATAGGCAGTAAATCACTATTTACTGTCCCAGCTTACTTATCAAGTGGTTGCTACGTCCCGTGGGCACTAGGCTTTACGTGTTGTGTGTTTAGACCGTAAGTACAGTCAGCAGCAGAAAGATATTGACGTAAAAAATGCTGGAAATAATCTTAATTTCGTTTTTTGACCTCCTTCCAGTTGACCGATTGCTCTGATATTTGGTACACACCTTTAGTTCGGACAATAATACATACTAATATTATATATGCGAAAGTAACTCTGTCTGTTTGTATGTTATGCTTTCCCGTAACCACTGAACAGATTTTGATGAAATTTGGTTTAAGGGTAGATTAGACCTTGAGAAAGGACATAGGCTATGTTTGGTCGTGATGATCGACATTCACGCGGGCGGAGCCGCGGGCAAAAGCTAGTACTATATAAATCAATTAAACAGTTTGATTTGCTCTTAATACGAGTGTTCTAAGATCATTTTGAGACTTCGTCGTCAAGATATTTATGACGCTAACTGTACCTAATAAACATGGGATTATATACAGCACAGAATAGGTTATAGTAATGTATGTATGAGGTTATGAGTTGACTTGACATATTGTTATAGCATAAGTACAATTGTTACGATGTTAGATTATTGGGATAACTCTTTGAGATATAATGTTATTTCTAAAGATAGTGATTATTCCTGTGCGCTATATTTCGACTCATAAATGATTCTAACATCATGCCCAATAGTTATAAATATGTCACCATGAATTATGATTTAGTTTTTTTCTTCAATTAAATTTTCTACTTTCGGAAAAGTTATTAATTATAAATATCTACTAATACTAAGATACTACCCACGTTACTAAAAAGCCATCAAGAGCATGGGGTCATTTGAACCCACCTATATGTATGCGATTATTGCCTACACCAAAGGCGTGTCTGTGTATGCCTCAACTATTCATAGATTTGAGTTCGAATCATAAATTAAAAACGAGTTTGTTAACTCTATCACGTATTATTGCTTTCATAAACAATAATACACGAATATAAAGAGCAATAAAATTATTTAATTAAAATAACTATTTGATATCTCATAACATAACATAACATAACATAAACTCACGCCTGTATTCCCCGAAGGGGTAGGCAGAGGTGCTAGCACCCACATTTCGCCAGTTTATGTTTAGGTCCCAATGTAATAGGTGGCGAGCCTATTGCCATTAACCGGGCACTTATAAACCTGCGATAAATACACACATAACTTCGAAAAGCATCGAAAAGTTATTGGTGTGTGCCATGGTAAACCTGGGATCGAACCCGAGACCTCGTCTCAGCAGTCCATTACCCATACCACTAGGCTACCGCAGGTTTGATATCTCACTCAGTTATTTATCAGACCTATCTAGATATATATCAGACTCAGTCAGCCTGTGACCAAGGCCGGTGTAACCTGGTCGAAACGTCAGGCAAACCAAAGGTACACTTATACCATGGTCGCATTAATTCCCGTTATTAATATTCTATACCAAGGAACACGAGAGTTTAGAAGTTATTTGGTATCTTGTCATTCATAGAATAATACATACATAGGTACATACTAAATACATAATGGGACACTTCTTTTTCATCCTGGCGTTAATCCCAGTCGCATCCAAAGCTTTCAACTTTGAGCCTGGGATCCGCTTTTACCCGTCTAACTACGAATTTGGCTGAAATTCGAAACTTTCAGTGAAGCTACTGCCATCTGAAGTCCACAACCCAAAGGCGATATCGAAGCATTGCAGTTAGACCAGTTGTTGGACTTTTTAGGGCTCCAACTACCCGTAACGACTGCTATAGATGTACGTATGACAACCGGGACCGACGGCTTAACGTGCTCTCTGAGGGACGACCAGAACAATGCAAATACTTATATTCATGCATAAATGTTACCGGAAATGTATGAAATCAAGGAATTGTATACAAATCCTAGGAAATGTGTGTTAATTCATAGAATGCCTGCAGTTCTACCGGCAATGTGTGAAATAAATGGGTTATTGTCTATATTTGCGGATGATTTTGTGGAAAATTTATATTTTTGAATGAATAGTGTGTAGTGTGGACACTGCGCCCCGACCTGGATATATTATAGGTTAGAAGACTGAAGCGAAAGCGAGGTTCCAGCATTAGCCTAAGTGGTTGCATTTTTTATAACCACCGTCATTGCCGGTGGAACTGCAGGCATTCTATGTATTAACACACATTTCCTAGGATTTGTATACAATTCCTTGATTTCATACATTTCCGGTAACACATATATTATAAATATTTGCACTGAGCGGGGATCGAACCAGCGCCTACTCCGTAGCGGCCGTGTTTACTACCGCTATCACAGAGGCTGTCTTCCTTAATAGGACACTCTATTACTTTAACGTAACATTTAAAAAGTAGAACATTAAAATTATGTACTGTCTAACAGTCCTTTAGTTTAATGAACCAATATTTTAAATCTATATTTAAAAGCCATGCGCTACGAGGATTTATCTTTTGTTTCCTTGGCTTTTAACAAAATGTCGTGATAAAAAAAAACTATAGCATCACTATAATCAGCTCGGCGAACCTTGATCCCTATGACAGTTCATACTAGTGACGGGTCGTGTCGATATATCGCAACTTTTTATAGGCAAAGGCGTGACTTGCATTCAGCCACATCGATAAACATGTTTTTAAAATATAATCTACATTACTATAATTATAATGCTTGTTATATTTACAAGTATCCGTGTATTTGTATATGGGGTTGCCAATATTCCGATGCAGAGGTAACATGGTCGGACTGTATAATTTTAATGTGAATTAAAATTTTAGTTATAGCAACACTATCTGATCTGTCACTACGCTAGTACTGTCAGTTCGCTACGCCAGTACGAGTGCTAACGCCTTGTATGCGCCACGTGTTTTGTTGTGTCAACGGAATCCTTTGTTTATTACTATTGTTGTTTTCTGTTTTTGTTATTGTTGCTGTTTTGTTTTTGTTGGTGTTTCAAAATGCCGAAAAGACTGAGAAAAACTGTACTCAACAGTGAAACGCGGGAGTTTGTTGTACGCTTGCGTGACTATTTTGCTCGCGAACTACAAAATGGCGGACCTTTGTTGCCACTTGACAACGTACGCGACCGTGTTGCTGATGCTTTGGGAATTGGCAAAGCTACCGTTTCCCGAATTACAAAGGAGAAGTTCGGCGAATCGTCGATGGAGGAGAACAAATTATCAACTCCAAAGAAGAAAAAACATAATAGGGCACGACCCGTAACTAACCCCGATGATTTCGACATGGCAGCGATACGAAACCATATTTACGGCTATTATTTTCGAGGTGAACTGCCGACTTGCACAAAATTATTAGCGTCGCTGAAATCGGCTGATTTATTTAAAGGTGGATTCACTTCTCTCAGACAGGTTATAAAAAAATGTGTATTTCGTTATGGGAAGTGTGACAAAAGAAAAATGATAATGGAGCGGAAGGACATTGGATTGATGAGGTGTGATTTTCTACGACAAATAAAAAACATCGAGAACTGGGACAAGGTGGTTTATCTGGACGAAACGTGGCTCAACGCCAATCACTCAGTCTCCAAAACATGGACAGACGACACAGAGAAATCCTGTACCAAAGCACCAGAAGGCAAGGGCCAGCGTTTGATTATCTGCCACGCTGGCACAGCCAAAGGTTTTGTACCTAACTGCTTGTGGGCCTTCAAATCCGTGAAAACAAGTGATTATCACGAAGAGATGAATTTTGAGAATTTCAAGAAATGGTTCACAAAACTATTAGACAATTTAAACGAGCCCCACTACATTTTAATGGACAACGCCCCATACCACTCTGTGCAAATTAATAAAGCGCCTACCGCGAACAACAATAAAGGCGAAATAATAGAGTGGCTGCAAAACAATGGTGTGGCAGCTAATACTCAAATGCTGAAAAAGGAATTAGTTAGATTGTTGAACCTTCATAAACAGCAAACAAAGAAGAAATATTTCTTGGATGAGATGGCAAAATCAAAAGGGCACACCGTGATTCGGCTACCGCCCTACCACTGCCAATATAATGCAATCGAAATGATATGGGCGCAGATCAAAGGTGGGTTGATTTGTATTTATTTTAACATGTTTTTATTTAGGTCACTGGTGACTGTCTAGTCGGCTAGTACTATTTAAAGCTATTTTATTTCACTAGCAAATTGCATTTTTATTTTTATCCATGTGCTTATATCAATTACACACTTTTAACGTACAAAATTATGTACTTATAATGTACTTACCCCGATCTCGCTCTTTGACTTTGCATCATTTTCAATCTAAACCATTATTGTTTCAGGTTGTGCAGCCAGGCTTAACACCACTCCACCATTCACAGCTAATAAAATGCTTACGTTGCTACAAGAGGCATGTAGTCAAGTGACTCCGGACAATTGGAGGAAAGTGGTTGAAAAGACGAAAAAACTATGCTTAGATGATTGGAATCGAGACGTGCGATACGACAATATAGTAGACCAGCCGTTTTTAATAAACATAGGAGAAAGCAGCTGCAGTTCGGATTCCGAGTCTGAGACGCAATCGGTGACACCATTGTCAGATTCAGATTAATGTATATTAAAAAATCATAAATAAACCGCTTTTGTTTTATTTGAGTAGGTATATACAATAAATTTGTTAAATCTCCTTTATTTTATTATCGCAAACAACTTAAATGATTATAAATCTGACACTAAGAGCGTAGGTGCTCTATTGATGTATTTTGTACACTCGTTTCCATTTTCGATATTTGTTTATCGATACTTTTCCGCACTAGTCGATATCTTCCAAACGGAGTAACTTTTGCAGGACGTCAACGTAAAGTCTGATTGAGATAATTTCTTGTAAGTGTTAATAATTATTATAATTCCAACGGGATATTATTGTAATTGCATATATCTGCCTAAAATTAATAAATATCATTTTTAGACACCGCCAATTCGATTATAATATAACGGTGACGCTACTACAAGGTTGTGTCGTGGGAATAACTGTCAGTGTCATAGGGATCAAGGTTCGCCGAGCTGATTATAACTCACTCTCGTTTATGCCTTGATATCACGAGTGGCGACACACGGTGATCAAGGCATTGGAGAAAACCGAATAGGTACATTAAAAACAAGTACCGTTAGTCTTATTTTAATATTTTCTTAGCTAGAGATTTTTTTTTATCGTGCGATAAATCCCCACGGATACCACCCCCACGGAGCCGGTGGAGGTGGTTATGTCGGACTCGAACCGACTAAAACGCCGTCTTGGGTCCTTGGTTGCCGGAGGTGAGATTGCCAAAAGCATATCTCTCGCACCCCAGCAGACCCAGGACCATCTCTTTCGAGATGGCCCCCTTCGGGTTGTGGCGGCCACAGGGTCTCCATCTAGCCCCGGTTACATAGCTAGAGAATTTAATGACACGAGATTGATGTGGGGATTGATATTAACAACTATCAATATCAATCCCATTATAGCAATCATGGTAACCTATTCCGGGATAATAAAAGTTCTATCCCGGTACCGAATTTCAGGTAAATCTGTTCAGCCGTTAGAGCGTAATTGATTAACTAACAAACATTCAAACTTTTTCACAAATTTTCACAATTTATAATATTAGTAGGATAAAAGAAAGTAGAATAGTAGGTTTCACTAATGAAGAAATATCAAAGGTGTTGTACAGTCAATGTCAGAATGATCTAGATTACAAAATCTAAAAATAATCTTAAAAACTAAGGTATTAAAATCAAATGGACATACAATATAATCACGCCTTTATCTCCGGAGGGTTAAGCAGAGGTGAAATCAACATCCATATTTCACCAATTAGTGTATTCAGTCCCACGTAACCTATTAGGCCTATTGACGTATTCCGGGCACTATTATTGACTCAAGCCATGTATCTGTGACGGAGTCTGGGCTGTATTTAAATATCTATCTGATGTAAGAGCAAATAAATCTGTTTTATTGATTTAAAATGTATTATTACCCGAAATAAAGGTAGGTACCAAATATCAAAACATTAGTCAACAGGAAAGGAAAAAAAAATTAAGGCATTAAGATCATTTTGAGTACTTTGTTCTTCAAGATCGGTCTGATGCGTCGGTAGCTTAGTGGTTAAGGAGTTGGTCTTACGATCGAGAGGTCGCGGGTTCGAATCGTGGTCATTACACTACCAACGTGAACCCACTCCTAGCACAAGCAATTTAGCTTAGTTGGAGGGATTAGAGAGAATATTAATAATTTCATACCTGCAATATGACTAATACAGAAATTATCAAAGGTGTTCTACAGCATGTCTACAATATGTAAGTTTCCTAACAAAATCTTCGATTCGAAATACATCGGGAATCTTTTTTTTATTTCGGAAATTTCGAATTTAAAAGTCAGCAAATGCTATTCGCGGTTTCCCGCGAGCTTATTGCCCGCAAGTTGATGAATGACTCAAATATTTAGGCGGAGTCATGAAAAATCAATGTTTAAAAATGGTTGAAAAATCAGTCATTGGTTTCAACAGTTCGTAAGAAAGTTGGTAGATGGCTCCACAGTCGCCCTTAAAGACGGATATAAACAGGAGGGAAATTTGAAGTGATTCAGGTGTGGCTCAATAGCTCAGTTGAAAGACCATTCCCCCTGTAAGGCGATTGGCACACTGCGACGCGCGACGCGGCGTCGAGCGTTGTTGCGCGTCGACGCGGGGAGCTAGTATAGTCCGAGAGATATTAGAATTTTTTTGGTAGGTAGGTGTGTGAAATAATCTAAAATTTTGAGAAAAGTAAAGTAAAGCCATCCGACCATTAGCTCGATAAAGGTTTTGGGTTCAAGTCCCACTTGAGCGCTTCTATTTCCCGATTTATTTCGAATTTAAAAATCAGCATAATAACTGCTATAAAATTTCATTCAAATATCTTCGATTATTGCACGTCTTCAGAGTAACTCAATCACACTTTTGGAAGATCGAATCTCATATATTAATAAAGACATCAACCGATTTTATTATTTGTCGTATTGATATCGATTTTGTAACTACTGACAACTATGGATCTAATGTGAGGTCATATTATATAACGTAATAAAATAGCGGGTGTAGAAAACTTAATACTCTGATAGATATGATCTGTAATAAAATTTGATACAGAACTAACACCACTCGGTCGTTAGATTTGTTTTATAAGCATGTCGCTTTGGTGTATGAAATTTTTTTATTTTTATTGTAGGCGTTTTACAACTGGTCTTTTGGGTGAATTTCAACAAGTCCATTAAAATCTTCATTTCCGTGGATATTTTTACCTTAAGTGTTATAATAAAAATACATCGCGTTAATTAAAGGTTTTGATACTATATGTATTCTTGCTTAATATCTAACAGATAACTAAAAAAACTAACGAGATGTACAAGATTAAAAATTACATGCCACGGCGATGAAACATGCGTGTACGGCAATGAAACAAGCGTCCACGGCAATGAAAGCCAAATGTTCCATCATTATGTAAGATTAACACGGAAACATCTTTTTATAATTGATTGTACAGTAAAAAACTAATCAAATCTATAATCGTATCGCAGAAAGTTTTCGAATCCTGTAATGTCAGTATTCGGTGCTACCTTTATAACAGGTAATGATGTTTATAATGCCTAATCATACTATGGCGATGAAAACATAAGTCACGGAAATGAAACATCAGGCCATAGCAATGAAACTAAATCGTTTTACAATGCATGGCAATGATTTTTTTTTTCATTGCCGTGTTTTTTTTTTCATTGCCATAGCAAATTTTGACCATGGGAACTACGGCAATGAAAGCACAGCAATGAAAAACAAGACCAAAATATAAAATAACAAAAAATCTGATAATTCTTCGAAGTATTAATCACTTCAAAAAAATAAACAAGAGAAATGGCGTTCTATTGAATGTTTAATCAAGAGGATAACTTATTAAAATAGAAAGTTATACCTATCCACGGCGATGAAAGAAAAAATGTCCAGTAACATAAAAATGGTAGACTTACATCTATGGCGCCAAAACGCAGGTACTTGTGTACGTTCTTCCGCGTCGAGCACTTAGGCGGCACCAATATGCAACGTTTAGCGCATATAAGGGAGGACGCAAGTCGTTAGATAAGACAATATTCTAAAAAATATTTAGAACACGGCGATGAAAGGTAGTTCTGGGACAAATGTATTTTTTTTAGCCATTCGTTGTATTGTTTAAATATTTGAATAAATGTATTTCATAACAATACTTTAACTATTCACGTATCAAATAAAAATAGGTATTAATAAAAATAACCAATAGATTTTTATCAATGAGGTATCGCGACACAATAGGTGACGTGTGGACAAACACGGCAATGAAAGATTTCGGTGTATTTTGTTTTTTTTTGGAGTACCTATAATCCTATATAATAGATTATTTAGTGCCACACATAGATCACTATTTCACCTAACTAGCAAAAAATATTAGAGCATTATAACTATGATTTTTAGTACCGATTTCATCGATGCCACGCAATTCTTGGTCCCGGGAAATTCACCCTTTTATTAGAATTTCTGTCAGCATAATATTGTTATGTTTTGTGTTAGTAAGTTGAGCCAGCAAAATTCTTTGTTCAAACTCGAAGTCTAAGGCCCGTATTCTAGAATGACACTCCGCCTGAATCGCGATTTATTGGAGGACAGATTGTATTTGTATGTCAAACTATCAATATGTCTATATAATCTGCACTGACCAGGGTGGAGACAGGCCAAGCCTCCCAACAGTCTCAACATAGGGAGAGTTTCATGTCCACTGAGTGGACTGCGTGGCTAATTGGATGATTGACAATCCAAATAGACATATTCATCTCAACAAATATTTGTTAAAAGTAGGAATTGAAAACACGCCACCTGCGTAGCTTTCAAATATACAACTGCTACACCACAGAGGCTGTGTTTGAGCAATTATTGAGCGACAATTGGAACGGACCAATTAATAGCGAGCATAACGACCTGATGCTAACTACTGATAGTACTCCAACTGGTAATGGCGTGATAATTTGAACACATTCACTCAAAGGACTGTTCTGGTAATGGCTGTTTGAAAGTGCATGTGAGGTGTTGGTGCCTCTACACGGTTATAGAATGATTACATCATTGAATTGGGGATTAAACATTAGTTTTGTATGCACAGTCAACGTCAGAAATATCTTGACAAAATAAATTACTCAAAATAATCTTTATGCCTTGGTTTTACCCCATTACTGTTGATTGATTGTTGTGATATTTGGTACGCACCTTTACCGTATTGTCCGAACTATGATTTAAATCAATAAAACAGTTTGATTTGCTCATAATGCCTTGATTTTAAAATCATTATGAGACTGTAGGCAAGACGCTACGGTTGGAGATTGACATGGTAATTTACGTCGAAAGTAAAACACTCAACGGGATATTTACCATATTTCTTATAGTTTTCGAGGATCCGATATTTCGGCGCTGCGCTGTTACAAGCGCCATGATCACCGGTGACCGCCGAGTTAGTTATTATTGGGCAGACCGTATCGGTCTACCCTCTTCCGCACTCGTTTATGACGCGCGTCGTACCTACCATTGCCCGGATCGAAATATCGGATTCTCGAAAACTAAATTTAAGCAACATAGTAAATATCCCGGCAAGTGTTTTACTATCAATGTAAATGACCATGTCAATCTCAAACGATAAAGTGGAAATATGTGTAAAGAATAGATTAGATTCATCAATATATAGGATTGACAAACGTGTCAGTCCCATAAATTAATTATTCTACTTATTCTAGAGTATATAAAAACTGAGTCGTTGGCGGAATCAATGGGAACGCCCATAGAAGGAAAAAAAAATGCTTATTCTGGACCTACAGTTCTCAATTGTACAGAAAAGGTAAGAAGCGTAAGGCGAGTTCGTTTTCTATGTACTTAATACATTGTCTACTACAATCTACACCGCTATATCTAGATCAATACTAGCTTGTGTTATGGATTCGTGAATGTGGAACAAATACTTTTCATTTTTAAGCTATCGCGGTGTAAACTTATGGTTATGTATGCCTATTCGGAATTTCACGCGAAAAAAAATTATCCTTTTTTGTTGCTTTTTTTTTCGAGTGTCCCGAATAGGCATAAATAACCATGGGAATAACTTTTCAGTTATGCCAAAAATATTTCAATTTACATATCTCTCCCCTTATTATAAATGAAACCATTTACTTACTTGTTAGGTTATTCAAAGCTTTATTGATTTATTTACCCGTAATAAGATAATATAGTAATACTTACTGATTATGTTATCATTATTCGATAAGTGCCAGGGGACAGTGGGTTCCCCTTATCGAAACAGATTTTTGGTAATATCTATTTTCTATTGTTATTGCAATTTGATTTCGTGATTTTATTATTGAGGGTTGATCGCGATGGGTGCTCAATTTAGATTAGTAATTTTATTGTAATGTCAAAATAATATAAAATCACAAATATAGTATATGATGGACAGGAACGTCATTTCTACAAGAAAATTATAGAGTAATTAATTATAAATTAAAAATTCTAAGAAGACTCTCTGATAAATCAGCTTTAATAAACTAAATTGAAATCGCTTTATTCGTTCGGAAGCTATGTGTTATTTTATACTTAGGTAGCAGACGTGATTTCCTAAGTCACGTTCACTACATCCACGCCACAGAGGCCATATTATTATAAAGAAAAAATTGTTGTCTCTGCCTATCCCAGAAGTAAAAAGACGTGAACGTATATATACAGACATTACATGGTATACTACAGTCTTATGATCTATACTCTACTACTATATCCATGAACGTAATGCAACCATTTAAAACATTTACACATCATAATCGAATTACATCGGGAGAAAGAAGCGCTCAAGTGGGACTTGAACCCACGACGTTTCCCATACAGGGGGAATGCTCTTCCGACTGAGCTATTGAGCCATACCTGAATCACTTCAAATTTCCCTTCTCTTTATATCCGTCTCGTGGCTTGAGCCACTCCCACTTGAGCGCTTCTTTTTCCCGATGCATTTCGAATTTAAAAGTTAGCATGATAAATGCTTTAAAAATTTCATTCATACACATCATAATCTCAAACAAGAATTTATTAAGCATGAACATACTTAATTAGCCCATAATACATAATATTGCGGCAGAGGCGCGACCGAATGTATGTATGTATGTGTGCATAATTACTGCTAATTACTATAGTAATTTGCTGTGCACAAGGACCTAAAATATTTAATCTACAGACGGACTCTATAGTAATTTTAACGGGAATTAATGCTTTTATCATAGGTACCAGTGATGAAGGGCGAAAATTCCTGGTGAATATTGGAGTGAAGATTTAAAAATCTATACTACGGCTTACCTTTGCAAGGCAAGCCGGCAAGAATCGTGTTTTTTTTATACAGGACACGTCAATTTGACTTCACCTCGCCTGATGGTAAGCTAAAGTCTCAGAAAGAGGGTCACCATCGTAAACATGTAAAGTAAAGTAAGGTACCATGTTAACAATGGTGGCACTCAGCTTGACGGCCTCATTAGATGACTTTTCTCGCCCCGCTTAAGAGACCCGGGACTGTAGGAAGAACGAAACACGTGAGCTGGCAGGGAGTTCCAGGTCTTAGTGGTGCGGCACAGGAATTTCTACAACGGCTTCCTTTTGCAGAGCAAGCCAGCAGGAATCGTGTTGTAGGGACTTCCCGCCACTGGCCGTACATACCACAGAACAGTTAAAGGAGGTTAGAAGGGCCTTGTGGGCGGGGAAGGCGCGCCGCACATATGAGCATTGCTCATATTCCACCGAAATTTAAACACAGTCGCGCTCTTATTGTGACAACGTATGAAGCTCCTCGAAAAAAAAGAATTATACCGTCTTGCGCTATAATAACGTGTCGGAAAGGAAGCCAAGTATGTAGTGTAGCCCGAGAAGGGATTTCTTTTCATCGGTAAGGCCAAAAACCTTAAAATACAAGTAATACTCGTAATTATTACAAAAGTATTATGTAGTTTGTAGACAAAAACGACATAATCGCAAACTGATACAAAATTATACATTGCTTGCAATACATGAGTGCCATCGTGTACTACGTGAGCGATCGCGCAGTGTATTGCGTTCTTTGCGATAGTCGCGTGTGCCGAGCCAACGCTTGTAATGCCGCCAATATTCATGCGTATCGATAGTGTTGGACAAAATGATCCGTTATAAACAGTGTCGATATTAAGTACGTACACAAATTGTTATTATCAGTAATATTTTAATCAAGATACATTTGCTTATTACAGTCAATAATAATTGTTAAATTTTGTTTGATGTCAGCCGTTTATATTGTAAACACATGTATAATTTAATTTCAGGTTTCCAACAAATCCAGATATTAAAAAAAATTGGGTTTGGCTGAACTTCGATATTTTCAGTGAAGCGACTGCCCTCTGACCTTCACAACTTATTGGCGATATCGAAGCATTGCAATCAGACAGACAGAGTTGTTGGACATTTTAGGGCACCTGACAACCCGTAATAACTGATATAGCTTTTCGTATGGCAATCAGGATCGACGGCATGGCGTGTTCTCCGAGGCACGACCAGATCAATGCAATTACCCATATTCTTGCATAGGTACAAATATTTGCACTGACATGGAATGTCATTAGTTGATGTTACTATTAACGCAGAATGAGCTTACTCTATAAAGTACGCGACTTGTGTACCAAAACTTCAGATAGTATCAAAATTACGGAAGTTTTATCGATATCGAAAATCGACCTTTGGTCACCGTAACATGTATGAGAATTTTTTACTGCTTTCGTGCGTGTGTGAGTACTCGTCAAGTGCAGTATTTGCATTAGTGTGAGAACTAATAGCAAACTCGTGATTTAAGTGTGCTGATTTATTTGTGTGCGTAAACCGCGTCGTATTGGTCTATTTTTTATAGTGGAGTTAAAGAGTGGGAGACAAGCGGCGACACGCGTCCTAATACAAATTAGGAACTATTTCCTTTCTAACCTCCTTTAACTGTTCTGTGGTACATACAAACCTTTGAATTGTCTGACGTTTTGACCAACCTCCCAACCCTATGTTATTACACCCTATCATCATCTATTTCTGTATCAAATCTCAACCAGATCTATTCAACCGTTTTAGCATGATTGGGTAATCCATACTAATATTATAAATGCGAAAGTAACTCTGTCTGTCTGTCTGTCTGTCTGTCTTTCTGTCTGTCTGTCTGTATGTTACGCTTTCACGCCTTAACCACTGAACCGATTTTGATGAAATTTGGTATAGGGGTAGATTAGACCTTGACAAAGGACATAGGCTATATTTGGTCGCGATAACCGACATCCACGCGGGCGGAGCCGCGGGCAAAAGCTAGTATAACATAAGCACATATGATCACGCAGGAGGTGCGGGTTCGATTCCCGCTCAGTGCAAATATTTGTATGCATGAATATGGCTATTTGCATTGGTCTGGATGTTTCTATGTATAATATGTATGTATTTACAAAAAAAAAGTAAGTATATAAGTATGTTTATTCGCATTCTAGATTCCATAACACAAGGTATAAAAGCTTACCATGGGTCTAGATAGCGTTGTGTAGAATGTTGTGGGATATTTATTTTAAATTAAAAAATAGGGGTAGGCAGAGGTGTATTAACACACACATTTCGCCAATCATGAATTTTGGTCCCACGTAATAGGTGGCGATCCTATTGTCGTCAAGCGAACTACATAGGATGTATGCTTATTGTCGAATGGAGGATTATTCATCTTCTACGACACTGAAAGGAAGAAATGGTGTGACATAATTTTATTTTACTCCACCGGGAACTAACCTTGCAAGGACTACTACTATTACTGCCAGTGGGGATACAGTTTGATCGCACGGGTGATCAGCCCTTCCATGTGGGGCCATTTCACCCAATTCAATGCCATCAATGTTCATATGGCAACCGGGACCGACAGCTTAACGTGCACTCCAAGGCACGACCAGACAGAAATACTCATATTCATGCATACAAATATTTTCACTGAGCGTGGATCGAACACGTGCCTCCTGCGTAGCAGTCGCGTTCACTACCGACCCGCCACGGATACTGTCTAACATAACATGGCAAGGACAAGCAACACGGAATGGTATGTACAAATATCAAAAATATTCATCCATACAAACTTCCACATATATTATTAGTACGATTATCCTAAAATTATATTCTATTATTATAATCACGAAAATAAAAGATCAGGCAACAGTTTTATCATAATTTCATCAAACTGTGTTCTATATATAGGACAAAGCAGAAACTAGAGTCACTTATTAATACGGGTCATGTGGCATCAAGTGCCAAGTTGGAGTGTCTCCAAGAGGGTTGTTGATCGAATTTGGCAAGACTTCTAATATCACCAGCTGTCATATGCACACATACCTGCGAAAGCTTTCGGTTAGGTACTGATCGAATGTCTGGAAGAAAATGTTATTTGTAGCTAAGTCCTATACCACTGTATAGGCACAGAATAATGGTATAGGCAAGTCAGGATACATACATTGCTAACATAATGCATAGTCGAATGAACTCAAAAGGATCAAATATTGTTGGTGTCTGTAATTGTGGCTCTCTCTGTCAAAACTTAGCCTTAAGCTTATCATCAGGTGAGGTGAAGTCATATTGGCGTGATTTTGATTTTGATGAAATTGGGCAGTAATTAGGTATGATAACCTGTTCTGTCATTGTAATGAACAATAAAAAATAAATTGTGCCTATGATAGATACTAGTGATCAATGATCCTTTTTTTACGGATAACTCCTCCCTTCCTCTCACAGAAGCCAGTGGGGGGATTATGTCGGAACCGAACCGACTAAAACGCACGCCGTCTGTCGGTATAATGCAAAGTTTGAAGCGATTTTTATTGTAGACTAGCTGATCAGGCGAACTTCGTACCGGCAATTTTTTCCGCTCGCGTGGCGTCAGATCCTGTTCCCGCTGTACGATCTACTACATGAAGCATGTATTACACATATAAACCTTCCCCTTGATTTACTCTATCTATTAAAAAAACCTGCATCGAAATCCGTAGTGTAGTTTTAAAGATATAAGCATACAAAGGGATGGACAGACGCGGAAAGAGACTGCTTTATACTATATAGGGATAAATAAAATTTCTGATGTATAAATATCTATTTTTAAGTCTCTTAAATTTAACGATGTTAGTACCTATAGTGTGCCTCTTACAGTAAAATAATTTTCTGCTTTCAAGGCAAAAAGACAGCCCAATATATTTAGATATCTACATAAATATTTACTCCTTAAGTATAGTTCGCCATCTCATGTCGTAAAGAACATTATATAATTTGCATAAGAAGTTTGAATGGGCAGGGATGAAAGCTTAGAGTCGCGCTTGGCATGTGAATTGCCTGTTTTATATACGTTAATATTGACTTGTCTACTTTATGTCACCGCCTTATACGAAGCTTTCTATACTAATAAAATAACTGATCTTCAAGGTCCATAAAATTTTATAATATTTGTTTCTTTTTTTTTTTCAAATGTTTATCAGCAATTGAAATTACTAAGAATTTCCCCTAATCCCTACAGCTAAGCTAAATTGCTTGTGTTAGGAGTGTTAGGAGTAATAACCAGGATTCGAACCCGGGATCTCTTAATCGTACGTCGTAATCGTATATTCGATACTTTGTATGTTCTATTTCCATGCTTGTTTGAGAAAATGTTATTTTAACTGCTAAGTTTTATACAAATCTTAAGTCAAAGAATAAGGTATTCTTACATTAAAATCAAAATAAAAGAAATTTAAAATAAATAAAACATTCACATGTTTCAAAACATACGAAGAAAGGTGAAACGTTAGAACAATTTGGCCAAAACATATTTAATAAAAGTGAGCGTGAAATCTAAATTAATAAAATAATTGACTGGAGAAGAATTTCGGTGGGCACAGATTATAGATAAGAATTCTATTTGTGTTTTCTGTCGCCCCCCATAGATTGGGTTCTGTTTTAAATTAAAACACCCTAAGCCGGTATTCGATTTCTGATTTGAAGATTTCAATCATAAAGTAATCCCGCCTGCAAATAATAATATTATTGTAGGGAAATGATAAAATCTGTCAAAATAAATAAATTATTGTATTGTTATGGGAACTGGTCAAATTGGGACTTCTTATATTGGTGGAATGTTTTGTTGTTCAACAAATGCGTACTATTTTGCGCCCGCTGTTTATGAAACCTTTCCTTGACTTAAAAAAATACACTTTTGAACTCTACTTTCTATCCTGTCGGAAGCCTCGCAAGCCAATACTAATTTTCTTCACGTGTTTCCTTCTTCCTACAGTCCCGGGTCCTTTAAGCGGGGCGAGAAAAGGCATCTGATGAGGCCGTCAAGCTAAATGTCACCACTGTTAACATGGTACATGTTTGCGATGGTGACCCTCTTTCCGAGACTTTGCCTTTTGCTTACCATCAGGCGAGGTGAAGTCAAATTGAAGTGTCCTTCATTAAAAAAATCCTGTGTCTCTTTTATTGCACCACGGGTTCATACCGATTTGCTATATTCAGTTGTATGATCGTACATCATAACGTTATTTTGTTAATTCAACATAAATTAACAACTCACTTAGCCATTAATAGAAATAGTACAACGGAATAGGTGTAATATACAAATACATGTATATAAACGAGCTTTTTTAATATCAATGCTCTTAATAATCTAATATATAAAATTCTCGTGTCACAGTTTTCGTTGCCATACTCCTCCGAAACGGCTTGACCGATTCTCATGAAATTTTGTGAGCATATTGAGTAGGTCTGAGTATCGGCCAACATCTATTTTTCATCCCCCTAAATGGTGCAGCGGGAACGGGATCTAAAAAATTGGCGGTACGAAGTTCGCCGGGACAGCTAGTAAATTATAAATATTTGACTACAGCATCTCGCATTAATCCTTGAATAATTGTCGAAAAAGACAAACAAATCAAAATATTTGTACTTGACCCACTAGGTTGTTGACTTGGATTCAGCAATTACTATTGTACCGATATTCGTATCGGTTCACGAACTGATTGTGAAGAGCCTTGACCAACCTCAAGAGGCTCGCGCTAAGGTTTGATGTTGAAGGCAGTTGTCTCACATATTTTGGTAGAAAGGATATGGACAAAGATGACAAATTAGTAGTATTAGTCTTTTTTTTATACCGTGAGGGAAAATCCTTTATGGATGCTATGCCGGACTCCTACCGACTAAAAACCCTCACGTAACGCCCAACAGCCTACAGTTGGGAGCCCTGGGTAGGCCCTTGGAAGGATACTATAAGTTATCGAAGGCGATAGATACGTATTTGCTGACCTTTTTATTATAATACACATTATCGTACCTGATAAATTATTTTGATCTATCTCGTAGGGTTCAACCAGCGTTTGCAATATAGGTGCAAAAAAATGTGGATGTTTGAATTATTTTTTTCATAGTTCCAATGTTTTTCGAAAATTTGGATGTATTAATCATTAAACATTTATCTTGAATAACTCATCTTTAAAAAAAAACTACATCAAAATCCATTGCATAGTTGTAAAGATCTAAACATGCATATGGATAGACAGACAACAAGCTACTTTGTAGACATTTGTGTTGTTTGATGCGTCCTATAGATTGTTAGGACCACAATACACGGAATCAATCTAAAATGCTCTTTGAGCTAGCTTACGTCATTTCGAGACACAATGTGCTCTATATAGATGTTTAACGTGTAATCCGTCTGTAGTGTGGCCTTTTGATCCTGTCATAGGATTCAAAGACACGATTGCAATGCATTGTAGAGGATTTCGCCAGTTTAGTACATGATTTGTACGGTTGTGATTGTAAACCACGATTAAACCTGTGCATTCTACTGGAAACTGCGATTGTACAGCAACATATAAATGCAACATATAACAGCTGTATATAAATGAAGTTATCCTTTGTTGAAAATTACTTTTAAAGAGATACAATCATAAGTTCGAAATACATCGGGAAGAAGAAACGCTCAAGTGGGACTAGATCCCACGACTTTTCCTATAGAGGGAATGCTGAATGAAACTTTTATCTATGATGATGAATGATTTAAAAAAAAAATTGAAAGTTAGCATATTAAATGCTAGTTAGCATAATAAGTGTTTAAATTTCGTATTGTTCCCCATTTACGATAAAGTTTCCCATTTTTTTAACAAGATAAATTAGAATTGATTAAATAATAAAAAAAACAGTGGCAGGAGACTATAATTTTACGCAGGCGGAGCCGCAGGCATCACTACTAGTAAAAATAAAATGGCGCACGCCAGGGCCTTTATATCTCGCGATTAAGTCCAAGATATATAAATCGAGCCATACCCGTGTATGCTTTCATTAAAAGGTGCTTCTTCTTCTTTTGCCTGGCCCTTTCCCATTTTATTTCGAGCGTCCTCCGTATCATGTACCTCCAGGCAACTCGGTCCTGGGTCGTCTCTTTGTTGACTTGAACTTCTTTGAGATTCTTATTTACTACGGACATCCATGTAATTTGGGGTCTTCCTCGTCCTCGGGTTTTGGTCTCAATTAATATTAAAACGTGTTGTTATTCTATTTAATCAAGCTCTATAATACATTTGTTTTGCCAGTGATCTATAACTTTGTCGTGACCGAAACTTAGCAGTATTTGTTACACAAATCTAATACTATTCACCGAATGATGGACCGGATCGAATACACCGTTCATTGTATGCGGGTAGACGCACCCAGTCCAACTGACCGACCATTTGTCAGCCTACATCGTTTGTCGTACGTCGGGTACATAACTAATTGCGGCTGTAAATTCTGAACGGCCACGACACACTCGTCGGCAGCACCCGACGCCTGTCGAATGAGTGACGTCAGAGAGTGCTGACATTTACATTTTTTTTTAAATTTTACTTTGTGATATGATTGATTTTAGGTGCATGATAATTATAACAAGTATCTACGTTATAATTAGAATCAATCAATCAATTAGCCCACCGCAGTCTACTGCAGGCTGGTGGACATAGGCATCTTCAAATGAAATGGCTTTTCACCCGATCCTTCACCTTCCATATCCAATCTGTCCCAGCCACCTTTTTCTGCTCGTCAGTCGATCTGGCTAGGGGGTGTTCCACCTTCCGTGTATAATGAGAATACATCCCATCAATTTGCCTTTGGCAGTCCACTACTGGACAACGGACATAGGCCTCTCCTAATATTGGGAGGCTTTGGGCTACTGTTTCCGCGTTGGCCAGACGGGTTGGACAAGGTTTTATTTCGAGTTTTCCTTCCCTCTGACCGGTATCATCTGCGTATTTTCCCGTTAGTCACCTCTTACAGACACCCTTGGGATGAGATGGGATGATGGTGGTGATACTTGTATTCTTTCTTCACCATCACACTGATGCATTCAAAATGATATACGCAGTGGAGTTTGTTTTAAGCCGTTTCTTCTCTACTGATGCCTAAGAAGCGGTAGTTAACTTAGTTTTAAGCAGAATTCGACCTAAAAAACTTGTAATAGGGTACATAGATTCCTACCGAACTTGAACTTGAAACAAAATACACAGAGGTCAGAATATTGGCTCCTTTAATTGGTAGCTCTCAATTTGACGATCTAAAATAATATCAAAGAAAACTGAAATTACTGCATCAAAGTGTTTAACAGACGGCGCTAAACGTCAGCAAATGAAATATTACTTAATTAATGTTTACAATAAGCTTATTTTGCGAACCGATATGACGTATTTCCAAGTAAATAAGGTTCACTTTAATGCATTATAGTGGTATTTGCAGCTCGTTTTAAGCGCTCAAGCCATACGAAATCAAATGAACTATAAATGAGAACGCAATCAAGATTCTTTGATGTCTGAACCCTTACATTGGTCATTTAGTAATTTTGCACTAGGTATAAATCTTTTGCTTGTATAGTGCTGTTCAGATTTTTTCTCGTGTATGGGATTTTTAGACGAGGCGAGTTTATGACCTCGAATATATTACGATTCTCGAATGCAATAAGTTACTTCGTCTAAGAAACACTCGCAGAAGCAAATAGTCCCTCGCTCGTCCGCACCTGGCGAGAATTGTCTCGCAATTGAATATTGATAGTGTCCGTCGAAACAGAACTTTAAAGCAATGGCATAAGGTATAAGGTTAAATGTTATAATGGTATGCCAAAATTGAGCATGTAACCTATTATTGCTATTGATTATCGCATACGACTTGTTCGACTCAAACATACGAGTAACTCGCACCGTCTATATGACGCCTTACTATCAATAAATTGAATTGAAATGTAGCGTCGTTATCTTTAACTAATAAATAATTAAGTGCATAAGCTCTCTTGTCCTTAATTATACCTAGAGTACTTCAGTCGTATACTTAAAGATACTTAATATAAAAATAGAAAACTGTAGGTGGTTGACTTTATTAAAAATCAGTCTATCGTCTTAATAATAATCATTTTTTGCTTTTCAATCTGGTCGTCCATTAAACATATTTTAGTCCTTTTGAAGACTATTATTTACTTTTATTTTTTAGTGAATTTTGAAGACATGCGCGTTGGGAGATCACTTTGAATAATATGATGATAATGAACAGTTTTCCAATAGCAAAGATAAGTTTATCGCAAAATCCAGTTTTGTGTGAAACCGTCACGTCAGTGCCCGATATGACGCGTTCAAGACCGATTTATGAAATTAAAAAAGTGCTACATACTTTTCACCAGTATTTGCATAAATATCAGATGAAACTAAACTAACTAATATAATTACTTTTATTGACATAAATCGTAAGAAACAAGGACAAAGAATTGAATTTGGACTTTTTTTTAAATATTCCTGCGTAATTATAAATATTTAGCACTCAGTACATATCAGTCGTTTCATCCGTTTCTTCAGAAAATGTAAGGCTCGATTGCAGTGCGTGCTTTTCCCCTAATTCAACCATTTTGAGAATATAATATAAATACAAACATGAAAGGCTTTTCAAATATGTTCACATGTATTGTGTGCTTTCATCCGTTCATCATTTCATTACAGTTTTGAAAGCAGGTTCAAATTTTACAATCAAAATATTGTCATTATCCCACTTTTATCCTTTCTTTTCAGTTCTAAGCTAATAGAAAGGTAAGGCAGAGTCTTAAAACTAATAGAAAGGTGTCGAGCAAATCTTAGGAGGACTGAAAATTTGGTATTTATTTTAGTAGTTCTGTAGTACATAAATTACTCGTGCATTATCACAAAAGTAACCTAAGTCGGTCGACATCTCTGCGAGTCCAGATCTACCAAAGGGATTTGGTGGGAGATTTACTATTTTGATAACCAAGATTTGATGACAAAATATGAACTTGGCTGACAAAAATATATTTCCTAAATAAAAACAATTATGGAAGTTACTGGTTAAATTCCTGGCTTTGGTACGCCAGAATTGTAGAAGGTAGGTATTAAGATGTGCTCTCTGCCTACGCCACCGGAAAAGAGGCGGGACTGTACTCTGTGTTACCTATTAGAATACAGAAATCGTAATTTCTACACTCGAAAAACCACTTTATTTTTTAAATTTGGTTTACCTACTGACGATATTGGAATAAACGTGTCATATTATTACAACATTGTTTGGACAGTGCACCAAGTCAGCTGTGTGGAGTTGTATAAACATTTACGGTTCTGGTTCACTAGCTTAGATGATTGTATTCCGCGCATATGTAATGTATCGAAACGAACCGGAACGGAACCGATGCGGTGGGCGGAATTCGCTTTCATTTAGTATAAACTATCCAGGTGAACATATTAATTTTGAATCAACGACTGTCCATGGCGGGTATTATTAACATACTGTTATTACCTTGGTATACATCTGGACACTTTTTTTTTTTTATATAGGACACGTCAATTTGACTTCACCTCGCCTGATGTTAAGCTAAAGGCGAAGTCACGGAAAGAGGGTCACCATCGGAAACATGTACCATGTTAACAGTGGTGGCACTCAGCTTGACGGCCTCATTAGATGCCTTTTCACGCCCCGCTTAAAGGACCCGGGACTGTAGGAAGAGGGAAACACGTGAGCTGGCAGGGAGTTCCAAGTCTTAATGGTGCGACATAGGAATGAGTCACTGAAACGCTTGGTTCTAGCAGGTATACTCTGCACCGTAAATGAATGGCATCTTAGCCCTGCACGTGTCGTCCTGTGTACAGTAGGAAAGGAGAGGGTGGGACTAATTGGAAGAGCTCGTCAGAACATTCACCATGGCAGAGACGGTAGAAAACTGCCAAAGACGCAATATCTCTACGCATCTGCAAAGGCTCGAGGGTGTTCACGTAGGTATCTCGGACCTAACTCGCAAAACAAACGAGGCTCTGGCTCGCGAAGAGTGTTTTGTAATAATCTTCTTCTTAATCTTCCTCTAATCCCAGTAGCATCCGAAGCTTTCAGCTTGGAGTCTGGGTTCCGCTTTACCAGTCTAACTGCGGATTTGGCTAAACTTCGATATTTTCTGTGAAGCGATTGCCATCTGACATCCACAACCCAAAGACGATATCGAAGCATTGCAGCTAGACCAGTTTTTGGACTTTTGAGGGCTCCAACTACCCGTAACGACTGCCATAGATGCTCGTATGTCAACCGGAACCGACGGCTTAACGTGCTCTCCGAGGTACGACCAGACCAATGCAAATAACCATATTCATGCATACAAATATTTGCATTGAGCCGGGACCGCACCCACGCCTCCTGCGTATCGGCCGCGTTCACTAAAGCGACGCCACGGAGGCTGTAATAATCTATGCTAGGTCAATTTGAGCTCTTCCATCAAGGTAGCACACCGTGTTATCTTCCAAAACGCCCAACAAAGGTTTTACTGCGCATATATAGAACATTTTAGGTCCAAGATATACGTCCTGAGCAAAGGTACATAAGCACGTTATATTTAACACGTGCAGCGCTTAGATGTCACTCGCATACGGTGTAGAATATATCTTCTAGAACCAAGCGGTTCGGTGAATCATTCCTATGCCTCACCATTAAGACCTGGAACTCCCTGTCAGCTCACGTGTTTCCTTCTTCCTACAGTCCCGGGTCCTTAAAGCGGGTCGTGAAAAGGCATCTGCTGAGGCCGTCAAGCTGAGTGCCGTCATTGTTAACATATTACATGTTTACAATGGTGATCCTCGTTCCGAGACTTTGCCTTGAGCTTACCATCTGGCGAGGTGAAGTCAAATTGATGTGACCTTTTATAAAAAAAAAACAGTTTTTAAAATGATTTTAATACCTTGGTATTGCCAATACCTGTAGGCTAAATAAAATAAAACAGTTTGACTTGCTATTCGAGACTTTGAAGTCAAAATAGATCTGTACCTAGTATCAAGTAATCCGAAGGTTCTGAAAAGAGCAACTAAGGCCTTTGACGACAAACTGCACTCGGGGCTACAACCGATAGACAATGGATTGTTTGGCCTTTGTTCGCGAATCATAAAGCACTCGAGACTAACTTAGAAGTTCTTTGAAATGTTGTTTACTTACGTTGAAATGTACTACAAAGTCTTTTTTTCACGTCTTCATGGTACACTTTGAACTGCAACTTGATCAAGTAATTTTCTTTCAAATTGCAGTCTTCTATAGTGAAAGATTTTACTTTTTTTTAGCTTGATTAAATTTTATTATAGGTCTAAATAAATTTAGTGTTTTTACAACTAGTAAACTAGTTCAATGCAGCGGTAGGGAAAATATGAAACCTAATTAATTAATTACGTAAAAAAAAGCATATGTTCAGCACTAAAGCATTTATGAAAGTACAAGTATTCTCAATATCCATCTCCATACTATAATATTATAAATGCGCAAGTAACTCTGTCTGTCTGTCTGTATGTTACGCTTTCACGCCTAAACCACTGAACCAAAATTTGGTATAGGGGTAGATTAGACCTTGAGAATAGGACATAGGCTATGTTTTGTCGCGATAACAGACATCCACGCGGGCGGAGCCGCGGGCAAAATCTAGTGTGTAATATGTGCATTTATGAAAGGATTCATGACAATAGAGGAAGTTCGTGAAGTACTTATGTAAGGAGTCAAATGGTGTAGTTGTCTCTGCTTACCCCGGAAGGACATATGTAGGTATTAGTATATGTATATAAAAGAATTTATTCTTCCCAGGGAGTACAGGGACCCTTTGGTACATTTTGGCTTGTGTGAGGCATCTGAAAGATCTCTGTTAATTTTTGCCACACATGGATAGCTATATTCTTAGAAATGATTAATATATCTTTTTTATACCACTTATGTGGCAAACATGCAGCCCACCTGATGGAAAGTGGTTTTTGTGGCATAATTACGTGTGCAATAGGTAGTAAAGTCACATACATAACATAAACTCACGCCTGTATTCCCCGAAGGGGTAGGCAGAGGTCCCAATGTAATAGGTGGCGAACCTATTGTCATTAACCGGGCACTTATAAACCTGCGATAAATACACACATAACTTCGAAAAGCAACGAAAAGTCATTGGTGTGTGCCATGGTAAACCTGGGATCGAACCCGAAACCTCGTCTCAGCAGTCCATTACCCATACCACTAGGCTACCGCAGATAATAAATAAAGGTAGTAAAATCAATATTTATTTGATAAATAATTACAACCACATTATTATGTATTACACAATTCACTCAAAATTAAATTGTCTTGTTATTGTTTAAATTAAAAAGTCTCCGGCACATACAAGAATTACGGTGTACATAGCATACAATGAGATAAATAATTCATCAAAATTGTAAGAATAATTCAATAATTGCGGCATCTACACCGGTTTTACCATGTACCATCCACCACACAACTGACTCAAGACTTGGCTAATAGACACTACTTCCTGTTAACCTATTGACGTCCTATTATCGTATTATAGTATTAAATGTTTTTAATTCTGCTAACCGTACACTTTGTTTTGGAGCTGTTGGGAACACAGTATTTTTTTACTTAAAATATTATAATTTGGAGCTCCTGGGAATTGATGTATAGAGATAAGAAGTTTCGAACGAAAAAGCTTACATACGTTTTTGGAGCTCTTGAGAACGATTTTATAAAATAATATTAATATTTAATTTTAGTCTTGGAGCGCTTGGGAACAAAATCGTGGAGCGGACGGGAATAACCCAACTGTATAGCGGGAAAAAATAGGAACACCGCTTCTTTAAAATTAACATTGTCTATAATAAAAATAATATGATCAGATGCGTCAACCTGTCCCCTGTCGATATTATGACAACTCTAGAGGAATAAAATAGCCTCATTTGCGATGCGACACCGATGCAATCCATTTAATTCGTTACGGTGATCCCCCATGATAAAGATCGAAGCTTTTGGGATTAAAAGAAAATTAAACGTTCAGGGAGCGATGTCAAACCCCATGACGAAATAGCTTATACAACGATGAGATACAATTCTTATAGACTTTATTTCGATAGTCATAAAGATTATATTAGACATTATAAAATGAAAATCTAAGATGGTATGTTATCACCACAGACATTGGAACTGATTCTAACCCCTCAAGAATTTATTCCACGTTTGAGGCGTTCCTTTGGTAACGGCTGCTGATTGTGTAGCTTAATTAAACTGCATTATACTCGTTTCGTGCAGTTTTGCAAAGCCAGAACAATTTTGTGATAGTCCTGACAAAAGTAGTAGAGGAGACGTGGAAGATCGACCTTAATCCATTTGATAAACAGATGAGACATTTTTTTATTAAATATTATTCATTATTACCGTTAATGATATTATTATATTGTACAGTACTTTACTTCTACAATTTTAAATATGTAAATGAAATTTTAAAGCATTTAGTACGCCAACTTTTCAAATCATCAAGATAGGAAAAGGCGAATCAGCTCAGACGGGAATCCAACACGCGGAAAATTTGAAAAAAAGTTTGAATATAATTATTATTAAATCTAAAATCAAAGCCATGGTTCCTAAGAACAGATTTTGCTATCTCTCATAGTTTCTGACTTATCCCTACTCACGCATTTTGGATTGATCGCCCTGTATTTCCATCTCGAAGCGACGACGGCGACAATGGGAGCCATCTACCGAAACACGTACGAACTCAGAACCAATGAATGTTACAATAAATTTTAAACATTTATTTTTGATTGACTTCGCCCAAATAATCGAATGAAATTTCCCTTTTAAGGGAAAGACCGTGGGTTCAAATCCTACCTGAGCTGATTCGTTTTTTCCTATATTAATTGAACAAAATAATAATGTATATTCATTTATCACAATTATTGACATACAAAATTGATCACGAACATCTTCTAGCATTCGACAGTTGAATTTCCAAAAAAAAAATGTATACCTATTGTTAATTTATCACAAAATCAATGACTTCACTAAAACTTAAGTAAACCTACAATATTAAACTTCAAATATAGAAGAAGATATTTTTGATTCAATATAGATAACGTTATACAATTGTTAAGTCAAATATAACAACGGCACGCGACCAGCACTTCAGCGTCAACAAATATAAGAGACTGCTTTACAAATATTTGAATAACATAAGTAGAGTCACGTATTCTCGTTTGCTTTTGTACCGGTTCATAATACAGTTCTAATTTATTATGGGATATAGGCATATTTTTGTGATTAAAGTTTATATTTAGTTATCAAAATTAATGTTGGTACTGGAAATGGTAATTCTGCCGCCAAATATCGTAAGTTTATCACTTATCACCGAATTTGGTATTTACTTTCTGAATTTAACCTTAGGATCTTTTTTTCCCTTTCTAGCGATTCCTAAATTCTGCCAATGACTTTTTTCAATTTGGGGGGTACTCACTCGACTTGATGTAGACACGGATTGTAAGGCTTTGTGAGTGTACAAGAGAAGATATTTAGAAGACAATAAAGGCCGAAACGATGTTGCACGCTGGAGTAGAAAAGAGAGCTGTCTCTTTGTGAGAAATACATTGGTGCAGGCATGACCTAGACGCAGACGACAAATTACCGATGTTGCTCTTTTACTAGCTTTTCGTGATTTGTAAAACCAAGGTTTAATTGGAATATCTGGTACCATAGGATCTTAGACTATTTACAAACTCTGTATACGCCAAGTGTCATTTCAAAATGGCATAAAAATATTGTACTACTTCGGTACTACGCGTATGTAATATGCGCTGTATGAGTAAGGTAATTTTAATCACAGTTTAACGAACAATATTCACATTGTTCTTTAAACTGTGAATGTGTGCATGTTTGTATAATATCAATTTGTACTCTTACTGTATCTATATCGTTTGCATATAGTCTAAGATCTTACAGTAACATGATTGACATTAACCCTCTTCATAGCTTACTACAAAATGCTGAACAAAAATTTCACATAAAAGGTAGCGTGAGTCTGCAACTATGCGATATTGATATAACCTTCGCTAAACTATGATTGATAGTGTGAAGCTGAATAGACCTTTATCGGGGATATGTACACGTTTATGACCGATTTGTTACGATATTAGAAAATTTATCGAAAGATCTTTATTGTGAAGTGGGTATAGAAAGTGTAGCTTGAAATGTAAGTCGAGTGCTTTTGTGTTGGTATTTTATACATACACGATCTTTATATTGAATACAATAAAGACGATAAGTATATAGGAACCTTATCATCAATCTTATTGTGATATTGAAGTGAAAACTTCTTTATACACGGTAGAACGTTTTCATAGAAGAAAAATTTTTGAACTGTTGTCATGGAACTTACATCATCGTCAGCGTCACACACGTCTTGCTGACGTCACGACGATGTAATTGAAAGCCGTTGCATATGTGACGGGTTTTTGTATAGACAGGACGGGACGGGACGGGAAGTTTTGGAAATATCGTTTCATACAAAATGTATGTGGTAGTGACGGGAAGGGAGCGTTGAAAAATGTTGTCGCCGACGGTGTATAAGTTCCAATTCTTGAAATCAAAAATTTCAATGGTCATAAAACTAGCACTTTGGATCCGAATCACTGTCACGGTTCGTATTTGTTAGTATCACATTCCCGTTGACAACGTTCCGTCCACGTCTCGTCTAGGGTTTTATCTATTAACATAATATGCCACGACCTTACCTTTTAAGTAGGTATTTTTAAAATGTTTGAATTATAAAATACTAGCTTTTGCCCGCGGCTCCGCCCGCGTGGAAGTCGGTTATCGCGACCAAACATAGCCTATGTCCTTTCTCAAGGTCTAACCTATCCCTATACCAAATTTCATCAAAATCGGTTCAGTGGTTTAGGCGTGAAAGCGTAACATACAGACAGACAGACAGGCAGACAGACAGACAGACAGACAGAGTTACTTTCGCATTTATAATATTAGTATGGATTAAATACGGGTCAATACTGCCTATTCGCATTTAACAAACTTTTAAATGAAAACATTTTTAAGCTCGTTGACCACTTTTTTGTGAAGTAAATACATTTTTACTTTTTAAACAGATTTTTTCATTTCTGTGGACATTCCTAGGGTGCCACGTTTTTTAAATAACATTATGTAACTTATTTATTTATTATATACTTTAAAAAGCTTACTGTTGGGTAGTGTAAAAATACACTTCAGGCGCAAAATAAATGAAAACAATAACACCACATACTGTTTATAAAATGTATTACGATAAACATAAGAAAGGATCTCGTCCCATCAAAGTGTTTGCACAAAAAGAAAACGTCCGCGCTGTGATGAATCAGAAGTGCACACTTTGGGCTGTTGAGGGAGCTGAGAAGGTTGACATAACGCTGTGATGATAGCTCATTAAGAACATCCCACGGGCAACCGACGCGCCCGCAAATATTTAATTAACACTTGGAATATCAGTGAACTTGTCAAGTATATTACATATAGACTGTTTGTGTCAATTTTGGAAGAACTTTTTGCTATATCCAAGTGGTTCATTTTTTTTTATTATTCTTTAGGACACGTCAAATTGACTTCGCCTCGTCTCAAGGCAGGCTCAGGAAAAAGTGTCAACATGCACCATGTTACAAATAGCTTGACAGCCTCATCAGATGCTTTTTCACGCCCCATTTAAGGGACCCGGGACTTTAGGAAGAAGGAAACACGTGAGCTGGCAAAGAATTCAAGGTTTAAATAGTACGGCATAGGGAAGAGTCACCGAACCGCTTCGTTCTTGATGAAATATTCTGCACCGTATGCGGGTGACATCATTTTACGCCCTGCATGTGTTGTCCTGTGTAAAAATTAAATTATGCAGTCTTCTCTTGCCGTGTCGATGGCATATCATTTTTGTCAGATTTCGTTCCTCCAATGTGCTATTACGTGCGACCGGATATTAAGGTTGACGAAATATGGGTGTTAGTACAGCTCTGCCTGCCCATTCTGGGATTTACAGATACAATGTTCGATAGGTTCTATGTACGTATATAGCAAGTCAAAACGAACAGTTGTATACCTACCTGTAATAATTTTAGAAAACCTGATAAAAATTACTAAATTAAAGAAATTGTGTCATACGTTTAGCTAACGGTACCTTAGTTAAATGATGTATTTAGCCATATTAACATACCACTTACATATTAAGCACCTACTGTTTAGCACAACGACAACAAATTTGAACAATAAATTACTCTCGAGAACAATTAAGATAACCCATTTCATACAAAACTAGATGCCGTGAATCACTTAACATTCATAATGCACTACCAACTGTGGGCTGGCTCCATCTTGCTTTTATCAAACAAGATACCCCTTATGCCTCATTTGGTAAATATTTTCATCCGACAAAAACGTTTTAATGATAAGCCTTATCTTAATGGTCCAGTAATATGCCTAACAAACTTATGGTGGATTGTTATAATGTTTTTATCGGCAACAAAACACTCCTTTCTCGCTTTTGTAGGTTACTTAATGTTTCATTGTCGTTTATAATTTGTTTTATCGTTAAATCTCTCAGCTGGAGTTTAATTTTCTTTGAAATATAGTATTAAGTATATTTCTTAACTTGAAACTAGGCTTAAAGTATCTCAACATTGGGAGAGGCCTAGGTATATCCAGCTGCGGAAGGCGATAATTTAATCGATTGATACTGCACAGCGACATGTAGATCCAAAATACACACAGATGGTAATAATTAAATAATAAATAATTTACTGATAGTTATTATATTTTTTTGCTAAAATATTTCATAATCATACATAGAAATACTCGCAAAATACGTATAGTTCCAAGCGTCAAGTGCCGACCCTGGATTCATCCAAAGCATTTTCTTTGGAAACTACTCGTATGTCTGCTCTCCTACTCTTCAGATCCATAATTTGAATTATACGGGTACGAGTGCTATTTTCACTTGACAACCAACCCAAGAGGAAAAGTAAGTGTTTCTACAGCAACTACACTGCTAGAGTATGTAAGTGTTAGTGATTATTATAGAATAAGGAATTTTGTCCATCATCTTTATTTTATTTTTTAACTCTCTTGCCCTATTTCTTCCATACAAAATTAAATTGAAATATGTATATTTAGAATGACTTGGCATAAATTATGCCTATTTAAAAAACATACATAACATAACATAAACTCACGCCTGTATTCCCCGAAGGGGTAGGCAGAGGTGCTAGCACCCACATTTCGCCAGTTTATGTTTAGGTCCCAATGTAATAGGTGGCGAGCCTATTGCCATTAACCGGGCACTTATAAACCTGCGATAAATGCACACCTAACTTCGAAAAGCATCGAAAAGTCACTGGTGTGAGCCATGGTAAACCTGGGATCGAACCCGAGACCTCGTCTCAGCAGTCCATTACCCATATTTAATTCATTAAAAATTAATTATTTTATTCTTCGAAAAACATTGGAATCTTTAAAAAAATCCGCCAGGGGAATCAACTGAAAGCTTCAAATTTCTAGATACACCCTAATCCATCCTACAATAATACGCTAGTTGCCAGCTCATGGTCTAACTTTCTGTAAACTATCGTGAAGTTAGTTTACGGTATACATTGTGGTAAACTGCCCAGCCGTTCATGTTTTTCCCCGAGGGTAACATTTTAGTGGCCACTAAAGTGATAAGTATAATCTAAGAAACCTGTTAGCCAAAAATGGAACTTAAGTATAGGTACAGTCAGCATCAGAAAGATGTAAATAAATAAATAATAAATATTCCACAACATTCCACACAACGCTATCTAGACCCATGGTAAGTATAGCTTAACTAGCTTGTGTTATGGAATCTAGAATGCGGATTTTTTTTTTATATAGGACACGTCAATTTGACTTCACCTCGCCTGATGTTAAGCTAAAGGCAAAGTCTCGGAAAGAGGGTCACCATCGTAAACATTTACCATGTTAACAGTGGTGGCACTCAGCTTGACGGCCTCATTAGATGCCTTTTCACGCCCCGCTTAAAGGACCCGGGACTGTAGGAAGAAGGAAACACGTGAGCTGGCAGGGAATTCCAGGTCTTAGTGGTGCGGCATAGGAATGAATCACTGAAACGCTTGGTTCTAGCAGGTATACTCTGCACCGTAAATGGATGACATCTTAGCCCTGCACGTGTCGTCCTGTGAAGGAAAGGGGAGGGTGGGACTAATTGGAAGAGCTCGTCAGAACATTCACCATGGTAGAGACTTATATACTTTTTTTTGTAAATACATACATACTATACATAGATACACCCAGACCAATGCAAATAGCCATATTCATGCACACAAATATTTGCACTGAGCGGGAATCGAACCTGCGCCTCCTGCGTAGCAGTCGCGTTCACTGCCGCCACGCCACGGAGGCCGCCAGTAGTGACGTAAAAGTACTCAAATTGATTTTAATTTTGCTTTTTCCCCCTTCCAGTTGACTGATTGTTCTGATATTTGGTACATACCTTTAATTTGGACACTAATACCATTTTCTTCCAACTATGCTTTAATTTCATCACAATCACACTAAAAACTCAGTACAAAGCGAGTCTTTAATGTATGAAATTTCATTATTGCACAGTTTATTTTTTAATCGCACCAAAAGGTGCCAATCTCAATGGATTAGCTCTATTCAGCCAGCCGATATCAATACTTTTTTCTTACGTACGTATTATTCGTTTCTATCCCACTTGTTCCAAATTTAAAAAATGATTGCTACTAACTCTGATTTAAAAATGAAAGAAATTTAAAAAAGTGATTTGGCGGGTACTTTGTTAATTTGGTTTTTGAAACGATAAATATGAGTTTCTTTTATCTACTATACCTATGAATAATAGTTGAAAGAAAAGCAGATTACTATTAAATCAATAAAACAGTTTGATTTGTTTATAATACGAGAGTTTTAACATCATTTTCATACTTGGTCGTCAAGATGTTTAAGACACTGACTATACTTCCTTTCGTAGTGTGGATTAGTCACAGAAAAAAATATAACTTCGTAATTTCAAAATACATCGGGAAAAAGAAGGAATCAAGTGGGACTTGAACCCACGACCTTTTCCTTACAGGGGGAATACTCTTCCAACTGAGCTACTGAATCACTTCAAATTTCCCTTCTCTTTAGATATTTCGAACTTAAAAGTTAGCATAATAAATGCTATAAAAATTTCATTCAAATATAACTACGTAACGTTAAAACGTGAGCTTTTGTTGTAAATCTAATAAATTTAACAACACCTACTAAAAATACGTTGATAGCAATAAACATTACCGTATTAACATGACCACAGTGTCATAAAATTTGATACCGTCGTTGTATCCACACTTTGGAATCACATTTTTCACGCTGGTTTTGTGGTCTGACCATATCAGTCAGGTCAAATATTTGTTCCTTGAAAATGCTTCGCCTTTTCGGAGAAGTGTTTTATACCATGTGTATAGTGTGTATAGTATAGTGTGTATAGTATACACGGAGAAGTGTATAGATGGAGAAAGAGTGGAACAAGTGAATGAGTTCATATATTTGGGAACATTGTTTACAAGAGATGGAAAGCATGAAGAAGATGTTGAAAGGAGAGTGACAGCTGGAAATAGAGTGAATGGGGCACTGCACAACTTTATGAGCAGCCGGAAACTGTCCGAAAAGGCACGACGGGCTGTACATCGAGGAGTGTTAGTGCCGACTCTTATGTATGGTAGCGAAAGTTGGGTGTGGCAGAAGAAGCATCAGAGTAGAGTGAATGCAGTAGAAATGCGTGCGTTGCGAAGTATGTGTGGATTGACCTTGAGAGATAGAGTGAGAAATAGCGTGGTAAGAGAGCGATGTGGAGTAATAGAAGATGTAGTGACGAGAATTGCGAAAGGAATGTTAAGATGGTTCGGTCATGTTGAGAGAATGAATGAAAGAAGACTAACGAAACAGGTGTATGAGGCGAGTGTGGAGGGTACTGTCGGTAGGGGAAGACCTAGGCGCACATACCTGGACCAAATCGGGGACGTTTTAGAAAAGGGGCAGGTCAGGAGTACCCTAAACCGACGAGCATGCATGAAGAATGTAATGAGAGTGAATGAAGCGAGAGTAGTATGTCAGGATCGTAGCAAATGGAGATCCGTGATCTCTGCCTACCCCTATGGGAAACAGGCGTGATTTTATGTATGTATGTATGTATGTATGTTTTATACCAATGATTCACTTTTGAAATGAAAGGATTTTTTTTTTTTTATGGATTAGGGAGGCAAACGAGCAGACAGATCACCTGATGGTAAGTGATCACCGCCGCCCATGGACACCCGCAACACCGGAGGAGTCACAAATGCGTTGCCTTCCTTTTAAAAGCGATTAGGCTCTATTCTTGAAGTTTTGAAGATCGTATTGGTTCGGAAATACCGCTGGTGACAGTTCATTCCACAGTTTAGTTGTGCGAGGCAGAAAGTTTCTCGAGAAACGCACAGTTGTGGACCGCCAACCATCCAAATCCTGGGGTGCTGGTTGGGTAACCTCCACGTTGGCCTTCCCGTTTCTTCCCCCTTTGGACCGCGGTCCTGGGGAGCGGAAGCGGGAGGGCTGGTGCACCCTGGACAACGGCTAACAGACTCCCACTTTGGGAGTTCTGTTGGCCGTTGACGAATAACCCATCGGCGGACCTCACTGGGGTGGGGTCGTAGGATGACGGGTCTGCGAGGTCCGTGGTCGTCGGCGTCTCTCCCAGTATCCCTCTGTTTTCAGAGGGGACAGGGGAGAGACGCTTAGACAATCGAGGTGGGAGTGGCCCTGTTAGGGGCAGCTCGTGGGCTCTCCACATGTCCCTCTGTTTGCAGAGGGCGTAGTGGAGGGCGCGCTCTAGGGCGGACGGGTTTCTCCACCTTTGGCTTCGTCCAGAGGTGGGGAACAAGGTCTGGTGCAGACCACCATGCGGCCAAACCGTAAGCTTGACCTAGGTCAGGAACGGTGGCCCCTAGTGGGCTGCGAGGAAGACAACCTCTATAAAAAATTACCCCCAGGGGCGGACGGACTCGGTCTGGTGCAGACCCCGTTCGGCCCGGCCGTAATCCTGAACTGACAGGACCGGTGGATCTTCGGATCCGCGAGGAGTTAACCTCTTTAAAAAATCCCCAATCCCAAGCTCTGACGCCTGGCGATGGGATGAGTGGCTGGAGGGAGTCCAGTCCCAAGGGCGTCAACGTCGGAGGACGTTAACCTCAAAACCTATGATGGCACAAACAGATACTAAAATATCTACCCAGGAGGGTCCCAGCCTAGCTGGGGAGTCCCTCCCGTTGCCAGTCGGCAACGGCAGTCCCCACTCGTATTCTGGGGGGGACAACCATCATTTGAGCCCGGCGCCGAGCTCTAGATCCGGCCCCAACCTAAAAAGTAGCGCGAAGGTCGCGCTACCCCTGGACGCTTCGTCGTCCTCATCGGCGGCGGCGGTGACGTCAGAGGAGTCTGGCGTCACGACCATGGTAGAGAGGCAGGCGCTGCGCAAGGGGAAGGGAAAGGGGAACAAACGGGTTCCCCTGCCGCTGGTGGACGAGCGGGATGAGGACTTCATCCCTCCCGGGCTCGGGTCGGCCGCCAGCGGCAGTAGTGGCAGTAGCAGCGGAGAGGAGGAGCGGACAGCCAAAGTCCAGGCCACCGGCCGCGAAAGGGCGAGGAGGAGCGGTAGGAAGGCCGCCCCCGCCCGGGACTCCTCTCCGTGGGTTGGTCCATCCAGCACGGAGAGAGATGTGGCGCTAGACTCGCCCATCTATAGGAGGACCATGATCCTCGCCCACCACCTTAACCGGATGGTGGCAAGGCAGGCGGAGTCTGCGACTCCCGAGCAGGCAGAAATGCTCGGGATCGCCGAGCAAATAGCAGCCGCCGGTGAGGGTCTGGCTGACCAGATGGCCGAACAGGCGAGGAGGGAGGCCGAGGCCCAACAACGAGAGGCAGAGTCCCGGCACCAGCTCCAGAGGGTCACAGCGGAGCTGGAGGCCCTCAAGAAGAGAGTGGAGAACTTGACCGAGTTGCCGGGAGTGGTGACTCGGTCAATGCGGAGGTCGCAGCAGGAGAAGTCGGCGCACTTGGCGCTGACGGGGCGGCCGGTGCAGCCGGAGCGGCCGGTACAGCCAGAGCGGCCAGCGCAAACTGCGCAGCCGCCGCAACCGGTGCAGCTGCCGACCCGACCGGCAGAGCCGGCGTCGTTGGCCGAATTGGTGGCAACCATACGTGCCGAGATGGCGGCACAGGAGGAGCGCACCAACCGGCGGCTGGAGGCGATCCTCGATATCGCCCGCCGTCCTCCTCTCGCGACGCAGGCCGGGTACGCCACCGCAGTGAGGGGGGGGCCTGCCTCCACGGTGGCGGTGGCGGCCCCATCGGTGCCGGCTCGCCGCCCCCCTCCAGGTCCTCCGAGTCCCGCTCAGGGTGCCCAGAGCGCTCAAGGCAAGGGGAAGGGCAAGGGGAAGAAGTCCCCAGCCCTGGCCTCAGCCCCACCCCCGGCCCGGGCTTCAGTCCCGGCCCGAGCCCTGGCTCCGGCAAAATCCTCCAGCCCCCCGTCAGGGGGCTGGGAGGTAGCCGGAGCCAATAAAAAGAGACGGAACGCCGCCAAAAAGGCAGCCAAATTGGCCAGAAGGGCCAAGGCTGCCGCGATGGCAACAGCGCCGAGGAGGCTCCGCGTCCCTCGATCGACGGCCGTCGTCATAACGTTGACGGCGGAGGCGTCGGAGAGGGGTGTGGAGTACGCCCAGGTGGTGAGGCAGGCAAGGGCCTGCATCGACCTGGGAGCCCTCGAGATCCCGGATCTGGTGTGCAAGCCCACGCGCACCGGAGCTCGGATCTTCGAGGTCCCCGGCGCTACCAGCGGCCCTAAAGCCGACGCCCTTGCGGCTAAGTTTAGGGAAACGCTGGACGCTGCTGACGTCCGGGTGTCCAGGCCCACCAAGTGCGCAGAGGTGCGCATATCGGGTCTGGACGACTCCATCACGGCCGAGGAGCTTAGGCTCGCCGTGGTGGAGACCGGAGGCTGTCCTCAGGACACAGTGAGGGTCGGAGCAATACGCTTCGGCCGTCGTGGACTGGGGGCAGCAGTTGTCGGCTGCCCCATCGCGGCAGCCCAAAAGGTTGCCGATGGGCGGAGTCTCCTCATCGGGGGCTTCCAAAAGGTGCAGGTAAGGCTCCTGCAGGCCCGACCGGCACGGTGCTTCCGATGCCTATCGGTGGGCCACGTGGGGGTGCAGTGCACGGCGGAAGTAGCGGTCGGTGACCGTTGCTTCCGCTGTGGCCAGCCCGGTCATAAGGCCGGTAATTGCGAAGCTCCACTGCACTGTTTTAGGTGTGCAGCGGAGGGCAAGCCGGCCGACCATAGGGTTGGTGCCAAGGCCTGCACCGCGGGGAGGCCGAAGCCGGGAGGCAGGCGCTCCGTCTCTGATTCGCGGCAGGGCGCGGCGATGGGGGTTCCATAATGGATCCTCAGCTCCGCGTCCTGCAGGCGAATGCGAACCACTGTGTCGATGCTCAGGCACTTCTGCTCCAGAGCATGGCACAGTGGGGCATTAATGTCGCCGCTGTCGCCGAGCCGTACATTCACCGGTTTCTCGGGCCTGCCTGGGAAACCGACCTGAACGGGTCGGTGGCACTGGTGCACAACGCCGCTGCCGGCAGCCCCCCCCTTGTTGTCGTAACAAGGGGGAATGGCTGCGTAGCAGCACTTGTGGGGGGAATAGCGGTCGTGGCAGTCTACTTCTCGCCGAATCGAGTCATAGATGAGTACCAGCAGTGGCTGGATCATCTGGCCGTCGTCGTCAATACCTGTTACCCTCACCCGGTTCTGGTGCTCGGGGACTTTAATGCCTGGTCTCTGAACTGGGGTTCCCGGCGCACGAACCCGAGGGGCAGGGCAGTGGAGAGCTGGGCTGATAGTCTCAGCCTAGTTCTCCTGAATCGCGGGGCCGTCGCCACGTGCGAGAAGAGCTGGGGCGACTCAATTGTGGACCTTTCGTTCGCGAGCGCCCCGCTCTCAGGCCGTGTGCAGGGCTGGCGTGTCCTTGAGGAGGTGGGGACAGCGTCGGATCACCGATACATTCGGTTCGACGTCTCCCCTCCTGCGGGCGCCGCGCCGGTTACACCGGCTCCACGCGAGCCACGTTGGGTGCTTAAGCGAATGGATCGGGAGGTCCTCCTGGAGGCCGCCATCGTACAGGCCTGGGCCTCTGCGCCGGACAGGCCTGTCGACATAGACGATGAGGCGGCGTGGTTCCGGGAGGCCATGACGCGTGTCTGCGACGCGGCTATGCCTAGGGCTCCGCCCTATAATCCGAGGCGTCAGGTCTACTGGTGGTCAGCGGACATCGCGAGGCTGCGACAGGCCTCCGTGATCGCTTTCCGCCGGTGGACCAGATTCCGAAGGAGGCGTAGCCGCCCCGCAGATACGGAGCCCCGAGAGGCGGAGCTTCATGCGGGGTACAGGGAGGCCAGAAAGGCCCTCCGAGTAGCGATAAAGCAGTCGAAGGCTGCAGCTCACAAGGAGCTGCTGGAGACGCTGGAGCGGGACCCATGGGGGCGGCCTTACCTTATGGTAAGGGGCAAGCTGCGCCCCCGGGCCCCGCCGTTAACCCGGTGTCTCCAGCCGGAGCTGCTCGGAGGAGTCGTTGGCTCCCTGTTCCCAGCGCGGGCGGTGGAACATATTCCACCGCAGATGACTCCGCCACCTAGGTTGCCTATGGCGCCCAACGTGGATGACGACGACGTGCCCGAGGTCACTTGGGTGGAGCTAGAGCTGGCGGTGTTAAGGCTCAAGGCCAAGAACACCGCCCCGGGACCCGACGGCATTCCAGGCCGAGCGTGGGTCCTAGCTCTAGGAGAAGAAGACGCTCTCGAGCCCCGGCTGAGAGGGTTTCTCAGCGCATGTTTGGAGCGAGGCCAGTTTCCGAAGATGTGGAAGACGGGGAAACTGGTCCTCATCCGAAAGGCGGGGCGCCCGGCGGACTCACCGTCCGCCTACAGGCCAATAGTGTTGCTCGACGAGGTGTGCAAGCTCTTTGAAAGAGTCATTGCAAAGCGCCTCGTCGAGCACCTATCCAGGGTAGGGCCTGACCTGGCGGATGGCCAGTATGGCTTCCGCCGGAGGCGCTCCACCGTGGATGCCATCATGCGCGTGAGGACTCTGGCGAAGGACGCCGTCGCTCGGGGCGAGGTGGTGTTGGCGGTGTCACTGGACATCGCCAACGCATTTAACACCCTGCCCTGGAGCTGCATTAGGGAGGCGCTCGTGTATCACGAAGTGCCTCTCTACCTTCGCCGCATAGTCGGGGCGTATCTGTCGGAGAGAGCAGTCGTCTACCCAAGTGCGACCGGGCTCGGTCGGCGAGAGATGTCGTGCGGTGTTCCGCAGGGATCGGTCCTGGGACCGCTACTGTGGAACATCGGTTACGACTGGGTGCTACGCGGGGAGCTCGTGGACGGTGCCGCCGTCACGTGTTATGCGGATGACACGCTGGTGACGGCGTGCGGGGCTACATACCGCGAAGCGACCCTGAAGGCCACGACCGCGGTTGCCCAAGTCGTGGAACGGATTCGGCGGCTGGGTCTCGAGGTGGCTCTGCATAAAACCGAGGCCATGTTCTTTCATGGGCCTCGGCGCGTGCCACCGGAGGATTCCAGCCTCATAGTGGGAGACATTTCCATCGGCGTCAAGGCCCAGATGAAATATCTGGGGCTTGTACTTGATGGCCGGTGGAACTTCGGGGAGCATCTCCGAAGACTGGCCCCCAAATTGAAGGACACAGCTGCCGCTTTGGGGCGGCTGCTGCCCAACATGAGGGGGCCGGATGACTCCTGCAGGAGACTCTACGCGGGAGTCGTGCGGTCCATGGCCCTATATGGGTGCCCAATATGGGCGGACACCCTGACGGTCCACAATGCGCGTCTGCTGCGTGGACCGCAGCGTGCAATGGCCAGCAGGGCCATTAGGGGGTACCGCACGATATCCTTCGAGGCGGCGAGTCTCCTTGCCGGATCCCTACCGTGGAACCTGGATGCGAGAGCCCTTTCGATGCTATATCGGTATCGTAAGGAGGCGCGGGAGCAGGGACGGGAACCCGAGCCCGAAGAAATTCGGGCCGTGAGGTCCCAGCTCCACAGGGACATGGTAGCGGAATGGGAGCTACGACTTGGGCGACCAAACGCAGGGCACGCCGTAATAGCGGCGGTAAGACCCATCATGGAGGAGTGGCTAGAGAGGCCACACGGCAGCCTCTCGTACCGGCTGACGCAGGTGATTACCGGACACGGGTGTTTCGGGAGTTACCTGTGTCGGATCCGGAAGGAGCCAACGTCCGAGTGCCATCACTGTGATGCGAGCGAGGACACAGAGCTGCACACGCTGACCGAGTGCCCGGCGTGGGACACGCCGAGGCGGGTCCTAGTGGCGGCTCTAGGGGTGGGAGTCCTCACACTCGTCACATTGCTCACAGCGATGGTACGATGCGCAAACGCTTGGGGTGCGGCCGCCTCCTTCTGCGAGCAAGTAATGCTCGAGAAGGAGGCGGCCGGTCGGGTCCGGACCAGACTCCGGGCCCGGGAAGCCCGTGCAGAGCGAAGGCGAACCGGACGTCGGAGGTCGCAGAACGACCTCCGTCCTCCATGAGCGCTGGCCTGGGGGTGACCGGTGGAGCCGCCTGTCACCCTAGCAGAAGCAGGCCGCGGCGTAGGCCCGTAACCGGGGCTAGATGGGGACATTTTGGTCCCCGCAACCCGAAGGGGGCCATCTCGAAAGAGATGGTCCTGGGTCTGCTGGGGTGCGAGAGATATGCTTTTGGCAATCTCACCTCCGGCAGCCAAGGACCCAAGACGGCGTGCGTTTTAGTCGGTTCGAGTCCGACATAACCGCCTCCACCGGCTCCGTGAGGGTGGTATCCGTGGGGATTTTTCGCACGACAAAAAAAAAAAAAAAAAAAAAACCATCCAAATCCTGTCGCGTGGAACAATGGCGGAAAGAGATGGCGGGGATCAATCCGAACAATTCCTCGGAGCACTCCCCATACATAAATGATTTTAACCGTTTGTCTATTCACTCGCGATGGACGGATTTTGGGGAATATTTATGGCATTTCTTTGATGTAGAAACGGAGATATGACAAAACGTTGCCAATATTTATTACTGTAATACTTCCGCGTCCTTTCTTAATCTTATTGCACCTACAGTACTTACCAATCTGATTACGACTTATAAGCCAGTTATCAGTTTTTCAAAGCCAATTCTCGGCTTTCAAACAAAGGCATATTATTAGAACGATTATATTGTTATGTGGTTAGAACCGTAACATGTGAGCTATGTATCTATATCCTATGACTAATGTTGTTTCCTTAATAGTTAAACCCCTTTTGATACGACTCCGCAACAGTTGGTCAATCAGTTTATTTCTTTGAATTGCTAAAAAGCATGAACATTTATCACCTATAAAATATACAAACCACAACCACAACTATACCACACACTACTTTGGCCAGTTAGTCACACCTTTTTATTTCTCTATAAATTTTGCCAAATCAGATAAGGTTATGCTTAAGTTTCTTTTTTTTGCAGGCCTTGTATTATACATATACTAGACTTAGACCGTGGCTCCGCCCGCGTTGTTGCGGTTCTCGCAACCAATCATAACCTATGTTTTAATCCAGGGTGTCAGCTAACTCCATACCAAATTTTATTAAAATCGCTACAGCCGTTTTGACGTGAAAGAGTAATAAATATCCATCCCTCGATCCAGACTTGCAAACATTCGCGTTTATAATATTAGTAGGATCAACTTAGGATTTTTTTATTACACTTCAAGAATTAATATAACCGATAAGCTACTAAGGCTACAAATATTCCATAGTTTTTATACTATAATTGTGGGACTAAGTTTCGTGTCTTTTTTTGGGAACTTACTTTTTGCCGACGTTAATCGTGATATTAAGTCCCAAATTAGCGTATAAAACTATGAATTGACACCGCAATAGTTTAATAGTGAATCCATACTAATATTATACATGCGAAAGTATGTCTGTCTGTCTGTATGTTACGCTTTCACGCCTAAACCACTGAACCAATTTTGATGAAATTTGGTATAGGGGTAGATTAGACCATCAGAAAGGACATAGGCTTCGTTTTGTCGCGATAACCGACATCCACTCGGGCGGAGCCGCGGGAAAAAGCTATTATTCCATAGCTATTATGACTAGATTGTTCATGTAAAAAGAGGTCACAGAACACACATATACTCACATCTACTAAAAAATTGAAAAAAGTAATAATAAATCATCTTCGTTTACATGTTTCATTCTCAAATAACTAACTGATCAATTTCACATGATCAACAAATTGCTGTTGAGTACCTATAATTACTTACCAATCAAATTCCAAATCAAACCCGCTTTGATCGGCCATCGTTATCCTAGACATGAGTTGTTTATTACTGCTATTAAATGAGAGTATGCGTGTTTCGTGGTTATAGATAGATTTTTATAATAGATGTTTAAATAACTTAAACATAAAATACATTTAGCGTAGCTTTACTTTCAGACAAGAAGATTCAAATGAATACTTGCATCGGGAAAAATGAAATGCTCAAGTGAAGAAAATATAAAGAGAAGGGAAATTTGAAGTGATGCAGGTGTAGCTCAATAGCTCAGTTGCAAGAGCATTCCCCCTGTAAGGGAAAGGTCGTGGGTTCAAGTCTTGAGCATTTCATTTTTTCGGATGTATTCGAATTTTAAAGTTAGCATAATAAATGCTATTTTATGCTATATTATTATAATATTACATTACATTATAATATAATATTTAATCCCTGAACTCCCTCATACCTCAAACAACGTTTTGAGTTCCTGCACAACACACACTCGAAGGTTTTGAGATCATCAGAGAATCTGAGATTGAAAATGCCGAGTCATTCCACCAATTTTGCCGACAAATCTTTTTCAGTTCAAGCGGTTCGGTTGTGGAATGCTCTCCCAGCAACTATCAGGCGAGCTCAGTCCTTGCCTATATTTAAAAGACAAGTCAGAGAACACTACCTAGTCTCTCTGACCGAAGTGGAATAAATAATTAATTATTTTCCTTGATTATAATATGGGAAAATGTTAGTATCTATATTTATGTGTATATTAATGTTATGCCATAATCTGTGATATTACTCGTAATAGTATGTATGTATGTTTGATATATTTATGTATATCTACCTATACTTAGGTAGCTATTGTGTTTATTTATTTTATTTGTTATCACTTGATTATTAATTATCTATGTACACCAAACTACCCCGAAATCATTGTCTCTATTTTTTTTTCTTTCCATGGTTGCCTGGAAGAGATTGCCGCAGAGCGATAAGGCCGCCAATTGTATTTACCTACCAAATTGTTATTACTTGTTATATGCTATATCCTTGGTGTACAATAAAGACAATTATTATTATTATTATTTCCTCTTTATTCAACTTTAACAAACTTATAATTTATATTTTTAAATACATATAAAAAAAAATAACATCTATTTAAAAATATAAAAAATAGTACCCCACCGGCATCGGGTACAGAGACCAAGCTGCCGGTGGTTAGGGCTCCAAGGAGAGGAACCTCCTCACAATGCGTGCCGTGTCGAGGATTACCGCCTTCTGCATCAGGCCCTTGACCCAACTGTCTAACGCGAGCCTCTTGAGGTGTTGGTCGAGGCTCTTGGCAATCAGTCCGTGAACCGACACGACTATCGGAACAATAATCGCCGAATCCACATTCCACATGTCGACAACCTCGTGAGCCAGGTCCAAATATTTTATTTGCTTATCTTTTTCGGCTTTCACGAGATTCTCATCATGCGGAATGGTGACATCGATAATTATTGCGCGGCGCTCTAATCGATCTGTCACCACTATATCAGGCTTATTGGCTACAATAGTCCTGTCAGTGATGATAGATCGATCCCAGTACAATGTGACACGACCATCGTCAAGAACTATTATTATTATTATTATTAATTAAAAAAGACAAGAAAATATATTTTCATCGAAAAGATTATTTTTCTTCATCCTAACGTTAGTGCCTGTCGCAGCCAAAGCTTTCACAGAGGTCCGCCTTTTCCAGTCCTACTGCAGGGTTAGCTAAACTTCGCTATTTTCCGTGAAGCGTCTGCAATCTAACCTCGACAACCTGATATCGAAGTATTGTAGTTAGACCAGTTGTTGGATTTTTAGGGCTTCACCTGTGACGACTGTCATAGATGTTCGTATGTCAACTGGGATCGACGGCTTAACCTGCTCACTGCGACACGATCAAACTATATTCATGCATACAAATATTTGCACTGAGCGGGGATCGAACTACAGCCACCGCGCCGCAGGGGCTGCTGCATCTAACAGATTATCTCTGACCAATTAACGCTGTCGTAAATGTGAGACCACCTTCATGAAATCCAGAATGAAGTATCTATTTATATTATTTATATTTATGTCACGTGGTTCCCGGCAGAGAATTTGGGCCACCCCATCTCTTTCCATGCGGTGTCGTACAAGGCGACTAAGGGATAGGGTTGTTTAACATCAGACAGATATATACAGCCCAGACTCAGATAAGTATAGGCTCGAGTCAACAATAGTGCCCGGAATATTATGGCAATAGGCTCACCCCCTATTACATGGGACTGACTACAAATATTGGTGAAATGTCACCTCTACCTTACCCTCTGGGGATGAAGGCGTGATTTTATGTAAGTATATTTATGTACAGTCTGAAGTAAAGTTAACTTAAAATCTGTTGTTTAACTTATTCTAATTTAAGTTTCTGAATGCACAGACTCAATCTATGTTGGTGAAGAGAATTCAATCTGCAACATCTAGATCCTCGATCGAGATCGCAAAAACGTTCTCATTATCGCAACCATTGTTCAATACATTGTTTCCGGCGAAACTCGATATCAGGTCGGGCAAAATTTGCATAGCCACGTTCAGATTCCAGGTCAAACTAGGTTTTAATTAATACATTTTCATTTACCTGTCTGACAAACTTTTTAACTACTCGTAGTTTCTATTGACCTGAATAACAATGATGACGATATCATTGTAGGATTCTGGATACAGCTGGATATATTGTATTGCACATTAGATAGTGTTATTTTGTTTTTTTTTTTTTATAAATTTTCTACAACTTTCTACACAACGCTATCTAGACCCATGTTAAGCATAGCTTAACTAGCTTGTGTTATGGATTCTAGAATGCGGATAAACACAAATCCTTTTTTTTTGTAAATACATAGGTATTGTACCTAAATTTTTATTCTTTTTAAAAAAACTTATGCTTAAATTATATTTTTAAATACATCTATATAAAATAATACTAAAAAATATGTAGGCATATTTAAAAATATAAAAATAGTGCCCCACCTGCATCGGGCACAGGGATCAAGCTACCAGTGGATAGGGCTCCAGAGAAAGGAACTATGACACAATATTACACATATTCATACCAATTAAAATTATATACATTTCTAAATTAATTTTCTTTTAATTGAAAGGTTTTACTCGTAATCGCGTGACATTTTGACATTATTGACATCAATTTCAAATACAGGTGCTGCCATCTAACCTGCGAGTAATGAATTACAAACTAGTTGTGTAAACTGAGTTAGTATAATAAACTAGCCGACCCGAAGAACTTTGGACCGCCAATTGTTTTCCAGCCACTTGGCAACCGATCCCGTTCCCGCTGCACCCTCTTAAACAATGATATAGTTATCTAAACAACAACAGATATAACCACACTGTCACTTCTGCGTATAAGCCGATGTCGGCCGAATTGGTTGACATTAAAGATCTAGCAGTGATCTTTCGTTCTCTATGATTATAGCCTATGTATTATTCTGATGTATAAGATATATTATTGTAAAGTTTCATGAAAATCCATTCAGTAGCTTTACGTGTAACAGTAACAAACATCCATCCATACTTAGTAGGATAATATCAACTTGAAATAAGTATTATTTACTATCGAAAGTAACATTTCAAAAATCATGTCACATGACATCATGTGATTGTCAATCTCTTCCCCGCCAGGGGAAGTGGGATATTCGCTCCGAAATCAGTTATGAAATCTCACCAATGCTCCACAGACGATGGAAACTCTGCCAGTGTATGAGAATTACCATACACGGAATTTGATGGTCTCTCGGATGAGCCTGGCAAATCTTTTTTTTTATCTAGGACACGTCAATTTGACTTCACCTCGCCTGATGTTAAGCTAAAGGCAAAGTCTCGGAGAGAGGGTCACCATCGCAAACATGTACTATGTTAACAGTGGTGGCACTCAGCTTGACGGCCTCATTAGATGCCTTTTCACGCCCCTCTTAAAGGACCCGGGACTGTAGGAAGAAGGAAACACGTGAGCTGGCAGGGAGTTCCAGGTCTTGTCGTGCGGCATAGGAATGAGTCACTGAAACGCTTGGTAGTAATCTTAGATATCCTAGTAATATTTTAGATATCCTAGTTATATTAGATATCGTTTTCTTTTTGTTTTTTTTTTAATATTGATTTTTGTATCACCACCAGGATTTTTGCAGCATAGCTATTTCGTGTTTTCCAATTAATTATGCGTCTAATGATATACATAACAGGGAATCTTATCAGACTTGAGTTAGTATTATCAGCTCTCGTGCTAACACGCATAGACAGCATATACAGGGTGGAAGATTTTCATGTCCCCTGGAGAAGTATTCGAAATACTGGATATAACGAATTTAAGTCTAAAGAAACATTTCTTTATTTTTAAAAATAAACAAAACTGCTGTCAAAGATATTCGAAAACACGCTTGACTCACCTGGTAATCGAACCGACTAAAACCCGAAAATATCATGGTAAATTAAATGAAAGGAAATCCCTGAAATCTGAGCACTGTTTCTTTAAAAACATAAAGGAATATTTCCTTTGACTGAAATCCAGGATTTCCAGTACTTCTTCCTCCTGGGGTCATGAAAATCTTCCACCCTGTATAGCAACGGCTAACGGCCCTAACTCGAAGCAAGGTCCGACATGTCGTAGCCTTAACAGATGTAGACACAAGCAAACAGCATATTCTGTGCGTGCTCTAGGCATGATGGAATTGATTCCCAAATAAATAGTCTGGATCAGTTGTTAGATGATTTTCTTTTCATTTTCTCTATCTGATGTCTCTTTTGAAGGGATGCATCTGGATATAACCATAATAAGTATACAGCCAGGTGTTATAGACCTGGTAATTAGATTTATACTATATATGGTACTGGTTTCTTGGTATAGGTACTCCCCAGCTATTGAATTACTTTTAATATAAAAAATATATTTTAATATCATTTACTTAAGTAAATATTTTATTTATTTCTTTATTTTCTTTAGTTTATTTTAAAACTTAGCTACAGTTACTAGTTTTCAATTTCTTTTAGTATTATTAATTATGTGTTGTACTTATTTGAATGAATAAATTTGCATCCTTCTAAATATTTTACAGAATCAAAACTGAAAAAGACAAAATTATATATTTCAAAACCCAAATGAAAACGAAGTCAGTGCTACACGGAGAGCAAATTAATATCATCAGAAACGTCGCAAGTACGTGAGAAGTGTACGAAGTTACTATTAAATTAACTTAAATAGCACCAAAGTGACCTAAAGAATAATTTACTGGGGCTCCTTCCTAATGAAGAGTAGTGCCCTCTGGACGACTATTTGTGCTAAACTTGAACCATTAAGATATTATAACCTTGAGTTCTGTTCTTAATGGTACAATGTTCCAAGTTTGCACTTGGATTTATAAAGAATAATTATTGTTTAAATTTTTATAAGTTTAGTAAATAAAAACAAATTGACAAAAAGGATTGAAATAAATATTTTTTGGAGTCATTATTTGTATCTATGAATGTTTGTTTTATTAATCTAATGTTTAGTAAGAAGGCTTTTGGTTAGTAAGGAGCTACATAATAGAAATAAAAGTATCGGATAATATTACAATTTATTGGTTTTCCTGCACTATTGTCGACATTATGATTACTTTATTGTAACCCTAGTCAAAAGTAACATTGAATAGGGTTACAAGCACTTTATTTATTTTTTGATTTTACCAATTACTTACACATATTTCCCTATTTTTTAACCCCCGACGCAAAAACGACGGGGTGTTATAAGTTTGACGTGTCTGTGTGTGTGTGTGTGTGTGTGTGTCTGTCTGTGGCATCGTAGCACCCAAACGGATGAACCGATTTGGATGTAGTTTTTTTTGTTTGAAAGGTATATCAGTCGGGAGTGTTCTTAGCTATGTTTGAAAAAAATCGGTTCAAGATGGCCGCCACTACAACATGTCGGAATACATATTTCTTCATAACTCCCTCAATATGGGTATCAAATGAAAGAGCTTGACTAGTAGATCACTTTAAAAACTATAAAATAAAAATTAAATTACAAATTTAAAAAACCCCCGTCACAAAAAACACCTCCAAAAAGTTGAAAATAAATGGAGTTTGCCTTTTAACTTTAACGGTTGCCATGTCGGGGGACCTTAAATTGTTCCGATAATATAACGGAGTGCTTAACCAGTTAGGGTCCCCTGACATGGCAACCGTTAAAGTTAAAAGGCAAACTCCATTTATTTTCAACTTTTTGGAGGTGTTTTTTGTGACGGGGGTTTTTTAAATTTGTAATTTATAGTAAATTGAGAATTAGAGTATCATTAACATTGGTAATGTACTATATGTTTATAAAGTACGAATTTGGAAATCAATGTTTAACCTTCCTACAGAAATGGTTGATTACTAAAGTAATTTTCGTTAAACTCATTCGATTTCGATTCAATCAAAGTGTTAACATGACATGTGAATAATGACAAAAAATTATTGTGACGTGTTAAAATTTGTATTAATAACAATAAATAACGTACACTTTCCGACAGCGATAAATTCAATGAAACAACGCGTTTCAAGCTCAATTAAAGTGTCGCAACAAACGATATTATTAAGCTGTTATCACACGACATCGTAAATTTTACTCTTTATGTTTCAGAAACGTCACTTTCAATCAAAAGTACTTATCTACCGATACAAAATTAATTAGAAGCTGTCTAATTAATCTGGTTTTGTCGACCAAGTTATGGCGATGAAGTTAAGTTTATTTAGATGTGCTATAATCTACAAATTATGGTCTAATTTATTCAAATTAGGCGTACAGTAAATTAAACTTTATTGAAATGTTTTGAATCAAGTAGTTTGATGCATTAGTATGTAATTCTGAGACTTATAAGTAAGTAGTTATAGAATCAAAAATATTATAGACAATTTGATTTATTAATTATTAATTGGGTATTCTACTAACTCGTCAAATTGGTTACTTGTTACTAAACGTCAAAACGATAAGTTATATGTATTGTATAAAAAAAGATTTAGTGACGTCATAAAATAGTCAAATCAGTTACTATTATAGGTTGGGTGGATGATTAAAAATAAATAAAAACTATAAAGTGAAAACCAATGCAATTTTTACCGCTCATTACCATTCTTAATTTAATAAGCTCGGTAAAGTAATTTATTTTAACTATAGTATAATACCCATTTAGGTAATTCCATTAATTGGGTAATTAATTAGGTAATTTTATTCATTGAAATTTGTAAGATATCCTTGAAAAACTACTACTACTCATAAAAATGAGGTACTTACATTTTGTGACATATCCCAAGATATAATAATTATATAGGTTTATATCATAATATCAGTAACAAATCTAGCAAAAACCATGAATAATGTATACCTACACCTACACGATTTTTAAATAGCACACAATATATCACATTCTGTTTTGTCGTACCGTTTAAACTCATATGTACATTTAATTACAAAAGCAAATGTCGGGCAAATAGGTCGTGCCACGTGGCAGGTCAAACATCCCGGCCATTAGCCCCCAATCACGCCTATGGTAATCGCATTAATTAATGCCATCCGTCATTTTACTTGCGACCAAATTTGCTGAAGTGACGGCGACACCATGTTTTGTTTTCGTATCTATTGGTACCGCATTTTTATACGATTTTGGTGGTAGACTGGGACATGGCTGATCTGATGGATAGTGGTACAGTGGCCTATGGATTTTTGCAACACCAGGGGAGTCATACTCGAGCTGCTGACCCTGTAAGAACCTTCTTTACTTTCTTGAAGGAACTCTTAATGTAGTAGATTGGAATAAACCACTTTCGGTCAACTAAATGTGTGAGGTTGAAATCTCGACGAAAACTAAAATGGAAGTACAGTCAGCGTCATAAATATCTTGACGACGAAGTCTCAAAATGATCTTAAAACTCTCGTAATAAGAGCGAATCAAACTGTTTTACTGATTTATATGGTATTATGGTCCAAACTTAAGGTGTGTACCAAATATCAGAACAATCGGTCACCTGGAAGGGAGTCAAAAAACGAAATTAAAATCGTTTTGAGTACTCTGTTCGTCAACATTTTTCTGATGCTGACGGTGCCTGTTGATAATACTTATAAAGTTGGACCGATTTGCTTACGTTATGTAAATGACAACCTTAGGGTGATCAATTTATGTACTTGAATGGCACAATTTCTTATCCCTGGAATATAACAGAATACGTGCGTTAATTAGCTACTAGTACTAATAAATATATATTTAGGGCCGGTTTGACCAAACGCAAGTAAAGTTTATTCTTAGAATAAACAGTGGGTGATATTGCCGGTTTATTCTGGAAAAACCTTTACTCGCGTTCGGTCGAATGTACCATAAGTCGAATTATGTAGGTATTACCTACCTCTAATTGGCTAGAAATAAAGAATGCTGTCTAAAAAAAAAGTATCGTTCAAAAAGTGCATACCTGTCTAATCTCTGCTAAACATCTCATTTAGTATAAAGTGCTATAACGTAATAATTCAAGGCTAGATTTATTTTTACAGCGCAAAATTGTAAACTTGGTCCTTTGAGATCTTTTTGTTAAGCACGGCGTCGACGGAGCATATTATTATAACAAACAAAAGAAACACCTATAATAATAACTCTTTACGAGCGCCCTCTCACGTTACAAATTCAATTTCTTTCTTTGGTTGCGCCATGCTCTCTTGAGCGTCGTATAAACTTTAACGCACACTTTTAAAATAAACCACCAACTTTCATGTTTGCGTCAACTCCTAAAGGAAATTGAAACGATTTATTCAAGCAAAGTTATTTTAGACTGGTGCTTTACTGCTTATTCGCCTCGATTTTAGACTTTCAAATGTTTGTCGTATGTTAATAACAATATAAAAGTAGTGTATTGATAGTAAAACACTCGCCGGGATATTTATCATGTTTGCGCTGTTTCAAGTGACATGATCACAAATGCATGGATCATTGCGCTTGAAACACCTCCGAAATATCGGATCTTCGATAACTATAAGAAACATGGTAAATATCCCAGCGAGTGCTTTACTATCAATGTAAATAACCATGTCAATCTCAAAAAAGTAGCGTATTATACCTATATTATTATTGAATACTTGGGTGGGCTGTTTAACATCAGACATATACACAGCCTCAGATGCATGTCTCGAGTCAACAGCAGTGCCCGGAATAGGTACGGGTACTAACCAGGCTTACCTACCCCCTATTAGGTGCGTAGGATGGAATAAAATTATTGGTGAAATGTAGCTGTTCAATTCACCAAGTACTTCCAGGGATAAAGGCGTGATTAATTACAAAATCATCGTAAAATCAAAATACCAAAAACTAGTTCTAAGTAAAATAACATATATTTTAATTTGCTATTCGTCGAAACGGATGCACACATTTCCCCCAAAACTTATTGTATAAGTTGATATAAAACACAACGAAAATGAATCCTCAGAATTTGTTAATGACATATCCCGTCCTCAGTTGTTGGATAACTTATCACGCTTTAAATAAATACAAACACGCTAACGAAGTGCCGAAGGAAAGTTAAACGCATCTGGTAAGATGAGCGTTGGGGCCCTACCATTTGTTTTCGAAGCTGAATCTGTTGGTCGCTTCTAGTAAATTTCTTCTAGCTGCTTGTTATTGAATATAAGTTAAACAAGGTAAATCTTTCAGTCCACCGGTGTCGAAGGCAACAATTCTATTTTTTTTTTTATTATAAAGGAATATTAAAAACGAAGTTACTAATATTCCCTCTAACCACTCCAACTAAGCTAAATTGCTTGTGCTAGGAGTGGGTTCACCACGGTAGTGTAATGGCTAGGATTCGAACCCGGGACCTTTCGATTGTAAGGCCGACTCCTTAACCACAAAGCTACTTCTTCATCCTAGCAGTAATCCCAGCCACATTCGAAGTTTCGATCTCGGAGTCCAAGGCACGCTTTTTCCTATACTTTTCGAGAGACTCGAGCGGGCAATCTCTCGAAAGTCATAGATGACCCCGAGGAGTGAGAGAATTTTGATTCGAAGTTACAAGAGTAAAATCGTAGAATTTATAATGTTAATGAACCTCTCGTCACTTCATTAAATCATATCTGACCGAGCGACTAAAAATGTTACACTCGGTGGCAAGAATCTATTTTCGGACTCAGTTTAATTTTCTTATGTGTCACTCTAAGTGCATATAGAATTAATTTCTATACATTAACAGCAAGGACAAGAATTAATTACTGTTTCGACTTTTGAGTATAAGAGAATACGACTATTTTGACGCCTTATAATAAAAAAGTAATAGGTATACACAAACCAATAGCTTTAAAAATACCTATAGTCACAAGATTCTTTCATTTGCTCACCTACTAATCTACTTTAATTACCTACTATTATTTTTTTATAAACAGATGGATAATTTTCAGCGTAGTGTGTAAGTACCTAACACAATACGCTGAAAATTATCCATCTGTTAATACAAATACAAAAAAAATCTGCTATTAGGAATTAACCGATTCTTAACATAACATATACATAACATAAACTCACGCCTGTATTCCCCGAAGGGGTAGGCAGAGGTGCTAGCATCCACATTTCGCCAGTTTATGTTTAGGTCCCAATGTAATAGGTGGCGAGCCTATTGCCATTAACCGGGCACTTATAAACCTGCGATAAATACACACATAACTTCGAAAAGCATCGACAAGTCATTGGTGTGTGCCATGGTAAACCTGGGATCGAACCCGAGACCTCGTCTCAGCAGTTTGAGCTGGCTGACCTTGGTGACCAGGTGAGCCCTTCTTCCATTTTAATTTGAAATCAATCTATCATTTCTTTATAAAGATCTGACAAAGACGCTACGCGTGACCAAGAAGGCTGGTTATTACATAGACATAGTAAATATAGGGTTATTACCTTGCACAGAGGTTAAGCATTGCCATTCAACGTGGCAATGCAGCCAGCCTTCTGGGTACGTTACCGGTCGGCGACGATGCGTAGGAATTCCACGACGCATTATGTATGTAAATATTTTAATTATTTCTTTATTTTCATTACTTTATTTTTTTCTAAATTGTACATATTAATCACTAATTGATTACTGTAGATTACAGATTACAGACTGATGACTACATAGGTACTAGTCTTTACACATATGCTACTACTGGACATAGGCCTTTCACAATGTGCACCATTTAGTCCGATCCTCAGCCTTCCGCATCCTCAATTTCAAATATTAATATCCAATTATTGTGGGCTGGCTTATTTTTTGTACAACGGTTTGGAATTGCCCCGTTGGATGGCAATGCCAAACCTGGAAGGAAGGCTGGCGGTATTGTCGACATCGATAGTGAGGAATCGACACCTGAATCCCCCTCCCTTTTTCGACTTGTTTTATATTCTTGTAAATATTTTACTTTACTAAGTTAGTTTTAATTTAATATTTAAAAAAAGCCTTGTCTGAATACATATTTATAGTGAAATTATTTGTTTTTAAAGCTAACCAAGTTCATTGATCGATATAGGTACGCTCAATTGAATGTCTTGAATTTCATCTTTAACGAGAATGACAAGACCAACAAGAGTTCTTCGCACGCTGATTGTGCCGAGGAATCTTGGGTCAACTTATTTGACTTCTGTATACTTTCATTTTTCTCTAAATGAATATGGCATATTTCTATCACATATGGCTATTTACTTCAATGATATTTAGTGCTGAAACTTACGTGAGTGGTAATGATGAGTGTGTGCACCGTAAATAAGTGTTATAGTAATATTTTTCCTACTCTCTTTGCGGCTATAGGTTTTGCTATTATGTTTTTCTGAGAGGCCGATTCCTCAGCAAAATATCTTGTTTATTTTCAGACAACCTCATTTGAATGTTATCCTTCCAAAAACTCCCAGTGTAACTTTCCCTTTCGCCCGCTAGATGGCTTTAAGTTTACGGGTTGCGTTTCGACCATTTACAACAGGCCGCACTGATGGTACTACAAGCTTGATCAACCAATTTCAATGTATAAATGAATCAGTTTTCCAGCAGCAATGTTTAGTTTGTATCTTAATTCAATTTAGCGGAAAATACCCTTCAGTACGGGTGAAGAGTAAGTCAGTTTCCAAGGTGATTCGACTGTTGAGTGCATAGGACAGTTTGTACATACATAACCTCGCTTCTCTGAGTAGTGGCGACTGTATCCTTCAGATAATCGGCAACGATAGCGTCCTCTCCTTCGGCCTAGCTCAACGACCTTTAGACAACGTGCATTTTAGTCGGTTCGAGTCCCACATAACCTTTCTCTCCAGCTCCGGTGGGGGAAAGCATCCGTAGGGATTTTGCGCAATATAAAAAAAGGATAGCGTCCTCGTTATGATCTAGCAACTTAAGTAGTAGCAGTAGTGAAAGGGATAGTGAAAGGGAATAATACATTGCAATTCTGGATTGAACGGTCAGTTTGGTAATATTGGTCCACTTCAAGGTAGTCCGAGATATTTCGAGGACAATTCAATTTGAGGACACCCATTATAAAACCCATCCATCCATATACTCACATCTGTAAATCCACGAAAGGTTAGGCAGAGGTGTATTAGCCTCCACCTTTCGCCAATTATGATTTTAGGTCCCACTACGTAATAGAGGGCGATCCTATTGCCGCCTAGCCCGGCCCTTTGTCTTCAGCTGCATGTGTTATAAAACCCAGTAATTCAAATTTTCTTGTTTATCATTCTAGGTTTATTTTTATGGGATTTCACTTATTATACGTACCAATTGATTACTTAATTAATGTTTACTATGGTATACAGCCACTTGGTGATACGGCAAATCTGTGGTGTGGAAAGCAACCGGTACATCGTAAACTTAATCACAGAAACTATAAATTTAATAGTCTCATTTATAAGTAATAAAACCAACTATAAAAATTCAATGCGACGTCTCACGCACGGCTTTTGGATCAATGAGTTTTATGTTAGCTACAATTGAATCCGTCGCTTTGAACGACACCGTGGATAATCGGTCAGATTCATATTACAAAAGCTTAAGTCTGAGTTGATCTGTAGTAATGTATGCATAGAAACACATCGTAAAAAGGTTTCTCATCTTACACGATATTATATGCGTCATTTCAATGTTCCTATTGATATATTGAAGGAAAGATTTTCTTAAACTGTGTGAAGTTATTTAAATTTCTAGAAATGTATTAGAACTGCCAGCTGAAAAGTATTTATATAAATTAAACTAGCTGTTATCCGCGGTCTATGTCCTTTCCCAAGGCCTAATCTAGCAGTCCTCAAGTCTCTCAGTCTCAAAATCGGTTCAGTGGTTAAGGCATAAAAGTCAGACAGAAAGACAAAGTTAATGTAGATATTAACGTTAGAGTGCGGAACCCGTTAATATATATACTAACGGGTAATCTGCAGATTACCTGATACGATCAATTTTATTTCATTTACGCACACTGTTCTCGAAGTAAAGCAACGTCGACGGAGCCCCGCCAAGCGTTTCCTACTTTTTAGTACATTATCACAAGAAAACCTACAAAGGGTACGGCGGAGGGCACTGCAAGACCTCCGCCTACCCTTCTAACCTAATCTATCCGAGTTAGAGCGCGCGGTGACCACGGGCCCGCATCGCTCGCTCCCGCGCTGGTTCGTCCGAGTGTAAATTCAGGCCAATCAACGTTCGACTCGTCGAGTATTGGCCTGAACGCACGCTCGTACGAACTTCCGAGCCACCATTAAGTTTGGTTCGAGGTATAACCCCAGGCATTTTTGGTATTTGTTTGGAATAGACAATAGTATAAAAAGAGGTATACATTTTTACGGATTCTATCGCGTTATATTTGTTATTATTACTTTTTAACCCGACGTTTCGGCTGCTTTGCAGCAGCCATTTTCGCGGTGTGACTCACGATGGTAGTTGTCACATAGTTTGAAGTATAAGTTATCTCAAAATACCCGAGTCATGGTGAATTATTGGTGTTCGCATTCACGCAGAATGAGCTCACTGTGTTGCCAAGTCTTGCTGGATTTTGCTGCTTACTGGGTTTGATGGGGGATGGATGGACCGTACCACCAGCTTGAGACCCAGTCATCCACTTAATCAAACCCAGTAAGCAGCAAAATCCAGCAAGACTTGACAACACAGTGAGCTCATTCTGCGTGAATGCGAACACCAATAATTCACCATGATTCGGGTATTTTGAGATAACTTATACTTCAAACTATGTGACAACTACCATCGTGAGTCACACCGCGAAAATGGCTGCTGCAAAGCAGCCGAAACGTCGGGTTAAAAAGTAATAATAACAAATATATCACGATAGAATCCGTAAAAAGTGGTTTTATTTCAATGAGTGACATTCGCGTAAACTTCAGAAAATATCAAGAGGTATCAATTAAGAAACATAAAATAAATATGATTAAAAAATATATCAATGTTATTGGATTGCAATAAATCATTAGCCAATAAAATATATTACAAGTTAATCAATTTATCCATTCGTTTTAACCGAAATTCAATTTAAATGTCAACTCCCTTACTCATTATACATATGGCAAAATATTATTCTCATTAAAATCACATCCAAGTATATATTTTTGAAAAACTTTGTGTACTTCAAAGGCCAGCGCGTGGCTGGTAACCGCAGCCCGCGACCTTCTCTCGTTTGGTGGTAACCACAAAATTATGTGCCTGAGCGCCTTGTAATGAGACTTAGTGTGACAATTATATTTGTAACGCATAGGATAAAGTGATTTATTTAATTTCTCAACTAATATTGGAAATAAGTACTATGGATATTAATACAATTAGCTGATTAGTTATTGAAATTATTTGAAAAGCGTAATGTAATCTTAACTCGTAATTTTATAATAGTTCGGTACTTCACACGCGGTAAAAGCAAAAGTAAGTTTTTCAAAGTTTTTATCGTCCGATATTTTAAGTCCCGAACTATATATTATAAAACTATGATTTATTATGTAAGTTGTTGTTTGTATGATAAATTAGCTATGCTATTGCATTAGCTCTTATGTGTAAACGGATAATAAATTTAAAAAATGTTGTTTATTACATTGTACAAAATAAGTTTTACGAAAGATTCTAACATTAAAATATAAAATGGCCTTAGTCTTACGGTATAATATCGTGACAGAGTTAAAATTTCGATTTATTATGTTTCATGTTTCATTATGTCTTTTTTGTTTTCTAAAATATACTTCAAAGCTACTTTTTGTGTTGCAAAAGTATAGTAGGTATAAATGAACTTTGCAAGAATATGCTTACTTTATATTATGAAATTCAACTTAACGGTTTAAAACTTCGGCCAAAGGAGGGAAGAGCGGGAAACGCATGTTGAAAAAAAAAACAAAATATTATATTTTCACATTGTATGATAAAATTAATCATGATCCTATAGGTACTATCCGTGAAAATAGTCTCATTTATGAATGAAATATGGTATCCCTACTAGTAATACTGGTTGCAGAAAGCTGTAGATCAAAAACATATACCGCAAATGAGTTTTGAAGTCGACTCGAGGGTGAAGCTTTCTTTATGCAGAGATTATCACAAATTGCAACTAACGGATGCTCACAGTTTTGTTTTTGTTAATTTATCGTCATAATTGGGTGGATCAAATAAAGATAAACTTAGAATTTCTTTTAGGTTTTGTTCTATCCGCCTCCGTTGCCTCATGCCAGATGTGTCACGCATGTAAAATGCATGAACTTTTTTTTGCACGATTTTGTGTGAATTATCTGCATGTAATCCAGTCAGTATTTAATTAATTTCTTTTTTAAACAATTACTAGGTACCTATGGTAACTATTCAAATCGAATTGCATTGGAAAAAGTGAATGCTCAGACGAGAATGGGTCCCAAGATTGTGTATAGGAGAATTTCGAATTCTCTAGATGTGGTTCAGTAGCTCAGTGGTCAGAACAGATCGATTGCGGGATCAAGACCCGTCTGAGCATTTAATATTTCCAATCTAAATCGCTCCAGTCAGTATTATTTACACACGTGCACACGCATACACAGCGCACCACAGACTCTAAAAACATTACAGTAATATTTATTTGTGTGTCATCCCACACATGTATGATCATTCCAAATTCAATTTTGCTTCAAAAAGTTAAGCACACAGTACGTAATAGATCACAAAACAAAATGTCACACGCTCAACCGTTATTCGATTCAAGTCACGGTAGTCATGTTTAATCTATCGAGTATGAAACTCGATAGCTTGCATACTTCTCACATGACCGACTTATGGGAGCCGATGTGTCGCATCGGCGACGTAAACGGTAGCCATACGGATCAAGTGACAGAAGCACTCCCCGTGGAGAATTTGATTTGTTTTATTAATATTAAAATTATATTTACCGGAGAGTTTGAACCACATTTATTTTTTCATCTCGGAGCTTCCATTCTGTACCCACAAATGCAAAAGTTCATTCCAAAGTCTACCCTGACGAATTGTAGCTAGGCAATTGTTTATGTTAAGAAACCCGTTGTAAAACCAAACTGTTTCTAATTTCTATTCATGTTTATGGTATGTAAGTATTTAAATTGAAAATATAGTGATGGGTAAATCAAAGAATCTAATTCATTTATTCAGTTTAGGTCAAAGAGCACATATTATGAACATCAAAATTATACAATTACTAGCGGACCCGACAGACTTCGTTCTGTCAAAAAGATTTGCTGTTTTTAGGCATTTCTCGGCAATTATTCGAATTCTTCTCACCTTTTAAACCTTCCCTAGACCTCCACGAACATTTCAAGACCAAGATAAGATAAATCCGTTCAGCCGTTCTCGAGTTTATAGATGCTTACATCATAAAATGCATCTAGTGCCAAAATTTCAAGTTTGTAGGTCCAGCGGTTTAGGCTCTGCGTTGATGAATCAGTCAGTCAGTCAGTCGGGACAAGTGATTTTATATAATAATATATAGATATCAAGAAATCTATAAATAACCACTGTAAGTGATTCTTTTGCTGGTTCAATAGGTTGGTTCTATTACTTCTACCGAGGAGATATTTACCAGCAAGAAACTCAGAGAACTATATTAGAAGCACGATTATCTTTGTTTAAAATATAGTTTAGTTTACAATTTATGTTGCGCAAGTAAGCAAGGGATTAGGTTGACCATGCCTTTTTATAATTATTTCATTCAAAAAACTCCTTAAGTTTTTCCTTTCTATTCAATATTGTTGTAATATTAACAAATATACAGACTTTCTCTATGTCCAAAACAGTTTATATCGTCGTTGCCCGCACTCTTCTTTTTCTTTTGTGTGACATGTCGAAGTTCGTGTATCCTTCTTCCTACAGTCCCGGTTCCTTTAAACGGGGCGTGAAAAGGCATCTAATGAGGCCGTCAAGTTGAGTGCCACCACTGTTAACATGGTGCATGATTCTCATGGTGACCCTCTTTCCGAGACTTTGTCTTTGCTTAACATCAGGCGAGGTGAAGTCAAATGGACGTGACCTATATATAAAAAAAAAATCTTTTCTCTTATAATAAAACATTAAAAGCAAATAAAAAAGTTTTATTTTATTATAATAGCATTAAATATAACTTGGGTTATAAAATTTGCTATAAATCTATTATTACTATACTTAATACTCCCAGTTAATATTTCCAATGCTAGTAAAACAACTTAATTTCATCTCTTCCTTCCACTAACCACTAGTTGAAAACCAACAAGAACCTAACTGCAGCCACAGGTAAATTGCTACCCTGTCGTTGTGTTGGCAATCAACAGTTTAAAATAGAGGACCACAACCACAGAGTGTATTTACCTTGACATCCTCTTGTTAATGATATCTTTAAAAAAAACTTATCGCTTAAGTCCCTTTTAACCAGAAGAAGTATGTTTTTTGCTGGTTAAACTGCAGTGATGCAGAAAAATATAATTTTTGTACAGTCAGTCTCAGAAAGATATTGTTGAACGAGGTGCTTAAAATGATCTCAATTCCTTAGTTTCCCATTTTAAACTATAATATTATCACGCTTTTTTTTCGTGCGGAAATCCCCACGGATACCTCCGCCGGAGCCGGAAGGGGAGGTTATGTCGGACTCGAACCGGCTAAAACCGCACGCCGACTAAGGGCCGTGGTGCTAGGTATGAGGTGAAGTGGTCATCGACATATCCCTCGCACCCCGGCCGGCCATTCCTTACGGTCTGGCCCTCCCCGGGATATTATCACGCTACTACTCAAGGAAGCGGTACAGGAATGATAATGTCAACTTGTCAACAAATCTAGCAGATACCCGTACATTATTCTAAAAAGCAGATCGTGTGCGAGTCGGATTCGCGCACCGAGAGTTCCATAACTTAAGCTTCATAAACTGCAATATATTTTGACTAGATTTTGCCCACGGCTCCGCCCGCATGGATGTCTGTTATCGCGACCAAACATAGCCTATGTCATGGTCTAATCTACCCCTATATCAAATTTCATCAAAATCCGTTCAGTGCTTTAGGCGTGAAAGCGTAACATGCAGACAGACAAACAGACAAACAGACAGACAGATAGAGTTACTTTCGCATTTATAATATTAGATATGGAAGTATGGATATGGATTGCGCTGACTAAGGAGTTTGATTTTACATAGTTTCAAGACGTTATAGACTTAAGTATGTGGTATGAATTTTAGCTTCATATCTTTACCAAATCCTGAGAAAGACACAGACGGACAACGAAGTAATCCTATGAGGGTTCTGTTTTTTCCAATGTGGTACGGAACCCGAAAAATTAAAAAATACGGCCATATAATGTTGTTCATGCTGATAGCCTGCCAATAAATGATTTTAAAAAAATTGAACCGACTTAAAAACGAAATAGGAAAAAAATGTTTAAAATAACAGAATTTAGAGAGAGAATTTAGAGTTTTCGATCTGTTAGAAGTCGGTGCCAACTTTGTTTGCTGTGCCTGACCTGCTATAATGCCATTAATGTAGGTATAATGCCTTGTTGAGGTAGGGGTGGCCTATCATACTTAGCTATATTATATTACCTGTTTGACTTGGTACCGACTTTTGTATTGAAATGATCATGGCAGGTAATTCAGGTACAGCAAAGTACCAGCAAACAAAGTTGGCACCGACTTCTAACAGATCGAAAATCTCTAAATTCTCTCCCTAAATTCTGTTATTCTAAACATTTTTTTCCTATTTCGTTTTGAAGTCGGTTCAATTTTTTTAAAATCATTTATTTTTCCCTTTTTAGTGGGCCAAGGTTTGCGTTCTTAATCTAAGTTTAATCCAGTCCAGCATGCCATTAACCACAGTTCTCGTCTTTATGGAGCATAATACCCCCAATAAGTTAAGGGAACTGGAACTTTTATATGAAAGACGGCGAATTGAACAGGTTGGTGATTACGCAGATGGGGCTGCAGTTAGAATTTTACCAACGATCAAATTGGTGAATGACAACAACTCTAAGATGATAGCTCAACTATTTTACTGAGAGTCTTGTCAACGGTGCAATGCCGATTGTGTGTACGTTTAGGTGGTCTGATCTGCGTCGCGATCGGTCATAATCCGACGAGTTACCTGATGAAGTTTTTATTGAATTCGACGATGATACTAACAGCACTAGATTGAAAGGTAGTTACAGCTTTGTTGCAATTGCAACAAAAGGCTATGGGAATGTGGAAAGAAGAATCCGTTAATCTTGAACTGGGCCGTAACGGTTCATAAGCTTCAGGGCATCACATTAAAAAAGCGGTAATTGAATTAGAAAATATTTTTTTTGCTAAAGGTCAAGTGTATGTTACTTTAAGTGGTCTAGACAAGTGGAGCCACCTGTCACCCCAGCAGAAGCAGGCCACGGCAGCAGTCAGTCAGACCAGTCAGACCCTCAGTCGGCGTACGGTTTTAGTCGGTTCGAGTCCGACATAAACCGTTCCCTTCCATCTCCGGCGGGAGAATCCGAGGGGATTTTCGCACGATAGAAAAGACCACCTCAGGAGTAGATATACCCTTTTATAAACATACTTATTATTATTAGGTATTAATTGAGGAATTGTTTCAGTTTCAATGAGATTTTTATTACGATATCTCTGAAATTTCGTGATTATCTCAGGAGTATCACCTACCCTTACAAGTATCTTGTTAGCCCTACATACTACTACCAAGTTTCCATCGATCAATTGCAGTACTGTCACCCAACTCCTAACCGTTAAGGAGTTCAGTAGCTTCATCATCAGCACAGCAGTATCAGATGTTGACACCCTGAAGCATATACCTGAGTAAGACATTATTACGTAACAAAAGCACCATACGCAAACGTTAAGGAGTTCTGTAGCTTCACTATCAACACAGCAGCATCAGAAGTTGATTCAAGCATATCTCACAAGCAACACGTTAGCCCTACATACTACTAAATATTTATCATCCACCAATGGCAGTACTGTCTCCCAACTCCTAACCGTTAAGGAGTTCAGTAGCTTCATCATCAGCACAGCAGCATCAGATGTTGACATTCTGAAGCATATACCTGAAAAGTACCATACGACCATACAATTTTCGATAGTTGCCCTCGATTACTCCTGGATTCCATCATCCGATCCCGACCTGGTGAAAATGGGACCACCTCAGAAATGAACCCTATCCAACAAAAAAATAAAACTTGAAATCCGTCTATAATTGGCGGAGATATCGATGAACATACATAAAAAAAAAAATATTATGTATACAGACGAATTGAGAACCTCCTCCTTTTTCGAAGTCGGTTAAAAATCCAACAACTGGTCTAGCTGCAATGCTTCGATATCGCCTTTGGGTTGTGGAGGTCAAATAGCAATCGCTTCACGGAAAGTATCGAAGTTTAAACAAATCCGCAGTTAGTCTGGTAAAGCGAACCTCAGACTCCAAGCTGAAAGCTTCAAATGCGATTGGGATTTACGCCAAGATGAAGAACAGATAATATTGTTTATGCTCGAAGTATACCACAGGCGAAGCTGGGGCGGGTTAGATTGTTATATTAATATACTCGTACTTTTTACCCGAATACGGCGAAGCCAAAAGGAGGGTTATGATTTTGACAGGCTATGTATGTATGTATGTATGTATGTATGTATGTATGTATGTTCATTTGTTCCCTCATAGCTCCTCAACTACTTATTAGAACTGGACAAATGAGGTATCGTTACAAGCGGCTTTATTGTCCGATGGTTATAGGCTATATGACGTGTCACTCAATCTTGTGTAGCGCCCTCTAGCGCTCATAAGGTACTGTGTTAAAAAATAAATTTGAGATAAATATGCCGTGTTTGGTATCAAATGAAAGGGCGTAATGAGCACATTTCAAATATGTATAAATTATTAGCTTTACTTGGCCCCAAAATAATATAAATAAAAAATAAAGTTTAAAACTAAAACCCGACTACCGAAAAATCACGCTCTAAAAGTAACAAACAAGAAAATGTCAAGGATAGCCGTGGTCGTATGCCACTTACTCTAACAAAACAATAAATTCTAGGGAAAAGTGACATACGACCACGGCTATCCTTGATATTTTCTTGTTTGTTACTTTTAGAGCGTGATTTTTCGGTAGTCGGGTTTTAGTTTTAAACTTTATTGCGATATTTTTCTCGTTTTAGAGATATATTTTCATGATAATGTAAAATTAAATGCAACATACTTGTATACATAATTTAAAAACTGAATAGGATTATCAGAATGTGTTGAATAATCTAAATGTATTTCTCTTTACTGAGAGGAAATATGCTTATCCAAAGTTATGGCATATTGAGCAGAATAAGGAAAAATAGAATTGAATTTTTTCCCATAATTCCTGCAATATATTAAATTAAACTGGGCGTAATACGATTTTTATTGCTGTAGGAATATTGAAATAGATTCTTATAAGCTGATGTTTTCTAATACATGGACCAATAAGATGATAATAAATGTATATTATAAGACTGATATAATTGTAGATAACAATGGTTCTTAGAATTTTGCTGGTTCAGTATTCAATAAATTAGAATCCCACCGTGTTGTATTTGGTTCTTTTAAAACTGTCATATTAGTTACTAGCGACCCGCCCCGGCTTCGCACGGGTGCAATACTGATACTAAATATACTTACCAACTACAAAATGTCCTTATAAACAACGTTTACAGCTTTTTCATCATTAGACAATACAAACATGTTTTGTTTAGAGGTTACTCTTGAAAGAGCGACATATAATTGACCATGAGAAAAACACTCAACGCTCAAATCTAAGCCCGCAACGTTGAAAGTTTGACCCTGCGATTTATTAATGGTCATTGCAAAAGATGTCTTTACCGGAAATTGTAGGCGTTTAAATTGGAATGGTAAATCTGATGGTATCAGAGGAATTCGGGGAATTAATACGTCTTCTCCGGTACCACATCCGGTGAGTATTGTGCACTCTATTATGAACGTTTTTAGTGATTTTACCAGCAAACGCGTACCATTGCAAAGTTTAGGTGGATTCAGGTTTCTTAATAAAATAACAGGACAACCTACTTTCAATACCATTTTATGAGGAGGGAGTCCAGACGGGTTCAAAGAATTTAGAAATTCTATAGGAAAATGAACAGCTTCTTCCAAATCGATGACAGTATCGACCGAGTAGTATATTTGCATCGGCGCATCAATCTTTGAAAGAATCAAATTATTTACCTTATCTACTTGTTCGTTAGTTGGTGACAGAATTGATCTTTCTTTAAACCAAGATATAGTCTTACAACTTATGTTATCAATGTCAGGATAGACATTGTTGATCAACTCGTGGATGTTGTCTATCAAAACACAAAGGTTTTCTAGGTTAATCCTTCCATCACTTTGTGTTAACTCTCCATTGCCAACTTTTAGCAACATCTCTGAAAAAAACCTGTTCTCACATGAAGACAATGCAACCCGCATGTTGGTTCTAAGCTCTAGCTTATGAACGTGTGGCCAAAGGTTTGATCTTTTCAGAGAAGCATTTATTTCGTCAGCACGTGTTCCTCGGGTTACCACTGGTAGGATTTGACGAAAGTCTCCTGAAAACAGAACTGTGCATCCACCCATAGGTAAATTTTTGCAGCGCAAATCGCGCATTGTCCTGTCCAGTGCTTCCACAGACGTCTTGTGTGACATGGTGGCTTCGTCCCAGACTATTATTGAGCAGTCACGCATCAGCTTCCCTGTATTGCTCTGCTTTGAAACGCTACAGATGCTGGTATTGTCATCGTTGGCGATTTTCAGCGGGAGCTTGAAGGCTGAGTGTGCATTTCAGGCCATATTGATCTATATACTAAATGGACAATGTATGTAAGGTACCTACCTACTTAATTGGATAAGGATTAATGCTGTATTGCTTAAAATCACTTCGTAAATAAGCCATTTTTTTTATGTAAAATGTGAAGGATAAAAATGGTTATTATGGGTTATCCGTAAGTGATAGACATATACCATTGCGGACTTTTATATTGACCTTTTTAAGTTGCATAATACTGTAGTACATTATTTTTATTTATCTCGTGAGGTGTAGCCAGCGTTTGCAATGTAAGCGCAAGAAAAGCGCAAAAAATTTGCTTATTTACGACATGAAATTTGAAACCTTTAAATTTAGCAGTGTTCCTCTACAATATTATGCATGTATTATACATATAAACTTTCCTCTTAAATCAGTCTATCTATTAAAAAACCGCTTCAAAATCCGTTGCGTACTTTTGAAGATTTAAGCATACATAGGGACGAACAGACAGCGAGCCTATTGCAGACCACTGCTGGATCACTTCATCATAAGTCGCTGTCGCTGTCTGTCTGTCCCTATGTATGCTGAAATCTTCAAAAGTTCGCACCGGATTTTGAAGCGATTTTTTTTAATAGATAGAGTGATTCTAGAGGAAGGTTTATATGTATAATACATGCATAATATTGTAGAGCAACACTGCTAAATTTAGAGGTTTCTAATGTCAATCGGGATTTCTGCTTGAATTTATTTTGCCGTGCGTTAATTGTATATTGCGATAGCTTCCAAAGTATGCATTATAATTATATAGTGTGAATGGCAATTTTGATCTACATTAAATGTACAACGTATCTAAAGTATTTAATTGGATAAGGAATAACAATATATTGTTAAAAATAGCTTCCAAAATGACACATAAAAAAATTATAATTTGTAAAAGATAAAAATGGTTACTGTGGGCTACCCATAATAGATAGACATATGCTATCGCGGACTTTTATGTAGGCCCTTTTGAGGTGTACAATACTATAGTACATCATTTTGATTTATCTCTTGGGGTTCAGCCAGCGTTTGCAATGTAAGCGCAAAAAAATGTGCTTTTTTACGACATGACATTAGAAACCTCTAAATTTAGCAGTGTTGCTCTACAATTTTATGCATGTATTATACATATAAACCTTCCTCTTGAATCACTCTATCTATTAAAAAAAACTGCTTCAAAATCCGTTGCGTACTTTTGAAGATTTAAGCATACATAGGGACAGACAGACAGCGACAGTGACTTTGTTTTATAATATGTAGTGATTATGTTATGTTGTATTATTTCACATTTTGGAATTGAAATAATTAATGTATTTGTTTGAATGAATTTTTTTATGGCATTTATTATGCTAACTATTTAAGTTCGAAATACATCGGGAAAATATCGGATGTAAAGAGAAGGGAAATTGGAAGTGATTCAGGTATGACTCAATAGCTCAGTTGGATGAGCATTCCCCCTGTAAGGGGAAGATCGTGGGTTCAAGTCCCACTTGAGCGCTTCTTTTTCCCGATGTATTTGTATCCTTTGAATTAAAAAATAAATAAATGTCAGGTCACTTGAATACGTCAATAAGTTTTTGTCAAAATTCTATGAAATCCTAACCGAGTTATTTGAAGTTATAATGTAATTAAATTGGTTCCTGTCACATGCACTATTTCTGTAATGTAACAGAGTTCAATTACGTGAAATGATTTTTGGGGACAGATTTATCAAAGGGGTCTTCGATATCTCCCGGATGTTGCAATTGTAACTGTAGTGGAAGTTTACGTGACACATGTCTATTGCAGTAGATTTTAGATTAGCATTTTTAAGCGTCGGTAGCTTAGTGGTTAAGGAGGCGGCCTTGCGATCGAGAGGTCTCGGGTTCAAATCCTGGTCATTACACTACCGACGTGAACTCACTCCTAGCACAAGCAATTTAGTTTAGTTGGAGGGGTTAGAGAGAATATGAGGGAATAAAAAAAAACTATTAAATGGAAAGTATTTAAAAGTCCGTAGTATTTAAGTGGTGGTTGAAACCACTCTACCTGCCTCAAACGGAGTAGGTAAGTAGGTAATAGCTAACCATACTTATTTAGGTACTTACCTATTCGAATATATCGGGAAAAATTAAATGCTCAAGTGGGACTTGAACCCACGACCTTTGCCTTACAGCAGGAATGCTCTTCCAACTGAGCTATTGACCCACACCTGAATCACTTCAAATTTCCCTTCTCTTTAGCGTGACGGTGAAGCCATCTACCAACTTTCTTGCGAACTATTAGAACCAATGACTTACCTATGTTAAATTCTAATAGGATTCTAATAGAATTTTTACTTTTATTATAATTTATTTCAATAACAAACCAATACAAAATTTCCAACTCAGTTGTTAGATACTAACAAGATATAAGTAACTACTTACATTTATAATACTTAATTCCAATAAGAAATTTTGATAGCAACCATTTAACTCATTTATTGGATTCTAATAAGTTTCTAATAGAACTACCTACTCGTATTACAGTGTTTAATTCTAATAAGAAGCTATTTTTTGGTTTCTAATAAGATTCTCATAGAACTACACACACTACATGCTAGTATTATAATGTTCAATTCCAATAAGTAAATAGTAACTTCGGTTCTAATATTCTTAAAATAAAAAACGATAACTTATAACTGCCTTTTAACTCAGTTGTTAGATTCTGATAACATTCTAATAGAATAACCAACTAATGTTTAATTCTGTGTTTTTTTTCAAGCGACCACTATCGTGTCCTTAGTCCCTGGTATTGCACACGAATGCCATATGTCATAGTAACCACTTTCCATCAGGTGGACGTGTACTTAAGTAGTACAAAAAATATTTTGGTTTCTTCCAACCTTATACTCACCTCTGTTAATCCCCGAAGAGGTAGGCAGAGGTATATTAGCACGCAAGATTTTCGGTCCCACGACGTAATAGGGGGCGAGCCTATTGCCGTCTAGCGGGCCCTTTGTCTTGGTCTGTATGTTTACTGTCGGATTCCCTTAGTCGCCTTTTAGGACACCCATAAGAAGAGCTAGGGTTGCCCTATTCTACTCCACCGGGAACTAACACGGCATTTGGTGTCTTGTTGTAGTAAAATCGTCTGGATATACTGATTTAGTAGAAAAAAAAATTGTATCTATTTTATAATACAGGGAATAATGTACACGTGAACGGAATTAGGTATGGGTGTTTTTCTTTTCGTCAAATTAACATAAAAATGCATTATCCATACTAATATTATAAATGCGAAAGTAACTGTCTGTCTGTCTGTATGTTACGCTTTCACGCCTAAACCACAGAACCGATTTTGATGAAATTTGGTATAGGGGTAGATTAGACCTTGAGAAAAGAGATAGGCTATGTTTTGTCGCGATAACCAACTTCCGCGGGCGGAGCCGCGGGCAAAAAAAACTACATATATTTTATAATGTTAAGTTTGTTTGTGTACTATTTTTCTCTCCCCTTACAATACACACATTCACACCTCTTCACGATCTCCTCTCGCCGGTCTGCTGGAAGAGATTTCTTGTAGAAATAAGCAGTACCAATGTACCAACCTTTCCATCCAATTTATATTATGTTTGTTTTTTTTTTTTTTTTACTATATAGACATACGTTTATTTACAGGTTAATGAAATATATACCTATATTATTTAAATAAAACTAAAACTAAATAAAGTAAACCTAAAATACATATTTACAAATAATTCTAAAAAAAAAAAAATATTTTTACTTATGTTTGATTTGTATGTGCATAATTCCATATCCATACTAATATTATAAATGTGAAGGTAACTCTGTCTGTCTGTCTGTCTGTCAGTGGCGTAGCTAGGAGGACAAGGGCCCTGGTGCATAGGGAAAGAATTGGGCCCTCCTTCCCTCTTTCCGCGTAGTTTGAACTTATATTGGCCTTCAAAATTATTGGTAGGAAAAAGAATAGGAAACAGTGAGTTGAACTTATCCCTGGTAGGCTAAATCCATACGTCGTCTATTAGAATCTCCATGTGTTTAATAGCAGAAAAAGGGAATAAATAAACAACGACGCACATGACAATATAGAATATTTATTATACAGATGAGATTAAATACGGAAAAAAACGATTTTTAACAAAATTCACAATCTCTTGCGCGCTTTAATTTTTGCGAATTCGTCTATAATTCCACTCAAATCCAAGTTTGATGCCGCCTCATTTTCTATTGCAATTAACGATAAATGTCGAAGGTGATCTTGTCGAATGCTGTTTCTTAAATATTTTTTTTATAATCTTCAGTTTACTGAAAGATCTTTCTGCTGCCGCGGAAGTAACAGGAATTGTATGAAACAGTAGCATCGCTGTATACACTTCCGTAAGGTCACATTCGAGCACGCCAAATCCATACTAATATTATAAATGCGAAAGTAACTCTGTCTGTCTGTCTGTCTTTCTGTCTGTCTGTCTGTCTGTCTGTATGTTACGCTTTCACGCCTAAAACACTGAACCGATTTTGATGAAATTTGGTATAGGGGTAGATTAGACCATGAGAAAGGACATAGGCTATGTTTGGTCGCGATAACCGACATCCACGCGGGCGGAGCCGCGGGCAAAAGCTAGTTTCGTTATAATTTCTTTGCAAAGCTGGCGAATAGATCACGTGTCCATCAATTGAGGGAATATCGCAATATTTCTTCTGAAACTGATCACATTTCTTTTGTAAAATCGTTTCATTCCAGCTGAGCAAATTTTTTGGAATCAGGAACACGAACGATTTACAAGCTGCACTCATACCAATAAAACGCGCATTTAACTGATTGATTATTATGTCGAGTACATTGTTGAAAATAGTTATTCTAAAGACTTCTTCCTGGTTTTCGAATCGATGATCAGAAGCCAATCCATCGAAATGCTTTTTAATTTTTCTTCGTCGCTTTTCTGGACAGGTAGCATCGATATTGTATTTTCACGCGGTTTCGGTGGCCTTGGATTTGAAGGACTCGAAGTCATTTCTATACTTTTTCAATTTATCCGTTGTTTCGTCCAAAGCCTTACTCGCTTCGTTCAAAACGATATCACGTTTTTGCAAAACTTTGGAAACATAATTGATCTTGTTCAATACGCTGTGCATAAATTCACAAAGAGATACACACTCAAAATTCATCATTTTTGATTTTATAATCTCTGCTTTACTACGTTCGTCTTTACTGGAACTCTTCAGTGTTATTTCGGACAATGCTTTAATGATATCGAAAAAACGATTTTCGAAGAACAACGTGGTAACTTAATTTACCAAATCCGCGGCGCTGTGTTTAGTGACTGCGTAGAAATCTAGAAATACCTCTCTTACTGCAATATCGAATGATTGTCCATTTTCCGATCTTGATTCACTGCAAATCTTACGACAATGCTTAGTTGATCCACTTTTGATATGTCCTGCGTGGTATCCATGATGATGGTGAAAAACGGTGACGCCCTAATTTGATCCAATAAATGATTCTCGAGTTTGGTGCCCAAACACTCGATCATTTCATTTTGAATCGTTGCACTGAGGTATCTTGTTGATCCTAAAAACATGGGGGATATGAGAAAACATTAGATTACGATAATATAGATTATAAACTCAGTAAACGAGATAATGTCTTACCTTTGGGCATATCCAAAACTTGACGCAAGATGTGGTCGTATCTAGCAACGAGTTGGACAATTGAGAGAAAATTTCTGTGGTTTCCTCCCTCACTCAGATCCACTCGATGTCCTCTCAAAGCCAAAGTACTCTTTGCAAGAGTAATTATGACATCGAATAATCTCCGAAGAACTTGTCTCCAAAATGATGCTTCTTTGCGAATTTCATCTTCAAGTTCTCTGTCGATGGTAGAACTTTTTTGCCACGCTTCAGATACAGCGCATGCCTCCCTGTGTGCTTTCGAGGAACCATGTTGCTTAACGCTGTCTGATAAATGCCTCCAGTCCCGAATGCCTGTGCACCATGCATTTATTTGCGAAGCAAACAACCAACACGGTTGGCAGTAGGCAGCATCCAGCATTTTACGTTTCTAAAAAGCTCCTGTTGTCTTGGTGGGTGTCCTTCGGAAAAGGTCCCGGAATTTTCAAAGATCCCTTTTCAAGAATCAGCCGTTTTTCGTTATCGTTCCAAAAGTGACAAGTGCTCATTTATTGATAGCGTGGACATAGCTGTGTTAATTAATAAAGCGACTCGAGTAGATCAGGATTCGATAACTACGATCAATGCCACTGCTGAAAATGACTATCTCGCCGCTTCCGTGCAACCTACAGTAGAGGAATCATCAATTTCTACATATTCAAAAGTTCTTGAAATTTCAAATGATTTGGGAAAGTACATGAACACATGTACTTTCCCAAATCATTTGAAATTTCAAGAACTTTTCCTCTACTGTAGGTTGCACGGAAGCGGCGAGATAGTCATTTTCAGCAGTGGCATTGATCGTAGTTATCGAATCCTGATCTACTCGAGTCGCTTTATTAATTAACACAGCTATGTCCACGCTATCAATAAATGAGCACTTGTCACTTTTGACCGATATTTCGGCTGTTGAAGGAACTGTAGCAGAAAGCGGTTTCGTAAAAAAGCTTTTATTAATTTCTTCCCTTTCTTGACGTTGTTTCCGCTTTGCGGCACCGCTACGTTCCTTTTTTTCTTTCCATAATTTTCAATTCCAAAATTATCGAAATTTCTAGAAATTCGGAGTACTTACTGAGATTTTCCTATATTGCTTGTCAATGTTTAGTAAAGACTAGCTTTTGCCCGCGGCTCCGCCTGCGTGGATGTCGGTTCCCGGCAATTATTCGATTTTTTCTCGCCGTAAAAACCTTCCCTGGACTTCCACGAATAATTCAAGACCAAAATTAGCCAAATCGGTAAAGGCGTTCTGGAGTTATATCGTCAGGAAGGAAAACCCGACTTATTTTTATATAGTAGATTACAGGAAGCTCAACAAAAAAGAACCATAAAACAGCTTGTTTGCTAATGATGCGATAAAACCAATATTAACTCATAAGAAGATATTATAGTTTCTATAGTAGCTCATTTGTCAAATTGAACTTGAGTTTAGTAAAACGTTGTTTATTTTTTATTCATTTTTTTTTCAAAGCTGAGGTTAGAGGGCCCCCTGGGCTCCGGGGCCCTGGTGCACTGCACCACCTGGCCCTATGATAGCTACGCCACTGCTGTCTGTCTGTCCGTCTGTCTGTCTGTATGTTACGCTTTCACGGTTAAACCACTGAACCGATTTTGATGAAATTTGGTATAGGGATAGATTAGACCTTTAGAAAGGACATAGGCTATGTTTGGTTGCGATAACCGACATCCACGCGGGCGGAGCCGCGGGCTAAATCTAGTCTTAAATAAATAAATTAAAAATAATAATATTTCGATATCCAAAATCTTTCGCTCAGAAACGACTATAAAATCACTCGGTATATGTATACGCCTCCCTCGCCTAGAAAATTCGTTCCGGCCGAGCATGACGAAACACAGCTCTCGTTGTCAAGCCTGAGCCACGCGTATACCACGAACTTTAGTACAAATTAGCAAACACAACAAACATATCTATGCAATCACAATAACCCAAATTGAACCTTATATAGATGGCATAAAGTTTATAATACATGTTCACAAATCTTGGTACAGTTTTGAGGATTTTTGTCACACACGTGACTAACTCATGAGGATTTAGGCATGTGAAAAGATTTATGGAGAAATAATCTATAGGGTAATGTGAATGTATGGGAATATTTGGTAAAATAGCGTTTCTAATTTGTTTACACAATATGTGAAAATTTATCCCTTTAATTGTATAGAATTAATAAATAATTATCTACGTGGTGATGGATGTTTTTTCCTTTTCTTTCACTTCATCTCATCCGAAGGTCGTAAGAGGCGACTAACGGAAAAATGCGCTTACGATATCATTGCGAGAGAATAAAAACTCGAAATAAATCTCTTGCCAGCGCCTCCCAACATTGGGAAGGGCCTATGTCCAGCAGTGTACTGCAATAGCCTAATTGATGATTGATAGTAAAATAAATAAAATTTCAACCTACCATAGCTCCTATTTTTCATTTTCACTTTCAATTGCACAGCCTAGAAGAGTTACAGAATCGTGTACGTCATGCAATTCTTTAATTACTCCGCAAATGTTGAGGAAAGTTCATTTAAGTAGAGCTCGTCATTGTATCGCACAACAAGGACGTCATTTAGAATATCTTGCTTTGAATACAAAATTTTGTACTTGGTAGGTACTAAGAAATAAATATTATAAATATTATTCAAATAGTACTTTATTGATATAGTGTGAGTAATATCATTTACATAAGAGACTGGCTGCAGGTGGACCGCACAGCCGAGTTAATTCACATGACTGAAGATAGGGAGACATACAGACATATGGTCGCCGGCCTCCGGGATGGAGATAGCACCTGAAGAATAAGAAATATCATGTACCAAGTAGTTGTGGCCGCAGTATCTTCTTCGTGGACTTAGTTGTGTTGGGTCTGGTTTTGAATACAATATGTTGCACCAAAACTTACTTATTTTTCTAGTAAAAGTCATCTAAATTTTGGCTTATAATATCAGTGACATCTACCAGTAAAATCGCGTGAATATTTCCATGCCATTTCGGAGATTGGATAGATTTAATTAAATATACATGTATCATATCCAGTCGCATTACGTTAATGCATTAATTTATATGATAGGCAATGACAATATCAAATTAAGCAATCTTCAAAGAAAGAGAGGGTCCAATTAAATCCTCGCCTTTTGATTTCGATGCGTATTTATTTTTCGCAGCACGGCCTCTGATGTCCGGAACAGGGGTTGGACCCACGAGACGGGACGCACCATCCGTGGAGTTATTCCATTAGGGTGCAATATTGGGGAGCAAGCTGACAGTGCAAGTAACGAAATACCATGATATTTACTGTAGAAAGAAACGGAAAAAATCATTCGTATGAACGTCAAAATAAGACTTGGCTTAGATTTGAAGAATGGCATTTGTAGAAGCAGTCGATTTGTCATTTCATTTCATACTAACACTCAGAAAACAAATTGATGTTGAGGACATCTACGTTTCATATAAAAAATAGATTGCTATAGGGTCAAGATTTTGATGTATCTTTCTGTTCATTTTTTCTACATTTAAATGAAAGGGCCTTTCTTGAGGTTCTCTAGTCACAACACAACAAATAGTGACTGACATAAGTACATCGTCGTGAGAACGGCCATTGTGTTAAAACGTAGCTATGTTAACAACACAACAACAAACATTTTGATGGCGCCAAATAAACTGTAATACGTACTTACACAGCTATAATACTGTGAACATGAAAAAGGAACAATTGTAGGTAAGTACTCTTCCACGCAATTTAGGTTCATTGCCTGATATATTTGTTCGATGTTTTATTATGAATCTACATTGATTATACCTACATTACTCGTATATTTCCGCATTCAATTCATGAGAGATCATGGAAATGATAATTCAGCTAAATATTTTATTCTTCTATTTATTAGATATTTAAATAATTATAATGTTGATTTGTGAATGTTTCAAAAACTCAAAAGAAATTGCTTGGTTGACCTCAAATTTTGACACGTTATAGAATGTGTATAGTTGTTTCTCAGTATTCCTTAATAATGTCAAGCTCTTTCAAAGTAGGGAAAACATTTTTGTAACATTTTATAACGCTACCTAAATCATCAAAAAATTCTCAGCTCACTCTCAATAATTAAAAATAAATTTTATGCACATGTGATTATCTCAGTGAAAATATCAATTCACTATTATCATAACGATCAAAAGACTACACAATACGCATCCTGCAGTTACAAACATCAGATTAACCTTTTATCGACAACTTCATCTCGTGCTTCCAAAAAATGATTTCGTTTCCTATGAATTGAATCGAAATTAAATGAAAGGCCCCTAGAGGGAGGCAAAATAAAGATGGGTGCTTATCTAGATGCAGAAATGGAGAAATGTGGATTGTAATTAGGCACGGGTTAATGATACAGGAAAGAGCAAATGTACGTTGAAACAGATTGGAATGATAAAATCTGTAGATATGAATAATGTTGGGTTTGCTGCGCAATATTGGGGGAAATACTTTAAAAGTGGGCAATAATATGAGAATTTAACTGTTACACAGGTTTTTTTATTGTAATATTATGTAACACATACCTATTGTGATTATAGTAGATATATTTGGTATTAAGATTATTTATAGTACCTACTTAGATAAGGATTGCGAGTGTTTTGTTTATATTGTAATCACAATGCAACAATAAACATGCTTGGTCGGTCCAAAAACCTTCAGTTCAGTTTTATAGAAGAACTAGTTGAAGCCCACGGTTCCGTTTGCGTGGCATTTCTGCTTCTGTATCTATGGAAAACTAATAAAAAGAGAGAGAAAAGAGAGAGAGAGAGAGAGAGAAAGAAGGAGATAAAAAGTTGCCTATACTCATCTATGTTATTCCAGGCTATAATCTATATATCTAGCTATATTTCAACCAAATCCTTACATCCCTTTGAGTAGCAGATTACCATAGATAAGTTGTTTGATAGATAACACTTAAATTTCTAATCCCTTTAGAAAAGATCGGGGGTTCAAATCCTACCTGTACCGATAAAGAAATTTTTACTTTTACTATACTTTTTATCTCTGGATTCTGGATCTGGATTACTTTACTACAGCTTGCAAGTACGTCAAAAGGCGATTCACACATTTTATATTTTATCTAGAAAAAGAATATATCTACAGGTGCGCACACGACTTCTTAATCACACCATTGCATTGGTACATAATTTGTCTAGGACAAATTTGTCACGCGTGAGAACAATTGGAATACATCTACAGTATAATTTTATGCAATTGAATGACCATAATAGTCCACAGTAGCCACATGTCACGTTAACTTCAAGTGACGTGACACGTTTTGTCCCCAAATTAATAGAGTTCGGGATTAGAGTTTAGGGTTTTGAGGGTTAAGTACTTCACTAATCACCTCTTCAGTTACGATTGTGCAAATTTGACTAATTAATAATGTGATTCGAATATTATTAGAGCAAAATTGTAATGAAACTATTTTATATGCTGCTTCCCGAGGAGGGCCAGATCGTAAGGGATGGCCCTGGATAAGCCGGGGTGCGAGGGATATGTCGAAGACAACCTCACCTCCGGCCTAGCACCATGACCCTCAGTCGGAGTGCGGTAGTCGTTTTGAGTCCGACCTAATCCCCCCGGCTAGGGGATTTCCGCACGAAAATAAAAAAGGTCGGGACATATATCTTGGACCTAAAATGTGTTCTATACACGCTGTACTCGTCTCTTGGGTGTCTTTCGGGGTACTACGGCGGTGGACACAGTACTAGCAGGATACTAAAATCGTCTGTTACGATTTCACGCCTCATCCACAGAACCAATTTTGCTGAAATTTGGTAAGTACAGGACTGGATTAGACATAGTGAAGGTTTTCTGGAAAAGAAGAGAGAGAACAGAAGAAGCAAGTATTTGTTTTATATTGTTTAATGTAATTAACCTTGTCTACAAAGTTTATTCACATTGAAATTTATTTGAGACGCTTAGCAACAATGGCCATAGTTGCTAAAACAAAAACTTTCTTATTGTTTCTTTATGACATTAGAGATTATCGTAACCGTTATTTATGTTCCCACGAATGACAACTTAAGTGCACCCCGAACGTTATTATAGTAGAAAGTCTACAAAAGTCACGTTTAGACTTCGTTTGCATTTTATACTTTCCCCGTATCTGGCTTCGTACATCTGTTGCAAGTTACCTGATACGGGCTTGTGCAAAACAAGTCATCAGGTCACAAGATTGAGGCACAATAGATTCGCCTCATCTCACTATAATATAGCCGATTCATACATCTATTGTAAACCTTTGCATTGTATGAGGATTTTGCACACGTGTAGGCGTGTGACCTTCGCAAAAGTGACGCAGAAAAGTGTAACAATTTAGTGTCATCCTGTTGCGTCATAATAGAATACGTACCAATTTTGGGTTACCAATTTCAATGGTTCAAATCAAATCGACGTGTAAAGTGAAAGTGTTTTTTTTTCGCTATCTACTGTATGTTACTAAACAAAACACAAAGGCACCCGTCATATGAACTACTTAAAATATTCTCATGTCAATCATTGCCGTGGGAATTGCCGAAGTTTGTCTATTAGCAACTTAATTCAACTTCTCACATAAAACTAATTAGGTTAACATTCTCGTCCTTGGCAAGTCTCACGCAATATGTGTCACAGGTGATATTGCTTGAATTTTTATTCATCGGCCAGATGATATGCATAAAAATAAACCTTCACCTGAGACAATATTCTGAAACCTAACACTGAGACAGGTGTCATACGTAGGTACAATGTTTGAACAGGTTGCACAAATGTAGGTATGTAATCTGTTGTCTTTTCTTAATAAATAATTATGTGTAGGTAACTGCATACATACTTTACTACGTAAGTATTTCGAGTATTTTATTTGCGTACTTTTTGGGTTCAGTACCTCAAAAGGTAAAAAATCGGAACCCTTATAGACCTTTTTCTCGGAAATGTTTGGACGGATTAAGTTGAAATTCTCTATCTATATCTATATTCTCTATATTTGTATATCTATAAATACTCGAGTCTGCAAATTCTTACAGGTCTAAAAAAACAAATTTCTAGGTCAACACAATAAAAAGATATCATCGTTTATGTGACATAACTTCATCCCAAAATTCAGTTTTGTACGAAACCTTCAGTGTGCGAGTTTGACTTGCATTTGACCAGTTTTTTTAGTGTGCTAGAAATCCCCAATCAATCAATGCACCTATTTATTAGCTTCTTAATGACCTATACCTATACACCAAAAAATAAGCTAAATCTGGTCTGTGTGTATCGCATTTTTTTCGTTTGTTGATGTCGCATAGTACAATCGTTGAGTCCAAACTGACAATCAGACTTCAGAAACCACCTTCCAAAAGTTTGACAAATGATGCTTGTGGGCGTGGCTCCAGCTTATCAATTAGGGCACATCGTGGCCAAGAAAGCCTTCGGCATTTTCAGCTGAAGCATGTTACCAATCAGCCGGCATAATTGCCACACTTTTGCCCGAACATTTATTTTGTGCAAATAAAAGACATGGTTTAGCCATAGATTTAGAGGAGGCTGAATGACGTATGTGCAGAAACGGATTCCTTCAACTATTGGGTAGTACTATTATTTATTCTGTGCTATAGGATCCAAGATCTATTCAAACCAGTGTTATAGAACTTTAGAAATTATTTTAGTGTAACGGATTTTCACCAGTAAAATTAAGCCTAAAGGCGTAGATCCAAACCGAATCAAACTGATAAGAAGGAGTTAACTAGAGAACTCTAAAGTGAAAATGTAGGAGATAATTAATTAGGAACGGCACTAAAATGATGATGACTCATTATCAATAGAACACCTAATTTAAATCACTACTCGTCAGTCGATACAATACACCATTTTTCTCACCATCGACAAGGTGCATCGTAGATTAAATTAGGAGGGTGAATGGTACCATAGTTTGATGACATGCTGGGACAGATGGCTGGCGTATCTAGGTTACTCTAAATCAGTGGCTTTATCTATCTATATTTTACCGGTATGGCTTTTTGAACGGCGCCGGACTCTCGAACAGCAATTATATTTGCATACTTTTAGTATATTGTAGAACTTTGAAAATTGTTAAACTATTAACAAGATCGGCAAAAACACACAATGTTTATAAATTACAGTGAAATTATTCCTTGGTTATGCTAGTTTGTAAGAACATCGATAGATGATTCCACCGTCGTCGTGTATGTCGCCTCAAAGACGAATAAGTATACAAGGGAACTTTATTTTTGAGTTTGAATCGCTTCGGGCGTGGCTCGATGGCCTAGTGGTTAAGGATTCCCCCTGTAAGGGAAAGATCGCGGGCTCGAGTCCCGCTTGAGCGATTAACTTTACCTAATGTATTCGATTGGGATAAAAGGTAAAAACTTCGGTATACCCATTCATTCTCGATGAAGAATAATGTTAACACAAATTTGCCTTCCTACTTTATGGACATTAGAGATATTTTACATATCTATTACATTATGAAGCGTCGGTAGCTTAGTGGTTAAGGAGTCGGCCTCACGATCGAGAGGTCCCAGGTTCGATCCTGGCAATTACATTACCGACGTGAACACACTCCTAGCCCAAGCAACGTAGCTTAGTTGGAGAGGTTAGCGGTATATTAGTAATTTCGGTTGCTAATATACTTTAAAGAAAAATACCAACCATAACCCTCCTTTTGGCTCGCCGTAGTCGGAAAAAATGACTCGAGGCGACAATCCGTTAATGATTTAACTCATAAATTTATAGGGCATGACCGAGTTTAAACAAACTACAAGCCCGTAATAATTAATGATCGTCTACATCTATTTTATGGTCATCTACCAACGTGTAATATGTGTTATTAAGAAAACCAAAAAAAAAACAAACAGCGATGTTCACTGCACCTGCGACCAACCTTTTGTTACTTTTTATTTCAAAATTTTGATAAACTCATCTATCATTCCAGAATGTTTTATTTACTTTACTTGGAATTTGAATTATAAAATGGATAGTTCTATAAAAACTGAGTTCTAAAAAAATGGGTAACAAATGCCTGGCAATGGCGCTCCCACCCGGTCCAGGTAGAAGGGGTAGGCCCAAGAAGTGCTGGCTTGGCGTCGTGGAGGGTGACATGCGTGAAAACGGTCTCACTACCTTGGATGCCCAAGATCGTACGAAGTGGAGGAGGAAGAGCCGGAACGCGGACCCTGAGCTCCGAGGGCACCGTGGCCTCGGATGCAATCAGGACTAACGTCTTTATGTGGATGATGATGATGATGAGTTCTATAAAAACTACAAAATCCAGCGGTCAGTATTTAATCGGGTTCTCTCTGAATTATTCAATTAAAATACCTTTAATGCTTAACAGACAACACTTATTTCAAATTGTTTAACTGGAACCCTTTCTATAGAGTCATTGTAGTAGGCGTGACCGCCTCCAATAATTTAAACAAAGCTCTTAGTTGCCATGACATGGCGTTCTTCGTGATAAATTTTACTCCGGCTATCTATTTACTTAGGGCAAACATTCGTTTTAAAAACAATAAATTGAACCTGTTTTAAACAGTGATGTATGATTATAATAGACACGGCATGCCAGAACGTCGGGATTTCCAAAAATGGCGAAAACACTAAGAAATAGTCAAGCTGCTTTCTCGCGTGAAGGAATTATACATCATCATTATTATTTATATGAATTATATTATTATTAAGAATGTATTATTTAGTTTTATTTGCGTAACGCACCATCGTGTCTCTGATTGGTGCATAAAATCAGGACAGTTGCCCAAATTTCTTGTTGCCGTTCTACGGTGCGGACAACGCGCGCATCTATAGCTAGTAGCTGTCCCGGCGAACTTCGTACCGCCAATTTTTCCCTGCACCCGTGGCGTCAGATCCCGTTCCCGCTGCACCATTTAGGGGGATGAAAAATAGATGTTGGCCGATTCTCATAGATACCGGATAAGCACAAAAACTTTCATCAAAATCGGCCAAGCCGTTTCGGAGGAGTATGGCAACGAAAACTGTGACACGAGAATTTTATATATTAGATAATATATCATTGGTATTAAAGACATTATGTGAGTAAATATTTATTGTACATATAACTTACATTGTTACATAAATGTCAGTAAGCCAGTCAAGCTTTTGTCTTGTAAATAACCCGCCTTGGGTCGTGTCTAGTGCAAATTAGCCCAAAAAAGATATTATTGATAATATTGTGTATGAACATAATAGCGATATACTAGCATTTTTCCACAGTATCACTTTAGGATCGGTGATGATGATGATGATGAAAAGGCATCTGATGAGGCCGTCAAGCTGTGTTCCACTATAGTTAACATAGTATATGTTTATAATGGTGCTCTTCCGAGACTTTGCCTTTACCTTACCATCAGTAGAGGTGAAGTCAAATTGACGTGTCCTTTCATTAAAAACACTACAAGTTTACCCCGCGATAGTTTAAAAACTGACATTCACACTTAATATCATCAAAAATATAATTCGAAATACATCGGGAAAAATGAAGCGCTCAAGTGGGACTTGAACCCACGACCTTTCCCTTACAGAGGGAATGCTCTTCCAACTGAGCTATTGAGCCACATAGAGATATAAAGAGAAGGGAAATTTGAAGTGATTCAGGTGTGACTCAATAGCTCAGTTAGAAGAGCATTCCCCTGTAAGGGAAAGTTCGTGGGTTCAAGTCCCACTTGAGTGCTTCATTTTTCCCAAAGTATTTCGAATTTAAAAGTTAGCACAATAAATGCTATAAAAATGTCATCCAAAAATACAATTGAAAAGATAACTCGCTAATTTTAGAATGTACACTACTTAATAGCGTAGTTGGTTATTAAATAGCATATTATACAACCAACTGCGCTATTAGTGTACTTATGCAAAGGGCATACTCATCGCAGTCTTTTTTAATTCAGATGTTTGATCTTGTCTGTTACTGATATCAAAGCAACCCCGAGGGCGATGTTAAGCTAATCTTGTAAAACCTGTGTATTTTTAAGATACAATTTACAACCCCTGTTTGAAGTCCTTTAGGATGCAAATTTATAAGTAACTGCCCTTTATGTTTATGAATTAGTTTTTGGCTTCTATAAGCTTTTTCTTTATTATCATATTAGGTTTATTGTTAAGAAAGTTATATCGTAAAAGTATTAAACAGTTCAAGAAACCAACCTAAGAATTTAATTTCTACTATTAAACTAAAAGGTATCAATTCGAAATACATCGGGGAAAAAGAAGCGCTCAAGTGGGACTTGAACCCACGACCGTACAGGGGGAATACCTACTCTTCCAACTGAGCCATACCTGAATCACTTCAAATTTCCCTTCTCTTTATATCCGTCTTTAAGGGCGACCGTCACGTTTTTCCTTCTTCCTACAGTCCCGGGTCCTATAAGCGGGGCGTGAAAAGGCATCTGATGAGGCCTCAAGCTGAGTGCCACCACTGTTAACATGGTACATGGTTACGATGGTGATCCTCTTCCCGAGACTGCTTTTAGCTTACCATCAGGCGAGGTCAAGTCAAATTGACGAGTTCTTTATAAAAAAAATGTGGTACACCGAAATCATCAAGTATTGGAATACCTTAATTTTTTCACCTATTCTCTAACTAAAGGTTCATTAAAATTTGTTCTAATTCATAAAGTTATCGTAATAGAATCTTCTGGTGCTGGACTGTGTACACAAACGTCTCTAAAGTGAAACATCTCGACTGTATATTTGTAAGTCAAACTGCATAACGGTAGAGAGAAGTGGTAAGTGGCATAACTAACAACATCAATACACTCTTAGTGCGATGCTGTGGGGAATGCCACCTAGTGCGTTCTGCTCTAGAAATATGAATTTATGAAGCAATATTTATTAAAGCAGGAAAGTTTATTGAAGTTTGTGAAACGTAAGCTGTCAATTATATCAAAATATTTAGATTTTTACTAGGTAATATAGCCTGATTTTATAGTCGTTTTGGTAAAAAGATTTTGTACCCAATTTTGATGGCAAAATCGTTTGGAAGTATGAATAATTCAAATTATTTTATTTTTCAGATGACATAGATCCAATGTTAGTACTGACTTAGATTAGGGTTAGTTGCACATTTTTTTTAAATATTTATATTACCTATATTATATTTCTATTATAGGACCCCAGTCAGAACTGTGTTCCTAACTGATGGTCCTCCTCACAAGGAATTTTACAATTGGAGAATCGATACTCTCCGCCACTGTTCTTAGAATGCTGTTGTCACTATCCCGTATTCTGCGTAGCAGCGATGCGATAAAGTTGGCGAAAATATTTTTGTATATTGTAGGTACAGGAATAATATGAAATAAGGTGAAAGACATGAATAAATGGGGTTTGTAAAAAAATATTATTTTTTATCCGAAACTACTATAAAGTCACCTGGTATATTATTTATGATGTACAAATACATACATGGTATCTTTTGGCATGCACCTTTGATAAAAATAAGACCAAAACTGGCATGAGACGGGTTTCCTGCTTTTATTATTTTCATCTGGTTATCGATGAGTAAGGCCGGAAAGCAATCGAAAGAATTGCAAAAAAAATAATTGTTCAAATTTTTTCAAGTGAGTCATCATTTCGCTTATAGATGATCCTTAGACTTAGTGAAAACTTAGTGATCCTCCCCCTTTTTCTGGGAAAAGATACGCCGTAGTCCGACACTCGGTAGGGCCTTCTATGGGTGTGGGTCAAGAGATGGGGTGCATGAGAGATATGTCAGAGGCTTGTTTATTTTTTCGTGCGGAAATCCCCTCGGATACCTCCCCTGTCAGAGCCGTAAGGGGAGGTTATGTCGGGGGTCGTGGTGCTGGCCGGAGGTGAGATTGTCTTCGACATACGCCTCGTACACCGGCTGACCCAGGGCCATCCCTTGCGATCTGGCCCTCCTCGGGGTGTCAGAGGCTACCTCCCCCATCAACTTATGTTCGGTTCGAGTCCAACATAACCACCTAAGCTCAAAGAGTCAAAAGCTCACATGTTTTCTTACAACCGTATTCATGGCAATAAAAATTACATAATATATGGGCCACCATAATAACTTTAGGGTTCTGTTATTATATTTGGGGCATACGTCCAACATTGGACTGCTATATAGGCTACATAATAATTGATTCTCATCTACACAAATCTCGGTAAGACCCCAAATTAATAGAGACTGAGTATCATTAGGTACTCCAGTCTTCAAATGCAAGTTCAAACACCAATTAAAAAAAACTCGTTCTCTACCACCTGCAAAAGTATTTTCCGTTTTCTACCCTGACGCATTGACGTGATCATCAGTATGCACCGCCGCGCTGCACAATTTTTTTTTCATATTCAAATAACTTTCATAAAAACACAAAGAAAATGAATATTGCAAACAAACGCACAAAATTAAAAACGAATTCTGTTTACTTTTCAAGTATTTTCATTCACAGTAAAGTTCCGGATCATACATACAATACAATCAATCATCAGCGTCTATATTTCGATGTACAAATTCTAGTGCGGTATAATTTTGAGAAATAATACCTACTCATAGAATTGGCGTAGTCATTAAGCATGTGCTACACGGTTGGCAACATTGGTTGGCAACAAAGGTTTACAACAGTGTAGATGGTTGTTTCCAACCATATTTCGTTTGACCTTCCAACACCCTTGGCAGCGAGGCTTGCGTTGGCAACCACGGGTAGAAGCGTTGGTTTACAACTTGCTGGAAACCGTGTAGCCGCTTGTTTACAACCTCGCGAACGACAGTCGCGTGGCAGCGGCGAGCGCGGGCAGACGTACGCGATGACGACGCTCTCAAAATGGCACGAGAAGAAAAAGAAAGAGCAGTAATTACAGAACTTCTCGAGCTATATAGAGACTTGCCCTGCCCTTGGGACTTAACTTGCGAGTCGTACAAAGACTCGTGCGGGTTTGATCCCCGCTCAGTGCAAACACTTGTATGCATGAATATGGCGAATTGCATTGGTCTGGGTGTTTCTATGTATAATATGTATGTATTTAAAAAAAAAGTATATAAGTATGTTGATCCGCGTTCTAGATTCCATAACACCAGCTATAAAAGCTTACTATGGCTGACTATAGGTCTAGATAGCGTTGTGTATAATGTTGTGGAATATTATTTATTTATTATAAAAGAAAAAAAACTCTTTGTTCTTTAGATAGGTAAATATACGGTGCGAGCGTAGAGACGTCCTACTCACGCAACGTTTCATCCAACACTGATGGTTTCCAACATGTTGTAAACCGTGTAGCCGGCAAAGCGCAAATCTGGTTTTTCTGTTGCCAACCTCGGTTGACAACCGTGTAGCACATGCTTTATAATTGCCCACACTTATGGCAGACACTAAAAGATGTAGGGTGACAGTGTATATCAGTTTCGTTGGAAGATTTTATTTATACCGTTAATTTACAAAGAAAGACACACTTTTTACTGTACTAATAGAATTTTTGAATTTGAATAGTTTAAAAATCAGTGAACCTATCAGAGAATTAGTAATAAATAGTAAATATTAATAGGGTTATTTTCTTTTTAACTGACATCAAAAAAGGAGGAGATTCTCGATTCATTTGCTTATGCTAATTTGACATCGTAAAATTCAATCATTTCATTAATATTAGACAGTAAAGTGGTTAACTACAGGTCTGTGACCGTATTGTCATCAATTATTCCTGAAATTGTATTTTTCTTCCTTTGGCGTGTATCGAGAAAACTACCCTCTGTTAATATTAATATTATTGAGATATTATAAATTACTGCTGCCCGCGGCAGTAATTTATAATACCGAATAGCTGTTGTCCTCCGCTGTTATCACAACCAAACATAGGCATACAGCCTATAGCCAGCTTTCTCAAAGTCTAAGCTACCCCTACATAAAATTTCATCAAAATCGTTTCAATAGTTAAGGCGTGAAAGCTTAACAGACAGACCGAATTACCTTCACATTTATAAGAATATTATCAGTATGGAAGTGTGGACAGTATGAATGCTTTCACAAAGAAAATTTTAAATGAAAAGAAAATAAAATAAAATCTCTACGTGTGTTTTTTGAATGGCTAAGAGTAAAAAATCCTCGACGAAAATCGGGTAAAATACTTAGGTATATTTCTTTATGATGAGAAAAAGATCACAATGTCTCAATACAATAAAATTAATGGAGTTCGCACCAATTGTTCTCATTTCTAATTCAGTTCACAGGTTGTGTACGTGTGTCATTCAGTGCTAATATGACCCGACTATATTACAGACTATGAGCCGCCGGCATCGATCGTTGTCTTCATACAAATGTCGGAACACATTCTTGGATAGAAGAGCTATTATGCCGTTGGAGTCATTGTAATGCAATGTGATTGCGTGGTATTTGCGGAATAGCTGAATATTTTGTATGAACGTTGGTCACCCTAAGGCAGTGGTTCTCAAACTTTTTAAATGACGGAACCCTTTTGGGAAGCAAAATACTTGATGGAACCCTACAATAAAACAATTATTTTTATAAGTGTATTCTTTATTAATCAGTATAATAAAAGTACAATGTATCAGTTACTAATTATTATTTACTTCACCACTTGGCAAGGACAATAATAGAAAACATTAAAAAAGAAAAATCTAACTAGTGGGAGGTATGAAACTGTTTTTTATTTTTCATCAATTGCTTGATATCAGGTTTGATGGAAGAAAGTTGGAGTCTCATATCAGCTTCGGCGTCCAGTCTATTGCGATATTTTGTTTTCGTGGCTGCGTAGGTAGAGAATCCTGTTTCGCACAAATATGTAGTTGGGAACGGGAGAAGAATATCCAGAGCCATTTGGCCAAGCATTGCATATTCATCTTGGATTCTGCACCAAAAATCATTAAGAGGCGTCGTTTTGAACAATGACTCCATACTTGTGTCTGATGACATTTCTAAAAGAGATTCATATATCTCATTTGACATGTTTTCAGGCTTTTCCAAGTTGGGTAAAAAAGGATTATGAATCCAGGAGTTCACTTTAATTTTTGTATTGTGTTCTTCGGGAAAATACTTTTCAAAAGATGCGCGCATCGAACTGAGATATTGGACCAATTCTTCAAACACATTTCTGAGTCGTTTTCGCTAACAAACTCACTGAGTAACGTAAAACTTTCTATTTCTTTCTTACCAATGCAAATGATCCAAAAATCTAATTTTCTTTTAAAAGCAGTTATTTTATTATAGGCCTGAAACACTGTTGTCTGTTTACCTTGCAACGATAAATTTAATTCGTTAAGTTTTTGAAAGATATCCGCCATAAAAGACAATCGGAACAACCAAGTTTTATCATACAAACGGCCCTTCAAATTAAAAGAAGTATCTGCTGAAAGAAACATTTCTAACTCGGCTCTAAGTTCAAATAGCCTTGTTAAAGTTTTTCCCCGAGACAGCCATCGCACTTCTGTATGGAGCAGCAGTGTTTTATGTTTGCTGCCATAATCTTCACACAATAATGAGAACAATCGGGATTGTAGTGGTCGTGATTTGATAAAATTAATTATTTTTACCGCTTCATCCATAACTAATTTTAGATTAGACGGCATTTGCTTCATCGCAAGTGCTTGTCTATGCAGAATACAATGACTGGAACTACAATTAGGTGCTTTATTTTTCATTCGTGACACTGCTCCTGCTGTTTTGCCTGTTATCGCCTTGGCCCCATCTGTACAAATGTCAATGCAATTGTTCCAACTGAGATTATGTTCTTCAAAAAATATATTTATTTTATTAAAAATTTCTTCCCCGGTAGTGTTTGTAAGCAGCGATGAACACATAAGCATGTCTTCTTCAAAAGAACTTTTATATGGATATCTCACAATAACCAGCAGGATAGCCAAACCAGCGACATCAGTCGACTCGTCCATTTGCAAAGCGAATCGTGTATTTTGTAGACGTGTAACTAGTTCTTGTTTGACGTAGCTTGCCAGATCATGGATTCGTCGTGAAACAGTATCGTTTGATAGCGGAACAGTAGAAAGATGCTTTGCAGATTTTTCATCAAGCATACATTTTGTTATGTCTAATACACATGGTTTTATTAATTTCTCAGCGATAGTGTGCGCTTCACCTGCTTGTGCAATGCGATAGCTAACTAAATATGATGCCTCCGTGGCCTTTTCGTTGGTAGTTTGTGTTACATGCATCATATTTTTTTGACTTTCTAATAACTGATCTTTTTTGCGAACAAAAAATTCTTTATTCTTGTCTTTAGTCTCGGGGTGTACGGTTTCTAAATGTCGACGCAATTTGGCAGGTGCCATGGAACTATTAGGAAGCAGTTTACTACAGAGCATGCAGAGAGGTGAGCCGTTGGAATCAACAAATCCGAAACTGATATAAGATTCATCATACTTCCTTTTTTTCGTCTTTGAAACCGTCGAGCTTGACGTCGTGGCACTCGTGGCATCATCTTCTGGATCGGTGATTGCTAAATTCTCCGCGCGCATTGCTTTTGAACATTCAGCGTCATTAGAAGATGTTGTTGGAACACGTTTAACACCTTTAAGCCAACGTTCCATTCTTCTTTATTTATAATGTTACAAGTCAGGATAGTGGGGTTTAAATAATGCACAATCGTTACTGCGTATAAGAGACTAAATTTAGAACCTACAGGGTAGAAATGTATAAAACTGAGACAACAGAATACAGCAGGCAGTAAAACAATGAACACTAGTTTCTCGCTAGCGAGCTTGTAAGTAGGTAGTAACTTATCGCTCCGAACGCTAATCATCAACTGACGACGCCAACGCGCGATCGCCGCTTTTATACTTAGTCCTAGACTCGATCCCAAATATTCTCGAAAATACTCGAACCTTTGATAAACAAAAAGCAAAAATAAAAACAGAAATTTAAAAATAGCGTTGTAAACAATATCGACTTTATCCTTTGAAGTTAGAGACGAAAGTCGCTTGTTGACAACTATAGCGTCTAATTCAGAGGCGGCTTTTATCAAAGAGACTGAGCGCTTACAAGTATACTACCCGCTCGTTTTAAGTTTGCCGCTGGCGATAGGTATGAGTGTATGACGTTCGAAATTTTTTATTTAATTGTAACAATAAAAATTGTGTACGTTAGATATTTGGGTAAAACTATGACACATTATAAGTTTTGTTGTCACGTGGGGGAGGGTACGCGCATTCCACAGACCGGCAAACTTAGAGCGAACGCGTTGTACAAGTATAAAATTGTTGAGACCAAACTTATGAGATATTGTACCAGCTAATGTAACACAAGCTTATACAAATACAAATAAATAAATAAATAACATTCATAGCGTTTTGTCTCCGCGCGGCCGCGGAGTCCGCACAGCCGCGGAGCGACCAGAGAGAGGTGTTTTGATTTTTTTATTTCTAAATTCTTGCGGAACCCCGACAGAGGTATCACGGAACCCTAGGGTTCCGCGGAACACACTTAGAGTATAGCTGCCCTAAGGAATAAATCTATATGCTATGAATACATTTCAAAATTATATAAGAATGTGTGTTTGCTTAACATCATCACGGATATTTGAATGAATTTTTTATAGCATTTATTATGCTAACTGTTAAGTTCGAAAAACATTGGAAAACATGAAATGCTCAAGTGAGACTCGAACTCACGACCTTTCGCTTACAGGGCGACTGCTCTGCCAACTGAGCTATTGAGCATATATATATATATTTGACAAAATCCAAAAAATATAATGTAGTCTCATTTAATTTTAGCATTTGTGACAGTCAATAGTATTCAAATTATTGTGAATTGGCACGTAATTCTCGCTAAAAATTTTGTATTTACCAGAAGTGTGAAAATGATATTTTTTTACATGTAGTACCTATAGTTATAAGGAGGTCCTTCATGAAGTGCACCCTGGGCAATGGAAATGCCAGCGTCACTCTTAAGCAGGAGAGACATTACTGCCTGTTGCAGGAGAGGCCCTGCAGCCCTTTTGAAGCTTCCGCTGGCTAGGGCTGGGTTTCTGCCAGTCTGGGAGTATCCTATTGCCTTCAAGCGGCACTTTGTCATAATGTGTATGTTTGCGGAGATCAGCCTCCATTATAACAACTATAGTAAATTATATAAGGTAGGTACACTATCTGTACGTAACCTATGTACATACTACTCAAAATGTACCATTTCATTACCTAATTTAATATCATTGTTTGTAAGGAAGTAGTTGCGACAACACCTATCATTAATTTACACACTTTAACTCATTGTCACAGGAAATGGAAACATTAAATAAGCCTATTATAAATTCTTGGTTAATGCAAAGTTCCCAACGACTAGACCTTAAAGCGAATCTGCAGGACATTATCTTCGCTCCTTGTTTGAGGTAAGTTTTTTAATTTTCTTAATAAAATCTTGGATAGTCTCGCGGGCTGAAAAGTTTTGAACACATTTCTTTTTGAATAGTAGATCTATAGAGATTTACACGAGCTTGAAATTGAATTGTGTGTTAATGAGACATTAATAAATGTCGACTTTAAGGCTTCAGTTAGTATCCTGGAGGCGGACTGTTATAAATTACAATGCAATCTTTCTAGAGTGACTCATGTTAAGGGTATCTTTGTTTTTCTCTCTGATTAGCGGAGGCCACTGTTGAGAAGATCACCTGTTTTTGTTTCTTTTTACCGTCTCTGTATTCTTACGGAGCAGTACACGTGATCTGACATGACCACCGTCCAGGCTAACCGTAATCCTGCCTCGCAACGGGTGGAATGTAGACCATTCAGTCGTTTGAGCGTATTGAGTCTATGTCAAAGTATGTATTCAAAATTGTGTAGCACTACTACAGCTTTGTGACGTCAAATTCTGCTTAAAACTAAGTTTACCACACATCCAGTAGTTAACAAACGTCCTAACAACTACACAAATATTCACATTTACGGCCGTTCCCAATAACATACTGACAGTTAAAGATAGATCGCATCTACGGATAAAGTGCTCGGCTGTTTAAATTCAAAACATAGTAACTCCTTTTAAATTATACCGCGATGCGCTTTTTCGCAAAAAAATCAATTACCATGTTTTTAATTTAAACAGACGATGCGTCAAATTTGACTGTTGCGATCTATCTTCAACTGTAAGTATGTTATTGGGAACGGCCGTTAATATACCTACCTGTCTACTTGCCGTCTGGAAAAAAATAGCCACAAGTCTTTACAAAAGGTAGTGTAAGTATACATAGGAGTTGTATACATAATCAGATGTTAGGAAATTACCTATTGTGTTGACTATGCGTGATATTTTTAAACTCGAATAAAACATATCAAAACTATGAGTAAAATTCGAATTAATGATGTGCTCACAATAAGAGAAAACATTTTATTTCGACATTACACCATAAATATAATAACGACACGATTGTTCCTCGACAACAATCTTTGAAAATACAAACCAGACAAGCGATTTTGAAACTTATGTCTACTGTATAAATACAATACAGTAAGAACAAATCAAATTATAAATTATGTAACTTAGACTTTGGAAATAGCCGAATAAGCTTAGAGGGAGCAGTAATATGTCATTATACTATTAACTTATCTTCTCACCCTTGACAATAACAAAAGGCTGTTGAAATATTTTGATATCGTTATTTTCGATGCTAGAGATTTTACTGCTGTTGAACATGCAAAGGTTTAATTCAATTGTACCAACAGGTAGGGTCAGAAGGTTTTACCGTTATTTGGAGAAACGTGAGGCAGATAATCTTCATAGATTTGTGTGTGTTTATTTTTATATTAGTCATTTCGCAAAGCATGCAATGTTAACGCATCAGATGCAGAGATATCTACTGTTGTGTCACGAATTGAGGTTTATAAGAGTTGATTCTTAGTTATTATGTCAATATAACGTTTACAGAATCGTGAGTATGTGAAAACATTTATACATTCATACATATAATCACGCCTTTATCCTTAAAGGGTTAGGCAGAGGTTAATTAACCCTACATTTCAACATTGTATTTGGTTCTCTGGGTAATAGGGGGTGACGCTATAGAAATATTCCATACACAATTATGGATACATTATGATACATTTATACTATTAATATAATTGTAATATAGGCGTGTCTGTTTATGGAAGATATTCTGTATTTGAGCTGTGTTTCTGAAAGTATTCAATTAAAATAAAAAGTGATCCCGGGATCATTTATAAATTCCCGCACATAACCAGTTATTAGAAGGTACATTTCATGCGAAGCGAAGGCATCTCGGCTTGCTATAAAAATACGAGAATGTAACTGAAATTTATCAATTTAAAGCGCTTTTCTCAGCATTAATTGATACTGCTGAGAATGTACGGTGATAACCAAAATCGTACGTGTTTTCTTGTAATTCCGCCAATTTCAAAGACACGTAACCGTATTCTTTTTGAAGCACCGTTGAACAGTGGTAGCTAAAAATTCATATGGGATTGATCCAGTAGGTACCTTTAAAATACGGTTTTCAGATTACAAGAAATAACAAAAAAAAACTGACTAGTGGTCACCTTCTAACTCAAATTGCTTAGTGCGAGCTTTTTCTCACATTCACCGGGGACGAGGAAACGGTGAAAGAAAAAATAAAAGAAAGAAAAATATTTTATTTTCGGTCCTCACAGTGTATAGTTACAAATAATATTATTAAAAATACTTATGTAAACATAATGTACAAATACTATATTTATTTTATATATTTAGACACCGTGCGAACCTAAATAGGGCCCCATCTCAGCATTTAATGCTGCGCACACCCTTGCGTTGAGTATGCACAGCGCTGGTTTTCAGATGGGGCCACTTGACTTGTATGACATTGAATTAGCGTCACCTGGCGGCAAACTATTGAGACATTTTTTGCTCATCAAACTAATTGAGACATTTTTGCTCATATTAATTACGGAGAAAACTCGCACTAGGCACTCCGAACTGCGTTTGGAAAACTCACTTTGCCTATTAGTGCAATAATGTTAACGGGAATTAATGCGATCATGGTTTAGGTACATACATACCTTTGATTTAAGTTGTAACATAACATAAACTCACGCCTGTATTCCCCGAAGGGGTAGGCAGAGGTGCTAGCACCCACCTTTCGCCAGTTTATGTTTAGGTCCCAATGTGTGGCAAGCCTATTGCCCCAACAAGCAAATTAGTCTAATAAGGTTGAGTTTATTCAGCTTTTCGGTGATATAAAAGTCGAGTAAGTGTGAATTATTCAGCACGTGTCGTATAAAAGCATCATATATAGCATTTTAGTTATTCAGCATTTCGGTCACATAATGATGCTGAGTAAACGTTTACTCTGCATGCTTATATGACTAAAGTGTCATAAAAGATTTGCTGTATAAGTCGCTCGTATACGACGTTTATGTTACTATTTCTTCGAGTAGAAGCACATTATATAGCTTTCTTGTGACTCAGTCGAGTCAAAGCAACGATATAGATTTATACGACTATTAAAAGCCTAGTGCCAAGTGTCGTATAATTGTATCCATTACACTGCTCGCTTATCACTTGTCTTAGTTTTCTTGTGTACAATAAGTGGTTGATTGAATAAATAAATAAACAATCTTTTTTAGAATTTTTTTAGGAAGGTCTAAGGAACCCTAAAATATAATCAGCGTGGTATCATGACGCTTATACTGCTAATTTGCTGTATAAGAAGCTATTATATCACCTCTTAGCAGTAAAAATGATGTACAAATGAATATTGATATAAAAATATTTGTTATTATATTCATATTACTAAGAATTAAAGGGGGGCGCTAAATATTTATGATAAAACCTAGTATATTTCATCAGAAAACTTACCTTCGCAATACTTTGCAAACCTATGCGTGAGTTTACGAACCTACATTTGGTGCAACCTACAAATTAACATGTCAGCTAAATAAATTGTAGTTATAATTTTTTATAATTTTTAAAACACAACACGACGCACTTGCTTAATTTAACAAACAAACGTAACATAAAAGTCATATAAGTTACAGTTATAGCGCAAATTAAGCTTGTAACAGTCACTACGGCGACAATTTTATTACGTGACGATGTAACTGAAAAAGTTACCTTTATACGATGTCTATGTGACTGAATTGCTGAATAAAATGGGCCCAAATCGCGTTGTATAAACGTTTTCATTACGTTTATACGACTTCTATTAGGAGCCAAAATGCTGAATAATTTGCGTTGCCGCGACTACTACACGACATATTTTTGCTAGTTGGGTGCCATTAACCGGGCACTTATAAACCTGCGATAAATACACACATAACTTCGAAAAGCATCGAAAAGTCATTGGTAAGTCATTGTGCCATGGTAAACATGGGATCGCACCCGAGACCTCGTCTCAGCAGTCCATTACCCATACCACTTGGCCACCGCAGGTTTAAGCTGTAAGCTAGTCAAAATTTGAAATATTCAATATTAAGCTTGATGCTTTTGATTCGGAAAGTATTATGTATAATATAAGGTGTAAAGTACTCCTAGTGAAACAGGCAGTTACAAAAAAAAAGTAATATGCCTGCCTTTGAGAACTTTCAAAGTGCGTTGCCATATAAACCTCTTAGTATATAGTCAAATATATATCAAAATTTGCATGAAAAGGCCAAGTGGCTGACTCTTAGGGCAGAAAATCGTGTCTTGCATCTAAATAACGTCTTATATTTTGCAAATATTGACATTGGCCCGTACCCTTCGCAAGGGTTTCAATACGTATTATCTTAAGATAGTTTAGTGGCTATTGGGTCAGATAGTGGTTGAAAGGATTCGTTTTGGTAAAGTTTGAGAGAATGTTTTAAATGTAAACGATAGTTTCATTTGTGATGAAGACTTTCCGCTAACTGAATCATTTATTATGGTATTTAATTCATATCTTAACTCTATCTACTATCTATCACTTGTGGATATCAGTCTTGATCAGACTTAAAATCTGCTGTTTGTTTGATCGCGATTGGTTGACTAGAACCAGAGAATTATGTCGAAAAAGTCAAAATCATGTTTATAAAAATAGGCTTCTGTACTAGACGAAATATCTAATCTATGTAGGTACATAATATATATTATACATTCGAAAAACATTGGAAAAAATGAAATGCTCAAGTGAGACTCGAACTCACGACCTTTCGCTTACAGGGCGACTGCTCTGCCAACTGAGCTATTGAGCACCTTTCGAACTTAACAGTTAGCATAATAAATGCTATAAAAAAATTCATTCAAATATATTGGTATGGTATGGTATGGTATGACGGGCTATTATCCGCAACTCCACGACAAGGCGCGGTTTTTGCGTGAGGGTGGGCATTTTATTCGATCCACCCCAACTCGTTGAAGAACGCCAGCAGGCTATTCACACTGCTGGTGATCTCCCGGAGCGTACCTGTGTTTCCGAAGTACTTAGCCCTGTATGTGGCGGTTTCAGGACAGTGTAGAAGCACGTGTGCCGCAGTTTCTTCCTCGTTCATGCAGGCTCTGCAGAGAGGGCTGTCGGTGATACCTAAAATATAAAGGTGTTTATTGAAGGAACCGTGCCCCGTGATGGCAGCCGTAGCCGTGCGTAGTTGCCGTTTGTCCAGTTGTCGAAGGCGCCTGGTCAGTCTGCTATCAAGCACAGGGAGTGCCTCTCTGGCCTGTCTGCACACTTCCAGGTTCATCCAGTCTCTGTTGTGTTGATCTCTCGTTCGTTTGTTCACTATGGTTCGTAGGTATGCAAAGGGGATCGGTATTATGGGTTCAGGTCCCATTGCAACCATATCTGATCCTCTCCTGGCAAGCTCGTCCGCGGCATCGTTACCACGCGAGCCGCTGTGGCCTTTGATCCATTGCAGTGTTATGTTGTTGGTGTGACCTATTTGATTTAATTTGAGGTGGCACTCCAGTATCAATCCTGAGTTAATAGTATGGCATTTTAAAGCTTGTAGTACAGCCATGCTGTCTGACAGTATGCGTATTGAGTGACCTTTCAGTTTCCTGGCCATTACCGCTGAGGCTGCCAAGGTGATCCCCATACATTCCGCTTGGAAAACTGTGTTATGGGTCCCCAGCGGTGTCGAAATGTGTATATTGAGGTCCTCCGAGAAGATGCCGGCCCCGGTGCCTGTACCTGTTTTGGATCCATCTGTGAAGATACGCAGTTCTGCTGGGCATAAGGCCTCACAGCGATGATCCTCATGAAGCTGAATCTTGTATTTTTTGTCGAAAACGTGCTGTTTAGGTACACGATCATTTACTGCTCCCATCATGGGTATCTCCTTCGTGAGCTCAGTGAGCAGTGAAGTGTGTCGTGTGTTTCTCCCGCTCCATAGGTTGAGTGCCCTTAGGCGTATAGCCGCAGCTGTTGCTTCCTGGCGGATGAACAGATCCAAGGGTGGTAGTCCAAGCATGGCTTCCATTGCCGCGGTAGGGGTGGATTTTATGCAACCAGTGGTTGCCATGCAGGCTAATCTTTGGGTCTTCTGTAGTGTAGCTGATGTTGTGCTGTTTTTGGTCCTTGGCCACCAGACGATGGCGCCATAAGCTATCATGGGACGGATAACTGTTTCGTAAAGCCACAGAATGATTTTCGGTGCTAGCCCCCATTTTTTACCAATCATTCTTCTGCATTGCCAGAAGGTAATTTCGGCCTTTACTAATTTATTGTCTAGATGGCTACTCCATGTTAGCTTGCTGTCAAGAATAACGCCTAGGTATTTGACCTCTTTTGACAGTTGGAGTTCCGTTTCGAAGAGTTTTGGAAGGCGGTATTCGCCTAGTACCCTTTTATTTGTGAACATAACTAGTTCGGTTTTGTGCGGGTTCACCGATAGTTCAAATTCCCTGCACCATTTTTCTACGATGCGTAGGGCTTGTTGAGTTAGGTTACAAATCGTACCTGCTACCTTTCCTGAGATAAGGATTGTTAGGTCATCAGCATAACCTATGGTATAATCTCGGTTTTTGTTCAGCCTTGTGATTAGGTCATCTATCACTAGGTTCCACAGGAGAGGAGAGATTACACCCCCCTGCGGACAGCCTTTAGCTATTAGAGCTGTCTGGTCATCTTTTCCAAGGCGAACCACTCTTTTACTGAGCATGTTTGTTATCCAGTCTGATAGTACCGGTTCCGCTCCATGTTTTGACAGGGCGGTCTTAATACTGGTAAAGCTGGTTTTGTCGAAAGCTCCTTCAATGTCAATGAACGTTCCCAGGCAAATGCCTTGTTGTTCGATCGCTTCCTCTATCCGGCTGACTACCAGATGCAGGGCTGATTCCGTGGACTTCCCGGAGCTGTATGCATGTTGGTTTACGTGTAGGGGTAACTGTTTCAGTGCACCATCTCTCAGCTCCCTCTCGCATAAGCGCTCCATGGTTTTTAACATGAAGGAGGTCAGACTGATTGGTCGGTGTGCTTTAGGATTTGTATAATCACCCTTTCCTGGCTTCGGGATGAAGATGACTGCTACTTCCCGCCATCCTTTCGGAACGTATCTGTGTGCCAAGCAGGCTTTAAATATACGCTCCAAACTGCTTGCGACTGGTTGGTTGCCCCACTGTAGCAGAGCAGGGATGATTCCGTCTGGGCCGGCTGCCTTATAAGGGTGAAAACTACTAATGGCCCACTGGACTTTTTCCAGGGTGACCACTTTGTTTGCATACTGCCAGTCTTGAGCAGTAGGTGTTATGGTTTCATCATGCCAGTCGATTTGTGTAGTAAAGACGCAACCAGGGAAGTGGGTCTCTATAAGTAGACGTCTGGTTTCTTCTGGCGACGATGTGAGCGTATTGTCCTGTTTTTTGAGGGTGGGTGGTGCGGTCAGCTTCGTCTGTGCTAGGACCTTCCTTACCCTGTTTGCTTGTTGACATGATTCTATGTTCTCGCAGAATTTACGCCAACCCTGTTTGCTCCGATATCTGATGCATTTTTTGTAGCTGTATTTGGCTGAACGGTAGGCGTCCCAGTCTTCGTCTGCACTAGTGTTCATAGCCCTGTTGAAAGCCCTCCTCACCTTCCTTCGCTTGCGCTCTAGCTCTGGGCCCCACCATGGCTGTTTGCCTGGTGTTTTAGGAGGTAAGGTCTCTGGGCATGCTATGTGGTAGCTGTCTATTATAGATTTCGTTAGGTGGTTTACCTGTTCCTCGATCTGTGTATGGTTATGGAGGGTCTGTGGGGAGCGCTCTTGAGCTAGCCTATTTTTTAGATGCTGCTCAAATTTGACCCTGTCCGTTTTTCTCGGGTTACGTTTTGGCGGAAATCGTAATGTCTCCGCCTGTAAGTCGAAGCGAATCCATTTGTGGTCTGAACAGGATGCCTCCTTGGAGACGTGCCAACCCGTGATGGCCTCCGCTACGTTTTCCGTGGCTAGTGTTAAGTCGATGATAGTGCGGCTCCTTTTGGTGACGAATGTTGGTTCGGAGCCGGTGTTTAGTAGGGTAAGGTTAGTTGTGAACAGATATTCAACAAGGGACTTACCTCTGTCATTTTGTGTGGTCATGCCCCATAGCGGGTGGTGGGCATTGGTGTCAGCCCCGATGATGACCTCCATCCTTTCCCTCTCGCAGTGGTCCACCATCCGGATGAGGTCTTGCGGGGGCAGCCCTTCCTTATCGGGCATGTAGGCTGAAGCGAGGATGACCACCTTGTCCTCGACGTCCAGCTGTGTGTGCAGTTTTATTGTAGTAAGATCTCTGTAACAGAACTCTGTAAGGACCTGTGTTTTTAGGTTTTTTGTGACGTATATACACAATCTGGGGTGATCGTGTCCATCCGTCACTATAAGCTTACCTCCTAAGTTGGAGAGCCCCTGGATGTGGCCTGCCCTAATCCATGGTTCCTGGATCAGGACAATGGCCGTTTGTTGAACCTCCAGCCATTTTCGCAGCTGAGCCGTCCCATCTCGGCTGTGCTGGAGGTTCACTTGGAGGAGACTAATCTTCGACGAAGGGGACGCCATCGCTGGTCGTGCCCTCCTCGTCTCCTCCAAGTTTTAGCCCTGCGAAAAGGTCACCGGGCTCGACGTCACCCTTCAAATATATTATACATGTTACACACCAGGTGTAATGGGAACGCTCCTGAAGCCGAAAACCACTAGTAGTACTCCAGGTACATAACACATTGGCCTAAAACGATTTGGACAATTTTTTTTTCAACTCTTTTAATTTTTTATTTTGCATTATTTACTCTTCATCGTGTTATTAAAGCTAAATGAAACGGTAATTTCATAAAAAACATCACTACAAAAATACCACTAGTGTCAAGTGCGTGCTTTTTGGGAGCGTTTCTCTTATACCCGATGTATTATTACTATTTTCTTTTAGTATATTACTTTTTAGAAAAGTTTGTCATCTATCCGCCATTCATCCTATCTATAGTATTATTGTTTTGTACGTACGTACGTACGTATTTCAACATATCGGCTATAAGACTGATTTTATATTATGTCTACCAAATTTCAGTCAATCAATTAGCCTAACGCGGTCCAATGCTGGACCAATATTGGGAGGCTTTGGCTTACTGTTTCCGCACTTTCCACGCTGGCCAGATGGGCTGGTTTTATTTCAAGTCTTTCTTCTCTCGCAGTGATATCATCTGTGTATTTTTCCGTTAGTACGATGAGGTGGTGTTCCATTGGTCAAGTGTAAAAACCTAGGGTATTCAAAATGATGACGAACTTATTAGGCAGTAATTCATGCATAAACGTGACAGAATTGACCAGGGCAGTATAACCACATTGCAATTTATAATCTGATGACTAAAACCTGCCCACTGAATCATCATTGGCAATAGGCCTACTTGGTATGCAAACCATGAAAGCGATAAAGCAAATCACGGCTAATGATTCACAATAGCGTTTTATTCCCAGCGGTTCATTTGTTGGTCACTCCGTAGTACTATTATTTATTCTGTGGCCACTCCTCTGCGCGCCGAAAAGGGTTATACGTGACTGTCCGAGAAATATTATTATCGATAAGAGATTATCATTTCGCGAAACGACTTGACTCACTTTTTATAAGGAAAATATTAACTTTATGACATTTGAATATACTTTCGTTTTTATTAATAACTAGCTGTCCCGGCGAACTTCGTACCGCCAATTTTTTAGATCCCGTTCCCGCTGCACCATTTAGGCCTACTCAGGCCTACTCAATATGCTCACAAAATTTCATGAGAATCGGTCAAGCCGTTTCGGAGGAGTATGGCAACGAAAACTGTGACACGAGAATTTTATATATTAGATATGTAAGTACAGTCAGCATCAGAAAGATCTTAACGAACAAAGTGCTCAAAATGATCTTAATTCTGTAGTTTCCCTCCCAGTCACTGTTATCGCTTTGTTCTAATGTTTGGTAAGTACAAACCTTCAGTTCGGACAATATTACACTTTAAATCAATAAAACAATTTCATATGCTCATAATACTCTAGTTTTAAGATCATTTTGAGACTTTATTGTCAAGATATTTCTGACGCTGACTGTACATAAATGGTTAATATGCTTTTCTCATTGACTTTACCACCTTGATAAGACGTTATAATAAAATGATTTTTCGGGGTAAATTGGTTACAGGAGGAATCTGCATAACCCTTAAATTGTATTTGTGAATATCATTGAGCATGGTGCAGGCCCCTCGTAAAATGCTATAATTACGTGACTTATTTGTTATATTATGTAACTTTGTTTTAATTATTAAGTATAAAGTGTTTTATATACTTGTTGTGAATGTTTATCCAGACGCGAAATTATAATAAGAAAACAAATATTGTAAATTATTGACGTCTAAAAAATGCCGCAGTGGAGTTTGTTGCGCCGTTTCTTCTCCACCAGCGCCTTGGAAGCGGTGGTAAACTTAGATTAAGTAGAATTAAAATTGACGTCAATAAGAAACAATTTTATTATTCTATATAACGAAGTTAAAATAAATTAATAAGAAAAGTAATGAATATGTAGAAGATGATAAAGTTAACATAAAATGTATTTAAACAAAACCCATTGAAGCAATAACTGCCACGCGATGATGTGTGTACTGCGGCTTTCAAATTAATTTAAACGGTGCTGCACGATAATAGTAAAGATGGTTTACGAGTGAAACTAGTGAGTGGGTGAAAGTTGGGTGAAGCTATCACGATTAACATCAGCTGATACTTTGTCATGTAAAACACGACGTTTTGTGCGGTTTTATTACGTGTGAGTTAGTACGTATATTTACTCATACCCCTGTTTTCATTATTTGAATCATCGTATCTTGTCAATCTAATGCCGCATTCTTGGTATGGCTGTTGTCATACTACAAAATAAAAAAGATTTATTTCTTTACTTCAGATAAGGCTGAGTAGTCCTTATCCATCCTATAGGTACCTATTTTTTGTACGTATCATTCAAACATCAAAGATGTTTCAAAGGTTAAAATATAAAATTATTAACAAACTGGGACAGTGGACGTCTTCCCCTACTAAATATTGCCGCATGAAAAAATATTATCCTAATACGATTCCACTGAGTTGGCCTTTTTAGACGTGCAGGTCTAAAAAGGTCACCTTATTGCAACCGTTGTAATTATATTGTTGTGATTCTACTCATAAGTAATCACTTTATGAATCTTATAAGAATCTATTGAGATCTACTGGAAATTAATAAAGTTACTCGTTTTAGCGGAATTGCTCTATGTGACCTTTTTAGACGCGAATGCTTATTCTAATTAGCTTTAGGTAGCTCCATACTGGGGCTTTATTTGTAATCTTTAAAATAATCCATACCAATATTATAAATGCGAAAGTAACTCTCTGTCTGTCTGTATGTTACGCTTTCACGCCTAATCGATTTTGATGAAATATAGTATAAGGGTAGATTATACCATGAGACAGGACATAGCCTATGTTTGTTCGCGATAAAAGACATCCACGCGGGCGGAGCCGCAGGCAAAAGCTAATTCTTAATATTTACTTAAATAAACGACACCTTTCAATACTCATCAATATTAACAAATAATTAATTACCTTCATTATTTTATCAATTTGTAGGTAAAAGTTGCTTGCACCTGTTCATTACCTCCATCTGTTCTTCCGAAACACTAATATCTATGTCATTGTCCTCTAACATGTGCTCTTCCGTATCCAGTATCGTAACTACCGATATATGGTTTTCCAATGCCGGCTGTATGGCACCTGTAGGAAACAGTGACTTTCTCTGTGGCCTTGCAGTTGACATATCCGATGGGTAACCTATTACTAGAAGTACTTACGTAGTAGTACCTTATTTTTAAGATCCCTTTATTGATGAGGTTCACACTTTTGAGGTAGTACGATCTGCTTAAAATTCTGTTTGCTGATTTTTCTAGTGTGATGGTAAGCCAAAATGTTTGTAAAAACTTATATCTCACTGCCTCATGTGAAACTTCTCCCACTTTCAGGTTATTATTGCATTCATTTACACAAATCCATCCAACCCGACGCGATATACAATAATAAAAATATAATAAAAATAACCATGATCACGTTAATTCCCGTGATTATTGTATACGAGCAAAAGAGTCAACAGATTAATAATATCGGGGTCATTTATTTCATTATCATGGCATAATCAAAATAAATCAAACTATGCTGTAATGATTAAAAAAATAGATCCCAATGTAGTACACGTAGGTGCGTGCGTAGCTATGCGTTTACTATCTGTTCCTAAATGAAATAGATCCATCCGCCTTGTGAAAAAGTTTTAAGCATATTTATCCACTTAATTAACTTACCGAGACGTTCAAAAAAAGAACATGTCAGAATTTATTTTGTACGCCCTATTCTAAATTATAATTATTTCTTATTTTCGTTAAATAATTGGCAGAGGGGAGGGAATATCATATTATACTAATTACAATTAAAATTATATTATGCTACTAATAATACCTTACTGTTGTCATTCATGGAAGGATGACCACGAAACAGAAATGGACATGTAGAAAGAAGTGTAGATGTGTCGTTTTGATGTTTCCGATTTCAACCCAGAGATCTTTCCAATCTTTACTTACGAGATCCGGTTCTTAGCATTCCATGGATTCACCGTGCGGTCGCCGGCAATATATTATAAATTAATTTAATTATTTTTCCGTATTCATCCCAAATTATTTTCCGGTTACATCCCTCTGCTATTTACCACTATAATTTTGTAGGTAACGATAGAAAAATAAATGCGGCAAATAAAAAAAAACTTCAGAAGATAAAAGATTAGCTAATGCCCGCGGCTCCACCCGTGACTCTTTGGGACAAGGGTAACATTGTATGAGTCACTTGACATGTCCGTAAAGTGCTCACAAACGTAGGCGTTGGTGAGTTTATGACCGTGTACGGACATGTACTGCGGAGTGAATGATGACTGACACACCTACTTCATATAAAACATTGTGAAATGCAGTTTTCAGCAATATTATCTTGTTTGAACGTAAATAGTTCGAAAATATTTCAATGACTGTATTATGATGGGTTGTATTCTTCAGGACGTATTTTAAACTGTTCTTAGTATTTGACTCACTCGCAAGTCGCAAAGTTGTTTGAAGAATTTCGGCCGCGTACGAAACTGTAGGTTTGTTACCAGTTACGGTAGAAGAAATTTTTTTTTTCGTAAAACAATTGTTTTATTTATGGGTACTAATTATTTAATGTAAAGTGCTCGGGGCCTGTACATCGAAGACATAAAAAAACTTTTATTAACGATACATGCTATTTTCCTTACGAAGATATTTTATACTAGTCTGTTTGACAACGATGGATGTCAAAAATCAATAGAACGGATTTTATGGCGGTGTTGTTTGAAAGGCTTTAGTCAAAATTATAATTATACGTTTGTGTCATCGCAATTGGATGAGCACATTTTCCATCTACGCGGACTGAGCTGCAGGGATATAAGCATTTTACAAAATAATTCTTTTTTAAAATTAAATACATAAAAAATTGAATATTTCAAAAAAAAAATCATAGCTCATTGTTTTTTGAGTCGTCGAACTTGGATGCACCAAAACTGAAAACCACATATTTTTTTAAATTGTGTTATTTTTGTCAAAACCCATAAAGGATGTATACCGTCTAAATAGATAACACGGACTCAAATCCGGTATAAACTACAACGAAGACAAAAAACGTTGAATCTGTCTGTTGACACGCGCCTTTGCGGCGGCGGGCCAAAACCATAAAACCGGACGGACCACAGATACTCGATATCCAAAATATATGGTACACGGACTAGCAACAAGATTGATAAGGTGTGAACATTGATGACGATATTAATATCAATTTAGATAACGAATCGAATCATCTAGATATTGGTTATTAGATTTTATAATTTCACACTGGGAAGTATAAAATTTAGTAACTTTGTTAACTTAACAATGTTTTTTATACCATTTAGGTGGCAGACAAGCACACGGCCCACCTGATGGAAAGTGGTTACCGCGGCCTATGGACGTATGCAACACCAGGGGCGTTACACTCGCGTGCCTACCCTAAAATTTAACATTTCATTGTAACTATCCTAAAACTTGTTCACACTCGACGCACTAACGTAACATCGGTTGAGTGTGAACGGTCAAGTGTTTTTCTATACATTTGTCTGTTCTGGCGTTACGCGACCGATAATACGCGACGCAAGTTCCGTCAATCGATTTTGATGAAATTTGGTATAGGGATAGGTTAGACCTTCAGAAAGGACATAGGCTATGTTTGGTCGCGATAACCGACATCCACGCGGGCGGGGCCGCGGGCAAATGCTAGTATTATAAATGCGAAAGTAACTCTGTCTGTCTGTCTGTCTGTCTGTCTGTCTGTCTGTCTGTCTGTATGTTACGCTTTCACGCCTAAACCACTGAACCGATTTTGATGAAATTTGGTATAGGGGTAGATTAGACCATGAGAAAGGACATAGGCTATGTTTGGTCGCGATAACCGAGCCGCGGGCAAAAGCTAGTAGAAGTATAATTTCTTAATTGATTCTTAGACCATAATTACAAAAATATTGAAAAGAAGTGTTTTTTCTTGTATCTAAATATTTTCTTGTAAGAAATTTTATTATAAATACATGCTCACACTTTTATCACCTTTCATTGAATAGATACTAATCATTCAAGTGTTATTATTCTTCAATAAAAAATATGCAATCACCTCAAAAGATCATCGTCGTAACCACTATATACCTAACGGTTTACGTTACCCGTCATTGGTCATCCAGTTTGCGGTCAGAAAGACCACCGTGTTTGAAATACGCTTCAAATGATTTCAAAGTCAATTTACAGTACAATTTAACAAATACAAATGTCATCACACCATTTTTTTCTCATCTTAATTTCATAGTTGCCGAAATGAGGTTGTTAATACACCCCTGCCTACCCATTCGAGGATTTATAAGCCTGAGTATATGTATGTATTTCACATGTTGTTATATTAAAAACGTAGATATACGAAAGATTGAAGAGGACCTACGAAGCACTAAATATGAGAGAGACAGAGACCTTCACAATAATTTTTCATTTATAAGTATATTATTAGTTTTTATTATCATTAGTGATCGTATTATAAATATGGTTTTTATTTGGTTCTTTTTCTAATAAAAACGATAAGCGATTACAATTAAAGTGATAAGGTCGCAAAGTGCAGACTCTGTGCGCAACAAAGAAATTGTTATAAGGATGATGATACATGCAGAGTGATAATAAAACGTAACAATCGATAAATTAGTTTAGCACAATAATTTTCGAACTTACTCAAATATTTGAAAACATTTTGTATCCCTTTCTATTTTCTACTAAACGATAAGGAAGAATATCCCAGGAACCCACCTAATACGACACCGAGCATTTTTGACGGATGTTTGCTTACGAAGCCCGTTCAACTAGTTCCTTCTAATGAACATAAAAACAAAGCTAGAAATTCATTGAATGATTTCTCTCAAACATTCCGTGGTGTCCAACCACCCATCTATTCGATATCTGTCGCATCTAGCCCTAATCCTATAAATGACATCAGATAAGATAGAGAACATGTTGGTGCTGTGTATTTTATGTATAGAATTAAAAGCATGAATTAATGTATCTTAGCTCGATTTAGTTGTAAAGCTGATATACATATCTATTCAATTAAGTTAATGCAACAAGTATGTTTAATGTTGTGAATTAATATCGTAAAACTAAATTAAATTTAATTTCTGGAACGAGTGAAATATAATAACAGTAACCCTCAAAAATAAGTGAAAATCTGTTTAACAATATTTACATTTTACATCTAAGTAGGATATTTTTGTAGATACGATGAAAAACATTCGTTCAAGGGCGAATCTCACTCGTGCACTTAAAATTCTGTTCACAAATGAAACGCCAAAAAGTGAGGTTCTTAATAAATTTCGCCGAATAAGCAAAATGAAGTGATAAGATAATGCGCTGGTTATTGTTAAAATATAATGCCAAAGGATAGATTGCTGTGAACAAGTCCTGGGAAGACCGTGAATCTGTTAACAAATCAACAGCAATAAAGTATATTAATAGTCAACACAGTCCACATTTAAGAGTAATTTCATTGAAAACTACGATGAATAAAAGTAAATTAAAATTGATTAATAAATAGCTTGTGTGGTGAAATTACAAATCTATAATTTCTGAACGAATATTTAATTTATATTACTTACCTGTAAACTTTATCCGCTCCGTCCGTCAACGAAACCTGCACCTAATATTATCATACGCTATCAGAGTCATCTCGGGCGACAATATACGATCAGTGACATCGGACCAAATCTCCGTTAGAGATCGCTTTGACTCGCACCGAATGATGGCATTAGATGTTCTTATATTTATAACCAAGAGACCGCGGCCAGTTCGTATTATAGGAATTTATTTGGTAAAAGTAGTTGCTTACAAGTTTGAAGAAGTATTTTAACATTTTGTAAGGTTTTTATAAAAGTATGTAAAAGGAATTAAAATTGTCTGTTTTTTAATTTTTTAATCTTTAATCAATATTCTCTTCGACTATTATTATAATGAAAGTTTGTTACCCAATCACGCTGTAATAGCTAAACCCGTTGATAGATATAGGAATAGACAATTATTATTATCTATACTAATATCATAAATGCGAAAGTAACTCTCTGTCTGTATGTTACGCTTTCAAGCCTAAACTATTAAACCGATTTTGACCAAATTTGGTATAGGGGTAAATTAGACTATGAGAAAGGACATAGGCTATGTTTGGTCGCCATAACCGACATCGCGTGGCGGAGCCGCTGGCAAAAGCTAGTGACTTTATAATTCTTGATTTCGAAGAATGTATCTTAACTATTTTGAACATGAAAAAAATTGACGATGATTTTAATGATAAAAATTTAATGTGTGACATAGTTTTGAGCATACATTATTTGAATCCCTCGCTATAAACTTTGATGAATGTAGTTAGACAGGTTTTAGAATACGTAGGTACTCTAAATAATTTGTTTGGATGGATTTGAATAGAGTATAGAGCTATACCTAGATAGCTGAATAACGACTTCAATGGTGTATCAGGAACTAGCATCATATCTGTGCACAATAGTATTTGGCTGAATATATCCTCAAACTAGAAGCAGACAATTATTGCGATCTACGTAGTCTAAGGCCCGTATTCCAGAACACCGCTCGTTGTGAATCGACAGTCACAATGACATTAGATCTGTCATCTAAAATATAATTTATCCTCACCTTCAGCTTTGCAAAACGATCCACAGACGGCATTTTGTCCTCAGATGTACTAATAAATCTAGATATAGGATTAAGTATCGTTCTATGGAATACGGGCCAAGATCCTGAGTATAAAAATTAATATAATAATTGTGACCGAAAACGCTTGACCGAACTTTCGTTTTCAACACATTAACTGATAGTTCTTGATAGCCAGTTTTTTTAATTGTGTATAATTTTGAATTCTTTTTATAAATACAAAAGTGAATCTATTGGCACATTGTCCATGGACACAAACTTACTTGCAGCATTATCATTTTGTCATTCTGTTTTATTTTTCCTGGTTCTATCTGTAGCAGTATTTAAGGGTTATTTCATTATAAAACTAATGCATTCAGTTGATCTAAACTACAAATTTCATCAAAGCAAACTATTAAAACAAAAAGTTGTCCTGTATTTGCAAAGTTTGGCCAAAATTCTTCTATGACACTACCCTCGTTCGAACAGCTGGCGCCGAGCGTTGGCAAATAAACAGTTTGTTCACAGATATTAAATTAGTTTTACGACAGCTTATTGTTTCATTTTTTGTTAATTAATTGAATGTGTATTTATTGTAACTGGCAAACAAGATTTTAAGTAAGGTGTTGTATAATATCTACTTTATATTACTGTAAGTAGGTCCAATTAGCAATAGATTGAACTTGACTCAATAAGGTACTCAAAATAATTTAATGCATTGGTATTTGATGAATGAATAATAGAATGAATAATACAATTTTACAATAAATAGTTTGGCATTAGCAATATTTAGTAGGTATGAAAATAATTTGGAGTATCGTCAGGTTGGTCTAATGCTGACTGTACATGAAATCACTTTTGGCCGCCATCGCAACTGTGTTTCGCAACCAGTTATGTTGTTTATGGAGATTTTTTTATGGGAAGTATGATTCTAGAAGTACCGGAAGCAAAGGTAATCTACCTTCCATTTCTTTATACTTACTTACCCCCTCTCTCTGCAAGTTTATAGGATAAAGCAACGTTTATAGAACAAGGTAATTGTTTAGGTGTTAAGTGTTTGTTTGATAAATTATTACGTTATAAAAATAATATTGTGCAAGTATACCGAATAGTAAGTAATCGTATATTTCATAATAAATCTTCTATTCAAAATTCGAACAAATTCGAAACTCGAACCAACGGAAAAATCGAAACTCGAACATTATACAATAACGGGAATCGTGAGACTGTCATTTCATTGGAGTGTGAAGAAACACAGTTTCTTTACACACACATTCTTTTTCTTACAATATTTACAAGCCATTCAGAATATCATCGACCTACTTTGCCTGAGGTCTGAGCAATACCTACACCATATTTAACAGGGGTCACGCGTCCGTTAAACAGACATTGTCTAAGTTGACGTGTTACTTAACCGCTCTATTTGCGAACCTTTTAGCACCCTCCAACCTTTAGCTAGTGCAAACATTCAGTCCAACATTTTGGATGGATATATCAGCAATGTCGAATGTTACTGATTTTAAATCATTACTACGGATTTTTGTCGACAACTGTTTCTAGAATTACGTATGGAAAATACAACAATGCACAATATAGTGAAAAAAAAAAATTTGTTACCACAAATGGTAATTTGCCACCAAAATAATTTTGTCAATGACAGATTTACTATTTTGATAAGAAATATTATTTTGGCAACAGGTTAAATCATACCCTTATATAGATAACTAGCTGACCCGGCGAACTTCGTACCGCCAATTTTTTTCTGCCCGCATGGCGTCCGAATCCGTTCCCGCTGCACCCTCTACTATATTAAGCATTTATTATACATGTAAACCTTTTTCTTAAATTACTCTATCTATTAAAAGAAACCGCATCAAAATCTGTTGCGTAGTTTTGAAGATATAAGCATACATAGGTGGTGGGACGTGTAAATAGTCCTGCCAATGGTGTGTTTGCACACAGAGCGTATAAGCTCCTATGACACTGCAGTTAGGTTGTAATGAAAAGAAAATACACATGTGACCGCTTCTATGAACGAAAACGTAAGAGAATCGGCACTGACCTGTGTTCCACCTCGTGAGGATTCAGCTGCAGACAGGCGTGGTTCCTGGCACGTGCTGGTGGGTAGGTAATTTTCGACCGGTCGGTTATTTTCTTGAGTGAGTCGTTTTCTTCCGATACACTTCACTTATACTGACTTGAGAATGTGGCCAAAGGAACTTATAGAATTACACAGAAAGAAACGAGGAGTTGAATAACTCAAACTTCCGTTTGGTGCGGAGCGCGTGAGTCAAAGACATCTTTCGATGCTGGGTGCGGGTTACTGACTGATTAAAAAATGCGAGCGGGTAGATGATCCGCCGTGGTGCTTGAGTGTCTCGCTCGTAGAAACTTCATTCTCAAAATATAGTTCGAACAGATCCATTCACAGCGCCATTCATTGGCCTTCTTCAACACTAAGTGGTCAACAAATGAGCGCCAATATTCAAACATTATTCGATACATAGAAGCGGTTTATTAAATTACAAAATTGAAATATATTATGTGGGAAATAATTAAGAAAATACACAAGCGCTCCACCATGCACCCGGCTTTGAAACGTCGCAAGACGTTACGAAACAAACAAGCGAACACTGGCTGATTAGAGCCCATAGTGAATTTGTATAACATAATAATACACATAGCTAAAATAACAACTTAGACTAACAATATTCTATCTAATGTATGTTTAAAGCTTGAGTTAAAAATTAAAGTTTAAGATTCTATTTAGCGTTGTAAGTTATTGCGTTGGGATAGGATACAACTTGCTTACAGCGAGTTTGTAAGTACCAGTACGCGTTTTATATATTATGACAGACATGAGGAGTCCAGGTCCAGCATGACAATTGACAACGTGAAACTGCTGAATTATCAGATCAACAACGTGATCGCGTTTAGGGAGAAGGACAGGATGTAATCCTGATACAGAATGAGGTTCGATCTTAAATTTAAATCGTGCGAATTTTAAAACGTATGTAATGATACGTAGTAGTTTCTGCCAAGAAGAAACACGTTGTGCTAATGTACATAACAATGGCGACTCTGTGTGTTTTGTTAACACATTTGCCTTATGTTCTGGTAAGTCAGAACAGTTGGCGGGAGAGAATGACTTAATAGGCCATTCATCAGGGGGGCCACGGATCCATGCTGGACCGTTCCACCACAAATCATAAGTCAAAAGTTGCGAGGGGAGCATACCGCGTGATAGACAATCACTCAGATTAATGTCTCCGGCGACGTGATAAAAATGTTTAGCGTTCAAGTTTTCTTGACACTGAGCGACCCGGTTGCTAACAAAAATCAACCACAGATGTGGTGACGAGTGAACCCATGATAAGGCAATCGTGGAATCAGAAAAGGCGTAAATGTCAGTAACGGGAATGCGTAATGCATACGAATCACGTACAGTTCTTATTAACTTTGACATAAGCAAAATAGCACATAACTCTAATCGAGCAAGCGTAGTAATCTTTGTCGGAGTGACCTTTGATTTCGCACACAAAATGCGAGTTTGAATGCCAGATGGGTAGGTACAATGTGCATAAATAACACATCCCATGCCATTCAGGCTGGCATCACAAAATGCGACAAGACGTAATTCGCAATCAACTTCGACACCTATATATCGCGGAATTTTTAATGTGTCAAGCAATTTTAATTCTTGAACGAGAGCGGAAAGGCGTGAGCGTATATGCTCTGGAGCAGGGTCATCCCAATCACTCTTATTAAGCCAAAGTTCCTTAATTAACAACTTGGCGTAGAGTATCACAGGTGCCACCAACCCGAGCACGTCAAATAGTCGTGCAACTATAGGGAGTATATTTCTCTTAGTGCACTTCTCATCTACCAAGGTGGATGTGAAATAAAAATTATCTCCACACGGCTCCCACGAGAGACCTAAAACCCTTGCGACATGACTGCCAACATCAAACTCAAGCGATTTGCGGTGAGTATTTATGTCAGCGTTCATTGCGATAGGAAATAACCTAAATTTTAATAATAATAAAAACAGGTCTGCCTGTAAATTGGGACCAATATGTAAAATATCATTGAGCGAAAGACAAGTGTGGGTTTTAGCGCTCGCGTCTAACACAATACGCGGCATCGGTTTGTCATGTCGAACTACTGCGTGATGTGGTATGTAATAACCATCCATAGACAAATTAGAGTCATCAACGAGGCCAAGACAACCGTTATCCAAACAATCCCGAATAACCATATTGTAATTTTCGCGTACGGTTGGTGATTGACGAAGTTTACGCTCGAGCGACAAAAACCGGCGGTGAGCGACGCCGCGCGAGTTCCCTAGTTCAGAGGGATCCTTGCAGAACGGCAGCGCAACCGTATAACGAAATACGTCATCGCGAGTCACAGTAGATGTGAAAATATTCTCGCACTCGGTTTCTTCTGGAGACAATAGGCGCTTCACAGGAACTTCCTCAAGTTCCCATGGTTTTTGCACTAAATCATTTAGTGCTAGCGCAGAAAAGGATGCGGTTGTAGGCACAACAACTTTACGTGGGTAATCACCCATAAGTACATACCCAAACGCGGTTGACAGTACACAAGGGGCACTGGGGCCACACTCGACTCTATTTCCTAAGTAAATATACGGGAAGAGCTGTGCACCTAACACTATATCAATGTTTCCTGGAATGTTCCAGCTTAAGTCAGCAAGCGGTAAATCGCGAAGATTTAACTCGCTATCACACTTAATTAATTGCGAGGGCAATTGATCCGTAAGGCTATTCATAACTAACGCATGTATAGTATACTTATGATCTGCATAAATACGAGATTCAATGTCCAAATACACATAGCCTATTATCGTGTGCGAAGTGGAGCCAACACCTTTGACAACAGAATTACTCATTGGTATTATTGGTAAATTTAATAAACGACAACAGGACAATGTTATTAAGTTATTCTGTGAGCCATTATCAATTAGACATCTGACTACAGATTTATTTCCAGTGCTACCTTTAGGGCGAGCATACACCTGAGCGGTTGCCAAGAGAATATCACCCTTATGGCTAGAGGCATACGAATGCACAGTGCTTGAAGCGAGCGATGACTTAGGAGTGGGACCGTCAAGGTCGCACTGGGGCGGCGGGAAAGGGACAGCACTCGTCGCATGCGAGTGCGAATTATTTACATTATTATCAAAATGCAATAATTTATGATGTTTTTTCTGACAGAAACAAACTGACGTACTTTTACATCGCGGGAGATTATGTAATGTGCTTAGACAATTCACGCAACCACGCTTAGATTTAATAAACTCATATCTAGCCTTTGCATTTTGCATATTTTTAAACTGAGCGCAGTTATACAGGTGTCGGTGGTCGCGGCCGCCACATAAACAACATGACGCGTCTACTGCGGCGGGCGCATTCGACTTATTATTAATCGGCACACTGACAACAAACGACTTAGAATTACGCTGTACACGCCTATCACTGGACTGTGGCGTCCCAGCGGTGGACGACTTCGCATATGACGAAGACCGCGGGTTTGACCGTTCAATCATCTTAGCATAATCTTGTACAAAGTCGATCAGCTGTTGCGTCGTAGGGATATCGACACCTCGAACAGAAAGTTCGAAGGCTTGGATGGTTAGCGTGTCCATTTTCCTCAAGGCACATTGTAGAAACACGAAGTCCGTTAAATCATTTATACCTAACTCTTTAAGCGCGGCGATAGATGAGGAATATATACCTATAAATGAATCAAGTGAGTTCACACTAGGTGAACAATTCTTTAAGTCTAATATATTATTAAGATAATATGAACCTAATGAGCGTTTATCTTGGTATTTCTTGACCAAGGCGTCCCACACTATACTGTAGGTCTCACTTGACGGAACAATACCGGCAGTGAACTTTAATGCGTCTTTGGTTAATTTTGAGAATAGGTATTGCACACGTTGCGAATCAGACAATTGTGTGTTCGAATGAATATTGGCCTTAAAGGACTGATAAAATGTATTCCAGTTTTCAGGGCGTCCGTCAAAACTCGGAACAACAAGCATTTCCAATTTCACTACAGACGCGTTTGAATTACTCGGCCCGTGTGATGCGACCTCCTTGACCTTGAGCGTAGATAATTTATTTCTAATGCGTTTTATTCTCGAATACAATTCATCGAATGAGTCAAGGCAAGAATAGTCGGATTCTACAGGGGATTGTAATGATAAATTTAAGCTATTTATTTGATCTACAATCGACTCGAACTTATCGCGAACGACATCGATGTTCTCGGTCTCAGACAGAAAATCTTCATTCGCTCGCGTCGTTATGTCAAAACACACAACTGATTTCGACGATTTATACCAACGATTAATGCGTGCAAACAATAATTCCTTTTTTTGATTCAACAGAATAAGCTTCGTCTCGAGATCTGACGACATGTTTGCAAATTAACGATAGGTAAGACCTACCTATTGAAATATAACAAGAAGATTATCTGTAAGGTACCTACTATAACATAATAGTAATTCAACACAAACAGTTTAGATATACCTACTTTCTTATTGAAAATTGTACTACGGCTTATTATATAATAGCGCAAGTAGCACAGCGGAGCGAGAATGTAACTATGTACTTACGTACCTAGATAGGTACCTACCTACAAGTTACGCGTATGTGAATAGAATGATGATTATTTACCAATTAATACGTAAATCACCAACTATTATAAATATCTACCAATTATTACGTAGATTTAGCGTTTTAAATGCAGAATTTACCAAATAATTTACGTAAATCTGTTAGCGAAAGAAAGTAATGAAACTAAGATGGCGGAAAGAATTCACCAAAATTACGTGAATCTTTTAATTAAATGAATAGGAAAGAAATATTATTCACCAATAATTACGTGAATATGTTATTTACTGGCCTATCCGACTCGTAAGGACCATAAATTGTGGTAGGACGTGTAAATAGTCCTGCCAATGGTGTGTTTGCACACAGAGCGTATAAGCTCCTATGACACTGCAGTTAGGTTGTAATGAAAAGAAAATACACATGTGACCGCTTCTATGAACGAAAACGTAAGAGAATCGGCACTGACCTGTGTTCCACCTCGTGAGGATTCAGCTGCAGACAGGCGTGGTTCCTGGCACGTGCTGGTGGGTAGGTAATTTTCGACCGGTCGGTTATTTTCTTGAGTGAGTCGTTTTCTTCCGATACACTTCACTTATACTGACTTGAGAATGTGGCCAAAGGAACTTATAGAATTACACAGAAAGAAACGAGGAGTTGAATAACTCAAACTTCCGTTTGGTGCGGAGCGCGTGAGTCAAAGACATCTTTCGATGCTGGGTGCGGGTTACTGACTGATTAAAAAATGCGAGCGGGTAGATGATCCGCCGTGGTGCTTGAGTGTCTCGCTCGTAGAAACTTCATTCTCAAAATATAGTTCGAACAGATCCATTCACAGCGCCATTCATTGGCCTTCTTCAACACTAAGTGGTCAACAAATGAGCGCCAATATTCAAACATTATTCGATACATAGAAGCGGTTTATTAAATTACAAAATTGAAATATATTATGTGGGAAATAATTAAGAAAATACACAAGCGCTCCACCAATAGGGACACGGAAAGCAACTTAGCTTTAAGTATGCTATGTAGTGATTAGTTAAGAAATCCCCAATCAAGAAAGTAGATGATACTACAATCGACAAACGAAATACGGTGGCATTTTTTTTTTTTTTCGTGCGGAAATCCCCTCGGATACCCCCCCTGCCGGAGCCGGAAGGGGAGGTTATGTCGGACTCGAACCGACTAAAACCGCACGCCGACTGTGGGTCTTGGTCCTAGGCCGGAGGTGAGGTTGTTATAGACATATCCCTCGCACCCCGGCTGACCCAGGGCCATCCCTTACGGTCTGGCCCTCCTCAGGAGGGGGGACAACGGTGTCCCCAACTCGCCCCCGGAATGGGGAGACGCGCTATTTAGCGCGCCGCCGCCGTGGCCTGCTTCTGCTGGGGTGACAGGCGGCTCCACCCGTCACCCCCAGGCCCGCGCTCATGGGGGACGGAGGTCAGTCAGTGCCCTCCGACGCCCGAGTAGCCTGCGCGCGCGGGCGGCGCGATCCGCGAGTCTTTCTCGCTCGCGCCGCCTCTCCCGCTCCGCCGTCTCCTTCACGACCATTACCTGCTCGGAGATACGGTGGCAACATACAACTTTACATGAAAAGGGGTAACCGTATTTCTTTTGTCAGCTGTACATTAATGTCAATAATTTGTTGCAATATTGAACATAATGATGCGTCAATGTGCAATTCGTCTAGTCATAATCAAGAGCATTCTCCACTTCCCTCTGACCGGCTTACTCAAGTGGCGTACGTACAGTCAGCATCAGAAAGATGTTAACGTTCAAAGTACTCAAAATGATCTTAATTTCGTTTTTTTACTCCCTTCCAGTTGACCGATTGTTCTGATATTTGGTACACATCTTTAGTTTTGACAATAATACCATTTAAATCAATAAAACAGTTTGATTTGTTTTTAAAACGAGAGTTTTAAGATCATTTTGACACTTTATCGTCAAGATATTTATGACGTTGACTGTACGTTAAAATCTACTTCGGTACATTACTATGATAATAATTTTCTGTTTATTTTTCATCAAGTAGCACTCAATCTAAGGTAATACGATCACACATCATCATCTAAGTCAACACAATCACGCTATTTGACACCAAAATATGACTTGACATACTTTCTATAAGACTTTTGTTAAAAGCAATGGCTGATTAAAGCGCACTTTAAGTCTTTGGAGATGTTTTCTATTGAAAAATATTTGTAAGACCGTTTTGATTACCCATTAAAATGAAATAATATGTAGTTATTTGAGGTTACTAAAACGGCTATAGAAAAAAAAATAAGTTAACAGTCGTTCTTGAACTTGTAGATGTTTCTTTTCACCGGGTGAAAATAAGTGTTAACATTGTCTGATACTTAGTAATTCAAAAAGATGTTTTCTCCTTGTTTATACTTATTTAATATTCCTACGGGAATATTTTTAAATGAGTTTAATTTAACAGGTATTTACGTCAAATAGTCTGAGCTAATTCCCGGATAAAAATAAATATTTATGGATAGGTTTTCTTCTAAATTTATGTTTTCATGTCGAAAAACATCTTCTGGACTTCGTAAACTACATTAGTATCAGAATTGTGTAACAAGAACGAAACTCTAGCATAATACAGACATACATGTACTCCTGTCTGTAAATCCCCAAATGGGTAGAGGCAGAGGTAATATTAGTACCCACGTTTCGCCAATTACGATTTTTGGTCCCAAACGACGTAATAGGGGTCGAGCCTAATGCCTTCTAGCGGGCAATTTGTATTAAGCTATAACTAGCATTATATTTAATTCGCAATTTTAATTATTTAAGCTAAACAGAAGAGAACATCAAGGTTTTCATCGTAATTCTCAAAAAGCGAAGATTCGTTGTGAGTATATTCGGCTTTAAAAATAGGGACCTTTAGGGATTATATCCTTACAACTGGGTCCTATTAAAGTAAGGTAGGTAGGTATATAATAGAAGAATAATAACAACGCACAATAAAAGAATTTGCTGAAATGCATAACAAATCGAACAACATTGTTTGTGATAAATAATAGTCATTTGGAATAAAAAGAAAGTTCATAGAATTTAACACCCCTTTTAAACTTGAATAACTCTTAGTATGTACATTAAATTTATAATAATTGACAATAATAGATGTAAAAAAGTATGACGAATTGATGTGAGATATTTATGAACTGTCGGTGAGTCCCTTATAATATCTACGTTATTAATAAAAAATATGTTTAAACTGCATCGTAAAGTAGTATTATTGATATGAAGTACCCACATGGTATGAGGTTATGTTCAAAACTTGGCAGGGAACTGATATTGGGAACATTGATTTATGAAAGCATCAAATAAATATTCATCACCATAATCATCTTGATGTTGGTCCCAGTTGCATTTGATACCTGGTGTTTCCAAGTTTTTAAAGATTTAGGTAATTTAAAATATCTTTTGCCATACTACTTCCACTGTCTTGTCTCTCTTGACAAGGGGGTCGAAGAAAACTCTGAACTCGAAACTGATACAAACACAACAAAAAAGAACTAAATAATTTCTTGTGGTCATTTGGAAGTTATGCGTCTACATAAATTTGGCGATTCATCAGAAACAAAGCACTGAACTACGTTAATGATTTCGCACCCTCAGTGGAAAAAAGGCATAAGACGAAAATGCTGATTTTTCAGTATGGTGAAAAAACTGAATTTATGGGCATATTTACTTTATTTCCAAACGTAGAAGAATTATTCTTATATCAAAAAAAGGAGAAAAAAATGTTGCATTTCGTGTTGTATTTAAGTTAGTGCTAATGATTATAGTTTATTAGGAATTGTAAAAATAAATTATTATGTTATTTTTCAGAATACAATAAAATAAAAGATTTTGAGTATCAAAATTTATGCCAGACTTTGCCAGAAAAGTAAAATATATTTCAAAAAGTATGTTATATTAAAGCAGTAATGAACTTGTGAATATGAACATTTATGGTAGTATAAGTAAGATTACTGCATTATTTCCTTTATAAATAATATGTTTGAAATGCACAAGCAATACTTACCCCTTTTTTCAATTTAAGGGCTTGTTAAGATAACTTAAGTAAACAATAATAATTACTTATTCCATTATATGTTATAGAAAAGTTAGCTGCATATTAAGACATATTACTTAGAGTTATTATTTATGACTACAGGGAAAAAAGGCAAAGCCTTTTTTTTTATTCACTATTTTTTATTTCAGGCAAAATACTAATTATATTTTGGTAACAATTAAAGTTCGTACTAGCAACAATAAAATTGCACAATAATATTCAGAATTGTAGAGTTTCGGTGAGGATTACTACCACTATTGATTTTTTTATAAACTCTTAAATAAATCAGTAGATAATTTGTTAGGACTAAACTCAAATAAGTTTTTATTGGCTCCGTACAACAAAATGTTTATATTCTCTCAATAAAAATCAAAGGTAACAAGCAAAAATTATTAACAAATCAAGGTAACGAGTTATAATACATATTTTGTTATTACACATGTTATTATTACGGCTAGGCACCCCGAGTGGTGGCATTATCCTTCACCTACTAGTTTAGTTTAGTTTAGAGTTTATTAATATCATTAGTTATTAACATAAGCCTATGTTATGGCTATTTTTTTATGCAAATAGATAGTGAACCCTTTACAAGTTAAAATAGAAAAGGATGTTACACGTTAGTAACAGACATTAGGTAATGTTATGATAATAGACTGCGAATCATTCATCAGCCGAGTGGTACGAGTCATCGTCTTGTACTCATATTACAGGGGTTCCCCTACTTGGAGACCAAACGATTGCTATGATATATTAAACTTGTACCACTAGCTCGGCGGTAAGCGAAAACATCGCGAGGAAACTGCACATTCAATCATATTTAATATGTAACCAGGATCCTATTGGTCTGGTCTGGGTGTTTCTATGTATAATATGTACGTATTTACAAAAAAAAATATATAAGTATGTTTATCCGCATTCTAGATTCCATAACACAAGCTATAAAAGCTTACCATGGGTCTAGATAGCGTTGTGTAAATTGTTGTGGAATTGTGGAATATCGTTAAGGTTCGCCTTTCCGGTTACGAAGGTCAGACGATAGTCGCTTCAATGTAATTACCAGACTATATAAACCCAGACAAATCATTGTTTAAGCGGACCCCGGACTCCCCAAGAGCAGCCGGACAGGAAAAACAAACATCAAGCATTACAGGATATCAAGAGAGTCCGGCATAGAGCCCTCTCTGCTAGACCTTCTATTGACGAGTCGCCTGGACCAGTACAGTGTCTCGGTGAGTGCTGCTTTAGGTAACTCCGACCACTGTCTGGTCCGCTCCACCGTGCCCATTGTAGCGCCCCCACGACCCGTGCAGGGGAAGAGGCGTCTTTGGAACTACTCGTCAGCGGACTGGGATGGACTACGCGACTATTATGCGTCCATCCCGTGGGTTGAACGCTGCTTTGAGGGTAAGAAACCCATCTGAGAGCGCTACTGCTGTCGCCGGTGAGATCGGTTTGGGTATGGAATACTATATCCCATAAACCGATGTCACCGGAGTCCGCAGAGCGCGTCAGTGGTTCGGGTGCGAGTGTGCGGAGGCTGTTGAGCATAAACAGTCTGCATACCGCGCTTGGGTGCGGGCGCGCGTCACACGCGATCCCAACAAGGCCAAGGCGGCGTACAACAGAGCGACAAAGGTCTGCAAGAGGGTTTACGTCAGGGCGGATGCCCAGCGCATAGCACGGCTGGGCCAAGAGCTAGTGGCGCATCTCACGTGTCGTGGCTACTGGCGACTGGCCAAAGCCGTGCAAGCCAACTTCTGCCAGCCCTCGCTGCTCCCGCTGAGCAACTCCGATGGATCTCTGGCCCATGAGCCACAAGAGAAAGCAAATTTGCTGGTCAATCTCTTCGCGGCCAATTCCCGAGTAGATGATTGTGGTATGCAACCACGGACAATGCCCACTGGTGACCACGCAATGTCTGATATCCATATCAGGTAACGCGATGTCCGTGCAGTACTACAATCACTCGATTTCCGGAAAACCAGTGGTCCTGATGGTATTCCAGCGGTCGTACTTAAAAAATGTGCAGCGGAGCTATCTCCTATGCTATCGCGGCTGTACCGACTGTCCCACAGTTCAGGTACAGTGCCGTCGGCTTGGAAGGAGGCGAATGTCCAGCCGATCCCCAAGAAGGGGGATCGCTCGGACCCAGCCAACTCGGAACAACCCATAGCCGTCACCTCAGTGCTGTGCAAGGTTTTCGAGAACATTATTAACACACAATTCATGCGCCACCTAGAGGATCACTCCTTGCTTAGTGACCGGCAATACGGCTTTAGACCGAAACGGTCAATGGGTGATCTTCTGGCGTACGTGACCCACCTTTGGGGTGAGGCTATGGAAAAGCACGGCGAGTCACTGGCAATTAGTCTTGACATTGCCAAAGCTTTCGATAGGGTATGGCATAAATCGCTTCTTTCTAAGCTACCAGCCTTTTGCCTGCCTCCCAGACCTCCCTTGCCTGCCTGCCTGCCTTCCTGCAGGGGCGCCGTATTCGCGTCCTCTGTGATGGACGAGCTTCGGAGTTCTTGCAGGTAAATGCTGGATATGCTAACGGTAGCATTCATTGCTATGCAGACGACAGCATCTTACACGGGAGTTATTACGCATATCCTGGGGCCAAGCAGTCTGATATCGCGGAAAAAAGGCAGCTTCTTGTCACTGAGCTGGACCGGATCCTGGACCACATTTTTCAATGGGGCGCTAGGAACCTGGTCGAGTTCAATGCCTAGAAGACCCAGGCATGTGCGTTTACAGCAAAGGTATCTCCTTTCGTTCCCCTTCCCACTCTTCAGAGCACACCATTGCCACTGCAGGATCACCTCAGTATCCTCGGTATGGATGTTCGCTGCAAACTGAGTAATAACTATATCGAAAGTATCATCAAATCAGCCTCGCGTAAACTCGGAATCCTGAACAGAGTGAGACGTTTTTTCACGCCGGAGCAGCGGTGTCTTTTATACAAGACCCAAATTCGTTCCTGCGTGGAATACTGCTCACATCTCTGGGGCAGCTCCGCAAAGTACTTACTAGATGCTCTCGACAGGTTGCAGCGAAGTGCAGTCCGCATTTTTAGGAATCCTGAGGTCATGAACACCCTCGAGCCTTTGCAGATGCGTAGAGATGTTGCGTCTTTGGCAGTATTCTACCGTCTCTACTATGGTGAATGTTCCGACAAGCTCTTCCAATTACACCCACCCTCTCCATTGCTACACAGGACGAGACGTGCAGGGCTAAGATGCCATCCATATACGGTGCAGAGTATACCAGCTAGAACCAAGCGTTTTAGAGACTCATTCCTATGCCGCACCATTAAGACCTAGAACTCCCTGCCAACTCACGTGTTTCCTTCTTCCTACAGTCCCGGGTCCTTTAAGCGGGGCGTGAAAAGGCATTTAATGAGGCCGTCAAGCTGAGTGCGACCACTGTTAACATGGTACATGTTTCCGATGGTGACCCTCTTTCCGACACTTTGCCTTTGCTGAACATCAGGCGAGGTGAAGTCAAATTGACGTGTCCTATAAAAAAAAACATTGTGTCATAATCTCTTTTTAGCTTATACTCACCTAATAACTTCAAAATTCTTCTCGCCCTACTGTGCTGCGTCCGGTTATACATTTCAGGTCACTTTACTTTAAAATAAGCAGAAAAACCACTCAATTGTTGTTGTTTTGCTTTCGCAAATGCGTTAACGCAGGTATTACCTTGAACTAGAAATGGGCACTGACTGTCAAGCGCGTGGATACGCACCCGCCCCGTCCCCCGCATCGATGTATTCACACTTATGTTAGCACTGTCAACTCCCACGCCGCAGTATCTATTCTTACTTCTCGGTGAAAGGAAAATATTCTAGTGAAAGAAAGAAGTAATCGTTCTTATTTTACAGCCGCGCCGCAGTATGTAGTCTTATGTTTCGGCGTATAGAAAAGTTTTGAGGGGAAGAAAGCAGTATTTATTCTTATTCTAATTTATTTTATGTTCATAAAAAGTAAACAGTCATACAGCTGTTATTATTTTCTAAGTTTATCTTTTAGGCTAAGTAAGCGCATTTAAGATAATTTCCTTAGCTAGTTAATATAACAAATAAAAAAATAATCGTGTATACAAGACTAACGATGTATTAAATACAAACGCATTTAAATCATAATAATTGTTACTTTTAATTTTCTACATAAAATATTAGGGATAAACGTAATAATAAGTAATACGTCATATTTCTCAATTTATTCTTTGCGTTATATCACATAATCTACTAATCCGTAAGAAAAAATGTAATGGAACCAAAATTCTCAAAACGAATTTCTTGTTTAAATTCGTCAAATTTAACAAGAAAATAATGAAAAAAATTTAGCATATGTATCTTTAAACGTACCTTTCAAATATGATAAAATCGACGAATCAAAGTAAGATCACTTATGCCTATTTTCCACTGGGGGTGCGATTTGTAGCCATAAAATAAATAAAACAAATGATTAAAAAATAAAAAACCCGACTGCCACTGAAAAGACCGGCGAAAGCGGTACCCATTTGCCAATCATAAACAAAAGAAAATTAATGGGTACCGCCTGCTATCAAACTTATTTCGGTCTTTTCAGTGGCAGTCGGGTTTTTTATTTTTTAATCATTTGTTTTATTTTATACTTTTTAGTTATAATATAACATGTATATCTTTTTGTAATTTACATATCGTTTATACTTGAAATAAAAACTTAAATCAATAAGTAAGAAAATTAGCGAGAATGATTGATTTGTTAAACAACTTTAAATCGTTATATATCCTAAACTATTATTTAAAATGAAAAATGATAACAGGAACCTAAAGATGATTTTAAAATACCTATTCAACGACACCCCACTTGATATAGTTCATCGACTTTTATTTTTTTCATTTTGACAATATGGCGTCTGGCTGTCGCTGTGGTGGATTTTGATTACTGTCATGTATTTAGTGACACTCGCAAGGTTAAGACGAATCGATTGACGTATGAATTATCAAAATCGGCACATGCATTTGGTCTCTAGAACGCCACATAGAAACAAACATACATACATAGACTGATAAACACATTACCCACCTTTGCGTCGCGCAGTCGGGTAACTAGCTATTACTCGTAGTAAAGTCAATCATGCATACTTGCATCTGTCCGACCCTACGTATGCTTATATCTTTAATACTATGGTACGGATTTTGATGTGGTTTTTAATAGATAGAGTGAATCAAGAGGAATGTCTATATGTATAATACATGTTTAGTATAGTAGAGGATATAGCGGGAACGGGATATGACGCCACGCGGGTGGAAAATAATTGACCGTACGAAGTTCGCCGGGTCAGCTAATCAAAAATAAACTGCAAATAAGGATGGATTCACGCCCCCCCCCCCCCCTAAGAAGCGGGATAACACCCGAAAACCCCCCATAGACGCAGGATAGCACCCGAGCCACCGCCTAGGTGAGGCCGCAACTGTAGCCATAGGTCTTATGGGAGTCCTGGGACATCCTTCCGAGGGCTTACCCGGGGCTCCCAACCATAGGCTGCTGGGCGTTGTCGTGAGGGTTTTTAGTCGGTAGGAGTCCAGCATAACATCCATGAAGGATTTTCCCTCATTCATTCATGATTTCATGTCAAACGTTAATACAATTGAGTCGATGCACTATTCCAATTAACATCAAGAGGCTTCCACGCATTTGCCTGCCTATCCGTTTCCCAATCGTGCCTTCTAATGAATACCGGATTCATTCCAACAACTCGTAACTCCTGTCATTCGTAGATTGGCGTTCCTCTATCCGATTAGAGTCACCCACGCAAGATAATTAAACTTGAAGCAAGTTGAAGCTACTTTAGTGCAATCATTCGATAAACAGCTGTACAAATTTGCATTTAAAACCGATATACTGCTCCCGTTTTCATGTTAAAGCCCTTGATTGACTTGGTGTTTTAATTTTAACATTTCAATACGTTGAAGTTGTATTTTGGTTTTAATTTAAGTCCTTCAGTTTACTTAATTACGTAATTTTCTTATTTTCATCATATTTGTTCATGTTAATCTATTTGATACTTGAATATTCGTGAAAGAGTTTACATATAAATTCACCTAGAATAATCATCTCATCTTATCTCATACTAGCTGACCCGGCGAACTTCGTACCGCTAATTTTTTTCCGTCCGCATGGCGTCTGATTCTGTTCCCGCTGCACTCTCTACTATATTAAGCATGTATTATATATATACTAGCTGTCCCTTTTTTTTTTTTTTTTTTTTCGTGCGGATATTCCCTCGGATACCCCCCCTGCCGGAGCCGGAAGGGGAGGTTATGTCGGACTCGAACCGACTAAAACCGCACGCCGACTGTGGGTCTTGGTGCTAGGCCGGAGGTGAGGTTGTCACAGACATATCCCTCGCACCCCGGCTGACCCAGGGCCATCCCTTACGGTCTGGCCCTCCTCAGGAGGGGGGACAACGGTGTCCCCAACTCGCCCCCGGAATGGGGAGGCGCGCCGTTCAGCGCGCCGCCGCCGTGGCCTGCTTCTGCTGGGGTGACAGGCGGCTCCACCCGTCACCCCCAGGCCCGCGCTCATGGGGGACGGAGGTCAGTCAGTGCCCTTCGACGCCCGAGTTGCCTGCGCGCGCGGGCGGCGCGATCCGCGAGTCTTTCTCGCTCGCGCCGCCTCTCCCGCTCCGCCGTCTCCTTCACGACCATTACCTGCTCGCTGAAGGAGACGCCGGCCGCCCACGCGTCCGCGCAGCGGACCATTGCTGTGAGCAGGGTGGCGAGGGTGAGAACTCTCACTCCCAGGGCCGCCACTAGCTCCCACCTCGGTCCGGCCCATGCCGGACACTCGGTGAGCGTGTGCAGCCCCGTGTCCTCGCTCGCGTCGCAGTGATGGCACTCGGACGTTGGCTCCTTTTCGATCCGACACAGATACCTCCCGAAGCACCCGTGCCCGGTGATAATCTGCGTCAGTCGATACGAGAGGCTGCCATGTGGCCTCTCGAGCCATTCCCCCATGATGGGCCTTACCGCCTCTATGACGGCATGCCCTGCGCGTCGTTGCTCAAGTCGTCGCTCCCACTCCTCCACCATGATCCCGTGGAGCCGGGACCTCTCGGCCCGAATGTCTTCGGGCTCGGGATCGTATCCCCGCTCCCGCGCCTCCTTACGGAACCGATACAGTGCCGCAAGGGATCTCGCTTCCAGGATCCACGGTGGCGATCCGGCTAGGAGACTCGCCGCTTCAAAGGATATCGTGCGGTACCCCCTAATGGCCCTGCAGGCCATCGTCTGCTGCGGCGCATGCAGCAGTTGCACGAACCTGGCCTGCAGGGCGTCCGCCCACACGGGGCACCCGTACAGGGCCATGGACCGCACGACACCCGTGTAGAGTCTCCTGCAGGAGTCCTCTGGGCCCCTTAAGTTGGGCAGCAGCCGCATCAGCGCGTTAGCTGACACCAACAGTTTGGGGCGCAGACTTCGGAAGTGCTCTCCGAAGTCCCACCGACCGTCGAGTACGAGCCCCAGGTATCTCAACCGGGGCTTGATGTCGATGGGAGTACCTCCTACTGTCAAGCTGGATCCCGGGGGTGGCCCGCGCCGAGGACCATGAAAGAACAAGGCCTCGGATTTGTGCAGGGCCACCTCGAGACCCAGCCGCCGGATCCGATCCACGACTTGAGCAACAGCGGTCGTGGCCCTCTGGGTCGCCTCGCGGTGTGTAGCGCCACTCACCGTCACTAGCGTGTCGTCCGCGTAGCACGTGACGGTGGCACCGAACGCGAGCTCACCGCGAAGCACCCAGTCGTATCCGATGTTCCACAGGAGCGGCCCCAGGACCGATCCCTGTGGGACACCGCACGACATCTCACGCCTACCGACGCCGGTCGCACTTGGGTAGATGACGGCCCTCTCCGTCAGGTACGCCCCGACTATGCGGCGGAGGTAGAGAGGCACATCGTGGTACACGAGTGCCTCCCTGATGCAACTCCAGGGCAAGGTGTTGAACGCGTTGGAGATGTCCAAGGACACCGCCAACATCACCTCGCCCCGGGCAACCGCATCCTCCTCCGTCCTCACGCGCATGATGGCATCCACAGTGGAACGCCACCGGCGGAAGCCGTACTGCGTGTCCGCTAGGTCCGGCCCCACTCTAGAGAGGTGCTCGACGAGACGCTTGGCAATCACTCTTTCGAAGAGCTTGTCCACCTCGTCGAGCAACACTATGGGCCGGTACCCGGACGGCTCGTCCGCCGGGCGTCCGTCCTTGCGGATGAGGACCAGCTTCCCCGTCTTCCACATCTTCGGAAACTGGCCCCGCTCCAAGCATGCGCTGAGGAACCCTCGCAGTCGGGGTTCGAGACCGTCTTCCCCTAGAGCTAGGACCCACGCACGGCCTGGAATGCCGTCGGGTCCCGGGGCGGTGTTCTTCTTGGCTCTAAGCCGTCGCACCGCCAGCTCTAATTCCACCCAAGTGACCTCGGGCACGTCGTCGTCAATAACCACGCCGGGCGCATCAGGCGACCGAGGTGGCGGAGTCATCTGCGGCGGAACGTGTTCCGCCCGCGCCGGGAACAGGGATGCCACCACTCCTCCAAGCAGAGCCGGCTCGAGAACCTGGGTCAAGGGAGGGACCCGGGGGCGCAGCTTTCCTCTTACCAAGCGGTAAGGCCGCCCCCATGGGTCCCGCTCCAGTGTCTCCAGCAGCTCCCTATAGGAAGCTGCCTTGGACCGCTTGATCTCCGCTCGGAGGGCATTCCTGGCTTCCCTGTATCCCTCTTGCAACTCCGCCACTAGGGGATCTGTGTCTGCGAGGCGGCTACGCCTCCTACTGAGCCTGGCCCACCGGCGGTGCGCGATCACGCAGGCTTGCCGCAGCCTCGCGATCTCCACAGTCCACCAGTAGACCCGGCGCCTCGGACTATAGGCTGGAGCCCTAGACATACCCGCATCGCAGACAACAGTCATGGCCTCCCGGAACCACGCCGCCTCGTCATCGATGTCGTCAGGCCTGTCCGGCACCATGGCCCAGGCCTGCACGGAGGCGGCTTCCAGGAGAGCATCCCTATTCAGTCCCCTAAGCACCCAGCGCGGCTCGCGTGGGGCCGGTGTGACCGGCGCATCACTCTCGGGAGGGGAGACATCAAACCGAACGTATCGGTGATCCGACAGTGTCTCCACCTCCACGACAACACGCCAGTCCCGTACACGTTGCGACAGCGAAGCGCTCGCGAATGAGAGATCAACGATCGAACTCGTCCCGCGCTCCGCCACCCAGAACGTGGCTTCGGCCCCGCGATTCTGGAGAACCAGACCGAGAGTAGCGGCCCAGCTCTCCAGAGCCCTACCTCGCGGGTTCGTGTGCCGGGACCCCCAAGCCTCAGACCAGGCATTGAAGTCCCCAAGCACAAGAACCGGGCGAGGGTGACAGGCATTGACGACGTCGGTCAGCCGCTCCAGCGACTGCCGATACTGCCCTATGCGTCGGTGTGATGCCGGCGTGAAGTAGACGGCCACGACCGCAATCTCCCCCACACGCGCCGCTACGATGCCATGCTCCCTTGCGATCACCACAAAGGGAGGGGCACCCGCAGCGGCGTTACGCACCAGTGCCACCGATTCATCCAGGTCGACCACCCAGGCAGGCCCGGGGGGCCGGTGGGTGTACGGATCGGCGACAGCGGCGACGTGTATGGACCACTGTGCCATGCTCTGGAGCAGAAGAGCCTGAGCATCGACACCGTGGCCCACGTTCGCCTGCAGGATGCGGAGCTGGGGATCCATTATGGAACCATCTCCGCATCCCGCTGCGAACTATCGGCGGAACGCCCGCCTCGTGGCTTCGGCTCCCCTCCGGTGCAGGCCTTGCTGCCAACCCGATGGTCGGCCGGTTTGCCCCCCGCCGCACACCTGAAACAGTGCAGCGGAGCCTCGCAACCACCGGCCCTATGACCGGGCTGGCCACAACGGAAGCAGCGGTCGCCGACCGTCACCTCCGCCGTGCACTGCACCCCCACGTGCCCGACCGACAGGCACCTAAAGCACCTGGCCGGTCGAGCCTGCAGGAGCTGTGCCCGCACCCCAACAACGCCGTCCACCACGAGGACCCGCCGATCGGCAGCCTTTTGAGCTGCCGCGATGGGGCAGCCGACAACTGCCGCCCCCTGTCCGCGACGGCCGTAGCGTATTGCTCCGACCTTAACCGCCTCCAGGGGGCAGCCCCCGGCCTCCGCCACGGTGGCCCGAATTTCTTCGGCCGTGATGGAGTCGTCCAAGCCCGAAATGCGCAGTTCTGCGCACTTGATGGGCCTGGACACCCGGACGTCGGCTGCGTCCAGCGTCTCCCTTAGCTGAGCCGCTATGGCATCAGCCTGGGGACCGCTGGAGGCGCCAGGGACCTGGATGAGGCGGGCCCCCGTCCGAGTCTCCGTGACTCGGAGGGGCTTCGCCAGCTTAAGAGACCTCATATCTATGAGGCCTCTGGCCCGCCTCACCAGGTCGGGGTATTGCACGCCCCTCTCCGCAGCCTCCGGCGTCATCGTCAAGACGACAGCCGTGGTGCGGGGGACGCGCAGCCTTCCCGGCGCTCCCTTCGCGGCAGCCTGGGCCTTCCTGGCCTTTTTGGCTGCTTTACGCTTGGCGTTCCGCCTTTTGCGCGTTTCGCCGGCCACCTCCCAACCCCCTGCCGGGGAGGAGCTCGTGGAGGCAACCGGAGCCGGAGCTGAAGCTGAAGTCGAGGCCGGTGCCGGGGCTGGGGTTGGGGCTGGGGCAGAGGACGTCTTCCCCTTGCCCTTCCCCTTTCCCCTGCCCCTGGGCTGAGCGGGCTGCGCAACCCCAGGCCCCTCGACTCCCACGGCGACAGCGAGAGCGGCCGGAGCCACAGGCGCAGCGGGTGGTCTGCTGGCCGACTCCTGCGGGGTCTCGACCGCTACTGGGCGACCTCTTTTAACGGCCCCGGCATACCCTGCAGGCGGCGCTAGAGGCGGACGGCGGATAGAGTCCATGATGGCCTCTAATCCACGCTTTGTCCGCTCCTCGTGCGCCGCCTGCCGCGCCTCCTGCGCCGCCTGCGCTGCCTCCAGCCGCCTTTCCATGGCGGCCAGAGCGGCCACGACGGCCGCCAGCGGGTCCGCAGGCTGGGCCGGCATTAGCACCGGCGACTCCGGCCGCAGCGGCGACCTCGACCGCACCGGCGACACCGACCGCGCCGGGGATGCTGGCCGAGCCGGCGGCTTCGGCCCCGCCGGCTGCGCGACTGGCTTCCGCCGCGCCGACCGCGTGACGCGCACCTCCGGCAGCCCGGCGACGACCTTCTGCAGGTCCGCGAATTCGGCCGCCATCTTGGCCATATCCTTGCGGTACTCTGCCGCCTGCCGCTCAGAGCTCTCGATGAGCTCGACCTGCCGCCTGCCTAGTTGAGCCCGGTCGTTGCGCGACTCAGCCAGCTCCGCTCTCAGCAGGCCAAACTCATCGACGAGGCGCGTCGTCGCCTGTCGCAGCCGGATCTCCTCCGGCCCCAGGGACCCAGCACGGTTCCCCAGCACGGTCTCCAGAGCCTCCAGTACCTCCCTAGAAGTAGGGTCGGTACGAGGCATGGGCGCCGCCGAGGTGGAGGGGCTCGGCGGCACTTCCGCGTCCCTCAGGGCCGGTACCCGTGAGGAGGACGTTTGAGGGGTAGCTCTCTTGCCACCCCGCGTTTTCCCCCTGCCGATCATCGCAGCCTTGGGAGGGGGGGAATTTGCGCTCCCGCTGCTGTCAGTGGAGGACGAGTCGGTCACTGTGACCGCCGTGTCAGTCTCAGCCCTCCGTGGAGGAGGAACTATCCTATCGCCGTTCCTCCTCCGTGCAGATTTCCGGGTCTGCAGACCCACCGGGCTGTTCGCCCTGCTCTTCTCGGTGGCGGTGTCGAAGTTTTCCGACACCGCCGCAGTTGGTGACGCGACCTCCGCGTCGTGGCGCTGCGCGACCTCCGCGCAGACTATTTCGCTTGGTAAGGGGGGGTTTTTATGGATAATAGAGTTCATAAATGTTCCCACGAGCATGAGACGAAAGGTTACACTTCCCGGGTGACGCTCTTTCCGAGAAGCGGGGTACATACTGTGGAGGTCCCCTGGTGTCCACAGGTTTTAAACGACTTCGCTGTCGGGTTTTAGAGACTTTTCCTTGTCGCGGGCCGGCCAATTAAGGCAAGCCCCGCGGCCTCCAGGATACCGGCGTACCGAGCGTGGCTAGCACTCAGATCGTTGTCGATATCTAGGAGGTTACGCGACGCGGGGGAGCAGCCAACTCTCCCAACACCGACGGTGGCACGAGTGCCTGTCGGCCCCTGCGCGAGCAGTGGACCGACCCGTCCCTGGATCTCACGGAACCCTTGCCTCTCCCCTGTCCCCTCTGAGAGCAGAGGGATACTGGGAGCGACTAGCGGGAACCGGATCTCTCTCCGCGGGCCTTGAAGCCCCGCCACACCACGACCCCGTCTGGGTCGGCTAGCCCTCAAAAGGGCTGTTTGAATGGAAGGAATCCTACGGATCCCTTCCCGCGGGCCTTACAGGCCCGCCATACCACGACCCCCTCTGGGTCAGCTAGCCCTCAAAAGGGCTGTTTGAATGGAAGGAATCCTACGGATCCCTTCCCGCGGGCCTTGCAGGCCCGCCATACCACGACCCCCTCTGGGTCAGCTAGCCCTCAAAAGGGCTGTTTTAATGGAAGGAATCCTACGGATCCCTTCCCGCGGGCCTTGCAGGCCCGCCATCCCGCGACCTCCTCGTGCAATGAGGTCGGCCGTTGGGTTATTCGTCAACGGCCAACAGAACTCCTAAGGTGGGAGTCTGTTAGCCGTTGTCCAGGATGCACCAGCCCCTCTGCTTCCGCTCCCCAGGACCGCAGTCCAAAGGGGGAAGAAACGGAAAGACCAACGTGGAGGTTACCCAACCCGCACCCCATACTAGCTGTCCCGGCGAACTTCGTACCGCCAATTTTTTCCCGCCCCGCGATCGGCGTCAGATCCCGTTCCCGCTGCACCATTTAGGGGGATGAAAAATAGATGTTGGCCGATTCTCAGACCTACTCAATATGCTCACAAAATTTCATCAAAATCGGTCAAGCCGTTTCGGAGGAGTATGGCAACGAAAACTGTGACACGAGAATTTTATATATTAGATAAACCTTCTTCTTGAATTACTCTATCTATTAAAAGAATCCGGATCAAAATCTGTAGCGTAGTTTTGAAGATATAAGCATAGATACATAGGGACATAGGGACGTAGGGACGCGGAAAGCGACTTTACTTTATACTATGTAGTGATACTCACGCCGTAAATCCCCAGAGGGGTAGGCAGAGGTGTATTATCATCCACGTGTCGCCAACTATGATTTTCGGTCCCACGTACTAGAGGAGAACCTAGAATTATGTGTACGGTTAACCACCGGTTAATATCGGGACAATTGAATGTATTGCCATATCTTCGTATGTCCTTTGTAATATAAACTCAAAAAAGTATTACAAATTGCACAACCACGCAACCTACCTGATGAGGTGGTTACCGTGGCCAATCGACTTGTGACCCCCAGGACTGAGACTTATAACACGCATGGTGCCGACCCTATAAAAATCTTCTAATACTCATTATTAATAATATATTTTATAGAACTACATTATACTCAAATTTTAGTTGATAGCTTTTTTCCATCTCGTCACGTATTGTTATTGTTCCCGGTTGCTAATACTAAAACCTCCACGGTGAAACTCAGGGTTCGTCTTACAACAAAACAAAAAAAGAATTGTTTGGTGTAGCAACTATTAGGTACAGGAGCGATTGCCGTCTTAATCCCTAGAACGTTACATGGAAATATGTTACATCTAGTAACTACGAGAAAAATCAAGCATTCTTATCCCACATCACAGTGACCATCCATGCTGGATGATGGAACATGATTCATTGCTTAAATAAAGCAAAAATTCCAGTCATCTCCATTTTTCCATACCCCAAAAGGAGAAAAAAAAAAGGAAAAACTTAACTGTCTGTTTTTTAAGTATTACAATTCAAATAAAAAGTTCTGTGTCAATGTTATAAACTAGAAGAAGATAAAAATCAATAAAAATCCTGAGCAACGGCACTCAAAGAACAAAAGAACCAGTCAAAAGCAGTCAAAGGCAGTCAATCTATTTCAATTATGAATAAAAATCACACCATCATCCACACACGCCCGTATTCGGGTGCGATTAGTTCCGGAGCGTGGCGAATGTGCCGGCGCTCGACGCAAGCGCTTGCGCAATGATGCCGCCTCATTAGGCCGGAACAAACTTTACGAAACCAGTGTGACTGTGGACTTTTTGGAATCGTATGATGGATAAAATTAAATAGTTTTTAACTAATATCAAAATTCTATGGATATTGCCTTGGCTTTTGTCAAGTACCTATTATAAGATATCTAGCTGTTGATCGTGGAACACTGATGTTGTAACCGAGTTATTCGTCAACTCCCTCGCAATAAACTCGACCTATAAGTCTTGTCTGTGCCTACAGTCAGTATCACATTGATCTTGACTAGCAAAGTAGTAAAAATGGTCTTAATACCTACAAATAATAATAATGCAAAACTGTTTTATTGATCTAAATTGGTCTGAACTAAAGGTGTCAACCAAATATCAGAACAATCGGTCAACAGAAAGGGGGGGAATCCAAGGTATCTTTAGATAATTTTGAGGACTTTATTAGTCAATAGCGATCTGATACTACCCTTTATTACCATTGATCGATGAATGGCAACCCCATGTCTTCCCATGCGGTGTCATACAAGGCGACTAAGGGATAGCGTTGTTTAATATCAGACAGATATATACAGCCCAGACTCAGCCTCAGTTATAGGCTCGAGTCAACAATAGTGCCCGGAATATTATGGCAATAGGCACTCCCTATTACAAGACGGCGCGGCTGGCGTGCACTACGGAGCCAGTCAGCCTATGACCACGGCCGGTGTAACCTGGTCGAAACGTCAGGCAAATCTAAGGTACGTATGTAATTCCCGTTATTGTTATTGTATATTGATGAAATGTTGGTGTTAATTCACTTCTACCTAACCCTTCGGGAATAAAGGCGTGATTATATGTATGTTTGTGTGTATTTTTCAAAACAAAATATAAATTATGGACAATATTTTCAGCGCAAAAATGAAGGTAGTTTTAGTAGTCGCCCCATTTTTACAACACTGACCCCATTCAGTTCAGTCTCAGATAATATAGTTCATAGTAACAGGACATGAGTGGTGTATCTGTACGAAATTTGTAAAGAAAAAAGACAATGAACCATTCAATTCATATAATATTTAATGGACTTGGACCAGGAAGGAAGTGAAACGTGGCTCATATTGTGAACCAGTTATTTTTATTATGAAACGGAATAATGATGTCACTCAAGGACTTTTTTTGCCGAATGCGCATTTAAGGGTTAACCCTCAAATGCTCATTGTGGTATAAATACAACATATTAAGTAGTTTATAGAGAGATCCGGTTCATAACATTCCATGGATTCACCGTGCGGTCACCGGGTCCATGGCGTGGTACAGAGAGGAACACTGTGACGGCGCCTGGGACTTGCGACCCAGGTGTAGGTTTAGGGTGGCCACCTTGTGATGCATCAGCGCTCACCTCCACCGTCAGTCGTGTTCCCCCCTCTACCTATCCAAATTTGGTAAGATCCTAGCAACGCCGTTTTAGATATACGTTTGAGTAAAGAGCTTACTGAAGCTCTTGGCAATCCGAGGTCTTTAAATAAGTTATACAGGGATTTAGCTGGAATTCCCCTTGCTCCTACTTCCACGGCGTAGAGTTTAACCACATAGCCATTTTTGGTTAACTCGTTGGTCAGGTCAAAGTATTTGTTTATTTTTATATCGTGGTCTTTAGGTATGTTAGTTTCCCACGGTACTGTGAGTTCTACTAGTACTGCACGCTTTTGGTGTTCGAAGACAGATGCGTTTTAAACACCTTCATTGTGCTTTACGTTTTACGATCCCACGTAATTTAGTATGTGATGATCCTATTTATCATCAATTGCGTACTCACAGGATGGATTCCCCCTTATTCAGAAACTAGCCGTGTTGGTTCCCGGTGAAATAGAATAGGGCCACCCTATATCTTCCTGTGGGGTTCGTAGAAGGCTACGAAGGGATAGGACTATTCTCCATCCGACAGTAAACATACAGCCGATGACTTTTTTTTTTTTATCGTGCGATCAATCCCCACGGAGCCGGTGGAGGTAGTTATGTCGGATTCGAACCGACTAAAACGCACGCCGTCTTGGGTCCTTGGTTGCCGGAGGTGAGATTGCCAAAAGGATATCTCTCGCACCCCGACAGACCCATGACCATCTCTTCTCGCGGCTCGCCCCCTATTAAGTAGGACCGAAAATCATGGCGAAATGTGGGTGTTAATACAACTTTGCCTACCCCTTCGGAGATTTACGAGTGAGTGAGTTAAGAAAGTAAAATACATGCTTTCACAAAGGATATTCACAAACGCGATGGTAAGTGTAGATGTAAGTATATATTTTTAAAACTGACCATTTACATATTTGTTATTGGGCTAACTGGATGCGGAAGGTGAAGAATCAGTAGTAATGGCGTACATAAGGATAGGCCTATGTCCAGCTGTGGACTGCAATACGCTAATTCATTGATTGATTAACTGTAGAATAAAAACTGTTACAGTGAACTCTCTGTGCTTACGGGGTCGGCAGCCCAAGTTGGTCTCCCATGGTGTTGCACGGTAACGACTTTCGATCAGGGGGGCCGTGTGCTTATCTGCCACTGGTGTAAAAAACTTTTTGTTCTGATTGACTGATTCAGGATATGGAAAGGACACGTCAATTTGACTTCACCTCGCCTGATGGCAAGCTAAAGGCAAAGTTTCGGAAAGAGGACCTTCTGTCCGATAAATTCATGATCGAACCAATTTAAATTAATATGCTACAATAATACCATACAGCCTCGGAACAAAATGACCTGTGCTTAAAATAGAGCACGAGTTTGTGTTATTGTGTTAGTAGTTATACAATATAGGTTTTATTTCAGCCAATTGTGACAAGAATGAATGGCCTCAATTCAGTACAAATGTAATTTAGCTTCATTGGTCCGGTAATTGCTTATGTAATTCTAGCGAAGTCCTTCTTGGTTGATTGATTTTGTTCGTTTTGTTAAAGTTGTCACTGTTTTAAATTGCTATAAATATTTATTATATGTCCTTCACTTAAGCTAACTATTAAGCGGTAGGTTGTCAAATTGAGTGAGTGAAGATAGTACAATATCGATACTTACATACTAATATTATAGTTAAATGCGAAAGTAACTCTGCCGGTCTGTCTGTCTGTATGTTACGCTTTCACGACTACCACCGAACCGATTTTGATGAAATTTGGAATAGGGGTAGATTAGATCAAGAGAAAGGACATAGGCTATGTTTAGTCGCGATAACCGACATCCATGTGGGCGAAGCCGCAGGCAAAAGCTGGTTTATTATACATAAGCTGACTATTAAGCGGTAGATTGTCAAATTGAGTAAAGATAGTAGAATATACTATTTATTCTGTTGATTGATGGCACTTGGTGGAATTTATTGTTACACATATTGAGAACACTTGTACTTTTTCCACAGTATTTATTATATTGATTTAAAATATTGTTATTAGAAACCCATATTAGACCCATATACTGATTTACCGAGGCTTCCCGTACTCATTTCGTGTATAACATGACTATGGTGGAGGCATTCTTATATCACAAATACAATACTATATATACTTGTTTTAGACTGTGTTCCTGCCTGCTGGTAGCAAGCAAGATTACCAGCGTTGCTTTGGAGATAGTTACTTACGCGGAATCAGACCGGTAACACGTGGTAAAGGGGGTGGTCTTGGTAACTCTATTCTTGCTGTTAAAGATATATGTGTACGATGTTATCATGTTCATATTGTTATTACCTTCTTTTCTGTTATTATCATTATCAAATACAATGAATAACTGCTAGAAGGCTGAAAAGGAGAGCAATTTTGTTCTGATATTTCGGTTAATTGGGATGTTACAGGCTGCTTCGGGGTCCCATCAAATCATCGTGACCCAAACCATTATCACCTGCAAGCCGGGTGCACCTTCTGAAATGCGGACGAAGCTCTGGCACTGGCTTTCCTTTCGGGGTTTGGGGTTTGGGTCAGACGGCCAAAACAACGGCCAGAAAGGCCAATACTACGCCAAATCAGAAGAAGAATACAACGATATGACCAGATAGTCTAGCAAAACCAAAAGTTATTGTTTTAATTTAATTTCGTAACTACGGTTTCTGTAGCAATGAAAGTGTAATTAGAGTAGATAATTTCGGTTACTTAGTTTTTAATTTTTGCTTGTAGGAATTGAACAAAGACAAATAAATATGATTTGAAATTGAAGATTTAAATTACTTTTCTTGTCCATTTACCTGGTAATGAACGGGGCTGATGTATTTTGCACCCCTGAATCCAAGCAGAATCTTTTTTTTTATAAAAGTCAGTTAGAGACGCCTCCTAATTGAATAGGACGGAACAAGAATCAAAGGGAATGATTGCGTTCCCCTAAAATTTCAAGGGGATGTATTGCAGAGGGAAGGATGCGATGCGTGGACAAATTCTTTTAGGGAGACATGTCAAGGAGCTACGAAAATAGTAAGAGATTTTATTTCATGGAGTGTGTCACCAATGTGCGAAAAAAATATTCTCAGCCCAATTCATGACAAATCTAAATTCAAGTAAGTAATCATAGTAATAGATGTATAAGAATATGAATATAAACTGCAATATTCTTGTCACTAATGATCAGTAATAAGTGGAATAAAATAACTTGATTAAATTAATTGGAGTTTCGTAAAAGCACGCTTCTAGAGAGTTATAATGATTTTATTGTTGTTAGAAGTTTGTATAAGAATGTCGTAATAACTCATAATATGAATTTGTTTCGCTTGAACTTTAGTTACAAATTGAAGACGCTTATGAAATAATAGCATTAATAAAAGGTGATATAACATTAGTTCCTAACTGTTGAAGAGTGTTTAAAATTTAAGTAAAATATACTTATTGTAGGTTACTGTAAGCAGGGATTTGTGGAGGATCGCAGTCGCACAGAAAATATTGAAGACCAGTCAGACCTGCAGTTAGAGAAAAAAGCGGACCCTACCGACTCTGTGGTGACAGCTTCAGAAGTGATTGGGATTAACGCTAAGATGAAAAATAAGACTTTAAGCAGAGGGAAGAAGAATAAGAAAATAATGTAATTTACAATAACATATACCACAGCTCACAAATAGATATCGCATGAACAAAACTGTGCGTTTATCGAATACCCTAAATCAGATAAAATAAATTACATAATTTGATGTCGGTTATCGCGACCAGACATAGCCTATGTCCTTTTTCAAGGTCTAATCTACCCCTATACCAAATTTCATCAAAATCGGTTCAGTGGTTTAGGTGTGAAAGCGTAGAGTTTGGCGTAGCAGACAGACAGATTTACTTTCGCATTTATAATAATAGTATGGATATCTTAATACAACTGCCTACATGTTTAGTTTTCGCACATAAACTACCCATTTTCGCAATAAATGAGTTTGAGTTTGAGCTTTGATGTTATTAATTTGACTTCTATAAAAAATTCCCAATATTGTCGTATCCAAAATTTTACTGCAGCTTAGTTGGTTCATCGCAGTTTACAACCAAACATTGTGGGTGAGATTCCGTTGGAGTAATATCATTGCTAAGGTTGTGGCTTAAATTGCTTCATGTAATTTGTGCCCATTGGGCTCGGTAGATCCATCTTCTGCCGGGGTTCAAGGTGAGGGGCAGTGTCGTTAATAAGTTAGGTCTTAAAGATGCAAGAAGTAATTTGTTGGAAACCATCAGTATCATAAATTAACTTGCGTGTCGTACTTCTTTCCTCATTTATATTTATAACTAGCTTTTGCCCGCGGCTCCGCCCGTGTGGATGTCGGTTATCGCGACCAAACATAGCCTATGTCCTTTCTCATGGTCTAATCTACCCCTATACCAAATTTCATCAAAATCGGTTTAGTGGTTTAGGCGTGAAAGCAAAAGCTAGTCTATCTATATTTAAGTATGCAGAAAGGAACCACTCAGCATTAAGTAGAATAGTACTGTGTGATTCCATTTTCATTCTAGAGATCCGGTTCTTAGCATTCCATGGATTCACCGTGCGGTCGCCGGGTCCATGGCGTGGTACAGAGAGGAACACTGTGACGGCGCCTGGGACTTGCGACCCAGGTGTAGGTTTAGGGTGGCCACCTTGTGATGCATCAGCGCTCACCTCCACCGTCAGTCGTGTTCCCCCCTCTACCTATCCAAATTTGGTAAGATCCTATCAACGCCGTTTTAGATATTCGTTTGAGTAAAGAGCTTACTGAAGCTCTTGGCAATCCGAGGTCTTTAAATAAGTTATACAGGGATTTAGCTGGAATTCCCCTTGCTCCTACTTCCACGGCGTAGAGTTTAACCACATAGCCATTTTTGGTTAACTCGTTGGTCAGGTCAAAGTATTTGTTTATTTTTATAGCGTGGTCTTTAGGTATGTTAGTTTCCCACGGTACTGTGAGTTCTACTAGTACTGCACGCTTTTGCTGTTTTGAAAATAGGAATATATCGGGTCTGGATGACGAGGCACAAACATCCTCCGGTATTTTATAGTGTTTCTCATACGAATCTGCGAGTAATGTCCAGTCAGCGGCTGCTATCAAAATTGAGTACGGCTTTTGATTTGTCTTTTTTGAGCAGCCTTCCTTTACAAACGCGACGTCATTTCTTTGGTTTGTGGTTAAACCCTTTTTCGCTCTAGCTACCGCCAAACTTACCGCCTCACGTACGATTTCTAATACCTTATCATGTCGGCGCGAGTAATGACCCCGGTCTAATAGCGTCCTACAACCCACCAGTAGGTGCCTAGCAGTACCAATTGCTTCACCACATGAGTTACATGTTTTATCTGTGGCTTTTCCCCATCTGACAAGATTGCTTTGGTCGGGGAGGGTCAACTGGAATGCATTGAGATAGAATTTAAGGAGAGCCGGTGACCAGTCGTATATTAAGGTACGCCATTTTAAGGCTATGGGAATACAAAATTCACCTAGTGTTAACCATTCGTTTTGTACTTCTAGGTTCATTGCGTGCACTTTGTAGGTATTATTTGTGTGTGTGTAAAATACGAACTAAATATAGAATTTGTATGTAGCGTTTCCGGACATGTTTATGCAGAATAAAATTACTTTATTTTCTTCTGTCTCTATTTATTGAATCTGGAATCAAATAATTATTTACGGTTTCTTGATTTACATGATTATGATTAAGCTAGTCTAATTTAATATGAAGATATTGAAATAAAACCACTTTCAACGGATTCTATCGCGAAATATTTGTTATTATTTACTTTACGCCACGCTAGTGAAATTAAAAAACACCCAAATTTTAATAGAAAGGATGGATGGAACGTACCACCAGCTTAGGACCCAGTCATCCACTTAATCAAACCCAGTAAGCAGCAAAATCCAGCAAGACTTAACGACACAGTGAGCTAATTCTGCGTGAATAGGAACACCAATAATTCACCATGATTCGGGTATTTTGAGATAACTTATACTTCAAACTATGTGACAACTACCAACATGGGTCACACCGCGATCATGGCTGCTGAAAATCAGACGAAACGTCGGTTTAAAAGTAAATACTAAAAATCTCGATAGAATCCGTTAAAAGTGGTTTTATTTCAATGAGTGACATTCGCGTAAACTTTAGAAAATATCATGTCTATTATTATTTTTGGTTTTACTAACGACAAATTAAGATCTAGTATATTTTTAACTTCCATTACACCGCTGACTAAGTCATAACGATAAAGGACTCGATTAAAATCTTGAAAGGGGAGTGTGTATGAGTTACATTTCATCTTTATCTCCCACATGTATAAAAGGGTTGCTATGAACAAAAATGGAAGCCACTTCAAAAGTACCGCACGACACAGAGTAAACATTCTATTTTATACATCGCTGTTTTATGAGAAGAGCTTTGTGTTCTTTACTACTAAGGTGCCGATGGTCAGTATATTAGGTTTGTTTACAATTAGGGATGTGGTTCACCCGCGATTCCATCAGTATTAAACTATGATTTCGTTCCCGCTGCCTATGGGAACTTATTCCCGGGATAAATAGTAAACTATATGTTACTCACTGTAGTATATCCCTATGAAAAATTTCAGTCAAATTCGTTGATTTGTTAGAACGTGATTGATTAACAAACATCCAAATTTTTTTTTTTTTTTATACAGGATACGTAAATTTGACTTTACCTCGCATATCTTCATAAACTTTCAATATTTATAACTAGCTTTTGCCCGCGACTCCACCCATGTCGGTTATCGTGACTAAACATAGCCCCTGTGTTAATGTGTTAAGTCTAAACGACCGATTTTAATAACAAACATCCGTCCATCCATACTTATATACAACCTTTCGCGTTTATAATTTTTTTTTATTTATCTCTCATTTACCATTACAGCTTTTAGAATTTATACTAACGACATATTCCCTTACCTTGAGAGAGCTGGAGTCCATAGTAGGTGTGATACCTGTATGACAGATCTCCAGGCCCCCCTGATACATTGTCTTTATAGGCTCTAGTACATCAAGCAGTGTGAGACAACAAACGTATAATATAAATTTACAGTTATATAAACTAACAAAAGTACAACATATATATATTATTAATATTAGTAGGATTAGTAGGATTATAGACGCATTTTCTGACAGCGTATATCCATTAGTCACACAAATCTGTGCCGTAATTGGTTATAATATTTAACAGATTGATAGCAACGGGGTACTTTCTTTATATAATTTTATGTTCTGTAACTTTATAATACGAACAATTTATTGAATAAATTAAAATTTAAAAAAGTCCCTGACACTTCCCATCCCCTCTTTAACCCCCAAAACTTAAAACGACTCAACTGATTTTGATTAAACAACAATCGCACGTAAGTCACCTTTAATAGAAATAAAAACTAAATTTAAATCGCTTCATCCTTTCGGGAGCTATGGTGCCACAGACAGATAGACAGATACGTCAAACTTATAACACCGCTCTCTTTGCGTCGTCGGGAGTAAAAAAAAGGAACCTGGCATTTCTTGTTAATACACTCTTGTCTGTGTATCTACGAAGCAGTTAGTAGAGGTGTAATTATAACTGTTTTTGTTCCTACCAAAATTGCCGTATGTTATACAAGTATACTTTTCGTTTTTCATTTCAACCGTAAAAACGATTTTCCCGCTTCACGGGTACAATACCTCATACATAGCATTTGCTACCGTTCCATACCTATAGGTTATGCAGCAATTTTTAAATAGGTACATGGTATCTACTGTATAAAAATAAGTCGGGTTTTCCTTCCTGACGGTATAAATCCAGAACGCCTTTACCGATTTGGCTAATTTTGGTCTTGAATTATTCGTGGAAGTCCAGGGAAGGTTTTAACGGCGAGAAAATTCAAATAATTGCCGGGAACCGACATCCACGCGGGCGAAGCCGCGGGCAAAAGCTAGTTATTTATAAATAAAAGTAAGATTTATATTAAAAGAAAGGTTCCTTTTGCAAAAAAAGGAATAACAACAAAAGTAATAATTTTTCAATAAATATAAGTGAAAGAACGATTCCATTACGTAAACAAGAGTATTGAATGCAATAAATATGAGTATAAACCAAATAAAAACTTAGATATAAAACCAATTCCAATAACCTGCCGTGTTTAATCCAGAATACAATACTGTTATGTCACGTATAAGATATTTTATAGACCAAAAGTGACCATAAAATATTGTATCGAATGCTGCACTCGTTTTTTGCAACAATCTGCGAACCCACGCGTATATTAAAGTCCCTTTAAATATTGGGAGGCATTGTTACTCTACACGTATGGACGTTTCAACTTTTTATTCCCAATACCAAACAAAGCTTATTTTCAAGTGTTATAAGAACGGACGGTTTATTTAGCCATTGTTGGTGAACCATTTATCTTTTTAATTTATGGGGTAGCGTCGCAAATCGCGGACATATTTGTGTCGAGTAGATGGTTCAGGCAGTTACATTGTCCTGCGTAAGTAGCTGTTTAATTCAAAAACGTTCCAATTTAGAAATATTTAAATATGTTTTTTTTGAGGTTTTTATTTTGAACAACTTATTTAAGCTGGTTGAGTTTTGTTTTACTGAGGTATTCCACGAAGCGCACCCAAACGAAGCGCACCCAGACGAAGCGCACCTAAGTTATTCCACGAAACACACCCATAGGTTTAATTTGTACATACATTTATGATAGTTTGTAAGTGCTCCAAAATTTATTTTGCATGTTTATTAATAATGAACACAATTAATATGTCCTTAAATCTTGTTTATTTTATACTAGCTATTGCCCGCGGCTTCGTCTGTGTGGAATTCTGTTCCCGTTCCCGTAACCCATTATAATCAAGCGGGGTGCAGTCAAATTGACGATTAAAAATGAACATGGATATATGCCGGGAATACATTTTTCTATATTTGTTTCATTTAGTGTAACCTATCTTCACAGTAACTTTACAAAGGAAACTGCAGTCATCATTTTAAGTTTACAATTCACTATTGAATAATTCATTAAAAAAATCTTTCCTCAGTAAACCAGACAAACCGTAGTAGCAGAATCTTAACAATAGTAAAAATAATTCTAAGAAACTACGCATTTTTGGGTTGGTACCTTTTGCGCAGCGGGTATCGCTATGTGGACGTTTGCCACTACTGGCTTCGAGAATTCGTCACAGGGCGTAGCGTTATTAACCATTGTTTGAGCATCGTTATGCACAAAATAATTTTCTCTGGTTGAATTGTTGCACTTGTGGTGCGGAGCAATAAAAACATTTATCAACTTAAATCTTCAAAAGTAGGTGTTAACTTATTAAACAAAGACTACCACGAACTACAGCTTCTGTGTGGTAACAATTAAACGGATATGACTCATTCAAATTGTTTCGTTTTCTTGATGTGAGGTAAATTTCGACTGACAAAGATGTACATTGAGCCTACGCAAGGTCTACGATTGTACCAAGATCACCGTTAAGAAGTCATGTATACTTGCTAAGCTAATAATTACGAACTGTTTGTGTGTTCACACATCAATGTTATGGTATTGACCATTAAGCTGTTAATTTATTAACCGATTCCTAAAAAGGAGGAGGTTTTAAATGCATGTTTATATTTTATATCGTTACTATGTAGATATTATATGAATTACCCAATAATTTTATGATACAGGTAGCCTAATATAATTATATATATATAATTAATAATATATATAATTAATAATTTTGTTTGGGTATCTGAAATATTACAAGACTTCGCACATCTTTTTTTTTTCAAATTATGGTATGCACCGAATCACTATACTATACTAACTTTTAAACTCTCCCGTTCCATGATATACAATAATAATAACGGGAATTAACGCGATCATGGTATGGGTACACACGTAACCTGAAGAACCTACTACCTGACGGATTCGAAGACGGTGGGCATGCACTACTGATCCAGTCAGCCTGTGACCACGGCCGGTGTAACCTGGTCGAAATGTCAGGCAAATCAAAGGTAAGTATGTGCCTATACCATGATCGCGTTAATTCCCGTTGTTATTATTATTGTACACTATAATATATTTTTAATTACGCAATTTCATAAAGGAAACTTAACGATCGACGTGGTAATTCACTTACTTCTTTTACTTAGGCATACGGTGCAGCAATTTAAGGGTGACCGCACACGGGTATACGCGTTAGGTACCAACGCGGCCACAAGAAGCTCCAAGTGGACACAAAAATAGCTGAAGAGCGCAAAAGCCACTTGTGGCCGGTGACTGACACTTGCAGTTGGAAGTAGCTACATTTTTAACCCGTGTGCGCTGTGTCATACATAAGGTATTGTTGTTGAAGGTTTAGGGTGGGGAAACACATGAGTGGCCTGGAGGTGTTCTGTGTCGAAGTTTGGTGGCTGGTGCGGATCACAAGAAGCGATTAGCGACGTTTTGTAGCTTGTTTTTTTTATACTGGAGATTGATGGCGCTTGGTGGAATCTGCTACACATATTGAATAACACACTTGTACTTTTCCACTGATTGATTGATTGATGAAAATCAGTGGAAAAGTAATGTGTGTTATTCAATATTATGTTTTTTTTATATAAGGACACGTTAATTGGACTTTACCTCGCCTGATGGTAAGCTGAAAGTAAAGTCTCGGAACGAGGTGTGTGGCGGCTACCAGCGTCAACCGTATGCGGGGCGAGTCCATATAAAATATATGAAAACTACAAGAAATATACGAGTAGCGGCGTTTTGTAGTTGTGGCCTGTAGCCCGTGTACGGTGGCCCTAAAACCCCATGCGCCAAGCGAAACACAAATCTCATAGTAATTACACTGGTCACGCCTGTATAAGTTTTAATTAATCGGTGAATTACACTCATATATACGTGTAAGTAGTTTATGTGCTATCGGAGTAGAGTGCTTGTCGCGCACCGGTTTACGATTATTTGTACCCATTGTTTTAAGGTACAAAGGTACATATAGGTATTGATGTCTGAATCGATCGGTAATCGTTCAGTCTAATGCCTTGATCACATGCACCGAGTAGAGTGGATAGACAGTGTACTTGGCCCATGCTCGGTGTGTATGAACATAACGCCAAGTATTGATGACGTTCATCGCACTAAGCCGACAGCACTGTCTCGCCATTCCACTTGATGCGTGTGATCAAGGCATTAGACTATGTACAAACTCTATAGACGTCGCAAGTGTGATTTCAAAACGGCGTTCAAAATTTGTATTACTTTGGCGTATTTCACATACATATGCCTACATACATCCCATGTCGTGCACACATTGACAGTTTAAAGAACAATATTATTAAAATCTATATACACTGACGGACTCATAAACTGCATCAAAGTAATAGACGACTTTGAAATAAATATTTTAACCAAGTATGCATACTTTCTATACAGATTTAAATTGAAACCTCTAGATTGGTTCGTGAACTTTAAAACAGCGTAGGGTCATATCTTTAAGTTTAAGTTTATGTACTGGAAAGGACCTTAAGACTTTTTTTGAAGAAAAAACAGAAATTTAAGAAAAATTGGTTTAATTAAAAAATTGGTTTTAACAATAGACACAAACTTTATGCAAGGGTTTATTTGTGTTTTAATAAGGTGTATTACCCCCACGTGCCCTTATTACGGATTCTAATCGGTTCCGCATAGATTTTATAAGGGTTTTTAAAAGATCTTGCGGAATATTGTCCCATTCTTCTGAAAGTGCTGTTCTTAGTGCTGCCACTGTCGTGGGCGAAGGGTTTCTCGCATATACAGCTCTTTTTAAATTGTCCCAAACATGCTCGATGGGATTAAGATCCGGGCTGCGTGCTGGCCAATTCATTGTACGTATCCCAACCTCTTCGCAATAATGTTGAACTTGTGCAGCTGCATGCGGCCGGGCATTATCCTGCATTAAAGTAAAATTTTCGCCTATGAATCCCATGTAAGGCACCACGTGATCTTCTAATATCTCTGTTATGTAGCGATATGCTGTCAAACCCCCTCTATTACCGTTTTGACGGACCATGTCTATGAACACAAGTTCTGTTCGCCCGTTCATCGATATGCCACCCCAGACCATACATGAACCGCCTCCAAAAGGAACACGCTCCTCAATGCAACTTTGAGCATATCGCTCCCCACGTCGACGATAGACTCTTCTGCGACCATCTGCACCATATAAACATGTCCTACACTCGTCCGTGAACAATACAGAGGCCCACTGCTCTTCTGTCCAATTCAGGTGATGACGCGCAAATCTTAAGCGAGCTTGTCTGTGAGCTGTAGACAACTTTGGACCATTTGCTGGTCTAAAAGGGGTGATATCCGCTTCGTTTAACCTTCTTCTTATTGTTCGTGCACACACGTTTACTCTACGCACTTCATTAAGCTCGGTTTTGATGTTAACTGACGTGAGGAAACGATTTCGCAGGGAAGTTATAACAATAAATCGGTCATCACTACCTGTGGTTGCTCGAGTTCTGCCTGTATCACGTCTCCTCCTGTAAGAACCTGTCTCTACAAACCTTCTGTATATTCTAGAAACCGTAGACTGGTTTAAATTTAAATTTCTACCAATCGTTCGTTGATCCAAGCCCTCCCGCACCAATGCTACAATTTGTGCCGCTTGTTCGGACGAAGTATCCATATTATGGTTCAAAAACTCTCGATGTGTTAAAAAACTAACCCAACAATTATGCTGGTAACAATAATTCAATTGACAAAACAAAAAAAATCAATGAGAATCAATTTAAAACTTTGCTATAAATAACACGCAAATCTGATACTACAAGTAAATTTTCTTTTCCCGGCTATATTCATTTGTTTTACTGCAGTTCTATTTTTAAATTTTTTTTTTTTTTAAGATTTAGAGCCAGTCTTTCCATATTTATATAATTTAATCTAAAAAGTTTGCATACTTATTATAAAAAATCCTTTTAGAGTAAACCTGAACTTTGATGCAGTTTATGAGTCCGTCAGTGTATATTAAAATGAACCCCTATTTCCCTTGGTCACGACATCACGCGTGAACGGCTGAACCGATTTCACTAATTCTTTTTTTGTTGTGTTCGTTATTGTTAGGAGAAGGTTCTTATGAAAGAAAAAATGAAGAAAATTGCGCGGAAAATTAGAAAATTTAAGAATACATTACCACATATACGCCATGTCTAAATTTTGAATTTGGAATATGAATTAGAAAAAAAGCTGTATGATATTCTTCTATGTTATCTGTCGTTTGATATAGAATTGTCATAATGCGTGCAAATATCGTCACAGGGTGATTAGTAGACATTCTTCTGAATTAACAAAATGCCCGTTGCTTGGGCTGCGAAAATATTTATGGTGGCTTTTTTTTTATTTAGGTCGAAAAATTGATTGTTTATGGTAGTATGAACGCCCTTGAGCGTAGAGGTATATGGTTGTATGGGTCACATAGGTATATAGGCTCCGTAGGTGTGAGTATGGGCCCCGGTGACCTATTAGTGTCGGGAGCTCCGTGGGCGTATGGGGCCCGAATCGAAATGCTTTCCGTTCTCAAAATAATTCGGAGAATTTGATACATCTAATTGATTCTAATTTCTAAGGCGAAACGAAGTTTGCCGGGACAGCTAGTAAATAATAAATATTCCACAACATTCTACACAACGCCATCTAGACCCATGGTAAGCTTAACTAGCTTGTATTATAAAATCTAGAATGCGGATAAACATACTTAGATACTTTTTTGTCAATACATACTATTATACATAGAAACACCCAGACCAATGCAAATAACCATATTCAACAAATATTTGCACTGAGCGGGTATCGAACCCGCGCGTTGTTATTTCTACATGTACTCATTACTAAAGTATGTAAGTACTTACATGAATAAAATAGTTCCTCTCCAATATATATGCAAATGAAAATGGATGGACCCATATTACGTATTTCCATATAAATTTAGCTCTACGTTCGAGGACTAATTATTGCATTTTCCTCTACCCGTGATCATCGTGCTTTTAATACTGTAGAATAGAATAGAATAGAATAGAATACTCTTTATTGCACACCAAACATAGAATATATACAGAGGATACATAAATGAAAGAAAGTTGTACAATGGGCGGCCTTATCGCGATCTGCGATTTCTTCCAGACAACCGGTTTGGATGGACTGAACTGCAAGAACAGGTAGTTTGTGGTGTACACTATAATTATTACTAATTAATATAGTTCGTAGGCATTTAAATAACAGAAAGTACTTAATTTATTAAATAAACACCTGCATACACATACATACATAGACATACATACACATACATACATACATACAGACACATACACATATACATACATACATACATGCATACATACATACCCGCATACATACATATATAATTCGTGCATAATACATAATGTGCGCAAATAAAATTGTATAATGCATAATATAATATTGTTCCCAGAATCAATACAGAGTTGGCATAAAACTTATAACAATAGGTAGTGCTCCCTTACCTGTCTTTGAAATGAAGACAGCGACTGTGCTCGTCTAATATTTACAGGCAACGCGTTCCAAAGTCGTGCAGCTTGTACTGTGAAGGACTTGTCGTAGAAGCTTGTAGAGTGCGTCACCATTGCCAGGGTCAAGTTTTCCGTGGATCTCAAATGTCTAGTATTATTTTCGTGCAGAAATCGAAAACGCTTTTTTAGATAGAGAGGAGTAGTTGGGTTGTACGCCAAGTAGTGGAATGCTTTGCCCGAATCTATGATTTCGGCTAGCTCCAACTTGGGTGAATCAAGACTAGAAGTAATAGTTTTTTAAAAGATACATCGACTAGCTTTTGCCCGCGGCTCCGCCCGCGTGGATGTCGGTTATCGCGACCAAACATAGCCTATGTCCTTTCTCATGGTCTAATCTACCCCTATATCAAATTTCATCAAAATCGGTACTGTGGTTTAGGCGTGAAAGCGTAACATACAGACAGACAGACAGACAGACAGACAGACAGACAGACAGACAGACAGACAGACAGAGTTACTTTCGCATTTATAATATTAGTATTGATATGGATTTGAGTGCACCTCGTCTGATGGTAAGCTGAAGGTCTCGGATAGAGTGTCACTATTATAAACAAGTATAGTCGACGAAGGAAATACGGTTGCAAAATAGGTGATTTTATAGTTGTTTCGGAAAAAATGAATTTGGGCACAGGTTCAATAGCAAAATCATCTGGAAGTATTACTTTGGTGAAAAAAAAAATATTTTTGAGAATAACACTAAATTAATACTTCCAGATGATTATGCTATCGAAACTTCGGCGGGGCGAGAGCGGGAGAAAACTCTCCCACCCGAGTTCCGCAGTCGGCGGCTTGGGCACCGCCGACGTGTCTTCGCCGAAGACCATCGGCCTCCATGACCGGGGGCCTGAGGACGGTGAGTTGGCTGCTCACCGTCTTTACAGAAGCAGGCCCATGACGGCAGCGTGACGTGAGGGATTCACGCACGCCCCCCCCCCCCCCCCCTAAGAAGCGGGATAACACCCGAAAACCCCCCCATAGACGCGGGATAGCACCCGAACCACCCCCGAGACGAGGCCGCAATTGTAGCCGTAGGTCTGATGGGAGTCCTGGGACATCCTTCCGAGGGCTTACCCGGGGCTCCCATCCATAGGCTTCTGGGCGTTACCGTGGGGGTTTTTAGTCGGTAGGAGTCCGGCATAACATCCATGAAGGATTTTCCCCCACGGTTAAAAAAAAAAAAAAAAAAGCTATCAAAACTTTGCCCTAATTCTTTTTTCCCGACACGACTATAAAATCACCTTGTATATTGTACATTTAGTTATAGATAGATAGATAATTCTTTATTGTACACCAAATAGATTTACATTGGAACAAGTAGGTAGCATGATACAGTTTAATGTACAATGGGCGGCCTTATCGCTGGAAGCGATTTCTTCCAGGCAACCTAGTTATTACTATATTTATAATTATAATTAATAAATAAATAATATATGGACCACTAACTTTTGCCTGCGGCTCCGCCCGCGAGGATGTCGGTTATCGCGACCAAATATAGCCTATGTCCTACCAAATTTCATAAAAATCGGTTCAGTGGTTTAGGCGTGAAAACGTAACATACAGACAGACAGACAGACAGACATACAGACAGACAGAGTTACTTTCGCATTTATAATATTAGTATGCATTGTACCCTTAAAATATAGTAAATTCGGTTAATATAAAGAAAATATTCTAGAAACTATAATATACGTTAGTTGAGCTATCCTTTCTCATTCTAGATAGCGTTGTGTAGAATGTTGTAGAATATTAATTAAATTATAATTTATTATATTTAGTTGTCATTTTTCTCCTCTATACCTACCTAATGGGAATGTGTCCCAAAAATATCCAATGTGCATTCCAGTGTCAATAATAGTTACAGATGATGTCAATGATGGCTTAATTTAAACACAACATTTATTTCCGCTCGTTTAACTCGGATTTTAATGTGTCCGTACGTTTAACCGGTCTGCGCTTGCGCAATAGATTTGAACTTCTATATTATATAGTATTACTAGCTTTTACCCGCGGCTCCGCCCACGTGGATATCAGTTATCGCGACCAAATATAGCCTATATCTTTTCTCATAGTCTAATCTACCCCTATACCAAATTTAATTAAAATCGGTTCAATGGTTTAGGCGTGAAAGCGTAACATACAGATAGACAGAGTTACTTTTGCATTTATAACATTAGTATGGATTTCTTTTTCGTTTCTATTTGGTAGAAATTATTCTCAAGAGGTTTTTAAATTAGCAAAGTCCCAAGTGCTTTCAAATGCTCTTTGAGTTCTCAATATATGTTTTAGTCATTTGAAATTAAGTACCTCAAAAGAATATAGAGAATAAATCAGCCCTATTCGTATTTCATATTATTATTTGCTTGCCGACCCGCCCCGGCTTCACCCATTTTGAAACCTTGAATCACCCCTCTGAGCCCGTAATGTTTTAGTCTCTACCATGAATGTTCTGACGAGCTCTTCCAATTAGTCCCACCCTCTCCTTTCCTTCACAGGACGACACGTGCAGGGCTAAGAAGATGCCATCCATATACGGTGCAGAGTATACCTGCTAGAACCAAGCGTTTCAGTGACTCATTCCTATGCCGCACCACTAAGACCTGGAACTCTCGCCAGCACACATGTTTCCTTCTTCCTACAGTGCCGGGTCCTTTAAGCGGGGCGTGAAAAGGCATCTAACGAGGCCGTGGCGGCCGGTCGGGTCCGGACTAGACTCCGGGCCCGGGAAGCCCGCGCAGAGCGAAGGCGAACCGAACGTCGGAGGGCACAGAACGAACTCCGTCTTCCATGAGCGCTGGCCTAGGGGTGACCGGTGGAGCCACCTGTCACCCTAGCAGAAGCAGGCCGCGGCGGCGGCGCAAGAATGCGCCTCCCCTAACCGGGGCTAGATGGGGACACTGTGGTCCCCACAACCCGAAGGGGGCCATCTCGAAAGAGATGGTTCTGGGTCTGCCGGGGTGCGAGAGATATGCTTTTGGCAATCTCACCTCCGGCAACCAAAGACCCAAGACGGCGTGCGTTTTAGTCGGTTCGAGTCCGACATAGCCGCCTCCACCGGCTCCGTGGGGGTGGTATCCAAGGGGATTTATCGCACGATAAAAAAAAAAAATCTAACGAGGCCGTCAAGCTGAGTGCTACCACTGTTAACATGGTACATGTTTGCGATGGTGTCCCTCTTTCCGAGACTTTGCCTTTGCTTAACGTCAGTCAAATTGACGTGTCCTATATAAAAAAAAGTCTTGAAAGAAAGAATGTAAGAAAATATTTTTATCATTGTTTTTAAATTATGTGTGGAAATCTGTCGGATTTGTTGACATGTATGATCACTGCGCCGCTCCCTTGAATACTAGCGTGATTATATATAGCCATTAATCTTTGTCAATAAAACCTCAAAACTCAATTCTCAATAAATGTAGTTGCCCTCGTAGAGTAAAATTACTTTATATTTTATTTAGTTGTGTAGGTATTTCTTTTTTTTATTCATGGTCCTGCACAGAGAAGAATTATTACACAGACACCTGCCCTCTATACAAATCGCAATTAGTTGGCATTCATTGACGACTGTCATATATCTTATACATTTGTGATTCTATTTGCCACTTGTCTAGGGGGCAGTCTGTAGACTAACTATTTTAGTATTAACATTTTATACAAAAATACATATTTAATCACGCCTTTCTCCCCGGAGGGTTAGGCAGAGGTGAATTAACTAGAACCACCCACATTTCAACAATCATTTTATTCGGTAAGTACCACGTAGGTAATTGGGGATGAGTCTATTGCCGTATTCCGGGCACTATATTGACTTGAGCCAAGCATCTGAGGCTGAGCCTGGGCTGTATTATATCTGTCTAATGTTAAACAACCCTATCCCATAGTCGCCTTGTACGACACCGCATGGGAAGAGATGGGTTGAACTAAATTGTACTCTGTCGGGAACCATGCGACTTTATAAATAAACTAGCTTATGCCGCGCCTCCGCCCGCATGGATGTCGGTTCTCGCGACCAAACATTGCCTATATCCTTTCTCAAGGTCTAATCTACCCCTATACCAAATTCCAACAAAATCGGATCAATGGTTTAGGCGTGAAAGCGTAACATACAGACAGAGTTACTTTCGCATTTATAATATTAGTATGGATTATGGAAGTATGGAAGTTCAACCGGGCGATTCTTGTTCTGTGTCCTAAATTGTTACTAGATATTATAATAATAATAACAAGATATTAAAATAAAATTATAGTTACAATAACAACCCATTACTTGGTAGTCACTTCCAGCTAATAAAAACTCAAATCAACGAATGGGATCCTACGCACTTTTCAATGGACTTCGAAATAACTGCAATTTCAGCAATAAAAGACTTGTTTCCTGAATATATACCAAATGGTTCTCTTTAGTATAATAAGTCCTAAGATCGCATTGGATTTTCTTACCGTGGTGCGAAACGACCACTTCAAAAAATGGCGTGGTGCGATTCACACCACTGGTTCGAATCGACCACTTCAAAAAGCGGCGTTGTGCGATTCACACCATGGTGCGAACAGCTTGTGGTGTGAATCGACGAAAGACCCATCCCAACACAACCTGTTTAGTGTAGTGAAAGCAAAGCTGATTTGAATCAGAATCAAAGCATATTTCCATTATCTAAGATACGCATGACAAATTTATAAAGTCCGGTCCCAATAAAACATCACAACAAAAGGAACAAATTACGCGTGATAAACGGCATATAAATACAAATAAATTTGTATATGAATAATACAAAACTTTCTACGCGCTGTACAAAAGAGTTTACTTCATATAAGACGCGTAAATATTCACTCAGTATGCGGTATTCATATTTATGTCCTCAGTAAATTGCTATCAGGCGTAATGTAATATTATGAATTTACATAAATTTTCTATAACATTTACATTAGGAATAAATGAATTGTTCATTGAATGGTGCGGTGGCAGGAAGAAACACACCGAAGTCGATGTAGTCAACCACATCACTAAAGTATATATTTAAGTTATCCATTCTAATATTATAAATGTGAAAGTTACTCTGTCTGTCTGTATGTTACGCTTTCACGCCTAAACCACTGATCCGATTTTGCTGAAATTTGGTATAGGGATAGATTAGACCTTGAGAAAGGACATAAGCCATAGTCGCGATAACCGACATCTACGTGGGCGGAGCCGCAAAAAAATATTACGAGTTCTGGGTATTCTAGATCGGTTCTTATAAATTACTAGCTTTTTCCCGCGGCTCCGCCCGCGTGGTTGACGGTTATCGCGACGAAACATAGACTATGTCCTTTGTCATGGTTTATTCTACCCCTACACCCAATTTCATCAAAAATCGGTTGAGTGGTTTAGGCTTGAAAGCGTAACATACAGACAGACAGAGTTACTTTCGCATTATATATATGGTCATAGTTACGTAAGTTATGTATGACGTCAACGTCAGTTCGATTTTAACTAGCAAAATCTTAAAATGATTTTAATATGAAGGTATTAGCATCAAGTACTGTTATATTGATTTGAACTGTATTATCATCCGAACTGAAGGTGTATACCAAACACTGGACAGTTCAAGGAGGACCTCCTTTATCTGTTCTGTGGTACCAAATATCCGAACAATCATTCAACAGAAAGGAGGGAATACAAAGGTATTAAGATAATTTTGAGTACATTGCTGGTCAGCTGGACTGTAAATACATTATTATTGAGATGTAGAACAAATGAAAAGAAAAATATAATATACTTATAGGTTTGTTATCTTCTAATACAAATGAAGAATATAGGATGAATAATCCAGACAGTTCACAAACAAGAGATAAAATGTTAATTAAGATGTCGCCCATAGCCCACAGTTTGTTTGTCATCATTAACACCGCATTACAAGTGTGTCAACTGTCAATATTTATAACAGCTAGAATATACTTTGTTTTGATTAGAGCTATGTACTGTCTACTGTCATGATTTGGGAAGAAGTTTAATCACAGTCCACTACTGGATATATGCCTACTGAGCTGGCCAGACGGGTTGGTACAGGGTTTATTACGAGATTTTCTTCTCTCGCAGTGATATCGTCTGAGTATTTTGCCGTTAGTTGTTTCTTACGATACCCTTCGGCTAAGATGGAGTGGTGATACCTGTATTCTTTCTCCGTCATCCCGTGTTAGTATAGGAAAGAAGTTTGCCTACAGTCAATTCACAAGTATGACGATTGATACAGTCTGAAATTTACACGAATATTATCTTACCTACCTACCTACCTTAAGCGCATACCAAATGATACCACTAAGACCTGGAACTCCCTGCCAGCTCACGTGTTTCCTTCTTCCTACAGTCCCGGGTCCTTTAAGCAGGGCGTGAAAAGGCAACTAATGAGGCCGTCAAGCTGAGTGCCACCACTGTTAACATGGTAGGTAAATGTTTACGATGGTGACCCTCTTTCCGAGACTTTGCCTTCAGCTTAACATTGGGCGAGGTGAAGTCAAATTGACGGGTGCAGTATAAAAAAAAATCGCGATAACAGGGTCTACGTTAAAACGTTATTTTATTTCAATGATGACGATTTATTGAATTTTTGATAAATATCTTGACAATGAAGTCTAATGATCTTAATACTCTCGTATTAAGAGCAAATCAAACTGTTTTATTGATTTATACGGTATTATTGTCCGAACTAGAGGTGTGTACTAAATATCAGAATCAGTCTACAGGGGCTCGATTCACTATCGCCACGTATCACGTATTTGTGAGTTTGTGAGTTTCGTTTCGATAACCTGGTATTCTGTACGACCTGTCAAAGCATAGGTTTACAAATACTTAGGTTTTTATCATTTTGACAACTTACGTCACCCATACAAATGGCTCAAACGTCATAAAATACTAACACCACGTATCGCATATGTGTGGTTATGGAAATCGATAACTTAATAACCTGGTATTCAGTAACATCTGTCAAAGTCAAAATTATAGTTTAGGCGTTAAATCATGGTTCTGAACTCGATGACAATGTTCTGCTCGATTTGTATACGTAGATACGTTCACAAAAATGATAAAAGTTTAAATGTTTTTTATCATAGGAAAATCATTCGGTAAGTATTTATTTACATTTGAATTGCAATGATTGCTAAAATTTGTCGTTGCATAAATCCATACTTAATATTATAAATGCGAAAGTAACTCTGTCTGTCTGTCTGTCTGTATGTTAGCTTTCACGCCTAAACCACTGAACCGATTTTGATGAAATTTGGTATGAGGGTAGATTAAACCTTGAGAAAGGACATAGGCTATGTTTGGTCGCGATAACTGACATCCACGCGGGCGGAGCCGCGAGCATAAGCTAGTTCACGATAAATATTATACGATAATCTTCATTGCGCTATCCAGACCTAAAGAAAACAAAGATTAACTAACTTGTGTTTCGTGATTTAGAATGCGGATAAACATAGTATTTAACTTTTTCTCATAAATCAATCCCACCTTTTTTTGGCCTGCGAAAACCTCGGATACCTCCCCCGCCGGAGCCGGAAGGGGTTATGTGGGACTCGAACCGACTAAAACCGCACGCCGACTGAGGGTCGTGGTGCTAGACCGGAGGTGAGGTTGTCATCGACATATCCCTCGCACCACGGCTGACCCAGGTCCCCGACTCGCCCCCGGAATGGGGAGGCGCGCTTTCCAGCGCTCTACTAAAGCATCGCATATACTACGCATCTGCAAAAGCTCGAGGAAGTTCGTGACCTCAGGATTCCCAATGATGCGGACCGCACGTTGCAGCGACCTGTTGAGAGCATCTAGTAAGTACTTTGCGTAGCCATCCCAGAGATACGAGTAGTATTCCACGTAGAAACGAATTTGAGTCTTGTATGAAGACGCCGCTGCTCCGAGCTCCGAGCTTACGCTAGGCCGTTTTGATGATGCTCTCGATATAGTTTTTGTTATTTAGTTTGCTGTGAACATCCATACCGAGGATATTGAGGTTATCCTGCAGTGGCAGTGGTGTGATGGTGTGCTCTGAGTCCGGCTCAGTGACAAGAAGCTGCCTTTTTTCCGCGATTTCACACTGCTTGGCTGCGGTCAAGCAGTGTGAAATCGTGCATGTGCGTGATAACTCCCGTGTAAGGTGCTGTCGTTTGCATAGCAATTAATGCTACCATTAGAAAGCATGTCATTGATATGCAGAAGAAAGAGAGTGGGAGATAAGATGGAACCCTGCGGCGCAAGCATTCACCTGCAAGAACTCCGAAGCTCGTCCATCACAAAAGACGCGAATACGGTGCTCCTGCAGGACGCTTGCAACCCAGTTGCACGATCTGGGAGGCAGGCCAAAGGTTGGTAGCTTGGAAAGCAGCGATGTGTGCCATACCCTATTGAACCCTAAGCTGTGGTGATGTCAATACTAATTGCCAGTGACTCAAATCGTGAGATATAAAAGGCCCTGGGGCGTGCGAATTATTTTGTAATAATATATAATTGTCTTAGTGAACTGAAGCTCGTCTACCGCAGCAGCACCCCGTGCTATCGTCAAAATTCATCCAAGAAACGTGTACCGCGTGTATAGAGCACATTTTAGGTGCCAGATATATGTCTCAAGCAATAATGAGATCATTTTGAGTACTTCGCTACTCAATGTCGATCTGTGCGCATCGCATTGGCATCCCTGGGCCGCTTTTCTGCTATTGTGACAGGCGGCTACCATTGTCACACACCAAGTCTACGGTCCTGCAGGACAGAGGTCATTGAGCTACCTCCTATGTTACGCCGTGCGCCGCCTGAGTCCTCGGTCGCATCACAGTAATAGCACTCAGTCGGGGTCCTTCTGTACCAGAAACAGGTGATACCCCAAACGTCGTTTTGCGGAGATCACCGGTGTCATCAGTACGTCAACCATAATCTTTTCACATAGAGTGCTCGCACGATAAGTCTGCGCGTGAATGTTTATAGTGAAATGAGAACAATTTTTAAATTTTAAGGACAGGTGTTTTTTGGGTATATTAATAGTTTGAGATGTTTAAAAAAAAATTCCAAAAACAAACAATATTTAAAGTAAAAGTTTTCTATTCCCGCCTTTTTTCATTAAAAAGAATCAAGTAAAGAACTTTAAATTTATTTTTTTCAAGGATAAAATTGAGTATCGCCATTCGATATTTAAAATAGATGACTATTATACGCACACGAAGACAAGGCTGAATAGCAAAGCGACCTACCTCTTTGGTCTTTGGGCTGAATGCATGATGTCTATTGCCAGTATGATGGTTAAATGTACGCGAACTTTTTTATGGAAAGAAGTGGTTTTTTTTTTATTACTTACCGCCCTAGGGCTTTTTTATTTGGAGGTAATAAGAACCTACTTATCGAACATGAGAGAAGTAAAAATATTATAAACTTAAAAACCATATTTAAAAAATTATGCTGAAAATATCGAAACAACTTTGATAGCTGGTGGTACCCATTTGCTGGAAACCTGGAGGACAGGTTCATGCCCCTGCTGCGTACGCCGCAGCAGACGATGGCTACCAGGGCAATTAGGTACTGCACGATACCCTTCGTTGTGGCGAGTCTCGTGGATCCTACAATCGAGGGCCCTTTCAGTGCTATATCGGTTCCGAAAGGAGGCGCGGAAGCGAGGACACAATCCCGAGCCTGGCGGCCCTGGGAGTGAGAGTTCTCACGCTCGCCACCCTACTCGCGGCGATGTTCCGCTGCGCGGATGCATGGGAGGCCGGCGCCTCCTGGGAGCAAGTAATGCTCGAGAAGGAGATGGCGGAAAGGGAGTGGCGGCGTGACCGAGATAGACTCGCAAACCGCGCTACCCGCGGGCGAACGCAACATGGACGTCGGATGCACAAACCGACCTCCATCCCCCATAAGCGCGGGCCTGGGGTGACGGGTGGAGCTGCTTGTCACCCTAACAGAAGCAGGCCAAGGCGGCGGGGCGCTAAGAAGCGTGGCTCCCCATACCGGGGGCGAGTTAGGGACACCGTCGTCCCTCCTTCTTGAGGAGACCCTGGGTCAGCTGAGGTGCAAGGGCTATCGATGACAACCTCACCTTCGGCCTAGCACTCCGACCCACAGACGACGTGTGATTTTAGTCGGTTTGAGTCCGACATAACCTCCCCCTCCGGCTCCGGCGGGTATCCGTGGGGCTTTCCGCACGAAAAAAACGAAGAAAAAAAAGACATTCAAATGTGCTCTGTAAGTGCCTGAACTGAATAAAGGAAATTCACTCTTTGGTTCTTCTTTTTTTTATTATGTTCCATAACGGGCCTAACCCGCCATCTGCGTAACTGTCGAGCGCACCGCAGCGCCACCCTCAATCAACACGAGTTTCTTGACTGAATTACATATTACATATTATATAATATATATATTGTAGAAAAAGCCGAACAAATAGTACAACCAAATTTTGTTTCGAGGATTACTAATATGTACAATAATAGGAATATTTGGTATCCTTTAAATAGATGCTATGTTGGTAGAAATGCAATAACGCTCCGCTACAAAAAGTTTTTAATGAATGTTCAGAACGTAAGAATGTTTATCATAGGTACGAGTACCATAGACCACAAAACAACTTCGTTTTCTTAAGGTTTTCTTATTTCTTCTTGGATATATCACTATTCGATCAGTTAGTATTATAATGTTGCCATTTTAGCAGCCTGCTGTGTATAGTTGTATAACTTATTTCTTAGGTCAAATAAAAATACAAATGACTTATGCATTACAATAATTGTATTTTATTAAACTGTAGTGCAATGATGATAAAAAATATATCCCATATTCATCTAAACATAAATAGATTTTTTGAAGCACATAAATAATAATAATAGTTAAAAGTACCTACTTTTTTTTTATTATTCTCGCGTCAATTCCCGTTATAATAATTAATTATTTATTGGTAATTTACAGAATACATTATAATTGTATACTAAAAAACTACTAATTACAAATAAAATAAAAGAAACCAATATTATGACAGCGCGATTAAGATAGCATAATTATATTCCCGAATAGTGTAATTATTCATAAAAGTGAATCGTTGACACGAAAAGAAGAAGACTAATATTGATTAAATCATAGTTCAAAACAATTCCATACATAAGATTTATGTATGAGATTGAAAAAAATAATAATAAGAATTTATTGAAAAAAAAATTGGCAATTCAAGTTATATTTTTAGTCTGGCATTATTTTCAGAAATGTCGTATGTCATATGACATAAAATGTCACGTATATTAACGTGGTATTCTGTACCGAAAACTGACATAGGTTACTCACTGAAATCGCACGTTGCGTATATTTACGTCAGTAAAATCATAAGTAAATTTACGCAACTAAGTACGTAAGTTAGTGAATTGAGCCCCTGGAAGAGGATAAAAAAACGAAAATAAGATCAATTTGAGTACTTACTTTGTACGTCAACATCTTTCTGATACTGACTGTAAACCTACCTTCGCCGCACAGATTACCGAGGCCATAATAACCTCGTGTTGGGTTCCGGACTTCGACCAAAGTTTGGTCGCAGATTCCCGTGAAAACTCGCTGAAGAGTTTTTAGACTGTCAGTGGGAAGATCAAAGTCTTAAAATATTATCATTCGGGTAGGTTCCTGAGTGGTTGATATTCAAAAATTGAACTCAGAAAGTGCTCTTTAACCGGGTTATAGAATATTTTTACAAATGCTACCCATTACTACCCAAGTCATTAACATTCCAAAAACGTAATCTGAATTAATTCATCACTCAAAATAGGTACAATGAACGAGAAACATTGCGTATTATCGTTTCGAGGAAAGTGCGTGAGCAAAATAAAAATAAACTTAAGGTCCATGTAGACGAGAGTTTCTCGCCTGCAAAATAAGTACGATTCTCGAAATAATAAAAAAAGTAGCTACGTTCACACAAGTAATACTCGCTCACTCTTCTAGTTTGGTGACCATTCAAAATTTATAATATTTGTATAAACAGAATTTTAAAACAATAACCGTTTTTTGATATAAGCGATAAGTTATTTGCGAATCTCGTATGATAGAATCGTAGATGAAAATTTATTTTGATTCGACAATGGTATGGCGATTATTGCTGATGATAGTAAATAAAGTAAGCTTAGTAAGCTTTTCAACTTGGACTCTGGGGTTCGCTTTACCAATCTAAGTGCAGATTCAGCTACACTTCGATATAATAAATAAATAATAGTAGCTCTCGCCGTTCTCGAAACGAAACTTGCGAGAAAGTATTCCCGTGTACATAGGGCTTTATGACCCGGTAATTTGAAGAGAAAAATATTCCTTCGAAATTGTAAGAATATTTCAATAAAAGCTTAAGTTCCGGTGGTTAATTTTAGCTTACCAATATTATTTCAGCAACTGGCCATTGGCCACAGCTCCACCTGTTTAAATTACAGGTTCCGTGTATATGTTACTGTGAATGTACGAAATGCAGTGCAGTTCAGATTGCCTGTTCAAATCACCAAGATTTTTGGTAAATAACACTTATTTATTACCTTATATAATATTTATATTTATTTACAATGCACTGATGAATAGAAGTCACGCGAAGCTTCGTGGTAATTTTTTTATACGGGCTATTTAACACAAAGATTTAAAAAAAATATATATTTTTTTTTTATAAAAAAAAAATTACTCCTTGAAATTAGCCAACTAAATAAACAAATTATTCTGGGTAAAAGGCGCGGGTTCGAGTCCTGCCTGAGAAGATTCATGTTTCCTGATGTTTTTAAACTCTTCAACCTTATTACATTATCAATAAATCAATCAATCAATCAATTAGCCTATCGCAGTCCACCGATGAACATAGGCCTCTCCCAATGTTGGGAGGCTTTGGCCTCTCTCTCTTTCCAGGCTGGCCAAACGGGTTGGTCTAACATTAATACTTACAGAGATCCGGTTCTCAGCATTCCATGGATTCACCGTGAGGTCACCGGGTCCATGGGGTGGTACAGAGAGGAACGCTGTGACGGCGCCAGGGACTTGCGACCCAGATATAGGTTTAGGGTCAGCGCTCACCTCCACCGGCAGCCGTGTTCGTCCCTCTACCTAGCCAAATTTTGGTAAGATCCTATCAACGCTGTTTTAGCAATTTGTTTGAGTAAAGAGCTTACTGAAGCTCTTGGCAATCCGAGGTCTTTAAATTAAGTTATACAGGGATTTCCCCTGCTCCTACTTCTACGGCGTAGAGTTTAACCACATAGCCATTTTTTGTTAACTCGTTGGTCAAGTCAAAGTATTTGTTTATTTGTATAGCGTAGTCTTTAGGTATGTTAGTTTCCCACGGTACTGTGAGTTCTACTAGTACTGCACGCTTTTGCTGGTTCGAAAATAGAAATATATCGGGTCTGGATGACGAAAATAATACGTCATAAAATCTTAGTTACAATATTTAAGAATTCATTATATCGCTGGTTAAATGCCAAAGGGCCACAACGCAAAAAAATCTGAAACCAATTTTTTTTCAAAAATGGCATCCAAATCATTATAACTTTTAAATTTGAAAAAGACACCCGTGATTTTAGCGTCAGAAATGGCCAAATCAGACAAGCGCCTTTTTTGCATTCCGTGACTTTGGTGACTAACTTCAGGACGAAACAGCCACATTTTGAGTTAAGCCCTCGTAATCGGCGTAAGTGCACGTTATTTATAAGACAAAGGGCCATATTGCGAAATATGTCTTAGTTTTAATTAAATTTTATAGACTAAAGTGCCATATTTTGGATTGTGGCCGTGTGGAATATAAATATCAAGTGAGTACATCATTATTGTATAAGCCAAAGGGCCATATTATAAAATGTGTCCGCTTTGCATTTTAATACCATGAGATTTTTATTTATTTTTTAAGATGAAAGTGCGGAGCCAGAGTTTTGTATATAAGAAAAAAGTAAATACATTACTATTTCTTTACGCAAATTGGACATGTTTCTTTTGTGGCTCTATTCTTGTGTGTAGGGGTTCGCTTGTATGTTTTTTTTGCCAGTTAGTAAATTTACCTGCCTAAACAATTAGGTATAGCTTGTCTAAGCCCAAATGACTCGCCCAACCACTTCTATCACGCATACAAACAAATTATACGTATTGACGATAAAATTCCTGAAACAATTGAAGTTTTTACTATTTTTACACTGAATATGATGTGAACGTTTTCCAGTTTAGACAAGCTATAGGTACTTGTAACAATAATATCTGTGCTGTGCTGCCTGACTCGTAGACTGTTTACTACTGCCGTCGATGATGAAATCATTAGGAGTGGACAGTAGGGTCTGTGTTTGTATACGTATATCATTGCTTTTTCTTTATTTGTAGAATGAATACATGAGCACTAAAAATGGAGGTGGTAATAGCAGAAAATGAAGATCTTCAAACTACCTCAACACAAAATAACACATTCAACTCAACTCCCAATATTGTTCAAAGCCTGAACAATATAAATACCGAACAAGATAATCAATAAATGACACTTTTCTTGAAGAGATCGAGAAATTCTATGGACAGCTGTATGCATCACGGATGACTCAACCGAAGGGACATACCGATGAACGCGCCATTACACCGAGGAGATACCCGATGTCGAGCTGTGCGAGAGAGGCGGCTCTCAGGCAACTGAAGAACAACAGGTGCCCTGGTGATGACGAAATTACTACTGAGCTCTTGAAAGCAGGCGGGGTTTCTATAACGAAAGAGCTAGCGAGCCTTTTTAGTTCCATCATCTAGCAGAGCCTTACACCTAGGGCATGGAGCGGGACTGCGGTGGTACTATTCTTCAAGAAAGGTGATAAAGCCATGCTGAAGTACTACAGGTCCATCTCACTCTTGAATCATGTCTACAAACTGAGGAGTCATCACAAATAGCCTCGCGTGTAAGCTCGACGAGTTCCAGCCACCGGAACAAGCCAGGCTTCGAAAAGGCTCTAGCACCGTAGACCACATCTATACTGTTCGGCAGAAAAGACCCAAGAGTACAATCAGCCGCTGTGTATGGCGTTTGTGGAATGCGAAAAAGCGTTCGACTCCATCGAAACCTGGGTAGTTCTGGATGTCCTCTAGCGGTGTCGTGTCGATTGGTGATACATCGAGGTGCTGAGATGCTTGTATGACACCGCCACAACGTCCCTTCAGTTCCAAGACCAGAACCCATAAGCCTCCAGCGTGGAGGCATGGGGATGTTACATTCCCCTTGAAGGATAAAATTCGAAACGAGGTCATCCGACAAAGGTATGCAACTGTACGGCATACGACACAGCTTGTAGAATAAGTAAGCTGAAATTAAATGAAAGTAAGCTGTGAGCTGGCCACATCTGCCAAAGGACCGACGGCCGTTGGACCAACGAGTCCTAAAGTGGAGACCGTGAGAAAGTAAACGGAGGGTAGGGCGCCCTCTAGCCCGACATGGACTGACGACCTAAAAAAGTGGCTGGGACAGACTGGATGTGGAAGGCGGATGACCAGCCAAAATCGCCAGGCTAATTGATTGAATGGGTAGTCTATAAGTATTGTTCCTTGTAAGGCTTAGATGACTATAACATTGTGAATCACAATGTTATGAGCAATAACACATTTTCCTTATTTTAACTTTTTAGTTATTTTAATAAAGACGTGATGAATGTAAAATTGAGTCGTTATTATATCATGTTGTATTATCCTTATTCTTTTTATGTTGAGCTAAGATTGATTTTATTGGTTTTTCGAGAAAAATATTCATTAAACATTACTTATCTTTCGTTTTGTGGCCTTTTATTAAATAAATATGCACAGATTTAACACTCATTTTTATAAGCAAAATGGACTCATGTGATATTATACTTTTGTAGATGCAAGCTGCTGAAATTAGTTAGTATTACATTAATAAAGCTCTAAAATACGCATCGAATGATATATAATACATAGATGTAGCACTTATAGATTCTCAAAAAAATTAAAAATATCTCGGCGAAAACTTTGATGGGCTCTCCTGTAAAATTTACCATTTCCGTAATGTGGCCCCTTGGCATTTAACCAGCGATATCTGTGCGCGGTATACATTACTGCGAAATCATTATAACTATATGAGTAAACATCTCAATACGTTACAAGGCATTTTTCTCACGCCGTTGTACTTACGAAATAAGTGGAACACCTGCTGTTACCACAAAGGCGGTGTGTTTGAAGCCATATGTTAAATGTATTTTAACGTAAAATTATAACTGGGTATTGACTTAGGGCTTTCAATTCAAAACAGCTTCTCTACAACGACTCGGTATTGTCTTTAATCACAGTATAGTATTAAACACTTTTAAAGCCCTAGAATTATAATACACTAACAGGTGCCCGCGACTTGGTCTGCGCAGGATTAGCATTTTGAGTAGCGAGTGACGTAGAAAAACACAACAATGTATTGACATTAATGAACACTGCTCCGTTCCCATGAGTAATAGCGTGATGATATATAGCATATATGTTATTCTGACGTATAAGCTATATTATTGTAAAGTTTCATGAAAATCCATTCAGTAGTTTTCACGTGAAAGAGTAACAAACATCTATCCATACTCACAAACTTTCGCGTTTGTAATATTAGTAGGATAGTATAAAAATCCAATAAATGATGGTCTTCCTGCCATCATTCATTGCACATTTTTCTATTTTTTTTTTTGTTTAAATCAAGATCAGTTTATAACCTGTTTCCTAACTAAAAAATTAAACCCGAGTCTCATCAAGAAACTGCAAAAGTACTTAGGTGTTGACGAAACTTAACTTTGATTCCTCAATTCAACAACTATAGGTTGATAGTATAAAGCTTCACTTTCGATCGCTTGACTTTCGATCATAAGGCTAGGCACGCCTAGCTTTATGATCAAAAGTGAAGCGCTGCATTGATGATCAAAGTCATCACTTTTCCTGTACGGACAACATCTTCTTCATCCTAGCGTTAGTCCCAGTCGCATCTGAAGCTTTTCAACTTGGAGTTTGGGGTCCGCTTTACCAGTCTAACGACAGAATCGGCTATACTTCGAAATTTTCTGGAAAGCCACTGCCATCTGACCTCCACAATCCAAAGGCGATATCGAAGCATTGCAACTAGTTGTTGGACTTCTGAAGGTTTCAACTAGCCGAAACGACAGCTATAGATGTTCGTATGGCAACCTCTCCGAGGCACGACCACACCAATGCAAATACCCATATTCATGCATACAAATATTTGCATTAAGCGGGGAACGAACATGCGCCTCCTGCACAGCGGCCGCGTTCACTACCACTACGCCACAGAGGCTGTCAAAGTGGTGTCGTGTGCGGACAACATATCTACAGTTTCTAATATATCATTGGTTAGAAATCTGGCCATATTATCAGTAGCAAAATTAAGATACACTTACATAATTTAATTTTCTTATTCAGAGTCGTATTCATAATCCCTAGTCCCTGGGTTTAATAAATGTCCGTACCCTGACACAGATATATTTACCCCAATTACGAGAAAGGCTACACGCCCTTTGTCTTTATAATCTAATATAGAGCACCGAAAGATTAAAATCAAACAAATCAATTCTATTTGTTAAGTAAATGAGTAGAGCCCGTATGACGTAGATACCCATCAAGTTAATAAAACTCTCCCTACCACCCATTGTCTCTAGATAGAGCAATTTATTTAATTAAAATACCCACAAATAGAGTACATTGTATATTAAGATAAACTACACACGTATTAATTCATTACATCATGAGTTGTAGTAAGATGTTCTACATTTCAGTGTAATTGGTTAATGTTGGAGAGATGATCACTGTGATGCTAGCTATAATAATATATTCTAATTAAAACATATTATAGTATCAAACTACCTCGGTAGTGGTAGTGAGAGTACTTTTTTTTTCTTGCGGCAATGAAGGGAAGGTTATGTCGGACTCGAACCGACTAAAAGCGCACGCCAACTGAGGGTCGTGGTGCTAGGCCGGAGGTGAGGTTGTCTTCGACATATCCCTCGCACCCCGGCTGCCCAGGGCCATTCCTTACGGTCTGGCCCTACTCGGGAGTGCGTACTATTTCTAACGGTACACATCAGCATCAGAATGATTTTAGTGTAGCAAAGTACTCAAAATGATGCTAATAGGTACCTACTAACTAATTATATAAATATCAACTTGTTTTATTGATGTGTTGGCTCCCGGTGGAGAAGAATAGGAACAACTTAGCTCTTCCTGTGGGGGTCGTAAAAGGCGACAAAGGAATAATGCTGTTCGCCATCCGACAGTAAACATACAGCCCAAGACAAAAGGCAAGCCTATTGCCGTCTAGCGGGCGTCTATCTTTTTAGGGAGAATGCGCAGCGTATGGTCAACGCTTCTCGAGAAGGCTGGCCTCTTTTTAGGTCAGAGAATAAGCATTGCCATACAACGTGACATTGTTGCCAGCCTTCTGGGGACAGCGAAGGCGAACCGGACGTCGGAGGTCGCAGAACGACCGCCGTCCTCCATAAGCGCTGGCCTGGGGGTGATCGGTGGAGCCACCTGTCACCCTAGCAGAAGCCAGCGCCTCCCCGTAACCGGGGCTAGATGTGTGAGATGACATTGTGGTCCCCACAACCCGAAGGGGCCATCTCGAAAGAGATGGTCCTGGGTCTGTCGGGGTGCGTGAGATATGCTTTTGGCAATCTCACCTCCGGCAACCAAGGACCCAAGACGGCGTGCGTTTTAGTCGGTTCGAGTCCGACATAACCAAGCAAATTGTTTGCTTCTGCGGGTTCCATGCGTAGACTGCGAAACTTTCTACCAACAGCCACTAAAATTGCACTTGCAGAATCACTTCTTCTTCGACAACTTGACTATGCTGATGCCAGCTATCCTGATCTCACTGAGGAGCAACTTGAGCTCCTTGAGCGCCTTCAAAATTTCTGTATTAGATTTATATTTGGTCTTCGCAAATATGATCACGTATCACAATTCCGCAATTTACTCAAGTGGCTCCCAATTCGACTTCGACGGAATGCTCATATTCTTTCCATACTTTACAGTATTCTCTTTAATCCCCGTACTCCTATTTACTTAAAAGAACGTTCTGTGTTCCTCAATGACACACATTCGAGATCCTTGAGGTCGTCAGTAACATTACAACTGTCCACGCCCTCTCATTCCACAACATTTTATGACAAGTCCTTTACTGTCCAGGCTGTCAGGTTGTGGAATGCGCTGCCTGTATCCATCAGACGTGCACAATCACTTGCCATTTTTAAAAAAATGATAAAGAACACTATCTGGGTTCTTAGTTACCTTATCATGTATTTTTGAGTGGGTATGTGCTCGCTTTAAATATAGGTAGATTTTTTTTATCTTGTTTATGGTATGTATGTTTATGTAAATATGATAGACATTCAATGTATGTACTTAGGTTTATTTAGTGGAGTATTTAATAATGTATTACACAATATTATTGTGTATGTATGCATGTGTATGTGTATGTGTGTGTGTGTGTGTAATGTATATATTTGTGATATATGTATATATGTGTGTGTATGTGTTTATGACTACACTAATAACTACCCATAGTTATTACTGTTAATGTTTAAAACATGTCCATCCAAAGGTTGCCTGTAAGAGATCGCTCTTAGCGATAAGGCCGCCATTTGTACATAATGTCATGTTATTGTCCATACATTTACGGTATTACTGGTGTACAATAAAGATTTTTCTATCTATCTATCTATCTACCTCCACCGGCTCCGTGGTATCCGTGGGAATTGATCGCACGACAAAAAAAAAACAGCCTTCTGGGGACGGTGTCTTATTTTTAGCTATAATTTGTATCTATACAGGTCTTTTTTTTTTAAAGAATATTAGAACTGAAGTTACTAATATTCCCTCTAACCCCCCCAACTAAGCTAAATCGCTTGTGCTAGGAGTGGGTTCACGTCGGTAGTGTAATGGCCAGGATCGAACCCGGGACCTCTCGATCGTAAGGCCGACTCCTTAACCACTAAGCTACCAACGCTTCTTTTAGTTCTATAATAGGTTTAATTTAATTGTAATGTATGTATCTATAGGATTGTATTATTAATATATTATGACCTATATGAATAAAAGCAATTATTCCGTTGATTGTTATATTTCACGGTTTACTGTTGGCACTACTCACAATAATTTCAAATTACCATGCGAATTAAGTGAAGTCAAGGTTACATGCAGTTCTGTCGACTCGGATAGTGGCAGATAACTACTATTAAAATAGCAATTGAAATGGCATGATGATGAAGTTTGCGTGGATATTTCAATTAATGTTTTGTTTCGCGCTTTGGTCTTAACTTAGAAAGTTTGATGAATATTTATGCCGGTAGTAACCTCACTTTAAAATAATATATTGTTAGTTATACTTATTCTTAGTTTGGTAGTTTCACTCCCTAGAGTTATTTGACAGCCTCTGTGGCGTGGCGGTAGTGCATGCGACTGTCACTCAGAAGGCGTGGGTTCGATCACCGCTCAGTGCAAATATTTGTATGCATGAATATGGGTATTTGCATTGGTCTGGGTATTTCTATGTATAATAATGTATGTATTTACTAAAAAAAGTATAAAATAAGTATGTTTATCTGCATTCTAGATTCCATAACACAAGCTATAAAAGCTTACCATGGGTCCAAATAACGTTGTGTAGAATTTTGTGGCATATTTATTTATTTATTTATTATTAATCACTGCCTAAACGTCAGCGTTGAAGTATGGGTCTCCGTTTCCATTTATTCTGCCCTGTACCACTGGATTTGCTACTGAGGTCACAAAACGGAAAAATCTTCCGTTTTGTACCATTGTTCTAAAAATAAAGCATAATCTAATTACGTATGATGCTTTGGCCACTTATTTTAAAGGAGGTTCTTGTCTAAATAAATAAATTAACCTAGATGGGAAGACCACACCATGTTCTAGGGTAGACGTGTTTCGAGCTTCGCAGTTGACACCGAATTCAACAGAAAAGTCCGACTCGTAATTTTAGTTTTTTAGTTAGTATTCGGTGCGTATTTTTGGTGTTTTGTTTAAAGTATATTTTACGTTTAGTTACAAGCTCCTCCTTTTCCGAAGTCGGTAGAAAAACAGTTCAAATTTGCATTAGATATGAAGCTTAGAGCTATATTTTGATTGTATAAATTTATATTTTCAATGAAAAATGTACTAGAGGTTTTGAACGTACGGTGGGTAGGGTAGCGCGTCTATTCATACGTCACTATTTCTGGAAACTATTATTACAATTTATATTTATCTATTAATTGCGAATTCTATCAACTATAATAGTTTGGCGTGTAGGTTTGTTGTAGGCGGTATGTAGAGTGAATCTTTGTCGGTACACTATAAATGTAATGAATACATTTTTCTTCACAAAATAATCAAGTGAGTCAACAAAAAGCAAGAAATTGAGTGAAATATTTAATATTTGAAGTAAAACATCAATAACAACGGTGTCCCCGCAGCGTAAGAGTTCGTAGGTGGTATTTATTTTTTTATACCACTTAGGTGGTAGACAAGCCTGATAGACAGTGGTTACCGTGGCCTACGGCCATGTGCAATAGCAGGGGAGTCGCACTCGTGCTGCCAACCCTGTAAGAACAGAAAGATTCTGTGCCGTCAATGCAGAAGACAAAGCAGGACAAGTTATTATAATCGCGGTATTCTGTAAGGCGGAGGTACTTTCTTAGTCAGACTACTCGATTGGGCCATCCCAAAGCTATAAATAACGAGGGAAATACCTTATTGGCTTGCTTAAAAACCCGGCATTCGAAACTGAGTAGTCTGTCGGTCGGGAAAGACACTCCGTCCTGAATTTCGATTTATCTGAGGACAGTCTTTGTTAATCAGTCTATTATTATAATATCAATCTTAAGCTTCGGTCACACATAGCGAATACTCGCTGCAAGTGCATTCGCCGAAAGTAAAATTTATCATACCCAATTCAAATCGCGGCGGATTCAACTCGAGGCAAGTGAGTCTATTCTCTGCGAATAGCGAATATTCGCTGGCTTAGACATTTGCACTGAGTACTCGCTGTGCGTGACCGAAGCTTCAACATGGCGGCGTAGGCATTCATTTCTCTTCGCTTTTCTGCCAATGAAGTTGATGAAATATGTTTCCATCATGACGTTTTGTTCACATGACACCCTTTTTGATTTCATTGCTCGGAGATATGTTGGGATTTTGTGAAGCTATGCCCGCCATGATGAAACTGCTATCCTTAGATAAATCAAGAGTCATAACTGTGAGACCCAGAGGCCTTACTCGGTTCTAGTCCTCTTGCCGCATGGATGTACTCGTAAATACCTATATGAAATCTATAATACAACAATCAATCAGTCAATTAGCTTACTGCAGTCCACTGCTGGACGTAGGCCTCTTCCAATGTGCGCCATTTCTGCCGGTTCTTCGCCTTCCGCATCCAGTCTGTCCCAGCCATCTTTTTCAGGTCGTCAGTCCATCTGGCTAGGGGGTGTCCTTCCGTTTACCTTCGGTCTCCACTCTAGGACTCGTTTACTCCAACAGCCGTCGGTCCTTTGGCAGATGTGGCCAGGCCACTGCCATTCCAGCTTACTTATTCTGCGACTTATGTCGGTAGCTTTAGCTCTTTGTCGGAAGACCTCGTTTTAAATTTTATCCTTCAAAGAAACTCCACGCATAGCTCGCTCCATAGCCCGCTGAGCGATTTTTAGGTCATGGATTAAGCCTATTGTCAGTGTCCACGTTTCGGCATCGTAAGTCCTAACATAATATACAATACATATTACAATATGTAGTCATACCTATGTTTCAAAACACTACAAATTTTCAAAAATACATTGTTTACGTTAGCTAAACAGGAAGTTAACAAAAGTGACTAGTTTTGAAAACTGTTTATAGCAATTGGAATTCGATTGGTATACACTTGGGGTGAGTGTGCACGATATTGGATTTCAACTACGTACCCTTGACGATGTGAGGTTTGAAAAATCAATGCCTTCACAACCCTCCCATACCGGGGTTAGTCATCCAAGGACATAATTCAAATTTAACTTACGCGTTGCTTCACGAAAGGTTTTCATCCAACCATTTTGTAGTACACTTTGAAGTTGAATTGCTAGCAAGTTTAAAATTATATCGTAAAGGCAGTTGTACAGTCGACAAAGAATATACGGTTGCACTTTTACATATAAATTTTTGTAGGTCCAACGCGTACTAAAAATGTGGTCGATTAAAGCCATTTTAGTAAATTTTATTTTTGTGGTAGAACATAAAGACGTTACATAAAATCAAGTCATATGAAGAATTTTGTGCGGGGGTCCAAAGTGTGGGTCGTACGAGAACGTAGTCAAAAAGTGCGACCGTATCTCCTTTGTCAACTGTACATCAAATGAACATTAGGTTATTAGCTTTACATTCGAATTAACTTGCTGTTGGATTTTACCGATACAAATTTTAAAAAATATTGTTATTTTTACTTACAATCTAAAAAATTGTAAAAAAAACTATTATAAATACTTATCACACCCTTTTTTATTTTCAGATTTGGTTTTGGCTTACCATAAATCCCTAGTGTATACTCTCAATATCGATATGATTGATAGGAATAGATGTGATTGAGTAAAAATAAATTATTTAAAAAAAAATTAACCGAGTTCAAAACCAAATAGGATAAAAATGTTTAAAATAACAGAATTTAGAGAGAGAATTTAGAGATTTTCGATCTGGTAGAAGTTGGTGCCAACTTTGTTTGTTGTGCCTGATCAGCTATAATGCCATTAATGTAGTTATGATGACTTGTTGAGGTAGGGGTGGCCTATCATACTTAGCTATATTATTTTACCTGTTTGACTTGATACCGATTTTTGTACTGACATCATAGATATTTCATTTAAATGCATCATGGCAGGTATTTCGGGTACAGCAAAGCACTAGCAAACAAAGTTGGCACCGACTTCTAACAGATCGAAAATCTCTAAATTCTCTCTCTAAATTCTGTTATTTTAAACATTTTTATCCTATTTGGTTTTGAAGTCGGTTCAATTTTTTTAAAATAATTTATTTTTCCCTATAGTGGGCCAAGGTTTGCGTTCGTAATCCAAGTTTAATCCAGTCCAGCATGCCATTAACCACAGTTTTCTTCTTTTGGGAGCATTATACTCCCAATAAGTTAAGGAACTTGAAACTTTTTTATGAAAAACGGCGAGTTGAACAGGTTGGTGCTTTCGCAGATGGGGCTGCAGTTAGAATTTTACCAACGATCAAATTGTTGAATGACAACAACTCTAAGATGATAGCTCAACTATTTTACTGAAGGTTTTGTTAACGGTGCAATGCGGATTGTGTGTACGTTTAGGTGGTCTGCTCTGCGTTGCGATCGGTCAGAATTCGACGAGTTACCTGATACAGTTTTTATTAAATTCGACGATGATACTATTGGCACTAGATTGAAAGGTAGTGACAGCTTAGTTGCAATAGGGTATTTGACTAAGTCGTCGATTCTTCCCAATACTGCTTAATATGTTAGCTTGTTCTGAAAAAATATGCCTTGCAAAATAAAATATTGCATATCTAAACTGAAACTATGACTTTTCATTAGTTGAAATTCCCAAAAAAAGTCAAAATATAAACAATTCAATTCAATTCAAATATATATAACTTTTCAGATTCCTCATTTAATTTTAAATAACATTGATTATGAACTATATACGTGTAAACGCAACGTAGACTGAGATAAATGCGATATTCTCTTGCACTCCATACATTTGCACTACGCGCTACAGAAACGTGACGTCACAGTTTCGTACGATTTTGTATGGAGCGTTTTCGGGCGGCGCGACAAATTGAATTTTTCAAAATCAAATATCTTGAAAACTATTTGTGTTACGAAAATTTCTCTTTTACAGTTCATTATATTATAAGCTAGTGGTCATTTCTCGAAAGTAAAAAAAAATGGTCAAATAGCCTATTGCAACAAAAGGCTATGGGGATGTGGAAAGAAGAATCCGTTAATCTTGAGCTGGGCTGTAACGGTTCATAAGCTTAGGGCACCACATTAAATAAAGCGGTAATTGACTAAAAGCGGATTTTTTTGCTAGAGTTCAAGTGTATGTTGCTTTAAGTGGACAAGACAAGTGGAGCCACCTGTCACCCCAGCAGAAGCAGCCCACGGCAGCAGCGCGCGTAGGCACGCCTCCCCATTCCGGGGGCAAGCCCCCTGCCGAGGAGTGCCAGACCGTAAGGGATGGCCCTGGGCCAGCCGGTGTGCAAGGGATATGTCGAAGACAACCTCACCTCCGGCTTAGCACTACGACCCTCAGTTGGCGTACGGTTTTAGTCGGTTCGAGTCCGACATAAACCGTTCCCTTCCGGCTTAAGCGGGGGAATTCGACGGGATTTCCGCACGATAAAAAAGACCACCTCAGGAGTAGATATATCCTTTTATAAACATACTTATTATTATTATTAATTGAGGATTTGTCTCGGTTTCACTCTGAAATTTCGTGATGATCTCAGGAGTAGCACCAACCCTTACGAGTATCACGTTAGCCCTACAAACTACTACCTAGTTTCCATCGATCAATTGCAGTACTGTCCCCTAACTCCTAACCGTTAAGGAGTTCTATAGCTTCACTATCAACACAGCAGCATCAGAAGTTGATTCAAGCATATCTCACAAGCAACACGTTAGCCCTATTTAGTAGTATACTAAACATCTATCATCCACCAATGGCAGTACTGTCTTCCAACTCCTAACCGTTAAGGAGTTCAGTAGCTTCATCATCAGCACAGCAGCATCAGATGTTGACACCCTGAAGCATATACCTGAATATGGCATTATTACGTAACAAAAGCTCCATACGCAAACGTTAAGGAGTTCTGTAGCTTCACTATCAACACAGCAGCATCAGAAGTTGATTCAAGCATATCTCACAAGCAACACGTTAGCCCTACATACTACTAAATATTTATCATCCACCAATGGCAGTACTGTCTCCCAACTCCTAACCGTTAAGGAGTTCAGTAGCTTCATCATCAGCACAGCAGCATCAGATGTTGACACCCTGAAGCATATACCTGAGTAAGACATGATTACGTAATAAAAGTACCATACGACCATACAATTTTCGATGGTTGCCCTCGATTTCTCCTGGATCCCATCATCAGATCCTGACCTGGTGAAAATGGGACCACCTCAGAAATGAACCCTATCCAACAAAAAAATAAAAATTTAAATCCGTCTATAATTGGCGGAGATATCGGTGAACATACATAAAAAAAAATATTATGTATACAGGCGAATTGAGAACCTCCTCCTTTTTCGAAGTCGGTTAAAAATAAGAAAAAATATCATGTAAGACAAAAGAACACAATAAAAGAGGTAATAAATCTGTTATTAGATGAGATGTTATTATTGCATTGTCCTACGTAAGCGTCAAACGCGTTAACGTGACGAGTTTTGACGCCTTGCGTAAATATCGAATGAAGGCATTCCTTTAATTGTGTCCTACATAGTGTCGCGTGAAATTGTCACTTGAAGTATGGAACGTAATGTCGCGCATGGCGTCGCTTACGCGCGCTGTCACGTAGGACAACGGGTTTAGTCTCTAAAAACTAAGAAGAGTGCGATATCAACAAGAAAAAATAGATTCAAAGACCTTATTAAAATATTTATACCTATAAAGAGCCTACATATTTAATTGATATCTAAACATAAAAACTTTATAATGAAACATGATAGATCTATTAAAGGGCCCCGGTGGTCGACGACGCCCCCGTGGTCGATGCCCCTGAATCCAACTTGGAACTGTCCAACTATGGTCTCCAAAAACAAACTAATAAACTGGTACAAAATTTGTTCTGTTACTTTTTATGCAAACATTTTATGGATCCATACAATCTTCACATCATTTGCTTTGGCGGTACTGATTTTATTAAACCTAATTCACATGTACCATGAGTGAATGATTCTGAAAGATTTTGTGGTCCTAGACTTTCTCACCATAACCACAGAAAATAGATAAGCCATAACATAATATATTTCTATGCATATCTGTTTATATTTATAGCTATATCAATTGAAACTACATATTTCTCTCTATATTTTTTACGTTTTTATTATAGTTTTCCGCAAGGACCTACAACAGTTTTCCGTTTTAGTACTGAGATACTACTAAAAGAACAGAAATATTATTAGGGATAGAACAGCCATGTGAGCGGGAAACGCGTGATAACTTTTGAGACATTTCCTGTCCTATGAGACAGGAATTTTCGAACGCTTTTCGGTACTTTTAAAACGGTCAATATGCTCTTTGTGCTATTTCCAACTCTAGAATAAAAATGCAGAAGTAAAGTTGTAAAATAGAGGCATTTCTTATTTCTCGACATTATTAATTTACCTACTTACTGTGGAAAGTCGCCACGCGTGACATGCAGGTGGATACTGATTATGACCTGTTCTATCCAATATATGTATGTGACTAAAAGTGTTCTTTCCGAACGAGAGGACCAATACTTTTAATCCCTTCAAATTTGCGTTGAAATACAGTAATGTCGGCAAAACGAGAGCATAAACTTTTTCAGAATTAAGATGGGTGCAAAGGTGTAACAAGTATGTAGTCCATACGTCCACAATAATATTATAAATGCGAAAGTATCTCTGTCTGTATTATGCTTTCATGCCTAAACCACTGAACCGATTTTGATGAAATTTGGAAAAGGAGTAGATTAGACCCTGAGAAAGGACATAAGCTATGTTTGGTCACGATAACCAACATTCACGCGAGCGAAGCCGCGGGCAAAATCTAGTAACAAATATTTGGCATTTAAGGTTAATCGATTTCTTGAAGAAATACCATAACATAACACTGATAATACACATTTCACAGTTTCAAGAAGTTGCTGATCCGAGTATTCAATCACCTTCCTGAGAAAAGGGTACAAACAAAAATGGAAGAGTAATCCTATAAGGATACCTCGGTTCCTTTTGTGCCATCTTAAAAATACGATAACAAGGTACTATTCTTAGTATTTTCCTACCTTGAATTTATACAGACGTTAAGGTTGAGAAAATTGTTTGTGTGGGTCAAACTTAAGCTTCTATGATGTTTTATTTGTTTGTTAACGTTTGAAGTATACCATTATAAGCCGTAAACGTGAGTAGTATTGTGCCATCAAAGACTAAACGTTGTCCGAACATATAATTTTAGCGAATAAAAACAAACAAGCTGTAATGTTTAGGGCTGACTGATTTTTAATGAATATAATGATGTGAATGTTTTTTGATAACGGTAACAGCAAAACTAATAAGCTTCACAATAAAATGTACTGGGCTCGGTACCTCAAAAAGGAAAAACGGAACCCTTATTTTAGGATCACTTCGTTGTCTGTCCGTCCGTCTGTCTGTCAAGACCTTTTTTTTTTTTTTTTTTTTTTTGAACGTGGGGGAAAATCCTTCATGGATGTTATGCCGGACTCCTACCGACTAAAAACCCCCACGGTAACGCCCAGAAGCCTATGGATGGGAGCCCCGGGTAAGCCCTCGGAAGGATGTCCCAGGACTCCCATCAGACCTACGGCTACAATTGCGGCATCGTCTCGGGGGTGGTTCGGGTGCTATCCCGCGTCTATGGGGGGTTTTCGGGTGTTATCCCGCTTCTTAGGGGGGGGGGGGGGCGTGCGTGAATCCCTCACGTCACGCTGCCGTCATGGGTCTGCTTCTGTAAAGACGGTGAGCAGCCAACTCACCGTCCTCAGGCCCCCGGTCATGGAGGCCGATGGTGTCTGTCAAGACCTTATTCTCAGGAATGCGTGGAGGTATCAAGTTGAAATTATACCTTTTTTTTGTGCGGAAATCCCCTCTGATACCCCCTGCCGGAGCCGGAAGGGGAGGTTATGTCGGACTCGAACCGCCTAGAACCACACGCCGATTGTAGGTCGTGGCGCTAGGCCAGAGGTGAGGTTGTCATCGACATATCCCTCCCTAGCCATCCGTGGCGGTCTGGCCCTCCTCAGGAGGGGGACAACGGTGTCCCCGACTCGCCCCCGGAATGGGGAGGCGCACTTCGTTCAGCGCGCCACCGCCGTGGCCTGCTTCTGCTGGGGTGACAGGCGGCTCCACCCGTCACCCCCAGGCCCGCGACATGGGGGACGGATGTCAGTCAGTACCCTCCGACGCCTGAGTTGTCTGCGCGCGCGGGCCCGATCCGCGAGTCTCGCTCGCTCGCGCCGCTTCTCCCGTTCCGCCGTCTCCTTCACGACCATTACCTGCTCGCTGAAGGAGATGCCGGTTACCCACGCGTCCGAGTTGAAATTATACCACAGGTCTATAATGCTGTGCAAAAATCAAACTTCCAAGTCAACGCAATCAAAATCTATTGTGGTTTATTTAGTTTAAGTTACGGAACCCTCGTTAAGTATTTATAGTATCATTATAGTATCATTTTGTAGACGAAGATGTTCCTAGTTACAATTGGCTATGTAAATAATAGCCTATGCCTATGTGTTAATCCAGGGTGTCAGCTAACTCCATACCAATTTTTATTAGAATCACTCCAGTCGTTTGGACGTGAAAGAGTAACAAACATCCATCCATCCATCCATACTTACAAACTCGTTTAATATTAATAGGATATACGAGTAACTTAATTAAAAAATTAAATTAAAAATTTAAAAAACCCCCGTCACAAAAAACACCAAAAAGTTGAAAATAAATGAATAAAATTTTAATTCAACGGTTGCCATGTCGGGGGACCGTAACCGGTTAAGTACTCCTTTATATCGTAAGGTTGAATTAAAATTTTATGTTTTATATCGACATGGCAACCGTTGAATTAAAATTTTATTCATTTATTTTCAACTTTTTGGTGGTTTTTGTGACGGGGGTTTTTTAAATTTTTAATTAAATATTTTATTTTATGCTTTTTAAATTGATATAGGTACTAGTCAAGCTCTTTCATTTGATACCCATATTGAAGGAATTATAAAGAAATATGTATTCCAACATGTTGTGGCGGCGGCCATCTTGGACCGATTTTTTTCAAACATAGCTAAGAACACTCCCGACTAATATACCTTTCAAACAAAAAAAACTAAATCCAAAACGGTTCATCCGTTTGGGCGCTACGATGCCACAGACAGACACACACACACACACACAGACACGTCAAACTTATAACACCCCGTCGTTTTTGCGTCGGGGGTTAAAAATAATAAAATTTGTTGGATGCATGAATTATAAACTCGGTATGACTTAAGAATGGATATAGGTAGGTATGTTAAGAATGTTATGCATAAAGAATACGTATTTGGTATGATTTAAGATTGGTATGAGTTGTCGTGGTATGAAGGCGGAATAACCCTACAGTTCATAGTGCGGATAAGCATAACTCGTAACATTGATAATTTATACTTAATTTTACTATCAAATATTATGCACTATCGCTGTTGCTCATTCAGTGGTCTCATTACTTAAGTGCTGTTATTAATCGTCGATTTTATCATCAAAATTATTGTTTCTCACACCAATAAAAGTCATCCAGTACTCACTCTACAATACCATGTGGCACTCCATTGAATTTAATTGGATCCATTTATATAATTGCTTCATTCGACTTTCACGTTGAAAGTCTGTCGATTCTAATGTGTCCAATAAAGATTATATGTACCTTTAAATTTTACTTAACAATTATTAAACAAGCTTCTAAACTTTAATGAGTTTGTATTATTATTTCTAATTCAGCAATTAAACAAGGTTTTATGAGCCCATTAATACTGGTTTTACGTTAAATTATGTATATGACTAGTTGTCACCGTGGCTTCGCCCGCGTGGATATCGGTTATTGCGACCAAACATACGAGTAACCTTCTCAAGATCTAATCTATCCACCCCTATACTAAATTTCATCAATATCGATTCAGTGGTTCAGGCGTGAAAGTGTAACATACAGACAATCAGACAGACAGAGTTACTTTCGCATATAAAATATTGGTATGAATTCAGTTAAACAAGCTTTTATGAGTATACTGGTTTTACTTTTAAATATACCTATCTATTATACATGTAAGTAACGTAACATAAGATACTTCCATTCGGTTAGATACCCAAAGGTAAACAATGTTGTGGTGACGTTTATATAAAAATATATTAAACCAAAACTAGGTTAACTGACTAGCCAGTGGTTCAATATCGGTTTTTAGTCTTCAAAATAAATTTCTAATAAGAAAAATATTAATTAATTGAGTTTTTAAATAAAACATAATATATTAAAAAAGACAGTATAAGTATTTAAGGAAACAAAGTACTTTTCAGCCACCAATTAATAGGTTTCATTTATGAAAATCAAGAACGTGATGTGATGTGAGATATTTTAAATCACACAAAATTGAAAATTCTATGTATAATAACTTGCCTGATAACAAAAAACATGGTATAATAAACCTAATTATTTGGTTAGGTCGATTCTTAAACAAAATGTGGTGTAATTATTATATTGCTGGTTTACCTTTTATTGTAGGTAATAAGCTGTTTTTATTACGCTGCAATAAAATAATTTTCTAAATTATGTATGTATGGCTCTCAAGTTTCTTTAGTAAGTAAGTAGGAAGCAAGTAAAGACAACATTTCGTTATTATTTTAATATCTGTAAAAGATATTTTCTGAAGTTTACGCGAATGTCACTCATTGAAATAAAACCACTTTTTACGGATTCTATCGCGATATATTTGTTATTATTACTTTAAAACCACCACCCTAAACAGTTAGCTACCGTAGGAATGTCTTTGTTTCAGAGAGCCCGTGGGATCTGTGACAAGAAACACCTGAACGCTGAGCTTCAACATGTCAAGCAAGTACTGCAAGACAACAAGCTCAAACCACCGCGCCTGAGTCACAGATCCCGAGAAAAACCAGCCACTGTCGAACGCCAGCCTGCTGTACTACCGTATGTACGAGGGGTCACTGACAAGATTGGCTACATCTTGAAGCGAGCTTCAATCAACACATACTACAAGCCGCCAACGAAGATAAGTCAATTTTTACCATCTGTCAAGTGCCAACTACCTCTACAAGATGCAGGGGTCTACAAAATAGACTGTGACTGTGGGCTCTCATATATTGGTCAAACCAAGCGAAGCATTGGCACTCGGGTCAAAGAACACATAGCTGACATAAAACACCAACGCTCAACAAAGTCAGCTGTATGTGAACACGCGCAAAAAGGCACCAACCATTACCTAAGGTTTGATAAACCACAGATACTCGCCAAAGAACACCGATATATTCCTAGAATGATCCGCGAGGCTATTGAAATTAAAAAACACCCAAATTTTAATAGAGAGGATGGATGGACCGTACCACCAGCTTGGGACCCAGTCATCCACTTAATCAAACCCAGTAAGCAGCAAAATCCAGCAAGACTTAACAACACAGTGAGCTCATTCTGCGTAAATATGAACACCAATAATTCACCATGATTCGGGTATTTTGAGATAACTTAAACTTCAAACTATGTGACAACTACCATCGTGAGTCACACCGCGAAAATGGCTGCTGCAAAGCAGCCGAAACGTCGGGTTTAAAAGTAATAATAACAAATATATCGCGATAGAATCCGTAAAAAGTGGTTTTATTTCAATCTGTAAAAGAGTTTTACCCTGTTTCACCATTATTAAGAAACGATTAAGCATTTTTTAAGCAGTCAAGTAGTGGCCCCGTCATTTCAATTCCGTTCCCGCAACCCTCGGGATAGATACTATAGTATTGCAGTATTATAGTAGTATTGTAGTGTATTATGTGTTATTCCAGACTATCATAATACATCCCTGTACCAAATTTCAGCCAGTTGCGGTCAGGCGTTGTTGAATAATGATGTAAAATTAGCAACTTGACTTGCGACCCAAAGCCAAAGCTGTCGGTAAGACCTCGTAAATTCTGATTTGTTTAAGCAAAACCTAAATTATCAAATTGCCTGACTTCACTTTGACGATTCTAGAAAAATCTAATAAAAGAAAACAACTGTTGACCTGCTGCAGTAAACTAATGTTTCTAGTTCCCATTGTCACTCTAACGCCTCCTTAAGGAGCTCTAGAGACAAAAAATACTCCTTTGCAAGGTATCTAAAAAGAGGCCCCAACGGAGCTATTCCAAGTTTGAACAAGCATTTTTATATTACTGTTATTTATGATATTTTGAACTCTAGCAGGTATTGTACTCCAAGATATTAGGACTGGTCTAGATACTAGTAGGTAGATTAATTAGCTAAAACTAATGTACATGTTTATTTAATACTAGCTGAACCGGAGAACTTCGTACCGTCAAATTTTTTCGTCCCACTTGGCGTCCGATCCCGTGCCCGCTGCACCCTCTACAAGCATGTATTATACATAAAAACCTTCGTCTTGAATTACTCTATCTATTAAAGGAAACGGCACCAAAATCTGTAGCGTGGTTTCGAAGATATAAGCATACATAGGGACGAACAGATGCAGAAAACGACTTTGATTTATACTATGTAGTAATACTTCATGTTGTTGGAAGCTTTGGACTGCTATAACATTGCTAAGTATGTTATCTCATTCTGATACTTATGCATTTGTATGTAATACAATCTAATATCTACATAAATTATTATAAAACCATAAGTGTCAAAATTGCATTGGATTGGAAAAACCCACTTAGGCAAAATACATAAATAGGTGGAACTTGTCATAGAAAAATGTGTTTAAAGAAGTATTGTAACTTTAGTGTGATATAAAAACATTTAATTTCAATCGATTTTACGCGTGTTAGTGACGGTGTGTGGCAGTAACAAAACACACTTTAAAACAAACTTTCTAAATATAAACAATAACCAAATTCTTCAGCGGTCATGCGCTCATAAATTAAATGCACTCAACAGAAACAGTCCATATGTCACTCTTTAAAAGCCCTTTCATTTGTAAAATAAACAATATTTTGCTACCGTCTTTGATAGTTAAAGGTAACCAGTGGATGCGGACAATAGATCCTTAGGTTTTGTAACCCTATTATGTTTAGGAGAAAACAAACGGACGTGTAAAAACATGACTACAACAATGAGTTTCGGTAGCTGTTGTCCGGTTTCCTTGGATTGTATTGACAAGACTGACAATTCTTTGATTCCTGCAGAGTTTTAGTTGAAGACCCACTGAGACTTCAAATTCTCAGTATTTTTTGTGTTCTGCAGACCCGTTTTGTTACTATTTTGCTTATATTATAATGTAAAACTACTACCCCTGTTTCAGTTCACAATGTTGGAGTTTATTTAAAGATCCCACTGTTCTACATTTGGCGAAGATATTATTATAACCTACCAAATGATCAAAGAGGTTTTTCATGTAGGCACCGACGGGTTTCTGAAATACAAAGATACAAACTCACAAAATACCTACTCTCTCTTCATATCATAATATTGAATTGTACTTATCTATTTAGAATCTAGCCTAGTGGTATGGGTAATGGACTACTAAGACGATGTCTCGGGTTCGATCCCAGGTTTACCATTGCACACATCAATGACTTTTCGATGCTTTTCGAAGTTATGTGTGTATTTATCGCAGGTTTATAATGGCAATAGGCTCGCCACCTATTACATTGAGACCTAAACATAAACTGGCGAAATGTGGGTGCTAGCACCTCTGCCTACCCCTCCGGAAATATACTTAGGCGTGAGTTTATGTTAAGTTATGTTACTTAACTATTTTACCTCTGAAGATGTAGGAAGAGGTAATAGTATCCTTACATTTTGCACTCTGTTTTGTTTAGGTACCAGAGAATGATCTGTCTGATTATGTGGTAGCTAAAACAGGAAAGAGACGCCTATTGCCGTCAAGCAAACATTTTTGCAGACAAAGAGAAATTTCTAACAGAATTGTCTATCATCACGCATTCGAGGCTTACACGGCTTACACCTCGGCTCCCAAAACCAAGCTTCGGGGTAAAAGCCATTTTGTTTTTCATTTGTGTTTGCTATTAAGAGAATGATTACCGTCTGTCTGACCTTCCAATTCCGGCACGAAAGCCTCGTCGGTTGATCAACTGGTATACCAGCTGACAGGTAGCGTTACCACGTGACCCGAAAATGTTAATAGAACCCCATACTCCGCTAACATAGAGCGGAATAACTCGTAATCCTTGCCAGATTACATGGGACTACATACTACTCCATTGAGGACATAATATCATCCATAGTTATATAGTGATGCCATGTAATCAACTATATAAGTAAATTGGGTACTATCCTACAGTTCAAATAAATTATCTAACCGAGATTATTAAATTAAGAATGGTAAAAGAGCGTTAAAAATGGCGTTGGTTCTTATTTTATAGTTTTTATTTATTTTTAATCATCAATCCAACCTATAATAGTAACTGATTTGACTATTAAATTTTATGATGTTAGTAAATCTTTTTCATACAAGTTACCTACCTTATAAGTTATTGTTTTGACGTTTAGTAAAAGTAACTCATTTGACTAGTCAGTAGAATAACCAATAGGAAACTTTCAACGTAGGTACACATTTTTTTATATAGGACACGTCGATTTGACTTCACCTCGCCTGATGTTAAGCAAAGGCTAAGTCTCCGAAGAAGGAAACATTTTTCTTATTTCTCATGAATCTACTAAAAATGTAGAATAATGGAAAATTTATCATATTATTTTTTCTAGCAGATATTTATGAAAAAGCCGAAACAGCTGAAACTTCCTTAAAATGAAAATAAAAAAAATACATTTCTCACCAATCTACAAAACGTAATTATAACCTCAATAACGTCCATTGAATATACCAGCTAATCACGATACAGAATCTTTTGTATACAAATACAATACAATGAAATAACAACATAGAAAAACATCAGGTATAACAGATATCAATGCGCAATTTATCTTTTGTGGGGACAAAATGCGACATAGTATCTATTACTGTCAGAACTAGAGAATTGCGCCTAAAATGCAATCGAATATTTTTATACACAATGGTGCCGAACAAAAACTCACGGACAATTGGCTCTGTAACTTGAATACTGATCATTATCGGACTTTGAACAGCTTATCTGTGTAGTAGAGATGCCGATCGCCTACTAATCTCTTAAACAACCTACCTAATAAGTTTCCCCTCAATTACACAGCAGCCTTAAAATTGAATATTCAGTGGAAGCTGATTTAGATTATTTTAATGACAAGAATAATATTAACAGTGTAAGATAAAATACATTAAATCTAAGTAGGTAATTAAATATGTATAAATAAGACTGTCTCAATTTTTTTTTATACAGGACACGTCAATTTGATTTCACTTCGCTTGATGTTAAGCTAAAGGCAAAGTCTCGGAAAGAGGGTCACCATCGTAAACATTTACCATGTTAACAGTGGTGGCAATCAGCTTGACGGCCTCATTAGATGCCTTTTCACGCCCCGCTTAAAGGACCCGGGACTGTAGAAAGAAGGAAACACGTGAGCTGGCAGGGAGTTCCAGGTCTTAGTGGTGCGGCATAGGAATGAGTCACTGAAACGCTTGGTTCTAGCAGGTATACTCTGCACCTTAAATGGATGGCATCTTAGCCCTGCACGTGTCGTCCTGTGAAGGAAAGGGGAGTTGAAGTATGCAAACAGGACCTTCATATAGCATGAATATTATTAGAAAATGTTGGCAACGAAAAGAGGCACGTATGTTAATAAATCGTTGAATTAAAACAATTCTAAACATCATATTAGTAGTCCAAAGAGCTCCTGACTACTAAGCATTGAGAATTACTTTAGTAACAATACATATCAACCGTAGGAGTACGTATGTACCTACTTAGAGCTCGATTCATATAATATCTTGGACTTAAAGCGTGAGATTTATAAGGACCTAGCACGCTCGGATTGTTTTGTAATAATCTATGCTTGGTGAATTTGAGCTCTTCCACCGCAGTAACACCTCGTGCTGTCTTCAAAATACATTTGTATGAAATTATTATAGCATTTATTATGCTAACTTACCTTACAGGGGGAATGCTCTTCCAACTGAGATATTGAGCCACACCTGAATCACTCAATAGCTCAGTTGGAAGAGCATTCCCCCTGTAAGGGAAAGGTCGTGGGTTCAAGTCCCACTTGAGTGCTTCTTTTTCCCGATGGATTTCGAATTCAAAATACATCTAAGGAACGTATACTGCGTGTATAGAAGAGTATATTTTGAGCACGTTTTAGGTTCAATATATATAAATTTAATTATGTGCCTCTGTTACATTGTGTACTTACTACTTTTGAAAATAAATTGAAAATACACAATTTTGTTTTTATAAATACGAAGGATATTTTTTGTTACATTAAAATGTCTTACGAGTTATAAGGTTCGACATTGACAGATACGTAGATCCGAGTCACAGATGGTTGCACAATGGACTCATAATAATAGGTTACGTGGTCCTAAGAAAATATCAACGAAATTCCGAAGTGATTTCATATTTTGTGGAGAATAATATTCATTGTATAGGTAAATTACTGGCTGACCCATTTTCCTGCTATATAGAAATTCAAAAGTAAGTAAAAATCGGGTATTCCGCTTGGATCCCCTATTTCGATCCCTCAGGGGATCCAAAAGGAATCCCAATTCCACTTCAATCCCCTGGGGATCGAAGTGGACGTCCACTTGGATCCCTTAACCCTCGTTTATTACCGACGTCTACCCGTTTCATTTTACTAAAAAGGGATCCATGTAGGAGTGATTATTTTAGTTTTGCTCAATACGATCCCCTTAAACTAGGGTTAGGGGATCTAAGTGGAATAGTAAAGTCCAAATCCAAATAACGATTCCTTTTAGATCCCCTGAGGGATCGAAATAGGGGATCCATACGGAATACCCGGTAAAAATGTAGAGTGAAGTGCAGTGGCGAAAAATGAAAATTTTCTAAAGGGAAACCGGAAAAAAATCTTACCTCGATCTAGTTTGTCATGCACCATGCATCCTATTATGAAGCCAGTATGGGATTATAGGAATCCCTTGCTACTGGTGAAGTGTCAAAGTGACCTTAGAGACTTTGACACTTCACCAGTGACCTTAGAGAAAAATAATGCAGGACTGAGGATAGGAGGGCAAAAAATACTATTCTTATGGTAATATTCGACTACAATATCAACCACATATCGGCTGTTTATACTAGGAGTAAATTTTACACGCGTTTCGTCGAACCGGTTCTTAGACATTTAAAGTATACCTACGAAAAAATACTAAAATCGGTGAACCAGCTTCCAAGGAGTGCAATCACAGACATTATTTTGATATAAGTATTAGATATTTTGTTACAGAGGAAGTTCCTACTTCCCATATGGAGTAGGCTTAGTAGATATTTTACACCCATATTTTACTAGTTATGAAGCCGGGTCCCGGGTCGCTAGTAATAGGTACGAATACATGCCTATTAAAAAAAATATAAATAGGTAATAATTAATATATTGTAAATGTTGCCCTCATTATTTTGAGCAAAAAACAGCAAAATACCACGTTTGTTATAATTTAGGTGACCTTAAATATTTATTTTATTCTCTTAGTATTTATATATATATATATATATATATATATATATACATCTTGAAGGACATGTTGCGTCCTACATGGCGTTATTTACCGATGATGCTGCGTCCGACTGACTTTGTGCGTCCGGAATACGGACGCAAGATTGACCGACCCTCATTTTTAGCCCAATGGTCCCTTATGATCCTTAGAATGCAATGGCGAAAAATTGGCATGGACGTAATTCCATCACTACAATGCCTTTTAGCGTATAATATAGTTCCGCCATCGTCCGACTGAAATTTGGAGGACACTAGTGTTCAGCGTATAATTTACCACGTATACTTTGAGTTCAGTTCACCGATCTTATCGTGTCCATTGAATATCGTATTTGTAAAGTTTTTATCATGTTTTCGTGACAACAATCTTACGTCTCTTAAACATCCTTAAACGGGCACTAGGTACGGTGTCTGAGGGGCCTCCTCGGGGTTCACGAGGGACGCATAGCGCGGGGCGCGGAGCGGCAGGCTTTAGCGCGCTCGCGTACCGAAGTTTGTAAACCAACAGAATGTGCCGGCCGTGATGTAAGCTTATCTGTTCACACCAGCCTGTGCCTCTGAGCTTACCGGTTTATACATTTTTTTTATAGTGCGCTAAATCTCCACGGATACCACCCCCACGGAGACCCCCCCGACTAAAACGCACGCCGTCTTGGGTCCTTGGTTGCCGGAGGTGAGATTGCCGAAAGCATATCTCTCGCACCCCGGCAGACACTTCGGGCTGTGGGGACGTCGGTGTCCCCATCTAGCCCCGGGTACGGGGAGGCGCACTTGGCGGCACCGCCGCGGCCTGCTTCTGCTAGGGTGACAGGAGACTCCGCCGTTCACCCCTAGGCCAGCGCTCATGGAGGACGGAGGTCGTTCCGCGACGACCGGTTCGCCTTCGCTCTTCGTGGGCTTCCCGGGCCCGTAGTCTAGTCCGGACCCGACCGGCCGCCTCCTTCTCGAGCATTAATTGCTCGCAGAAGGAGGCGGCCGCACCCCAAGCGTTTGCGCATCGTACCATCGCTGTGAGCAATGTGGCGAGTGTGAGGACTCCCACCCCCAGAGCCGCCAGTAGGACCTGCCTGGGCCGCCGTGTCCCACGCCGGGCATTCTGTCAGCGTGTGCAGCTCTGCGTCCTCGCTCGCATCACAGTGATGGCACTCGCACGTTGGCTCCTTCCGCATCCGACACAGGTAGCTCCCGAAACACCCGTGTCCGGTAATCACCTGCGTCAGCCGGTACGAGAAGCTGCCGTGTGGCATCTCTAGCTATTCCTCCATGATGAGTTTAACCGCTGCTATTACGGCGTGCCCTGCGCTTGGTCACCCAAGTCGTAGCTCCCACTCAGGGTGGAGATGGGACCTCACGACCCGAATTTCTTCAGGCTCGGGTTCCCGGCTCGGCTCCCGCGCCTCCTTTCGGTACCGAAAGGGTTCTCGCATCCAAGTTCCACGGTAGAGATCCGGCAAGGAGATTCGCCGCCTCCAAGGATATCGTGCGGTACCCCATAATGTCCCTGCTGGCCATTGCACGCTGCGGCCCACGCAGCAGACGCGCATTGTGGATCGTCAGGGTCTCCGCCCATATCGGGCACCCATATAGGGCAATGGACCGCAGGACTCCTGCGTAGAGTCTCCTGCAAAAGTCATCCGGCCCCCTTTTTTTTTGTACCACTTAGATGGCAGACAAGCACACGGCCAACCTGATGGAAAGTGGTTACCGTGGCCTATGGACGTATGCAACACCAGAGGCGTTACACTCGCGCTGCCTACCCTGAAGAAACCTTCTAATGCCCCTCTTGAAGAACCCCATATTGTAGTCGCTTGGGAAAACCGTGGCAGGGAGTTCCTTTCATACCGCACGGTGCGCACCGTATTCGGATGCAATGTGTGGGGATGAATTCCCTGTCTATGGCGAGCGGTGCGATGATAGAATGTAGCTGTGGGCATCATGTCAAATAATTCATCTGAGCACAAACCATTATATAGGCGGTAGAAAACACACAGTGAGGCAAAGTCCCTCCTGAGGCTGAGAGGTTCCACATCGCCTGCGAGTATGGGACTGTCGACGAGCCTCAACGCACGTCTTTGTACCGAGTCGAAAGGGTTAAGCTGGCGTGCGGGCGCTCCGGCAAAAAGATGACAGCAGTACTCCATGTGGGGTCGAACCTGTGCCTTATAAAGAAGGAGTCGCTGCCCCGCAGTGAAGTACTGCTTCGCCCTGTTAAGAACTCCAAGTTTCTTTGATGCCAGCTTAACCTTGTCCTCTAAATGACTGCGGTACTGGACGTCACTTGAAATGTCGACGCCTAGGATCCCGATACTCGGGGCAATGGTAAGCCGTGTGCCCAGGAATTGCGGCGCTACAATATATGGGGTTTTCTTAGCGGTGAATACACCCCTTATGTTGGGCAGCAGCAAGCGGCAGCTATGTCCTTCAATTTGGGGGCCAGTCTTCGGCGATGCTCCCCGAAGATCCACCGGCCGTCGAGCACGAGCCCCAGATAGTTCATCTGGGGCTTGATGCCGATGGAAATGTCTCTCACTATGAGGCTGGAATCTTCCGGTGGCACGCGCCGAGGCCCATGAAAGAACATGGCCTCGGTTTTATACGGAGCCACCTCTAGACCCAGCCGCCGGATCCGCTCCACGACTTGGGCAACCGCGGTCGTAGCCTTCATGGTCGCTTCGCGGTATGTAGCCCCGCACGCCGTCACCAGCGTAACCGATGTTCCACAGTTCCCAGGACCGATCCCCGCACGACATCTCTCGCCGACCGAGCCCGGTCGCATTTGGGTACAACAAGGGGGGGGGGGGGGCGCTGCTGGCAGCGGCGTTGTGCACCAGTGCCACCGATTCGTCCAGGTCGATTTCCCAGGCAGGCCCGATAAACCGGTGAGTGTACGGCTTGGCGACAGCGGCGACATTAATGCCTCACTGTGCCATGCTCTGGAGCAAAAGTGCCTGAGCATCAACACAGTGGTTCGCATTCGTCTGCAGGACGCGGAGCTGAGGATCCATTATGGAACTGCCAACCGGCTTCGGCCTCCCCGCGGTGCAGGCCTTGGCACCAGCCCTATGGTGCACACCTGAAGCAGTGCAACGGAGCTTCGCAACTACCGGCCTTATGATCGGGTTGGCTACAGCGGAAGCAACGGTCACCGACCGTTACCTTCGGAAACTGGCCTCCACCGTGCACTGCACCCCCACGTGGCTCACCGACAGGCACCGGAAGCACCGTGCTGGTCGGGCCTGCAGGAGCCGTACCTGCACCATCTGGAAGCCGCCAATAAGCAGGCCCCGCCCATCGGCAACCTTTGGGGCTGCCGCGATGGGGCTCTCCGACGCCTCCGCCGTCAACGTAATGACGACGGCCGTCAATCGTGGGGCGCGGAGCTTCCTCGGCGCTGTTGCCATCGCGGCAGCCTTGGCCCTTCTGGCCATTTTGGCTGCCTTTTTGGCGGCGTTCCGTCTCTGCTTGGCGGCTCCAGCTACCTCCCAGCCCCCTTACGGGGGCTCGGGGATTCACCCAGAGCCGGGCCGGGGTCCGGAGTTGCCCTTCCCCTTATCCTTGCCTTGAGCGCGACCCACGATTCTGGCTCTGCTGGTCGAATTGGCGGCTTCACCGGTTGCGCTGTTTGCGCTGGCCGCTCCGGATGCACCGGCCGCCCCGCCAGAGCAGGGTGCGCCGACCGCTCCGGCTGCGCCTTCCGCATTGACCGAGTCGCCACTCCCGGCAACTCGGTCCCTTCTCTTGAGGGCCTCCAGCTCCGCCTTAACTTTTTGGAGTTGGCGTCGGGACTTGGCCTCCCGCCGCTGTGCCTCAGCCTCCCTCCTCGCCTGTTTTGCCATCTGGGTGGCCAGACCCTCACCGGCAGCTGCGATCTGCTCTACGCATAAGCAGAACCTACAAAACTTCGAGCTAGCGTTGAATGGTGTTGCAATAAGCAGGGACAGTCATATTCGCTTCCTGGGTCTCATATTAGATGAACACTGTAACTGGAATCTGCATGTAGATACAGTATGCAAGAGAGTAAATAGATTCGTGTTTGCTCTACGCCAGCTTAGAAATACAACTTGCGAAAAAACAGCTCTTATGGCGTACCACAGTCATGTTGGCTCAATCTTAAATTATGGCATATTACTGTGGGGTAACTCAACCGACGTAGACAGTGCCTTCATAAAACAAAAACTCGTCAAAAATGATTATATTGCTTTTTAAGATTTTGTTGACCACCAAAGTGAAAATACCTACGCTATACATTGTCACTTTTGTATGCTAACTATTACTTATATTTATTATCTATGCCTGGAGTCATTATAAACCCATATATAGGTGGAAGCCTCTTGGCTGATAAGCTGGATACAATTATTCAAAAACAGTATTCGGAACCAATCTGTATTCAATAGTAGATGGATGTCATTTAGTTATTATAATCATTATGATATATGCAGGGCATTATACGGAATTGATTTAAACATACATTCGGATGGAGGCGGGAATGTGCATGCAGTGTTTAGTAGGTATACGCAGGTATTCAGTGTGCAAGAAAAATTTGAGAGTGAACGGACGCACAAATTCAGCTAGAAATATTTAATTTGAATATCACCATTTAATGTTTAAATGAAATTTGACGTCGACTACTGATATGATACTGATGAAAACATCTTACATACGCATTGAAAACATTAAAAATCTCACTACATTCAGTGGACGCCGCAGGGTGGTAGTTTGTAAAGACGCAAGAAGTCCTTCGCGATTTATATATATATATATATATATATATATATATATATATATATATATAATATATATTATAGCGGTAACAATAATACCTACAGACTACAGTGAAAATTTCAACTGTCTAGTGATGACGGTTCATGAGATACAACCTGGTGACAGACAAACAGACAGATGGACAGTGGAGTCTTAGTAATAACGGCGTATTACTAAGACTGCACTGTTCGTCTGTCTGTCTTCCTGTTCTCAGGCTCAGGGACCCATCGTAATATGTTTCCTAATAAAGACTTATGGTGACGATAACCGATATCCACGCATGCGGAGCTGTGGGCGAAAAGCTATTAATTATTATATACCGTAAAATACATTTTCAAAATAGCTTTACGAGTCGAGTATTGCTGAACGAGTCAAGGAACATATCGCAGCTGTAAAGAATCGCCAGACAAGCGAATCCGCGATCGCAGAACACCTACTAGAAGCAGGTACTAATCACTGGATTGAGTTCCACCATACGCAAGTCCTCTCCACCGAACGTCACTTCTATTCAATAACTGTACGTGAAGCGATTGAAATCAAGAAACATAAAAATTTCAATCGGGAAGATGGGTTTAAATTATCTGCAACATGGAATCCAGTGATAAAAAAACATGCAGCCTCGCTTTTCTGTGCAGTCGGATAAACACCGGACAGTTTGCTTACAGAATAGGGACACTGTGAGTGTGGTATGTGACGGTACATGGCGAAAACAAAATATCGAGAATGTGCGAGTAGATGAAGAACTTACTACCTCACGGACTCGAAGACAGCGGGCGTGCACTACTGCGCCAGTCAGCCTGTGACCACGGCCGGTGTAACCTGGTCGAAACGTCAGGCAAATCAAAGGTATGTACCTATACCATGATCGCGTTAATTCCCGTTAGTGTTATTGTATATCATGGAACGCGAGAGTTTAAAAGTTAGTTTAGCTAAATCTATAGGTAATCTAGTAAACGTCCACGTACAATTTGTGACAATCATACTATTACAATAAAAATGTATCCATGACCGATCGATACATTGTTAAGTATCGAGGTTGTTGACATGCATAAACTACAAATCGATTTAAAGAGCTCCGCACTATTCAGTAATTTTAAATAATCGCATGTCCGCAAAATGTATTGGACTTGTGGGTGTGATCGATGAAGCGTGACCACACAAATCACAGAAGACTATTAAAAACCTCTTGACGGTACAGAAACACAGGTATTGAACTAAATACAATGTAAAAATCATTAAAGAAATCTTTGACTTTTTCTATTCATATATCAAAAGTGGGTGTAACATTACAAGCATCAACATCACCATCGAGAAAATACAATTCAAATGAAATTCGAATTGTGAAATTTCTAACGGACTCTTTGTCGTTCGCGTGCAAGTTTCACGGTGGGTTAGAACCGCTCGCTCGGAAATTCTGCAGCTGTCAACCATATCTCGGACTGCGACCGTCAACTATTGTCCTCACAAAGATACGACTTCATATAAATGTAGTTTATGTGAAATTCACAAAAAATAATAAGCCTCTCAAGAACTTAGTCTCACGCAAAGAAATATTCACCTATTGTTAAAGCTACTATACAATAAACGTTGGTCGTATCGTTGGCACATTAAAAAGTATTCATGCGGTATCATAAAGGTCCACTCGTGTTATTGTTCCGAATCGCAAGAACCTTGACACTTTTATATCTGTCACTTTTCTTGAATCGATTTAAAATTCACGAGTTTCGGATTCGGTCGTTTGGGCATTTATGTTTGTGCATCTTTGTCAGTGTTGTATCCAGTCGCTGGAACAAGTTTGACCATTGGTCACAATTGAAGAAGCGTAAAAACAATTGCGAAAGTGTTAATGAACTACGGGTAATCATTTGAGCGCTTTCATGGTTCAGATCTGTGACCATTCTTATTATTGACGGTGGTATTGAGGAAACGGAATGAGGCTTTTCTATAATAGACCGTAACGGACCAATGCATTGTCTCAATCAAACGGCAATGAGTATCGAGTACAATGACCGCACTTGCTAAATGATGGGGAACTGGCGAGCTTTGATGCTTATTGGTGTACCTCGCGTGGAGAATCAACATTGTTTATCGATGGGAACAATTTGTATGAGATCGATTATGTTTGGATAATTCCTAAGCTTTCATGAGCACGCAATTTTTTTTTTGGAATAGAGATTAGTAGTAAAAATACTAAATTTTTTATTTTAATGTCACCTAGTTTTATAAACTTGTTTCAAATTTCATTTATCTCCCACGCGTTCTATGTATATTAATAGGAATAGAATGGAAAGGTTTTTTTGTATCGTTTTAAAATAATATTTCTAACTTGAAGTTATTTACCCATCTTCCTAAAAAAGATTATAGGACTAAGGAATTCTTGGAAAACGGTATAAATCTGTCACAGACCTTATTTGAGGAAAGCTTTGGTTGTACTGATCAAAGGACTCTTGGCAGTAAGGAATCTCAGTGTCAACTAATTGGCCAACCTGTTGAATTCAAAGTAAGCTAAATATGTTTCGGCATTGGGTTCAGTATACTTGATGTTCATGTTATTATTATATATTTGAACTTATGTGGTCGATGGGGAAGAATTCTACGACGCCTAAAGTTACAGTCAGTTCCATCCCTGTTATGTTTTCTCATTTTTGTATATATTGTACATTTAGTAAGCATATATTGTAGTTAGCATAATACTGTAATCAAATAATCAGATGATTTCAATAAGAGTTACCAATAGTCATAAACAAAAATCTTTTCTACTAATATTATAAATGCGAAAGTGACTCTGTCTGTCTGTCTGTCTGTATGTTACGTTTTCACGCCTCAATCACTGAACCGATTTTGATGAAACTTGGTATAGGGGTAGATCAGATCTTGAGAAAGGATATAGGCTATGTTTGGTCGTGATAACCGACATCCACGCGCGCGGAGCCGCAGGCAAAAGCTAGTATAATATATAATGGATTGTAATGTAATTATAATTAAATAAATGTAATTTCATTTTATTAAGTTTAGTATCAGTTGTCGATACGTACCCAAATAAATCCGAAATAAATGGTAGTTTAATTAATAACAGTAATATTAATTAAATAATACCTAGATTAATGAATTTTGTTCTCTTCAAACGTAAAATTTCAGAAAATGGTGAATAGCAATTATTGTATAATGTGATAACCACGAAAAACAAATTAAACTGATCGCGTTTAATCACACTTAGCCCATTAATTGGGCCTCCATTTTATATCCAACACGGATATAAATACATTTTGCGCTTACCCGTGTAATATACCTTTTAAAATGTCGCGTCACGTACCTCCAAGTACATTCCTGACGCTTGCGTCGCGTCGTGTGAAATTAATAAAGTGTGTGAAAAACAGTTTTGGACACGCCTGTACTCGCATGAGGCTTACAAAGTGTTGGTTGCCTTTATGAGTTATGAACTGATGTGTCAACAGATTTTTTTATTAATAGGTATCATTGTGCTCATAATTATTGTGGGGCAACCATTCATTGTGTGGTATATATTTACATAATAATTGTGATATGGTGACTAAACAATGTATTCGTGTCTACTGTGGATTAAAAATCTCGTAATTTTATAGAGTTTTGTTTGAGAAGCACGCTAATAGCATTTGCGTATTTTTACATAACATAACATAACATAAACTCGCGCCTGTATTCCCCGAAGGGGTAGGCAGAGGTGCTAGCACCCACATTTCGCCAGTTTATGTTTAGGTCCCCAATGTAATAGGTGGCGAGCCTATTGCCATTAACAGGGCACTTATAAACCTGCGATAAATACACACATAACTTCGAAAAGCATCGAAAAGTCATTGGTGTGTGCCATGGTGGTAAACCTGTGATCGAACCCGAGACCTCGTCTCAGCAGTCCATTACCCATACCACTAGGCTACCGCAGATATTTTTAATTTATTATTATACGCGTATTTTTAATGCTATCATAAAAATGTGTCCTTTTAATGCCACAAATTTTGAACTTAATTTTTTTATTACTATTCTTAGACTATACAGGGTGGAAGATTCATGCCACCTCCTTCAGGGGGCATGAAAATCTTCCCCTTGGAAGTACTCGAAATATTAAATAGAGAATATTGCTCAAAAGAAATATTCCTTTAGATTTTAAAAGAAACAACGCCGCAAGTGTCATTTCAAATGTTGACATATAGACACATGTATACATTTTCATGACCTGCACACATTGACAGCATAAAGAACAATATTTATTTTATCTTACTTAGAGAAAACCAATTTTTCACGCCGATTTTTGCGACGTATTTTCTTAACAAAGCCGTCATGGCCATACGGTATAATAACTAAGTTAGTTTTGTATTATTTGGACACAAATAGATATTATTGTTTTCAAAGTAAAATAATAAAGAGATACCAACATTAGTTTCCCTATTCTCGCATTTCCTAGTTTATATCCTCAATCCGCAGTCAACACGCGATCCAGCGACAGCAGAAGTGACGTCGGGTCAATCCACTTTGCTTTCGCACCGCCCATAAAAACAAATTACCATAGCTTTATCGATCTGAATAACCACGTGCAACTAAGTTAATAAAGGATGCACCGTGCACGCGAACTTTTAAAGATGTCTGTTGTTGAATGTACTTATAAATTCACTAACGGTTGCCCGAGGCACCGCCTGCGTGGAGTCGGTTATCGCGACCAAACATAGCCTATGTACCTAGTTTCTGAAGCTCTAAGCTTCCCCTATACCAAATTTTGTCAAAATCGGTTCAGTGTTTTAGGCGTGAAAGCGAGATTACAATATTAGTATGGATAAACAGGAGCATAAAGTATTTCATGGAAACTGTGGCATCGACTTTCGATATAATTTTCTACAACTACGGATATGAATTCACTGCGAACTGATTAGTGATAAGTAAACAAATTTAACTTTTAAATGCGATAATGATCTGAGTTCACCTTTGTCCTTTAATAAGTTCGTGATATACTTGCTAGTTTACTAGCTTGTGTAAAATCAGACACTTGGTTTTACAAATTTCCCGGGTAGGCAGGGTGAGCTTGTTGGAACTCATAATTTTATTCAAGTGTTCTATAAGTTTGTAGGGTAATAGGGTTGGGGATACCGTGGTCTCCCCTCCTGAGGAGGACCAGTCCGCCAGGGACGGCCCTAGTTCAGCCGCGGTGGGAGAGATATGTCGAAGTTCGAACAGAAGGCGTGCGGTTTAGTCGGTTCGAGTCCGACAAAACCAGCCCCTCCGCCTCCTGTGGGGTGACAATATCTTTCGGGATTTCGGGAAAAAAGGGTATTAGGGATTTTCGGGCTAAATTTAGGTAAAAATCCACAAAAACTGTGTCTCCTGATCTAACTAATTGTATAAGTACTTATATAATTGTACGCTTTCCGATCTGGCCTTTTGAATAAAGATTTAAATACACACTGTTCAGATAGAGTTTATATCAAACCCGGAAATCGAGCACTTAAAATAATCCCAAAAAGCAGTTAGTCGGGTTGCCTTTAATTCGTATTATTTTTATTCATAACATTGTAATGGACGTGAAGAGAAGTAACAAAAATAAAACTACATTCTAACATTCATTGAAGTGTACTCGGAATGAAAGAATAACACAACTTTGAGGCAGATGTTCGTTTCCCTTGAATTTAGAGGGATTTTCGGTTGGTATATTATGTCGGCACAATTTACAATGTAATGATTCTCAAACTCTGAATAAAGTCTTAAAAAGTTTCTATATGTCTTTAGTAGGTAATCTAAATTTATGAAATTCGAGCTTTTGCCCGCGGCTCCACCCGCGTGGATGTCGTTTATCGCGGCCAAACATAGCCTATGTCCTTTCTTAAGGTCTAATCTACCCTTATACCAAATTTAATCAAAATCGGTGCCGTGGTTTAGGCGTGAAATCGTAACATACAGACAGACAGAGTTACTTTCGCATTTATAATATTAGTATGGATGAAATTTAGATTACCTAACGCCGTAACACCAGAACAACCATGGGGCAAAATATAAGTACAAATATTTTTTCACCTGATAGTTAATAAATACTTTAAGGTAGATTTAGCACATGGGAATTGTAATGTCAAAGTCAAGAAGTCTACGTTCATAGCTTGTTTCGACTTCCTATTGTAAGGAAAAACGATTTACCATTCAAAGTTAGTTAGTTAGTTACCAACATAGCTTCACAATCAGGAGACCTACCATGTACTCTTTAAACAGGTCAATAAATTGATGACTATCAAACTAACTGCATAAATAACTTTGTAATTCAATATAAATATATAGGATTACAATTTTATATATGCAGTTGGTAGAATGAATTTGACAGCCGTTGTTGACTTGTTTTTGTACATTCAAAACCTATTGTCTTGAATTGTAACAACAGAACTTCGATGTTTTTATTGCAAACAGTAGGAATTATTTTTTCGATGGATTATTATTTTTATTACATAAAAACTTTCTAAGAACACGTTGCATTTTATACTTGAAACGGCAAGCTAATGTTTATCTGTATCTATCTAATTTCAACAGGGATTAAACAATGGGTGAATGTAAACCTATTGAAAATATTCTAATCCGAGAGATTTCAGTTGCATTATTAACATGTCGGGTCTAACGCGAACGCGGACATAGATGACCGCATTTAAATGTGCATACAAAATATCGATGCGGCACAATGCGAATACCGGCCTATGCCAACCATGATAATTCTACATCTACTAACAACAAAGCACACGCAATATACAACTTTATGGATCTAGACTTAAGGTTTACAAAAATAAAAATTAAAGAATGGCAATGGCAAAATTGATTTGTAAAAGGGTACAATGCTGGACAATAACACTGACATGTTCTTGAATGCTAAACAGTTTACATGTCATACCACTTTGTATATCTACTTTATAGGAAGTACCGCATGTAAATGTGGCTATTATTCTGACTTATCTTTGGTTACGAATCCTATCGCTGCTCGCGTTTGATTGAATTGGAATAACAACAATTAGTTATTGTTTAATATCAGTATTGTGTGATACATACTATTTTCGAGCTAGTTTTTTTTTTTTATATAGGACACGTCAATTTGACTTCACCTCGCCTGATGTTAAGCTAAAGGCAAAGTCTCGGAAAGAGGGTCACCATCGTAAACATGTGCCATGTTAACAGTGGTGGCACTCAGCATGACGGCCTCATCAGATGCCTTTTCACGCCCCGCTTAAAGGACCTGGGACTGTAGGAAGAAAGAAACACGTGAGCTGGCAGTTTTGGTAATATCCTTGTTAGTACTGAATAATAAAATAATACGTGCAAGCATCCCTGAAAAAAAATTGACGGACAAGGATATATTAAACAGACAGACAGACAAGCTACCTACCAATGTTATAAACCAGATTTTTGTATTATTTTCCATGTTGTAAGAAACCTATTTTTTTTACAGAATTCGGTAGAAAATACTTCATATTATAAAGCAAGTAGGTGGGATATTATGAGTGTTATGAGCAATTTTAGAGTATTTCTAACGGACAGTACATTTAATTTATGAGATTATGAGATTAAGAAATTAGTTGGAGCCTTCGACTTAGCAATATTTTATCAGCGTTCTTCATAATATGAACAAAAAAAACATCTTATCCTGATTAAATTTCACAAACGAAACAATTAATTACATAAAAGAACTGATGTATACAGCAGATAAGGCATAATTTATTCATTATATTATATTGCTGCGAACAGAACTTCCATTAAAGTAGCTATTAGAGAAACAAACAAGGAACATCCCTACGATAAAATAATTAACGCTTTTATCCGCGCCGACCCAACTTTGGCTGAACGCAAACATTTATAAGAGACCTCTTTCATAATACCGACTTCCAAAAAAATAATAATCTAAGAACGACCCTTATATGACGTCAGCAAAATTGCCGCAGGCCAAAATATATTCTACCATATTTACACAACAATAGCGTGACGAACTTAAAACAAACTTAATTGATACCTTTGCCCTATTTACGAGAACCATGTCTTAAAAAAAAACTTCATATACAGCTGTTTATCACCTGCCTTACTGGCCAAAGTTAAAAATGGAATGAACAATTGTATAGCATCACAGGTCTGGTATCAATGTAGAGAGCAATTTCATCAAAAGAATTTATCCGCATTGTTTATCTGGAGAGTTAATATTTGACTATTAGGTTTTTAATTTCATATTTAATTATGTTGATTTCCTGATTTGCACTTAATTAAATTATTTATAAACGGACAAAAAATTATAAAGGTACATTAAATAAAAATAAAAATTGTAGTAATTAGGTGATTAAATACAGCTATGTGTATTTTTTTATAATAGGAAGACTATTATAACAATTTTAGTAATGAATTCACACACATTTGCTCTATGTCATAAAATTTGAAATTCTTACATACAATTAAGTAGGCTATATTTCCAAATGCATATGCATTTTACGGACAGATTTTCTTAACTACACGTTATTTATAAAATAAACAAGGGATCATTAAATGTATAATAAGCAGTTGAGGGTTAATTAAGGCGCATTCAGGCGGTATCGGCCCGAAGGTATCATTTGCTTTTGTGATGAGCTCTTTGGCTCCTTCGGGGTTCATATTATTGTTCGTTTAATAGCAAAAATGATAAATGTGTCTATTGGGAGAAGGAGTCTGGTTTATTGTGATACTTAAAAAATGATTTTTCGATTTCGTGGAACAGTTATAGAACGAAGTATTCAATAATTATATAATTTATTATAGTGAAATTGTAATCCTGTTACAAACCCTATTAGACTTCCCTGTTTATACACTACAGTACACAGTGTTATATATACCTAGTAAAAATTATACTGAATATTGATGCCGGAATTTCTAAAATATGTACTAGAATGATTACAATAGGGATTACTATCAATATTTTGCAGTTCATTCATATACTGGCTGCTATTATGTCGTAATGTTTTACTATATTTATAATAGGATGATCATGCATTATTGCCTCTCTGGCGTGGTGGTAGTGAACGCGACTGCCTGCCATGTAGGAGGCGCGGGTTCGATCCCCGCTCAGTGCAAATATTTTTATGCATGAATATGGCTATTTGCATTGGTCTGTGTGGTCCTATGTATAATATGTATGTATTTACAAAAAAAAGAGTATATAAGTATGTTTAACCGCATTCTAAATTCCATAACACAAGCTAGTTAAACTTACAATGGGTCTAGATAGCCTTGTGTAGAATGGTGTGGAATATTTATTTATTATTTATTGCAGTAGTTTTCATTAAGATAAAACTGTACAGTCTATAACACTATAAATGTATTCTATACATAGGATTTACTCAAAACATAATAACAGCAAACGCATTAGTTAGATATCTACATCATAAGAAACTACACTAGCAAGAACGAAACTAAAATGCAACTAAAACAATATGGCAGAAACCCACTAATTAAACCGTAGAACAAAGGAACAAAACATAGTCCTTCATAAAACCTTTTAGAACCCCCACGACGACGCGGTGTTTTAAGCCGAACCGAATAGGCAACATAAAAAAACTAACCCACGTAAGTATCGTTCAGCGTGCGATCAGCTATAGGCATGCTTAGCGTGATTTAACAAAAAGTGCAACCCTTTAATGGTAAGTCATAGTTTAAACGTCTTAAGGCTGCCACACTTTCCATAAACTTAAGTAAGCTTTTACCGTGGATGATACGGCTACCTCCTTGCTTAATCCTCTTTTGTAACACCGCAACACTCTTTTGTTATTCACCGAGGCGTAGTAATCTCCCTTTGGACTTTAATAAACAATTGCCGCAAAGAAAATTTGTTGGAATATAAGTTGGTGAAGATATAGTATGCTTATTATAAAAGAAAGCGACCACTGTTTGTGGTTTTAATCCTTTTTGAGCAGTATTTAGCTCGATTTTTTATTTTTCATAACAACAGATTAGGTAAGTATTATTTTACCGGCTTGGTATAAATGGCCATTGTGCTGGTATAATATTCACAAAATTAAACATTTTATTTTGTACAATTACTCTTGTCTTACTTACTGATAGCGCTAGTACTATTATCTATTCTGTGCTGGTAGGTACTTATTTAAATGCATAATACATTGGATCAATATAACAGAATAATCTATAATACATTATATTTTTATTATTGCAGTTTTATTGATTGAGAAATTACGTGGTGATGGCCTCAATGTTTGTAAGGAGAAAGACAGGTACCAGATGTTAATTAGCATTAACAATTAACATAATCAACTATGGAAAATATTTGTTGAAAGATTAGGCATAATATCCCCTGGAATCATCAAATCAAATCAAAGTAGTGGTATAAAGTAAGTGGACTCGGACCCCGAGGTGAAGCTATACTGTAAGGACAATGTATCTGTATAAAATAAAATAAAACAAAATATCGCTGGGGGGGAATAGGTAGAAGATTAATAATTTCTGTTACTAATATTTAAAAAATAAAAAATTAAATGACATTCTCGTCCTGGCAAGGTGAACATCTTATTCATTTGGTAATTAGTTTAACGCACTACAATGGGAAGGAAATGAAAGGGTTCGGTAATCTCTAATCAGCTACGTCAATCTTAATGAAATATATTAAAATGCGTTATTGTTCAAGCAGAAACCTCCTCACATCTGACCTTATTTTAAAATTACACAATGCGTTGAATCCACATGCCCGTTTTTTAATCCTCGTCAAGTGTGTAAAGATTCAAACAGCCGACATCGAAAGGGTTGAATCTAGTTTTTAGAGGCGGACCAAACTATCGTTTCGTTGTGTTTTTTACTTTATTTTTATTTTGTTTACCTTATCTTTTACATTGAAATGATATTTACATAACCCGTTCTCCCTTAAGATGTATTAAAGATAAATTTGCCCTGCTTACCTACTTCGATGCATTCATTTTTGTATCCTCACCAGATTAAAAGTACGATTTAATGTTGAGGTATTTTACTATTGTTCAATACACCAACACTGTGTTAGCAAGCCGTAGATTCTATGATAAGTTTTTCGTAACCTTACACACTTTAAGCATCGGTGGCTTAGTGGTTAAGGAGTCAGCCTTACGGTCGAGAGGTTCCCCGGGTTCAAATCCTGGCCATTACACGACCGATGTGAACCCATTCCTAGCAATTTAGCTTAGTTGGAGGGGTTAGAGGGAATATTAGTAACTTCGGTTCTAATATTCTTTAAAAAAAACTATAGGTACCTATATTTATGAATTCAAGTTTAAGTAAAATAATCTTAATCACCAGTGAAATATTCCCATGCACGTGTTCTGATATTATGCTTGCCCAGCGAAATTCTTTAGAACATCGAGCCATATCGTTTTACAGTCTTTTTTTAAATTTTACAGCAAAAGCTTTGCGATCGTTGTCCGCTCGAATTATAAGCCAAAGAGCAATCGTTCATACAATAGTGAATTGAATAGTCCTTAAGAGAGCAATGGGCGTGGGCCACAATGCGGCCCGTTGCAATACCACTGCTCATGTCGGAGACTGCGGTCGACAATTTCAGATCACTAACATACGAAAATGCATGTAATATAAATCTTTCCGGTGAAGTACGAACAACCCAGCCACTCCCACTCGTCCTGCGGACTCGGATGCGAATATTTAATTCCACTCATACGAAGACCTTATTTCTAAAATGGAATACACCATTTTGGTTTTTATTAACAAGTACTATAAGGTTTATTATTAATAAACATATAGTGTATGAATTTATTCAAAAAGAAAAAGACTTCAGTCAATGGGTATTATAATTTTGACGCAGACTCTCGTAATGCGCCTTTGAACGTTTATTTTGCGATGTCCATCAATAAATTTGGACATCTGAATGTCTGTTTTAAAGGTAATATTGATAAGTCTTTGACATTATCTTGAATCTTAAATGCATTTAAATGCTTTGCGAGCAAATTAGTCACGCGTCTTTTATTTATTGCACCTTTTAAAGAAGTGTTCAAAGTAGCTAATTAAAACATCAATGAACGGAATTACTTCAAATCGATTTAGAAAGGATTTGTTTTTTTTTCGGTCCAGGCGAAAATCGAAACGTTACGCTACGCTAAGTTACGTTACGTTAAACCCCGTCTTGAAATTAAAAATTAAAATTAAATCTGAAAATTAAAATTAAAATAGTTCAAATGTGTAGGTATATTGTATTACATTTCATTTTGAATAATGAAAATAAATGTAATAATAATATACCTACCACATTAGTATAACAAATATGAACAATTCATAATCGTAACAAAAAGTCTGTTATCTCCACATCAAACAATCATATAATATTTTGTGTTATATTGGACTGTAACGTTATTAAATAACGGTTACAAAGGAAGCGAGCTGTCAGCATGATGCGTCGTATCAAATCGCGCTGTCATTAAAGCTCCAATAATATTATCTGTATGACCTCAGTACCACAGAATAAATATCGTGCTTCCATCTCAGTACTATCACAATATGTTTTATTATTGTTTTCCTGAACTTTTGTTTGCTTTGTTTATATTTTTTTTTTTATTTGTTTTTCTTAAATTAATCAGTGTGTTGTATATGTGTTTAGTAAACTTCTTTTTTCTTTCTTTCTTCTTTTACAATGCAATTTAGGGTTTGTTATATTTCATACCTATATTCCTCTCTATCTTATTCTAGAATTTTCTTTAAATTCATCAATTTTGTAACTAAATATGTTCTAAATACCCACCTCCAATGTTATAGGATGAAAGAACTTTATTGTTCGGTTTAAAAAAATACTTTAACATAGCTATAGCACCCTTCAAGCCCGTACCATGAACTCAAATTAAAACAGGTCAATAATTCAAATTCAAACTCAAATCAATTTATTGTGAAAATGAGTTACAGTGTGACTAGTAATATGACATAGGTACTTTCTGCATTCTCCACCTCAAGGTATACAATATCATTTATATGTGTAAGTAATTAAATTATTATAAACAACATGTCAAAACTATTTTACACAAATTAGGTACATGTCAACGTGAGGGAGTGTCAAAACAAGTATAGTTATAATTATTATCATTAAAGCCATATCATTGAACAATACAATAAATTGAATTAAAGGACTATGTCTTTGTTTTTTAGAAATTCAGTAATAATTTCATACTACCAACGTCATACTACCAACTGTAAATGTACCTTGTTAATCCTGAGTATATATTTATATGGGATTATTTATGCTTGTAAAAGCCTGCAGAAATTCCTACAAAACAGAGCCCTCGTATAAAACACATTTTACAGAGACTGTAATTGGATATTATCCTATAGTTAAAATAAATTATCTAACCGAACTTATTAACTTAAAAATGGTAAAATAGTGGTAAAATTTTCATCGGTTCTTATTTTGTAGTTTTATTTATTATTAATCATCCCCTAACCTATAATAGTAACTGATTTGACTATTAAATTTTATGACGTCACTAAATTTAAATTACCAAATAACTTAACTTGGTGTTTAGTAAAAAGTAATTAATTTGACTAGTCAGTATAATACCCAATTGACTAAAATAAAATAATAATTTCTTATGTCAGCTTATCCTTCCTTTAAAATATAAACATAACATCACAATCACACATAACATTATTCACGTAATATTTAATAACCATCGGTCAATTATCTCGGCATTTGTTTTGTATGGCTAATTGGATTGATAATGTTAATTGCTTTAACATTTAACTTTTACTTTCTTTAAAGTTATATGACTGGATGGAATGATTAGCGCTGGCTGTCAGTTACTTCTAATTATAAATTTCTTCGATTTTATGTTATTGTCTATTATAAATAAATGATGTTTCCTTTTGAAACAGGATGATGTTTTGTTATTTCGATGATATTTTTAATTAGGTACTATTCTTTGAATGTGGTACTTAAACGCACAATAATTAAATAGAATTATACTTAAGGTATAAGGTAGATACTTAAATAAATTAATTAGATAATTTACTGGTAGATCCGTTATTAAAATAATTAATTATAAATACCTATAGTTAAATTATCTTGACTCTTAGCATCACAATCACACATCATACTTTATGATGATTATTTCCGTGTATGAGTATTTTCTTTGTATATGTGTTTTCTTTAATTTTTGATAATTTAAATGATAAAGTATATTGTATTATTGACTATGAATTTAAATATAATGTAAATTGCTCTTGAATAAATAAACAAACAAACATACTTATGCAAATAAGAGAAAGATCGAATACATAATACAAAAGAAAGAAAAAAAAACAAAAAGAAAGAATAAGAAAAAGATGTTAAAATTATTTTGCCCAAAACTTCAAGAAAATAAAAAAAGTAATGTAAGTCTCTTTCATTCAATTTAATAGTGACTAGAGTAAAATTTGAGATTTCAATATAAACGTTTATATTATTTAATTACTAGTACAAGATTCAATACACAAGAAATGTTATAACAAGTATTCCTACATAGAAAACAAAGTCAAATCAACGCAGCATGTCGTTAACACACTACTTTAGTCCATGTTCCACCAAGCTTCACTTCCCAGTTCTATTAATGGACCAAACTTTACGCTCACTCCAACTATAGTACATTTATATCCTCTGGCTGATACACTATGATTTATATCTACATTCGTCTTTAAACAATCATACACTATAATAATATCATTCATAACCTGATGTAACAAATAAGGTAAAGAATTGAACTCCCGGGATCAGTAGTAGTGTATAGATTCTGCTTGAGACAAAACGACATCGTGACGGTACTCTTATTCTATTTTGTTGAAAGCGTACCACAGTTTAGATGCATTAGTTTGAAGTGGTCGCATGCTTTTCTCACGAACGCAACCCGATTGTTCCACAATCTTTCAACCATCAGGCTATCGGACCACGACCCTCGCTCAAATAATAAAAATTGATGCTCTGGGACTAAACACGAGGTTTTTGACTGAGCAACGTTAATCATATATTCTTAAAACTATAATTGTTTTACAAATAGTCGACTATTTAACAGTTATTTTAATTTTAATATACCTTGAGGTCAAATTAAAACTGAATATCATAATTTTTCGATGATTTACGGTGGATAACTAGTCATATATTTATATATAACTAGCTGACCCGGGGAAATTCATACCGCCAATTATTTTCCACCCGCGTGGCGTCTAATCCCGTTCCCGCTGCACCCTCTTATACAATGATATAGTTATCTAAACAGCAACAGGAATAACCACACTGTCACTCCTGCGTATATGCCGAAGCCGGCCGAATTAGTTGACATTAATGATCACTGCTCCGTTCCCTTGAGTAGTAGCTTGATGATATAAAGCCTATATGTTATTCTGATGTATAAGCTGTATTATTGGAAAGTTTCATGAAATTACATTTAGTAGTTTTTACGTGAAAGAGTAACACACATCCATCCGTATATACATCCATTCATACTCACAAACATTCGCGTTTATAATACGACAATTACCAATGCAAAATTCGGGTAAATTATAAATGTTAAAAATTCATTAATTAATAAATCATTATATTTTCCATGATCAGTTGATGAATTACACATGCTATCGGTGTAAGTTATTTCTATTCATTACTTTAAAAAACCCGGTAATGACTCTTGTAGTTGTTAAAAACAATTAATTTAATTGTGGATTAAAGCTTACCTAATTGACAATCAGTTGGCTAATGTCATCATTATTGGTTCAAAGAGGTTTGTAGAATAGGACCATTTGGAAACAGAATACATTACCTTAACATGATTGCTTATAACGGTTCACTCTAATGACACATTCTCTAGTTATCATTACCATTATAATGTATTTTGTTTAGGTCAATTTCACTTGCTTCACGATTGGCGAAAGTCTCACTCTTATTATAAAATAGTCCATTGCGTTCTCAACCTTTCTTTTCTGAAAAATGTTACCTCCTTAAAAATTTAGCAAAGAAGCAGTAATTCTACAATCTGGTTGATAGCCAATGAATACGGTTAATAGATGTAATTAGGTCAAAATTTTAATTCAAAAGGAAAAATAAGATAAAGCTAACAAAGTGAAAAGTTATGGAGCTTCTGGAACTCTTTTATATATAAAACTAGCTTTTGCCTGCGACTCCGCCCGCGTGGATGTCGGTTCCCGGAAATTATTCGAATTTTTCTCGCCGTTAAAAACATCCTTGAACTTCAACGAACATTTAAAAAAAGAATTGACTAAAATTGGTCCAGGCGTTGTTTAGTTATGCGCTTACCAACACATTTAGCGATTCTTTTTTATATTATATACTTAGATTGTTTGAAGATTTTTCCCTGCGGGTATTCCCAGAAATAACCCTCTACCCGCCAGTGTGGGATAGGTTATATTGCACTGACTGACTATAACCGCTCGCCGCGCCGTCTCGGATCTTACAAGCTGGGGTATAAGGTGATGAGGTATACGGCTGGGATAACACCCCTAGCACCCCGACTGTTCCCTTAGGTATGCGAACTACGGTGTCCTCAATCAGCCCCGGAAAGGCGAAGGCACTCGTTATGCCCCAGTCCGCTTCTGCTGGGGCAAAAGCTTCACCAGTAACATCCCGACTGCTGTCTAAAAGACCGAAACAAGTTTGACAGCAAACTGTACCCTATTGCCAATCATAAACCGAAAGAAAATTAATGGGTACTGTCTGCTATCAAACTTGTTTTGAACTTTTAGAGAAGTTGCAGTCGGGTTAATTGCAATAAAAATTTGCCCGACACTGCTAGGGGGCTGTGAATAAAAATATTTTAAGAAACAAAGAGCACGAGTTACTATATAAACTGTTGATTGATGGCACTTGGTTTTTTTTTATACAGGACACGTCAATTTGACTTCACCTCGCCTGATGTTAAGCTAAAGGCAAAGTCTCGGAAAGAGGGTCACCATCGTAAACATTTACCATGTTAACAGTGGTGGCACTCAGCTTGACGGCCTCATTAGATGCCTTTTCACGCCCCGCTTAAAGGACCCGGGACTGTAGGAAGAAGGAAACACGTGAGCTGGCAGGGAATTCCAGGTCTTAGTGGTGCGGCATAGGAATGAATCACTGAAACGCTTGGTTCTAGCTGGTATACTCCGCACCGTAAATGGATGGCATGTTAGCCCTGCACGTGTCGTCCTGTGAAGGAAAGGGGAGGGTGGGACTAATTGGAAGAATTTATTGTTACACATATTGAAAACACTTGTACTTTGTCCACACACACGTTTACGGCATTTTCAAAGGTTTACATTTACATTTACATTTCTAATTCCTAAAAACTATGACCATTGATCGTACAATCCATATCCATATCCATACTAATATTATCAATGCGAAAGTAACTCTGTCTGTCTATCTGTATGTTACGCTTTCACACCTAAACCACTGATCCGATTTTGATGAAATTTGGTATAGGGGTAGAATAGACCTTGAAAAAGGACATAAGCTATGTTTGGTCGCGATGAACGACATCCACGCGGGTGGAGCCGCGGGCAAAAGCTAGTATTGATATAATTACAAGTGTTCTCAATACGTGTAAGAGCACGAGTTTGTCTTCATTTGTATCAAAGGTATCATAGTGTTATATGGTATATATATTATTATGTAACAAAAAAGTAAGTACACAGTAGTTAATTTCGTGTAAAATAAATGTGTGTTGTGTTTTCTACAATTGGACATCAACTACGGGATTTGATATTACGAAACAGTTACATCACTTTTGTTAGTTGTTACATCGTTGATGAGCTTTACCTTTTTTATCTATTCTGGGCATTAGAGGAATCTATGTTTTGAGGAAATAGTAATACATAGATTATACAAAGCCTCTGTGGCGTGGCGGTAGTGCACACGACTGCCACGCAGGAGGTGCGGGTTCGTTACCCGCTCAGTGCAAATATTTGTATGCATGAATATGGCTATTTGCATTGGTCTGGGTGTTTCTATGTATAGTATGTATGTATTTACAAAAAAAAATATCTAAGCATGTTTATCCGCATTCTAGATTCCATAACACAAGGTAATTAAGCTTACCATGGGTCTAGGCGTTGTGTAAAATGTTGTGGATTGTGAATGTAAGCTGTAATTTCTTTTTCAAATTGATGATTAAATTATTATTCAAAACGTGTAGGATCAAAAACATTCGAAATTAACGGGCTTTGCTTGAAAAGTTTAATGACAGGTGAATAGTAGATATCGTGTTTTCGGTCTCTGCCTACCCCAGATGAAAACAGTTGTGAGTATATTATGTGTGCGGATAATAGTCTAGTGTTGTGAAACTCGGCCACTACGCAAATCAATTTTGACAGGCAGTTTCAGTTCAATGCTGATTAACAGGCTATTTATAAATATTTTCATATAAAGCTTCGGTCACAAAGCGACGTTAATGGAATTTTACGTTAATAGATTTTTAAAGAATTTGGTTTGAAAAAAAAAACTGTATGTATATGAGAATTTTTTGTATCAAGGCCAGGACTGCGCCACTGCGCTCTTATTTGAAAAACTAAGGTTACCAATTAAAGCTCGTAGGATAACAATACGCGCTGTCTGATCTAATTTTCTTCTGCCATTCTTTAGTCCCATATCTCTCTGGGGTCAGATTTTCTTATATTTCTGCACCAGATCGTGTCGTGGATTTGTTAGGAGTTAGCTTCTGCTCTGTCATTTCCCTATTGAAATGTAGGAACGTAACAAAAGGTCTTCTTCTCAGGCATTTTGTGGGTCACTTTAACGATTTATTTGAACTGTAGGAGACTACCCAAGTTTTCCGCTTCTATACACACGCTAGCAGTGAAACATAACCCTTATATCGTGTAACAAATATTACATTTATGTTGATTTTATGACACGATACAATTTTAAATATCAACTCGTAAAGTTTGACGGTCGTTTCCTAGAATGTTGGTGCTATAAATCAATAAACTGTATACTATCATATTTTATTATGCAGATAGTTTATTATAGATAATATATTATTTTGAGTAAAACATCTTTTTGGAATAGGTATTGGTAATTTTAAGAATTTTTACTAAACAGCATCTTGAAATGGTTGCTATTATGTTGTGAGTAACTATATTTATTACTAGCTGTGCCCGCGACTTCGTCCGCGTGGAATGTACTTAATAAAAAAAATCAGTTTTTTTTTTGGCATTTCTTTTTTTTTTAGCCTAAGTTACTCCTTATTACATAAGCTATCTGCCAGTGAAAGTCCCGTCCAAATCGGTCCAGCCGTTCCAGAGATTAGCCAAAACAAACAGACAGACAGACAGACAGACAGACAGACAAAAAATTTAAAAATATATATTTTGGTATGTGTACCGTATATACATTCATATGCATGTAGTAGAAAGCGGTTATTTTAATATTACAAACAGACACACCAATTTTATTTATTTGTACAGATAAATGGAAGAAATGAGCAGAAAACCTAACTGTACGGTTTTTTTTTATACAGGACACGTCCATTTGACTTCACCTCACCTGATGTTAAGCTAAAGGCAAAGTCGCAGAAAGAGGGTCACCATCGTAAACATTTACCATGGTAACAGTGGTGGCACTCAGCTTGACGGCCTCATTAGATGCCTTTTCACGCCCCGCCTAAAGGACCCGGGACTGTAGGAAGAAGGAAACACGTGAGCTGGCAGGGAATTCCAGGTCTTAGTGGTGCGGCATAGGAATGAATCACTGAAACGCTTGGTTTTAGCAGGTATACTCTGCACCGTAAATGGATGGCATCTTAGCCCTGCACGTGTCGTCCTGTGAAGGAAGGAAAGGTATTTTAGGCATTGGTTGCAATTAAAAAGACGTAGATACGGCCTGGGCGCTAAAACAAAGTCATTCAAAGCTATAGATATAGATAGACTAATTCACGTTAGTGCATGCGTACTTGTAGTTGTGGTAATCAATGATCTTGAGTATTAACGAGTGCAAGCGATACTTCTGTCATACTTTTGTCAGAAGATGCAAGTACACATTATTTCGCATCGCAATAATATTGAGGTAACATAGTAACGACTATAACTTCACTGCCACCCCAAAATGGTTGTTAAAGAGGAATTCCGAATATTGAATGTCATATAGCTCGGTTGGTCACCTGCATACAGTGCAGAATATACCTTCTAGAAATAAGCGGTTCGGTGACTCATTACAATGCGTGCGGCATTGTAACGAAAATTGTTAAGACCTGGAACTCCCTGCCAGCTCACGTCTTTCCTTCTTCCTACATTCCCGGGTCCTTTAAACGGGGCGTGAAAAGGCATTTGATGAGGCCGTCAAGCTTAGTGCCACCATTGTTAACATGGTACATGTTTACAATGGTGATCCTCTTTCCGAGACTTTGCTTTTAGTGAAGTCAAATTGACGTGTCCTTTTATAAAAAAAGCGTTCCCCCAGTAAAGAACTGGTAGCAGGTTCTAGTCCTGTCCTTAGCATTCACTTTTCCTATCTAAATCGGTAGAAACATTATAATCTACTTCAATTTTAAGATATAGGCTACATATATCACAAATATTTTAATACAAACTTACAATGTTTATCTCTTTAATAAGCAGTAGTAATAAACTACGAATATGTTGTAATATAATCATGTTTTGCGTTACTTAAAACTTAAACAACCATTATCTTTCTTCCCTCTATCTGTTTTTATAATGAAGTCACTTGATACCAAACCGTCACACTCGTATTAATACAAAGAAACAGTTAATTATCTAGTACTAATTACATGCGTATCTCATTCGTTTATCTTAAGTTCGGGTTAGCTAAACGAATGACCGCATTTTTATTTCACAACTTTTATGATATCAAGCATGTAATTTATTTGAGAGGCATAAACGTTTCATTGAGGCCTATTTTTAAAGATGACAATCTAAAATTTCCAGAATCGTTAGTTACTTTTGACGAATGAAGCTTCTAAGGCACTGGGATGATTGTGCCGGACTGGAAACCGCACTTTGAGTCCTCGTTGCTGGAGCTGCGGAGTCACCTCCGCACAACCAGATACCTATCTCTCGCACTCTGGCTAACCCAGGGTACTCAAGTAAGACTGGGCACCAAGGGCATCACACTCGCCCTGTCGACTATGTAGAGGAACCTTCTAATACCCTTCTTGAAATAGGGTCATTTTGTAGTCGTAAGTTTCAAGCTCATTAAGGAAGTATTTATTTGTTGAAAACATTGTTGTTAGTCTGTCATCTATTATCCGTTATTTGACACAACTTGCATTTTAAAGTGTCATAAAAGTAAAAGTTCAATATTGAAAGATGCAACAGTTAAGATAAAAGTGATGTGATGCCATCCGATGCCACCTGCACTTATATTTAAAACATCACTAACTTGAAGAATGAGCTCTATCGCTATGATTTTAAGGTGCTTATTTTATTTTATATCTTTGTCAAAAGGAATATTTGATGTGGTAATCTGGTATGCCAAAGGTATACTATCGAGCTGCCGGCATTACACAGTCTGCGATGTGACTATAAAACATCAATATTTTATAAGAAGGGGCGAGTTATTTTGATACTTATCAACAGTATTAACACCTTGTTTGTTTATAGAATTTGAGGTATTTTGTTGATAAAAAATAATCTTTGATGGCTGCATCTGCACCGGATACGATTGTGTGAGATTAATGATGTACTTTTCAGGTAACTTATTGACAGGATCTTTGCTTTACATTATAGTGAATGTAATTTACATTACAAGCATTATTTTTGTAAATCTTTTGATAAATAATAGTGCTATTGTTATTCTCAATAGAACCAACTTACAGAACTAGCGAAAGAATTATTTTTAATAGTTCTGTTTATTTACTTTATTTAATATTTTTCTTGACACATCATCATGCATGACACACATCACATTAATTTATATGCTCTCTATGTACCTACCTAAATTGAATAAATAAAATTGATTCTTTGATTCCAAACAACAGACATATCCAAACAGTAATAAAGTAGGAAGTGGAAATTCAATATAATACTACGATTCAAAGTACGGATATTAGAGATCAATATTGCTGTGTACTTAAATACTCTTAACATCGATAGACATGATTGGGTAGCGCAAGCGCAGCGATCGAATCTGCACTCGCACTGACCTCTAAGGCAAGACTAAGGTCACAACAAGTCATGCAATAAGAATTAAGTCCATACTTTCCAACAATACCTTGGATAATGATTGTTTTTTTTTAGTATGTAGATACATTATATGAACAATATAGGTATAACATTATGTATTTGTTAAGTGAATTTGTATTTAGGTACTAAAAAGTACTTGGAGTATGAAATATTAACGATAATGAATAACTTTTCAACTATCGCGTTCCATGATGTACATACCTTTGATTTGCCTGACATTTCGACCAATTTGCACCGACAACGACTTATCTGTTACTCCGTGGTGGATGTAAAAACTATTGAAGAAATTAGTACTGCGTTGTTAGAAGTGGCTTGGTCAGACTTAAAATCTTACGTTTGTTTAATCGCCATTTTTTTATATTGGAACAAGGAATATGACCAAAAAATCGTGAAAACTGACATTAACGCGGGTGAAACTGCGAATTAGGCACGGATATTACGCGGTTGAGGAATTGAATATAAAAGTTAATTTTTTAAATATGTTGACAGGTTGCAGGCAGGTTCCCTATTATGAGTGTGTAGTAAAACTACAGAATGTTATAAGGTAGTTTCTAATATTTGTTTTTAAGACACATCCTCATCTAAAAAAAAATCACAAGCGTATAAAATCACATTTACAAAATCGTGACTCGTATCCATATCCCTACTTAATTACTGTCAGTTTTTGACAAACTGTAGCTGTGATGGAGTTTCGTTATAAAAACAAAACCACATTTTTTACGTCTCGAAACTTTGTTCAAGTGATTATGCACCTCTGTTAGCTACGGTCATCTTCATCTGTCATCTCAAAATTATTAAAAATAATAAAACAAGATGGCGATATAAAAAGTCTCTCGAAAGAACGTACTCCAAGGGGAAGTATATCTATCAATAGACACAGGTTGCACCAAAATGTGAACTAATATTAGAATGCAAAGAAAAAATATCGGGCACCCGCCAGGACGATGGCAGTATTATCCCTTTTCTGACACAAACTTAAGATCGGATCTCATCCACCAAAGAGATTTTTTCAAATAATATATGCCGTCAAAATTGTAAAAGCGAACACTTTTTATATTGGCCGTTTAACTAATAAAATATTTCTGGCATTAAGGTCAATTTATCGTAGGGTGTCCATTAAAAAGATATTTTATTGTGTAGGTTTTGTATCGGTTAGTTAAGCTGACGTAACGAGTTCTCAGGACGAATATATTAAAATGGTTCGATTTTTTTTTCGTGGTACCGTCAGGGATATTATTACTCTATTAAAACTATATTTGTCTCTGTTCAATTACAAAAATGGAGCTATTAAATAGATTTTAATTGCTGGAGCTTTTTTATGATATATTTTCTTTACAATCGTAATCATGGTTGTATAGTAGGTACAATAACTTTTTCAAGGCCTTAGAAGTATTTCATAAATAAATAATATTTTTAAATGGTAATATCAGTAAACTTTATTCATAGTTATTTATTATTTTATATAATACTAACTATGAATAAATAATATAATATAATAATTATCTATGAATAGTTAATTTAATTCATAAATATTTATTTAGAAAAGAAATGTTCCTAATGAAGAATACAATCTACCAATGTACTACGCTTTATTCAGTTTATTCTTGAAGATAATGTTTAATTAGTACTATATATTTATTTATTATTTAATTATAACTCATTGCTTTACACAGTACAAAAAAAACCCTAATTATATGAATAACACAACAACTATGTAGAGTTACAATTAGTAACTAAATTTAAAACTGCTCTCAGGAAAATAATTTACAAAACATAAAACACAAGCCGCAGAATGCATTCACAGTCGGTTTTAAAATCAGCGATGGCTATAAACTGGCTGGGTTTCTTTTAGCACCTCACATTACACTTTATTATTGAAAGCTAACAATGAATGTAGAATAGTGACGTCATTAGAGGCCTTTTAGCTCGCCGCCGTTGCTTCGGTAATTGTTTGTTAGTACGCCGAAGTATTTTCACCCTTTATATGGGTTGGATTCTAATGAGTAGGTATGTTTAAGTTTTAGGGTTTTAAAGTTTGAATAATTTTTTAAAGCATTTAGTATGCTAACTATTCAAATTGAATAACATTGGAATTTTTTTTGACCGGTCCAAGCGGGATTCGAACCCACTATCCTTCTCTTAGGCGTCCATTACACGCTCATGACATCATGACTTCATTTAACCATGAGTCACTGTATTAGACCAGCGATTCCCAAAGTGGATTTCGCGGAACCTAAGGATTAAGAAGACGATAGGTTATTTGTCAATCATGGTCGTGACTGTGGTAAAACTGAAAGCCTACTTAGAGATAGCTAGAAAACCTACCGTGTAATGGAGACCTTACAGGGAGAATGCGATGACCACTTCTGCACGTGCAGCCTTTAGTCGTCTTACACTCTGCAGACATAGCTACCTATGCCACAGAATAGATAATAGAACTACGTCCTACGCGTCCAGTTTAGGCATTTAGGATACCCCGGTAAAGCTCGAGGGCTTTCGCAGAGGTGCATGGATAGAAGAGAACTCTTCCTTTTTTGGGCCATTACTTCTGCGTCGCGGAGGTAACGTTATGGAATATGACACCCGCGTTAACAATCTTTGCGGAAACACGTTGAGACACGAGAAATTGAGACACTTTCAATGTATAATATGTACATAAGTCTTTACAAAAAAAGTATCTAAGTATGTTTATCTGTGTTCTAGATTCCATTACACAAGATATTTAAGCTTACCATGGGTCTAGATAGCGTTGTGTAGAATGTTGTGGAATATTTTATTTAAGTATTATTATTTTATAATTCAATGAAATATCTAACTTTCATCGTAAATTAATCACTAAAAATAAAAATAGAATATACATGGGGTATAGCAGGATAGGTGATGAATACCATTTGAGTCGCACTGTTGTGCCTCAACTAGAAGGTAAAATTTTAGACATCAAAGATTTGAAACAAGGAAGACAGACAGACAACTTAAAGAAAGAAAGTGTTTGATTGCACGTTGCGAAAAAAGTAATAGTTGTATTAGACCAACAATTATATATTTCATAAACACAGGCTACTAAAACACAAACTAATTTCAAGCTATAAGATTCTATTCATTATGAAGAACAAACGTATGATTCATTCCGAATGTTACTACTTTAGTTTGAAGTTGATTTATGGAAATAAAAACATGATCGATGGCTAAACAAACAATATTAAAACCGGGCTGTCATTTTATATGCAAGAAACCAAAGTTAGACAATCGAGAGATCAACTTAGGGTAGATGTGAGTCAGCAAAATCACGACCTTTTTAAAGAATTGATTCCAAGCTTACTTGCTAATGCATCTAGTTTTTTTTTGGAATAATGACTAACTTGTTTATTGGAATTGAGAACTGAAACCACATACCTACATTGATAACGGTGAAGATAATAAATTCAATCCATTACCAGCACACGGTTTCCTTCTTCTTACAGTACCGGGTCCTTAAGCGGGGCGTTAAGAAGAATTTGTGTATAATGATGCACCTCCTTCTTAGAATTTAGCTTTCAGTTTACCCTCACTTCAAGTGAAACAAAATTGACATGTCCTACGTAAAAATAAGTCCGCGTATGTAAATCCGTGTGGTAACAAAGAAAGATAGTTAATAATAATAATATTCCACAACATTCTACACAACACTATCTAGACCCATGGTAAGCTTTTATAGCTTGTGTTATGGAATCTAGAATGCGGATAAACATACTTATATACTTTTTTTTGTAAATACATACATATTATACATAGAAACACCCAGACCAATGCAAATAGCCATATTCATGCATACAAATATTTGCACTGAGTGGAAATCGAACCCGCGCCTCCTGCGTGGCAGTCGCATGCACTACCGCCACGCCACAGAGGCTGTCAAGGTATCAGCATCCCGTCTCAAAAACCAAACCAAATCAAAAAAAATATCGTACCGTGATATATATCGACTGTGATAAGCAAATTCATTGATGTAAAAATAAGTACATTATATACATAGACACTGACGGAATAGCTATGACCACTAGTCATCGCGTCAACTGCTTCAGCGTAAAGTGAAATGTGCAGACAATTGACGCATTCAAATCGGTTAACATTGTGTGTTGCATTCAAACGACTGATTGTAATGAATCTTGGCAGCAAATAGCCTGGGACCTATATTTAATACTTGCTGGAGTATGCGATCACCAACATCCCTCCTTTTTGAAGTCGGTTAATACTTCGAAAAGGAGGTTCTCAATTCGATTGTAATTTTTTATGTATGTACACCGATTACTTTGATAATTATGATCCTATTTACGTGATTCGTTCATTCATTCATTCATTCATTTTTGTGTTTTTTCTTGGGGACTAGTTGCATATTACGCTAGAGTTCTTACAGATTCTCACTCTCGCGCGTAAACCTGTTTTTTTTTTATTTTATTCAACGCCTTGGTTAAACTACATATAGTACTGACGTACACACATTCTATTATTATCTACCTTGCTGTTTTACATTGTAACACAGCAAGGCAGATAATCTCATCTCAGTAAAAGAAATTTAATACAGGCATTGCAAACGTAAATAGAATACTGTGTGGATCATTCGCAAATCCCACACAATAACAAACTGGAAACGACTATTAAAGTATATACGCGCTATGAACCTAACTGCGAATCCTAAACTTTATTGATGTCAAACTTTAAACTCGTTGAAAATTACAGTCATAGGTACCTAGGTTCGTTAAAACTCGTCACTTTGCTTGCCATTTGTTTAAAATTTTATTGCATGTAATAACGTTTGTTTATGTACCCTCATAACGAACTTTTTATGCCTAAATGCTGGTTGATGATGTACTAAACTAGATATAAAATGTTGATTACGTAGACAAACCTCAAAATTATACCATGATAATAATGATTAAAATAATATGGTAGATAATTAATCCCATGACAAAATATCGAAATTAGCCAAATCCGCACTTAGACTAGAAAAAACAGACCCCAGACTTCGAGGTGAATTAATCCCAGTCCCTACCTTCAGTAAGGACGTGATAGTTACCTAATGCAGTTGATACCTATGCAAAAAGATGAAGATACTTCGTAAAACGTCAAGAAAAATGTAATGCTCAAGTGAGACTTGAACTCACGACCTTTCCCTTACAGGGGGAATGCTCTTCTGAGAAACTGAGCTATTGAACCACACCTTAATCACTTCCAATTTCCCTTCTCTTTCTATCCGTCTTTAATGGCGACGGTGGAGCCATCTACCGACTTTAAAGTAAGAATAATTAAAAAACATAACATAACATAAACTCACGCCTGTATTCCCCGAAGGGGTAGGCAGAGGTGCTAGCACCCACATTTCGCCAGTTTATGTTTAGGTCCCAATGTAATAGGTGGCGAGCCCATTGCCATTAACCGGGCACTTATAAACCTGCGATAAATACGCACATGATTTCGAAAAGCATCGAAAAGTCATTGGTGTGTGCCATGGCAAACCTGGGATCGAACCCGAGAACTCGTCTCAGCAGTCCATTACCCATACCACTAGGCTACCGCAGATTTTTTTATTCTTTTTAGCATAATTAATGCTATAAAAAGTCATTCAAATGTAGATACTTCTCAAAACCTAGGAAAGGAAGAGCATAAGAATATTTCTGGAAATAGTTCAACACAACATACGGTTGGAATGGAATACATAAATACACATTGAACCACATAAATTGAAATGAACAGTAATGCAAATAGGATAGCTGTGATATATGATATTACGGAAGAACTTACCCTAGTTATATTAAGGCATGATGTAACATGGTATGAATTTATTCATAAGTTATGCATCTGAATGCTAGAAAGACACCGTTTTATCACATATAACTCGTTTTATCTGAGGACAGATTGTATATACAATATCTTAATTTGTCTACACAATCTACATGAACCTACTCCTAGCACAAGCAATTTAGCTTAGCTGGAGGGGTTAGAGGGTACATTAGTAATTTCGGTTCTAATGTTTAAAAAAAAACTGTCTTCAGATAAATCGAGATTCAGTACCGAGTACCTACCTACTATTTTACAGTACTATTTATTCACAACGTTAAGGTCCGTAGCCTTAAACTTGTGAAGAAATCCATACTAATATTATAAATGCGAAAGTAACTCGGTCTGTTTATCTGTCTGTTTGTCTGTCTGTATGTTACGCTTTTGCTCCTAAACCACTGAACCAATTTCTAATGAAATTTGGTATAATGGTAGATTAGACCTTGAGAAAGGACATAGGCTATGTTTGGTCGCGATCATCGAAATCCACGCGGGCGGAACCGCGGGCAAAAGCTAGTATACAATAATTTTAACGCGAATTAACGCGATCATGGTATGGACACATACATATTTTTGATTTGCCGGACGTTTCGACTGCTGAGCCAGTCAGCCTGTGACCACGGCCTATGTAGGTAACCTGGTCAAAACCTCAGGCAAATCAAAGGTATGTATTTGCCTATACCATGATCGGGTCAATTCCCGTTAACATAATTGTATATCATGGAACACGATACTTTAAAAGTTATTAATGTTATGTATAGGACAACTTCAATTCAATCGTTAAGTAACTGCAAAGAATTTAACGTAAAAACTAACCATAACTAAATTGCATTATAATACTGTAACTTTCATTCACCGAAGACTCAGTCATGCCCACTAGCCGGGACATCGGAATAATGAAATCGTTCCGTGGCTTCCCAATGACAATATTTTTTACTTTCGTCGTGAAACTCGTGATAGTATTTTCGATGTGATTTACTCGAGCTCAGATTCCCATAACCCGATTTTCTTTTCTTCTATTGATGCGTTTTATTGGCGTTAAGGAATTAGTGTACAGCATTAAATGTTTTGATATTTCTACCTCTGTGGCGTGGGTACGATTCTCGCTCAGTGCAAATATTTGTAGGCTATTTAAATTGTTCTGTTCGTCGTCATATGAATATGTAACGTTATGTAGTTGGAATTTTAAAAAAAGTCCAACAACTAATCTAACCGCAATACTTAAATATCGCCTATGGGTTGTGGAGGTCAGATGGAAGTTGTTTCATTTAAAATATTTAAGATCAGCCAAAACCCTCAGTTACACTAAAAAAAGCGGACCCCAGATTCCAGGGTAAAAAGCTACCAATGCGATTAGGATTAACGCAAGAATGAAGTATGGTGAAGATTTTTTTCCCTAATACATCGGGAAAAAGAAGCGCTCACGACCTTTCCCCTACAGGGGAAATGCTCTTCCACTGAGCTATTGAGCCACACCTGAATCACTTCAAAACTTAAGTTAGCATAATAAATTTCTACCCCATTTCAAACTATAATTATCTTTCTTAAATGACATTATTTAGAATCATTACGCATGTCTTCTTATCATTCCTTGATAAACATGTCACGACATTCAACGATTTATAGAAATCAAAGGGATCACTGTTTCTTCTCGTGTAGCATTATATATTCATAGCTTATCTTTGTACAAAATGCTATTCATAAAAGAAAAATGTTCTGTATTGCAAAGTAAAGAGATTACTTAGTGTTTTGCATATTGTACAGATTATCAAGTGTATATTCTTAGCATTCAATAATGGCATATCATCGTAAGTTCTATGTAATTCTACAGGTTTATAATTATGTCAATACTAGCCTTTTCCTGCGGCTCCGCCCGTGTGGATGTCGGTTATCGCGACCAAATATAGCCTATGTCCTTTCTCAAGTTCTTATCTACCCCTATACCAAATTTCATTAAAATCGGTTCAGTGGTTTAGGCCTTCGGGGAATACAGGCGTGAGTTTATGTTATGTTATGGTTTAGGCATGAAAGCGTAACATACAGACAGAGTTACTTTCGTATTTACAACATTAGTATGGAAGTATGGATTAATAGCTAAGGAGTGAAAGAAACGTTGTTTAGAGTTATCATTATCCATACTAATATTAATGCGACAATAATAAGTACTATCCGTCTGTTATGCTTTCGCGCATAAACTACTGAACTGATTCAGATAAAATACAAAAATGGAGGAGAACTTGGGAATAATAATGTAAGCCGAATGTCAAATAACAGTAAAGTTTAATTGTATCACGTATAACATAATATTGATTCAATGTTCAAATAGATGATAATGGCTCATACCATTCGGATGATTAACTTCTCTTTACCTAAGACGTTGAATACAACGTCAATCACGTGACAAAACTTAATAGACAAACAGAGCTACCCAACGCAACCCCAATCATCGCTCGACAAACACATTGCCTTATTTGACTTACAATAATTTAGTTAGTACCAAGTGTACCAACTCGGTCTGTGTTCCCAATGTTCCCATGCTCCCATTACCCATCCTAACAACGGAGTGGTGCATCGGAATTGGCCAGAAAATCACGATAAGTATCTCTCGATGGTCACGATCCAATTCCGATCAAAACGCTCCCGGTCGAGACTTGAGTGAGAAGACGTGACCTTTGTACCGATTCGAACAACTTCAAGTGTGAAACGTCATGTCTAACCAGCCAGCGGGTGGTGTGAGTTGACCAACCGACTAACAAATTTCGTTAATGTAAAGTATAAAATAGAAAATTTTAACATAACTGCATTCGACTATCAAACGTCGATCAATGTCACACTAAAATATGAATTTATCTGATTTGATCTAACTCTGAGAAGTGATATATTAGTCAATGATTTTATTGTGAGTCAAGTTCTGTTCTTTTAAGTGTTTATTTAAATGTGGGTACGTATGATTCAGCTTTAGAGAACTGTATACTGAAAAATTAGTTAAAAAAAGATAGGACATTTTTCTTTACTGTAATTAAGTTAAATACGCATAAGCAATATAAGCAATAAATATTACTTACAACGAAACCCGTATCACACCATCAAGGAATTTATGCCCGTAATTTATTAGTATGGTAATCTGCTGGATTTATTGTAATTTGTGATTACTAAATCGCTCTCTTGAGTAGTAGCGTGATGTGTAGCCTACTAAACGGACTATTCAATCCAAAAAAAACTCAATTCGTAGCAGTAATTCCTGAGATTAGCGCGTTCAATCAACCAAACGAACTCTTTAGTTTAATAATATTAAAAACCACACCAACGAAAAGTTATTATCAGGACTTCATGGCCTCTTTCTTATCTGTTGTTGGCGACACGTCGGATATACTAGAGGAAATTAATGGAGCGTTTAGCCGTGAAATCAGAGATAGGACCTATATTCTCCGGAATTAGATAACAGGTATCGCCGGATATAGTTTTGGTAATGTGTGGATGTGAGGATACTGTTTGAATAAATTCAGCTACTGACATGACATGACACGAGCATTTTTTGTTTTCTCTATTTTATAATTATTTGAGATAACAAAACATGCATGTTATTAAAGAGTTTACTGTCATATAAATTAAGACTTCACTTTGTGTGATATCATCATCATCATTATCTCTACATAATATAAAACAAAGTCACTGTCGCTGTCTGTCCGTCCCTATTTATTGAATCATTAAACCGCGCAACGGATTTTTTTAATAGATAGAGTGATTCAAGAGGAATATTAAAATACACGCTTAATTTGTGCAGCGGGAACGGGATCTGATGCCACGCGAAATTGGCGGTATTCTATCTCAGGTTGTAACTGCATATACTCGTAGTGATATTGTTTATCGGACTAAATTCATTTAAAGTAGACTTTCAATAGAAACTTCTTCCACGGATATAATTTAAATTCCATCATACTTACGCTAATTGCTATCCTGGGATATAATTATTACATTCCTTATTAAAGCTTTTCCAAAATGTACTTTCAAAAATGCATTTTAATAATAATACTTACATCTTTTTCTTTCTATAATATTATCAATTTGCATGTAATATGTACTTACCAATAACTATAATTATGTACTTACATTATCAGGTACTTCTGTATGTATATACCTACTTCCTCATGTCACTCACTATGTAAGTTCATTCACCATCAAATCGATTTAGACGAGCAAAGTACTCAAAACGATCTTAAAAACTTGATATTTCACTCTTCCTGTTGACTGATTGTTCTGTTCTGATATTTGGTTCACATCTTTAGTTTGGACAATTAGGTACAATTTAAATCAATAAGACAGTTTGTTCTTAATACCTTGGTATTATTATCGTTTTGAGAATATAGTCAAAATCGTTCTGAGACTCTCTTTCGCTGACTCAGTCACTAAATATTATGGGCTAGGTACTTACACAAGTGTTTTTTTAATGAAAATAAGGTACAATTCTTTTCTAAAATTTCATTTCCAATATGAGTTATTCGGACCGTGTCCGACAGAAGGTCAACTAACTAGATACGAATACAGAATGTATTGTAAATCTCTTTTATAGCTACCATACTATCCGTGACAGTTGATATATGGTTTGGGTGTGTTTTCTACCTGAAAAAGGGACCATCATTATACCCAAGATGATTGTCGGCAAGACGAAATTATTTCTTATCTTTTTTTCACTTCATATTTCGATGCCGAAACAACAAACATAACAGTTATGCCGACAATGGGTTTTCAAAAGATTCTTAGTTTTTGTGACATAAACTTCACAAAAAGTTACTAGTTTCTAAGCAAACCACAATCATTAATGTATGGGTAACTTGTAAAATTAATGATAGTAAATTACTGTTATTATAATGCTTTGAACAAACTTTAGTAAATGTTAATAATAGGCTGGCACTAAACTTCTCGGGATTCTTCTAAATAAAAAAACTAAAATATATTTGTTGATATTTTATTTTAAATTTATTATTCAACTCTCGGATTACAAGAATTATATACAAATATAGACAGTCATTTATATATTAAGTGGTCTGAAGATAATCGTATGTAAACTTAGTAACAATATATAAATATTGTAAGAAACCACAGAATATGTAATTGAATATCTATCTGCCGTTCATCACTATTCTATTTACCTAATGACTAGTAATATATTATACAATAATTTGCATATTAGTAATGTCTATCTACAGAATATTTGGTAACAATGAGATATATACTATCAAAATACTTTTAATCCTGATACTGGCATCATTTTTACATGTGTATCAGTCTTGGTGGATATTGTTATCCAATTATCGTTTATTTACAATGCAATACATATAATAAGGCTCCCTTCAAATCGATACGTTAAAGATATAACAATGCAGTCTTTACTCATGACATTATCCAAACTACTTAAAATCTAAGTCATTTGGCCAAATTGTTTAACAAAACTTTTTAAATTATCACTTTTTAAATGAGGCAAGACCAACTTAAAAGCTGTATGCCTACACATGCGCTTGGAATGTGAAGTTCCATATAGATACATATATCTCTTCAGATAAGCAGACGTTTAACAACCTCATTATCTGTGCGTAGCTACATGAGTTTGTGGTAAGCAATCGTGCATAGACGATCGGGGCTGTAAGTAACCTTGCTCATCTAGCATTGAGGGAGAATGGTGGCCAGGATGTTTGCGCAACATATTAGGAGGTCTAGGCCTTGCACCGTACGGTTGCTCATAATTTTGTGTATCAATAGAAATGTAACTATGGTGTAAATTCTCTCCATCTTGAATTTGACTGGTTAATGTTGTGTTTGTCAACATAGACGAGTCATCTTCAATGTTTATCCCCACATTAGCAGTAGTAGGCGTCTGAGGCGGTATGGCGTCATATTTATACCAGTGTTCTGGCGCAGTAGGCGATGCCGTATATCTAGAAGGATGACGCCTACCATTTGGACAAACGCCATGATTATAATTAATTGTATCTTTGTTCCAATGTAAATTTGAAATATCTGGCATTACAAATCGAATTTTCTCCCAAAACTTTCTTTCGCCCCATAACAAGACATTACAAGTTTTCAAATAGTTTTGAAAGTCCAAATCTAAGTTTAAGGCACTAACATCTGTAGTTAAAATAAAAACTACTCTATGCCGCCTTATAGAAGGATGAATAGAAGATATTGAATTTTTTAAAGCTGCTTTAAATGTAGCTTTGGACCATTCATTTTGTAAGAAATTAAAAGACACAAAAATTAACATTCTTTTAGAAGATTCAGCAGCATTTGTAATTTGATCAGCTAAATAATTTTCAGGCGTAGGCTGTAAATCTCTATAGTGAAAACACATGGTGTAACCAGAGTGCTCCATTTCTGGTGCAACAACTTTAGACACAAAATCATCGTCCAACAAACTGTACACAGCATATCCATCATATAATCTGTCCCGATCTAATTCACTCTCTTGAATTGATGCACTTTTAAACAGTCTCACTCCATATCTAGAATGTGCCCATAAACGTACATTTTGTCTGAATGAAAAGGCTAAGGCACCGAATAATAGAATAAGAATTACACTTATTAGAACTACTGCTAAAAGTGGCACAAAGTTTAGTTTAATTGGGCTCACTTCATCATATTGATACGGCTGATTTTCTGTTGGAATAGTATTGTCCATTACACTAGAATCACGACACTTTTCAAGAGCATCAAACACAGTCAAATTAGATACAAGTCCATCTTCACTGGCACAATAGGTTTCAACTGGATCCTCGAAGTACTTCTTGAACCAGTTTTGAAGAGATATTAGGTTGTCACATGTACATGTGAATATGTTGTTTTGCACGTTGACACTTTCCAAATGTAAAAGATGCACTAACTTTTTATCAATGTTGATGATCCTGTTGCCTTGAAGGTGTGCAACTCTCAATGAAGATAGGTTTTCAAAAGTCTTGTTTGCAACACTTGTTAAAAGATTATCATTCAAATATAATTCTCTTAAGTGCTTTGTTTGTGAGAACTCTCCGCCTGATAGTTCTGTCAAATGATTGTTTTCAAGGTGAAGTACATTTAGGGAGTGTAACCCGTTGAAAGTATCATTATCCAGAGTTGCAATATTACTGTTATTCAGGTAAAGCTTGTGTAATTTCTTCTTTCCTATGAAAAGATGACTACCCAAATCGTGGAAATCGTTGCCATCAAGATAGAGCTCTGTAGCATCCATGGGTATCTTATCAGGTATCTCTGTATAGCCAACATTAGAACAGTCGATCACATTTGAATTCCAATTACTATCATGGAAACAAGAACACCCTTCAGGACATGTCATCTTACAATCGCAGGCTTCAAAATCACAACAAAAGCAACTAGGTGAGCAGTGAGTTTCATAAGAACAAAGAAACTGTGTTTCAGGAACATCCACTAAGTTAACTTTTCCACCATACTTATTATTCACAACTTCACACGTTACTGTGTCTAAATCCATAAATCTAGGATATTGTCGCATATGATTCCACAAATTTATCTTTTGCAACCAAATCATATGGCAATTGCAAACAAACGGATTATTGCCAATAAAAAATTTCGGGAGCATTCTGTGCTTTGGTATATGGGGCAGAGTGAACGCAGATAGCTCTACAGTGCGTAATTTATTGTCCGTCATGACAACTTTTTCAAGGTTTCTTTTTTGTAAAAACGTACCTGGCTGGATCGTGTGAATTTTATTATTATTTAAGAAAAGGACTTCAATAGAATCAGGTATCGATCTTTCATCGACGATTTCCAATGCGTTAGAGCTAACGTCGAGCATTCGAATATTCTGTTGAGCATTCTGTTCGTTTTCAAGTTTAGTTATATTGTTGTTGTGAATATCCAACCATTCAAGACTTCCTGGCATATAATTAAAGTCAAAATAAATAAGCTTGTTGTCTGAAATATTTAGCCAACCAAGGGTATTCAGTTTATTAAAGACGCCTCGAATATCAGTTAGTTTATTCCCGTCCAAGCGTATAGCTTTTAATGTCGGATTAGATAAAAATGCATCTTGTTCAATATTCTCTATTTTATTAGAAGCCAAATTTAGTACTTGTAACGAAGGCAAAGTACTAAACGTATCTTTGGGTATGCTTGTAATTTGATTGTCTACAAGCCGTAAACCATACAACTCTTCTAATCCTTCAAAAGATATATTTGATACTTTAGTAATATTATTTTTACCAATATCAAGCGATTTCAAAAATCTTAGTTTCTTAATTCCGTCGGGAATAATCTTCAAGTTGTTTCCATTCAAACCTAAATCTTGCAAATAAGTAATGTTCTCAAAGCAACGCTCATGAATGATTGAAACTTGATTATTGTCCAAATACAGCTGGCTAAGAACAAATAAGTTAGAAAAAATATGTTCGTTCAACACCTTTATTTTGTTTTCTGATATAGATAATTGATGTAAGTTCTTAAGCTCAGCAAATGCTCCGTTACTGATAGTTTCAATCGCATTGTTATCTAAATTCAAAACTTGTAGGTTGTTTAAATCGTGGAAAGACTTAGGATCCAAGCGTGCAAGAGAATTGTGAGACAAATTCAATATAACTAGGCGAATAAGTCCGGCAAAAGTATCTCTGTTAACCCAGTCGTTTGTAAGGCGGTTACTCGATAAATCCAATTTTTCAAGCTGATCAAGTCCTTCAAGTAATCCAGGTGCTAACACAGAAAGCGAATTATTCGATAGTGAGATTTCTTTGATAACTCGCGATGATTGAAATAGTTCCGGAGGGACCGCGACTAACTTATTGCCAGACAAGTTCAGAATTTTTAATGAATTCAATCCGACAAAGGCTCTGTCGCCTATTTCTTTAATTAGGTTGTTCTGAATATTCAGTACTTCTAAAGATCGGAGGCTAGAAAGGCCATTGTCGGGAAGTCGTAAAATGTTATTATGAGATAAATCTAGCATTTTCAATCCAGTGTTACATGATTTACCAGGGGCAATTGGGCCTTTACCCCAGTCTGAGAATCCAATTTCAGATATGTCTTGTATTCTGTTATTAGTAAGATTCAATATCTCCAAACTAAAAAGCGGGCAAAACACTTCAGACGGTAACATGTAAATATTGTTGTCTCCTAAATCCAATGTTCGAAGCTCCATTAGTCCACGAAAACTTTCAGCGTGAAATTCCATAGTCATTGCTGGCCAATCCGTATTAAATGAGCGTAGACTTAAACTTGTTAAGTCGCGCAGTGGAGACAAGACCGTTGCGGGCACGTAACGGATTTTACAGTATTCAATACGCAAGTCTTCAAGTTTATTTAAACGTCCCAAAAAACTACCAGTGTTCATGTGTAAGGAACTTTCAAAGAACAACAAGTCCGTGCAAGTCAGTTTCAACTTGTTGATGTTGTACGCCTGCGCCGTGGTAATGTTTTTAAACAAGAAATCCACGGAGCCGATGGTTTTGATGTTACACGTGAGAAAGTTTGATTCACTCAACTTTGCGTCCGAATAGTCCCAGTGACAGCCAGTGGGGGCGGGCGGCGCGGAACGTGCGCGCGCACCAGCCACGACAACTAAACACATCCAAACTTTTAACGAAACCATTTCGTAAAAGTTTTGAGTCATTTTCACACTTTATTACAGTACATTTGTCACAATTGTCTCACTAAAAACTTATTAAACTTTATGTTTCCAAACAGTCAATATTTGTATAGTCAATGTTATTGTGTACACTTCGTTTTATAGCGCATGTAAACAGTGAATGCGAGATCGCGGTAAAACTTTCGACGCAGCCATGCTCCTCTGCGGTCGAGCGGTAACTGACCTACGAAGTTTGAACGAACGAAACCGCATGGGCACTAGAGGCGGGGGTAAGCGCGGGGCATGGAGGACCACAATGAAGGCGGGTGAGACCCGGCAATGCATCAACTTACAACAGATGGCACGCGTGTTTTTTAAGTACACGAAAATATTGGTTAAGCAAGCGAAGACTTAGGCCTGCGTGATTCGTTGGATGCATCTCCTCGTATTTCATCTCAAAGGAGGTCGTCTTATGAACATATGAATCAAAACAGTAGCATTCCGTGACTGTTAAAGAGAAGGACGATCCTTGAAGATATAATTAATTTTAAATGAATCGATTTAATATAATTTTTGTTTCATACGGTTATTTTGATCAGTGGGAACAAATAAATAATACAATATTCATCCCGACTGATTAATTCATCAACAGGTATAATTTTTTAATTTTAATGAGATATTTTATAGACTTTAGACCAGAAACTTTGAGAATATTCGAAATACATCGAAAATTAGACAATATTGCAATATAAAAGGAACGATTTTTGGATATTATGTACCTAGGTGAAATTGGATATTATGTACCTAGGCCATTTTTGGAATACCATTACATGAAAAAAAACCTAGGTGGTACCTACTTTACTTTTCAATAAAAAAATTGTATTTGGGTGTTTTATAGCCGGACCCGGTAGAAGGTGGGAATATGTATATTATTGTATATTATGTATATTATTTTCCTGGGTGAATTGAGAACACTTAATTTATTCACATAATAAGTTATTTCTAATGCCTGGATGTTATAAAATTATTGACAGTTTAAGTACTAACAAACAAAAGATAATTAAGTAGAACTACGATATTTCATTATAATAATAGAATTTTGATAATATTATGATGGCAGCTTATGACTGCTTGCACTTGTTTTTAGTTTTTTTTCATGTGAAACTCGGTAATAATGCCACTAATCGGAGGAAGTTGCTTTTACCTGAGAATATTGTGATATTGAAACCATCATTTTTATTTTACCTACAGAAAAAGTAATGTATTACACCACTTTGTGCTAGTTAGGCACAAAAACACGTCCATTCAAGGTACTGTGCGTCACCGCAGTCTAATCGTGGGCCATCGGATGCCATAACACGTGCGCGTCGAATTGCGTCTACCGTGGGAGACGGCTTGAGACCTCTGAATACCTCTAATGTCATTTAATCACGTCGTCTTTCACCAACCAAAGAATAACTAACAACTTCAGAAATCGTCCCGTCTTCACCTCGCCTAATGTTACTGCCGGGGTGCGAGAGATATGCTTTTGGCAATCTCACCTCCGGCAACCAAGGACCCAAGACAGCGTGCGTTTTAGTCGGTTCGAGTCCGACATAACCACCTCCACCGGCTCCGTGGGGGTGGTATCCGTGGGAATTTATCGCACGATAAAAAAAAAAACCTCGCCTAATGTTAAGCTAAAGGCAAAGTCTCGGAAAGAGGGTCACCATCGTAAACATGTACCATGTTAACAGGAATATTTAGGACAGTAAACATACAAACGGATTTTGATGAAATTTGGTATAGGAGTAGATTAGACCATGAGAAAGGACATAGTCTATGTTTGGTCGCGATAACCGACATCCACGCGGGCGGAGCCGAGGGCAAAAGCTAGTAATTATGTATATATTTGGAATAAACTTATCTATTATTCATAGAAATATAGGTAGTTTTAGAACACTATAACAAATATGTTTATGAATATGGGAAAACAATACTCGTATATTATTCAGTTATACATGAATAATGTATGCTTCGAGGTAAATGGTGCGTACACGCACTGGTTGTAGGACGGCAGCTGCGTAAAATACTAGCTTGTAATAGTGCTTCATTTGCTTAATATTTGAGTAAAACCAATTGTTTTTGCCCGCGGCTCCGCCCGCGTGGATGTCGGTTCCCGGCAAGTATTCGAATTTTTCTCGCCCTAAAAACCATCCGTGAACTTCAACAAACATTAAAAAAAAAAGAATATTCCTAATTAGTCCAGTTGTTGCCGTTGTTGAGTTATGCGCTTACCAACAAATTTAGCGATTCACTTTTATATTATAGATATATCAAAGCTTTTCATACCTCATAGAACGTTACTACCTAGATTTGAAATCCTTCAACTTAATATAACATATGCGAAAATTCATAATAGATTAACTGGATGAGTGAATGAATGTGAACGGATCTGACTATTTTAGTCTAAGTTTGTACAAGGATAGGCTTATATCACATAGGTAACTTAGCTAACTTAGTATAACACATAGGTAAATTGACTAGGTTGCAGCAACGGGTGAAGCCGCTCGGCAGTGCCTAGTAATATTAAATATGTCACAAATAGTTGACCCATGTGATCTAGGTCAAACCGAATTGAACGAAAGTAGGGTGAAGAACTTCGGTCATGCGGTCCAACCGGTTAAATATTTTATTAGTAAAAAATATTTAAAAAAATCGAACCTTATACCGATATACAGAAGTATATCTATAGATATACATATATTATTACTAGCTGACCCGGCAAACGTCACGCCATGCATATTATTAAAAAAATTAGGGTTGGACTACGCTTAACATTTAGGGGGATGAAAAATAATGTTGTCTGATTTTCAGACAGACCCAATATGCACACAAAAATTCATGAGAATCGGTCTTGCCGTTTCGGAGGAGTTTAACTACAAACCCCGCGACACGAAAATTTTATATTTTAGATTTTAATTTGTGAAGTTGTCTTTATTTAGAACTCCAATTAACTGTTACAATTTTACTGTTACAATATCTATCAATATATTCAAAGATCACATTATATAGCATAACTTTCTTAGAAAGAACTATTGATCCAAGGTCGTATACGGAACATTCTATTGATATTCTCTGTCAATATTGAACGTCAATATCTTACGTGCCTATGGGATGTCTCAATATTTACAAACATCAAACACAATATTACCACTTATATTGTAACAATTGACTCCGAGAACATGTTATATAGCAATCTTGCCCAAACAGCGTTATATGAGATATTTGATATTGATATAGATAAAGTTAAACACGACTTTTAAGACAAATAATAGTATAATTCTATATATACTACTAGCTGTCCCGGCGAACTTCGTACCGCCAATTTTTTCCTACCCTCGTGGCGTCAGATCCCGTTCCCGCTGCACCATTTATGGGGATGAAAAATAGATAATAATTAAATGACGATTGATCATTTTTCTACCGGAAAGAAAAAATGATTAAATTACTAAAATGGCTATTAAAAAATAAGGGTTGATCGTAGAAGGGTGAAAATTGAGGATTGTATGTATTTTTGTATGTTGTATCATAAAAAAATAGAAATTAAAAATTTTGTATAAAAATAAAAATAAAAATTTAGGGACTACCCCTAACATTTAGGGGGATGAAAAATAGATGTTGGCCGATTCTCAGACCTACTCAATATGCTCACAAAATTTCATCAAAATCGGTCAAGCCGTTTCGGAGGAGTATGGCAACAAAAACTGTGACACGAGAATTTTATATATTAGATTGATTGATGGCACTTGCTGGAATTTATTGTTACACAAATTGAGAAAAGTAAGGCGAAACCGGTCAGGTTCAATATAATAAAAGCTGTGGAAATAGTTCAAGTGTTCTGAATATGTGTAACAATAGTATCATTCATTTACTAATACTATTAAGTTATATAACTAAATTATTGTATTGCCACGGGTAAAAGTTAGGTATATTATAAATCGTTACGCAAATAGAAATTGAAATTTTTAGTACCGTAATAATAATAAATAATTATTAAATATTCCACAACATTCTACACAACGCTATCTAGACCCATGGTAAGCTTTTATAGCTTGTGTTATGGAATAGACTGGAATAGAATGCGGATTAACATACTTATATACTTTTTTTTTGTAAATACATACATATTATACATAGAAAGGTAATAGTAATATAATAATACATATTATACAATTATACATAGTAATGTCTTTTTATCAATTAAAAATTATAATGTATGTATGTATAGGTATGCCTATTACATGGGGTATAAATATTGTATACATATCTTCTTATATTAAAGTCTCTACATTCATGTATACCTACACTAGACTACCTGGAGGATATTTTCTAGAACAGAATTTTATAAAATAAAGAATAAATATAAATACTATACATAACGGAACCTACTAAATTTCGATCTGTTGATAATATTGAACGTGAAATTGTATTTACATTATAATGGTTGTGGAATTGTAAATTTACAGTACAAAAAAAATTTTGCAACTGAAATGGGAGCTAAGACTGAGGTCAAAAATGCCTTCCGTACATTACTACAAACAATAACATTAAGCGTGACCAAACATTTTACGTCCTTTATAGAACACTACGGGCATTCTCAGCGCAAAAAAGAACCTAAAGCGAAAAAAATACAAAGAAACGTCCCTAGAGACAATATAGATTTCTCGAATCCCAAGCAAAAAAAAACTGACGAAATTACGACGCCTAATAAAAGTAGTACCAGAGTCCATCTTTGAAAAGAGAATTCTACCACAATTATGTTATTGCCTTTATAAATTCATTGAACAATAGTCCTCAGATGTAAAACACTACTGGTAGGCTTTCAAATTGTCAACACCACTAAAGAAAGATTTCTGTAAAGAGTTGTAAATCTTGGAGAGTAATGTTTGGTATTGTTTACCACACATTTTTGTATGTGTCATAAAAATCATTATTTATCTCTTCATAGTGTGGCAACCCAAAAAAAGTATTTTGCATTTTAGTATTTAGAAAATATTCGTCATTATGTATTGATATTGTTTTTGCTTTAATGCAACGTTACAGTGTTATTGTTTCCAACATGCAAAGTGAGACATTGAACCAGTTATATCGTTCTTAGAACGTTAAAGGCGTTTTAAAAGATAATCTCTACAAAATATTGCTCGAGTCTCGACAAAGGTGGCCTCAGTAAACAGGTACCTACTCCCAAGGCACGTTTCGAGTCAAATAACCTGTAAGAAAGGATCCAAAACAGAAAACGCTTTGTGCTAAAACGTCGACCCCTTATCTCTCACGGATGGGTCGCGGTGGCCATAGACGTAGGAAGATAAAGAGCTTCGTCAACAATAAATGTCACTAATATTAAACCCGACATTTTTATTTTAGTGACCATTAAAATAGTAAGCTGTAAAGCTACTTTGCATTCATTGATATTCTTTAAAAGAGTTGAAACAGTTATAATTTTTATGTCGGATTGTGCCAATGAATTTTAATCAAGTAAGCAGGTAATTAATAATGCCAAAGTACGTGCCGCTGCTGTCACACCGCTTTTCCAACGGTATGAGCAGAGATTACATTGTGCTTTTGCTTCTTGAACACAATTGTATAGCTAGATAGATAAATCTTTAATGTACGCCAGTAATACAGTAAATGTATGGACAATGAATAACATTATGTACAAATGGCTAAGAGCGATCTCTTACAGGCAACCTGGTATGATAATTCTTTGTATCCATCCTCGCCGGTTGTAGGTAACTTCCCTTAAATTGACCTTTCTTCATAATAAAACTCTCTGTGCTTACAGGGTCGGCAGCATAAGTGTGACTCCCCTGGTGTTGCACACGTCTATAGGCGATAGTAACTACTTTCCATCAAGTAGGTAGTGTGCTTGTCTGCCACTTGTGGTATATAAAAAAATGATAGGTATGCTTACGTCAACCCTCACAGGGTTTTTCATGTACCCTCCCTTTATAAATCACGTTCGTCTCTTCTCTGAAATTTTGATACTGAGATCTACTTCCATTGCCCGGTTTCACAGTACTGGGCTGTCCTCCTCCTCGTTACATTGCTCAAAAGACGTACCTGTATTTTCTTGCGGCTCGGCTCCAAAATAACATACCCTGATATAATATAGCATTATATCCTTTTCAAAAAGTAGTAAAGCTATTAAATAATACGAATATGTTTGATTTGGAAAAAAATATTCCATAAGTTAGTTTCCAAACCAACAAACAGTCAGATCCTTCACCTTTATTTGTTACTATATAATAATACTAGCTTTTGCCCACGGCTCCGGCCGCATGGATGTCGGTTATCGCGACCAAATATCTATACCAAATTTTACCAAAATCGGTTCTGTGGTTTAGGCGTGAAAGCGTAACATACAGACAGATAGACAGAGTTACTTTCACATTTATAATATTAGTAGATATGGATGGATATAAATACACTACTTTAAGTATTGAACTGTGCAAATGTGGTAAACGAATAATTTTGAATCTTTAATCTAAAGAATGGAATTCCAATTCTCATTTGTGATTCATTTTAGAGAAGCAAGTGCGGTGAAATCTCCATATTCGTGCCAAGTCTCGCGGCTTCATGTCTATCTGTGGATACAGCTTCCAAAGGCCCAGCACGAAGTCATCATTCATACAAGAAGATATCATCATCGCTCGCCATGGCCACGGGTTTCTGCTTGTTAACAATAAAAACGTTATCCAGCGCTTACACAAAAAGCATCTCGGTTAAATTTGCTTTTATTTATTTTTCAAGTTCATAGACATTGTATGAATCTGTTGAATGCACCTGTTTTATATTTTATTTATAATATAGAATTTATTTACACATAAATTATGCTGATAGAGATAATTTTAAAAATTTAAAGAAAGAATTTGCTACTGTGGAGAGCTTGCCTCTCTAGGCAAATGGCAATTCGTTTGTAGAATAGAATAGAATAGAATAGGTTGATCAAAGTATGGAATTGACATAACTACGTTGACGACTCTCATAAATGTCAAAATAAATATCAATCCCAAACATTAATAATTCTTTTCTACAATACGCAATGAATTGTCACTTATACAGTGTATCTGGTCATGCGACTCATGTATGATGGATACTTAATTACATTTTTTACAGAAAAAATACATTTCAGATCTAAATTTAAAAAACTAAGAAAGCCTACTTTACACTCCACAATCCTATATTGTTTTGTTACTAAAAATACTACTTAATAGTAAACCTACTTAATAGTTATAATAATGTGTTTTAATTTATTTTATGACATTTTTTCTTTACTTAAACTATGATTTAGTTGATATAATATTATAATAATAGGAAATTATGTTTACTGTAATTATTTAAGAATTTTATTTATCTTATTTTAATTTTATAATAATATTGTTCATTATCTAATATTGCTGATTCAATTTCGCTCTTGACATAATCTTACATAGTAATCTAATAATCTACTATAAGCTGAAATACAGATATTAACTTATCTAGCTCCGACACAGATGTACTTTTTTTTTCTTGTTCTATCATTATGGTAATCGTTTGTAAATCATACATAACGATTTGTAAAATGTAGTAAATAATTATTCCACCAGACAATCTCACTACTACTTTTAACTACAGCTACATCAAACGAATTAAGAGTATTAACAGTTCAATTAAAATTAGCTAATCGTTTGTAATTACGTGACTGTTTGTTAACGAAATACGTATAGTAGATAACAGAGTGTGGCAGAGATTCGTCGTCATGCATAATGCAGGCTACTAATGCAGCTGTTAATTACAAGCTCTTAGGGTCGCCATTGATTGGTAATTTGTGCACGGGCGCCATTTCGTTTATATTGGATTGCTTAATCGCGTTACCTGTAACTGACTACCCTAAGTTAAGGCTCTTAGGTAATTTAATTATAGGATTACGAAGCGGTTTTAAATAACTTGAACAATAGCTTAGTTGAGGTTTATTAAATTGACGATAATGATACTAATAACATACTTATTTACTAATTAGTGTTAGTTTCAATATTTATTATTAGATAATTTAGAATTTTGATGAGTTAATAGTTTAATAAATAGTGTGTTAAACAATTATTTTCTCATTTTTAGCAATTACCATTGTTACTATTGTACTTAAATTTGCAATTTTGTATAGCATTTATTATGCTAACTTTTAAGTTCGAAAAACATCGGAAAAAATTAAATGCTCAAGTGAGACTTGAACTCACGACCTTTCCCTTACAGGGGGAAGGCTCTTTCCAACTGGGCTATTGAGCCACACCTGAATCATTTCAAACTTTCCTTCTCTTTATTTCCGTCTTTAAGGGCGACGGTGGAGCCATCTACCAACATTCTTGCGAACTGTTGGAAACAATGAATGATGCTCAAGTGAGACTTGAACTCACGAAGTGAGTACTAGCACTTCATTTTTTCCGATGTTTTTCGAACTTAAATTTGCAATTTCAAAAAACGTCACATGACGTACTATCAAAAAAATTCTAACAAAAATTCATAATCACTTGAATGAAAAATTACCATTTTACTTACACGCGAACCATATGTCGTATTTGAAGATCCCATGTGTCGTACAAAGTAAAAAAGTAAAAGATTTACGCTTCAAGTTACAAAACGGTTACAATAAGTGCGATAACCCAGCACACAATGTAGTCCGTTACTATCTATTAGTTTTATGGACCATAATTTGGTCGGCATTCACTTGTCAAGGTGAAAAAAATAATCATAAGTGTTCAACGAAATAATTAAACTGTCAAAAATAATGTGATTTAAAATGTATAGTAAACGATTTGATGCGAAAGGTATCTAATTATTAACACAATTTATGACGACAGGCTAATTAATACACTGTATTCAAATATTGATTTTATTGCTCAGTTTAAATTAGTTAATCACTTTTGTCATGAGCATAGTTAAGCTATACGAAATTGGTTTCGGAAATGAATAATTTAGAGTTATTTTCAAAAAAAAGGTGGACGTCATTAGCCGCTTGGGTGATTTTTACCTTGTTGATAGGCATAGGGTAGAATAAATTGTTTATTGAAATATTGTTTCGTAAAAGCAAAAACAAACCCTTGGATAATATTATTAGCGTGGCTAGTGAATTTTGATTTAATGTAATTATGTTGCTTGCATGACTAGTTTTGATTTAATCGGACTGTGATAAAGTAGTCTAATGACAAAATACAGTATAATAATATGTCATGTTGTTTACATTGATTATAAAAACGTTATCATTGGATTTTATTTTTATTTTTATTATAGCTAACAACCAGCAGTTCATGTTCCGTTTAGAAAGCATAAATTTTAAGAATAAAAAGGAAATCCACGGTCTTCAAAAGAATTAACTCGTTGAATGTATTTAAGAAACAATTAGCCAAACACATAATCACAATGTACTGAACGTGTCTGCTTTTAGTGTGACAACGAATATTATTGTATAATATGAATCTGTAATTTATGTTCTTATGTAAGTGATGTAATAATATGTCTTTATGAGAATAAAATTCTTTAAACCTAAACATTATACATACATATTTCAAAGTACACTAAAATTATAAAAGAAAAGAAAACTCTATGAAATTGTTTAAATTTAAAAAAATACTGAAGATTTTATTGCATTAGCTGGCTTACTATTTTTAAATATAAATAATAATACTTCTCTAGCATCCTTATAGTTATAACTTTAAATATTAACCGGAGATAAAACAGTAATAATAATCGGACACGTAGCTTGTTAGACGAACATGAAAAGATCTTTTCTGATACCGTGGAACAATGTACTACGTGTGGGTGAGAGCGACAACTGAGCATCGTGAGCACCCTGCCTTAAAATCTCATAACAGTTTCAAATCGGCTTTATAAAAGGATGTGACTAATGCACTCCTGCATGCTTGAGACAAATTGTTGCTCAGATGAATCATTCAAGATTTAAATCCAAAATGTTTGTGTTACACAAACAACATTTATTATGTTATCAATCACTACAGCGTGTTATCATAAATTATAGTAGGTATCATTCTTTAAAATTTCAAATAATTTAGGAGAACTGTATGATTAATAAAGATTTTAAAATATATTACATAGATAGATATTCTTTTTAAAGGAGACTGAAATGATTACATACAATCTTGGGCCTAGTTGTAAGAAGATGAAAGTGGTGTCAATTAATAGCTTATATATTATCAACCTTTCACTGAAAATTCTGCGGATTTTGTCAATCTGAGAACAGAGATATAAGAGATTATGTAAAAGTGAGGTTATGTTACAATCTTTATCTAACAGCGGATTCCTGAAGTGCAAAATGTGTTCTTTTGCACTAATTTTTATTATATTTACTAGAAAATGTTTGAAAAATCATATGAATGAACGTCAACGACTTCAAGCGATAGGTAGGTAACAGGATAGGGAAAGGATGTCTAAAATAAAATAAAAAATAATTGAATATAGTACTATATTTTAGTTTATTATTTTGATTATAGCTTATTCGGACACATTTCAATTGATTTCATTAGTGACCTAGATTTGATTTTAATTTTCATTATAATTTTTAAGAATGAAATGTATTACATTATATGCTCAATGATTTTTATTTAACTAACATAGATTATAGTAAGAACATTGTTACTAACCCTAAATATGAGCCTATGTTGCTTCAAATAAAGAAATTATTATTATTATTATTATTCTCTTTATTCAATCATAAAACTTATCAATTACATTTTTAAATATATCGTAAAAAAAAATACAAAATATATTTAAAAATATAAAAAATAGTATCCCACCGGCATCGAGTACAGGGACCAAGCTACCGGTGGTTAGGGCTCCAGAGAAAGGAACTTCCTCACGATGCGCGCCGCATCAAGGAGTACTGCCTTCTGCATCTGGCCCTTTATTATTATTATTATTTATTCACCTTCTATTAAACACATTTTACATTTTAAACCTGCCAGGAGGGTAGCTGGTTAGATGAGGTTACAGGTATTTACTTACAGACTGAGGTGCAAGCCATTGCCGAATCACAGAATTGTTTCATCGTGTAAGGGCCGTCGGCCCAGTGTATTGCAGTGACCAGTGGATATACCACAATTCACACAGCGATCCATAGTTTCAATAATATCCAATCCACAAGCTGGCGGTAAAATGCAAAATAACAATTCCAAATCAAACGTGTGAGCGATCTTCGGTGTCCAAGGTGAAAGCAAGGGTCGTACAAGGTAGGCAGGGTCAGAATCCGTAAAATACAAAGCAGTTGTCGTAAAAAATGACGAATAATCGGTAAAGCACTCAAAACGCATTGGAAAACACGAAACGATGAGCAAACAAAAATAGTCAGCAACTGTCTAGTGTCAATGTTAGTCAGCTGCCATGTCAGTGACATAGACTACAAATATAAGAGAGATTTGAATCGATATGAAATCGATAATCATTAATATTGGTTTTTCAGTAATTAATTGATATTTGATTTAATAATATGACTGTAATTATATGCACTATAATGCATGTAAGTATATTTAGTGCATTTAATTACTGTGAGTTAATTATTTACCGCAAATATTTTAGTGTAATCGATTACTCAATTGATAATCTCACGAAAACTATTTTCTCATATTTCTCCGCATCCAGATTGAGAATTGAGGTGATTTTTCATATTCTAAGATAGAAAAATATGACTAATTTTTTAGATCATATCTCAACTTATTACATTTGGGCCCACCATTTTCCATCTCCTTTAAGTATGAACTGCGTAAATAAATAGGCAGGTTCAGTCAGCATCAGAAAGATGCTGAACAACAAAGTACTCAGGATGATGATGAAACTTCGTTTTTTTGACCCCCTTCCAGTTGACCGATTGCTCTAATATTAGGTACACTTTTTTTATATCGGTCACGTCAATTTGACTTCACCTTGCCTTTAATTCGGACAATAATATAAATCAATAAAACAGTTTGAATTGCTTTTAAAACGAGAGTTTTGAGATCATTTTGAGACTTTGTCGCCAAGATATTTATGACGCTGACTAAATTTCAATGGAAGTCGTGAATTACAACGACAGTTTACAAAACTCTTCGCTGATTACGTTATAGTACCGCAGATAACTAGTGCCAAACATGAGTACCTTTTTTTTTTTTTTTTTTCGTGCGGAAATCCCCACGGATACCCCCCCTGCCGGAGCCGGAAGGGGAGGTTATGTCGGACTCGAACCGACTAAAACTGCACGCCGACTGTGGGTCTTGGTGCTAGGCCGGAGGTGAGGTTGTCAAAGACATATCCCTCGCACCCCGGCTGACCCAGGGCCATCCCTTACGGTCTGGCCCTCCTCAGGAGGGGGGACAACGGTGTCCCCAACTCGCCCCCGGAATGGGGAGGCGCGCTGTTCAGCGCGCCGCCGCCGTGGCCTGCTTCTGCTGGGGTGACAGGCGGCTCCACCCGTCACCCCCAGGCCCGCGCTCATGGGGGACGGAGGTCAGTCAGTGCCCTCCGACGCCCGAGTTGCCTGCGCGCGCGGGCGGCGCGATCCGCGAGTCTTTCTCGCTCGCGCCGCCTCTCCCGCTCCGCCGTCTCCTTCACGACCATTACCTGCTCGCTGAAGGAGACGCCGGCCGCCCACGCGTCCGCGCAGCGGACCATTGCTGTGAGCAGGGTGGCGAGGGTGAGAACTCTCACTCCCAGGGCCGCCACTAGCTCCCGCCTCGGTTCGGCCCATGCCGGGCACTCGGTGAGCGTGTGCAGCCCAGTGTCCTCGCTCGCGTCGCAGTGATGGCACTCGGACGTTGGCTCCTTTTCGATCCGATACAGATATCTCCCGAAGCACCCGTGCCCGGTGATAATCTGCGTCAGTCGATACGAGAGGCTGCCATGTGGCCTCTCGAGCCATTCCCCCATGATGGGCCTTACCGCCTCTATGACGGCATGCCCTGCGCGTCGTTGCTCAAGTCGTCGCTCCCACTCCGCCACCATGATCCCGTGGAGCCGGGACCTCTCGGCCCGAATGTCTTCGGGCTCGGGATCGTATCCCCGCTCCCGCGCCAAACATGAGTACCTGGCATAGGCACAACTACCGTGTTCAGGTAGAAAGAATAGGCCCAAGAAGGCTTGCCGTTATGGAGGGTACCATGCCTGCAAATGGTCTCCTGGACACTCAAGATCCTGCGAAATAGAGAAGGCAGAGCCTGACCCTGAGCTCCGAATTCACCTTGGCCTCGAATACAATCGGGCAAATAAGTCTCTATGATGATGATGATGACCGCAAATAACTAGTGATACCGCCAAAAGATATGATATTTACCTTATTTTAGTGTTCCATTGCTAAAACTGAACCTTTTAAGCCTACGACTTCGTTCGCGCTAGACTTCGATCTGGTTTTTTCTTGCGCGGATCCCTGAATATTTATTTTCTAAAATAAAAGTAGTCTAAAGTTCAAAGTTACGCTTCATTAAAACAACATCACTGGAGGTAAAAACGGCATATTGAGTACTTCTGCTAAAAACGAGTAACTTTTGAAATCTATTGCGATTATATATATGAGCAGAATCACAACAATTTATTTACTAAGCAGATTCTAATTTCGTGTAAATATCGTGTAAAAGACGAAATATAATTCTAATAAGATTCCAATAAAGTGGGATACATAGGAAAAAATTGAACTTCACGGATGGGACTCATTTTTCCCTATGTATCCGATTTGTATAATTAGCATACTTAATTCTGTTAAATTCTTCCAATGAAGTGGCCTGCAGCTACCTGCTGTAAAAAATTGCATTCATTTATAACTTAAAATACTCCCAATAAGAAAATAGTACTTACCTGAAAAAGGTACCCAGACTATTTTATCTATTTCATATAGTATTGGAAAAGGTCTTACTACTCACTTTTACTTTGTGGGTACAAAGTAATGACATTACTAAACTTGTACGAAGCCCCTTCTACTCTTACTTATCCTAATGCTAAGGTATCCGATACACTGGATGAAATAAATGCGGTTTAGTAGATTATATTAACGTAAGAGCATCTTCTCGTGTTAAAATAAAGGCACATTAAGCAAATATCAGTCGGTAACTTAGTGGTTAGGGAGTCTTACGATCGAGAGGTCCCGGGTTCGAATCCTGGCCATTACACTATCGACGTGAACCCACTCCTAGCACAAGCAATTGAGCTAAGTTGGAGGGAATAAAGGGAATAATAGTAATTTCGGTTGCTAATATTCTTACAAAAAACATTACAATGAAGGATTACGGACATCTACGGCAGTCGTTACGTCGTTGGAGCCCTCAAAAGTCCAACAACTGGTCTAGCTGTACTTAATGCTTATCGCCTTTGGGTTGTATAGGTCAAATGGCAATCGCTTCACAAAAAATATCGAAGTTTAGTCAAATCCGCTATTAGATTCCAAGCTGAAAGCTTCGTATGTGACCTGTAGGCCTACTGTGAGTTTTTACACGAGAGTCGTATACGTACACGAGAGTCGTTTTGGGACCACGTGACTACGTTAACGGTAGATGGGCTGTCATGAGCATTGTAAACCGTAGTGGCCCTCGTGTAAACGGAACTAGCTGCGGCATACGTAGGATACTTGACAGTTTGGGGTTTATTTTGAATTTAGCTGAATTTTGAGTGGTGGAGTATCGTTACCGTAATATGACGGCTGTCATAATTAGCTGTTGGGTGTATGGATGGAACTATATAATTCGTGTTTAAATCATTTATCCATGTTTTGTTCAAAGTAATTAAGTATTGCTGATAAGTGACAATATTACACTGGATGAACTGTGTAAATTGGTGTAAATAATTATATGGCGTGACAGTATTAACTTACTGTGATTATGATAAGTGTTTACTGTCAGATGGAGATCTGCCCTATTCCTCATTCCCCTTCTTAACCACGACGGGAAGACATAATAATACGATGTTATAGTCCCCAAGAGGACACTGCGTTACTTACTCAGCAGGTGTACCGGCTAGCAAATAAAGTTTGCAATTAGGTAGGTGTATGGACCTTGGTGACTAAATTTCAACAACAAATAGGCAAAATGGTATTGAAATGGAAATTCCTCGAAATAAACAAAATAAAGTAGACATATTATTTCTTATTATTTATTGAGTACACTCTAGTGATCATAAAGAACTGGCTATGAAATATATTATAATAATGAAAAGGTTGTTCATCAGTATTGGGATCGATTTTTATTCACATGGCTTTTCCTTTTATTAATTACTCCAACTGTAAAGAATAGAATTTATAGTAATATTATTTACATTTCTTACATTTATACCTATTCAATTAAGAGTAGGATTGATTGTTAATATTTGATTTGATACTAATGAGGTGTGAGAACACTTCTTCACTTTAAATTTAGGTAGGTATGTATTACCATAAATTAACCCAGACATATTCATGAGCCCCACTAAGGTCTTCGGGCCGGTGCAGGCTTTGTCATTAACACAAAAGCTTAAACATATAAAGCGATGATGATGATCATGAAAAATACATTAAAGCTAGGACTAGATATTATTTTACATACTTAATCACATAACAGAACTGTTCCGTGTACCTAATATTATATTGTCAGTCTTTGCTTAAATAATGCAAGATTAACTTATGATAGGTTTATTTAGTACACAAATGTTGCACTTTTGCCAGAGTCTTCGACATAATCAAATTTCTAAAATTCTAGGCTTATTTAATAAAAAAAGGTACTCTTTGCTATTTGTTTAATATGTTGACATCTCATGTCAAACATAAGTAACAATCACAACATTACATTACATTTCTAAATCCACCAAAATAGGTTGTATAGCTATTTCACAAAACTATAATACAAGGCATATACTTATAATCACTTATAATACACTGCGTTCTACAAGAAACTGGAAAAGTATAATACTTACAATGGAGATATTGAAAAAGATTGACTGCGGGAAATCGCGGGAATGGTGCACCATTATTAACATGGTACATGTTTATGATGGTGACCCTCTTTCCGAGACTTTGCCTTTACCTTACCATCAGGCGAGGTGAAATCAAATTGACGTTTAACATTATATTTATAAAAAGAGGTTCATTCCTTTAAGAGTGGTCAGTCAGTGCCGAAAAAGGCACAACTGGCGGTTCACAGTGGCATACCAGACCCCACCTTAATGTATGGGGGTGAAAGTTGGGCACGAGAAAAGAAGCATGAAAGTAAAGTGAATGCAGTGGAGATGTGGCCGTTGCGTAGTATATCTGGGATAAGGCTGGGTGTTAGAAAGAGGAATACTGAGATTAGAGAATGTTGTTATAAGGATTGAAACGGATTGAAAGGATTGAAATTACACACCAGATATATTAGGCACAGGTGAATGGGCAGTTCAGCCAGAGTTGAGTACATACATTGGTGAAATTAATAGAATTTTGAAAAAAGGTAGGTCAGAATTACTCGAAACCGGCGGCAGATTTGCATGAAAGGATTAATGAGTTAAATTGCGGGTTTGTGTCTCTGCCTACTTCGGAGGGAAATAGTCGTGAGCGTATATATGTATATACGTAAACTAATTTAATCATCAAGGCACCGAAATAGCCATACTAATGCAAGTAGAGATATTTATGCATACAATTATATGTGCTTAGCGGGAATTTAAGCCTCGTCTACAACAACATCTAAATATTTCAACTGTTTAGCTATCACGAATGAGATACACCATAGTGCGAAGCAGCAGCTGCCGAGTTCCAGTTCTCTTCTAATTGGTGCAAAAGTGTAGCAGCGCCACCCTGAATTGTCATAACTTTCTTGAGGGGCTATAATATCACATATCACTATTTTCATTTTGATATGAAACCGCCTGCTGTCCGGCCTCCTTTCAAATTATATGTGCAGTGATGCGGTGACAGGCATTCTATTGGTCAAGCCTTAATTACCATAAACCAAAACACTCTTACGGTAACGTATCACTCAAAATTCAAAATTTCAAATATCTGCGGTGACCGGCGGTGACAGCCAAACGGGAGCCTGTCTTGGCATTCTATTGGTCAAGCCTTAATTACCATAAACCAAAACACTCTTACGGTAACGTATCACTCAAAATTCAAAATTTCAAATATCTGCGGTGACAGGCGGTGACAGCCAAACGGGAGCCTGTCTTGGCATTCTATTGGTCAAGCCTTAATTACCATAAACCAAAACACTCTTACGGTAACGTATCAGTCAAAATTCAAAATTTCAAATATCTGCGGTGACAGGCAGTGACAGCCAAACGGGAGCCCGTCTTGGCATTCTATTGGTCAAGCCATAATTACCATAAACCAAAACACTCTTACGGTAACATATCAAAAATTTCAAATAAATGAGGTTTTATTTATTCAGTCACAATTATTTTGGCTCAATATTCAACTAAAACGATCAAATAAAATACCGGTATTCACAAAAATGGAACAGGGGGGTCAAAAAGTATATTATTAGTTCCAGGTACATCCGAAGCTGGGCACTTTAGAGCCTTTGCGCTTATCTTGGCTTTTGTAGGCGAGACTGCATGCTTCAGTCCTCAACCCCGAGGGGTCTAACGGCTAGATTTGCTATTTGGTGAATAACTTTGAAAACATAAGAGGCAAATTATATTTTAAATGGATGTTTATCAAAATAAAATAAACAAAATAATAATTTTATAACTATAATTCAAAGAATTCGCCGTAAAATAGCTATTAGAATAAAGCATTGGTTGTTCATCAGTAGGTATTGGCATCGATTTTGTTATCATATAAAATTCATATGGCCTTTCCTTTTAATTGCTCCAACTGTAAGGAATAGAATTCATTATATTAATATTAGGCTTGTTTTCTAAAAAGTTAAAATCAATCATATTATACAAAATCATACGAAAATAGTATCTACACTAATTGCTTTACCCAATTATACCTATTACAGTTCTGGGACATGGGATAGTTTGTTATTTTTTTCATACTAACGAGGTCTGAGAACAAACTATACCTAGCAATTAATAGGGGCTGAAAAGCAGACCCCGGGTTCCAAACGTCATTTTTACTCAATGTAACTTACATTAGAGTATGTAAGTTAGAATATGTGCTGTACTAAAAAAGAATATTCTTTTACATACCTGTGAATAGATATCCAGTCTTCGCTTGAATAATGCAAGATTCCCCGATAACAGATTTATTTGGCATAGATATTGGGATAGTTTTTGAGTAGCATACATTTTCCAAATTATTCGATATCTCAATTCAATTCAATTCTTCTAATGACTTCTGCAGGGAATTGCTGAACGAACATCAAAATCCACTATTGGAGTGACATATCATGTCAAAAATAAAAAATACGTCACTTTTACACTCGTCTACAATAGTTTGTAAAATAGGTTGTATAGCAATTTAACGAATTATTATTACACTTCGAATTTTATTTTCAAAGCTTGATGCTAATATTAGGTACTACTAATAAAACAATTCAATAATAACGGAAGGGGGGTCAAGCATTGCACCGTCGATGGTAAGATTGTAGGTGCTGCTGTCACCTACAATACCTCTTTACACACTACAGGGTCGCTCCCGCTGAGGGAATTTGCCATAGGTAGCAGCGTCTCCGCTGCGGTAGAGGCGCTGGCCGCCATTTCCACTGTCCAGGGTGCGCCGCGTGGATGTTTTGAATTCCGGATCAAGCACACCTGTATACTTACTCACTTCTCTTTCTCTCTCTCTCAGACTCGGGTTTGAATGGCGCAGCGGTAATCACCAACTTTACTCACTTGTATGGTACAAGAAGTGTATTTTACACACTTGTCTAAAATTATACCTCATAATCCTTATCCTTAGTCACGAGTCTATTAAGCCTATGGGTAGTCATAAGTGCACAAACACATCTGACGTAACAGATGCCACCACGCGCAAGGCATGCCGTCATACAGGCGATAAAGCCGATCATGGGGGAATGGCTAGAGAGGCCACATGGAAGCCTCTCGTATCGACTGGCGCAGATTATCACCGAACACAGGTGCTTCGGACGGTATCTGCGTCGGATCAAAAAGGAGCCAACGTCCGAGTGCCACCATTGCGACGGCGACGCGAGCGGGGACACTGCGCACGCTCACCGAGTGTCCGGCATGGGCCCTGGCGGCCCTGGGAGTGAGAGTTCTCAGCCTCACCACCCTGCTCACAGCAATGGTCTGCTGTGCAGACGCGTGGGCAGCCGGCGTCTCCTTCAGCGAGCAGTTAATGGTCATGAAGGAGACGGCGGAACGGGAGAGGCGGCGCAAGCGAGAAAGGCTCGCGCGCAGGCAACTCGGGCGTCGAAGGGCACTGACTGACCTCCGTTGCCCATGAGCGCGGGCCTGGGGGTGACGGGTGGAGCCACCTGTCACCCCAGCAGAAGCAGGCCACGACGGCGCGCTAAAAAGCGCGCCTCCCCATTCCGGGGGCGAGTCGGGGACACCGTTGTCCCCTCTCCCGAGGAGGGCCAGACCGTAAGGGATGGCCCCGGGTCAGCCGGGGTGCGAGGGATATATCGAAGACAACCTCACCTCCGGCCTAGCACCACGACCCACAGTCGGCGTGCGGTTTTAGTCGGTACCTCCCCTAACCTCCCCTTCCGGCTCCGGCTGGGGAGGTATCCGAGGGGACTTCCACACGAAAAAAAAATCAAGTCCATCTCGTCCAGCCAACTTATAGTTTTGTGTATAGTTTAGTAATCTATGCAGCCAGCCTTCTTAGTGCGTTTAGTTAAATGTACTTGAGAACTATAAGTACCCCAATATGGTGAGCACTAATTTGATTTTACTCCATTTTTTATATATATCAATTTTGTAACGAAGCTATTAAAATATGTAAAGGGAACACCTTTACATATTTCAATAGCTTCGTTACAAAATTGATCAAATTTTATTTGTATGTAGTCTTTGAAATATTTCGTAAGATAAAATGAATACCAGAAATTACATTTTTTCCTAGCATAGAGCAAAATCTAAACGCACACGGAACCAAATACATTATTTATCATAGTTGTCATATATTGTGTTAATGTTATATGAAAGCAACTCTTAACGAAACCGAATAAAGCCTCTTTTATAGAAATTTTACTACCTGTCTTACTTTGTTTTAATTCTTCAACCATTTATACCGTACAGTATTCTCGGTACGGTGACGTCGAGACCGTAAACTGTAACGTGAAAATGATCTCACGTTAGTGACGGCTGGAAATGTCAAAAATACGTAAACGTAATCACGTGGTTCAAAACGACTCTCGTGTACGTATACGACTCACGTTTGAAAACTCACAGTAGACGTACTGGTATTAACGCTAAGATGAAAAAGAAGATACTCTGTGGCACTGACTGGCTTAGTGGTGTAAGCCCGCCATTTCAAGTCCGTGAGGTAGTAGGTTCAGTTAATTCCTGTTATCATATTATGTCATTATTATTATTGTATATCATGAAACGCGGGAATATAAAGTTTAACCCTAATTTAGGTTCGTAGACGCGCTAGCTCAGTCTGACTGACGATCAGTACGGACAAGTAATAAAATTATAAAAGACAAAAAAATAACATATTAGTGAATGAAAATGCTGCAATTAAAAAAAAACTATAAAATTGAACACAAAGTAACGCCCAATACAAATCATCAAATGATGAAAAGGCGTTACCGAGCTTAAACTAACATGATATTAGGAGATGTCGACAAGGTAACCATAATAATAAACAATTCATTGGATGCCAGCAGACGTTATGCTAATATGAAAAACATACACAGATTATTTTAAACAGTACCTCATTTATTTATGTTAAGTCATCATCGTTTAATATTCAACATACTTTAAAGAGATATATCTTCGACGATCAATCAAAGTTGAGTTACTTCTATTTGGAGTGTCTATTCATTTTATGTTCTATAATCTAAGTCATAAAGAACATATTATATAGTCAATTTGATTCGATTCAATCGAGTTTATAATATGCTTTTTCTTTTGAGCAGGTACTTAAGTGTTAAGTTTATAATTTATTTAGTTATAAATAAGATAAAGTATAAAAAATAACTCTTAATGAACTAAAAGGGTACGGTACAGCTTATTTTTTGCAACATTTTCACTAATAACACGCAACAGAAAGACGGATATAAAGAGAAGGAAAATTATAATGATTCAGGTGTGGCCCAATAGCTCAGTTCGAAGAGCATTTCCCCTGTAATGGAAAGGTCGTGAGTTCGAGTCTCACTTGATCATTTCATTTTTTACGATGTTTTTCGTACTTAAAAGATAGCATAATGTATGCTATAAAAAAATCATTAAAAAAAAAGAACATATAGAGATACATTTTTATGATTTTCCTCAATATTTTTTTAAGTTGGAACTAAAGAGAAATAATACTTGCTCTCAAGTGCTTGTTGTTAAATCTTTGGCACCTTAGAGAAAGTATTCTTTCTCTAAAGTTCCAACTATCATAAAAATGTTGTGAAAATCCATGGGGATGTAAATAAATTGCTGCATGTTTTATTGCGAAAAATATGAAGTGTTACGGCTACACTTCATATTTTTCGCAATAAAACATATAACATACTTAATATTTATACATGTGGACATTATTTTGGGATCTACCCCCATTCTGATGAATAGTTCTTCAACCGAAGTAAAATTGATGAACAAACTGAATGTAGGCATCAATAGATTAATGACCAACAGAATGCTAGGTTGTACTCCGGATAATGTATCTGGTCACCGGGCCATTAATTCACTGCGGTTACTTAACTTGATCACAATCAGTTTGCGTTTAGATTACCAGTTTATGTAAGTCTGCATTGACCCTAATAGCATAAAGTTATAACTGACGAATATGATAAAAAGGAATAGTTTAAAAAACTAAAAAGCACGCTTACACAAAAAATTACAAATGGAGCGTTTTGTCCAAGAATATTAAGTTTAAGTCACGTTACTATTTTTTTCGTATTCCTGACAGCAAAACCCTTTCATTTGATACCCATATCATGGGGGTTAATTTCTAACAGCCAGTCCGCCATATTGGATTTGTAATGACGTTTCTTAGCTAGGTTTCTTGTCATCAGAACTCAGAGCGTGTGATCGAAGACCGGGAATTGGGTCAAAATAAGATTCCAAGATTTTCTTACATACATAGTTACAAGTGAAGCTAATAAAAGCCTGTTAAAAAGGTATGTTAGTTGTATCTTTATTACTAAAATTGTTGGAGTCATTTTCAAATTTCGGGTTCCTTGTTGAACGCTGTGTGTGTCTCTGTGGCGTTCGTTTGCGGTAACGTGCATCGCAGTGATGAGCATTCGACAATACGTGCATCAATGTGGCGTACTTTTTTGCCTTGCCGTTAATTGCGATTTTAAACTTCAAAATTTAGTGGGAGAGTCATATTTCGGTGTGCCCGTCCGTTCATGCATTCACTACTTATAGATTGACTATACACAATACATGTGACATTTTGTATTCTGTATATAAGTAGGTATCCGGTTTACTACTGGTGACCGAAATTCATTCGATCATTTGACGTGGTACCGATATAACATTAGGCCATTCTACTACTGATCGAATGAGCAATTGACCAAAAGAGTTTTTATCGAACAAACATTTGGTATTTTTACTACTGATTGAATGAACGTTTGGTCGAAAAACAGTGTGGCACCAGGGAATGTTAGTGATAACTTTATTGAGAAAGGTGCACAACCCGACTTGGTTAGGTTAGGTTAGAAGGCTAAGGGAAGAAGGCCATTGTGGTTATTTTTTATAACCATGTAAAAAAATAATTCTTTAGTCAACTGCTTTCTGACCAAACGTTCATTCGATCAGTAGTAAAAATATCAAATGTTGGTTCGATAAAAACTCTTTTGGTCAAATTGTTCATTCGATCAGTAGTAGAATTGCCTAATGTTTTATCGATCACACGTCAAATGGTCAAATGAATTTCTGTCATCAGTGGTAAACCCGTAGGTATCATACATTATTTTGTCCAAGTTTTAACTTCTGTAGACACTCCCCTAAGTAATAACAAAAATCTATCTTCTGAAATACGGAAGAAATACCTGTGTAACTACACATCGGGCCACACACGCAGCCAGTTTTTTACTATCAGTCTCGAACCATGTGATTATTACCAAACAACTCGTTACTGACATTGTAAACATGTGATCGAGGCTATTATGCAAAATAGGTATACGATTCTATGAAAATTAACCCTATGCATGCCATAAAATATACATGGAATAACACAGTAAACCGTTGTCGACATGTCCTGTAATGGTTCAGTATATACCTACATGTTCTTGTTAAAGCTGATACCAGTATTTACGATCGGTCTGTCCCGATGCATATACGCAGATGCCACACATGTTCGGCTTTAATTCGAATAGATGACGAGTAGGGTTGTCTGTTAGAATATTTTAAATTTCGAATACTATGTTTTCTTCTTTTTAGGGTTCCTCATAAGGAAATATAGAACCGTTATAGCCTTACTTTATTGTTCATTTATCTATCTGTAAGTTATGGTCTTTTTCTCGGGGACTTGAAATTCGTGTCATATAATCATTGCCTCTTGCAGGTATGAAATTGTGAACTAGTGTGTCAACGTAATCAAAAGATACATGAGTATAAGAAGCATATTAAGACATGTCAAACGTATGATACACACAAGGCACTCAAAACTAATAGTGTGCTTGAATAATGTGAACTAATACCGTGGTTGCATAGTAGGAACTACAAGGGTAGTTTATGTAATGAATTTCGACGAGTAAATCGTAAAAACCCAGATAAGCTGAATGAATTTGCACTGGTAAAATGTATCCCTAACATACAAGATTAACATATACAGAGTGATTTTATAGCCGTTTCGGAAAAAACGAATTTGGGCACAGTATGGATAGCAAAATCATCAAGTATTAATTTGGTGAAAGAAAAAAAAAATTTACAACCCCCATACATTATTCCTTTTACCTGAACATTGTTCCCATACATTATCAAAATAAATCTTCGAAAAACATTGGAAAAAATGAAATGCTCAAGTGAGACTCGAACTCACGACCTTTCGCTTACAGGGCGACTGCTCTGCCAACTGAGCCATTGAGCACCACTTGAATCATTCCAAATTTTCCTTCTCTTTATATCCGTCTATAAGGGCGACGATGCAGCCATCTACCAACATTCTTACGAACTGTTGGAAACAATGAATGATTTTTCAACCATTTTTAAACATTGAATTTTGATGACTGCGCCCAAATATTTGAATGAATTTTTTTATAGCATTTATTATGCTAACTGTTAAGTTCGAAAAAAAAAAAAAAACTTTCGCTAAATTAATACTTCCAGATGATTTTGATATCGAAACTGTGCCCAAATTATTTTTTTCCGAAACGATTTTAAAATCACCCAGTATACATACATAAATACATACGCCCTTATCTCCGGAGGATCAGGCAGAGGTGAATTAACACCCACATTACACCAATAATTGTAGTCGGTCCCATGTAATAGGGAGTGAGCCTTTTGCTATAATATTCCGGGCAATATTACTGACTCGAGCCTATATCTGAGGCTGAGACTGGGTTGTATACCTATAATCTGTCTGATTTTAAACAGCCCTATCCCTTAGTCGCCTTGTACGACACCGCATGGGAAGAGATAGGGTGGCTTAAATTCTTCTCTATCGGGAACCACGCGGAAAGATTAACAACATTTTCTTTTTCGTTTCACTCGCAGTTTACCTGCTATAAGTAGATTTAGACTTTTAGTGCCAGCTCACGTGTTTCCTTCTTCGTACAGTCCCGGGTCCTTTAAGCGGGGCGTGAACAGGCTACTTATGAGGCCGTCAAGCTGAGTGGAACCATTGTTAACATGGTACATGTTTACGATGGTGACCCTCTTTCTGAGACTTTGCCTTTAGCTTATCATCGAGGTGAAGTCAAATTGACGTGTCCTTTATAAAAAAACACCCTTTCTACTACTGTACCACTTGCGGTATCATGTATCAGCCCTAGGGCTAAAATTTATATTAATGGTGGCTAACAAGCACAGAGCGGTCCATTGGCAATATTGATATAAATTGATTACGAGTTGTCGCGACGTTCATTAATATGCTCCGGCGCAAATATCTTATCTAGTGCTTTCATTACTGGTATGATTATTGACCTGGTTTCTGAATCGTGAAAGACTCAATTGATTGATGACGGGAAAACAACCAAGTTTTGTTGGAAGTATCTGATTTATGTTTATGCTATTTGTTTGTTTGTAGTTTCGGTTAGATACTTAAATAAACAAAAACATGGTTTTTCAATTTAGAAACTTGTTCCCGTGGTTCCCGGCAGAGTAAAATTTGGGCCACCTCATCTCTTCCCATGCGGTTTTTTATCGTGCGAAAAATCCACAGATGCCACCGAAGGAGCCGGTGGAGGTGGTTATGTTGGACTCAAACCGACAAAACGTACGCCGTCTTAGGGTCTTTGGTAGCCGGAGGTGAGAATGCAGGAAACATCTCTCGCACCCCGGCAGACCCAGGACCATCTCTTCCGAGATGGCCTCCTTGGGGTTGTGGGGACCATAGTGTCCCCATCTAGCCCCGGGTATGGGAAGATCATTTTGAGACTTCATCGTCAAGATATTTTGACGCTGACTGTACATTTTTTGTAAATTTAATTAACGCTAGTATATTTCATTTTTTCCAATGTTTTTCGAACTTAACAGTTAGCATAATAAATGCTATAAAAAATTCATTCAAATATTTGGGCGCAGTCATCAAAATTCAATGTTTAAAAATGGTTGAAAAATCATTCATTGTTTCCAACAGTTCGTAAGAATGTTAGTAGATGGCTGCACCGTCGCCCTTATAGACGGATATAAAGAGAAGGAAAATTTGGAATGATTCAAGTGGTGCTCAATAGCTCAGTTGGCAGAGCAGTCGCCCTGTAAGCGAAAGGTCGTGAGTTCGAGTCTCACTTGAGCATTTAATTTTTTCCAATGTTTTTCGAACTTAACAGTTAGCATAATAAATGCTATAAAAAATTCATTCTAACGCTAGTATGTCAAACAACCTTCATTAAATTTACAAAAAAGTGCATGCAGTAAATTAGTTTTTGTAGGAAAATTTCAAAAGTTGCAAGTCCTTAAACATTATGTCACGCACAGTGATCGCAAACAACGGAGAACTTTGCAGCTTGTGCTATGTCGCATACATAAATTGAATGTCACTTGTTCTCTGCGTTTTTTTAATAATCACTAATAATAAAGAGCTGGAACATAATTATAAAAACTAAATACAAATAACTATAGGTGACATAAGTTTTGTTGGACTTCTAAGAATATAAAAGGTTCTAAATTAAAATGTTCATTCTGTTTATACTGGAGATTGATGGCGCTTGGTGGAATCTGCTACACATATCCAATAACACACTTGTACTTTTCCACTGAGTTTATTTTATTTCTAAACCTGACCGGTTTCGCCTTACGGCATTCTCAAAAGTTTACATTGATGTGTTGATGAAATGTTCATTGTTTTACTTGTTTTCGGGTCTCAGTTTGGAAATAACTCTGACTCGGATTTGGAATATTATTATTTTCAGAAAAAGATTTCTTCCGTAATAATCCCATTTCGTAAAGATTTGATGACAGAATTGCATAGAGGCAATTAAAACTTTTCAATAAAGACACACAGTTTACGCATTTACACAAAATAATGATAAGTACACCGTGTACCAGCTAAATGAGTTTACGTTATAAAAAATAAAAAAGGAATTAACCTCTCAGCTTTAGGATATCCATGTTCCAGCATCTCTAATAGTAAAGGTTTGTATTGAGAAAATTCTTACATCTTTGCCACTACAGAATTATTAAGATGCTTATGTAGTATAATATACAACATCAGCAATGTCTAGTAATATTCCTTCTCTACTTCAATACTGGCCTTATTTCTACTACAAGTTAATAATTATTAAAATGTCAGTAGGTATTATTATGGGATCCTGCTCTCTCATTTAATGCATCAGCCGCGTGGTCCCCGGCAGAGTAGAATTTGGGCCACCCCATCTCTTCCCATACAAGGCGACTAAGGGATAGAGCTGTTTAACATCAGACAGATATAATACAGCCCAGGCTCTGCCTCAAATGCATGACTCGAGTCAAAATAGTGCCCGGAATACGGCAATAGACTCACCCCCTATTATTGGATTGGTGAAATGTAGGAGTTAATTCACCTCTGTTTAACCGTTCAGCGATAAAAGCGTGATAATGAAAAAAGATGCTAGCTCACGTGTTTCCTTCTTCCAACAGTCCCCGGTCCTTTAAGCGGGGCGTGAAAAGGCATCTAATGAGGCCGTCAAGCTGAGTGCCACCACTGTTAACATGGCACATGTTTCCGATGGTGACCCTCTTTCCGAGACTTTGCCTTTGCTTAACATCAGACGAGGTGAAATCAAATTGACATGTTCTATACAAAAAAAAAATGTATGTTCAATTTTATGTTCAAAAACCTAAATCGAAATCTGTTAACCCGTTTGGGAGCTACAATGCCACAGACTAACTACACATTTAGACACACTCACGCACATAGATACGTCTAACCTATAACAACCCGTGATTTTTGCGTCTTGGTTCAAAAATAAGAATACAATCCTCAGATTTATTACAAAGAACACTCCAGTACACCAAGGTTATATTTTTTATTCTGTGCCAAGGTATTAAAAACAAAATAGACGTCAGTCAATTTTTCGCTCATCACAGTCGGGTTTACTTTCACAAAAGCTAAGGTTAAGGTCAGATGGTGCTAACCTCTGGGATGCTCATCAATTCAATGTAAATAATCTCCTAGCATCCACCGAGCACAATAAAACATACCATCATGATGGATTGTTATATTTTCACGGCCAATTTCCTTCGGATGTCGGTTTATGAACGACTTTTGTGGTCATGAGATCTTTCTGTATTTACTTTTTATGTTTATTTCGTTTGTACTCGTTTGAATTTATTTTTCTAAATGTATATTTTTTTTTATTAAGAATAAGTTTTAAGTTATAAAGCAGAGCATATATCAAGTTGACAGTGTCAAATCTTAGACGAATTCACTAACTTATTACAAGTACTTTTTTACCCGACTACGGCAAAGCTAAAGGAGGGTTATATTGATAAGTAGTCTAAACTGAGTTTATTGGGCACCACAAAAATCTTAGGGGACCAAACCCCTGAAGCCTTTTAAGCCTAAAACTTATTGGTATCAGCAAGGAAAGAGATCCTTCGGTATCATCCTGGACGTTGCAGGATGCCGAAGCGTAGATTCTGATTTATCGATGGATGCCGAAGGATCTCTTTCCTTGCCGATGCCTGTAACGCTCACAGGCCCTAAACCACTCCATAAGGAAAAGAGGGATATGAAAGCGAAACTCAAAACTCTAAAGTTAATATCACTGCAATAAAATCTTACCTGTAAATCCTGGAAGTACCCCTTCCGTGATTTACAGAGGTATATTAACACCCATGTTTCACCAACTAATAAAAAGAAAATTAAAGGAGAAAGAAAAGAAAGTCGCCTTTCACGACACCCACAGGCTGGGGTGTTCCTATTCTACTCCACCGGGAACCAACACGGCATCGTAAAATACCTAAATCATCTGAGGCTTTTTACTATGATAGCAAATATGGCCTACCAAGAGTTTATTTAGGGAATTCTATATTTCAGACACAAATTAAACTGGTTAATATCGGTCCCATTTTATGTAAGTAGCTATGTCTATTAAGGCAACAAGTCTTACATAAGGTGGCAATGAAAGTTAATTACTTGTTCAAATCAATGCTGATAAATCAGTCGACGACCTCGATTCGTATCAATCAAATCAAAATGCTCAAACTTCTATTTGACTTGTGTCAAGCGATGATTGGTTGCAACACTGCCCACGTCTAATTGGCTGAATGAGTTTTGAACGCGTGCCCGTGCGGTTTACTTTAAACTATAAGTTGATCGGATGTGGTAATAACGAGAAGTTTATTGACCGAATGAACGGATTGAACGAGAGTCTCCGATTCGATAAGTTGGATGATTTTGTTTTTATCCGTATCGATGTCTGTGTGCATCAGTTCATGACTAGAGGGTGCATTTCTTAACCGATTTTCACCAACATAATTTTCAGTTTGGCACGTGTTTTTTTATTTCAAAGACAAGATTTTGATTAAAGGGAAATAGGGGCAGTTTGCTGTGCGTAAATATGAACGGTTAATCATGATATTACTACCTAGTTTTACTTTTTCCAATGTTGTAGCAATTTGATATTGTTTATGGTTAACTTATTAACTACCTGAACAGTTATTACAATACTATTACCTGTGCTATTACTAATAATAATTCTACTTTTTATATGTTTAAGCAGATTTTTCACTTAGGTATATAATATGATTTATAAGGTTTTTAATACTAGTTATTTTACAGGTTTGATATGTTTGTGTTAGTAAAAGGATTGTGCAAAATGTACTTCTAAAATTATTGATTGTGCTTGAACTACTCATTTTGAGCAGACACGGATAACCAACACTCGGAATGATTTATTATAATAAAGGTTCCATGTTATATTTTTTGGTACGAATTCGATATATACATTACCTACACTAAAAATATTACGTTTACTTATTTACAAACTTTTTCCCGCGGGTCCGCCCGCGTGGATATCGGTTATCGCGACCAAACATAGCCTGTCCTTTCTCAAGATCTAATCTACCCTTATTATACCAAATTTCATCAAAATCGGTTCTGTGGTTTAGGCGTGAAAGCGAATCATACAGACAGACAGACAGAGTTACTTTCGCTTTTATAATATTAGTCTGGATTTAAACTTCAAACACACATCATGCTTCAAACGAAAGTGTGTTATCCATAATATGCTTTCTAGCTCATTGGTTAGTTGAATAGGCTACATGATTGCAACCGACACTTAGGCCTTTGTTCCGTGCGCCCGTCACGGATCCATCTATCACTGCCCAGGACTCGCGTGCCAATTTGTTGGTGCAATCGTTATAACAACTTACAGTGTGCACCAACCATTACTTCTGTAACGTACCTTTTTTGTTATCTTTTCAGTTGCTTAAATTGCAATGAGTTTTTACAATACCTTTGTATGATTCCATTCCTCAAAAGGAAAAAGTAGAACTGTGATCCTATAATCACATCGTTGTCCATCTGTCGGTCTATCAATTATACATACTAATATATAAATGCGAAAGTAACTCTGTCTGTCTGTTACGCTTTCACGCCTAAACCACTCAACCGATTTTGATGGGTATAGGGGTAGATTTGGTCATAGGCATTGTTTGGTCGCGATAACCGACATCCACGCGGGGGAGCCATGGGCAACAGCTAGTGTGTTCTAAATAATATTTTGGCAGTTTCTTTTATTATTTTACAAAGTTAAATCTATTCTAATGATCAAAAAAGCTATTATAGTAACCATGTTGAATAACATCTTAAAAATGATTAAAGAATAAAAAACCCGACTGCCACTGAAAAGTCCGAAATAAGTTTGATAGCAGGCGGTACCCATTATTTTCTTTCGGTTTATGATTGGCAAATGGGTACCGCCTGCTATCAAACTTATTTCGGACTTTTCAGTGGCAGTCGGGTTTTTTATTCTTTAATCATTTGTTTTATTTTATACTTTTTAATTATGATATGTGACATGTATTTCTTTTTGTAATATCCTTCTAATTTCCTTCATATCGTTTATACTTGAAATAAAAAAAAATCATTAAGTAAGAAAATTAGCGAGAATGATTGTTTTGATAAACGACTTTAAATCGTTATAAATCCTAAACTATTATTTTAAATGAAAAATGATAAAAGGAACCTAAATATGATTTTAAAATACCTATTCAACGACACCCCACTTGACATAGTTCATTGACTTTTATTTTTTTTATTTTGACAATATGGCGTCTGGTTGTCGCTGTGGTGAATTTTAATTTCTGTCATGTCTTTAGTGACACTCGCATGGTTAAGACGAATCGATTGACGTAAGAATGATTAAAATCGGCCTATGCATTTGGTCTCTAGAACGCCACATAGAAACAAACATACATACATACATACATACATACATACATAGACTGATAAACACATTACCCTCCTTTGCGTCGCGCAGTCGGGTAAAAATAGATTATTTCTTCACAGCTTTTACTTAGAACAGATAGGTATGTTATACATTTCTTCTCAACACTTTGAGACTATCAATAAATAACATGAAAAGAGTATTTTCTTTAGATATCAAAAGAGTATACTGAATACTTCCTGCCTCACGCCTATAACTCCTTTCTCTGATCACACAATTTTATTTCCATGAAAGCCATAATCATAAAGTTTTTATAGCTATTCATCCGAAGCAAACACTTACGATACGGAAAAAAAAGTTGGTTCGTTACATCTTGAGAGGTTACAAGTATGAGCTCCACGTCAGTTTTGATCGGACGTTCAAGCATGATTTATGGATCTAAGATATAAATTGTAAGGTCATGTTCAACATTCGTCAAATGGACAGCTAGTAAAACTTGCTATTCGTCATAATTCCGATATAGCTATTGACAGGCACAAATTTTGTACACGAGTGTATTTATATTTATGAATGGGTACATGTTACCTTTTAGTTATTTTTTCTTTAAGGGAAATGGCTACGCATTGATAATTTTGAAGGTGTCGATTCGCACGCCAATAAATTAACTTCGTGCGAATCGTCTACAGAAAAATAATATATTTTTAAAGGAGTCGATTCGCACGTATCGTGCGAGTTCAATTCGTGCGAATCGTCCAATAAGCCAGATTCTAATGAGAACTTTTTTCTGGGTATTGTAATTATGAAATTCACACTGGGTACACCCCGTATGTCCATACTTTAATATTATAAATGCGAAACTCGTCTATATGTTACGCTTTTACGCCTGGACCACTGAACCGATTTTGATGAAATTTGGTATAAGGCCTTGAGAAAGGACATAGGCTATGTTTGGTCGCGATAACCGGCATCCACGCGGGCGGAGCCGTGGGCAAAAGCTAGTAAAATATAATTCAGAACTCTAATTTTTAAATCACCCACGTTTATTTAGATGTTGTTAATTAGATAATCAGGTAAATGCAACGAAATATTTTTAAGGGAACTGAACGAAACTAAACTATTTATAAGTTCCATTCTACAAGCATAATAACATCAAAATGTATAGTGGAAAATGACCTAATCATGGCTATATGTACATTATATTAACTGTGATTTTGTACTGATACAATAAGTCCCATGGAGGAAGCACATAGTCATACATTTAAGTTTGGTATACCTAACTATATTATTCCAAATCCAGTTATGGTTTATACTAATTAGTTCAAGAACGTGATCGTATTCAAATAATATGTGATCACACGTTTGTGCAATGTTAGCTAATACAGACTAAAAGTACCGACTGCTTATTATGCATTACGAGAAAGTTGAATCTGATATCCATTACAGTAAACCATGCACTATTAATAGTAAAATATATTTACCATATTTTTTAATTCGCCGTATAGTGTACAGTCAGCATCAGAAAGATGTTGACGTACAAAATACTCAAAATGATTAGTTTTTACCCCCTTTTGTTGTTGACAGATTGTTCTGATATTTGGTACACACCTTTACTTTGGACAATAATACCATTTAAATCAATAAAACAGTTTGATCATAATACGAGAGTTTTAAAATCATTATGCGACTTTGTCGTCGAGATCATATAGCGCTGACTCAATCCGTGATCATGGCGATTGTAACAGCGCCGAAATATCGGATACTCGATATAATTAACAAACATGGTAAAATATCCCGGCGAGTGTTTTACTATTATTGTAAAAAAAAAACACCATGTCAATCTCAAATCATTCATTCGCTATTAAACTATTGTACTCGTATGTAAAATAATGAGTTGTATGAAGCAAATATGAAATATATAAGTTTAAGTTTTTAAACTATCATGGTAACTAACATTATTATTAGAGGTATTGGGATATTTACAATGTTGGTATTGTTTAAAGCTTTCGATATTTTGGCGCTGTTCCTCTGTGATCATGGTGCTTGCAATAACGCCGAAATAACGGAAACTCGGAACCATACAAAAATGGTAAATATCCCGATACATAAATAAGTTATTTATATAGATCATATTGCTGCAAATAATTTAAATTCGTCTTATGTATTTTATGTTTTTTTATTATTTGTTATCGACTAGTCTAGATAAGAATATTTTTCTGAATACATAATAGAAATGAGATGTATCTGTAAATTTGATATACTTATTCAAGATCTGTTTATCTTGAAAGAAAATTGACTGTGTGCAATGAATAATTTATTGTGCGCAACCGGGACTAGCATTGGCCATATTTTAATATAAATCCATCTACCATATTGTATGCAAAATGCCATTGAATACAGTACAAAGCAGGATCATTATTTCAATATACTGCTGCGATATTCATCACGAGGCCTCTGGTTGCAGCATTTTAAACAAATCATCTTTAAAATGTGGATGCGGCTCAACTGATGCGAACGCACTGCGAGCTACGGAATCGATTTTAATAATGTTGCTTACTTAGGCGCTTTAATGCGTTTTTTGTTTGGATGCTTGCATGTTTCTGAAATATGATTTTACTCTAAGTATTTATAGTAAGTGGGACGCGTTTGCAAATCGACTGTTTTGCAATAATTGGAGTGTACCAAATGTTGTTTATATTACCCTCCTTGTAGCACCATCGCTGCCGAGCTACTGTTCTCGACTAATTGACATATTGAGTCTTACAGGTATATACTCTAGGTTCTAATTAGGTACCTAAAGTCAGTGTCAGAAATATATTTCTTGACCACAAAGTTTCCAAGACCAAAAGTTAAAAATAAGGTAAGGAGCAAAATCCAACTGTTTTATTAAATAAAATTGTATTATTTTCTGAATTAAAGGTGTGTATAGCAAATATCAGAACAATCCGTCAACAGGAAGGGGTGAACCTTAGGAATTAAAATCATTTTGAAAACTTTGTTCATCAGGATCGATCACATATTTTATTTATGTTTTTTTATAAATGTTCATTCATATCATAATGTTATAAGGGTTAGTAAGTATATAATATCCAAATAAAATAAATTATTTTGTATAATTTACAACTTGTTATTTTGAAACTGAGAGGGCCAGCTCGCAAGAGATAGCCTTGGGTCAGCCGGGATGCGTAAGATATGGCTCCAACCAACCTCACCTTCGACAACGTACAGCCCACAGACGATGTGTCTTTTTTTTGGTTCACTTAATCCCTGTAATATAAATTAGGTATATGTTTAAATGAACATCTGTATAATTTTTCAGCACACTACGTAACTCCAGTAACGGAATGCATACCAGAAACATAAATGCTGTAAAAAATAACTAATTGATTAACTAAACATGACCTACAAAAACCCCGTGCAATTTGACTTGGATAGATTAGGTTAGAAGGCTAAGGCGGGTAGCTTTTTAATTACTTCTTTTATAACCGCTGAACAAAACCACCTAAAAATAAACGAAAGTTTGGGCTTTTGAATTTGTTAGATTGGTTATTTTCAATTATTCATTCAGTAAAACAGTTCTGCAAATATCATTAAACATTATATTTGATTTAGTTTGTATGCATGTCAGTATTTTTGATATAAATCTGAAATATTTTGTTAGGGATAATCCAAATATCTATTTAAATACATGCCTTTTAATACTAGAGATAATACCTAGTAATAAAGACTTTACTACCAGGTACTATCTCTAGTCTATTAACTTTACTGTAAGTGCCTACTAACCAAAATTATCATCATAAAGCGAGCTTAGCACACATTCCTTTGTTTCACCTTTTTTTTACATCACAACTCAAGTAATTCATTCCTTAATGATAATTGTCAGCACATCTTGTAGTACACTAATAAAAAATGCTGTAACTACCATAATATTAGATTTGTTTTTAGAGATTGAAGGCCCAAATTAGCGATCGTTAGCGTAATGGACGGCCTAGATAGAGCTATTACAATAAATTTCTTAATTGCCCTTTATTGTTGAATAGTAGAGATTCTTGGCCGGTGATGCAAAAGTGATCTCACTATTTAAACAGGAATGTCAAATCTTTGACCTAATTATTTTATTACTTTGGACGTCTGGGTAGTATGTGAATGATGGTGAGGGTGTTTATTTTAGACTTCTTGTTTCTGTTTTTGATTATTATCTGTGTGTATATAAGTGAATTTGCTTACAGCAGTTTATAAGACATGCAGCTAAGCCTTAGTCAGCTGTGCTGTGACAGTCCTTGTTGTTATATACAGGACTTATCGTCGACACGACCGGCGGCGGCGCGCGGCCAAATCGTCGACAAAAGTAAATATTACATGTGACAGTCCTTGTTTTTAAGTCAATGCGTAATCTACTACTGTAATTTTTCACACATTCCCAAAGCTAAATATTTAATTTGCAATGGGGAATGCGGGAAAGACACTTGACTCTAGCACAAATCAGCTATTATTATTATTATTTTATAAAAGTGTACGTCAATCAGACTGCTTGGCCGCAGAATGTCCGTGATAACTCCCGTGTAAGGAGCTATCGTCTGCTTATCAATGAATGTTGCCGGTGGAGAGCATGTCATTAGCACAAATTTAGGAAAAAATCTAGGAAGCGACACCGTACAATATGGTATAGACGAAAAAAGATAAAAAAATAAAAACTATCGATATTCAAATCTATTTAGAAAGGAATTTTTTTTGATCGGTCCAGGCAGGATTCTAACCCGCGAACTTCTAATTCTCCCTGTAAAAGTAGGAACGCGGGTTCAAACCCGCCTAGACCGATCACATTTTTTTTCTTTTCTAAATAGAACTTAACATAACAACATAAACTCACTCCTGTATTCCCCGAAGGGGTAGGCAGAGGTGCTAGCGCCCACATTTCGCCCTTTCTAAATAGATTTGAATTAATACGTCCGTCTGTCCGCAGCTGTATGCATAGGTATTACAAAATTATTCATTTTTATGACTAAATAAATACTTCGACTTTATTTGTCCCAAAATTTCAAATTGTCCTTTACTTTGCTGTATTTACTAAAATTCATCAACATTTTGAACGTTTGTAGAGATTTTGTTAAAACGAAAATTTCTTAAATTTTTTCTAAAAACGCATACCTACCCAAAAAGTTTCTACAAGGAGTACGAAATTATGATTTATCTCTTGTATTTTATTTTTTTACAAGACACTGATGGTTGTAACCAGAAGTTTGGGAGCGCAGATGTTCCAAATACCAATCCGACACCCTTAATATGATAAGTTTATCAACGGAATTTAAATTTAAACGGCTGGACCGTTCCTGGGAGTTAAAACAAAAGCCTAAAGCCTCCAGCACCGGATGGGTAAACAGCCGTAATGGAATAAAAAATCTGTGTTTGTGTTGCAATCAATCAAACAAAAGCTCGCACCAAGCCCGAACTACCAATGTTAACTTTTTGAAACTGGTCTGCTATTATTTAGTATTGATTTTTAACATTTATTTTTATTGATGTTTCGAACGGCAATGTTAGAGATTTGCGTTTATTCTTAAGGTTTCTGAAACTTGTACGACTGTATACGACACTTCAGACGCATCCAGCAGATACAGCGTATACTAACTGTTAAATTTCGATGCGATACGGATAAAACCATTAAGAAGCTGCAATGAATTATAGAGTATACCTTCTAGACCCAACCGGTTTGGTGAAACATTCCCATGGACCTGGAACTCCCTGCCAGCTCATGTGTCGTTCCTTCTTCCTACAGTCTCGGGTCCTTTAAGTGGGGCGTGAAAATGCATCTGATGAGGCCGTCAATACTAAGTCCTGTATCCCCAGATCTTGTTCTGGTATTTTAGCAGAATTTAGATATGATGGAGTTTCAATTAAAACAAAGTGTTGATGAAGTTTAAACTTAACTGAGTAAATTACTAGTCATAAATTAAAATAAAACCACTTTTTACGGATTCTATCGCGATATATTTTATTATCATAATTACTTTTAAACCGACGTTTTGGCTGCGATCATGGCTGCTTAAAAGCAGTCGAAACATCGGTTTAAAAGTAAATAATAACAAATATATCGGTATACAACAAATATGGTTTTATTTTAATTAGAAAACTACTAGTCATAAATTTATTATGTCACCGATATTCATAAAAAAATAATATAAGATATTTTATTTCAAAATACTACAAGTATCTCACGAAAGTAATACAACTGGTCAATTTCATCATAATAAAATTATATTTCCTTCATATCACTTCACTTCAAAAGTATTAACTTTTTCATTTTATGACCATTTTGTGCACAAAAATATATTTTTACTTGGCTTTTAATACGCTACGATATCTTCCGAGAACTCTCAGTGGGGCAATCTACCATGTAGGATGTTTTATTGGTGTATTTTATTTTACTGTTTATATTTACGAAGCTATTAATACTTACAACATTTATAAAAATACTATTTGATCCCTAAGGCATTATATTCCGATCCTGATCTCGCAACCTAGCAATAAAAGTATAAGCTGGATATAATAACACATATATGTGTTATTATATCCAGCCAGATTTGTTTTCCACTTTCAGCGATTTGGGCGTCACCGATGTGTCTTCCATGACCATCGGCCTCCATGACCTGAGGGCCTGAGGACGGTGAGTGGACTGCTCACCGTCTACAAAAGCAGGCCCATGACGGCAGCGTGACTTGACTTGACTTTCATCTTTTTTTGATTTTTTTGTTTTTTTTTTGATTTTTGATTGAATTGAGGGAATAGATGGGGTGGCCCAAATTCTACTCAGCCGGGAACCACGCGGCACTATCTGATCTACATAATATGGTAGGTACTTTGATTATCTTAAATTAATAAAATGTTAAAAAATATATTACAAACGACGAGAAGCAATTATTATCTATTGTTTCACAGAAATATATCATATCACCACATTTGAAAATAAAACCTAAATATAAAAGCCAGTTATTGAATTATTTATACACTAGTATAAGGTTGGTGACACTATAAGAGGCTTTGCGAACGTTTTAAATTTTTAACCCCTGACGTCTGTCTGTCTGTCTGTGTTATCTTAGCTCCTGAACGGATGAAGCGTTTCAATTTAATTTTTTTTATGTATTAAAGGTGACTTACGTGTGAGTATTCTTAGACATGTCTGATGAAAATCGGTTGAACCATTTAAAAGTTATGGGGGGGATGGAGAGAGGTTTTTTAAATTTTTAATTTATGTTATATCTATTCTCGTGATTTATTCCTTCCAGCCAGGAACCAGTTAACTTAACATCTACAACTGCTGTAAATCATTCTTCATAAGCAAGCTACGCACAATGGAGTCTTGTTTAAGAATTAACGTTGAAGGCAGCCAATCAGGCAGACAGTCGGTTAACTGATCAAACATAACAAAAAGCCCACACTCAATCAAGACGCTTCCAACAAGGTGTAAAGCGAACACTATCAATCATTCGAAAGTATTTAGACTCCACCGAGGCGGTACCGAGCCGTGTCCGATAGTCTGGTCCGAAAAATATCGTAATCGTATCGTAAATGTATTGAGACAACGGGGCAGGCATAGGATAGGATAGGGGACTCTTTTATCCGCACTTAGCGTCTCTTCTTGGGCTATTGTACGTGTTGAGTACTGGCTAGATTAGCCAGCCATGCTCATTATGGATTGTACTCCAGGGCTCGCCTAAGAATTGTGGTGTGGGGACTATTGTGGTTGCTACCCCAAAGTTCCAGGTGCCACAATCTAGTGGCGGTGATGGCGGCCTGCTGTTGGATATAGATGTTATGTGACGTTAAGTTCAGAGTTACCTCCATTGCTGCAGTTGGAGTGGTTTTCATGCATCCACAGATTGATGAGCAAGTCAGCCTTTGGAAGGACTTTAGGACAATTCTGTGCGTGTCCACCATATCAGAGCCAGAGAGACAACGGCATTGGGAACTGGTGTACAGTAGGCAGGCGGCCAATCACAGTGCTCCGTTCTCTCGATACGATAACTTTATTTAAAATATATTCTCAATGTTTTTTTTTTTGAAAATTGTGTGATGAAAAAATCGTTTTACATTTAATTAGCTTTTCGCAGAAAGAATGAATTTTCAATGTCAAAATGTCCTTTAAGACTAAAAGACAAGTCTAGGATGAACAACGTTGACGAACAACGAACAAAGACGAACTTTTATAGCATACTGCTACGCGTAAAATGCTTATTGTAATATTGACACATGGTTCTTACACAATCCTATTAGAATTTACTACCAGTTCGTGTAATATAAATATCATTTAATCGAATGGGGACGTGCTTCGTTATCTAGAGTTGGAATGAAGCCAAAATTGTTATAAAGATGGTCTCGTTAAGCATTTGATGGTCTGTGGTGTAGAAATTAAAGAAAGTTATTAAACTGTTGACAGGCTATTTGAATTAAGATGAGTTATTTTTATTAATATGACATAGTTTATGGTTTAAATTTAAAATACTGTTCCGTGTAAATATATCGCTGTTATGAATGTTAAACTGATGTTGAAAGTTGGTTAAAATATTGCCATTCAAAACAAAGTTTTCGTCTTGTAAGCACATTATATTTTAAAAGTACAAATACGCTCACTGCTTTGATATTAAAAAAATACGGCTACGCGTAACCTACAAAATGGCACGTCTTCCTACAGTTCCGGGTCCTTTAAGCGGGGCGTGAAAAGGCATCTAATGAGGCCGTCAAGCTGAGTGCCACCACTGTTAACATGGTATATGTTTACGATGGTGACCCTCTTTTCGAGACTTTGCCTTTAGCTTAACATCAAGCGAGGTGAAGTCAAATTGACGTGTCCTGTATAAAAAAAAAGAAAAATCTTGAAGTTTGTCGCAAATTTTTCTCTTTTCATTCTCTCTCTCTCTTATGAGAAGAGCCTTAAAGGAGACATGGAGGTATCCCTGGGTCAGCCGGGGTGCGAGGGATATGTCGATGACAACCTCACCTCCGGCCTAGCACCACGACCCACAGTCGGCGTGCGGTTTTAGTCGGTTCGAGTCCGACATAACCTCCCCTTACGGCTCCGGCAGGGGGGTAATCCGAGGGGATTACCGCATGAAAAAAAAGGAGGTACCAAGTTAAATCGAAGGATTTTCATTGAGCAATGATAGGTGGAAGGAAAAATCCAAATACCACAGATATACTTTAAAGCGAAAAAAAGTATCTGAAGTACTTTATAGCCGTCAAACAGAGTGTCACCATTGTTAAAATATATGTGTTTGTAATGGTGACCATCTTTCCTGAGTCTTTGTGTTCAGCTTACCATCAGGCGGTATAAAGTCAAATCGACGTGCCCTATGAAAAAAGAAAAAAGAAAGATATGTAGTCTAAACATAGGAAGTAGGAAAGGATAAATTCTATATTGGATGTAAACAATCCATACTTCCATACTAATATTATAAATGCGAAAGTAACTCTATCTGTCTGTATGTTACGCTTTCACGCCTAAACCACTGCACCGATTTTGATGAAATTTGGTCTAGGGGTAGATTAGACCATAAGAAAGGACATTGGCTATGTTTAGTCGCGATAACCGACATCCACGCGGGCGGAGCCGCAGGCAAAAGCTAGTAACAAGTAAATGGCGATAGAATCAAATCAATAAAAAGTGCTTTTATTTCAAGGATAGGATATTTTTTGATTACAAAACATCAATATGTACGAAAAATCTACCCACAAAATTCCTAACGAGTCTCTTATTTTACGTTACATATTACATTTTCCTGAAAGCATCAATTTTACATTGTAAGGTAAGAAAAAAGTGAAATAACTTACATAATTAAAGAGTTCTAATATAATGTAATATAAGGAAGTACAGACAGAACAAAAAGTTTGAACGTAAAATCCTTTGCCGCATGTTATCACACTTCCTCAGATGGAAAAAATGTGTTTCGATAATGCGTCTTGGAATTTTCTTGTTTTCTTTACTTTGCGTAAAAATGAAATGAGCCTTACATGTTTACTTGAGTATATTGTGCTGTTTATACTTTTCATATGGGCAGCATTGAGCTTTGGGTAATTTGAGTACAGTCAGCATGAAATCGAACTTGACTAGCAAAGTACTCAAAATGATCTTAATACCTTGATATTCCCCCCTTCCTGTTGACTGAGTGTTCTGATATTTGGACAAATCTTTAGATTGAACAATTACAATTTTAAATCAATATGACAGTTTGATTTGTTTGAAATTGATGTTTATACCAAACTGTTTTATTGATTGACATTGTATTGGCTATACAAACTGGCTATTAACAAAACTCTTATTGAGTTGAACAATACTGACATTACTGACACGGTGGATAATGTTATCCAAAAAAAAAAAACTAAAATATTCGACAACAGATAATAAATCTAACAAAGTTTCTCACACTATGTCCGAATTTAGCGGCCATAGCCATACGGCTTTTGAGACAGTTCAGTCTCCTATATGTAATTTAAATTCTAAAACTAGTAGATTAAACCTGGTGCATCAAAATGTGGAAGGATTGATAAATGGTAAAGAATTTGAATAATATTGATATTTTCTGTGTAACTGAACATTGGTTGAAAGACCATCAGGTCATGTTCAACTTCAAAAATCACCAGGTGGCTAGCTCGTTCAGTAGAAAAAATTTGGATCGTGGAGGCTCCCTAATTATTATTAATAAGAATATAAAATTTAAAGAGCGTAAAGACTTAGTAAGCCTCTCTATTGAGCGAGTTATTGAGATAGCTAGTATTGAGTTTGAGCAGTTCATTGTATTAAGCGTATACAATCCCCCGGCTGCGCCCTTTGCAAGATTTGAAGAAACGATGGAAGAAGCGCTTTTTAAATGCCGTTCCTCCAATAAGGCAATAATAGTTTGTGGAGATTTGAATGTAAATATTTTAGAAAACACTATAGTGCCAGCAGAGAGAAAAAAAATGTTAAATCTGTTCAAGTCCTTTAATCTTATTAATATGTTTTCAGAAGCTACTCGAATAACTGCACATAGTGCCACTGGTATTGATAATATTTACACGAATATTAATCCAATCAACAAATGCCTTGTGGATGCTGTACACTCGGATCACCGTGGCCAATTAATAACCATTGAAAGAAATAATTGTAAAAATGTTAAAAAAGAAATTAAATTTGTACCGATTAACCAGCATCGTTTAGACGCTTTCAGGGAAAGTATTGTGAATAAAATACCTGATTTGCCCTTGTACACTTGTGTAGAAGAATCTTACGCAGAATTAACCAACCTGATCGATACTGAGTTTGGGAGAATGTTTACCTCAAAAACATTATCGGTTGGCGGCCGCCCTGTATTCAGTGACTGGGCAACATCGGGGAGCAGGAGGAGATTGTATGAGCTGTATTCTGAAAAGTCATACAATTTCAACCCTGCTTTTCAGAACTATGTTAAAAATTACTCAAAAGTATTTAAGCGAGTCTGTTCCTTTGCGAAATCAAACTTCATTAGGAAGAAAATAACCAATTCTGTTAATAAAATTAAGACTACTTGGAATATAATAAATTCCGAATCTGGGAAATCTTCATCAACTGTAAGAGATTTCCATTTAAAAATAGAAGATCGCCATGTCACGGAGGATTTGGAGGTTGCGACAGAGTTTGAACATTTCTTCGCAAATATAGCTTCCACTACAACCAAAACTCTTCAGTCGTCTTCCATTTCCGCTGAGGCATTGCTTGTAGAATCAACAAACAGGTGTCAGAACACGTTCGTATTCACGGTTGTTAATAGCAAGGACATCGTTAAAGCGTTTAAAACAATTGATGTTAAAAAGACCGCGGATCTATGGGGATTATCAGTCAAAACTGTGGCAAGTATAATTGATGTCATTGCTCCCCATCTAGCAACTGTGTTTAATGACTGTGTCAACAGTGGTGTATTTCCTGATTTAATGAAATATAGCAAAGTCATACCTTTGTTCAAGGCCGGCAGCGCCACAGATCCTTCGAATTTCCGACCCGTTTCTGTGTTGCCGACCTTGAGTAAAGTATTTGAGAAACTAATTCTAGGACAGTTGCTGACCCATTTTGGTGAAAACAAATGTTTCATGATAAACAGTTTGCGTTTACTAAGGGACGTTCGACTACTGATGCTGGTGTAGAACTGTTAAATTGTATTTACGAAGCCTGGGAGGATAAGCATGATGCTCTACGTGTCTTCTGTGATCAATCCAAGGCCTTCGATTGCGTTCACCATGACACATTAATCAGGAAATTAGAACATTACAGAATAAGGAACAAGGCTCTCGAGCTTCTGACTTCATATTTGAACAATAGAATTCGGAGGGTCGATGTTAACGGTACATGTTCAGCAGGATCTGTGGTTTCGTTGGGCGTTCCGCAGGGTTCGATACTTGGACCATTTTTATTTCTAATTTACATAAATGACCTTCCCTTCCTATGTACAATACAATAATAGTATTATTTTATTTGCTGACGATACTTCGTTAATTTTCAAAATTAAAAGGCAACACGATAATTATGACGAAGTGAATGGTGCAATCAAAAGAGTGGTCCATTGGTTTAATATAAATAATCTTTGCCTTAATGAGAATAAAACTAAATGTATTAAATTTACTCTGCCTAATGTTGCACAGGTAGAAACCAATGTACAACTCAATGGACAATTGTTGAGCCTTGCGGAATCGACAGTGTTCTTAGGTTTGAGTATTGACGCTAAACTTCAGTGGGGTTCACATATAGAAAAAATAGCTAGTAGATTAAGCTCAGCTTCCTATGCTGTAAAAAAGATTAGGACTTTAACAGATGTGGATACGGCTAGAATAGTTTATTTCAGCTATTTTCATAGTATTATGAGCTACGGAATTCTCATTTGGGGTAATTCCGCAGATTTAAACACGATATTTGTCTTGCAAAAGCGGGCTGTGCGAGCTATTTATAATTTGGGCCCAAGAGTCTCCCTCCGAGATAAGTTTAAAGAGATGAATATTCTAGCCATAGTGTCACAATACATTTTCGAAAACTTAATGTATGTCAGGAAAAATATTGCAAAATTTCCAAGACTTTGTGACAGGCACAATATAAATACTAGAAATAAAAGCAATCTTGTAGTTTGTCATAGCAGACTCCATAAAATAAATTCTTTCCAGGGCAACTATATTCGCTTTTTTAACAAGCTTCCTAATGAAATCAGAGATTTACCTACCTGTTAATAAATTTAAAAATACAGTAAAGAGCAAACTGTGCCAGAAAGGCTATTATAAAATCCAAGAATATTTAAATGATAAACAAGCTTGGAAATGAGCTGTTCGCTCTGCTGTGCTACTCAAGCAAAACATTGTATCTAGACCATAAGTTTTAGGCTAAGTAAATGTTTTGTAAATAGACCAAAAAAAAAAGCCCGCTGAGTTTCTTGCCGGAGTCTTCTCAGGTCTGGGCCGCGTTTCGAACCGGTGGTCCATTTACTAGTATTAGTTAGTATTTCATATTTACTTTATGTTGACGTTTTGTAAGTGCCGATTTAATGGTCTATGCAAAATAAAATATTTTTGAATTTGAATTTGAATTATCGTCAAAACTGCAAACGTGTACCATATATCGGAATAATCAGTCAACAGAAAGGAGTATTAAGGTACTAAGGTCTTATATATAATTTGAATGGATTTTAATACCTTCCAGTCATTTTTTCACTCCGAAATTTACTCTCTATGCAACATTAATAAGTCAGTCGTTATCGTCTATTGGTGATCCGAAAATAATGAAAACTTTAAGCTACTAGCTTTTGCCCGCGGCTTCGCCCGCGTGGATGTCGGTCGACGAAACATAGCCTATGTCCTTTCTCATGGTCTAATCTACCCCTATACCAAATTTCATCAAAATCGGTTCAGTGGTTTAGGCGTGAAAACGTTACATACAGACAGACAGACAGACAGACAGACAGAGTTACTTTTTTTATTTTATTTTTTATTTAACATTCATGCACACACAAAACATTGGTACTGCTTATTTCTATTAGAAATTTCTCCCAGCAGACCGGCGGCGAGAAGAGATCGTGACACATAAGGAAAATAGGTGTGATTGTGTGTAAAGTAATTGGTAAGAAAACTATAGGTACACACACAAGCTTAACGTTATAAAATGTACAGTAGTACTTAATATTTACTTTCGCATATAAAATATTAGTATAAGCTATTAAAAGGTCAAGTAGTTATTTTGATTATTCAAGATGAAATGACAGTGGGCTGGTCACATCTGCATCGGCCGTTGGAGCAAACGAATCCTAGAGTGGAGACCGCGAGAAGGTAAACGGAACGGAAGCTAGGACGCTCCCTGGCTAGATGGACTGACGACCTGAAAAAGGTGGCTGGGACGGACTGAATGTGGAACACGGAGGACCAGCAGAATGGCGCACGTTGGGAGAGGCCTATGTCTGTGTCTGTCTGTGTTCTGTGGACTGCGATATATTAATTAATTACTTAAGTTGAATAAGCCATATATACCTATGCTAACGCCTATTTGCCTCAGGGCTAGGCAACCATTCGCTTCAGTGATTTTATAATTAGTGTATCTTCAACCAAACAAGAGTACACGAAACGTATTTAATTATCTCTAAAATAACTATAATCCCGTATTACAAAGCGTACTGTTCAAATACTCTAAATAATACGCCGGATAATATGTGTTGGATGATATCAGATTACACATTGTTCGTATTTTCCGAGTTTCATTACGAATCTCGCGTTTTTATCGTCATTTAAATGTTATTTTGACTCAGTGACCAAAATTGAGCCAAGTTTATAAGTTTATAAGTTGATTTGCCTGATGTTTCGACTAGGTTAAAAGATAAACAACGGACAGTTGGCTTACAGAATAAGGACACTGTGAGTGTGGTATGTGACGGTACATGGCGAAAGCAATATATTGAGACTGTGCGGGTAGATGAAGAACATACTACCTCACGGACTCGAAGATGGCGGGCGTGCACTACTGCGCCAGTCAGCCTGTGACCACAGCCGGTGTAACCGGGTCGAAACGTCAGGCAAATCAAAGGTATGTACCTATACCATGATCGCGTTAATTCCCGTTATAATTATTGTATATTATGGAACGCGAGAGTTTAAAATAATAAATAAATAATAATTCATTTATTTATAAGATAATTAAAATCCATTATTTGTTAGTAGTATTTGTACACTTAAATCTATGTTAGTACTTATATTTCACAAAAGATTCGTGAATTTTATAGGCGTGCCGTAGTATGTGGCACTCATAGTTTCTGGCCACCAGTACGTTGAGCATACTGTTGCCACTGCCACGCATTCCATACAGCATCGACGTCATTTTTTTTCGCCACAAAGCTGTGAAGCTGTCGGTCCCTGCGTCTGCGAACATAGCCGATGCACTACAGAAGCGTGGCAGCCGCAACAGCGCTCTGAACGCTTTATTATATTGAATACGCAGGGCCTTGACGGAGCGCTGGGTATAGCTGACCCACAGCGCACTCGAGTACAGGGATGTGCAGTAAGCCTTAAAAAGCAATATTTTAACACTGTCCGTGCACCGAGCAAACCTACGGGCCAGCATATTCGCCCTCACCGCCAATGCCCTGCGTTCCCGCTCAATATCTGCATCGTCCTTGAGGTCGTGGGCAACATAGTGTCCCAGGTATTTGAAGATATCAACTCGACGAAGTGGTACTCCATAAATAGTCACCTCCGGTATGATATCCGGACGCTTGGTGCCCACGGCCCCAAAGACCATGAATTCGGACTTTTTGGTATTGTATACCAGTCCATGTTTATGTGCGTACTTCTCACATATTGCAAGTAGCCTCCTTAACGCGCTGATAGAGGGTGCCAGCAGCACCATATCGTCCGCATAACTGATATTATTAAATGCGACTCCATCAATAAAGCAACCTGCACGCGTGCTGCTGAGCTCCTCTAGCAGGGCATTCACATATAAATTAAATAGTTTTGGGGAGGTTAGCCCACCCTGTCGTACCCCACACTCCATGATATATGGTGACGAAACGTTTACCCCCCATCTGACTACGTTACTTTGATGTCGGTACCAGTAGCGAAAAACCCCTAGCAGTTCCCTAGGGATCCCCGTACCCTATAGTTTATCCCACAGGATATCGTAGGAGACCATGTCGAATGCTTTGGAGAGGTCCAGGAAAGCCGCATATACAGGCGTCTTCCTATCAGCATAGTACCTGACGGTATGCTTAAGACAGGCGATTGCGCTCTCAGTCGATAGGCCCGGTCTAAACCCGAACTGGGCATCATGAGGCTTGATGTATTTATCCAGATGTGAATTAAGCACACCGTCAAGCACTTTAGCTATTATGGTTGCAAGCGAAATAGGCCTATAGTTCGACTGGTCTGATATGTCTCCCGTCTTATTTTTGACCACTGGCACCACCATCGTTCGCGTCATTTCAGAAGGCAGATACGAATGTCCCACACACAGGTTAAAAAACAGCGCCAGTACTCTTGGCATGTGACAGCCCGCGTGCCGCAGGTGCTCCATGCTCAGACCATCGTGCCCCGGTGATTTGCCTCTTTTCATATTTTCGAGTATGTTACGTACCTCCTTAGAGGTGATCTGACGTGTAAATCCATAACACTGTATCTCAGAAATACCTATTTCGTGAAAAGGGCTTTTAAAACTTTTTTTGGTTTTTGGTACGTTTTGGTAACATATTTGTAACATAGCATATAGTGTTAGGTATCAAATGATAGGTATTTTTACGTATTATTTAGCCATGTAAATTTTGCAACCATAAAATGCATACAAGTAGAAATAACTAAGTGAACGTGTATTGTCCCTATAAAACTTATAGAAATCTATCCAATTGTTTGAGCAAAACACTGTATGTTTAGTTACAGTGTATTTGATTTATAAGAATAGAGCTTATGTGTCACACTGTATTTTCGAATACAGTTTATTACCTAAACAATCCATACTAATATTATAATCACTCCTTGCTTAGTAACCGGCAATACGGTTTCAGACCGAAACGGTCAACCTTTGGAGTGAGGCTATGGAAAAGCACGGTGAGTCACCGGCAATTAGTCTTGACATCGCCAAAGCTTTCGATAGGGTATGGCACAAATCGCTTCTTTCCAAGCTACCAGCCTTTGGCCTGCCTCCCAAACTGTGCAACTGGGTTGCAAGCTTCCTGCAGGGGCGCCGTATTCGCGTCCTTTGTGATGGATGAGCTTCGGAGTTCTCGCAGGTAAATGCTGGCGTGCCGCAGGGTTCCGTATTATCTTCTCTTTCTTCTGCATATCAATGACATGCTCTCTAAAGGAAGCATTCACTGCTAAGCAGACAACAGCACCTTACACGGGAGTTATTACGCACATCCTGCGGCCAAGCAGTCTTATATCGCGAAAAAAGGAAGCTTCTTGTCACTGAGCTGGACCGGATCCTGGACCACATTTCTCAATGGGGCGCTAGGAACCTGGTCGAGTTCAATGCCAAGAAGACCCAGGCATGTGAGTTTACAGCAAAGGTATCTCCTTTCCTACCCCTTCCCACTCTTCAGAGCACACCACTGCCACCACAGGATCACCTCAATATCCTCGGTATGGATGTTCGCTGCAAACTGAATAACAAAAACTATATCGAGAGCATCATCAAATCAGCCTCGCTTAAACTCGGAGTCCTGAAAACTGTGAGATGATTTTTCACGCCGGAGCAACGGTGACTTCTATACAAGACCTAAATTCGTTCCTGCGTTGAATACTGCTCACATCTCTGGGACGGCTCCGCAAAGTACTTACTAGATGCTCTCGACAGGTTGCAGCGAGGTGCGGTCCGCATAATTGGGAATCCTGAGGTCACGAACACCCTCGAGCCTTTGGAGATGCGTAGAGATGTTGCGTCTTTGGCAGTATTCTACCGTCTCTTCCATGGTGAATGTTCTGACGAGCTCTTCCAATTAGTCCCACCCTCTCCTTTCCTGCACAGGACGACACGTGCAGGGCTAAGATGCCATCCATATACGGTGCAGAGTATACCTGCTATAACCAAGCAGAACTCCCTGCCAGCTCACTTGTTTCCTTCTTCCTACAGTCCCGGGTCCTATAAGCGGGGCGTGAAAAGGCATCTACTGATGAGGCCGTCAAGCTGAGTGCCACCACTGTTAACATGGTACATGTTTACGATGGTGACCCTCTTTCCGAGACCTTGCCTTTAGCATAACATTAGGCGAGGTGAAGTCAAATTGACGTGTCCTGTATAAAAAAATGCGAAAGTGACTCTGTCTGTTTGTCTGTATGTTACGCTTTCACGCTTAAACCAGTGCAGCAGTGAACCGATCTTGATGAAATTTGGTAGGTACAGAGATGGATTAGAGCTTGAGAACGGACATAGGCTACCTTTCATCACGAAAAAAGGGCTTAAAGGGGGGCAAATAGGGGATGAAAGTTTGTATAAAAGTTCGTAATTTTTAAAGATATCCTGATGTTTGGTACAGAGATGGATTAGAGCTTAGGAACGGACATAGGATACGTATTACATTTAGAGTCCATGTTAAGGTATTATGTCTCCTTGAATTAGGGCCAGCAGTTTTGGTAGCCGTGGACACTTTGTGAACCAGCCTTGACAAGAAATCCCTTCGTCTCTGTCTGTCCATACTCCAAAACTGACTGTGAATGATCTCTGTGTCCGCTTCGGAGATGTGAACGGAACAGTTTTTTTTTGCAGTTCTGGCAGGGAGGTCTCATGGGATTCATTTTTGCTTGATGCGGCAAAATAACTTTAGGATTTCGACATCTTTTGACTGGTAGAGAGTAAAATTCTTCTGACGTATCAGACGGGAATATAGCTCTTGATGTATCAGGACACTCAGCGTTAGAAGTAGAAGAAGAAACACCGCCTCCACTATTTATCGGTCCAGTATCGGGATTTTTCTTTTGCAATGATGGACTCTTTGGGCAAGTTTGAAAATTAAACCCTTAGATAAGATTTTCAGCAATACATTCATTTATTAGAGGTTCACAAAGGGGTATCAAGGGGCTGATATTACATCAAATCAAAACAAACAAACGTAAACAGATTGAACAACGTTTGCGCTGGCCGTCGACTATTCATCGACCGAGCAAGAGCTCAATGATTCACGACCACTAAACGTTGAGCTCTCGCCCTCCTGCCCCCCTCGCGTCTTGCACGTATTACGCGTAGAGACGTGACGCCGCGCGCGGTGTCCAGATAGTTTGGTTATCGAAAACACTGTATCTCAGAATTTGAACTAATCCCGCGCAAACTATTTAGCCAATAAACTGTAACTTCAATCACAGTGTTATGCCATAACAAACAATAAATGTAACTTAAATACAGTGTTTTTTAAATCTCTATATCTCCATCTGTATACTATGAAATGAAAAAGTAATAATATAGGGACATGTAGCGTCCTTGAAAAATTCAAATGAGCGCTATTAAGGCAAAACACTGTAACTCGAGTTACAGTGTTTTGGATATACACGTCAGCGATGAGTGTGGACACCGGGTCACAACATGTCCCAGCATCGAGCACGTTCTGCGCTGGCTCCAAAGATGATTCTACCTTAAAATGTTCCTTAAAGGACTCAGCTATCATCTGAGGATCAGTCAAGCCACCGACGCTCACAGGAAGGCTATAAGCTATGTTTAATTTGTTGGTGGCCTTCCAAAAATTTTTAAAATCTTTATTTGTATAGTGTGATGCTAGACTATCCATTTTTATCTGGTCTTGGTGGTTTTGACACCACTTTAGTTTGCCTTTGAAAACCTTTCGAGAAGTGGCCATATCTTCATAAACAGGACCTGAAGATGGCCGGCCACACCAATCCCACATAACGAATTTTGCTCTTGCCTCCCTATGTGCCCCGGCGACATGTCTGCTCCACCCTGCTACCCGTTTGTGGCCATTTAAGTTGCCACACCTAGTGTGCGTGGAGACAGCCGCAGACTGTAAGCCAGATACTATCTCTGTGTACATTTTGTCAATTAATAATTTATGATAAGCATCGTTGCACAATCGGCCACCACATTTTATAAAATCACTTGGAAAATCAATATTTCTCATTATATCATTGCATATATGAGAATACCTATTTATTTGCTCAAGTGACCGCTCGCCCCATTTGACATTATTTTGTGGTGTACTTAGCGGTGTAGTAACTTTTTTCTTTATAATGTTCATGTTACATTTTATAAGCAATGGAAAGTGGTCAGACCAGTGTACATCATAGTTTACATGAGCACTAGTTATTAAAGGCCATGCTGCCTGGGTAACTACACAATGGTCCAACCAGCTCTTGCCGCCATTTAACTCACTTACAAACGTGTAAGTATCAGACGGTAACTTATTTACATCCGCACAAACCCATTTCTGTTCTACACAAAACATTGACAATATTCATCAAAAAATGGTCGGCTTGGGTGAGCATTGAAATCACCCAGAATAATCACTGATTCTACATTACTTTCTTCTGTTATTGCACTAATAGTACCTAAACAGTCTGAAAATTCCGTTAGGTTAGTAAGTTTATAATATCTTACTAGCCTTCCGTCCGCGGCTCCGTTCACTTTACTCTTTTTATTAACAAAAAGCACAAGCCCTTGTTTTATTAATTCATATGGTATTATTATAAACTAAAGGTGTGTACCAAATATCACAACAATCGGTCAACTGGAAGGGGCTAAAAAAATGAAATTAAAATCATTTTGAGTACTTCGTTCGGCAACATCTTTATGATGATAAAATATGTATTTAAGCATGTTATAGATCACCTCACCCGTAAATCAGCAGGTAATAAAGTATTCACTGTAAACAAATTTCAACGTAACGATATTTTTATTTCACCACGATATTCCTCCTAAAAACTGTAATTAAAACTCAGTTGACTTGTCTACGTTTTTTGTTCTAGACGGTTCGTGTCTGTCTGAGCTAATATTTACGTTCGTGCATTATTACTGCGCCTAGTCCTGTACAATGGGGAGAGATTGCCTCTCCAAGTTTACTCAGGACATTCGGAATCAGCGCCGTACGTTGAAATAGTAATTGTAGTAGTGCTGTATTTCATTGTTTTGCTGTAGGTACATACATACGCGTCTCTTATACTGTAGGTAAGGTTTAGATTATACAAGGTGATTTTATAGTCGTTTTGGAAAAAAAAAATATTTGGGCACAGCTTCGAATGCAAAATCATCTGGAAGCATTAACTTTGGAGAAAGAAAAAACAAATTTTTACAACCCCATACATTTTTCCATTCACCTGAACATTATTCCCATACATTATCAAAAAAAAAATTCTTTCGCCAAATTAAAACTTCCAGATGATTTTGCTAATGAAACTATGTCTAAATTCCTTTTTACCGGAACGACTATAAAATCACCTTGTATACTGTATAGACACAGCTTACATACAAAATGCATCGCAAAAAACGGCGTCAAAAACGCGTTTTCTGTGAGTACCCGTTAACCTACGTAAGCGACAATAAAGCGACAACGCGCGCAAGCGACTTTACGCGTAACATAGCGTTTCATACTTCAACTGACGTTTTCACGCGACACTACGTAGGACACATTATAGAACACTGACCATTTGAAATTTTTCGCGTTAGCTCATTTGACGCTCACGTTATTGTTTTTAAACTGTCAATGGGTGTATGTCATGGAGTGTATGTATTATGTCAACTTATAATATAATAGTTGCCATTTTTACGCCGCGTTGAAATGACACTTGCTGCGTCTAGGTACGTATATAGTATGTATACAGTCTAACAGATAAGGAATATGTAGCAACAGGTTACACTCACCCGATTTATTTCTGTCCTTTATCTGGTAGAAAAAACTGTAGCTCTTCCATGTACAGCTCCACACAGGTAATGTGAACCTCTCGCTGCGTTTATAGTATACCTAGCTATTGCATAAAAATCCCCCTGGGGTTATTAGATTGTAGACGGCTATTCTGTTAGGGTCCCTTGGGGTTATAGTAGAATAGCTATTCTGTATTTCTTAGGGGAGCCAGCTAGAAGATTTCAGTGGAACTTTCATTAATATTTTAGCGTTATTTCTGGTTCCTAAACTAAGTAAACCCAATCATGACCCAAGGTGAACTGTGGGTGAAATTAATCCTTAACCTCCATAATGGTTTGGCTTATATATTTTTTATTTGATTATTACCCTAAATTGAATAAGAGAGTACCTGTAGTGTGATGAGATGATAACTAGATTCTAGGTAATAATTTAAGAAAAACATACGTGACTGTATGTTTTTTCTTTCCCAGGGGGGTAGGCTGCAGTTTTCCACTTGCTACGATTCTGTCATAGATCTTCCGCTTCTTCTATTTTCATACAAGCTCGATGGTATTAAAAATATTTATCGCTATCAATAAACCCATTTAGGTTAAAAAAATAAGCTGAAATGCAAGAAGAAATGATAATGTTTATTTCTATATTATTTATTGTAAGCGTTAATAAAAATATTTGAATGAATTTTTTATAATATTTAAGTGGGACTTGAACCCACGACCGTAAAGGAAAGGTCGTGGGTTCAAGTCCCATTTGAGCATTTGATTTTTCCCGATGTATCCGAATGATAAAAATACTTATTATTACTAAATTAGACCAGTTGCTGCTTTCATGACTGGTTTAATCGAAATAAATTTTTGCTAGCACTAAACCATACATGCGTTTTTGCAGGTCAAAGAAACACAAAATATACAGCTAAACATGGTAATCACAGCTCTTTAGGCGTATAAGGTAGTCAGCAGTCGTCTCTCAACCAGATACACATGCATTCTTCATGAGACTTGCCAAGCTCGTCTCCGTTAAAAACACCTTGCTTAGCATTCGTCGTGAGTTCTCGTTAAGTCTAGAGAGTTTATGTGAAATAGCAAGATTCATGTTTGAAATAGCAAGTTGGAATTAGTTTCAAAGCACCTACCTACTTTTTTATATTCAATTTATTTATTGACTGCATTTGGCTGGATGGTGAGAAGCTAAGCCACCAGTCCAAATGTTGTCGATTATAAAATGGTGATTTCTTGACAGCCTCGACAGATACATAAAAGCAAATAAATATGTAATAGGTTGTGGGAAAACATGATTTTAATGTGAAATATTTTGCGAATCAAGAAAGATTCTGGTTTGAATAGAATTGTAGTTATAAAATGCAAAACTTTTTCTCAAGCATAAAATTTACCTAATGAAATTTGATACCAAGCAAAACATACCACTTGCCTGTTGATAAGTGGTAATCATATCGTTAGATTTGAATTACCAAGAAAGGACTTGTTGGACTTACAATGCCAGGAATAACCTTTTGCTTTCAATAATACAACCCAACACTTTCTATTGGAAATCTGGCCAGACTCGCTGCAAAAAGAAAACCTATTCTGTGCCTAAAGTGTATTTTTTCAATATTCAGATAGAAGTCTGCATTTTTCCTTTTTGATCATCTTTAACTTGAATATTATTTGAATGATATCACTTAGCTCTCTTTAATTAGTGGTTAAGGAGATGGCCTTACGATTGAGAGGTCCCGGGTTCGAATCCTGGCCATTACACTACTAACGTGAACCCACTCCTAGCACAAGCAATTTAGCATAGTAGAAGGGGTTAGAAGGAATATTAGTAACTTCGGTTCTAATATTTAAAAAAAATTCCGAAGTTTCTTAATATAATAATTTTCTTTACTTATTAAGTTTAGCGTACATTGCTCTAGTTAACTTTAAAGTTAAACGGTATGTAGTGAACAACCACTTCTCCTTGTTAGGGCATCGGTAACGACATCGTTACCTCAATTTGAGCAGTTAGCATACATTGCTTTTTTGATTTTAATTGAATGAATTCAATGCGAACGCACTTCGTTAAAATTTCCGTTAAATCAACCATTTAGTGTGCATTAAATGGAAATAAAACATAACCTTTTTGGTTAATTACGTTAGTGTTTGTTACACGTAATAGGTTTAATTGCGCTCGTTTCAAAGTGTGTCAATGTCGTGACCGTTAGATCTGATTTTTATTTATTACTAGATGTTACCCGCGGCTCCCCTCTCGTGAAATTTTTGTCTCGTATTACCCTAACATACTCCTAAATTTTGCATTTCCTGGTTTAGTTTTCCCTATTTTCCAGGCATTGTAGTCAATAAAAGATGTCGCAATAAATCGCATAACTTACTTGTGAAGTTCAATTAATTTTCATTTCATTTACAAGTACCAGCAACCATACAGCCAAGAACCCAATACAATACAGAAAATAAAATTTAATTTAATTTTTTCATTAAAACCAACGATTACAGAGTTTACAGAGTCGTTGTCTCCTGAACTAAGTTGTTAACCTGTATCTCAAGAGACAATTCCTTCCCACATTACATGTAACAAAATGTAGTTTCAATGAAACAGTCACAAACAATGAACAGTAACTAGAATAGAAAAAAAACAGCAAATAAAGAATGGTAACTAAATCTTCGAAATTTCTTTTTTCTTCCTTCGAAATTATCAAGTAAACTGAATGTTAACAACAACAGTAAAACTATTTATTTCTATATGTGAAATATTATAGTGCAGGCAACTTTCATTTCATAAATCGTAAACACATCGATATACTCTTATAGCTCGATCTACCTTGGACATAAATAGTGCTCAAAACGCGCAGTACACTGTACACGTTTCTTGAATGAATTTTGAAGATAGCACGGGGTGCTATGGCGATGAACGAGCTCAATTTTACCAAGCATAGATTATTACAAAACAATCCAAGCGCGCCAAGGCCTTTTATATCTCGCGCTCTAGGTCCTTAAGATTCGAGCTAATGAAAATTTACCTTATACATACATAACATAAACTCACGCCTGTATTCCCCGAAGGGGTAGGCAGAGGTGCTAGCACCCATATTTCGCCAGTTTATGTTTAGGTCCCAATGTTATAGGTGGCGAGCCTATTGCCATTAACTGTGCACTTATAAACCTGCGATAAATAAACACATAGGTAACTTCGAAAAGCATCGAAAAGTCATTGGTGTGTGCCATGGTAAACCTGGGATCGAACCCGAGACCTCGTCTCAGCAGTCCATTACCCATACCACTAGGCTAGGTTTCAATTTGAAACATCAATGTAAACCTTTGAGAATGCCGTAAGGCGAAACCGGTCAGGTTTAGAAATAAAATAAACTCAGTGGAAAAGTACAAGTGTGTTATTCAATATGGTGTAGCAGATTCCACCATGCGCCCTCAATCTCCAGTATAAACAGTTAGAAAATTTACCTATTTCTACGGCTACCTTCCAGCTATTTACTTTTCAATTAGCGGGTTGCAGTAACCTAATGTCTCCTAATACACGTCACATACATGTGCATAATAACGGCAGGAATGTAGGTCGCATGCTGATTGCAGACACTCCGCTCATATCGAATTCTCTTTTTTCCAACCAACGATCTCAGTTGCGCGAGAAATTTCATATTGCCACGCGTTTTGCAAGTAAAATCAGATAACTTTTGACACTTCAATTACACTGTGATGGCCGCCTCTAATTTTTTTTTTCACCAGAAAAGCGAAAACGTGTCACGTCATGAGCATACAACATGGAGTTCTCAGAACACAATAGAAAAGTTTGTGAAACTTTAATAGGAGGAAAAATTAAAAAGTTTGTAGTTTTTTTTTTAATAATCAGTTCCGTTAACGCAGGTACAGTTAGCATTAAATCGTTCTTGACGAACGAAGTATTCAAAATATTATTATGGCTTTCTTTCCCCCCCTTCCTATAGTTCATATTTACTGATTGTTTTGATATTTGGTATGTGTACTAAAGGTGTGCCTTTAGTTCCGGCAATAATACAATTTAAATCAATAAATCAATTTGGTTTTGCTCTAAATACCTTGGTATTAAGATCATTTTGAGGCGTTGTAATCAAGATCTTCCTGACGCTATGTGTACAGTCAGCATCAGAAAGATCTTGACGAACAGAGTACTCAAAATGATCTTAATTTAGTTTCGTGACCCCCTTCTGTTTACCGATTGTTCTGATATTTGGTACATACCTTTGGTTTGGACAATAATCCATACTCATAATAAAAATGCGAAAGTAACTCTGTCTGTATGTGACGCTTTCGCGCTTAAACCATTGAACCGATTTTGATGAAATTTGGTATAAGGGTAGATTAGACCTTGAGAAAGGACAGGCTATTTGGTCGCGATAACCGACACCCACGCGGGGGGAGCCGCGGATAAAAGCTAGTACCATATAGATCAATAAAACAGTTTGATTGAGTTCATTTTGAGACTTCATCATCAAGATATTTATGTACCTACAAGCAATCAAGTGGCCGACGGAAACTTCTATATGCACCATTACTTGTTCTTATTTATATTTAATAAGTTCACGCTTGTTAGTTTCCCATTCCGTTCGCTTGCGCTGCAAGGCAAACGTTTTATTAATTCATCAGCCTTGTCTGTCTAGCCCAGATGAACATTCCCATGCCTACGTCTTCATAAAATTAAATCCCTCTGTAGCATTATCGCGTTTATTATTTCGAAAATAACTCGCATCTAGTTCTTCATGTCGACACACAATAAGTTCAAAGCGAGATATAAATTACAAGAATTGTATTCTCTTTTTACTGTTGGGATAAAGAAGTGTGCGTTTGTGAGACCACACTAAAGCCATCAGACAGCTACAAATCTTCATTAACAGCTTGACAAAAAGTCACCAGCTGTAAGCTTGTATAAATTTAACGAAATTTGCTTTCTATGTTATCTTAGTGCTATTTTAAAAAACCGGTCAAGTGCGAGTCGGGCTCGCCCATGAAGGTTTCCGTAGCAGCAAGTAACATAATATAAAAATTCTAGTAGTTCATTGTAACTTTGATTGATGTTTTACCACGTTCGCTGTGGCATTAAAAACAAAACTAATTACTGTATAGATCTCGTTCAAACCCATTTTCGGTGGAAGTTTGCATGGCAATGTACAACACATCATCACATCACATGTTTTTAGATTTATCATCCGCTCATTTTAGAAGTTAGAGGAGGGGGGGGGGGGGAGGACACACATTTTTCCACTTTGGAAGTCCTCGTCTCAAGCACAGACTATTCAGGTTAGAAAAAAAAAATTAAAATCCTTAATAGCATTTTTGACAATTTCATACTTTCGAAACATAGGAGATGTATGAATAACTGCATTGGTACCTTTAACAAGTTTAATTATCAACAACTAGTTGTTGCCGGTGGCTCTGCCCGCGTGGATGTCAATTATCGTGAGCAAAACATGTTCTTTCTCAATCTATACCAAAGTTAATCAAGATTGTTTTAATGGTTTAAACGTAAAAGTGTAACAGATAGACAGACAGAGTTAAGTTCGCATTTATAAATATTAATATATAGTGTATGAATGGAGGAGAGGATCATGTTTTAAAAGTAAATGATTGAATCTAAATATATATTGTTTATTTGTTATTCACATTACAAGTAAATATAAAGTGGCATATTGATGTCTTCTATTAATCTTCTTACTGACAAGTGCAAGTGCTAGAAAAACGATACTTAATGACCGTGTCAATGGACAAGTTGGTCTGTAAGCACTTTAATTACATTCACAAGACCAAAAAAAAAAATGTTGCTGGCTGCCAATTCTGCATGTTTATAACATTAGTCGTTGAATATATCGTACATACACACATACATAAAATTACACCTGTTTCCCATAGGGGTAGGCAGAGATCACGGATCTATCAATATATTACATAAACTTTTTAAAATGTGAACGTTAAAGTCATCAGAGTAATTTAAATGACTTGTCTATCTGTAATGCACGTTCGACACTCGCGTTTAAAATTGGAACAGAGGCAAATGCTAAACCGAATTTTGAAATATTTTCAAAACGTTTACAGCCAGCTGCGTCACAATCACTATAAACTTCAAAATAAAATGAAACCCCCCCCCCCAAATGTGTGTACGCGCATAATTTCCGAACGTATGTACCAAATAATTTTTGTTTTGTATTCGATATTTTGTGGCTAAGGATTAAAGCGTAAACAGAAACTGAATTCCACGTGGGTGAAAAAAGAACGAAGTTTACGGGTCAGCAATAAAATAGATTTCGTTCATATCAACATTACAATAATAGACTTTCATTAAAAATTCAATATAACATTTTTACATTTTGACGTTTTATCTAATTATATTAGGTATATTTATAAATTAATTTAACGAAAAATTAACAGAAAATTAATTACAGACTTATACTTATTAGTCAACAAGAAATTATTTAGTGTATCATACTGCAAGCATCAGAAACACAATCAACGATTCTGAAAAGAAAACTAATTTATGATATAAAGAAAACATTAAAATCGTAACAGAAAAACTAAACATTAACTTTATGTAGACAACAATATAATTCACGTCTTTCACTTAATCTAGTAAGGTGAAATATTAATATTAGCTGTTAGACGATTTATCACGTAATCTCAGTTAGCTTGATTCATTATCGTGATTCATCCTTTAGCTTGTTGAATTTATAGCTCTTGAACATCGGATATTTGACAAAATGAACCATTAGTTGTTACAAAATAATGTAAACACGATCGTACGTCAGTTGGCCTCGAGTCTCGAACGATGTTATTCTATGATTTTTCGTTTATTTGTGAAGAATAACACAAACTAACGAGAAATGGTACGCAGCGGCGGAGATAAATCATGATTTCGTTGCGATAATCAAAATATCTCATAATTTAGTAGATGAATACCAGATGGAATAATATTGAGAGATTTTTGTTTTGTTGGAATCTCATAATTTTAGTTACACAAAATTCCACAGATATGTCTTGTTATTATGAGTTTTATGGGTGTCACTCACATGTTTGTTACCGGTCAGTGAGCTTTGGTGAAGTGACCTTATTAGGTAAGTACCTGCCAAAAATCCTTTCAGAAATAAAATAGTTCTTTTTTTTTCACTTGTTTAACGAAATTACTGGACGATCTTTTCATGGATTGTTAGAAAAAGAAACTGGTAGGCAGAGGTGAGTTAACACTCATATTTCGCCAACTATGAGTTTTGATCCCACGTAATAAGGGGCTATGCTCGGAGTCTCTCTGCGAGATCGAATCAGAAATGAGGAGATCCGTAGAAGAACCAAGGTTACCGACATAGCCCAGCGGATTAGCAAGTTGAAATGGCAGTGGGCAGGGCACATAGCACGGAGGACTGATGACCGATGGAGTCGAAAAGTTCTCGAGTGGAGGCCACGTATCGGCAAGCGCAGCGTAGGTCTGACAGACGACCTCCTTAAGGCCGCGGGAACGCGCTGGATGCGAGCCGCTTCCGACCGGTCTTATTGGAGATCTATAGTGGAGGCCTATGTCCAGCAGTGGACTTCCTATGGCTGAAATGATGATGAGGTGAGCCTACTGCCGTCAAGCGGGCACCAAGTTATGGGCTGTATGTTTATTGTCGGATGGAGAACAACCCTATCCCTTTTTCGCCTTCTACGATACAGGAAGAGATGGAGTGGCCCTATTCTTCTAGACCAATACTACATGAGATAATATTAGGTAAGTACCTGCCGAAAAACATTTTAGAAGTGGAATATTACATTAACTGGACTTAAGAAATTCTGATGACAAGAGACCAAAACCATTATAATAATAGGTATATATTTTTTCTACTTATTAAACGGAATAAACTCCCTGCCAGCTAGCTCACGTGTTTCCTTCTTCCTATAGTCTCTGGACCTATAGGTAAGCGGGACGTGAAAAGGCATCTGATGAGGCCGACAAGCTGAGTGCCACCATTGTTAACATGGTACATGTTTACGGTGGTGACCCTCTTTCTGAGACTATGCCTTTAGCTTACCATCGGGCGAGATGAAGTCATGACGGGTCTTTTTATAAAAATTAAAACTTTGTTTCTTTTTTATTTTACATTGGAATGGACAGTGCAGTGAAGACTGTGCAGCAACACTATAAAATGTCCCTGGTATATGAAATGGCTGTTGAAATATAAAAGAGTATGTAAAACAAGGAGCGTTTACGTAGTTTTATGAATACTACTGGCAACAATCGGGGCTAGAATAAATAAAGTCCGACATGCATCGTTTAAAGTCACCGGAGCCAACAAAATGATGAATATTACAACTGGCTAGCTGCAAGCCAAATAAGATAGTTTTGTTTGCAACAAAATAAAACAATCTATGAACTACTCTTGGCTTTAGACTTGAACACTTTAATTTTTATGAAGCGTTACCGTACTTGGATGCTGTTTTGTGAATATTATGTAGTTAGCGGATATGTATAACAATTAACAAGCCACTTTTGAACTTCCTGTATATATTTTTTTTTATACAGGACACGTCAATTTGACTTCACCTCGCCTGATGTTAAGCCAAAGGCAAAGTCTCGGAAAGAGGGTCACCATCGTAAACATTTACCATGTTAACAGTGGTGGCACTCAGCTTGACGGCCTCATTAGATGCCTTTACACGCCCCGCTTAAAGGACCCGGGACTGTAGGAAGAAGGAAACACGTGAGCTGGCAGGGAGTTCCAGAGCTTAGTGGTGCGGCATAGGAATGAGTCACTGAAACGCTTGGTTCTAGCAGGTATACTCTGCACCGTAAATGGATGGCATCTTAGCCCTGCACGTGTCGTCGTGTGAAGGAAAGGGGAGGGTGGTATAGTGCCGTGTTGGTTTCTGGTGGAGTAGAATAGGGTCACCCGGTCTCTTTCTGTGGGTGTCGTAAAATGGGGTTGTTATCCATCTGACAGTAAACTTATAGTCCATGACAAGTGCCCGCTTGACGGCAATAGGCACGCCCCCTAATACGTGAGACCGAAAATCATAGTTGGCGAAATATGGGTATTTATACACCTCTCCCTACACCTTCGGTCATTTACAGGCGTGAGTATATTTCACTGTTCATCACTTTTTAGCTATATTTTATTTTTTATTTTTATTTAACCTTCATGCACAAGTACATAGGCGGACTTAATGCCATAGGCATTCTCTACCAGTCAACCAAAGGTGGTGCAGAGAAAGACTCAGTAGGTACATTATTAAAGTAACATTGTATGGAGAGAGCGTACCATACACACAGTACATACCTGCCATGAGGCATGTATACCTACCAACATACCTCACGACAGGCATGCACCTATAATGTCTGGTATACAATTTAGATACATGTAAGTAAACAGGTTTACTTACATAAAATATACATACTAATGAACAATACATAATATTATATATATACACAACGATACAATATACACATCATAAATAGCGCAAATATACTTATTATATACTTTATATACCATATACATTATATATATAAGTATACATAATATAACACAATACAGTAGGTACATATTACACATATTACATAGTTATGTACAGTCTAAAACACTAACTTTATGTTATACCAATGATTCCGATGATGATGCCAATTTATTCAACATAAGTTGGCGAACTGGCTGGGAGCCCTTCTGATTTCGAGAGGTAGCGCATTCCATAAGAACACAGATTGGACAGCAAAGGAAGAGTGCACGAAATTAGTCTTGTGCGTAGGACAAGATAAAATAGTGTGATGATTTTAGTCTGGATATTGACCATGTTCAAGTTCTACCAAACTGGCTGTTTACTATTCTCTAGACTTCGAGAGAATATCATTCAAGAATAACTCTTGAACTTCTGATATAGGTATGTACTTATCAATATTACTTCACGGTATTTTATAATAATGTTATCTAATTAAGTTAGGTAGCAATTTGCATATAAATTCAAGGGTATTCGCAATTAAGCAGAATAATATTAAATCGATTAAGATAGATGAATACTTAGATTTACACTATGATGGCCCTGGGTCAACCGGAGTGCGAGGGATATGTCGAAGACAACCTCACCTTCATTCAGCCTAGCACTACGACCCACAGTCGGCGTGCGATTTTAATCAGTTCGAGTCCGATATAACCTCCCCTTCTGGCTCCGGCCTTGAATCGATAAATAGATAAAATATTAAAGAAAAAATAAAATGAAAAGTTATCACTCTTATAAACTTTCGCGTTCCATGATATATGAAAAATCTTTGAGTTACCTGACGTTTCTATCAGGTTACACCGGCCGTGGTCACAGGCTGACTGGCGCAGTGGTGCATACCTTCCATGTTCGTGAGTTAGAAGACTCTTTCTCTCACTATGTATCTGATGACTGTAGAGTAGATAATAAGAAAGAATAAGTGGAACTTTTAAATACGCAAAACCGGTACGGTACAGACTTCGTACATCAACATATAATAATTGTAATAATTGTTCAATTTGTTTTACAAAGAACTTATTCACCGTTGAGTTAAACAAAACAAACCGATTCGTTACAATAGATATATATAAATATATCCCACGAACTAAAACAACACGATAAAATTGCTACTAATAATAAAACATACGTAGTATCACTTAAATGAATTACAGTTCAGTGAGATCACACCCATATAAGTTATTATTAGTACAAGGCATTTCACAGCGGGCGTCGTAATTCTATCAAACATAACACTGAATGTTATTGGTAGGAAATGTTAGTTCAATCATAACACTAACGAAAATATCGATACTGTTGATTGAAGCGAAGTTAGTGAATTCAACATCGAATCTATTTATAAAGAGATGAAAGAACATAGAGGAAGTGTGAACGAATCGATGATACATATGTCAAAATATGATATTATACACACAAAAACATTTGCTGGAGACGATGAAGAAATAGCAATGATGATGGATCGACATCATAACATTTTTGATGATGAAATGAAACACCTTATTTATAAAAAAATCCTGAATTGGGTCAGACGTTACTTGAAATATTACATCATGAATATCATTTTATCTTAAATTTGAAATATTCGATACTAGAGAATACCAGACATTTTGCACCTGTAGTAATATAAGGACACATTTTTTTGCAAAATGAGTATTCAAATAAAAAGGTACAACATGAAATTAGGTATCTACCGGTAGGATCCGATAGAAAAAGACAAAACACAATTATATAACCCGATAACAACAAGTTGTGTGAAGAACTCTGCGGTAGCCTAGTGGTATGGGTAATGGACTGCTGAAACGTGGTCTCGGGTTCGATCCCAGGTTCACCATGGCACACACCAATGATTTTTCGATGCTTTTCGAATTTATATGTGTATTTATCGCAGGTTTATAAGTGCCCGGTTAATGGCAATAGGCTCGCCACCTATTATATTGGGACCTAAAACATAAACTGGCGAAATGTGGGTGCTAGCACCTCTGCCTACCCCTTCGGGGAATACAGGCGTGAGTTTATGTATGTATGTATGTGTGAAGACAAAATGAGTAACATAGCATGTTTGTAAAATTGAATTGTGGCCTTATACTACAAAGGGTGCGATTTGTTTCTCTTACCACGATACAGAGTACCAGTTGCATTCCAGCCTCACCAGGCTACATTGCTGGTAGTACCAGTGGGGGATATTTTTACAAACCTGAGGGGCATTCAATACCGTTGATAGTATAGGGTTAGTCGGGGTGTGAGGGAAATACCTTATTGAGTTTACTACACACCCCGGTAATTGTGTCCGACATAGCACGACGTGCAGTTTTAGTCGATTTGATATTTTTTTCATTATTACACCCCGGTACCACGTGCGCCGACCACAAGCCGGTAACACTTGTTGCCAACAATGGCCGACATGTTTATTATGTTGCGAGTTGAAAGCGACTCGTAAAATGTTCCCAAGGTTAAGTTTGATTGTTCCAAACGTACAAGCTGCCTCTCTTCCAATTATCACCAGAACATAGGTTATTGAGAAAACTCAACTTTAAGTTCAGGGAATAAAGTTCAAAATTTGAAATTAGGAATAATGTCTAGCAAAGCAATTTATGTTCAAGACTGAACATAAGATTGCAACGTTTACTCTAAATGTGGTTTTGAGGTTAAACTCCCATTTGTTTTAACATGATTTAAATAGGTCGAAGTATGGGAGATGAAATATAACATACACCTTTTCTTTGTATATAATTGTCATCGCCATCATCATCATCATCATACACATAAAGACGTTAGTCCTGATTGCATCCGAGGCCACGGTGCCCTCGGAGCTCAGGGTCCGCCTTCCAGTTCTTCCTCCTCCACTTCGCACGATCTTGGGCGTCCAAGGTAGTGAGACGCATGTCACTCTCCATGACGCCAAGCAGGCACTTAAGATCTCGGTGGGTATATCCTAGACCTTAGTCTCTAAGATAAATATATAATCTACCTACAATAAATTAGTAAAAATGACTAGCTTTTGCCTGCGGTTACGCGCGCGTGGATGTCAGTTATCACGACCAAACATAGCCTATGTCCTTTCTCATGATATAATCTAACCCTATAACAAATTTCATCAAAATCGGTTCAGTGGTTTAGGCGTGAAGCGTAACATACAGACAGATAGACAGAGTAAGTTTCGCATTAATAATATTAGTATGGACATACACATCTCTAAAATAAACAACTTTTTATCGTTATGGGTATGCGTGCACTATTCTGAAAATATGCAACAGTTCAGGTATAACAAGATGTGGAAGAAATTGTTTCATACCAGTCAAATCTCCTCTCAGCTCCATTTCTACAAGACTTAATTTTAAAACATTATTGAGCTCAAATTCTCAGAATTTACATAGCAGAATTTTATCCAGGTCGAGTATCTTGCAATATGATTTATTAATTATTAAAGGAATACCTACTTTGACTATTTAAAATGAGAAGCGAAATACGTAAATGTTGTTTATTTTGCTAAGAAATGAAGTATTTATTTATTTAAGTAATTAGGATAGGATAGGAATTAATTAGGAAAAGTTAGCATAATAAATGTTATAAAAATTTCATTAAAAAATTAGGATTCTATTCGAATAGATAATTTAATTGCAGAAACGTATATTACCGGTATTCGCACGTCTGTGAATTTTCATCGTTGTTTTGGGTATTGGCATGTATTGGGATGTGAATATGGCTTTATTATATTTGTCAGGAATCTAAAAAAGTTACATTATACTAGACAAAATGACATTGTATTGCCAAAAACGCCAGTGGATACGCTCAGTAAATCTAAACAAGACGATTTTGATATTACTGTGACTACATTTTTTAATGAAATTGAAGTTAATCTTTGTAATATAAAATAAATGATCTATTATAATATTATTATTATAACCACCAAAGGATCACGCAATCCATTGACAAAGAAAATGGTTCACTTCGAAGCGATTTCATTAATAGAGTGCTATTTTATTACACGGCCAATGACAAAATAGATGTTTATTGTAGTTAGGTAAAGTAATTGTACCTACCAGCTAGGTATTAAATTAATTTAATTTGTAAACCCTCGTTCTTCGAGAAAAGTACCTAAATATTGCGTTGCTAACTTTTCTTAATGGGAACAGACGAGATATTAACTTTTTTTTATGCCTACCACTTAAGTGGTAGATAAGCACACGGCCCACCTGATGAAAAATGGTTACCACGGGCTATAGACGTATGCAACACCAGGGGCGTTACACTCGCGCTGCCTACTCGGAAGAAACCTTCTAATACCCTTCTTGAAGAACCCCATATTTTAGTCACTTGGGAAAACCACGGCGGGGAGTTCCAACTTTCAGTGATATCGGACCAAACAGCCAGTGGTATTTACGAACCAATACGACCTTTAAACCTTCAAGAAAAGAGCGTACTCTTTATCGAAAGGAAGGCAACGTACTTGTGACTCCTCTGGTGTTGCAGGTATCCATGGGCGGCGGTGATCGCTTACCATCAGGCGATCCGTCTGCTCTTTTGCCTCACTATTCCATAAAAAAAACATTTTCACAAGGCATTTTTACCTAACGTTTCATCACAGATTTACGAAAAAAATGTACCTACATATTTGGTACTTCCACGACCATAGAGTAGATAACTGCGACCCATTTCTTTTACTTGTGCATCAGTAGTTTGTAATTTTTACTACGTTCCTCATTTGCCGCCTAGCATCCATAAAGGATATTACCAATAAATATTAATTTGTTAAATTAAAACTAAAGGTTACCAGATGTTTATAATGTTGACATCTGCGTTCCCGAATTTAATGATCCCCATGGCGCGCAACACTAAACAGCCAACATATTCTAAATATAAGAAGCAAATCGTTCAGTCGATACATTGAAACGGAAATAGAAGACATACGATCCCGCGGGAAGTTGAACAAAAAACGTAAAGGAGAAACACATGACCTCATTTGTCGTGAAGCGAGAGAATTATTTATTACGTTTGATACCTCTCGCGTCGGCTCCTTCTTTGTCTTTTGTGGGAACTGTTGTGATTTTAATATTGCTACTGTTTCTAAAGGAATTCGTGAACGTGACGTCACCTTCTCCCTAAAAATGGAAAGGATTGGATTGATTTTTTATTGCTTCAATTCGGTGATAAACAAAAAATAGTTTTATTATGTTTTTTTATTGAAGTTTATATCTGAAGTTCAAAAATAAATTTCTTTTTACTTCGAAAGAATATTTTTAAAATGTTTAGTTTACATTAATTTACTACACATTAAATATGTGATTATGTTAACCAATTCAAGAAAACTAATGCAGTCTTTAAAAATGAAAAATAACGAAATGTAGACAAAGGAACAGATTAAACTTTAAAGACAGTTTATTTACTAACATTCGTTTCTATTATGTACTACCTAGGATAGGGGACTCTTTTATCCGCAGTTAGCCTCTCTTCCTGGGCCATTGTACATGTAGAGTACTGGCTAGATCAGCCAGCCTAGCTCCGCCAAGAAGCGCAGAAGCTTACTGGGGGTTTCACAGGCTTCGTGGAGCGATATGTGCTACCTATTGATCTGTTAGAAGAGGTTATCAAGCTCAACAAGTAATTCGTATGGAGGGTCCACTCCTGGCAAAATATATTAGACCTTAATTTACGCACATACCTACAGCACATACCTATATATATATATTATACGCACACCTGTAAATCCTCGAAGGGGTAGGCAGAGGGGTATTAACACACACATTTCGCCAACTATGATTTTCGCTCCCACGTAATAGATGGTGAACCTATTGACGTAAGGGGGCACATAGTCATGGGCTGTACCTAAATTTACTGTCAGATGGAGAACAGCCCTAAAGTCACCTTCTACGACACCCACAGAAAGAGATAAAATGGCCCTATTCTGCTCCACCAGGAATCAACACGATCGTTGATCGCTAATGCAATTTGCATACAGTTGAAACGCAAAAGTAGGAGGTAATACATGAAGCACACCCAATTATAGCACACCCTGACGAAGCGCACCTAAAGTATTCCACTTAGCGCACCCATAGGTAGGCTTCAAAAATTTTTTTTTTTAAATTAAAGAGTTGGCCATTAATAGCCAGAATAAAATCTCAATTTTAATCAAATTTCACAATGTTTTATAATAAATACATTCTTTACTTAGATAGGTACATCATGTTTGATAATTATTATACTGAACATCATAATTGTGTCCGCCATTGCCAGGTGCTATACTCGTCGAACATCCAAAAAAACCAACGGCTTTTACGAAATATAGATATTCTCGACACATACAAATATGTTACGTGTTAGCCAGATGCGTGTGAAGTCAAAGTGACAACTAATGAGTTGCTGGCGACGATGTAAACATTCGACGGGAGACACTGTCAAAAACATCAGAAAAAATTTGGAGGGAGATTCGTTGTTGCTTTTTATCCATATAAATTTATATTTTGAAAAACTAAATCTATATCGTTATATAATTGTAGATATTCAAAAAATACTTAGGTTATTTTATAAAATGTTCAAATTTTGGCTATTTATTTTTTGTCCGCAATGGACGCAAGAAGTACTGACTGAATTTTGATACGGTAATTTTTGTTTGAGAGATTGCAGGTGGTTGAGAAGAACCAGTATTTTTGCAATATTTTCATTATAAAAACGACCTGTTTCGTAATGTATTGCGTTTATGCAAAAAAATTATGTTCAGGTAACCAGCTAAGTGTTTTTTTTCGCATTCAAAGTCACACGAAACAAACTTTTCGACCAGTTTTTGTAAATATATCATGTTCAGAGTACCTATTAAATATTAATATAAGGTGTTTTCATCACATAAATTTAATAAACCAAGACATAGAAGACACTAAGCGTGAACCAAAATCGCATGTTTAAACAACCGGCCTCATATTAATGATGATTAATGTTGGACTGTCAGTATAAAAATCAGCAGTTGCTCACGACCTTAATTCTTAAATAGTGGATGTATCTGAGGCTGGCTCATTAAAAATACCATCAATCATTATTGAAAATGCTGTATCACAACATCATTGATATCGTAAAAACATTTTTGTAAGAAGCAGCGTCTGTGCTAACAAAAGAAACATGTAACCCGATATAACACAGCTAAATGTTTACAAATGCTTTTATGTTTGGCGAAATCAAACACGATTTGAGTGGCGTTCCACAAAAATACAAGCCGAAGGTAGCGAAGGCAGTAGCGAAATTCAGTGTAAACAATAGTACAAAGACGGTTAGATTATTGGAGAATTTGTTTTAAGCCACTTGGTGCACTTGTAAATATTTGGTAAGCTTTCGTACGCCTTACGTCTGCCATTCCACCTGTCTTTGTAACATTTAAGGTTATTTGCTCGGAGATAGAAAATCGAGCTCGAACAACATTATTTTGACATCCTTTTATAAATGTTTAATTCTTTTATACTTCCTTGTGTACGTCCTGTTACGTCGATTTTGTTTTGTGAATTTTATTTGCCTTTATTTTGGGACCTTAACTTTGAAAATTATGTTTGAAATTTTGAAAAAAAAAGTGTTAGGTACTGTATGGTTTTTTTATGCTGTAAACATATTAAATGCTTGTGCACTATGTGCTTACATAGCCTACTTGATGGTAAGTGCTTACTTAGACCTTGGAACAGTCATGACACGAGAGGAGTCAATTAGAAGGTGCTAATAAAATTAGGAGGTAGGTAGAAGAAAATGTACAAAATACAGTTTACTGTCACTTAATATCAGTCATAAAAGGGACAGGCTACTAAGATATTATTATTTTTCAAATTTAAAAAATCGTATAAAAATCAAATAATATTTTTGTTTATCACATTTAATTTAAACGCAAATCACATTAATATATCTGTATGTGGTTATTACCAGGACTACCGATTGCTTGAATTTTGTTTTCCAATATTGCTAAAAACGCCAACACATAAGTTTCTACGTATATTTATTGGTGGTTCCTAGAGTTCAGGGAATAAATATTATGGCACTACACTATATTTTAGGTTGAAATATCACAATAATTATTTCTACGAAATATTGATTACTTCAAATAATTCCTTTTGCTATTTTCTGCATATGTATTTTCGTAGAAACAAGTAAAGCCTTTGAAGGTATGATATTTTTGCCACTAAAGATTTTTTTTCACTTCTTCTAAATCATAAATTTAGAAAATGTGTAAAAAAGACCGAAAAATGGAACAGGGTGGTGAGACTATTAGACGCCGAACAAATTTCGTCGTCTCTAAAAAAGCTAGCACTTATAGGAATATTTCCCTTTCTTTTTTTTTCAATATTAAAAAAAATATATTCCTAATGACAGCAATGACATAGACAATAGACAAAATCATTTTCGCTTTACGCGTACGGGGAGGTACCCAAAACAGATTTAATTCCTCTATTTTGACGACATGACCATGTAAGTATATCCAAGCCACTCCAATAGTAATTTTATGTAGGTATATTTGAAAAATCAAATGTAAAATAATATACTTTATCTAAATTAATTATATTAGGTCCTTACATATGAAATTGGCGTTTTGTATGGGAGGAACAAAAAGTCGAATATTTTTAAATATAATATATTTAATTAATCAAAGTATGAACCATTGTTTTCTATGCACTTTTGCCATCTCATAGGTAGTTCATTGATCCCTTTACTAAAAAAACCATTCGGACGGGAATCAATAAAATCTGTGAAGGTGATTTGGACTGCCCCATCAGAGTTGAATTTTTTCCCTTGCAAGAAGTTGTCCAAATTTCGAAAAAAATGGTAATCTGTTGGAGCAAGGTCCGGGGAGTACGGAGGATGTCTTAGACATTCCAATTGAAGCTCTTCTAATTTGGTAGCCGTCTGTTGTGCGGTGTGTGGTCTAGCGTTGTCGTAAAGCAGCAGTGGCGTGGAGCGATGGACCAGCCTAGGTTGTTTAGCCGCTAGCTTTTCCATCATTGTTTGCAATTGCTGACAATAGACATCAGCCGTAATAGTCTGGCCAGATTTGAAAAAACTGTAATGAACAATACCGGCACTAGTCCACCAAACGCTCACAAGTAACTTTTTTGGGGTTAATTTTCGCTTGGGGCAGGATTTGGCTGGCTGGCCAGGATCCAACCATTGCGCTGAGCGCTTCCGATTATCGTAAAGAATCCATTTTTCATCACAGGTAATGATTCGGTTTAAAATACCTTCATTATTGTGCCGGTTCAGTAATGTAACGCAGCAGTCGACGCGCGTTTGCCGGTTTGCTTAAGTCAATTCGTGAGGTACCCACCTTTCAAGCTTTTTAATCTTCCCAATTTGCTTCAAGTGAATTAAAACAGTTTTATCACTAACACCGCAGCCTGCAGCTAACTCGGACGTGGTTTGCGATGGATCCGCTTCCACAATAGCCTTCAATACTTCATTATCAACTTGGGTCTCAGGCCGTCCACGGGGCTTGTTCTGCAGGTCGAAATTTCCAGAACGAAAACGTTGGAACCAAAAACGAACTATGTTTTCTTTTGCAACATGACCGCCATGAACATCATTCACCCTTCGAGTTGTTTCCGCAGCACTAGTGCCACGGCGGAACTCGTATTCGTAAATAATGCGATATTTTAAGTTTTCCATTTTGTAAAATGAGTGACGCAAACAGAAAAAAACAGATGAAAAAAAAAACAAATGAATGACTGTCATCGAAGCACAAATACATGAGTAAATAGCTGTACAAATTTGAATTTGGAATTCCTTACCAAAAAGGAGAAAATCGTGATTAAAGTGGCCAGTACGAAAAACGCCAATTTCATATGTAAGGACCTAATATTAAAAAAAAAAGAATATTAGAACAGAAGTTACTAATATTTCCTCCAACTAAGCTAAATTGCTTGTGCTAGGAGTCGGTTCACTTCGGTAGTGTAATGCCAGGATTCGAACCCGGGACCTCTCGATCGTAAGGCCGACTCCTTAAGGTCCTTACCAGAGACGATGCCTTAGAGCGAATGGGTGGAGTCTACGAACGTAATAATCGCAGCCCCGCACCACCCCGCACACATGTCACTAAAGTGATTATCTATACAAATAAATAAAATTGGAGTGTCTGTTTGTAATATTAAAATAACCGCTTTCTACTACATGCATATGAATGTATATACGGTACACATACCAAAATATATATTTTTAAATTTTTTGTCTGTATGTCTGTCTGTCTGTCTGTCTGTCTGTCTGTTTGTTTTGGCTAATCTCTGGAACGGCTGGACCGATTTGGACGGGACTTTCACTGGCAGATAGTTTATGTAATAAGGAGTAACTTAGGCTAAAAAAAACTGATTTTTTTATTAAGTACATTCCACGCGGACGAAGTCGCGGGCACAGCTAGTAATATATAATTATGGAAAAAGATGTCGGTAAAAGGGCACAGAGTGGACACATCATATTCTGCCTAACTTCACGTACCTAACTGATTTGGTATTTTTTTGACATCGATGTTGATTGATTCTTAATTCTTTATTATAGCTTAGGTCGGCGGCTCCGCACGTCTATTATCGCGACTTTGGTTTTATCTCTGGCACCTTTCTACCAAAACTTTTTAAATAAAAATACCGTATCAAAATCCGTGTACTAAGTAGCGTTTGTGTCCATTGTGAACAAACAGACAAATTCAATTTCAAAAGGTTCAAATTCTATGCGTAGCGGTGGAGCATTCAGAGATTGTGGGTTTGATGCCCACTCAGTACTTATTTATTTATTTATTTTTTTATGCATTAGGGAGGCAAACGAGCAGACGGATCGCCTGATGGTAAGTGATTACCGCCGCCCATGGACACCCGCAACACCAGAGGAGTCACAAGTGCGTTGCCTTCCTTTTAAAAGAGAGTACGCTCTTTTCTTGAAGGTTTGAAGGTCGTAATGGTTCGGAAATACCGCTGGTGGCAGTTCATTCCACAGTTTAGTTGTGCGAGGCAGAAAGTTTCTCGAGAAACGCACAGTTGTGGACCGCCAGCTGTCCAGATGGTGAGTGTGGAACTGCTGTCGCGTGGAACGATGGCGGAAAGAGGCGGCGGGGATCAATCCGAACAATTATATATAACAATTTATAATTACATGAATCTTAGATTATTAATAATCTAAATATAATATAAATCTAATATATTTCCATTGGTTAGGGTGTTTATTGCATAGATACATTAAGGTAGGTGAATATGAAAGCTATAAGAATGCTATAGGCATAACAATTCACACACATTAGGTACACATTCTCACAGTGCCATCGTTTGCAGTGTAAGCCCAAAAAATGTGTTTATCTAAATGACATCACATACAAACCTCTTATATTTTGCACTAACTGACCCGGCAAACTTCGTTTCACCTTAAAAATTAGAATTTACCTCAATTGGCTGTATTAAGTTGTCCTAATTATTTTGAGAATAGAAAGCATTACGACAGGGATACGTCCACGGAGATCCTGGCACCAATAGGACATAAAAACGTCTTTTGGGTCAGATATTTTATATAATGGTTAAGTATTCTTATATGTTTCTATTTTCCGTGTTTTTTACTTTTTCTTTCATAAAAACCTTCTCCAGACAATAACAAACAGAACAAAAAACAAAAAAGCGAAATTGGTCCAGGTTCAACCAGTCCAGCCAAAAATGAATCCCTATTGGGAAATAGGAATTCATTTTTATATTATATAGATTGTATTGTACATATAAACCTACTTCTTGAATGATACTATCTATTAAAGAAAACCGCTTCAAAATCCGTCGCGTAATTTTAAAGATCTAAGCATACATAGAGACAGACAGACAGCGGGAAGTGAATTATTTTATACTAATGATGATATGTAGTGACCATGTTTTTATAATATTACATATTTATATATGTAGCTATAGGTATGTATAGTATTCTAATATACATATTATTATTATACAGACGTAGTTTGTGACGTTATACAGGTTAATCTCTGGATCTACAGAATCGATTCTGAGAATTATTTCATCAATAGAAACCCACACTATTTATCAGTGTCATAGGTTTTATATCATTACACTACGAGTGAGGATCACCATCCGGAACGGCATCCAAAATCTACGTGGTTGGAGCCGTGGGCAACAGCTGGTAACAAATAAAGTGTGTGAATAAAATAATGAACACAACATTTTCATGTATTTCTTGAGAATTTAAAGCTTTAGCTTTTTTAGCGAATTTACTTTCGGCGACTCATAGAAGTGTCTTATCTGTCCACTTGTGCATTAGTCTCGAATTGTGTTGCTGTCAAAGCTGCGAAAACGTGAAGCACAACCTCCCCGTCATTGTATTGAACGGAAAAATGTACCACTTATACTCCAGATTTTTGTCTTTCTTTTAGTTAAAAAATTACGTAAAAATTCTTTTCTGTTTAGAAGTAGTTGCCAGTTTTCTTTTGAGTGACCTTTTTGCTTTGGGAATGATTTTCATATAGTAATTATAAAGTGAGAATAACTAAAAATGTACCAAATGTAGACAAGAAACCAACAAATAAAACAGTGTAAACAGTTTTCAAATACGTCCACAAATAAAAAAGGAGTTGGTCTCTAAACATACGCCTAAAAACCAGATTTATCATTTTTATTCCTCTTAACCACTAAGCTACCGACGCATCAATGATAATTATATAAAACTTACCTATCAAAAGCACGTTTCGCAGTTGAAATACAAATCAAAAAAGTAAAAACCATAAATAAAGAAACATTTCATCTTCGTTTGCTAATAAAATCATGCCACAACAATCTGTAAACAATCAAATGAAGTTCAAATAATCAAAGAGAGCTGTTATAACTACGTCTTCAAATCCGCTGTTCTCATACCGACACGTGTTATCAATCAACGAGGGGCTTTAGCGTTCTTTATGAATACAATCGTAAAACTCATAAGACGACTTGATTGGTAACACGTTCAGACTGAACCGTTAATGCGCTTTTGCTTTCAATTATAAAAGATGGAATGTGCCGGTGAAGTGCGTTATCAAAACCATGATATTGAAATATTTCTTTTAGGGTTTTGATGAATTTTAGTTACAAATACATTATACTGTGAAATTTGTATGAAAGTAGAATATACATAGATAAACAAGCATCAAAATAGCAATTTGACTATTTCACTATTTCTATTTTGTATATGGCAATCGTTGCCGATATGGGTATCGGCAATTCTGCCAAAGTCAAACGTGCAATGGAGAGATTTGTGTGCTGTCCGAATGGGTAGCAATTTGACAAGAGAGTATATGAGTTCACACAGATAACTCGACAGTCTCTGTGGCGTGGCGGTAGTGAAAGTGACTGCTGCGCAAGAGGCGCGGGTTCGATCCCCGCTCAGTGCAAATATTCGTATACATTAATATGGCTACTTGCATTGGTCTGGGTGCTTATGTATATTTATGTATTCACAAAAAAAGTATCTAAGTATGTTTATCCGTATTCTAGATTCCATAATACAAGGTAGTTAAGCTTACCACGGGTCTAGATAGCGTTGTGGAGAATGTTATGGAATATTTATGAACTGCTTGTATAAATTCTTCTGTATTCAAACATAATCACATACGACATGCAGCTGGTAGATGAAGAACTACATCGCGGACTCGAAGACGGCGGGCGTGCACCACTGAGGCAGACAGCCGGCCAGCAGCAGTTTCTACTTGGCTGTGTGTGGCATTACCCTACTCACAATGACTATAATGTTACAGTTAAAGTAGGTAAGGGGTAATATTGTGTTGATATGTTTAATTTTTGCCAAGCGAAATAAAAAATATTATCTTTCTTACTTTCTTTCTTTTCTTTCCTATACCATAATTGAACGTATTGTATATATTTTTGCAATGTGGTATTTATATTCCAGATCTCGCGATAGTTATAGCTATTATGCCGTACCGAAATTATTCTGTCGGTAAGTTGTCTTCAGTCTGCTACTAAGCCGTATTATTACCGTCACCGTCACAGCATTGGTATAAGAACATAATGATTTAAACAAGCATATCTTTCAAACCGCAAGTACCAATCATCATTACGAATCAATCGTAGAGTAGCAGATGTGTAACAGATACACGTCAACAGTTGCTGAATACTTTTATTTCCAAAATGTTACAATATAAACACTTATGCTAAACTAAATTCTATCTTCACACCTTATGTTAAGGATGGTTATATAAAAGCAAGTTTTATGGATATCCAATGCAATATAGAAAGGGTTGAGTGTGAGTGGTTATCTCGACGTCATCCTGTGGATCCATGTATTTAGGATGGCAGTTAATAGACTACAATTTTGCAGGCAATATCGTCAATTGTGTAGGTGCATTCAGAGGAAAATACTCGACGGAACGGAAAATTTGTCGCCACCATTATTCGCACTGGCGCGGGCGCTTCGGACGATTAAATTTTGTTCATCCATGAGTTTAGTCATGTGATGCACATACACGAAATTAGCGTCATTTATCTTCGTCATACTCATAATTGGTTCCAGTATACCTAATGGGTGTAAGGGGAACGCTCCCGAATCCGAAAACCCCTAGTAGTACTCCAGGTACATAACACATTGGCTTAAAAATAAAATCGATTTGGACAAAATATTTTTTTTGTGGCGTGGCGGTAGTGAACACGGCCACTCGCAGGAGTCGCGGATTCGATCCCCGCTCAGTGCAAATATTTGTGTGCATGAATATGTATATTTGCATGGGTCTGGGTATTTCAATGAGTAATATATTATGTATGTATACATATATACACAAATAAAAATGTAACTAAATATGTTTTTTCGCATTCGCATTCTCACTTCCATAACTCAAGCTGGTTAAGCTATGCTTACCATGGGTCAAGATAGCGTTGTGAGGAATGTTGTGGAATATTTATATTTATTTATCCTTTAAAAGCGATTGGTTTGAATGAATTTTGTATAGCATTTTATTATACTAACTTTAAAATTTGGATACATCGAGAGAGTGAAATGCTTAAGTGGCACTTGAACCTACAACCTTTCCCTTACAGGGGGAATGCTCTTCCAACTGAGCTATTGAGCCACACCTGAATCACTTCAAATTTCCCTTCTCTTTATATCCGTCTTTAAGGGCGACGGTGGAGCTATCCACCAACTTTCCTATTAATTCTTCCCCATGTAACCTATCGGTATTAACATCATTAGTAGGCATTAAGATCATTGTGAGTACTTTGCCAGTCAAGACTGTATTCATTCCTACAGACAATAATACCAACAGACTTATCCCACCCCAACTTATGTGCAGTAAAACTCCGAGTATTTATTCCCAAAACGACGTAAAGTAGATAAGCCTATCCCGATAGAAAAAATTCCTTTTAGATTTATCGGTAATCTCGTTTGTTACCGCTTTTATTGTTTCTGCGAACAATAATAATGAATTAGACTTACTTGCTCACAATATTAGCTTAGACCGTTCTTCTTTGTTTACATTGAAGGGATTTTTGTACATAGGAAACAGCAGTAAGAACTTCTATGTGATGGACATAGCTACTAATAGATCTATTAGAATCGAATACAACATTACTTTTGTTATTACCCGACTGCCGAAGGAAGGAGGGTAATGTTTTTCTAGACTATGTATGTATGTATGTATGTCCATTTATTTGGCACGGCCTACAGCCTGAACGGCTTGACAGATTTGAACATGTGAGGTGTCATTAAGTTTATTTTTAAGCTGATATACCAAAGATTGGATGATTGGATTTAGGTAAATGTAAACCTTTGAGAATGCCGTAAGGCGAAACCGGTCAGGTTTAATAGAATAAACAGGTAATGTGGAAAAAGTGCAAGTGTTCTTATGTTTCCACTAAAGTTTTTTCGTCTGTTTATTCACGATGAACGTAAAAACTACTCAACGGATTTTGTAGAGGTTTTATTTGTTAGGTCTTCAGATGTGAACAACATTTTCTATACTCAACTCCTGCGATGTTCTAACGAATTAATTCCCTTAACTGTTTCCCACTATGGTACCAGCAGTGTCCATGCTGTAGTATACGAATTAATGTTAAGAAGATTGGTGTTCACTCATGCATTTGTGCAGTACGGTGGACAGATAAACACATTTGCTTTGTCATTCACAATGCGGTTGAGGATTTGGAGCATGCTTATTTACGGTAGTAAATTGTACAAAGTACCGAGAACCGAAAATAAGAACAAAAGTTGAGTAAAAATAGCAAAAGTTGGTGCCAAGTGAAAAGCTTGCATCAGAGCCTCATACGTTATTTAGTCCCTTATAATCAATTAGTCTATTGCAGTCCAATGTTGGACTTATTCCTCTCCCAATGTAGGGAGACTTTGGCCCACTGTTTCCGCGTCGGTACATGATTTTATTTCGAATTTTCCTTCTCTCGCAGTGATATCGTCTGCGTATTTTTAGTCGCCTTTTACGATAGCCTTTGGATGAGATGGATAGTAAATAGATATTTAACAACATTCTAGGACAACGCTATCTAGACCCACGGTAAGCATAGCGTAACTAGCTTGTGTTTTGGAATCTAGAATGCGGATAAACATACTTAGATATTATATTTTTGTAAATAAATACATATTATAGATATAAAAACCCAAATCAATGCAAATTAGTCATATTCGTGCATACAAATATTTGCACTGAGTGGGGATCGAACCCGCGCCTCTTGCGTAGCAGTCGCGTTTACTACGGCCGCGCCACGTAGGCTGTCGTTTGGAGCTGTGATACTTGTATTCTTTATCCATCACCACACGGATAGCCCCCTGTTATGTATAAAACCTCGTAAAAGAAATAAGTAAATAGACATATGACATCATACGGATATGTAAAGCTTCGATTTATATAAAAATACCTGACTCAGCAAGCTTCGTTCCGTGTATTTTTCTTACCACAGGTACCTAATTAATCAAAATAAAACTTATTCCAAACAATTCTATCCACAAATTGAGAAAGCTTCACTATGTGTGTCCATAATTAAAAAATAATATCGAAGCAGCGACCGACAAAGACTCGGGTATCGTGACGAAACAATAATTATATTAAATAATTACCTTATCAAAGATGGTATAATTTGTTTGGGTTGATTCAATTCAATATCGACATAATTTGGTTAGTCAGCTGTCTGATTGATCAAAGGGTAAGGAAATAATGGTATCTATAGATATTCACGGTAATCAAAGAATTTTAATAAGTCTCGAAAGGTCTCGATTCTTTGTATTATATTGAAGTGTATCAAATGTTTTCATTGGAAATTCTTTAGTTATAGTTTCAATATTTATAGATCTGGTATGGTACGATGTGTATAAGAAAAACATGCCCAAGTAGTCCAGTAGAGTGGCTTAGGGTTACGATTAAAGCAGTATTTTAATAAAGAAAGTATTGCCGCTCTTCATCACTTTAAAGTATAAAACAAAGTCGCTTTCACTGTCTGTCCATCCCTATGTATACTTAAATCTTTGAAACTACCCAACAGATTTTAAAATGGTTTTTAATAGATAGAGTTATTCAAGAGGAAGGTTTATATGTATAACTAGCTGTGCCCGCGACTTCGTCCGCGTGGAATGTACTTAATAAAAAAAATCAGTTTATTTTTTTTTTGTTTTTGGCATTTTTTTATTTTTTTTTAGCCTAAGTTACTCCTTATTACATAAGCTATCTGCCAGTGAAAGTCCCGTCCAAATCGGTCCAGCCGTTCCAGAGATTAGCCAAAACAAACAGACAGACAGACAGACAGACAGACAGACAAAAAATGTAAAAATATATATTTTGGTATGTGTACCGTATATACATTCATATGCATGTAGTAGAAAGCGGTTATTTTAATATTACAAACAGACACTCCAATTTTATTTATTTGTATAGATGTATAGATAGGTACATGCTTAATATAGTAGAGCGTGCAACGGGAACGGGATCTGACGCCACGCAGGCGGAAAAAAATTGACGGTATGAAATTCGCTGGGTTAGCTAGTTGCAAATAAATTATTTACGTCATGAAGAAATGAATTATGTACATTTGCGTTTGCGCACTATCGGTTTTTGCGATCAAACATAGCCTATGTCTTTTCTCACAGTCTAAACTGCCCCTATACCAATTAAAATCATTTCAGTGGTGTGATAGCGTAAACAGATATACAAAAAGATAATACAGCATAGCTACAAGAGTTGGGGTTGGAAGCTGCTCCTCATCGTCCACGCTCACCAGACCTTGCTTCTATGGACTTATCTTTTCCAAAATTGGGACAACTTTTTACGGGAAAACAAAATTACCTAGAGACGGTACAAATTGCCTTTGAAGAGTTCCCTTCCATTCAGCTGATTTTACAAGAAGGGCATCAATACATCGCTTTGGTAAAGATTCATCAATTGCATCATGGTTAACCACTTTGAATATAATAAAAGTGTAACTTATTTTAGACAATACGGCAATTTCATTGGTAAAGGACCTATAATAAAAATAATAATATATGACATTTTATGTTTGTAGTGACCCGCATGATTGATAATTTCATTTCATTTTATTTAGCTATGCTTAATAAAGTGAACTAAGAGTACCTAGTGTTGGGTAAAGATTTATGATATTCTGACTCCGATAACACAGTGACCCAGATATTCTATCGCATCTATTGCAACACTTACAGTTATGTGCATAAGAGTGACGTCACTAGCACCGGTATGAAACGGTTTTGTTATTGAGCTGAAAGGCGATTGATGTGAAAAAGCTCTTAGTTTTATGTAAGTCTCGGTGATCTTGCTATATCAGTATGAGATCCAATGTAAGCATAGCGATCTAAGATAGCAAATTGGATGACAAAAATTCTACAACAAGTGTAAAATGACAATGTTGTTAAAAACTTTGTCTAAAATAACATAACATCATACATAACATAAACTCACGCCTGTATTCCCCGAAGGGGAACCCACATTTCGCCATTTTATCTTTAGGTCCCAATGTAATAGGTGGGGAGCCTATTGTCATTAACCGGGCTCTTATAAACCTGCGATAAATACACACATAACTTCGAAAAGCATCGAAATGTCATTGGTGTGTGCCATTTTAAACCAGGGATCGAACCCGAGATCTCGTCTCAGCAGTCCATTACCCATACCACTAGGCTACCGCATATCTTAAAATAACAATTTGCCAATTTTACATAAATGCTTGCAACAAAACCATTATGCAACTAAACCGGGGATAGTGTATAAGTTGTATAATGTATAATGGTTTGGGCCCTGCTATTAAAGTCTTGGATTTAACCGGAAACAACGCTAAGATGATATTGGCACCAAATAAACCATAAGTATCTGTATATTCCCACATCACTATGTCCTTCTATGGGTTTAGTCGGAGTACGCAAAGGATATGCCAAAGGCTACCTTACTCCTGGCAACTGATGGCCCGCTTCGACCCGTGTCCGAGTTCCTTTGGATACACCCCCGCCGGTTCCAGCACAGGGGTATCCGAGGGAATTTCACCACATTAAAAAAATCGGTTGTCTGTAAAGTCAGTTTACTGACGATAGTTGAATGTGGCCACGTTATAAAAAAATACTGAGGGAACGGTTTCATTTTTTAAAAGAAAATTTTAATTTTATTTGTTTGATTGGTCGCTCGTTTCGCGCTCACGCTTGCACTTCAAGTCTTAAATGGAACGCCTGAGAGCGAGGTAACGCCACATGACGTCATATTTTATCGTGCGTGCAGCCGGCTCCATCGAATTATAACTTACTAGCTTTTGCCCGCGGCTCCGCCCGCGTGGATGTCGGTTATCGCGACCAAACGCTTTCACACCTCAACCACTGAACCGGTATAGGCGTAGATTAGACCATGAGAAAGGACATAGGCTATGCTTCGTTGACGTTCTATTCATAGTAATTAGGAGATAATCTAATAATAACTTTGTTTCCGCCCAATAATTAAATGCCCATATGAAATACATAATTTGTCGATATCACAGAGACTCTTCAAATACCACTACAATTGTATTGCAATCCAGATTACTATTCAGTGTGATATTCACGTATGCAAATCGCAGAACGATAGCGGATATAATTTGTTCGCAAAGTTAAATAGCTTTTGTAAGACTTTCCTAGAAAAACCAGGAAAATTTTAATTCCCAATTGAATTCTAAACTAACTAAACTTTTGACATACTGTTGTTATCACAAATGAGGTTTTGCTTCGAATTCTCTGAATCAGAACATACCTAGAAACGCCCAATGCCTAGTACGCCCTTATGTTAAAGTCGTTTGTGATAAAAAATATTTTGCCAGTTTCAATAGCACATAATGTGCAAGTGAAAGTAATAATGTCTGGTGGGGGTTGTAAAGAATATCATATTTCTTTGCGGCAAATTAATACTTCCAGCCAATTTTGCTATTGAAACTGTGTTCAAAATCTTTTTATCCGAAACTTGGAGTGCTTAACAGGCCGAAGCAGTATATCACTACGGGGCAGACACTCCTTCTCTATAAGGCACAGGTTCGGCCCCTCATGAAGTACTGCCGAGGCGACTGCACGCCAGCTTAACCCCTTCGACTCGGTGCAAAGACGTGCGTTGAGGCTCGTCGACAGTCACATACACGCCGGCAATGTGGAACCTCTCAGCCTCAGGAAGGACTTTGCCTCGCTGTGTATGTTCTACCACCTATAAAATGGTTTGTGCGCAGATTAATTTTTGGACATGATGTCCACGGCTTCATTTGACACTCGCCATTGGCAATTCATCCACACATGTTGTAACCAAAAACGGTGGGCACCGTGCGAAATGACAGGAACTTCATCCCACGGAACTGTGTCAGGTGTAAAAACTAAACTTAACCAATATTTTTTAGAGTTATTGTGGATAGAAGGAGATTAATATGTATCGTTCCATATTATGCTATGAATATTGTAATAGTCACATATTGGCGAATGTTGCGTAGGTATTTTGATCTTAGTACAATGTAGTAAGCAAACTTTCAATAGCGCAGATCTAAACCTTGGTGGGCTTTTGTGCTATCACTATTGTTCTTGTATTGTTTTATTATAATGGTAATAAACTTTTTAACACATATTTTCACAGTAAATAAAATTTCAATAAAATCTAATTATGTCATCACTTTATCTACTAGTTACATTAATGAATTATTACCTAATAATAAATAAATAAATAAAAATTTTCCCAAGCGTCTACAATATAGGGTTCTTCAAAAAGGGCATTAGAAGGTTTTTTCAGGATAGGCAGTGTAACGCCCCTGTTGTTGCATACGTCCATAGACAAATAAAAAAAGAGTATAAAATCACCTGATATAATTGATGTATACAAATATTAGCACAATAATACAAACATCTGCACAAAATTTCTAAAATTAATAGGAAAATATAACCTACATAGATAGAACATAATAATATATTCTCACCATGACGTAGCGAATAGCAACTAGGTAATATATCTTTCGGGTGGTCAACGTGGGTGATACTGTTTTCCCTCACTTTGCTGACGGTACGAAAATCGTCAAGGGACATTTATTCTCAAATTTACGGCTCATGAAGCTCAAATATGTGAAGGGTGAACATGAACAAACCCATTCATGTTTTCAATATGATATATAATATAATTATAAACGCAATTCCCGTTCAGTCTGCAACAGATTGAGCTTGATTAGCAAAGTACTGAAAATTATCTTAATGTTGTTAATACCGAACGAATTTATTGATTTAAATTATACCTAATTGTCGTCCAAAATAAAGGCGTGAAAATACCAAGGTATCACTTTGCTTGTCAAGATCCATCTGATATTGACAATAACTATACTGGAGGGAAGCAGGTCCGCAATGCGTGGTGACGAATCACCCAGACCAGGAGTTCCGTCCCAAATGACCGTGGGTCTGGGGGTGACAGCTGAAGCCGCTGGCTGCCACCGTCTCCTTCTGCGAGCAAGTAATGCTCGGCGACAATGACGGAAAATTCTTCATCCTAAAAGTAAGTACTTAATTATTATCGCTATGGAATAATCGCCGGAGGCAAAAAAAAGTACCTAACTAAGTTATAAGGATAAAAAGAAAATTAATTAAAAAAGTAAATTTCAGTAAATTAAATTTTCAAAATTACTTAGGTCCTTCGTTTTAAAATATTCTCTATTAATGTTTCCGCGTGCTTTATTAAAAATTGATAACAGGAAATTAATAAGTATCTCTGTTAAATAAATGATCAAGGAGGGAACTCTTGAAACCCAATTTCAGTTTTTTAAATATAAAGGTAGGTATCGCAATTTTTATATTGCCAAGTTAATTATTTTGTCTAAATGGTGCTCTTTCGGTTATGACTTCGTTTTTTATGTTAGTCTTTTTACATACACTCACGCCTGTAAATCTCTAATGGAGTAGGCAGAGGTGTATTAACACCTACATTTCGCCATTTCCGTCAAGCGGTCACTTAGTCATGGGCTGTATGTTTACTGTCCGATTAAGAACAACCCTATCCATGGAGAAGGAAATGATAGATCATTTTCTGTCCGTCGCGGCCCTATCTCTTAGTCGCCTTCTACGACAATCACAGAAAGAAAAGGGGTGGTCCTATTCTACTCCATCAGAAACCAAAACGGCAATATATAATTTATATAAACATAAATTAATCAAATTATGACAACAATTCAACCCAGGAATTTTAACACAAAATAATATGTGTTTGTATGTATGTTTTGCATTTTAGATACTACTTCAACCCACATTACACTAGCATATGAGATCCAAGACGGCGTGCGATTTTAGCAGTAGCTTAGTACTTAAGTCAACATTAAAAAAATATTACATTTGGCGACTGCATGAACTGGAGCATCCCGTATAGGTATAGCACAGGGGATGCCGCGAAATGGTGGGGCTATGTATCCGCATCACAGCTGAGCACCGCGCGACCAGGGTCCTATTTAATAAAACTTACAATTTGTAATCTACAAATTGTACTTTACAGGTTACAATTCTACAAGTTTATATTCAATAAAGAATATGAGTTACAAATTTACCATGGTGGAAATCTACATAATTGTAGAATTGTTACTACTATTTTACATAATTCCTGTTCAATAAACATTTTCTTTCTACAAGTGACGTTGTAAGTTTATATAATAATTTGTAAAACGATTCTGACATGTGTGAGAGTGGCGGAGTGGGAGCGACGACTTGAACAACGACGCGCAGGGCATGCCGTCATAGAGGCGGTAAGGCCCATCATGGGGGAATGGCTCGAGAGGCCACATGGCAGCCTCTCGTATCGACTGACGCAGATTATCACCGGGCACGGGTGCTTCGGGAGATATCTGTGTCGGATCGAAAAGGAGCCAACGTCCGAGTGCCATCACTGCGATGCGAGCGAGTACACGGGGCTGCACACGCTCACCTAGTGTCCGGCATGGGCCGGACCGAGGCGGGAGCTAGTGGCGGCCCTGGGAGTGAGAGTTCTCACCCTCGCCACCCTGCTCACAGCAATGGTCCGCTGCGCGGACGCGTGGGCGGCCGGCGTCTTCTTCAGCGAGCAGGTAATGGTCGTGAAGGAGACGGCGGAGCGGGAGAGGCGGTGCGAGCGAGAAAGACTCGCGGATCGCGCCGCCCACGGCACTGACTGACCTCCGTCCCCCATGAGCGCGGGCCTGGGGGTGACGGGTGGAGCCACCTGTCACCCCAGCAGAAGCAGGCCTCGGCGGCGGCGCGTTAAATAGCGCGCCTCTCCATTCCGGGGGCGAGTTGGGGACACCGTTGTCCCCCCTCCTGAGGAGGGCCAGACCGTAAGGGATGGCCCTGGGTCAGCCGGGGTGCGAGGGATATGTCTATGACAACCTCACCTCCGGCCTAGCACCAAGACCCACAGTCAGCGTGCGGTTTTAGTCGGTTCGAGTCCGACATAACCTCCCCTTCCGGCTCCGGCAGGGGGGTATCCGAGGGGATTTCCACACGAAAAAAAAAGAAAGACGTGTGAGAACGTCACAACCATTCAGTGTTGTGGAAGATATTATGTGATAAAGATAAAAAAAATGAAATTTACTAATTTTAGTGGCAGCCATCTTGGATTTGAAAATTTAATATTTGTAGTAGGTATTCTACTAGTGAAGGCTTTTCATTTGATACCCATATTGAGGGAGTTGTGAATTGTGTGATTTTTTTTTTATATAAAGTACACGTCAATTTGACTTCACCTCGCCTGATAGTAGGTAAGCTAAAAGCTTAGGTATTCCAACATGTCGTGGTGGCAGCCATCCTGGGCCGATTTTTTATAACAGCTAAAAACACTCCCGACTAATACACCATTTAAACAAAAAATATCCAAATCGGTTCATCCGTTTAGGAGCTACGATGCCACAGAGAGATATACACACACAGACACGTCAAACTTATAACACTGTTCGTTTATGGATCAGGGGTCAAAAAATGGAATATATGAAAAAAATAGCGTTTTCATCATAAAACCCAATATGACCAAACGATGGAAGGGAGACGGAGTACCCAGACTCCGTGGGTATATATGTATAACGGATTTAGAGAATCCTGTTGCCTGTCAGTTTTAGGTGCAGCATTTCATTTTTTCCAATGTTTTTCGAACTTAAAAGTTAGCATAATAAATGCTATAAAAAAATCATTCAAATATTTGGGCGCAGTCATCAAAATTAAATGTTTAAAAATAGTTGAAAAATCATTCATTGTTTCCAACAGTTCGTAAGAATGTTGGTAGATGGCTGCACCGTCGCCCTTATAGACGGATATAAAAGAGAAGGAAAATTTGGAATGATTCAAGTGGTGCTCAATAGCTCAGTTGGCAGAGCAGTCCCCCTGTAAGGGAAAGGTCGTGAGTTCGAGTCTCACTTGAGCATTTAATTTAAAATTATTTATTCTACACAAACCTCATCTGGGTTTACAGGATAACACTGAATTCGTATATAGAATATTGTACCTAATAATAATAAAAAAAAGTCATAGCCTGACTACACAGAAAAAATTGCAAAGTTACAAAATATTTTGGGGATATACAGTTATATTTTGAGGAGTTGGCTCCTTACTTCATTTTGATCCAGACCGCAGTACGGATATTCCATTCCATTTCCATTTGCTTCTCACGTAATAAAAGGATACCATATTGAGCTAAAGTAAAGGAAACCCGGCAAATTTCACACAAACTAGTCATTGTGATCAAAATAGGTAAAACGGGTAAACAGGAATAGTACCGTTTGCAAAATAATTGTTGCAAGTATCGTGGAACTTAACTAGGGAACGCTATACCATTAAACTTTCCGTACAGAAATGCACTTTGCTGTGGGTTAATTTGCATGTGCATTGTCAAACCGTATCAGGACTTTGAAGCGAACCTGGCCAGTGGCTCGCTGACTGCGAACAAAGTTTTGTCATTCTACTATTTTGCATATTTCGATGTATAACGAAGTAACGAGATTCCGATTCACTCGTTTTAGTTATGTATTTGAAATTAAGACATCAATGATAACAAGAATATTCTTTACATAATTTTTAACAATATCCATACTTCCAATACTAATATTATAAATGCGAAAGTAACTCTGTCTGTCTATATGTTACGCGTTCACGCCTAAACCACTGAACCGATTTTGATGAAATTTTGTATGAGGGTAGATTAGACCATGAGAAATGACATAGGCTATGTTTGGTCGCGATAACCGACATCCACGCGGCATAAATTATAAGGTTTTTAAATGAATAAGGAGAATACTTAGAATACATTTTACTAACTATTGTTAAAATGTGGGCAATTTTCACGAGTCAGTTATAAGTAAGACGAGATTTTTGATTGTGGCAAGTTTGTAATAATACCTAACGTTTATTGAAACATAAATAGTATCTTCTTATTTGTCTTAGAGTTAATCCCAGTCGCATCCAAAGCTTTAACCTCAGGGAAAGGGATCCGCTTTATCAATCTAACTGCGAATTTGACCCCTATACCTTTGTCAGTGGTACCATTAGTCACTGTACCATTGATGGTACTATTCACACACTTATATTTAAGTCACTAGTATCATTAAAATAAAAGTTAAGTACATAAAATAACACAATTATTAATTTATTATAAGCTCGTTTAGATAATTTATTTTAACTATAATGATAATACCCAATCTATAAAGTTTATTAAGGTTCAAATTCAAATATCAAATACAAAGTACAAAAATTAATACACGTAGTGTTTCCGTGATTATGTTACATCAAATAAATAACCCCCCCGTATCGTTCCCGGCACAAAGGTGCCCATGATGCTGGCCGCGTTACCTCGCTGAATCGCAATAGCCATCCTTTGCCCCAGGAACGAGCCGGAGTGGGAGTCACCACCCTGGTCGTGAATACGACGGCCAATCTCTGCGATCAGCCTCTTTGCCTCCGACCCCCAACTAGCCAAAGTCTCCACCGCGATGGGCACAAAATAATATTGTGGCTCCATCGCGGTGTATTTATTTAGACCTCTTCCTACTCGCCGCGTCCTCAGCAGCCGCCGCGCGAGGCGTTGACGGTGCGACTCAAGTGCGTGGTATTTTCATCCCGATAGAGGCTGTCAATATTAAGAACTCTTCGAAGAAATATACAAGAGTTCGTTAGACTTTGATAATATTTTTATAATACCCCTCGTAGAAGCTTGTTTTTATAGAACTATTGAAAGTTTAAACGAATTTTATTGAAACTCCTTTTTAATTACTTTCATAAAACGTATAACTCTATTTTTAATATTCTATTTATTGCTCAATGTGTTTAAATTGAGAATTAAGTTGTATTTATTTTTCAACATATCGGTTGCTTTTCAGTTGCCATAGAGAGTTCTAATTAATTAAAAGCAAACATAATTAATTAAAGCAAAAGAACCATTCATGAAATAGAATCTCGCATTTAAGAAAAAGTACTCAAAATGAAGAAAATGTTTTTCTAATAGAAGCTTCCAAACCCCTTAAAAAGAAAGAAAAAAGAAGAGTGTTGAAGAGATCAATGTTACTGAATGTTAATTTAAGTAAAAGCTTAAGTTTCTATTCAAATACCTTTTACCACCTTCACTTGCAAGATTTTTTTTAAGGTGCGCATAATCTCCGCGGATGCTCGCCCCTCTGGAGCCGGCGGGCGTGCTTATATCGGACTCGAATCGACTAATACGCATGGCCTGGGTTGTGGTTGCCGGGGTTACTCGGTCGAAAGTTCTGTCGTAACAAACAAGTCATTTCTAGTTCTAGGAACAGGACATTTTGAAATGTCGACATTATGGCAATGAGTCATAAAAAGAACGTGTCATTTTGAATAGCCAGTCGTTTCGAAAATAAGTGGCCGTTTTGGACATAGGACACATTGACTACAAATATCAAAAGTGGACAATTTGGGAAGTGTAACTAAGGGGGTTAGATTAGCAGAAATATTACTTACCGGCTCGACTTTTGACCAACTACTAAATAGAGGCGAAAGCAACCATTAGCCCTAGGCATAGTTATTAAATTATATGAAGGGAAATTTTAAAAACATTAATTTATTTACTTACATGAAGCGCTACGATAAAAAAAATGTTTTTTTTTAGTTGTATAGAAAACGTTTTGAACGCGCAACGTTATAAAAATGGAGCATTCTTTGCTATCGAAGCAATGTTATAAGCAATAAAACTTCAATATGGCAGCCTTTTAATATTAAAAGTTCAGAAAACAATTCGTTTTAATAATGGAGCGGTGCCTGCAGGCAATGTTCTACAAAATAAAGTATTTAGACTAAAGCGCACCAGTTTATTGAGAGTTCAGAATACTTCAAACTTGAAAATCGATTATATTTTATAGAACTTGTACCTTTATTCACCGAATAATTAAAAAAATGGTGGAATCTATTGTTACACATATTGAGAACACGATTGTACTTTTTCCACAGTATACTTTGGAAAACTGTGGAAAAGTACAAATGTGTTAAATAATGTGTAACACTGGGAATTGTTTGAAGCAGTGCTCTCAATCTTATACTAATTAGGTTTTAGAAGAAGAAGAGAGATGCGATTATGTATTTATAAAAATTGAAAACAAAATTAATAATGCATCTGTTAGTCAGTCAGTAGAGTTACAGTAAAAATACACTCAATGTATTTTTCAATATCATTACGCAGCCATGATAAAAGTGTAAACATTCAAATTATTTACTAATCTACTTACTACCGGTATATGTATGAAATAAACTTTTAAATATTCCAAGTGTTCCTACAAAATCCACAACAGAAATATTAAAAACATAAACAGGTACAAAACAAAACTAAAACACCAAATTCGAATATAACAAATGAACGTAAAATATTCAGTTCTCATAACCCACCACAGAACATGGACATTTTATTATAACCTATCATGACCTCCCTTCTTCAATATAAGGGTATACCATAAAATTTTATTTCATACAAGTTACTTTGTCCATCTCATACACCTCATGTTATGTTAATATTGTAACATCACAAAAGCGAGACTGCATTGTGGACTCGCCTACAAATTTGAATAAATATAAACAGTAAACGGGGTAGAATGCATTAGAGTTGGCTTAAATTTTAAAAACGTCTCATATAGTGTTATGTATGGGCTCTTAAGCGCGTCTTGAGATATCATTAGGGCAGTTGCGACGTGCCCGGCGAGATTAAGACTTGTGCTAGCTTACTGCTGCCATGACAATGCAAGCTCTCTCAGTTTGTGTTGGTAAAATTAAAATGTAGCTTAAATTGTGTTTTCAAACGTGAGATTGCGAACAACATTACCCGCTAACGTGATGAGCGAAGAGATTTTGTTCAGCAGGGAGGAAGTTATAGTACTTTTTAGTGTTGGGGAGAAAATTTATTTAAAGTTCACGGTCTGGTGGAACAGGAAACTGAGTATCTGTGAATCATTTCACTTGTTTTCTCAAATTCTGTGGGGTGACAGTAAATCGTTCGGAATCAGTAGGTTATAGGTCAGATTCTCGCTCAATGTAATTGTTTACATGCATGAAAATATTACCTTAGAATAAACAGAGGATGGTTTGAATATTCACGAAAGGAAATCTCAAAACAAGATGCACCACTGTCTTAGTACTAATCTTTAGAACGCCTGCACTGTTTATCTTACCTAACAATGTCTGGATGCATCCAGACATAATCCTACTGCATACAGCATTAACATTAAACGCATTAAAATGCGTGCAGCCTGTATTCAAAGTACCTACATGTGGGTGGTTATAAGGTACGATCAATTTGTAACTTCCATAGAAGTTGCTCGACATAGAATGATGAAGATTTTATTGTGCACACATAATACTGTGTCGTAGGTGTGTATATTTCTGTGGTAATAAGTTGCAAACTAACAATGGGTGGCTCGGCGCCCACGTTGGCTCTGATTGTCTCCGACTCCGACACAGATAAGTCAAGGAGTATGTTAAAGGGAATAAAAAAGTATAGACAATAAGATTTTAACCAATTTGAGCTCATATAATATTAGTAAAAACCTTCATAATGATTGATTTTTTTTGACATTAATGATATAAAAATTCCTTCAATTATTTGGGCGCAGTTATCAAAAAATCAATGTTTAAAAATGATTGTAACATCATTCATTGATTCCGATAGTTCGTAAGAAAATCGGTAGATGACGCTACGTCGCCTCAAAGACGTATAAGGTGGGAAATTTGAATCATATCGGGCGTGTCTCGGTAGCCGAATTGGTCAGGCATTCCCCCTGTAAGGGAAAGACTGCGGGTTCGAGTCCCGCCCGAGAAGATTCTTTTTCCCTATGTATTCGATTTGTATAGTTAGCATACTTAATGCTATAAAAATTCCTTCAATTATTTGGGCGCAGTTATCAAAAAATCAATGTTTAAAAATGATTGTAACATCATTCATTGATTCCGATAGTTCGTAAGAAAATCGGTAGATGACGCTACGTCGCCTCAAAGACGTATAAGGTGGGAAATTTGAATCATATCGGGCGTGTCTCGGTAGCCGAATTGGTCAGGCATTCCCCCTGTAAGGGAAAGACTGCGGGTTCGAGTCCCGCCCGAGAAGATTCTTTTTCCCTATGTATTCGATCTACATAATGATGTTGACAATTGGATATAAACGTCGAAACGATACATAAGCCATATTATGGTAACTTGTATGAAAAAATTTAATTGTCAAATTAGTTACTATTATAGGTTGGGTGGATGATCAAAAATAAATAAAAGTTAAAAAATAAGAACCGACGCAATATTTACCGCTCTTTTGCCTTCTAGTTTTACCACTCTTTTACCATTCTTAATTTAATAAGCTCGGTTAGATAATTTATTTTAACAATAGGATAAGACCCAATTAGGTAAGTACTTATATTAAACATGGTTTGAAATATTAAAAAGTACCTCTTTCGTGATCGTTTAAAACCAGCATTTTAATAGGGCCAGAATCATATTAATAATCGAATACTATTAATTTACATTATATTACTATATTTTTTTTTTTTTCAAAATATACTTACCTATATTTTAGTTTTGGAATCATATTCACATGTAACTGTTGCATATGGTATCGCCTCTTTCTATTTAACAAAGTATGGTATTTGCTAAATGTTCCATAATTTGTTGATTTTTTTAAATATTTGATCCGTGAACTAACTGTACTCCGCTAGATGGTAAAAAGCTGAGGTGCACAAACTACGGCTATTGATTAACTATCAATAATGGGTGAGATGAATAATATTACGATATCAAATCAAAGTAGATATGCAACCAGCAGTTCTATGCCGTGAAGCTTAGTGGAATATCGAATTGCAAATGGCCGAGGAAAATGTAACATTTAACGCTTCGCCAACTGCGAAGGACTTCTATTTCCGTTGCGACCTGTGTACGACGTATCCATACTTCCATACTAATATTATAAATGCGAAAGTAACTCTGTCTGTCTGTCTGTCTGTCTGTCTGTATGTTACTCTTTCACGCCTAAACGACTGAACCGATTTTAATGAAATTTGGTATAGGGGTAGATTAGATCATGAGAAAGGACATAGGCTATGTTTGGTCGCGATAACCGATATCCACGCGGGCGGAGCCGCGGGCAAAAGCTAGTCATTCTATATTTTGAATTCGCCTGTAAGAAGTATTATACCAATAAGTAAAAAAAAAATACAATTTAAATTTAAAAAATACAAAACATTAAGTAACTTTTCTTATGTATTTTTTTCTAAACAATCAATCAATTAGCCTTCTGGGTACGTTACCGTTACCGGTTGGTGATGATGCGGAGGAATTCCACGACGCAATAAGTATGTAAATACTTTATTTATTTCTATATTTTCTTTAGTTTATTTTATGTCTTAATCACGATTATTTAATTATTGGTAATAATAAATTAGCCTTTCGCAATCCACATAGGACATAGGCCTCTCTTATTGTTGAGAGACTTTGGCCTACTGTTTCCACACTGGCCGACGACGGGTTAGAACATTACCGATTACATTACGAGTTATTCTTCTCTCGTAGTAATATCATCTGCGTATTCTTTCGTTAGTCGCATCTTACAACACACTTCGGATGAAATGGGGTTGGGATACTGGTACCCTTTCTCCGTCACCACACAGATCTTCTTCATCTTAGCGTTAACCCCAGTTGCATTCCGAAGCTTGCAGCTTGAAGTCTGGGGTCCGCTTTGCCATTCTAACTGGGGATTTGGCTAAACTTCGATATTTTCTGTGAAGCGAATGCCATCTGACCTCCACAAGGTGATATCGAAGCATTGCAACTAGACCAGTTTTGTTGGACTTATGAGGGCTCCAACTACCGTAACGTCTGCCATAGATGTTCGTATGGCAACCGGAACCGACGGCTTAACGTGCTCAAAAATAAATATTCATGCATATAAATAATTTCATTTCCGGCGTAGTGGCCGCGTTCGCTACCGCTACACCACAGAGGCTGTCGACCACACCGGTCACCACACAGATAGTTTTTCTAAAAGAAATAACTTCGTGGATCGCCAGTCTGGAGTGCCAGACATTTTGGGTCAATTCAAGCGTGGGTACGTGGGTGTTTCGTCGCGCTAGGTTTGTTGCGAAAATCTAGTCAAGCCTGTTGGCCTTATAATCTCACAAAACACCAATACAGCGATGAAAAAACCTCATCTGCCATCTGACTTAGATGGTCGAAAAATCGAGTTGTTTACGTATCCCCTCCTTTATAGGGACGGTTTACGCATAAGTATACTCGGCTAGATGGGCCATGGCTGGCATGGCATGGGGACCATGGTCCACGAGTAGCTAGAGAATAGACAAAGACGAAATTAACTCAAGTTAGGTTGGGTTATGTGAAATCAAACATCTGATTTAAACACACGCCGTCTGATGGCTGTTGGTTGCCGGAGCTGACATAGGCTTAGACATTTATATCCGTCTTACACCAGCAAGAGTCAGGTACACACCTGTAGTATCACACCTCCGAAGTGACAAGATTGTATTTAAGGGCAAGTTGGGTGGTAACATGCACACATGTACGCTGTCCGCCTGTACTACCACGCGGGCAGCATTTACGTTGAGAGGCGACGGTTATTCTGCACAGTTGTGACGTGATTTTTTTTTTGTGCAGAATAAAAAATATTTTCTTTCTTTCTTTCCTTCACGACAGATGTTCACCGTACCGTCCATCAGGATATACCTCCGATTGTTGGTCGTAATAACAACTTTGTCCGTAATTGCAAAGACAAACATCACATTGTGCCACGTGAAACCTATTTTGCTTTGTGACAAACTAATAATACCTACCTATAAGTATGTATCTGATCTATTCATTGCCAACGGTGTACAGGATCCAGAATTCTGTATATTTGCCAAAAAGAACAAAATCACTACATAGTATAAAGCACAGTCACTTTCCGCGTCGCTATGTCCCTATGTATGCTTATATCTTCAAAACTACGCTACGGATTTTGATGCGGTTTCTTTTAATAGATAGAGTAAATCAAGGAAAAGGTTTATATGTAATACAAGCTTAATATAGTAGAGGGTGCAGCGGGAACGAAATCGGACGCCACGCAGGCCGAAATATATTAGCGGTACGAAGTTCGCCGGGTCAGCTAGTAATATATAAGATACTAGCTTTTGCCCGCGGCTCCGCCCGCGTGGATGTCGGTTATCGCGACCAAATATAGCCTATGTCCTTTCTCAAGGTCTAATCTACCCCTATGCCAAATTTCATCAAAATCGGTTCAGTAGTTTAGGCGTGAAAGCGTAACATACAGACAGACAGACAGAAAGACAGACAGACAGACAGACAGACAGAGTTACTTTCGCATTTATAATATTAGTATGGAAGTATGGATTCGTCGCAAGTAAACCGCACGTTACCAATGTTTGCAATGAGGCGGAGGCACGCGACACTGCGGTTGCGACAGAGGGCAGTATCGTTTCTAGGGTGGTTTAGAATAAGAACAATACTTAAACGAACGTGAGGCCCTCATGTGCTCAGCTATGCTGGTACTACATTTAGTAGATGAGTTCCAGTAATAGATGCTCTTAATGCAGCGGTCTTAGTAGAAAATGGCATATCGATCACTATTAGCATAATGGAATGAGCTTGTATCTCGACATACTTGAGATTCTATCTACACGTAAGGATTTTGCGGCTTTATAAATACACTTGATTATTCTCCTTTCCTACACAGGACGACACGTGCAGGGCTAAAATGCCATCCGTATACGGTGCAGAGTATACCTGCTAGAATCAAGCGTTTCAGTGACTCATTCTTATACCACTAAGACCTGAAACTCCATGCCAGCTAACGCGTTTCCTACTTCCTACAGTTCCGAGTCTTTTAAGCGGGGCGTGAAAAGGCATCTGATGAGGCCGTCAAGCTGAGTGCCATCACTGTTAACATGGTACTTGTATCCGATAGTAACCCTCTTTTCGAAACTTTGCCTTTAGCTTAACATCAGGCGAGGTGAAGTCAAATTGACGTGACCTTTATAAAAACAAATTAGATGCATAACATAACATAAACTCACGCCTGTATTCCCCGAAGGGGTAGGCAGAGGTGCTAGCACCCACATTTCGCCAGTTTATGTTTAGGTCCCAATGTAATAGGTGGCGAGCCTATTGCCATTAACCGGGCACTTATAAACCTGCGATAAATATAAAAAAGATACATACACATACGCCTGAGAATCCCTGGGTAGGCAGGGGGTAGGCCACTATGAGTTTGGATACACGCATTAGGGGCGAGTCTGTTGTTATCAACCGGGCACTTAGTTGGATGGAGAATACCCCTATCCCTTAGTCGCCTTCAACAATATCCACAGGAAGAAATGAGTGGCTCTATCCTACTCCAACAGGGACCAACACTGTTTGATACATACGTCACTGCTAGATACTTCATGGATTAGATGGTTTTCTACGGCCAAGTCATCACACGTACGTTCCTACTCACAGAAAATATTTTTAAGCAATAATTAGGTTTATTTGCATTGGTCTTCTGTGTCCACCAAAAATATCTTTATTTCATTTTGTAGCACCGGTGGGAGCCATCTACCGATAATTATACAAACTATCGAAAACAATGCTTCAAACCCCATCCAGTTCTAAATCCTCAAGCGTTGGTAGTTTATTGGTTATGGAGTCGGCCTTACGATCGAGAGGTCCCGAGTTCGAATCCTGGCCATTACAGTACTGACGTGATTCCACTCCTAATACAAGCAATTTAGCTTAGTTGAAGGGGTTAGAGGGAATATTAGTAATTTCGGTTCTAATATTCTTTAAATAAATCCAACATGGTATAGTAGAATTTCAAATACTCAAAGCGTGGTTAAGTGTAATAATGTAATAATTTATAATAATTTATTTATTTATTTCCCTTACAATGGGTATACAGTTGATAGGAATACAATGGTCTGAAATTAATGTATGTTGAACTACATTGTAAGAGCTGGTGTTCGTTGAAGGTCTAAAAGACCTGTGTTAGCTCAGTGGTCATAGCTTTCCCCCTGTAAATTACTGGTATCAGGTTCAAATCTCGTCTGAGTATTCACTTTTTTCAATATAAATCGAATTTAATAGTTAGCATACTAATTGTTTTTATTTCATAGGATTATTCTTGATAGCGCTTATTAATTATTAAGCTTATTTGTCCGTTCTATCCATTGTTCTATAATAAAATAAAACTGAGATTGCAGTCTAGAGACTATTCAAGTAATTGGTGGTTCACAACTTTGTACGTAACTGCCACAATAACCATTTCATAGAAATTTCCTTCAAGTTCTACCTACATTAAAATAATATGCAACGGTGAGGAAATTGGCCGCAGGATGGCGCCTCCCGTCGAAGTTAAAATAAAGCAGTTAAGACAATGCATTTACTTTTAGTATTTTTCCAAGTTTCTTCATGCATGCGCATGTTGATTCTAAATTGGAAAAATACTTCGTTATATGGTTTAGTAACAATAATAACGTCATGTTATTTTAACTTTAAGTAAGAATAAAAATGAGTATACATACATACATAATTTATATCAATTTCTTTGTTTTTTTTTTCTTTTGTTTGTTTCTGATTTTTTTATATGTTTTTATGATAAATCTATATTAGAACCGAAGTTACAGATATTCCCTCTAACCTCTCCAACAAAACTAAATTTGATTGTGCTAGGAGTGGGTTCACGTCGGTAGTGGGTTCATTCGGTCCCACGTAATAGGGGGTGAGCCTATTGCCATATTCCAGGCACTATTGTTGACTCGGGTGTATATCTGAGGCTGAGTCTCGGCTTTATCTCTTAGGGAAGGTTCATATCTGACGGAACATCACACTTGACGCACTAACGTAACATCGGTTGAGTGTGAACGGTCAAGTGTTTTTCTATACATTTGTCTGTTCTGGCGTTACGCGACCGATAATACGCGACGCATGTTCCGTCAGATATGAACCTTCCCTTATTCACCTTGTACGACACCGCATGGGAAGAGATGGGATGGCCCAAATTCTATTCTACCGGGAACCACACGGTTAAATTCATAAAACTTCAATATCTATTCCATTTTCTTCAGTTGTCACTTTGCCCGAAGTCTTTAATTTATCTGCATGTTTATACATTAAGTTATGCCTTGATGATTATAGAGATATGAGGGCCCCCTTAAAGTTCTTAATCTATGAATCGAACGCTGCGTTCCAAACATCGTATAAAGGCCAATAACATCACATTGCGTAAGGACTTTGTGAGGGGTAACTTAAGCATTAGCACAATAATAATTAGGGTCTTAAAAATAGGCCTTGAAGTCCGCGGGTATAGTTCGTATCTTAACTTTGTCGTTCGTAACTTTTCATCATCTCCTTGTATTTTTCCTAAACATTTAGCTTCAGCGCAACACGTCATTCTCCGCCATAAATTCCTGTCAGATGTCATTTTCTCAGTCACTTCCTTCTTTGCCATAATCCTCTTTAAAGCTATCCATCTTTTCTTGGGCCTATGTCTGCTACTAACTTTTATGCGTATGCAATCTCAATATAACCATTTGCTTTGTATTGAACATTAATACACTTCTGTTGAATGTATTGGACAATTACAGGCATGAACATAAGTATAGTCATAAATTTGAAAAAACTATGACAAAAATATGAATTAATAATTTTTGTTTTTAAAAAACTTTGCAGTCTTTCTGTACCAAAATTGTATTAATTAGCACACAAAAAATATTCGAGGCGAATAAGGAAAGGAAAATATTAACGAAACAGATACATAAAATATTAAATTGAAAATTAAATATTACGTTTAGGGCTTAAAAGGAATAAAATGTAGGACTAATACGGATTTTTTATGTGGGGCAAAACTTCGTGAGGCGAACGCGGAACAAATCATTTATTCATTTCATTTAAACAAAATAATCATGAAGAGACTTTTAGATGTAAGTAAGTATACTTATATGTAAGCTAAAGACCTTCAGCTTATCATCAAGCGAGGGGACGTTACATTGACATGACCGTTATTAAAAATATTTTTACTTTGAACCCACTCATTGGTTTTGACCCTGTTACAAAATATATAACATTTTAATCCTATAAAGTCAGTAAGCCACTGGGATGTATTCTGAACTTAATATCATATTACGATCGCTTTTTTTAGTTTATTTATGTTTAACAAATAGATATTCTATCTTTTGCTTGGTGATAATATGGTTTTGATTTAAAGAACCTCGTCAGAAGGAATATTAAACTTTATTCTGAAGAATTATTTGACGTAAGCCAGTATTATGGGGTCATATAATGAGGACAAACAAAGGAAATGGATGGAATGGACGAAGGATGTAATAGAATAAAAATGAAATAGAATGGTATCCTCCAAATGGGAAAAGACAACAAGGACATCAAATTAGAAGATGGGAGGAAGACTTACCTAGAGGGTGGAGAAGATTCGCTCGAGACAGAGATGAGTGGAAGAAAATGGGTGAGGCTTATGTCGAAGGACAACCTGATCAATGAAGTGGTTGCTAAATTTTATATTTAAGTAGTCAGCGAATAAAGGCTTTTATTATTTATTATCCTCTTTATTCATTTAAAAACACCTTATAAATTATATTTTTAAATACATATAAAAAAAACATCTATTTAAAAATATAAAAAATAGTACCCCACCGGCATCGGGTACAGGGACCAAGATACCGGTGGTTAGGGCTCCAAGGAGAGGAACCTCCTCACAATGCGTGCCGTGTCGAGGACTACCGCCTTCTGCATCAAGCCCTTGACCCAACTGTCTAACGCGAGCCTCTTGAGATGTTGGTCGAGGCTCTTGGCAATCAGTCCGTGAACCGACACGACTATCGGAACAATAATCGCCGAATCCACATTCCACATGTCGACAACCTCGTGAGCCAGGTCCAAATATTTTATTTGCTTATCTTTTTCGGCTTTCACGAGATTCTCATCATGCGGAATGGTGACATCGATAATTATTGCGCGGCGCTCTAATCGATCTATCACCACTATATCAGGCTTATTGGCTACAATAGTCCTGTCAGTGATGATAGATCGATCCCAGTACAATGTGACACGACCATCGTCAAGAACTGGGTCGGGCACTTACCTGTAATACAGCACCTCTGAATCTACAAGTTTATATTTAAGAGCAAGTTGCTGATGGACAATCCTGGCTACTTGGTTGTGTCTATGCAAATACTCGCCGTTGGCTAGACGAGAACAACCAGAGATTATATGTCTGAGGGATTCTCCGGGACGGTGACATGCCCGACAGATATCAACCGTACCATCCCTAAGGATATATCTCCGATAGTTGTTCGTCATTACAACTTCATCAGCAATTGCACAGACAAAACCTTCGGTTTCTCCAAAGAGATCACCGAAGCGTAACCAGGATACAGATGCTTTTAAATCTACATCGGGCCCATATAAGGCCCGATGAAATCGTCCATGCAGTTCTTTACTCTTCCATACTTCCTTGCGATCATTGATACTGAGTATTGCAGGCTTGCGCCAGTTCTCTTTCGCAAGAGCGAGCGGGGTAAGTCCGCGGTCCACTGCCACTACATCTCGATGGACATCCACATTCACCTTGAGAAAATATTCTCTAAGGTTGCATATCTCGCGGTTGTGTAGAGTCTTAATGTTTAAAAAACCCCGACCTCCAAACTTCCGCGGGATATACAACCTCATTACTGAGGAACGTGGGTGGTGCATTCGATATGCAGTAAGCAGTGTTCGAACTCTTCTATCCAGGGCTTCCAACTCAGTTTGAGTCCATCTGAGTATTCCAAAGGAGTAGGTTAGGACTGGTATGACCCAATCGTTATAGGCACGCACCTTGTTACCGCCTGACAAAAGACTCTTCAGTACTTTTTTCAGACGGCAGAAAAAGCGCTCCCGTAACGATTGCTTCATACCCGACTCGTTAACACCTAACGCCTGTGACATACCCAGATATTTGTAGGTATCGTTCACAGAGAGGGATCTAAGTTTTGTAGAATCTGAGAGTTCTATCCCCTCAGATTCCACAATTTCACCTTTTTTTACATGCATGACCGCACATTTATCCACACCAAACTCCATCCTAATGGAGGTACTAAAAGTTTCCGTTACCTTTAGTAGCTCCATTAGTTGGCGGTTGTTGGGGGCAAACAATTTGAGGTCATCCATGTAAAGAAGGTGGAATATAACCTGACTACCTCTCTGCAATCAATCCTAGCCCTGAATCCTCTAACATAGTACTTAGAGGATTCAGGGCCAAACAGAACCACAAGGGACTAAAACTGTCACCCTGGAATATACCTCGCTCAATCTCTATAAGCTCACCGTCATCCGGAATATGTCGACACCCAGGATAGCGAAGAGCCGTACTCCATTGCCCCATACATGCCTTCAAGAAGGTGCAAAGAGTTGTATCAACTTTATACAACTCAAGCACCCCCAAGAGCCACGTATGTGGCACGGAGTCATAGGCCTTCTTATAATCTATCCAGCATGTCACCATATCTCTCCGATTACGGCGAACCTGCTGGTTGACAGCCGTGTCAATAATAAGGAGCTCTTTTGTGCCACGAGCCCCACTTCTACATCCATTCTGAGAGTAGGATAGGATAGAGTTTCTAGTTATATGACTAGCTATTTTTACTCTCAGAACAGATGTAAGAAGTTTATAAACTGTAGGCAGACACGTGATCGGTCTATAGTTCTTGGGGTTCATGGCACAACCAGACTTATAGAGCAGATGGGTGATGCCTGTAGTCATAAAACTTGGAAGCGAACCCGACTCTAAAGCTGACTGGAATTGAAAAGCCAAACGGGTGTGTGAGCTCCGGAGCCACTTTAACCAGAAGTTGTGTAGTCCGTCCGGGCCGGCAGCTTTCCAGTTCGGTAGCGAACGAACTACACAAGCAATGTCATCCTCTGATATTGTTACAGGCTCCATTGTTTCAATCGCTTCACACGATCGCTTGATTTTTCGCACCCAGTCACCCTCTGTGTGAGCCACGGGACCCGACCAAATGTTGCGCCAAAATGTGTTTGTGGCAGCAACATCCGGCAAGTGCTCGTCACCCACAGAATCAGCTCGCTCCCAATTTCTATACACCCATCTTTCATCTCTTTGGAATGTGCGATTCAGTGTATATCGGTCACATTTTTTTTGTACCGCTTTATGCGGTTTGCCCATGCATAAACTTTCTGCTTCAAGAAGTCGATGCGCTCTGTGACTCGGGATGTATAATCGATGGGACTGACGCCAGTTCCCGAGAATACCCGATTCACAAAGCGCATGACTCTCGGGCGTGTATTGCCCGACCTGAAACAGATTAGCTTGCCAATGAGTGCCCTGGTCTCAGCGATACGACGCTCAATTCTGCACTGCCACCTCGGTTTTTTTTTTTTTTTTTTTTTTTTTTATACCACTTAGGTGGCAGACAAGCACACGGCCCACCTGATGGAAAGTGGTTACCGTGGCCTATGGACGTATGCAACACCAGGGGCGTTACACTCGCGCTGCCTACCCTGAAGAAACCTTCTAATGCCCCTCTTGAAGAACCCCATATTGTAGTCGCTTGGGAAAACCGTGGTCCCTGACTTAGGTCTAGTAGCGGTGTTATATTCTGGAAATTTAACACCAGCTACTCGACAGGCTGCATAGGCGGCACAGTACAAAATTGAGTGCGTATCACCGAGATGCTCACTATTATCTAAATAACTAGGTAACAGTGAATCCAAGGCACACACTAGCGCTATATTTCGTTTATGCATCGCTTACCATCAGGTGAACCATCTGCTCGTTTGCCTCCCTATTCCATAAAAAAATGCCTACAGCTATATTCTATCATCGCACCGCTCGCCTTTCTGTGCTAATAACTTTGTGATTTAGTAACAAATAATTATGAGTTTCACTCATAAGTAGTCCTCTATCTTCAGTATGTAAATATACCGCTTATTATAAAGTACTTCGACCAACTAATTAGTTCATTACGAGTACCACCCAAAATTCAAATAATCCACTTTTATCAGTCAAACAGTTTGGTTAAAGAATAGGTCCCTCTATAGAGAGCACGTGCGTGTCACGTGACCGTGCGGATTAAGCCACGGGCGCTCCGGATAATTAACTGCACAAAATACCGGCTATCGGCCACGATCGATGGCGTAGTCTACGGGAGGGATTGAGTCAGATTTGATGAAGGACAAACGTACACGTTGTTTATATATATATTATACCTACGCATTTTGCGTTTATACGGGGTTGATACACTTGATACTTGAAAATATCGAAGTTCAGCCAAATCCGCAGTTAGACTGGTAAAGCGGACCCAGGCTCCAAGTTGAACCCATCATGGATGAATGGCTAGAGAGGCCACACGGCCAAACGCTTGGGGTGCGGCCGCCTCCTTCTGCGAGCAAGTAATGCTCGAGAAGGAGGCGGCCGGTCGGGTCCGGACCAGACTCCGGGCCCGGAAAGCCCGTGCAGAGCGAAGGCGAACCGGACGTCGGAGTTCGCAGAACGACCTCCGTCCTCCATGAGCGCTGGCCTGGGGGTGACCGGTGGAGCCGCCTGTCACCCTAGCAGAAGCAGGCCGTGGCGGCGGCGCAAAGTGCGCCTCCCCGTAACCGGGGCTAGATAGGGACACTCCCCACAACCCGAAGGGGGCCATCTCGAAAGACATGGTCCTGGGTCTGCCGGGGTGCGAGAGATATGCTTTTGGCAATCTCACCTCCGGCAACCAAGGGCCCAAGATGGCGTGCGTTTTAGTCGGTTCGAGTCCGACATAACCACCTCCACCGGCTCTGTGGGGGTGGTATCCGAAAAAAAAAGGCTCCAAGTTAAAAGCTTCGGATGCGACTGGGGAACCCACTAGAAGTATTTGAATGAATTTTAAAGCATTTAGTATGCTAATTATACAGATCGATTACATCAGGAAAAAGTGAAGTGCTTAGGCGGGACTAGTTCTAACCAACCGGGGAAATGTTCTAACCAACTGAGCAATGAAGTCAAAATGAAGTGTCCTTTTATAAAAAGCCGTAAAAGTTGCCGAGATTTGGGCTGGTCATATCTGATAAAAATATAGCCATTGCTATGATGAAGATTTCATATTTTCATCCTTTGCGTATAGCATGAATATTACCTGGTGGTGTGAAAATTACTATCACGAGCGAATATGACTGCACTCCGGCAAATTGAGTTGTGTTATCCTGACAAAGGACCCATCTCTTTGTAAAGCGTCGTTGCATTTCATAGAATTTTGTATGACCGATATAATCAAAGGGAATAAAAAATCCTTTTTTAAATTGTGGGTTAGAATTGGACGTGGTTAAGCAGAAAGGACTCAATCCACATATTGGCCAAAATTTAGTTAAGTGTACCACCATACTCCTAAAGGTCGAGTCTATCATGTAGTGAAAACCCAATTGTGAATAGGTACACGGAAACCAGTTTTGTTACTATCCCGACTCAACCCACAGTATGAAGAACACACAAAAAGTATTTGCAGAATGAACCTAGTCCGCTTGAATTGTTTCTCAGTAATTTAATATCTATGAGTATGTTCATGAGTTTGATAAACCAAAATAAACTCAAACAGTTTGGATCCTTTCTAAGAATTTAGTTTAAATTGCACATATCATTTTATCTCAATTATCTAAAACGACTTAAACAGGTTGGGTTGTTTCTGTGTTTTAGTTTTACTGAAACAAAATATTTATTTTTATTTATCAGAAACGTCTCAAAATACTTGAGATATTTCAGAAAAACGGCTTTCGATGAACAGTACATTTAATATCTAATAAACTAAATCGACTCAAACAGGTTGAGTTGTTTGTAAGCGATAGAAGTAATGACTGATAGAAATACTTTGAATCATACTAAAGCAACTTCTAATATTTGAGTTAAGTATCTGTAAATAAAGTTATAACTTGCCAGATATTTTTTTATAGTGACAACATTTTGTTAGTAAATTTCTTTCAAAAACTGGCAAGTCTGCCTTTTTTTTTATACCACTTAGGTGGCAGAAAAGCACACGGCTCACCTGATGGAAAGTGGTTACCGCGGCCTATGGACGTATGCAACACCAGGTGCGTTACCCTCGCGCTGCCTACCCTGAAGAAACCTTCTAATGCCCCTTTTAAAGAACCCCATATTGTAGTCGCTTGGGAAAACCTGAAAAGCTTGAGCGTACGTGGGATGAAGTTCCTTTTATACCTCACGGTGCGCACCGTATTCGGATGCAATGTGTGGGGATGAATTCCCTGTGTATGGCGAGCGGTGCGATGATAGAATGTAGCTGTGGGTATCATGTCAAATAATTCATCTGAGCACAAACCATTATATAGGCGGTAGAAAACACACAGTGAGGCAGAATCCCTACTGAGGCTGAGAGGTTCCACATCGCCTGCGAGTATGGGACTGTCGACGAGCCTCAACGCACGTCTTTGCACCGAGTCGAAAGGGTTAAGCTGGCGTGCGGGCGCTCCTTCAAAAAGATGACAGCAGTACTCCATGTGGGGCCGAACCTGTGCCTTATAAAGAAGGAGTCGCTGCCCCGCAGTGAAGTACTGCTTCGCCCTGTTAAGAACTCCAAGTTTCTTTGATGCCAGCTTGACCTTGTCCACTAAATGACTGCGGTACTGGACGTCACACTGGCTACTGAAATGTCGACGCCTAGGTTCCCGATACTCGGGGCAATGGTAAGCCGTGTGCTCAGGAATTGCGGCGCTACAATAAATGGGGTTTTCTTAGCGCTGAATACACATACTTGTGTCTTGGTGGGGTTGAACTGGACCAGGTTTAGTCGACCCCAATCAGATACTTCCGAGAGAGTAGTCTCGATTTCTGACACAAGTTGTTCGCGCCTGACCTTGGCTCTCGATGGCTTGCGCCCAACGGTTTGTGAGATACACAAGAAGGTCACTGACTGATGAAATATAATGAAAAAAAAACAGAGGTGTTATAATTAAATTTCAGAAAATTTTGAAGTTCTCTGGCCCCAGGGAAACCCCATTCTTCAAGCAAAGCTCGATGATCTCAGATCTATGTTTAATTTAATACCTGAAGACTGTCACGCATTTTACAATAACCAAGTAAGGTCATTGTAAAATGCGTGACTGTCTTACTTACTTCCAGAGCGGGGGACGCCTTTGACCCGACGGGTGATAAATAAATAAATAAATAAATATTCCACAACATTCTACACAACGCTATCTACTTATCTTATCTTATCACGCTTATCTACCCATGGTAAGCTTTTATAGCTTGTGTTATGGAATCTAGAATGCAGATAAACATACTTATATACTTTTTTTGAAGTGATCTGCCTTTTATGTGGGCCATTCCACCCAAATCCCCTATTCCCCTCCTGGGGAGGCTCGCCTTCGCTCTTCGCGGGCTTCCTGGGCCCGTAGTCTAGTCCGTACCCGACCGGCCGCTTCCTTCTCGAGCATTACTTGCTCGCAGAAGGAGGCGGCTGCACCCCAAGCGTTCGCGCATCGTACCATCGCTGTGAGTAAAGTGGCAAGTGTGAGGACTCCCACCCCCAGAGCCGCCACTAGGACCCGCCTCGGCGTGTCCCACGCCAGGCACTCGGTCAGCGTGTGCAGCTCTGTGTCCTCGCTTGCATCACAGTGATGGCACTTGGACGTTGGCTCCTACCGGATCCGACACAGGTAACTCCCAAAACACCCGTGTCCGGTAATCACCTGCATCAGCCGGTACAAGAGGCTATCGTGTGGCCTCTCTAGCCATTCCTCCATAATGGGTCTTATCGTCGCTATTATGGCGTGCCCTAAACAGTTGGCTTGATTTCTTCGTATCCATGCTTTTTATAAAGATCTTTGACTGTCTCATGACAGGCGAGGACTTCCATCTTCGATTTGTTTCGGCGACTATGCTATGACCTATCACTCCCTTTGTGATTTTGTGGGCTGTGGGCAGTCTTCTTGGCACGTCAGCTCCTTTTGTGGCAAGTTCATTGTCCGTGTTTCCCTCGTATCCAGGTACCTAGGCAAGTGCTACATCGAGCTTCCTGGACAGTCCAGCGATTTCTTGCATTCCTTGACAAGTGCTGATGTTGTTTCTGTCCTATCAAGTGCCTTCAGTACCGTCTGGCTATCGCTATAAATGGTTACCTTTCCTTTGCCTTTTAGGTGGCCCACCATTTCCGGCATGGCTTAAATTTCTGATTGGAAGACACTTGCAAATTAATCTAGAGAGATTATTCTGTTCATTACTGTTCCATTTTCACGTTTATGTATATTCGAGAACCATAGAGTTTGGTTCTCGAATAATTCCTAAATAATTCTTTTCTGGAGCCATCCGTGTAGCAGATGGTACCTTCTGCATCCATACTCCAGTTCTCCCTCTCTCCAATGTGTCTTTCTTGTCAAAGGTCCTTTCTTTACTGATGAGATCGTTGTTCGATAGGACCATTGATAGTCTTTCTTCGTAGCCTTGACTGATCCTGGCATGGCCTTCATCAAATGTGTAGCTTGTCCACTGACCTGTGGTTCTCAATTTGAACCATAGTTCTTTTGCTTTCCTTTTTATTCCAAGGTCTATCGGATTTAAGCCCAGTATGATCTCCAGCGTGGCTGTGGGAGTGGTTCTCATCGCGCCGGTGGTTATTAGTGTTGCCAGTTTCAGTCACCATAATAGGGATCCGTGGAGTTTCCTTGGCAGGATAACCTTAGGTAACAATAACCTTAAGGGAACAGCAATGTTACAGAGGATGTCGATGGATACGGACAACTCTTGACTTTGACTAGGATGATGAGACATATTAATATGCGCGCTCATTTTTGTTGTTTTTCTATTTTATTTTATTTTTATACTAATGATTTTATGATATTTTGATAGATTTGTGCTTAAGGTTAATAAATGTATAACTTTTCAATGATATTACTGGTTTTATTCTTTTTAATAAATCGTTTTCTAGTCGAAGGATAGTAATGAGTCCGTTTTGAGAAATAAAAAAAAAGTATCTGTCTTTATAAAATTAAGTTTAATGGTAAGGACTCAACCCACATTTAACCTTATATCTCGAAATCTATTGCAAAATATATCACTAATGTGATGGAAAGATACAATATAAATTATTATGTTACCAAAAAGACACAATTAAAACATAAAAATAAACTTTGTGTTAGAGAAATTACGGCTCAAACTTCAAACGTCCATAACTCAAAAGTGACTTTGTGTGGATTGAGTCCTTTCTGCTTAACTACGTCCAATTGAAGTAGCAATTTTCCTAGTAAAAAAGCAGTTCGATATAAGAAGAAGTCAAATTGACGTGTCCTGTATAAAAAATAAAAAAGATGTATTTAATGTACAATGTAAATATGATATTAGTTCCAACTTTTTTATGTAACCCTCAAGTAAAAACTGGATTTTTTGGGGTTGCAACTGCCCGTGCCGACTGCCATAGATTCTTATATGGCTTTTTTTTTTCGTGCGGAAATCCCCTCGGATACCCCCCTGCCGGAGCCGGAAGGGGAGGTTATGTCGGACTCGAACCGACTAAAACCGCACGCCGACTGTGGGTCGTGGTGCTAGGCCGGAGGTGAGGTTGGCATCGACAGATTCTTATATGGCAACCAGAACCGATGGCTTGGCGTGCCCTTCGAGGCACGATCAAACTGATGCAAATAATGGATACAATATTTGCACTGAGCGGGGATCGAACTTGCGCCTCCTGCGTTGGGGCCGCATTCACTAGCGCCACTTTACAGAGGCTGTCATCTAGAATCCATACTTACTTACTCCATACTTCCATACTAATATTATAAATGCGAAAGTAAGTCTGTCTGTCTGTCTATGCTGTGTCTGCTTTCATGTCTAAACCACTGCACCGAATTTGATGAAATTTGGTATAGGGGTAGATTAGACCTTGAGAAAAGACATAGGCTATGTTTGATCGCGAAAACCGACATCCACGCGGGCGGAGCCACAGGCAAAAGCTAGTCTACTATAATTGAATACCATTGAACCACTTAGTGGAACGGTGTCATTATCCATCATTTATGATACCATCTTTTAAACACTTTCGTATTTAGATGTTTGGGGTGATTACAGTATAAACTCTAAAGGTGAGTACTCATCATCATCGTCATAGATATTTTCCAGTTCTATCTAAAGTATTCTATTGTTATTGAATATTTTGCGATATATGTAGCCATATGTTTCAATTCCAACAGTAGTTCCAGAATTCTAATTACATCGGAAAAAAAAGCACTCAAGTGGGACTTGAACCCACGACCTTTCCCTTACAGGGGGAATGCTCTTCCAACTGAGCTATAGAGCCACACCTGAGTCATTTCAAATTTTCCTTCTCTTTATACCCGTCTTTAAGGGCGACGGTGGAACTATCTACTAACTTTCTTACGAACTGTTGGAACCAATGAATGATTTTTCAACTATATTTAAACATTGATTATTTGAAGTTAGCATAATAAATGCTATAAAATGCTATAAAAATTTCGTTCAAGTAGTTCCAGAAGTGAGCGCGTTTAACCAAACAAACAAACTCTTCAGCTTTATACTATTAACTAGCTTTTTCCCGCAGCTCCGCCCGCGTGGATGTCGGTTCCCGGCAATTATGCGTTTTTTTCTCTACGTATACAAACCTTCCCTGGACTTCCACGAATAATTCAAGACCGAAATTAGCCAAATCGATGAAAAAGTAGAATTGATTTTTATATATATTAATAAGTATAGATTAGGTCATGACACCGGTCAGTACCCAACTTAATAAGTACTGTTAATGGTAGTTCTGCCTGTGTTAAGATCGAAATCATAAGAGATCGGTTAAACCTAGCCATAATTAAATCCTTGAAAGATATGTAAGATAAATACAGTTTTTTATCTTATCTGTTTCTCAAAATGGATTAGGCAAAGTACAACCAACTTAACGATCTATGAATTTACGCCATTTTTTATATAAAGGACACATCTTTGACTTCACCTCGCCTGATGTTAAGCTAAAAGCAAAGTCTCGGAAAGAGGTTCACCATCGTAAACATGTACCATGTTAACAGTGGTGGCACTCAGCTTGACGGCCTCATGAGATGCTTTTTCACGCCCCGCTTAAATGACCCGGGATTGTAGGAAGAAGGAAACACGTGAGCTGGCAGGGAACTCCAGGTCTTAGTGGTGCGGCATAGGAATGAGTCACTGAAACGCTTGGTTCTAGCAGGTATACTCTGCACCGTAAATGGATGGCATCTTAGCCCTGCACGTGTCGTCCTGTGAAGGAAAGGGGACCTGACCGGTTTCGCCTCACGGCATCCTCAAAGGTATGATGTAAAGTGAATTGGAAAAGTACAAAGTGTCTTACTCAATATGTGTAGCAGATTCCACCAAGTGCCATCAATCTGACAGCCTCCGTGGCGTGGCGGTAGTGAACGCGACTGCCACGCAGGAGGTGTGGGTTCGATTCCCGTTCAGTGCAAATATTTGTATGCATGAATATGGCTATTTGCATTGGTCTGGGTGTTTCTATGTATAATAAGTAAACATAAACTAACATAACATAAACTCACGTATTCCCCGAAGGGGTAGGCAGGGTAATAAGTATGTATTTACAAAAAAAAAGTATCTAAGTATTTTTATCCGCATTCTAGATTCCATAACACAAGCTAGTTAAGCTTACCATGGGTCTAGATAGCGTTGTGTAGATGTTGTGGAATATTTATTATTATTTATTAATCAACAGTATAAACAGTTTAAACCTTATAAATTTAACTCTACTACTTTTATTTGATCACTCCTTTCATTTCCAATACTTAGTATTGACTTCGAGTTCAAAGAACATTGGTAAAACGACAACTTATTTGACAGGTTTCCCCGTTCAAATAAATCAAACCCTGTCTACCGTATTACTCTTAACCCTCGATTACTGATGTCAACAGGCTCAATGCAATCGTGTCGCGTTGCTAAGCCAACAGTTTGTAACATAAGAACGTTGTCACCGTCAAGTGTAAGGTAAATCCCTTGATTGACGAAATTTTGGCCCCCTAGCATTTCAGGGTTAAGAAGATAGGTGTCTCCTTACAGAATCTTGTTGTTTTAATGTGCGTGAATGTTTTGTTTTTCGAGTTTTCGTGAAAATAAATTCATAAAATAAAAAGTAATGACTGTTTTTTGTTTTGGTGCAAATCAAAATGGCCGATGTGAAAGTTTTCGTTTTATATATGCTGTTATTATAACTTAGCTGGTTACTTAAGTGACGTATAACTATGTGAGATATTGTTATATGTTGCACTAGCACATAAAATATATGCCATTCCACCAAAAATGATATGTGTTGAAGCAAAATAAATGATAATAGTGATAACATAATTTTTCAGGATAACATACTAACCTAAGATTTAAAATTCAAAATTCAAATTCAAAAATCGGTTATTTTGCATAGACCATTAAATCGGAACTTACAAAACGTCAACATAAAGTAAATATTAAATACTAGTTTAGCAAATGGACCACAGGTTCGAAACGCAGTCCAAGCTAGCTAAGTACTATGTTATTCCAACTATTCAAAACGATAGGGCCGGTAAGAATAAACAGCAACCTAGAATAAGCCTAGAATAAACAGTCTAGAATAAACAGCAACATTTCGAAAACCTTCTATTGATTTACTCGAGTATAAGATCTTGGAATAAATTTAATCTGAAATAATAATTCCTGAATAAATTTAAGTTTGGTAGAATCCACCTTTAGAATGAAAATTAAATCGGAAATCTTATTTACTTTTGTTCACCATTTAATTGTATCTGATGATCTTTTTTATTTTAGTTGAAGATGTCTGAGCGAGTTGTTAGATCCACAAAACTATACAGTAAAAACATAATTAGAGACATGTGTTGGTAAGAACAAAGAAAACCGGGGGAATTGTTTTTTTTATCTATGACGTCACATTGGTTACATACATACTGAGTTTTATCTACAATATTTACGAACCGTTTGAGTTCCACTACGCATACATGTTTATCTCTTTTCCTGTTTCGTTTATGTTTTGTTATTATCTGCGGTAGCCTAGTAGTATGGGTAATGGACTGCTGAGACGAGTTCTCGGGTTATCTCATCGCCATGGTAAACCTGGGATCGATCCCAGGTTTACCATGGCGCACACCAATGACTTTTCGTTGCTTTTCGAAGTTATGTGTGTATTTATCGCAGGTTTATAAGTGCCCGGTTAATGGTAATAGGCTCGCCACCTATTACATTGGGACCTAAATATAAACTGGCGAAATGTGGGTGCTAGCACCTCTGCCTACCCCTTCGGGGAATACAGGCGTGAGTTTATGTTATGTTATGCTATTTTCAACTATGGCTGAATAATTCTTTCAATATTCATTAATAATGATAAAGTTTGATTATGAAAAGAGAATACGACCCTTTTGCCGTCAAGCGGGTACTTAGTCATGGGCGGGGAGCCATATCATTGAATAGCCTTTTACGACTCCCAAAGGGAGAAATAGGCGGATTAAAATAAACAATAGGCAATGAATAAAGTATTTAAAGGCTGTACTCGCTGTAGGAGTTTGGAGTGTGTTAAGTATACTAAATGAAATTCACGGAAAATATTTATTTTCCATATAAAAACCGTCTCTTCTTGTAAATGTCGCAGAAGGAGAATAAGGGATAGGGCTGTTCTCCTTCCAACATGATACAGTCCAATGAAAAAATGCCGACTTGATAGCAAGAAGTATTAACTCAATGATTTTCTTGCTTGTGGAAATCCCTTCAAGCTCGTGGTGTGCCCTGCACTTGGTTGCTCAAGTCGGTCTGTCCATCCCTCTATAAGCACCTGGTGGAGTTACGATCGCTGCCCCTTGAATTCTCGAAGAGTAGGCCTCAGGTTTCGTTCGTTTGAAAATGGAAACTGGGGTGTTTGAAACTATGAAGTAATCAAATGCGCACACAAATTCCGAATTTAAACCGAGGGATGTTATTACGACCAAATGATATTTTTATTTATTTACTAGCTGTGCCCGCGACTTCGTCTGCGTGGAATGTACTTATTAAAAAAAATCAGTTTATTTTTTTTTGTTTTTGGCATTTTTTTTTAGCCTATGTTACTCCTTATTACATAAGCTATCTGCCAGTGAAAGTCCCGTCCAAATCGGTCCAGCCGTTCCAGAGATTAGCCAAAACAAACAGACAGACAGACAGACAGACAGACAGACAAAAAATTTAAAAATATATATTTTGGTATGTGTACCGTATATACATTCATATGCATGTAGTAGAAAGCGGTTATTTTAATATTACAAACAGACACTCCAATTTTATTTATTTGTATGTACATGTATGTATAGATAATGATTCAAATAGTGTAAATTATAAGTATGCATGTATGCATATGCATGTACTCACACCCGTAAATCTCCGAAAGGGTAGGCTGAGGTGTACATTCAGTATAAGAAAGATGTTGATGAACAGAGTGCTCAAAATGATCTTAATTTAGTTTTTAGTGTAGTTGACCGATTGTTCTGATATTTGGTATACACCTTTAGTTCGGACAATAAAACAGTTTGATTTGCTCTTCTTATGTGAGTTTTAAGATCATTTTGAGACTTCATCGTCAAGATATTCCTGATGTATTTGGATTGTATTAGCATACTAAGAGCCGGTTCGACCAAATGCTAGTAAAGTTTATTCTTAGAATAAACGGCCAAAATGTGGGTGATATTGCCTGTTTATTCTGGGAATAAGCTTTACTCGCGTTTGGTCGAATGTACCAATAATGCTACAAAATTCATTCAAAAATTTAACAACTAACTTAAACCAATGAATCGCTAGGTACCACATATTATACCCATTTATGTTGTACGTAGGTAAGTGTACACCACATTGAAAATTACCGTTTCCTGCAATACAGAAAATTAACCTTTTCAATGCATTGTTCACTTCATAAAGGGTACGTTAATAGTTAATGCCAACATTCATACGCCATATTGGCTATTTAATCGGCTGTTTACCTTTCTAAATGAGCACCAAACGAGAACAAACTGCTATTAGATGCGTTAACGCAGCGGTCTTCCAATTTATTACGTTACGTAGGTGGAAAAAGCAAGTTACCGCTCTGTTACCGTGAGAAAATATATGAAAATTACTATAAAATTCTAATAAAAATATATCTGCAGCTAAGAAAAGCAAAGGTTAATAAAGCCGACCTCTATTAAGTTCTGTGGTCATAAAAGTATGTACCGCTCTCTGATGTCAACGCGATATTAAACCTTATCTTCAGTTTTTATTAGATTTAGTAGAACAGTCCTATTAATGTTTTAGGGAGAGTAGTGTAACGGGACTTCTATAACTCCGACTAGGGAAGTATCTCCATAAAAGTAGCGTTTCCAGAGGTTTGTAGGGCAGGGAACAGAGCTATATGAGTCCTGTAATTGACAGCCCTGGCACAGGCAACTGAGGCAACTAATTGAGATGCTTTTTTTAGAGTTTGTGACTTCACTTCACGCGATTTTTTTGCTTCATTGTTCCTGCTTCCTTTTTAAAGTCGATTAAAACGTACAATTCAATTAAAAACATTCTACTAAAAGTCGATTTAACAGTATTCAAGTTATTTTTCTAACCTTAAAAAATATTTGACTGAATTTTTTATAGCATTTTGAATGCTAACTTTAAAGTTCGAAAAACATCGGGAAACATGAAACGCTCAAGTGAGACTTGAACTCACGATCTTTCCCTTAAAAAATATACTAAAACAAATTGGCTTCTAATTGAAGATATGAACAAAAATATATTAAAGTTTTTGCTGAAACCGCTACAATAAACAGTAGATTTTAATTAAGATGACGGCGACGATATAAAAGGTCTGATTGCAGACGGTTGGCGGGAGGTTTAATAGCCATCATATCTTTAGACTGGAGCATCGAGGGTGCAGTGTTAACATACCCTCTCATAAAAGTGTTATGAGTTCATTTCCAGACATACTTCATCCTTCTAGTATTATGTTGTAAAATTCTACTGCAACAATACTTAGGCTATGTATGCCTAAAACGTGTAGGCAATATTATCAAAAAACATAAATAGTGATACATTTATTATGCTAACCATACAATTCGATTACATCAGGAAAAAATAATTACTCAGGTGGGGCTTGAACCCACGACCTTTCCCTTACAGGAGGGATTGCTCTTGCAACTATCTGTCTGATGTTAGTCCCCTTGTATGGGAAGAGATGGGGTGGCCCAAATTCTCCTCTGCCGGGAGCCACGTGGCAATCACTATACATGCCATGTACAAATACTCCCAATATTTCATACTTTGCCTGATCGCCCCCGAATTAGAATACCTTAATTACATAATTGCCTGGTAATAATATATTATAGATATAAGGGTGAGCTTAGTGGTAAAAATGATTCTGCAAACGGCTTCTTCCAGTAAATTTAATCAATTTGCTGATAAAATACCAGACTTAATCTGAAATATCAGTTTGAATAAGAACTCAATTATTTTATTAGAACTACTGAAGTACACGTTAACGAGTTTCACTTTGAAGCTTAGGTACGTATCGAATTGAATTACGTATGAAATGAAAATTGAATGAATAAATATATTAATAAAAATCTTTTTTTATTTATTTATGATTAAACTGTTTTCCTACAAAAAATTTCTACCAGCAGACCGTACCGGAATCTTTTAATACTTCTTAATAAAATAAACTCAGTGGAAAAGTACAAGTGTGCTATTCAATATGTGTAGCAGATTCCGCCAAGCGCCATCAATCTCCAGTATAAACATACTTCTTCTTCTCTTCTGCTTCATTTTAAAGGATTTGCTGCACTAAAACGAAAACAATAATTTTCTGCAAAGGTTGCGCTTATTTCTAAATCTTGTATAGCAAAAGTTCTTTCTCTCTTTTCTGTGTATGCGAAAAAAAAACTATATTTTTACCTTCTATAGAATATTTTTCTTCAAGGCATAAACAGTTTTAAACTCATTATGTTTATCAGAGACAATATTAACTTGGAACAAATCCTCAGGCGTCAAACTTGAGCTATTGTAAATGTGTCGAGGGGCAGATAAATACATTATGTGTCCCTAAAAGCGTAAGAAATCCGTATATTTGTAAAGTTTCCCCCTTTATGACGGGTGAAGCGCCCCGTCGATGTTTTCTACTTAAACAATATGAAAAACTTTATACCACCGCACTACTGTTGGAATTTTAACCTTATTTATATTGAATAGAGCTGAATTTCAATAATTTTCTATAGTTAGAAAAACCGGTCAAGTCCGAGTTGGACACGCACATCAGGAGTTCTCTACATATTGAAAAAATATTTAAAGGATTTAGTATGCTAACTATTCAAATCGATTGAGATAGGAAAAATTTTATGGCTTGAGCCGCGTCGCCCCAATTACGGATAAATATAAGGAAAATTTGTATGAATTCAGGCACGGTTTGGTGGCTGAGTGATCAGAGCATTCTCCTGAAAAGATTGCGAGTTCGAATCCCGCCTAAATTCAATTCATTCAATTTATTCATTCAATTTATCCTATCTTACCTAGCCTTATCTTACCAAGCCTTATCTTATCTAGCCTCCCTTTAAAATCACGTTTGGTGGACGTGGCCCCTCTTGAAAGTTGTTTTATTTCGTTTATAGTATTCATTGATATAGCTGCAATACAAAAACGTCGTCTGTGAGAATTTCAACTGTCTAGTTATCACGGTTCATGAAATATAACCTGGTGACTGACAGACAGACAGATTATGTAGTTATAGTAATAGGGTTTCGTTTTTATTCTTTGGATAAGGAACCCTAAAAAACATTGCAACGTTAGTTGATAGTAGTTTAACATATCTTAGTTTATGACTGGAGTAAACGACAGACAAGGAAACTATTTATGGGGTTCTTAAATTTGAGACAGGTTGCACGGTTTCATTTATGTCTTAATTTCATTTGAAGTTAGAAGTTTTGTTTATTGCATTTGTAAATGGAGTTTTCAATTTAATGCTATAATATTGGGGCTATTTTGTGACTGGGGCCACATTATCTTACCGTGTACCGGTGTGTAGTGCAATAATTATGGCATTGTGAAGTGACAGTGTCATACCATGATCGCGTTAATTTATTCTCGTTATTATTATTGTATAGTGTCATATCAATCAATATGTCAAAATAATTGATTGGCATTGTAAAATTATGGCCACTCGCTTCGCCCAGGTATTGTCGAAATGATGGCGGTAATTATTAGCATATCAAGGTAGTGTAGCCCTAGCAACGACTTCTAAATAGTAGCATATTCGTAAAACATCGGAAAAAATGAAATGCTCAAAGTGAGACTTGAACTCACGACCTTATGCTCTTCCAACTGAGCTTTTTGCAACTGAGAGCAATTGGGACGTTTCTATTTCTTCGGTTTGCTCTTTAGCGGTAATTTTTCTGCTGGTGAATAATTTTCCGGTTTCAACCGGTAAGTAAAATCATTCCGCCTTTAACCGGCAACTACAAAATGAAATAGAAATAAACTGTTAAGGCAACTATTTAAACAATAAATAGAACAACAAGTGGTTTTCAATAATCGCATTTATTACTCATAGACACACTTGTATGTACCTAACAAAAACATGGAATTTTTCGGGTAAAAGATCAACCTACCATGTAAGTACCTACAATACCATGTTACCTACTAATACCACGTATTTAGCGTATCATGTAGTATAGTCAGCGTCAGAACGAACTTGACGACAGTCTCAAAATGATCTTAAAACTAAGATATTAAGAGCAAAAAAAAAATTTTTTTTATCATTGTCCGAACTAAAGGACTAAACTACCAAATATCACAGCAATTGGTTAACAGGAACGGGGGGGGGGGGGGGAGACCAAGGAATTAAGATAGAAAAAAAGAAAGAAAGAATTTTTTTTACTCTGCACACACATTAAAATGTTGATAGGAAAAGAGAGAACTTATAATATCCGGTTACACCAATGCAGACGTCGCCTCTTACCAAGCCTTAGTCACCTTTTACGATACCCATTGGAAGAAGTCTATTTATTCCTATATATTTATTTCTAGTCTTATTCTACTCCATTTTGAGCACTTTGTTCATCAACATCTTTCTGGTCCTGACTACTATGTACATATTTTTTTTGCATCAATAAAATATTGCACTTAAACTTTCTGTCAATTATTGTCAACAATTCGTTTTAATGACCGTTCTATACAGGCAGGAAAAAGCTGTAACTTCTAAGACGGTAATTTTTCATGTCGTAACCGCGATAACGCGAGGGGTCAGGTGTTAGAATGATTTGTTACCCTCGTCGTTTGGCCGGTGCCGTTCTGATGTTGACAAACATTGGCTCAATTAGTACAGGAGCCGTGTCTTTATATTTTATAGATAATACCCTTATCACTTCGATAAAATTGTTTGCCGTGACGTCTTAAACAAAGACGTGGTATTTCATCCACATAGATGAGTCAGAGTTACGGGTAATTGGAGCCACTACCTAAAGTTTCCTCTGTATCTATATAAGGATCCCTAGAGACTGTCTGTCGGCTACGTACCCACTGGACCCTCAAAATTCGACCACATCCATAAATATGATCCACTGTCAAGATCTTCTTAGCACCACAGAATAAATTGACAGTTACCTGTGTTTTATAATAAAACACAGGTAACTGACCTGTGTTTTATTTAATATCTTGGCAAGAACAGTGAGTGTCCAGCAAAGTTCAACTTCTTACGGTTTTCTAAAGCGTCACTTCTGTATGTCATTGTACTTACGTATGTACGCAACTCACTCATAGATTAGTAAATCCATGGATGAGTTAGTGACACTTATTTCAACAGTCGTTTTATAACGACTAGAGAATTACCGGTAAGTAGGTCTGGTAGTATATTATAGTCAATGGGCTAATTAAAAATGACGATTATTATAAGATTAATATTGGCTAATATTAGTAGTAGGTATGTTTACTTGAAGATAAAGTCTGGACAAAATGAAATGCGTAATAGTAGCCAGAGTTCTCTGGTACTCATTTGTGCTGCCAGTGGGAATACCAAAGGCTGTCGTACTTTGTCTTCTGCACCGACGGCACAGAAACTCTCTTTTTTTACCCGACTACGGCGAAGCCAAAAGGAGGGTTATGATTTTGACCGGCTATGTATGTATGTATGTATGTTCATTTGTTCCCTCGTAGCTCCTCAACTACTTATTATAACTAAACAAATGAGAGGTATCGTTACAAGCGGCTTTATCGTCCGATGGTTATAGGCTATATGATCTGTCACTCAATCTTGTGTGGCGCCCTCTAGCGCTCTTAAGGTACTGTGTTAAAAAATAAATTTGAGATAAATATGCCGTGTTTGATATCAAATGAAAGGGCTTGATAAGCACATTTCAAGTATGTATAAATTATTAGCTTTACCTTGCCCCAAAATTAATATAAATAAAAAATAAAGTTTAAAACTAAAACCCGACTACCGAAAAATCACGCTCTAAAAGTAACAAACAAGAAAATATCAAGGATAGCCGTGGTCGTATGCCACTTACTCTAACAAAACAATAGGTATATTCTAGGGAAAAGTGGCATACGACCACGGCTATCCTTGATATTTTCTTGTTTGTTACTTTTAGAGCGTGATTTTTCGGTAGTCGGGTTTTAGTTTTAAACTTTATTTTTTTACCAGGTCGGCAGCACGAGTGTACCTCTCCTGGTGTTGCACACGTTCATAGGCCTCGGTTATCACTTTCCATCAGGTAGGCTATGTGCTTGTCTTCCACCCAAGTTGTATACAAAAACGAAACTTGAACTCAGTACCTTTCAGGGGGAATGCTCTTCTGCCGGGGTGCGAGATATGCCGGGGTGCGAGAGATATGCTTTCGGTAATCTCACCTCTATACTCGAAGTGGCGGTGGGATCCATCTACCGATAGTCATACGAACTATTGGAAACAAAGAACGATACTTTTTAAGTTTTAAACTAAATATTAAAATCGATTAAGATTGATAAAGTTACATACTTAGATAGGACTTGAAGCCGCAACCAGTTCCTTACAGAGGAAATGCTCTGACCACTAAGCCACGTATATATCATTCCAAATTTCCTATACAATCATCTTGGACCGAGGTCCATCATCGCGTCTTCGCACTATACCTCGTGCCAAATGGTTTGAGAATAAAGTTTATTGACCTAGTTAACCTTGCAACCAATTTGGACCGGTTACTTAGGGGTTGTAAACATTTTTCATACTGTAACAAAACCTACAGTCAACCTTTTTTAAACTTTGGATTTGTTTTTGCTGACAAAACCATACTGCAAACATTGTTCTTAATCAGTCTGGCACGGTCTATAGTTTTTTTTCCGTGCGGAAATCCCCTCGGATACCCCTCCCTGCTGGAGCCGGAAGGGGAGGTTATGTCGGACTCGAACCGACTAAAACCGCACGCCGACTGTGGGTTGTGGTGCTAGGCCGGAGGTGAGGTTGTCATCGACATATTCCTCGCACCCCGGCTGACCGGCCTATAGTAGCTTTACAATGGCAATAAAAACTATTGTACAACAAACAAACCGAACGAAGTACACTAGAATACAAACAGCATAAAACCGTTTGCTTCAAGTCGTCAAGTAGCGATTTTAATTGGGGGTGGAAATTGTGATTAATGCCATCTGATAAGCAGAAAGGCGGCGGCACGAAGGAGAGAAAACGTACTATTTTTCGCTGAAAACACACACACATTAACCTAATTCGTTTTAATTGCCTAACCTAATCATTTGTAAGGATTTATAAGCAGCTACCTAGTTGATGTGTATATTTTGGTAGGTGATTTATGACCAAAGCTTTGGCCTCGTGTCACGTTAGGTGAAAGGGTGTAACACAAGCGTCAACACCCGCCCGTTAACGCCCGCACTACAATATAATTAAGTAGAATTTATTTACAAGTGCGTAAAAATATTTAATGACTTTCCGTCATGATAGTTTATTAGTTAGACCCTTTAAAGTTTAACAAATTGTAAAATCCTCCTGGTAAATATAATATACTAACTGACCCGTTCCGGCTTCGCCCGGGAAAAAATTCGTAAGTATTCATATTTGATAGTGACCTAAATGACGAACTGTCCATATTACATTATCACCTATTTTACCCTCTTAGTAGTTAAATTTTGAATAACGTTGATACACGTGTACATTTATATCTTAAAAGACACAGGTTTATGAAATTTAGTGCATCTAGCTCTGAGAATTACGGACTTTCAAACAAACTTCCATCCCTTATTTTACCACTTTACTAGCAGAATTTCCAAAATTCCTTTCTTAGTGGGTGCTAACATCATAAAATGCATCTACTGTCAAAATTTCAAGTTTGTAGGTCCAGCGGTTTAGGCTCTGCGTTGATAAATCAGTCAGTCAGTCAGTCGGGACAAGTTTATATGACATGTATAGAATATGGTAGTGTAGTTTTATTTAACTTTTTCAATCTTATATTTTCTGCTAATGATATTGAGTTACGCGAAGTATTCGTGCATGAAATGCAAAAAATATCTTTTGTTACTGTTATTGATAAAACATTAGAAATAAACAAAGTATTTTGCCAGAATGCCGTTAATAGTTCAAATGACATTCCAACGTAACAAAGGTAGAAGTCACGAAAGAAAATAAAGACTGCTAGTGATGAGCCGACTCTATAATATTCGAGTAATATTCCGACTCCTTAACCACTAAGCGTCGGTAGCGTAGTGGTTAAGGAGTCGACCTTATGATCGAGATGTCCGGGGTTCGAATCCTGGCCATTACACTTAGTACCGACATGAACTCACTCCTAGCAGAAGCAATTTAGCTTGATAGGAGGGGTTCTAATATCCTTTAAATATATATATATATACAGGGTGTACTTTTGAAACGGGACAGTAAGGGCAAGTTCCCTAACCGTTGCAGTTACAGCAAAACGTTCTTAAAAGACCTTCCCTAACTTTTTGGGACATTTTGAACTGCATTCACAGATTTTGTAAAAAACTTACAGTTAGCAAAAAAAATGCAAAAAGTTCAAATTTTTTTTATGCCAATCGATTCTATTTCATGTGGCTAATAATAATAAATGTGGAAGAACAGAATATAAGTGGATATTATTTCGAAATACTATTTTTCGAACGAAATTCTTCACAGTTACTAGGCCCATCACCCACTGGCAGTCGTTATGTCAAACTCGAACCGAATGAAATTGCACGCTGTCTCAGATTTCAATAGCAGAGTTTAAGTTGAAATTTATCTTGTCTATTCTGTTCTATGACCTAGTCTAGCTATACCAATCTTGCACCACAATGCGCTACTCCCTAATTATTAGAAAATTGTATTAGCGCCTTTAAGCCTCCCAACATTAGGAGAGGTCTATGTCCAGCTGCAATGGACTGCGATAGGTTAATTGATTGATTGATAATGTAAGTGTTGGTAGCATAAAGGTTAAGGAGTCGGCCTTATGATCGAAAGGTCCTGGGTTCGAATCCTGGCCATGATACTACCGACGTGAACCCACTCTGAACACAAGCAATGCTGAGAATAGAAAAATCATAATCTATGGGCTGAAGGAGGTAATGGTGGACAGTGTTAGTTGTCGTTATAAAACAAAAAAATTAAGCGGGGCGTGAAAAGGCATCAAATGAGGCGTCAAGCTGAGAGCCAGCACTATTAACATGGTACATGTTTCCGATGGTAACCCTCTTTCCGAGACTATGCCTTTGCCTAACATCAGGCGAGGTGAAGTCAAATTGACGTGTCCTATATAAAAAAACTATCTTTTATTATTTTACTTTTATTCTGTCGTAATAGTTAAGGTGTTATTTTGCAACATTTCTATGTGCTGCAGCTATGTAAAATAAATGCATTTTCTTTCTTTCTTCTTCTTTCAATTTAGCTTAGCTGGAGAGGTTAGAGGGAATATTAGTAATTTCGGTTCTAATATTATAAAAAAACAAAAAAGTTTTAATTAAAATTTCTTCGTACCGTTCATAGCTAGCCTTACAGTGTGCCATGTGTATACGGTCGCCTAGGCTACACAAAAAGCAGCCGCTGGCGATATGCTAAGTGACCGCCGCTACCGTTGATAACCGTCACGTAGTACTATGCCATGTTCAGAGCTACTTGGAAATAAAACTAGCTTAAGTTACACCTTAAAACATCAGCTATCTACAGTAAAAATTTGAATCTGAAAAGTACTCCCTGAAAAACAAATGCCATACCTACTGGTACGATGTCAGAACGATCATAGATCCTACTCCCAGTTATATTGATTTAAATTATGTTATTCTCCGAACCTAAGGTACAGTCAGCAGTATAAATAACTTGACGACGAAGTCTTAAAATGATCTTAAACCTCTTGTATTAAGAGCATTTATAAATGCATGGTTTATTGATTTATTTGGTATTATTATCCGACCTAAAGGTGTGTCCCAAATATCTGAACAATCGGTCAACTGGACTGGGGGTAAAAAAAAGAAAATTAAGACCATTTTGAGCACTTTGTTCGTCAACATCTTTTTGATGGTGACTGTACCTGCCAAAATATTAGAACAATCAAGTCAACACGAAGGGGATAATACTTTGTTCGTTAAAATCGATCTGATGCTTATTGTACATATTTCAATTAAGGCCCACTTCAAACTTACAATAAAATTTAGGTAGTGTATTTACTTGAATTATTTAAACGATTCATTAAAGCAAACGGAAACCCCTGCAGTGCTATGAGAGTTTAAATATATACCTTCATTTTTAAAACTAAATCAGAAAAAATAACTTTAAAAATGACGATGAAAGAAATGTGATGCACGATTTTATTTTATTGGCGAAGATAATAACTCTGCTTAATCTAAGTTTACTACCACTTCCAAGGCGCTGGTAGAGAAGAAATTAAAAAAAAAAAGTTCACAAACAAATGTACAATTGAATTGCTCTCTGGATACCACACTAGGATTCCCTGTGTCGTGGTACCCAGTCACCTTCACACCATTATGACAACAATACAAGATTAATTTTGTTGTAATAAATATATATTAGGTCCTTACATATGAAATTGGCGTTTTGTATGGGAGGAACAAAAAGTCGAATATTTTTAAATATAATAATATATATTTAATCAATCAAAGTATGAACCATTGTTTTCTATGCACTTTTGCCATCTCATAGGTAGTTCATTGATCCCTTTAATAAAAAAAACCAGTCGCACGGGAATCAATAAAATCTGTGAAAGCGATTTGGACTGCCCCATCAGAGTTGAATTTTTTCCCTTGCAAGAAGTTTTCCAAATTTCGAAAAAAATGGTAATCTGTTGGAGCAAGGTCCGGGGAGTACGGAGGATATCTTAGACATTCCAATTGACCGGTCATGGACGAGTGGCTGGAGAGGAGACACGGTGCTCTCTCCTACCGGTTGTCACAGATACTTACCGGGCATGGTAGCTTCGGTAGGTATCTGTGGCGAAGACACCGGGAAACCACGGCCGAGTGTCAGCACTGCGAGGACCGCAGCGATGACACAGCGCTCCACACGCTGGTGGAGTGCACGGCGTGGGCGCAACAGCGCCAGGTCCTCGTGGTGGGTCTGGGCGTGGGCACCCTCTCGCTCGAGACCATGGTGCGAGCCATGGTCTCCAGCGGGAGTAAGTGGGACTGCGCCGCCTCTTTCTGTGAGCAGGTCATGCTCGTGAAAGAGGCGGCGGGGCGAGAGCGGGAGAAAACTCTCCCACCCGAGTTCCGCAGTCGGCGGCTTGGGCACCGCCGACGTGTCTTCGCCGAAGACCATCGGCCTCCATGACCGGGGGCCTGAGGACGGTGAGTTGGCTGCTCACCGTCTTTACAGAAGCAGGCCCATGACGGCAGCGTGACGTGAGGGATTCACGCACGCCCCCCCCCCCCCCTAAGAAGTGGGATAACACCCGAAAACCCCACCATAGACGCGGGATAGCAACCGAACCACCCCCGAGACGAGGCCGCAATTGTAGCCGTAGGTCTGATGGGAGTCCTGGGACATCCTTCCGAGGGCTTACCCGGGGCTCCCATCCATAGGCTTCTGGGCGTTACCGTGGGGGTTTTTAGTCGGTAGGAGTCCGGCATAACATCCATGAAGGATTTTCCCCCAAGGTTAAAAAAAAAAAAAAATAGACATTCCAATTGAAGCTCTTCTAATTTGGTAGCCGTCTGTTGTGCGGTGTGTGCTCTAGCGTTGTCGTGAAGCAGCAGTGGCGTGGAGCGATTGACCAGCCTAGGTTGTTTAGCCGCTAGCTTTTCCATCATTGTTTGCAATTGCTGACAATAGACATCAGCCGTAATAGTCTGGCCAGATTTGAGAAAACTATAATGAACAATACCGGCACTAGTCCACCAAACGCTCACAAGTAACTTTTTGGGGTTAATTTTCGCTTGGGGCAGGATTTGGCTGGCTGGCCAGGATCCAACCATTGCGCTGAGCGCTTCCGATTATCGTAAAGAATCCATTTTTCATCACAGGTAATGATTTGGTTTAAAATACCTTCATTATTGTGCCGGTTCAGTAATGTAACGCAGCAGTCGACGCGCGTTTGCCGGTTTGCTTCAGTCAATTCGTGAGGTACCCACCTTTCAAGCTTTTTAATGTTCCCAATTTGCTTCAAGTGAATTAAAACAGTTTCATCACTAACACCGCAGCCTGCAGCTAACACGGACGTGGTTTGCGATGGATCCGCTTCTACAATAGCCTTCAATACTTCATTATCAACTTGGGTCTCAGGCCGTCCACGGGGCTTGTTCTGCAGGTCGAAATTTCCACAACGAAAACGTTGGAACCAAAAACGAACTGTGTTTTCTTTTGCAACATGACCGCCATAAACAGCAATGACCCTTCGAGTCGTTTCCGCAGCACTAGTGCCACGGCGGAACTCGTATTCGTAAATAATGCGATATTTTAAGTTTTCCATTTTGTAAAATGAGTGACGCAAACAGAAAAAAAACAGAAGAAAAAAAACAAATGAATGACGGTCATCGAAGCACAAATACATGAGTAAATAGCTGTACAAATTTGAATTTGGAATTCCTTACCAAAGAGGAGAAAATCGTGATTAAAGTGGCCAGTACGAAAAACGCCAATTTCATATGTAAGGACCTAATATATATAGGAATGACGCAAGAAACTGAATTTGAACTGATATTTCTTAGTACTTTGGTAGATAAGACCGATCTAATGCTCACTGTCAGTACATTCGCACAGTCAACACGAGAAATAAATGACATTCGCTACGTGCGGTACGAATTAAACAAATAAGTGCAATCAAATACTAGAAAGTGCTGTTTATTTCATTCGAACTTTAAAGGATGTAATTTAATGAGGAAAGCTTAGTTTACGTATTGGTAGTTCTTATTCCCTATAAATACGTGTTACAGGAATTCATAAATAATTTACATACATACATACAATCACGCCTTAATCCCCGGAATGTTACGCAGAGGTGAATTGACCCCTACAATTCATTATAAATATTATGTAATATAAATAACTGGCTTTTGCCCGCGACTCCGCCCGCGTGGATGTCGGTTATCGCGACCAAACATAGCCCATGTCCTTTCTCAAGGTCTAACCTATCTCCATACCAAATTTCATCAAAATCGGTTCAGTGGTTGAGGTGTGAAAGCGTAACATACAGACAGACAGACAGACAGAGTTACTTTCGCATTTTTAATATTATAGTATGGATTTAAGCCAATAAAAATATAATTTTAAAAGGTTCATTCATTCGCAATATACCGCCTGATTATATAGCCTTACTAGCCGACCTTTGCCCGTCCCATATCTTGAACCACTTTGACATTTTTTTCTACGGAAAAACCATACTCTTTTGGGTGGTACACAGAATAAGCTAAATTGCTTGTGCTAGGAGTGGGTTTACGTCGGTAGTGTAATGGCCACGATTCGAACCCGGGACCTCTCGATCGTAAGGCCGACTCCTTAACCACTAAGCTACCGACGTTTTAAAATAATATTAGAACCGAAGTTACTAAATTTTACAAAAAGATAAAAAATCCTAAAAAAGAAAGAGCTGTTCTCGTGATTTTCTCTTAGCAACACATTCAGCGATTCATTTTTATATACCTAATCGAATATTATTCGTCGGTATATTTGAAAATTACTTCAGTTATCTTACGGCTTCATTCTAATTAAGTACGTATTTATTGAACTAGAGAAATGTTTTTTGAAAATAAAATGTCAATACATTTTTCTTTCACGTTTGGCAGGTCCACGGTTTTTATAGCATTTATTATGCTAACTTTAAAATTGGAATACACGGGCAAAATGAAATGCTCAAGTGGGATTTGAACCCACGACCTTTCCCTTACAGGGGGAATGCTCTTTCAATTGAGCTATTGAGCCACACTTAGCTATTGAACTTCAAAGAATTATTATAAATTAAAATTGACAAACAGCAAATAGATGTGTGGGTGGGGTATGATATTATGCTACTTATTCACAACTTATCAAATTAAAAGTACCTACCTTGGTAGGTACAAAATGGGTAAAGTAGAGAAATATAGGTAAGTAAATAAATGATATAATCCAATGCTTTTTACAGGCAAACTCTGGTTTGTTAACTAAAAAAACGACATATTGGCAAATACATGCATAGTTCCCAGCAGAGTTGAAATTGGTCCACTCCATCCCCTCTCCATGCGGTGTCGTACAAGGCGACTAAGGGATAGGACTGTTTAACATCAGACAAATATATACAGCCCAGACTCAGCGTCAGATGCATGGCTTGAGTCAACACTAGTGCCCGGAATGCGGCAATAGGCTCATCTTTACGAGGAACCGAATCCAATGTTTAGTGAAATGAGGGTGTTAATTCACCTCTACCTGACCCTCCGGGGATAAAGGCGTGATTGCACATTAAAATTCAAAATTCACGAACTGTTCAATATCTATCATGAAGTATTTTCGTTAAATAAAGCCGCAAAGAAAAACACATGAATATAAAAGCGTCCGTAGTCCATAGGTAAACTAGTTAACTCTGAACTAACACATATCGCGTGTGGGTGCAGATAAGGGGTGTCATAAGAACTGTCGACGGCTCGCCTCGGTGTCGCCAGTCCAGTCCAACCTTATTACTTTATTGTTCATTCTACTGTGGAATAAAAGTTTAATAGAACTTCACACGTGTGGAGAATTGGTTTTGAATTATAAAGGATAGTTCTCAACTTAGAACTATTTGATCAAATACTATTTGATAACCACATAACTTTTGATACATAATAGCGACTTCAGTCCTAGCTTAAAATTTTTAGTTCTTTTTCAACTAACATAACTAGTATTACTCGATTCACATATCTTGGACTTAAATATGCCCAAAATGTGCTCTATACGCGCAGTAAACGTTTCTTGGATGTATTTTGAAGATAGCACGGGGTGCTTCTTCGGTAGACGAGCTCAAATTCACCAAGTATAGGTAGATTATTACAAAACAATCTGCATGCCAGGGCCTTTTATATACTGCTATTTAGGTTCAAGATATATGAATCAAGCTGTAATGTTAGCACATCGAATATTTAAAATAACAATTAACAGCTCGGACATGAGACGCAATAGACATCAAAGTGTGAGATCTAAATCATTCTGATTTTGCAAGCGACTACAATATGGGGTTCTTCAAGAAGGGTTTTAAAAGGTTATTACAGGGTCGGCAGTGCGAGCGTGATGCTCCTGGTGTGTGCTTGTTTAAAAATATTACAGTTCCTCTACCTTACCGCTAGTGACTCCTTTCGGACGCGTCCTGCAGTACACTGCAATTCACAGATATCATAACCTGAAAAATATTCATAGCACAGAAAATTTGTAAAAACTTCATTTAAAATTGAATTTTACTATTTACACATCATATTGAGAACACTTGTATTTTTTCCACGGTTTTTATTCTATTAAACCTGACCGGCTTCGCCTTACAGCATTCTCAACGTCCTTTGGTAAATGTAAAACTTTGAGAATGCCGTAAGGCGAAACCGGTCAGGTTATAAGAATAAATACTGTGGAAAAAGTACAAGTGTTCTCAATATGTGTAACAATGAATTCCACCAAGTGCCATCAATCAACAGTATAATTATATTTAAAGGTAGGTATTTATTACGACTTTATAGCGCTGTCAAAGTAACATTATTCTCCAGTACTCTTTGGTTACTATATTCGCGTGGGTTAAAATACTTAGCTAAATATATTATATTTTATGTTCACCTGCAAACTTAATAGAATTTCCAAGTGGTTTTATCTGCATTATTGTAATTTATTTGATTAATAGGTATTGCTCACAAAAGGTCACCTTTTTTAACCCTATTACGGACTCAAACTGCATGCTTATAAGCATTAAAATAAAAGAAACAAATCAACAACAAACATAAAATTTTATTTTTGTTTACGCAAGTAAAAGTTAGTACGTGTGAAATGTGAATAAAGTTGTGATTTAATCACTCAGATAATCACCTTAACGTTATCATTGCGTGGCTTATTAGAGTTATTAGTGTCGCACCATTTCGATAAAGTTTTACCTTTTATAATTGAATGGGGTTTACTTTTCATTTAACGCTAGCACTTAATCAAATATTCATTAGTTGGTAACTTTACCGCAATGTTTGCTGTAGCTTTACAGGCTTAATAAGGCGTTTCAAAACATTTTGGATCCATGAGCAGCACTTAGGAACTACACATAATGTTTACTTTTACTTAAAAAAACTAAATAGGTTACTTTCTGTACTTAATAAGACCTTTTGAACTACATAAAATCTAAAGGCAACTAATTAACTTCAATAACTTAATATAAACTTCAATTACTTAAATATAGACTTCAGTTGAACCTTAGTTTAGTTTAGTTAATCGTTAATTATTGGTAGAGTCGGCATCAGAGCAATCTTGACTACAAAAGTCTGAAAAAGATTTTAATATCAAGGAGCTAAGAGCAAATAAAACTGTTGTATTGATTTAGATTATAATATTGTCCGAACTAAAAATGTGTACCAAATATCAGAACCATCAGTCAACAGGAAGGGGCGAATATCAAGGCATTAAGATTATTTGAGTCGTACTTTATTCATTAAGATCGATTTGATGTTGATTGTACCTGTAAAATTAATAAATGTAAACCTTCAGTACAAGCATTAATTGCAATAAAACACTCAGGACTTCACCTAAGCCGTTGACAAATTGGGAAACCCATCGTCTTTGTTAGTTTGAATAACATAATTTTGATGAATGATGATGGCAAATATTATTCATTGTAGTTAATAGAGAGACGGTGGATAGATCTTTGTTTATGAAGCATAAACAAAGATCTATCCTTCTCGAAGAAGATTCAGGATTATTAAGTACGAGCTGCTGTTGCCCTTAGCTTCACCCATGTGGAATACTGATCCGATTCCCACATGTAAGCATCTTGAATCATTCTGACTTTTGCCGAAATATGCATTAAAATCCGTTGGGTAGTTTATTTAAAAGATCTAATCGAACAGACAGCAAAAACGAGTTCATGTTTGCTATTTAATAGAAGATTTCGTTGTGTGTAGAAGAATGAAAATAAACGAATATCGCATATACAAGTTTAGGTTTCGCCATGAGTTGAGAGAAGTTTAATTTATATTCAATTGTAATATCCTTGTGTAGAGATTAATTTAAATCTATCAGTTTTAGTTAATAATTTTGTATTCAAACTAATACTTAACTGCTAGTTATTAAATGTTTATGAGGTTACTCGTAGTATTCATAATAAAACAATAACAGTATTCAAATATGTAATAAATAATGAATTTTCTGCCATCTTGGTTTTAATATCGGTGAGCGAAATGGAAAAATAACAGAAAACTAATTGGAACACTCCGGTTAAACCCTTTTCATTCAGTTTTCAAGTTATCGGGACTAATTTAAATGGTTTGCTTCGACGGCAAATTCGCAAAATTGGTTTGGACTTTTTATTGGTATAATTAATCTGCCATGTTTAGTGTTTCGGTGCTTTCAAATATTTTCAGTATTTTAAATTCAACCTTTTATGGAGTTAATTAATTGTTAGAGAATTTCTGCGATAGCAATACATTTTTAAGGGCCTGAGAACATTATTTATAATGTTGATATGAACCGGCAATTAGGGGGAATACTTTGAACAAGTGAGTTGAGCTCAGACAAGTCTAGAAATTCAAAATTCTTTTCACATTCATCTTGGCTGAAAATTATTAAGCAGTGAATGAATATCATTTGGTCCTCTTTGATATGGTTCTGGACACATGCACATCTATAAACGGTTTTGTTGGTAGGGCATCCAAAATTGTTAAAGTGACTAGCTTACTCGACGCTATCATAAAGAAAAGCTTTGTAAATTGATTAATATAATTTGATACCCACTTCCTAGACTGTTTTCTTCTAGCTATAAATCGAAATTGAATAGGGCCACCCCATATCATCCTGTGGGTGTTTGTAGAAGCTGAATAAAGGATAGGGCTGTTCTGCATCCGATGGAGAACATGCAGCCCATGACTCAGTGCCCGCTTGACAGCAGCAGAGCTAGATGGGGACACCGAGGGCCCCACAACCCGAAGGACCTCGCACCTCGGCAGACCCAGGACCATCTCTTTCGAGATGGTGATCTCTGCCGGGGTGCGAGACATATGCTTTCGGCAATCTCACCTCCGGCAACCAAGGACCCAAGACGGCGTGCCTTTTAGTCGGTTCGAGCCCGACATAACCGCCTCCACCGGCTCCGTGGGGGTGGTATCCGTGGGGATTTTGCGCACGATAAAAAAACCCCCTATTCCTTGGGACCGAAAATCATAGTTGGTAAATAGAAGCGTTAATACACCTCTGCTTACGTCTACGGCTATTTACAGGCGTGAGTATATTCAAAATGTAGATAGTACAAAAGGAAATTCACGAAATAATATAATAGCGTTATCAAGAGTCTAGTGACTGCGATCGCGTGCACACCGCTAGCGGGCCCGAATTTATAAGAGTTACTCGGAAAATAAATTAGCTACGACGGAAAAGTTTTCTGTAAATACGACGGGGGTGTGCCGATGTTGAAATGTTTTGCGATCAGATATGGTATATCGTTATATGAGTAAATAATGAAATTGGTTCGAAATACATCGGGAAAAAGAAGCGTTCAAGTGGGATTTGAACCCATGTACTTTCCCTTACAGGGGAATGCTCTTCGAACTGAGCTATTGAGCCACACCTAAATCTCTTCAAATTTCCCTTCTCTTTATATTCCTCTTTAAGAGTGCGACGGTGGAGCCATCTACCAACTTTCTTACGAACTGTTGGAACCAATGATTGATTTTTCAAACATTTTTCAACATCGATTTTTGATGATTCCGCTCAGTTGGAAGAGCATTTCCCCTGTAAGGGAAAGGTCGTTCAAGTCCCACTTGAGCGCTTCTTTTTCCCGATGTATTTCGAACTTAAAAAGTTAGCATAATAAATGTTATAAAAATTTCATTCTAATGAAATTGGCTTCAGAAAATACACAGTGGGAAGACCAAAGGCTTGTCCTGCTATGTCTTCTGCACTGACGGCACAAAAACTCTCTGTTCTTACAGAGTCGGCAACACAAATATGATTTCTCTGGTATTGCACACATCCATATACCACGGTAACCACATTCCATCAGGTGGGCGGTGTGCTTATTTTCTTCAGAATATTATGAAAAAAAATTTGCTGAGTTGGTTGAGTCGTTCTCAAATTTTGTGCTTAGCAACATCTATTTTAGTTAAGTAGATTAGGTACCTACATTTTAATAGAATGCAGCAAAATCAGGTGCTGCTTCCCAAGAATATTTTACCAGTAGGTTCTCGCCGATTACTTGGTTTCACTTGCGTGTCTCTGACTAACAGAGGCTACATAGAAATAGCGATGAAATTTGGTACAATTTCTACGATTCCATGCACAAGAACAATGTGAAAATGCTACATTTCACCTCGCTATTGATGCTAATTCTGTATTGTCAAAATTAACTAAAATATTGTTATTTTATACAAGTTCGGGACTTCACGCGATAAAAACTTCCACTTACTATGAGTTATGATGGTATGAGTTTACGCCGCGATAGCTTAAAAATAACAGTAACTAAAATACCCAAAAAATCTAGAATTCACTAATTATAGGACAACTTATAATTCGTAATAAAAAGAACTGAAACTCAAAAGATTATTTTGTCACTACTTGTTCCTTTTCTGAAGTCGCTTATGAATCGTCACCCACTTCTCATCGAAAAGGTATCATAAGAGGCAACTAGCGAAAACTATACCGACAATATCATTTCTCGAAGTGGTATTGTTGGCAGACTTTTTTATTAGTTGAGAAAAGGAAACTGGAAATAAAACCGTGTACCAACCCGACTGGCCAACGTCGGAACAGCAGGCCTCTCAATATTGGGCCTACTAGGCCTAGAGCAATAGACTGAGATAGACTAATTGATTGATAAAATAATGTACCCCATAAAACTTTTAAACGTTTACGCAGCGTTGGAAAGCTACTTACTGTGTATAGAGTTTGGTTAGTCTAAAGGCAGGAATAATACTCAGCCTGAATCGCGATTTCTAAGGATAGATTGATAGTTTGACATATTACCTATGCAATCTGTCCTTAGATAAATCCCTTTTGACGTTTAGGGACCAGTTATTCATTAGTCTTTTTCTTGGTATGACTAGTTCTTGTTTTGACCACTTCGTGATTCAGGCTGAGTGTCAACAATACGGGCCTCAGCAGCCTGAATCGCGATTTATCTGAGGAAAGATTGTATCGGTAATATGACAAACTACCAATCTGTATATAGTTCATCTAATATTTTGGTTAATACAGATTTTTTTAAGAATATTAGAACCGAACTTACTATAATTCCCGACTGTATAGTGACTAGTGACTGTATAATTTGTACACTGTATGTACATTATTACTAATTTAATCCTTACCCACACGTCGTCTTATCTTTTTGGCTACACTGCCATTATCTGCCAGCAGTTAAGCATCCACCACGAGAATTTTTAATGATATACAGTTGGCTCTTCTCCGCATTGTTGTAATTTGCATTACTAAAAAACCAGTACTGAAACATTAACATTGAGTGGAAAAGATATGCATCATTGTAAGTTATCGCCAATCCCCAGATTATGTCATCATCATTATCTTATCATTCTTCTTCTTTCACACCATGGAGACAATCATGTGATAATTAGGTCGTACATCGTGGGTATTAATAAAATAGGCGGCCTTATCACTTGTGGCACTCTTTTACAGGCAACCTTTGGATGGAGAAAAGAGTTTGAGTCTATCTTTGGCTAGCATGGTGTACCTACAAATTAGTACACGCCTAAAACACTCAACCGATTTTGATGAAATTTGGAATAGGGGTAGATTAGACCTTGAAAAGGGACATAGGCTATATTTAGTCACGATAACCGACATCCACGTAGGCGGAGCCACGGGCAAAAACTAGTAAAGAATATTTTGAAAAAAAAAAACAGATTCTTGCAACTCAACATTGCTCATTATATATTTTGAACCCTGTTGCACCCCTATAACCTAACTCCCCCGTAATTTAATAAGTAGATTTCATAGAATGTGTAGGAATCTTCAGGATTTATTGACATTTATCACTACAGCTTATAAAAAGACTACTTACTTTATTGGAATAGTATTGGGATAATATTTCGTCTTTTACACGATAGGTATACTCGTACATAAAGTTAGATTTGGCTTAACAAATCAACTGTTGTGATTCAAGTCATATAAGTGACCATTTTACGAATTTTATAAGAATTTGTTGAGATTCCTCCTGAGATACAGGATTACCTAGTTCGGGAGTCAGGGCTTATCCAACCACTGTACTTTCTTAACTATGTATAGATAACAATACGAGTATCATAAGTATTTGTTAAAAGGTTTAATGGAATCAATAAACGATTTTATTTTTTTATTTTTTCAGGCGTTTTTAGCCCTGCAGTTGTCCGCATGCCTATGTTACTGAGTGATATTGAACCTTTCTGATGGCAAAAGAATCGGTCCAGAGTTTCTGAATTTAATCTTTACATACAATAATACAAACCTATCCTCTTTAAAATATTTAAGTAATTTTCTTCGTTCGATATCTTTTCTTGTGCAATATGACTTGACCTTATCCACATAGTAAATAAGCTCGAGTCAAATGTAACCGTGGTTGCCTAGACAAACCCGTAAGGGTTTTTTTTGTCAACCATGTACATCATATACCTTATTGGACATGTTTGTGAATACTAATAAATCCATACAAATATTATAAATGTCAAAGAAACTGTCCTATCTGACTGTATGTTACGGTTTCACGCTTAAGCCACTGAACCGATTTTGATGAAATTTGGTATCCTTATACCAAATTTCATCAAAATCGGTTCAGGTTAGACCTTGAGAAAGGACATATGCTATGTTTGGTCGCGATAACTAGCGATAAAAGCTAGTAAAATAATACATAAAAAAATTACGATGTCTTTTATGTAATACATTATTCTATCACACAACATTGCTATGGCTTCAGAAAATTTGCATACATTTATACCTAAAAAATCTATATGAAGACAATATATTATTAATCTTTAATTTACTTTATTAGCTCACTCCCCTCCGCAACATGCAGACACCCTCGCCCTAGGGATTTGTTGGAGAGAACGAAAATTTAAATTTGAATGACCCTCTACGATCACCTATACTCAGAATTTTGGTACATTTACCTTATTATATTACCCCGTATATCAACATGGATTTTTTTTTATGTCAAGAAAGGGTTTTGTGCGAGTTATAAATTGTTAAACATCGGCCCTAATTGGTAAACAAGGGAGCTATTATACCACTTGCCAATTAATTCGTAGCCAGCAGGCTTACACTTGTCTAAGTATTTGCAAAGTAGGTACTTATGTATAGTCCGCAATTCAACTAAAAGCTAAAATGGAGATTATTATGGACGTAAGACAGCAGTTGTTACAATTCGTACTCTACAAACCAATATTATTATCATCCTTAGAAATTACCTTTCTTATTATAACAAAGAAAATAAGCCTCTCCCATAGACTTCCAGAATGACCGACCTAGTGCAGCCTATGTTCAGCAGAGGACTATGTGTGGTTGATATGATGATGATGATGATTAAAACAAAAGATGCATACTGTTAAAAATGACTGTCGATATTTTCAACCATAAAAAAATTCTCAATGGGGTTGAAAATTACTGTGGACATTTTCTACCCTATCGAGAAATTACGTAAAGTGTGATCTTCTTCTCGTGTCAATGATTCAATGTTTAAATGGTTCCTGAATAAAATTGTGTAAATTGGAATTCATGTGGGGGCCCCCGAGTAACGTTCCCCCACGCAATACGAGAACGTTAGCCTCACCATGGAAACGGCTAGCACTCAAGCCGACCAATCTTCTCAACATAATGATTCACCAAAACGCAAAAGTATAAACATACATAACATAAACTCACGCCTGTATTCCCCGAAGGGGTAGGCAGAGGTGCTTGCACTCACATTTCGCCAGTTTATGTTTAGGCTCCAATAGGTGGCGAGCCTATTACCATTAACCGGGCACTTATAAACCTGCGATAAATACACAAATAATTTCGAAAAGCATCGAAAAGTCATTGGTGTGTGCCATGGTAAACCTGGGATCGAACCCGAGACCTCGTCTCAGCAGTCTATTGCCCATACCACTAGGCTACCGCGGTTGTAGTTACGTAAAAGTATGATTCTTCAAAACCATTTGTACTCCTGAGTCAACATTGAGAAGCTGCATATTCTTTTTTTACAAGCTTTTTTAATATAACAACACTCTTAAACTAAACTTAATGTTCTCTTTTCATGAAATAATAAGCCGCGTACCGTCCCCAAGGGAAATTAATGTTTTCATCAAACACCACAGAATTTAAATATGAACCTCTTTTTAATTTTACTTAAAACTTATAATACATATCCGCTCGTATACTGGGAATAAGATTTTATCAACACTTAATTACTGCACACTCGACTCCTGATGAAAGAAAGAAAAAATAACGTTTATGCGTTGAACACCTCGTCAAATAAGGGGCAAAAGGAGTTTTAACTAACTAGAATGTTTCGTCATTTTAATCGTAACTTCTATCAATATATTAGTGAAAGCAGTAACGTTCTTATGACGCAACAAATAAAATATATAATCCGTTGAAAAGGAATTCGAAAAGGGAATAAAAAAATGGGCAAGGTTCTGGTTGACACGCTTGACCACCAGCAAATGTCACATCTGTAGAATGTGCCTATCGCGGCGAAAGATTCAAAAGCTCGGAGCCCGACCCGACACTTTTTTGGAAGCCGAAAAAATCGACTTAATTTTAATTGACGTCGGGTTTTTAAAAAGTAACATTGAGTGAATTATTTCAAGGATGTTAATGGAATGAGAAGTATTTGGGACCCGTCCACAGTGATGGTATGCAAATAATTCAATGTGACAGTTACCAGTTCAACACATTTTGGTTTTAATTTATGTACTTATTTGTTTTTACTCGAATCCAAAAGGATTACCGTACTATTATCTCGTAGAGGGCGAAAACCACTTTATACGGATTCTATCGCGATATTTTTGTTTGAATACGAAGTTTGACCGACGTTTGACACCGCGATCATAGCTGCTTTTCAGCATGACTCATGAGTCATGATGGTAGTTGTCACATAGTTTGAAGTTTAGTATAAGTTATCTGAAAATACCCGAATTATGGTGAATTTATTGGTGTTACTGTTTACGCAGAATGAGCTCACTGTGTCGTTAAGTCTTGCTGGATTTTGCTTCTTACTGGGTTTGATTAAGTGGATGACTGGATCCTAAGCTGATGGTACGTTCCATCTATCCTCTCTATTAAAATTTGGGTGTTGTTTAATTTCAATAGCCTCGGGGATCATTCTCGGTATAGATATAAATATCTTTGGCGAGTATCTAAAATGGAATAAATAAACGTAAAAGTAGAATTCGAAGCAAATGATAATGATAATAATATACTGAATAACGTCAAATTATAGGCTACTGAATTAGCCATTTGATGCCAACAATAAAATATTTTTATTACGCCCTTATATTTCGAACAGTTACCTACATTTTATTGAGCAGAATTAATAACCAGAAATACTACATATTAGTTTTCTATATCGCTGGAACTTAATACAACAAATAAAAGCGAATTGTCGTTTTTATTATTATAAGGATATATTGTTGAGTGGAGCATACGGCCGAGTGGGTATAATCTCGCAGAAGTATTAACAAAGTTATACGAATCTTAAAGACAAGGGAAACTAAGTTTTGCACAGATATTGCGTCCACAGAAACTTTATGCCATGACAACTTCCCGTAGATATTAGTATGTTTTATAATATAACCAATTTTTGTGTACATGAATTTATAAAAATATATTTGAAACAGTTATATTATAGGTAGTTTTAAGCTATGCCGTAGTTTACATAATATATGTGCAATATTTATTTTTAATTATTATAATTAACTTCTGGAATACTCATCGCCTGGTGTTGTTGAGTCGATTGATTTTGTACATTTTATAACAAGAAGACGGAGTTGTTGATATCATGCGAAGTATATACAATATTTTGTTTAGTTCTTTAATATTTATAAATATTGATTATCCTACTTATATTGTAAACTAGCTAACCTGGCGAACTTCGTACCGCTAATTTAATTCCGCCCGCGTGGCATCTGATCCCTTTCCCGCTGCATACTCTGCTATATTAAGCATATAAACCTTCCTTTTGAATTACTCTATCTATTAAAAGAAACTGCATCAAAATCTGTAGCGTATTTTTTGAGATATAAGCATACATAGGGACTTGTTTTATACTATGTAGTGATGTGTTTGTGAATATATTTAGATCTTTGTTATTTAAGCACGCTCTAACGGCTGAATGAATCTGGTTGAAATTTGGTACAGGTATAGATTATATTTTATAGATATGATCGGAAATAATAGTCTTATTTTCATCCCTGGAATAGATCTCATGGGATTCGTGAGTGGGACCAGTTATCCAAAAACAAGTGAGGCCAAGGCATGAGCTAGTTTATTAACCTTCTTCATCTTAGCATTAATCCGAAGCTCGTAGCTTGTAGTCTGGGGTCCACTTTGCCAGTCTAACCGCAGATTTGGCTAAACTTCGATATTTTCTGTGAAGCGATTGCCATCTGACCTCCACAACCCAAAGGTGATATCGAAGCATTGCAGCTAGACCAGTTGTTGGACTTTTAAGGGACTTTTAACTACCCGTAATGACTGCCATAGATGTTCGTATGGCAACCGGGACCGACGGTTTTACGTGCTTTCTGAGGCACGGCAAGACCAATGCAAATACCTGTACAAATATTTGCATTGAGGGATCAAATTTGCGCCTCCTGCGAACTACCGCCACGCCACAGAGGCTGTTTATCCAGCCTAACTGCGAGTTTGGCTGAACTTAACTTGATATTTTCCGTGAAGTAATTACTATCTACCCTAAATCTAAAAATATAATGAGTCTTGCGGAAAACCACGGAGGTTGTCAACTAGTTTATTAATACACACATAAAAACTCCAACCATACGTTCATTGTTATCAACTATGGTATCAAGTATCAACAGTAGTTTTTACAATGTTGTTAGACGCATTGTATGTTATCTACCAACTGAACCAGAAACTCTAAGGAAAAACTTTTAATAGTTTTTCTTTATTCAATCAACATAATTTCGCTCTTGGACACTTCTCTCCTTTGCCAACAATTTGTTTCGGGGACTTTTTCTTTCACTAGACGTTCACTAACTCACGGTGCCCTGACAAATTTGATCTCAAGGGAGCTTTACAAAGATTTTTTTCTTTACTTTGATTTGGTCTAGACGGCTATATAATTTGTTGTTAAATACTTATATATAATAATAATACGTTAAGCTTCCCATGGGTCTAGATAGTGTTGTGTAGAATGTTGTGGAATATTTTATTCAAATCTTTTCAAATTACTACTACTACATCATAGGCATAGTCATAGTCATTTATTTTTCAATATTTAACAATAAAATTGTTTCTTATTGACGTCAATTGTAATTCTACGTTATGTAATCTAAGTTTACCACCGCTTCCAAGGCGCTGGTGGAGAAGAAACGGCGCAACAAACTCCACTGCGGCATTTTTAGGCGTCAATTTACAATATTTATTTTCTTAAAGCTAAATACATTTCGCGTCTGAATAAACAATACATCACAACAAGTATATAAAACACTTTATAATTAAGAATTAAACAAAAGTTACATAATGTAACAAATAAGTCACGTAACTGATACAAGTACCATGCTGTAATTATAGCATTTCACGAGGGGCCTGCACCATGCTCCATGCATCGAGAAATTCGCTTCGAAAAATTCGCCGTCGAGTTTTCTCCCTCGATTCTTTGTGTTAATCTTCTGCCGTATTCTTCACTCCCGCCTTTACAATATGCCTTTCAACTAATTCATCTTTTATAAAAAGTTGTCAATCAAATATGTCACAAATTATATATATTTATATAATATTTTAATCACCAAGCTAAATTTTACGTAAGCGTAACAGTTACGGTAATTTTCATCTCTAATTTAAAGCTCCGTTGGCTTTGTGGTGAAATTTCTAAATTGATGTATGATGTGAACATGAGTGGCTAAGAAATATGTTAGGTATGAAACTTAAAAAACAATCAAGCGGTAATTAATCCCATGCTCTGAAAGTTCCGTCCAAAATAGATGAAGAGACAAACTTAACCATTGCTCTTTTCAAAATAACTAACTTTTAGCCATCAGTATATTAGGAAAATTAGGATTTATGCATCATGTAGTAGTAGTTGAGTAGTTGACAAACTAAATCTTGCACAGTGGGGTGTTAAGCTAACTATAAAACTGTCTTTGAAGGATATGAAGAGATTGTAAGTTGATACCTCTAAACGTTTTCGAGAAAACGAACAGACGGACAAACAAAAAAGAAAATGTGCATCTAAATTACATTAAAATGAATCTCGAAGTTTACACTGCGATATCCGAAATTTCCATAAATCAATACAATTTTTTAGACCATTGAAGATCACTTACTCTTTCCGAACCACCATAAAGGTGATTCAGCGAAATATAAGGACAAATTACCTGCTGAAATAGTGCAATTGGTATTGAAAGAAGTAAAAATCAGCATTGGATCGTCGCTGAAATCCGTGACTGAAATACCAAATGAGTAATTTTGAGATTCTCTGAATGTGTGTGTACCAAGAGAGCAAATGTCAGCTACTAATGGCATTGCGAACATGATACGAACACCGAAGAGCAATCGTACTTGTTGGTTAAAGTAAAAAGTCTACCAAAGCTTGTTAGAGTTTCTTTTTCAATCTCGACTGGATTAGATTGAGTTTATCCATGGTATTCTGTGTGTGTGTCTCGATTACTGAATCTGAGGAGAGATATCACATTTCTTATAGCGAAAATGATATCTCATCTTGGATTTGTAAAAACTATTACACAATACCGTGGCTAAAACACAATATCACTGTGGATATAAATATTAAAAAACGTTGCTTAATTGAAAAATACGAAGCAAAAATATAAATACGAAAGATTTTTGAGTGATGACGTTATTGAATGCCATACAAAGAAAACTAATTATGATGGTCGATAGTGAAATTTTTGTCCTGAAACGAAATATAATGAAATTCTCTTCACAAGACGCTATTAGTTTCCTGTCAGAAACAAGAAATTCATTGCACACAAAACTCAAAAGCCAAATATGATGGATGTTTTCGACCATCTGTTTATAGTAACTAAGCAAATAGCGGAACAGAGTGTCACGGAATAACAAATTTCACTACAAAAAATAACTTAAGTTTCTGGAGAAAATGATTTATTATGTTATTTATTTTGGATACATTCATTGGAGTGTTTAGAATTAAAGGTGGTTTGAGTGTGTGTAAGTAATATCACATCACCTTCTTTTTTACTCCATACTTCATTTCAATAAAGACATGTTTTTTTTTTATTTCTAACTATGCTAATACAGTTTTTAAAAATATAGCATGATGTATGTGGATATTCATTATTATTAATATCAGTGTAGCTCAATTTAATCGTAAGATTATTGTACACGTCAACTTTACACACCTATTATCAAGCATTTTACATAAGCCTGCGATAAATATATGACTAAGTACATACATACTTATGTATGTATACATAAGTATGTATGTACTTGATACATGATTTTATAATCATGCCTGTTTCCCATAGGGGTAGGCAGAGATCACGGATCTGCATTTGCAACGATCCTGACTTACTACTCTCGATTCATTCACTGTCATTACATTCTTCATGCATGCTCTTCGGTTTAGGGTACTCCTGACCTGCCCCTTTTCTAAAACTTCCCCGATTTAGTCCAGGTATGTGCGTCTTCCCCTTCCGACGGCACTATCCACACTCGCCTCATATACCTGTTTCGTTAGTCTTCTTTCATTCATTCTCTCAACATGACCAAACATTCCTTTCTCAATTCTCATCACTACATCTTCTAACTCTCCACATCGCTCTCATACCACGCTGTTTCTCTTATGACTAAGTATTGTTTCGAAAACCGCTTACGTATTCTTAAAAAAATTACAGGTTTTACTAGTTCGTAATTAAAATTCAGCGCTCGTAACTGCGAAATAGCTTTACTCACTAGTTGTAAAAATAACTCATAAGTAATGAATGCTAATCTTGATGGACAAAAGGATCAAATATATTGGTGGAAACCAAATGAAACCATTCAACAATCGCAGCGGAAAGGATTAATTAGTGAGTGAAGCTCACTAATTAATAAATGATTGACAATCCTACTTAACAAATTCATCACCAATTTAATATTTGTTTCAATTGTGTCGGACTGTGAATACAATGTATCAACATAAAACAATTTTATACAATACTAGCTGTCCCGGCACACTTCGTTTCGCCTTAGAAATAAGAATCAATTAGCTGTTTGTTTTATATACAGGGCACGTCAATTTGACTTCACCTCGCCTGATGGTAAGCTAAAGGCAAAGTCTCGGAAAGAGGGTCACCATCGTAAACATTTACCATGTTATCAGTGGTGGCACTCAGCTTGACGGCCTCATTAGATGCCTTTTCACGCCCCGCTTAAAGGACCCGGGACTGTAGGAAGAAGGAAACACGTGAGCTGGCAGGGAATTCCAGGTCTTAGTGGTGCGGCATAGGAATGAATCACTGAAACGCTTGGTTCTAGCAGGTATACTCTGCACCGTAAATGGATGGCATCTTAGCCCTGCACGTGTCGTCCTGTGAAGGAAAGGGGAGGGTGGGACTAATTGAAAGAGCTCGTTAGAACATTCACCATGGTAGAGACGGTAGAAAACTGCCAAAGACGCAACATCTCTACGCATCTGCAAAGGCTCGAGGGTGTTCGTGTATCAAATTCTCCCTATTTATTTTGAGAACGGAAAGCATTTCGATTCGGGCCCTATACGCCCACGGAGCTCCCGACAGTAATAGGTCACCGGGGCCCATACTTATACCTACGGAGCCTATGTACCTATGGGACCCATACAACCATATACCTCTACGCTCAAGGGCGTTCATAAATAAAAAAATAGCCACCATAAATATTTTCGCGGCCCAAGCAACGGGCATTTTGTTAATTCAGAAGAATGTCTACTAATCACCCTCTGACGATATTTGCACGCATTATGTCAATTCTATATCAAACGTCAGATAACATAGAAGAATATCATACAGCAGTATTAGAATAATAAACACATTTTTTTCCAATTCGTATTCCAAATTCAAAATTAAGACATGGCGTATGTCGGATCAGCTATTTTATATGGTGATTATGTATTCTTAAATTTTCTCATTTTCCGCGCAATTTTCTACATTTTTTCTTTCATAAGAACCTTCTCCTAACAATAACGAACACAACAAAAAAGAATTAGCGAAATCGGTTCAGCCGTTCAGGCGTGATGTCGTGACCAAGGGAAATAGGGGTTCATTTTTATATATATAGATACATACTGGAAAGCCAATAATACTAAAACGCCAAAAGGCCATTTCACAGGAGAGCGATTTAAAGTTTTTTTTTTACAAAATTAGGCATAACTTTTTTTCTAATTTAGTAATTGACAAACAGTAAAGGCAAAAATATATTGTAACACTGTTCCCTATGTACTGGAATCGATATATTTTGCATATTTTGCGTGATTCGGGAGATAGCTGTCGCTTAAGTACAAATGCTCTGTACACTTGGTAATGCAAAAGTACTTATCTTAATAATTATTATAAGGTATTGTGATCAAATATTACTGAAAACGCTCATCCTTTCAAAAGTATGTCAAGAAAAAGTACTAACGCGCTTTACAGTTGGACACAGTCTCAGGATAAGAATACTTAAACACCACAATATGTCAAAGGACCGCACGCTAAAACGATGTATGGAATTATTTATTGGGATCATTGTTACGTCAAAAATACTTATTAAAAGATTATTCATTCTAATTTCAATTTAGTTTTCTTAACAGACATAATCAACAGTTAGTAAATCCTAATAATTGCAATAGTTGCCAACATAATAATACTTCTAGCATCTTTTTATTTAAATATTATTGTACTGTATTTGTTTAATTAACGATTATTTTTATCAAAAATAAATTGAACCTTAATAATTTCACAATTATTATAGGTTATATAGATTTTTAGTACCAACATAACTAAAAAATATTATAGAGAATTAAATAAAACGGTAATAATTAAATAAATATGCTTATCAAAATCCAATTCCAAATAATAAAGTAATTATCATAGGTGTGATCGATTTTTATATCGTAACGTACTGGTATTGTGTTCTAACAAAACCAATAAGGTATTATTATGCATTTCTGCCAAAAAAGAAATAAGCAAGGGAATAGGAATTAGTGTTCTGGTAATTACCCATGGCAATATTATAATTAAAAGCGTAAGCGAAAGCGAAGGCTGGATCTGCACGGGTCATCAGGAGCACGTATAAATGAGAACCGCTCCCTCAGGTAAGAAGGCGCAGCAGGGTTGTACAGAATGTTGAAAAGATAACAGAGAATACGAGTGTTCCTACGCTGGCCGATAGGGAGCCACTTGAGTTCTCTGCGAAACTGCGAGACATGGTCGTACTTTCTCAGGTTGAGTATAAACCGAATGCACATGTTTTGCAATCTCTCCAACTTGTTTAAGACTTCCTCAGTGATATCTAGAAAACAGGCATCTGCGTAGTCTATAATGGGTTGGATAAGAGTTTGGGCAAGGGACATTTTGGTTCTTAAAGGTAGAAAGCTCTGGAGACACTTTAGGAAGTGGAAGCTATAGTGTACTTTTCTGCTAACCTCATTGATATGAGGAGTCCAGGGCAAGTTAGCATCAAAGAGTACTCCCAGATTCTTGGCGGTATCCGAATAGGGTATCCGAGTTCCATTCAGTGTGACAGGAGCAAGTGCGGAGAAATCGAGCTGCCTGCGCATGTGAGTGCTACCAATAATCATTGCTTTAGATTTGGTTGGATTGATACGTAGTCCAAATTATTTAGCCCAGACACTAATGCAATCCAGCTCGCGGTTCATGGCAGATACTGCAGAGGAGGCATCAGTCACCGCAAAATGATTGTATACCTGCAAGTCATCGGCATAAAGATGGTAGCTAGATGAAATCAGTCCGGTGACAGAGTTGATGAAAATGAAGAACAAGAGAGGAGAGTGTGGTACGCCCGCAACAAGTCTACACCAGTTGGAAGATTGACACCAACTGAACACGCTGCGACCGCCCTCGCAGATACGACTCAAACCAGGAGATAGCATTATAGAAAACATTAATACTCTTCAATACGCCAAGCAAAATGTCAAAATAGATCGAGTTAAAAGCACTACTAAAATCCAACAGTATTAGTAAAGTTAGTACTTTCCTCTCCAGAGCCCATCGAATATCATCAGTCACTTTAACGAGACCCGTAGCTGTACTGTGGCCTTTACGGAATCCAGATTGGAAAGTGTTGAGGAGGTTAGAGGAAGATAAAAATATAGACAGTTGTTGGTACACGATATGCTCGAGAACTTTTGAGAGAAACGGAAGTATGGAAATTGGCCGAAAATCGGTAACTGTGGAAGGCTTAGGAGATTTGGGTAGTGGAATAATAAAAGCTGGTTTAATTGAGTCAGGAAAGGTACGAGAGAATAGGGAATAATTGAAAAAGTGAGTTATAATAGAAAGTACAGTAGGGAGAAGTGGAAGAATCATACTATAGCAGATATGATCAGAGCCAGTCGCGGACGAGGAAATAGACAGCAGCGATTTTAGAGTTTCCGCCTCTGATACAGGCATTAAATGAAAAGGTGGAGTCTGTGGAGTTGGGACACTAGAAAGCGCATGCAAAGTGCTCTGCTTGGTAACTGCGTTCAGTGAGATGGGTGGTAGAGAGAAGTGGTCATTAAGGGCACACAAGTCTATCCCTGGAGTCATAAACAGGTGATTTGCTAATGCCAACAGACCTGAGAAATCTCCATGTGTCCGAGGAGTTTCAGTTGTTGAGAGAGTTATAGAAATTGCGTCGCTTTGCGTCTCTACATATACGGCTGCAGCGGTTGCGTAGGGTCTTGAATGCGAGCAAGTTGTGTCCCTACGAGCCATTAGGGTTTTAATCGCCGGGTTGTGCCTGATCTTGATCTGTCTTAGGGGGGCGTGTTGGTCAAATAATTCTATAACCCTCGACCCGAAAATGTCCACCATTTCATTGACGTCTGTCGAATTCAAAATGGGCGTCCAGTCAGTGCCACTGGCGTCACGACGTAATACCTCTAGGTCAATACCCCTAAAATTGCGAAGACAACGGTACTCTGCCTTAACCACAATAGTCCCCACACCACTATTCTTGGGCGGGCGATGGAGTACAAAATACTAATAGCTGCCCCTGTGATAAAACCTTCAAAAAACACTTTTTCAACAAAAAATACCAGATAATAATGCAAGCCGAGGAAAAGGACTACTCCGGTACTAAAGAAGTACCTACGCGTTTACACCGACGGCTCCAAACTACTCCACCTTCCACTAGGCGAACACAGCTCGATCTTTCAATGCGAGTGTGTCGCCATAACAACAGCAGCGACGGCAATAAGCGAAAAGCAGGTTAAGGGTTTTAACATAAAGCTCCTAACCGACAGCACAGCCGTTCTAAAAGCGCTAGATCACCGAATAACCAACAGCACACTAATAGCAGAATGCCAAACTGCTTTGAACCAGCTATCCACCCATAATGTAGTAACGCTACAGTGGATAATAGGGCATAGTGGGTCCTACAGCAACGATGCTGCGGACGAACTCGCGAGGAGGGGCTCCTATATGACCACTGCTGGCCCACTACACTACTGCCGATCCCTTTTTCACAGATCCGTACCTGGATACGCCAGAGCTCTGTGGAACTACATAACCAAAGATGGGTACAAACCATCAACTGCAGGCAATCAAAACAGGCTGTGCCGTCGATAAATAAACGGCTAACGAAACGTCTCCTAAGACTAGACAGAACAAGTCTAAGGGCAATTATGGGGACAATAACGGGCCACTGTCCCCTCAACAAGCACCTACATACCATCGGTGTCACGGATAGCCCCCTTTGCAGGGTATGTTTCAGCGCCGAGGAAACGGCCGCCCACGTAATACTGGAATGCGAGGCAGTGGCCGCCCAACGATCCCAAATCCCCGGTCGCTCCGCGAAGCCTGTGAAGCCCCCAGTAAGCTTCTGCCTTTCTGGGCGGAGCTAGGCTGGCTGCTCTAGCACTTAACCACCGACGACTCGCGCGCAAAATATGAATTATAAGTACTGATCGCATTGTAATTAAAACGACATATGATTTTAAAAGACTTAACGAAATTAAATTTGTACGTTTTTCCCCCAACTAAATGCTAAACGAACCATTAATATTGCGTCGACTAAAATAGTTCATGCTTAATAAAATAATTATTCAATTTTATTGAATGGAAAATATTCTAAACAGACACTCAAATACTTTGATATGTGAGGCAAAATCACAAAAACTGTTTCCTATCAAAACAGTACGTAGACAAAATATACTATTCATATCGTCACTGGAAAGCCAATAATACTAAAACGCCAAAAGGCCATTTCACAGGAGAGCGATTTAAAGTTTTTTTTTTTACAAAACTAGGCATAACTTTTTTTCTAATTTAGTAATTGACAAACAGTAAAGGCAAAAATATATTGTAACACTGTTCCCTATGTACTGGAATCGATATATTTTCCATATTTTGCGTGATTCGGGAGATAGCTGTCGCTTAAGTACAAATGCTCTGTACACTTGGTAATGCAAAAGTACTTATCTTAATAATTATTATAAGGTATTGTGATCAAATATTACTGAAAACGCTCATTCTTTCAAAAGTATGTCAAGGAAAAGTACTAACGCGCTTTACAGTTGGACACAGTCTCAGGATAAGAATACTTAAACACCACAATATGTCAAAGGACCGCATGGTAAAACGATGTATGGAATTATTTATTGGGATCATTGTTACGTCAAAAATACTTATTAAAAGATTGTTCATTCTAATTTCAATTTATTTTTCTTAACAGACATAATCAACAGTTAGTAAATCCTAATAATTGCAATAGTTGCCAACAAAACAATACTTCTAGCATCGTTTTATTTAAATATTATTGTACTTTATTTGTTTAATTAACGATTATTTTTATTAAAAATCAATTGAACCTTAATAATTTCACAATTATTATAGGTTATAGGTATAGATTTTTAGTACCAACATAACTAAAAAATATTATAGAGAATTAAATAAAACGGTAATAATTAAATAAATATGCTTATCAAAATCCAAATCCAAATAATAAAGTAATTATCATAGGTGTGATCGATTTTCATATCGTAACGTACTGGTATTGTGTTCTAACAAAACCAATACGGTATTATTATGCATTTCTGCCAAAAAAGAAATAAGCAAGGGAATAGGAATTAGTGTTCTGGTAATTACCCATGGCAATATTATAATTAAAAGCGAAAGCGAAAGCGAAGGCTGGATCTGCACGGGTCATCAGGAGCACGTATAAATGAGAACCGCTCCCTCAGGTAAGACGGCGCCGCAGGGATGTACAAAATGTTGAAAAGATAACAGAGAATACGAGTGTTCCTACGCTGGCCGATAGGGAGCCACTTGAGTTCTCTGCGAAACTGCGAGACATGGTCGTACTTTCTCAGGTTGAATATGAACCGAATGCACAAGTTTTGCAATCTCTCCAACTTGTTTAAGAGTTCCTCAGTGATATCTAGAAAACAGGCATCTGCGTAGTCTATAATGGGTTGGATAAGAGTTTGGGCAAGGGAAATTTTGGTTCTTAAAGGTAGAAAGCTCTGGAGACACTTTAGGAAGTGGAAGCTATAGTGTACTTTTCTGCTAACCTCATTGATATGAGGGCAAGTTAGCATCAAAGAGTACTCCCAGATTCTTGGCGGTATCCGAATAGGGTATCCGAGTTCCATTCAGCGTGACAGGCGCAAGTGCGGAGAAATCGAGCTGCCTGCGCATGTGAGTGCTACCAATAATCATTACTTTAGATTTGGTTGGATTGATACGTAGTCCAAATTATTTAGCCCAGACACTGCAAGTCATCGGCATAAAGATAGTAGCTAGATGAAATCAGTCCGGTGACAGAGTTGTTGAAGATGAAGAACAAAAGAGGAGAGAGACCACCCTGTGGTACACCCGCAACAAGTCTACACCAGTTGGAAGATTCCTGGTCCAACTGAACACGCTGCGACCGCCCTCGCAGATACGAATCAAACCAGGAGATAGCATTAGAGAAAACATTAATACTCTTCAATACGCCAAGCAAAAGGTCAAAATCGATCGAGTTAAAAGCACTACTAAAATCCAGCAATATTAGTAAAGTTAGTTCTTTCTTCTCCAGGGCCCATCGAATATCATCAGTCACTTTAACGAGAGCCGTAGCTGTACTGTGGCCTTTACGGAATCCAGATTGGAAAGTGTTGAGGAGGTTAGAGGAAGATAAAAATATAGACAGTTGTTGGTGCACGATATGCTCGAGAACTTTTGAGAGAAACGGAAGTATGGAAATTGGCCGAAAATCGGTAACTGTGGAAGGCTTAGGAGATTTGGGTAATGGAATAATAAAAGCGGGTTTCCGGGAGTCAGGAAAGGTACTTGAGAATAGGGAATAATTGAAAATGTGAGTTATAATAGAAAGTACAGTAGGGAGAAGTGGAAGAATCATACTATAGCAGATATGATCAGAGCCAGTCGCGGACGAGGAAATAGACAGCAGCGATTTTAGAGTTTCCGCCTCTGATACAGGCATTAAATGAAAAGGTGGAGTCTGTGGAGTTGGGACACTAGAAAGCGCATGCAAAGTGCTCTGCTTGGTAACTGCGTCCAGTGAGACGGGTGTTAGACAGTGGACGGTAGAGAGTAGACGGGTGATAGTGGTCATTTAGGGCACACAAGTCTATATCCCTGGAGTCATAAACAGGTGATTTGCTAATGCCAACAGACCTGAGAAATCTCCATGTGTCCGAGGAGTTTCAGTTGTTGAGAGAGTTATAGAAATGGCGTCGCTTTGCGTCTCTACATATACGGCTGCAGCAGTTGCGTAGGGTCTTGAATGCGAGCAAGTTGTGTTCCGATGGACTGCCTCTGTAGCGCCTTTTTGCTTTGTCCCTGCGAGCCATTAGGATTTTAATCGCCGGGTTATGCCTGATCTTGACCCGTTTTAGGGGGGTGTGTTGATCAAATAATTCTATAACCCTCGACCCGAAAATGTCCACCATTTCATTGACGTCTGTCGAATTCAAAATGGGCGTCACGACGTAACGCCTCTAGGTCAATACCCCTAAAATTGCGAAGACAACGGTACTGTGCCTTAACCACAATAGTCCCCACACCACAATTCTTGGGCGGGCGATGGAATACAAAACACTAATAGGGGAGCAGCTATTGTGATAAAACCTTCAAAAAACACTTTTTCAACAAAAAATACCAGATAATAACGCAAGCCGAGGAAAAGTACTACTCCGGTACTAAAGAGGTACGCGTTTACACCGACGGCTCCAAAACAAAGAATGGCTCAGGAGCCGGCGTACACTCCTTGGACCTTGGCTTAAATATCCACCTTCCACAGGCGAACACAGCTCGATCTTCCAATGCGAGTGTGTCGCCATAACAACTGCAGCGACGGCAATAAGCGAAAAGCAGGTTAAGGGTTTTAACATAAAGCTCCTAACCGACAGCACAGCCGTTCTAAAAGCGCTAGACCACCAAATAACCAACAGCACACTAATACCAGAATGCCAAACTGCTTTGAACCAGCTATCCACCCATAATGTAGTAACGCTACAGTGGATAAAAGGGCACAGTGTGTCCTACGGCAACGATGCTGCGGACGAACTCGCGAGGAGGGGCTCCTATATGACCACTGCTGGCCCACTACACTACTGCCGATCCCTTTTTCACAGATCCGTACCTGGATATGCCAGAGCTCTGTGGAACTACATAACCAAAGATGGGTACAAACCATCGCCTGCAGGCAATCAAAACAGGCTGTGCCGTCGATAAATAAACGGCCAACGAAACGTCTCCTAAGACTAGACAGAACAAGTCTAAGGACAATTATGGGAACAATAATGGTGCCTTACGTTTAGGAGGTCTTATCCGATAAGAGATGTATATTAGGTCGTAATATGAAAAAGGGGCAGGTAATTGGCCATTGTGTATCTACGTAGTCAGAGGAGGATACTATAAGGAGATCAAGTAAGGTGGAAGGGTGGTCAGGGGGATGGTGAGTGGCAGGTAGTGGCAAAGCATTAAAGTTGTAGGAGGATAGAATGCCCATTAGTTGTCGAGACCGGCTGTCATCCTTCAATAAGCAGGTATTAAAGTCACCCATTATGACTACGTGATCATAAGGAGAGTGAGAGTGGAGTAGACTCTCAAAGTTATTGAAATAATCAATATGCATATTTGGACTATAGAATACCCTGAGTAGAACCGTAGCGTGGACTAACTTAATTTCTATAAACAAGTGCTCAGATGTCTTGACAGTACAGGGAGAGGGCGATGCGCTAACAATATTGTAGGAAATGTTGGCTCAGAGGTATATGGCTACATCACCGCATCGCTAAATTATAATCATTAAGCATTATAATCTGAAAGATTCACTCTGCTGCGGGACCTGTATGAACGCGTCACTCATTTTATTTTAAATAAATAAATAAAAAATAAACTTAACGCAGCACGAAGCTGACTACAAGGTTGACTAAACCACCGACGACTCGCGCGCAAAATATGAATTATAAGTACTTATCGCATTGTAATTAAAATGAAATATGATTTTAAAAGACTTAACGAAATTAAATTTGTACGTTTTTCCCCAACTAAATGCTAAACGAACCATTAATATTTCGTCGACTAAAATAGTTCATGCTTAATGAAATAATTATTCAATTTTATTGAATGGAAAACATTCTAAACAGACACTCAAATACTTTGATATGTGAGGCAAAATCACTAAAACCGTTTCCTATCAAAATAGTACGTAGACAAAATATACTAAAGCGCCATGCGCATCAGTTTCTACGTAAAGCAAATTTACTTAACTAATAATCAACTAGTAGTTACGGCCGGCAATAAATACTAAAGCGACATCAATGATTCAACATCAGTATTTTAAGTTGCTGAACAAGGTTGAATTGGCTGGTGTCAGTGAATAAAAATACTGAAGCGACAACGAATAAAAATTAATCAAAATTTGTACTACGTAAGTTTTTGTCACGAATACAAAATGATGAAACATCTCCTTATTTTGAAGTGCTTAAGCGCCAAAAAAGTGCCCTGATCAACACGAAACCCAGACCATTCGACGCAGAAAAAAAAATCCTATCCAACGATATATATAACTCATTTTGACTAAAATGGCGCTTTAGTATTATTGGCTTTCCAGTGACGATATTATTGTTATTACATCAGTTTCTACGTAAAGCAAATTTACTTATCTAATAATCAACTAGTAGTTACGGCCGGCAATAAATACTAAAGCGACATCAATGATTCAACATCAGTATTTTAAGTTGCTGAACAAGGTTGAATTGGCTGGTGTCAGTGAATAAAAATACTGAAGCGACAACGACTAAAAATTAATCAAAACTTGTACTACGTAAGTTTTTGCCACGAATTCAAAATGATGAAAAATCTCCTTATTTTGAAGTGCTTAAGCGCCAAAAAAGTGCCCTGATCAACACGAAACCCAGACCATTCGACGCAGAAAAAAAAATCCTATCCAACGATATATATAACTCATTTTGACTAAAATGGCGCTTTAGTATTATTGGCTTTCCAGTGACGATATAATGTTAACGGGAATTAACGCCATCACGGTATACCTAAGTACATACATGCCATTAAAATTTTAAATAACAAGGTCGCGTTTGGATTTACATGTCCTTTTAATTTATAAGGTTCGTTGATCAAAAGGGTAAAACTTTTTCTGTCTGTCTAAAATTAATAAAAAAAAGTCGTGTCATTCTACTATAAATTGCGATAAATTCGTCTAATGGTCAAATTTTTTATTATTCGAAGTCATTTGTCAGCAGACTTCGTGAAATAATTATGCCCTATTCAATTTAGAAATTGTGTGAACAGTGACACAGTAATGCATTCAGTTCTCGTTCAATCTTGCCGCAGCAGCCCTATCAATTGCCATGACTTTCTTGACGGAATCAAAGAATCATTTATTAGGATTGTCATAATGTATCACAATACTATTTTTATTTCATCAAAAATAGACAACCTAGTGAACGTCACTTGAATTAGTTTTTTTTTTATATAGGACACGTCAATTTGACTTCACCTCCCCTGATGTTAAGCAAAGGCAAAGTCTCGGAAAGAGGGTCACCATCGTAAACATGTACCATGTTAACAGTGGTGGCACTCAGCTTGACGGCCTCCTTAGATGCCTTTTCACGCCCCGCTTAAAGGACCCGGGACAGTAGGAAGAAGGAAACACGTGAGCTGGCAGGGAGTTCCAGGTCTCAGTGGTGCGGCGTAGGAATGAGTCACTGAAACGCTTGGTTATAGCAGGTAGAGTATAATCGTACAGTCGTATAGTCTGACATAAAATTAAGATACATACTGACCGAAGGGTGCGACTGCTTACTTTGACAATATAATTACGCCATACACCACACAGCCCTAGTACAAACTTTAATAGATAAGAGCAAATCTCTAGAGAACTTGTATAATTTGAATAGTAATTAAAATAGCTGTTTAGGTAGCGTCCGTCCCTGCTTGACCTGTAATTAAACTGGTAAACTGCGTTTAAACAAATTATCTATGCAAAACTTTAGTTAAGCCATGGGTTGTGAAGTGTAGTTAACTGGCGTTTATGTGAGCATCCTAGACTCGTTGCATATTAATATTGTTGTAAAATTATCTAAGCAGTTTGGACCATTGGTTTTAATCGTAGTGCAAATGTATTTGAGTATGATTATGTTTGCTGTTACTTCAGTTTATAAAACTTTGTTATTTTTCTTACAATCCTATTTCCTACTAATCTATGCCTATCCATACTAATATTATAAATGCGAAAGTAACTCTGTCTGTCTGTCTGTTACTAACACTTTCATGCCGAAAACACAAAACGGTTTTTGGTAGTAGGTATTTGGTACAGAGATAGATAAGGTCTTGGGAAAGGACAGAGGTTATGTTTGGTTACGATAATCGACATCATATCATAGCGAGCGGAGCGGTGGATAACACCTAGTTACCTAGTTTAAATTATAAAAATGTGGAATGGATCTCGTATTTTGGGACAGAATTTGATGATATTCTGGAATACATAGGCCATTTTTTTCTTGGAATACTACTACAAGGTTTTCATGACTTGCAGGGGCGGGATTTCCACGCGAAACGGCCGGGGGTAACAGTTCAAATTTGAGTTCGTCATGACTTACTTGACTGATAACTTTCATCTTTACCAATCTGGTAATACTAGACATATTGAGTAAGACACTTTGTACTTTTCCACTATATTTTATTTTTCACCTGAGTACACCTTTGAGAATGCCGTGAGGCGAAACCGGTCGGGTGAAAAATAAAATATAGTGGAAAAGTACTAAGTGTCTTTCTTACTCATTAAGTGTAGCAGATTCCACAAAGTGCCATCAATCAACAGTATAAATTATTATGAGCACACGGTCAAACCTTTCTTAAACGTTATTCTTCATGAAATGAATTCTTATTCACAGGAAAAGAAAAAACAATGCCAATATATTTACAGACTATAGCAAAATTGTACAATTATGGTAATTATAGTCACGTACGTATAAACGTTTTTCGTATAACACATTTTGGTACTCACATAATAAAGTATTAAAGTGACCCCTTTGTCAACAACCCGTGCTATGTACACAATTTTAAAAAATTGCCCTCTTGAACCCCATAAAATCATAACCCAAACTGGTTCCATTTCGTGCGCATGAATAACCATCAAGTAGGTCCCATGTCACACCTTTCGATAGTAATTTTTCTGTTAACAATACAGACCCTAAATCATGAATGAACATGAGACCAGAATTAGCCAAACGGAGGGGTGACTGTCTGCAGCATTTGTGCGGTGTCCAAATTCCTCACTCCACTTTTAACCGGCTTATAATAACACATTTAGTAAAATTAAGTAACCCATGAATGACATTTTTACCCGACTGCTAAGGTAGGGTTAGGTTTTTAAGTAAAATTAATCGTATTTTAAATGCCTGTGTGGTAGGTATAATATTCTAAAAGGGTAACAGAAATATGTTCCTTTTTGTATTCTACATAATAACATTAATAACTACGCAGATAACGAGCTACATTTATTAGTTCCTAAAATACCCAAACTTCAGATATTATTACAAAGAGATCTATAGTCTTATGGAAAAAGCCTCATTAAAGGGTGAATCTGATTTGAACTGGTTTGACTTGGCTTGAAAAAATTCCAATTTCCAATGTTTTTCGAACTTAAAAGTTAGCATAATAAATGCTATAAAAATTCATTAAAAAAAAAAAGACTTTAAATAACTTAAGATACAATTACATACAAAGACATCTTCAAAAAGCGTCATATGAGGGTAATTATGATTTGAACTGGTTTGACTTGGCTTGAAAAAATAAGATAAAAAAATACTATGTAGACTTTTCACTATAATGAACGATAGGTATCGTTCATTATAGTGAAAAGTCTTTTATTATTTTATTATTAACGATGGATATTTCTCACCATGACCGTGAATCAGTTCTCATATCACTGTAAAATTTAGACAGATGTATTTAAACGTACTCGACCGTATGCCAATGTTCATGGCAAAAAATATAAGGGGACCACCACACGCGACAATACCGGTAAATCTCACTAATCCCAGATATTGTATATTGTGATCGTTGGATTTGAGTGCCATTAGTGCCATATATCACGTAATACCGAACATGTGGCGATGAGGATGCGCTCGAGTAAGATACGGGTTGAAGTATTAGCGTGTGAGTTGCATATGTCATTAGAATCAGATTGTAATGGTATATTGTAAATTTAGTAGATATTAGGTATTCTATATTGGTAAAGTGGTCGTGTATATATGTTGGAAATATAAAAAATAATACTTTGGTTATATAATGTACTTTGGGTCTTTATAGGTATTGGAAGCAAGCTATATTTATCACATTTTGTTTTGAGTGTCCGATACTACGGCACTGCAAGTGCCGCGATCACGGAGGTAATTAATTTATATGAGGAGGTAGGACACGACGGTATTTCCGTTTCCAATTGAGCAGTCTGACTCCGGTACCTCTGCTCTACAGAATATCGCGGCTATAATAACCTCGTGTTGTGTTCCCGGCGGTGAGTAAGGTAACCAGAGCTCACTGGAGAGATTTTGTGCTCAGTGGGAAGACTGAAGGCTTCTCCTTGTCCTGTTCAGTTCTTACAGGGTCGGACACACGAGTGTGACTCCCCTGGTATTGCACACGTCCATAGGCCACGGTAACCACTTTTCATCAGGTGGACTCTGGCATCAGTTGTATAAAAAAATAGAATTTGTAGAAAAATTTAAGACTAGGATTCACATAGAACTTACAGAAAACTACACGCCCGCTATGACGAGATTTAGTGAGTGTTAGGTTGAGTATGGAATTGACATTATGTTGACGAATATCACTGAGCCTGTTGATATAAATTTAATACCGACTCTTTTAAGGTGAGAAAATAAGCATTGCCATACATACAACATGACAATGTTGCCAATCTTCTGGGAACGCTACCACAAGAAGATTGCAATGTGGAGGAATCACACGACGCGTTCTACTTTTAATTTTAAATTGCTCTTTTCTATTTGACTCTATTTTCAATTGTCCAACCTATATATTATAATATTATATTATAGACCACCTAATTCAGGTGTTTGACTTTGCAAAATATAATTCAATGTACAGTGTCTACTGAAGTCTCTATGGAATATGAAATTGTATGAAGAGCTAGGTATTTGGACACTGCACAATGCCGATCCTGCTATATTCCCTAGAGATACCCTAGGTAAGAGATTTAAATATTAATTCACTGTACAGCTGAATTCTTATACCTGAAATGAGATTCATTTCTTGATATTGTATAAGGGTTCAGTAGAGATGTGTCCCTATGATCATTCCTGCCAGCTTCGTAATGGGTCGCATGGTGTATGAAAAACTTCTTCTTCTTCATTTAAACGTTAATCCCAGTCGCTTCCGAAGCTTTCAGCTTGGAGTCTGGAGTCCGCTTTACTGACTAGTAAAGCGGACCCCAGACTCCAAGCAGTAAGACTTTACTGCGGATTTGGCTAAGCTTCGATATTTTCTTTCAAAGGCCATATGAAAGTATCGCAGCTAGACCAGTTGTTGGACTTTTGAGGGCTCCAACTACCCGTAACGACTGCCATAGATGTTTGTATAGTAACTGGGACCGACGGCTTAAAGTGCTCTCCGAGGCACGACCAGATCAATGCAAATACCCATGTTCATGCATACAAATATTTGCATTCAGAGGGGATCGAACCCGTGCCTCCTGCGTAGTGGCCGCGTTCAATACCGCTATGGCACGGAGGCTGTCCGTGTATGACAAACTAGATCGAGGTAAGTAAAACAAAAGTTACAAGCTGTATGTTTCCCTGACATCCCTATTGAAAATTTTGACCCCTCACTCAGGGTTCCTAAAATATTATGTAGGTAATTCACTATAGTACCTACTTGTTACTGAAGACATTGCGAATGTATCATTCAAACAACATACTTATTTCTCGATTTTGAGTTAAAAAAAAACTTTACAACTTTGTGAAACCCACAGAACGGTTTCTGAGTGTTTACTTTGTTTCGAGTCCAAATTGAATTAAAACTCTGCAAACATTCGAATACTCGCAAGCGCTGCATCTATCCTCAGTACCGTGCGTACAATTTACTTAAAAAAAGTACCAAATTACTTTCACAGAGTTGTTTGCACAAACCCTTTGGGTTAAAAAATGTATGCACCCTCGCAAAACAGCATCTATAATAAGTGTAGGTTACATGCCCCATTTGAAAGCTTCCTGTTGATTTTGAACATAAAAGATATAATCTACCGCACTGGTGTAAAATAACCGTATTTTTTCCTTTGTGTTATGATTCGGTTCACCCTTCTGCAACGGTGGGCGCACTTTTGATATTGTTCTTGTGTGTAAGTTTATTGTGTGGCTTTTCAAATCACTGGAGTGGGTCTTGTATAGTACTAAAAATAATTACATAATATGTAATACGAGAACAATGCATACTAACAGAGTTTAGAATTAATCATTAATAATGTTGAAATTACATACATACTCACGCTTGTAATTCCCCGAAGGGGTAGGCAGTGGTGTGTCAACACACACGTTGTGTCAACTATTACTTTCGGTCCCACTCCCACGTAACATGCCTATTGCCATCACGCGGACTCCTAAGAGTTCATGTACACATGACCTCGTACATTTACTCTCAGATGAAGAACAGCCCTATCCCTTAGTCGTCTTCTACGACACCCACAGGAAGAGATGGGGTGGCCCTATTCTACTTCACCGGGAACCACTACAGCAGCATCTTATATTTCGATACTACTAACACTACAATCACGGAGCAATTGCGTTCAGTCGGTTGTGAATTCACTGAACTTCAAATTCCTTCTGACTTCCAAAACCAATTGCCGATATCAAAGTTCTGCAGCTAGACGAGTTGATGATGAGATGAGAGATGTTCTCTCTCTTCTAGCTACCCGTAACGGCTGCCATAGATGGTCCATTCCGGGGGCGAGTCGAGGACACCGTTGTCTTCCCTCTCGAAGAGGGCCAGACAGTAAGGGATGGCTCTGGGTCAGTCGGAGTGCGAGGAATATGTCGAAGACAACCTCACTTCCGGCCTACGGCCTATGACCCTCAGTCTGCGTGCGGTTTTTGTCGGTTCGAATTCGACATAACCTCCCCTGCCAGCTCCGGCGGGAGAGGTATCCGAGGGAATTTCCCCACGAAAAATAGTTCATATCACAACCAGAACCGACGGCTTAACATGCTTTCCAAGGCATGACCACTACGAAGTATACTAAATATTTGCACTGAGCGGTAATCGAACCCGCGCTTCCTGCGTAGCAGTTGCTTTCACTACCGCCACGCCACAGAGGCTGTCATCAACACTGTCCTATAATTAAGTGTAACACACTTCGATGTAACGAGGGGCGTCCTACCACTAAACGTGTCTAGCGTCTAGCCTATCTCTATCGGCACGTGGCACAGGCTAAATAGTTGTGGAGTCGGACCAAATGCTCAATTTTATTATTGACTCCCTGCCAGCTCACGTGTTTCCTTTTTCCTACAGTCCCGTCCCACTGTTAATATGGTATATATGTTTACGGTGGTGACCCTCTTTCCGAGACTTTGCCTTCAGCTTACCAACAGGCGAGGTGAAGTCAAATTGATGTGTCCTTTACAAAAAAAGAGTAGCTATCTACGAGGGCGGAGTCCCAGGCAATAGCTACTCTTTTTTTTATGTTAATTTCATGAATTATCCAAGCTCTAATTTATCCGTGTCCCAAATTTTATCGGGTTCTTTTAAAAAATTACGAACTCTCATACAAACTTGCATCCCTATTTTCACCCTTTAACCTCTTTTTTCGCTTTTAAAGGTAGTCTACGAGTATATCCTTTTCCAAGTCGTTCTCCTAGTCTAGTCCATCTCTGTAACAAATTTAATCAAGATCGTTTCGTTTGGTTTTAGGCGTCAAAGCGTACAGACAGACAGACAGACAGAGTTACTTTCGCATTTATAATATTAGTACAGATTAGTTTTACCTCGTGGTTCCACCCGCTTAAATCAAGTTCAGGCTGAAATTATTATATACAATCTTTTACCCGCGGCTCCATCCACGTGGATGACGGTGATCGCGACTAAACAAAGTCTATGTCCTTTCTCGTGGTCTAACCTACTCCCATACCAAATTTCATCAAAATCGGTTCAGTGGTTTAGGCGTGAGACAGATAGATAGAGTTACTTTCGCATTTATAATATTAGTATGGATATGGATGGATTATGGTTGTGGTATACAGAGGTGTAAATTAATTATCACAGTATATGTCAAGAGTTGAAAAAATGGTGTCACGACCTCATTGTTTTGTCTTCATTTCTCAAAAAAAGTTTTGTACCACTTAGATGGCAGATTTTCAACTCAAATATAACCAAAGATAACACTATTATATTATATATTAAGTAAAGAAAATATAGGATCTACCCGTGGATAGTTTCTAACACAAATAATGTCTAACTCTCTCTCCATAATGAATTAGCAGAACAGAAAACTGGGGTGTGGTATAATAATTGCATAATAGTGTTCCACCGATCTTATCCAGCATCTCTTCAGTTTAGGTTCAACATAAATTTGAGTGCTATTGATTAAAAATATAATACTACTAGCTTTTGCCCGCAGCTCCGCCCGCGTGGATGTCGGTTATCGCGACCAAACATATAGCCTATGTCCTTTCTCATGGTCTAATCTACCCCTATACCAAATTTCATCAAAATCGGTTCAGTGGTTGAGACGTGAAAGCGTAACATACAGACAGACAGACAGACAGACAGACAGACAGACAGACAGACAGAGTTACTTTCGCATTTATAATATTAGTATGGATTTTGCAGCTTTGGTTTCTCACAATTAAATACAGTGAAAATTACTAATTACTATCGTTATTATTATCTACATATATAAAAATCAATTGCTGTTCGTTAGTCTCGCTAAAACTCGAGAACGGCTGAATGGATTTATCTATCTTGGTCTTGAATTATTCGTGGAGGTCTAGGAAAGGTTTAAAAGGTAAGAAATAATCGAATAATTTCCGGATAGGTTGCTGTGAGTCGCGGCCACGGGATCAGTATTTCTGTGACCCTGGTACATTGGCATGAAGTACCAGGCTGACAGAAATTTTAAGGAACTTTATCTGGGTCGCGGGAACAGGAGCAGTGTGTCCTAAGCCTGTCTATTTCGAACTTAACGCGGACGAAGTCGCGGGCAAAAGCTAGTATCATAATATTTTACTATTCTAGATTCTTCGGTTCTCTTTCCAGTGCAAGTAATTGTATCAATATGGCTATTTGCATTGGTCTGATGTGCCTTGACGAACACGATTGGTTCCGATTGCCATATGAACATTTATGGGTAGTTACAGGTGTAACGGCTAACGACTGCCATAGATGTTATTGTGATTGGTAGTTTTTGGGGCTCCAACCAAGCAGTTGGAGCCCGAAAAACTCCAACAGCTGGTCTAACTGCAATCCTTCGATATCGCCAATGGGTTGTGGAGATCAGATGCCAGTCGCTTCACGGAAAATACCAAAGTACAGCCAAACCCGCAGTTAAACTGGAAAAGTGAACCCCGGACTCCGAGTTGAAATCATTGTATGCGACCAGGCTAACGCTAGGATGAAGAAGAGATCTTTCTATTCAAGGATTTCTGCTATCTATGTTCTTAATTTTAATTTTTTTATTAATGTACTAAAGAATTCACAAAAAAAACTAAAAAAGAATTAACATTATTTTAGTCGAGTCTACTTGTACCTCGGGACACATAACTATTTTGGGCAAAAGTCACGCCACTAACGAGATTTTGCCACGCTCGGATTATTTTATAATAATTTATGCTTGGTGAATTTGAGCTCGTCCACCGCCGCTGTAGGACCCCGTGCCATCCTCAAAAGATACCCAATGAATATATACTGCACGTATTTAGCACATTTCTCGAACACTAAAGCACAACTAAAGGTCCAATTTAAAATTAATTTAGACAGCCTCTGTGGCCTGGCAGTAGTGAACACGACTGCCACACAGAGGCGCGGGTTCGATTCCCGCTGAGTGCAAATATTTGTATGCATGAATATGGGTATTTGCATTGGTCTGGGTGTTTCTATGTATAATAATATGTATGTAGATATTTACAAAAAAAGTATCTAAGTATGTTCATCTGTATTCTTGATTCCATAACACAAGCTAGTTAAGCTTACCTCGCTAGCCTGGGGGTGACCGGTGGAGCCGCCTGTCACCCTAGCAGAAACAGACCGCGGCGGGCGGCGGCGTAAAGTGCGCCTCCCCGTACCCGGGGCTAGATGGGGACACTAAGGTCCCCACAACCCGAAGGGGGCTATCTCGAAAGAGATGGCTCTGGGCCTGCCAGGGTGCGAGAGATATGCTTTCGGCAATCTCACCTCTGGCAACCAAAGACCCAAGACAGCGTGCGTTTTAGTCGGTTCGAGTCTGATATAACCACCTCCAGCGGCTCCGTGGGGGTGATAAATGTGGGGATTTTTCGCACGATAAAAAAAGCTGGCCAAGGGTTTAGATAGTATTGTGTGGAATGTTGTAGATATAATTAGTCCCGAGGTAATAAACATGTGAAATATTGATAACAGTTTGATTGGCAGTCCAGCTGCCTTGCGGAAGTATCACTTGAAACGTGCAGATTTTGACACTTGCCTAATTCCGTTGCTCACTCATAAATCTGTCCTTAAGTATCTAAATGTAACACTCAAAGGAGCCCTTAAAATTTTTTGAACAACATCTGGTATACACACTTAAGTGCTGGTACCCACGTGCTAATGTCGGCATACAAAAAATCAAGGCACGTATAACGTCTTATCTACTTCCCATGTGGACGCTCCCATTCCCGCTCATTTTAAACGTTTTCAACTAACAAATTTGTTTTTTTTTCTGACTACGGTACAGTAAAAAGGAGGAATATGATTATTGATTAGTATGTTAGGTATATATATTCATCGGCTCCCCCATTTTCTACTTGTAAACTACTCATTAGAATTCGATAAATAGTTAATTCAAGACTTTAAGCCATCTAGAGGGCGAAATATTCTATTTAATGTGACGTCACAGTCTGTCACGAATGGAGAATTAGGATATATCCAAATTAGATTAGTATTTGAATTAAATTTGTATAGTATTTATTATGCTAACTTTTCCCCTTGTAAGGGACACGTCGTGGGTTCAAGTCCCAATTGAGTTCTTTTTCCCGAAGTATTTCGAATTCAGATTAGTAGTTTAGAAGTAGATAATGAGGGAACAGTCAGCATCAGAAAGATGTTGACGAACAAAGTAGTCAACATGATCTTTTTTTTTGACCCCTTCCAGTTGACTGATTGTTCTGATATTGGTACAACGTCTAGTTCGTACAATTACTATATAAATCATTAAAACAGTTCGGAGAGTTTTAATATCATTTTGAGATTTCGTCGATATTATGACGCTGACTGTACAGACAAACATGTATAAACTATTTGCTGTTACTCATCCAAATATGATATAAATAAAATAATAACACCAAAAATGGTGAAAAGTGGGTGTTATTACACCTCTGCTTACCTCTTCGGGCATTTACAGGCGAGAATTGTATGTATGTATAGAATACACGAAAATCACGCTATAAAAAGTATGAATCAAGAGAATATTAAATTTTTTAACCCCGGACGCCAAGATAGGGGTGTTATAAGTTTGACGTCTGTCTGTCTGTCTGTCTGTCTGTCATCTGTCTGTGACATCATAGCTCCCGAACGGATGAAGCGATTTCAATTTAGTTTTTTTTGTATTAAAGGTGACTTATGTGCATGTTTGATGAAAATTTGTTGAGACGTGCAAAAGTTATAGGGGTAAAAGTGGGGATGGGAATTGTCGGGATATTTTAATTTTTTAGTTTTATATTATATCCGTTAATATTGCGAACCACGTACAACTACTTATTAAGTACTAGCTTTTGCCCGCAGCTCCGCCCGCGTGGATATCGGTTATCACGACCAAACATAGCCTGTGTCTTTTCTCATGGTCTAATCTACCCCTATACCAAATTTCATCAAAATGTGTTCAGTGCTTTAAGTGTGAAAGCGTAATAATATACAGACGGATAGACGGACAGAGTTACTTTCGCATTTATAATATTAGTATGGATAAACATATTCCAGATCCTTCCAAACGAGTCATAACAGTTATCAAAACAGTTGCTTGCAGCCTGCATCGCTAAACTTCCTAAATGTTAATCCTGCACTCTCTATTCTAAAGGTGCTTTAAAATGTATTTGGCAACAAGATTTCTCGGTAGAATGGGCATAACCAAATTATGCAACGTAACAAAGCAGCATAGGGGACTGTAACCCTTATTGCAAAGTTATATTAACTGCATATTCAGCCTACAGTGTTGTTCTGTCCAACTTGTCTATTATTTCGCTCCCAGCATGTTCAAATAATATCCATTATATATACATTGTTATGAGTTAATGATGTTATTTCTATTTTATTCATGAGGTTCCGTCAAAGGCCGAAACTGGGTTACATTTTTTGTTATATTAATTTATGGTATCTAACGTGTAGTTCGTGTTCATGTGGTGATGTTTACTTACCATCAGACGAGGTGAAGTCTAATTAATTGTCTTTTTACGAAAAAAGAGGAAGATACTTGATTGAGAATGTATTGTTCTAACCATTTCAAGCAAAGTTTCAAGCCCCCGACAAGCCGGGGAGCAGAGACTAGGTCAGCCGGGGAGTGAGGGATATGTCGAAGACAACCTCACCTTTGGCCTAGCACCACGACCCTCAGTCGGCGAGCGGTTTTAGTCGGTTCGAGTCTGACATAGCGTTCCCTTCCGGCTCCGGCGGGAGAGGTAACCGAGGGGTTCCCCACACCAAAAAAAAGGGGTGCGAGAGATAATTAGGTTTCCTGCAATCTCACCTCCGGCAACCAAAGACCCAAAGACGTCGTGCGTTTTAGTCGATTCGAGTCCAACATAACCACCTCCACCGGTCCAGGGGGTGGATTTTTAGAACGTAAAAAAAGTCCCCGACAAGGCGTAGAGTATGGGTGCGGCTTGGCGTTTAGCAGTCATGCCGAAGGGAGAGACCCATACATGGTATCCTTCTATCATCCCGTAACCGGAGATATCATATTTATCAGTATTCCCCACGTGGAAAAAAGGATTGTTACCACTGTTGGTTATGTTATTTCATTGTTATTGCCAATATTAGGAAAACATCAGATTAAATTCACAATATTATATCTTGTAAGGTTATAAAATACCTAATATGATTATCAGGAACCAATTACAGTAAATTATTGTCTCAAGTTTTCCAAAAGCCAAGAAGCATTTTCTCATATTACGAGCTTAGTAATTGTATAAAATATTATACACATATATTTGAACTCGCGAATTTCTTGGAACACAAAAGAAGTAGCAATTCACAATAACTTCGCATAAAGAACTCCAAATCCTTTGATATCGTACTTTTATTACTTATGTAGAACTCTTCTACCAGTATGAATGTATTATTGTTAAATGTGTACGTGTAACATTTTGTATTGTCTTTGTTCTATTGTTTTGTTATATTAAATCACTTTCTAATACATACTTGAACTATGCATCAAACAGTCACAATTGCGTATTTTCCTGTAGTTAAAATAATATAACTACCCGAGCTCACTGAATGAAGAATGCTATCTAAAAGAGTAGTACCTAAAAGTTGCGTTGGTTTGTATTTTTACGTTTTTATTTTAAACATAACATAACATAAACTCACGCCTGTATTCCCCGTAGGGGTAGGCAGAGGTGCTAGCACCCACATTTCGCCAGGTTATGTTTAGGTCCCAATGTAATAGGTGGCGAGCCTATTGCCATTAACCGGGCACTTATAAACCTGCGATAAATACACACATAACTTCGAAAAGCATCGAAAAGTCATTGGTGTGTGCCATGGTAAACCTGGGATCGAACCCGAGACCTCATCTCAGCAGTCCATTACCCATATCACTAGGCTACCGCAGATTATTTTATTTTTAATAATCCACCCAACGTAGTACATGATTTGCCTATTACACTTTATGACGTCACATTTTTTTTTTCATACAAGATACCTTATTATTGAGTACCGTTTTGACGTTTAGTAAAAGTAACATTTTTTTTTTCATACAAGATACCTTATTATTGAGTACCGTTTTGACGTTTAGTAAAAGTAACTAATTTGACTAGTCAGTACCCAATCTAGTGAACTAATACTCCATTCTATTCGGTACTTAATCCACTAAAGGTATAATCTTGCACTTTTTTTTATAAGAACACATATTTTAATAATAAACAAATACACTAAGCTACTAACTGATTAACTAATGGTTCAATATTTGGTTTTTAGTTCTCGAATTATGTTTCAAGTCCGAAAAATATTTATGAGCTATTCCAATTAGTCCCACCCTCTCCTTTCCTTCACAGGTCGACAAGTGCAGGGCTAAGATGCCATCCGTATACGGTGCAGAGTATATCTGCTAGAACCAAGCGTTTCAGTGACTCATTCTTATGCCGCACCACTAAGACCTGGAACTCCCTGCCAGCTCACGTGTTTCCTTTTTCCTACAGTCCCGGGTCCTTTGAGCGGGGCGTGAAAAGGCATCTGACGAGGCCGTCAAGCTGAGTGCCACCACTGTTAACATGGTACATGTTTACGATGGTGACCCTCTTTCCGAGACTTCGCCTTTAGCTTAACATCAGGCGAGCTGAAGTCAAATTGACGTGTGCTTTATAAAAAATAAATTGCTTTAGTCCCACTTGAGCATTTCATTTTTCCCGATGTATTCGAACTGAGTTTTAAATAAAACATAATTTAAAAAGACACAATCATCAAGATTGTTTATGTTTATTTAAGTACCTACCTAAATTGAGTACTTATAGTTACAAATTCTTGGGTCATGAACAAAATTTCATCATCATTGATCATGAAAGTCATGAATGTAACATGGATATACAAACAGTTACAAATGAGTCGACTCGCAAAACAAATATTACATTTCGATTCCACAACACAATTTATTGATAAAGATATATTGAAGACAACAGTTCGCATCACTAACACTTATAGACAAATAATAATGGCTATAACTCTCAGAGGCCGTCTGAATAAACACAGGCATCCGTCTATATCGCGTTGTTGGAATATTGTCTTGTTTATTAGAACCGGACGATCCCCTGCCTCCGGCAAGGATCCAATATAATGGGAATATCTACTTCAACATTATTTGCAGATACACGGGTACTTACGAAATCCGCCTCGGGCCTGTATTAACGTGTGGTATGCGCTTAAATAGGCGACGACACGAATAAAAGATTGTATGATACAATTTCGGTTATAAAAGGTGAAACATTGTTTGAGATTTCTTTTGATAGTTGAATAATAAGTTGTTTTACCAAGTTTACTTTTTGAAACTAACAATAAAAGCAATTTACTGTATTCTATATTGTCAGTATTATCCTTTTTTAACTGATTTCAAAAAAAGGTTGAAGTAAGTTTTGTATCGAAATACATCGAGAAAAAGAAGCGCTCAAGCGGGACTTGAACCCACGACCTTTCCCTAACAGGGGGAATGCTCTTCCAACTGAGCTATTGAGCCACTTTTGGAAGGGCATTGAGATTGGAAGAGCATTCCCCCTGTAAGGGAAAGGTCCTGGGTTCAAGTCCCACTTGAGCGCTTCTTTTTCCTGATGTATTTTGAACTAAGAAAATTCATTCAAATAAGTTTTGTTTGTTTGTTACCGTCGATTTTCACGTCATAATATTTCAAGTGAAGTATACAATTTTGTTTTGTTCTAAAAAATAAATTGCTTACAATATTTTTACGAGATTCCACCCCATGCTTAAATATATCTATTTTTGCATGAATCCTAGCTAGTTCTCTTTGTTTCTCATAGCGTATTCATTACATTTCATTTTTCAGCGCTCGTTTCTTTGATAAATTATTCAAATAAGTAAACGCAATTTGTTTACTAGTCTGGTCATATCCTAATTTTTTTTGATAAAGTTGAACTGCATATTGTTTTTATTGCTTATACATATTTATTATCCTTATTACTTTTATCAAATCTCATATTCTAAAGTAAAACCAACGAAGCGAGAGAAAAAAGGTAAACAAAGTTACAAAGGTTCCAAACATTTATCACTTCAAGCGCAATCCATGCTGGAATGAAATTGCTCATAAGATGTCGGATCTGACAGTTTAGAACCGCTGTGCTTTTTTTTATGGATTAGGGAGACAAACGAGCATACGGATCGCCTGATGGTAAGCGATCACCGCCGCCCATGGACACCCGCAACACCAGAGGAGTCACAAGTGCGGACTACAAGGAGTGACAGCTTTCCTGTACTACGAAACACGCAACAACAGCTGTCACTCGGCCATTGCCGCGTAAGTTTGGCATGTGCGACAAGGACAGAGAACATAATCTCTAGTAATCGCAAAGTTACTTAGTAATGGTCGCTTTGTTAACCGTGTGTTTTCTCTCGTCTCGTTGGATTTACTTTAGTGGCAGTATAGTAGTAATTTCTTTATTACTGTATGTACCTATACCAAGTTTTTTTTAAAGTTACACCGTTACTAACAAAATATGGATTTATTTGTTGTCCGAAATAAATAATCTTTATTTTATTTTTTATCTTTAACGCTAGGTATTCTTAGCGTTGTAGCCTTTAATCCTTTCTGTTCTAGAAATCTAGACGTACAAATTACAGGACGTATGTTACACCTAAGTACAAAAATGTTGGTCTCCAGAAAGAACATTCATCTATTTGTTACATTCTGCTCATCAGCTAAAAATACATATAATAAAAAAAAGTGGCAAACTTGGATTTTGTTTCTCCCATTCACTGGGATATTTCCCATAAAATACTCATGATCAAAGGCAGTGATGAATACGAAAATTAATCAGAGGTTTATTTGGTTCGCGCTCAGACCCAATATAGTTTTAAATCCATCCAATTTTTATAATATTCCAATCTTATTACTAGCAAATATTTTCGAAACTTTGGGTTGCATTTTGAGGTTTACATGTTGCTCGCTTTTTGAGAAATGTCTGAGCTCAATTATATTTCACAGTGGGGTAGGTAGAGTCCAATATGTTTCTACCTGTTACGATCCTGGCTTACATCTTTTACTTCTTCTACTTTCTTAATTTACAATCATCAGTGATTTATAATATCGGCTACTTTGAGGGCTAATTTATTACCTATTAAATTACATATAATATTTTCAAATATTACGCAAACTTTAATAATTTCACTAAGTTAAACCGGTTATTTATGTGTATAATATAACCGGTTTTTTACCTTTTTCGGAATTAAGTGAAAAACTAGGCAATTGCATTCAAATTATTCCATGGGCGTCGGCCATTAATTTTATTATTTTAGCTTACGATAATTAAATTTCGACCCGTTCCGGTATTTAAACTGGTCAATTATATAAATTCGAATTTCGAATGTCATAAAACTGAACTCGGCAATAATGAACAGGCGGCGCGTGCAGTAAACTATGTCGCAGTTAATATCGAGTGCGGGACTTATTGGACATTTAGCTGTTTGGCCGTCCGAGGCTTACTACTAATAAAGTGAAACAAAAAAGTATCATCGATCAAATTGTATTTAATTTTCTATTTAGGCCAACAAAATAAACAAATTGAGTTCTGTTATTAATAGGTACTTAATATAAACGTTTATAAGTTCATGAACAAATTTTCATGAGGTAGCCCTTTGCCAATGAAAATATTAAATAAGCATAAAGAGTCTCTTTATTGAGGAAATCCACACAGTGTGTAACCATATGTCGGACTTGAAACAACTAAAACGCACGCCGTCGGAGAGTCGTAGTTTGCTGGAGGTGATATTGCCGGAGACATCTCCCAAGTCCCAAGACCAGTTCCAGAATCTTTTTCAATCGTTTTTCTTTAGCGCTACGATAGTAGAATTGATCTTAAATGGCATGGTTATCCTGCACTTCAGCCTATGTGGTCAGATACCAGGTATTTCTATGAAATATTTGAGTGAGACGTCAGGGTCTGACCAGTGTCACTATCATTGGTAACCCAAAGTCTCATGAAGCGGAGTATCATTATATATAATGACCTGAATGATGATGTTCATTGGAATTGTGATTCAATTCAATTTGGAAATTAATTCTGTAGATACTTCAAAACTTTTCTGGTAATTAATGTTTCAGTATGTGTCTTCATAAAACCGGAGAGTAACCTATGATAGTGTTAATATCCCGGCAAGCAAGACATATGGGTCGTTTGCCGTTGCTGGAAAATAAATGGCGTAGTCGCCTAGTGCTGTGCCATGAACGTATTTGATTATTATATACAACCTCGCAGCCTGATTTCAAAATGGTTGTGCACCCCTGACGCAAAAACGGTGAGGTGTTCTAAGTTGGACGTTTCTCTGTGTGTGTGTTTATGTGTATTGTAGCTGAACGAATGATTGACAATTTGATTCGAAATACATCGAGAAAAAGAAGAACTCAAGTGGCACTTGAACCCACGACCTTTCCCTTATAGGGGGAATGCTCTTCCAACTGAGCTATTGAGTCAAACATGATTCTCTTCAAAGTTCCCTTCTCTTTATTATTTTTAAGGGCGACGGTGGAGCCATCTACCAACTTTCTTACGAACTGCTGGAACCAATGAGTGAAATATTTCATTATTGTTGAACAAAATAATTTAATTTTACTTGAAAATTTGCCGCCAGTTGGGCAGAACATAATAAGTGACGAAACTTAGGAACGATCTATTGTAGCTTGAATGTTTCAGTTTGTATTAATCGGTTCGTTACTTGGCAAACAATAGCTGCCTCTAACCATTCCGATTGAATAACGATGAATTCTTAAATTAGTGTCAGAAAGATTTCTTAAATCGATTCACAAATGATGGGAGGTTGATGGATATAGCACAACAATCCAAAGATGGCGTGTGTTTTAGTTGGTTCGAGTCTGACATAACCTCCCCCCTCATACATCCTCTTTGGACGTTCCACACGTCGAAAATAAATAACCTAATCATTTTTGAAGTCGGTTAGAAAAACGAGTTGGGAAACTTTCATAATCTTTATAACCTTATTTCTGTGTTCTGACGAGCTCTTCCAATTAGTCCCACCCTCCCCTTTCCTTCACAGGACGACACGTGCAGGGCTAAGATGTCATCCATTTACGGTGCAGAGTATACCTGCTAGAACCAAGCGTTTCAGTGATTCATTCCTATGCCGCACCACTAAGGCCTGGAATTCCCTGCCAGTTCACGTGTTTCCTTCTTCCTACAGTCCTGGGTCCTTTAAGCGGGGCGTGAAAAGGCATCTAATGAGGCCGTCAAGCTGAGTGCCACCACTGTTAACATGGTAAATGTTTACGATGGTGACCCTCTTTCCGAGACTTTGCCTTTAGCTTAACATCAGGCGAGGTGAAGTCAAATTGACGTGTCCTGTATAAAAAAAAAAAAAAAAAAAATGACATTTCAACTTGTACGTTTTTTATTAGCTTTATGCTTCCTATATATATAGATCTTATATGAAATAACATAAATTTAAAATTTAAAAAACCCCCGACACTCCCCATCCCCACTTTAACCCTCATAACTTTTAAATGGCTCAACCGATTTTCATCAAACAGGTCTAAGAACACTCGCAGATAAGTCACCATTATTATAAAAATAAATAAATTGAAATCGCTTCATCCGTTTGGGAGCTATGATCCCACAGATAGACAGACAGACGCTTGAAACATATAAATAACACCACTCTGACACACTCACAACTGACTGACAACTGTCGTTGTATTATATTTTTGAAGTGATTGTCTGTGGTACTATGTTGACATCTCTCATTTTAACGTATATATTTTGACAAAAAATCATGTCAGTTATGATCTTGTTGTTATAATTGTGACAAATCTAGATGTCAAATACATAAAATTCCGATTCATCTAAGTAGTGAATAAGTGATTTAATGAAGATGTACGAGTTGACAACGCGGTGCACAAGTTGACAATTCGGTGATTATGTGAACAACTCGGTGTATAAGTTAACAACTCGTTGGTTAACAATTTAACAATTAAAGCAAACTAAGAAGAATTCCATATCTTTGCCATTTTTATTTACATTATGGTATAAAATGACATATAAAATAACTAAGCATGAACACTAAACCTATTTACCGATTTACCAGCCAAGTTTAAACCTTTAGAATGGTTTTTTTTATCGTGCGATAAATCCCCACGGATACCACCCCCACGGAGCCGGTGGAGGTGGTTATGTCGGACTCGAACCGACTAAAACGCACGCTGTCTTGGGTCCTTGGTTGCCGGGGGTGAGATTGCCAAAAGCATATCTCTCGCACCCCGGCAGACCCAGGACCATCTTTTTCGAGATGGCCCCCTTCGGGTTGTGGGGACCACAGTGTCGCCATCTAGCCCCGGTTACGGAGAGGCGCACTTTGCGCTGCCGCCGCCGTCTGCTTCTGCTAGGGTGACAGGCGGCTTCACCGGACACCCCACCTTAAGGTTGAACAATTCAACCTTTAGAATGGTTGCCCTGAAAATTTGCCATTTTAGACATGTCAACATTATGCCAGCCAAACACAGATTTAAACCTTCAAATAGTTGAATGCATGATTGGTGCTATCCGTACTTTTGGCATTGGTATGACTTAGGGCCGGTTCGTCCAAACGCGAGTAAAGTTTATTCCTAGAATAAACAGCCAATATAATATGGGTGATATTGCTCCCAATTCTGTTGTTACATCCCTAAACTTAAATTTCTCTAAAAAAATCTAATTGCATCTCTTTCTTTCATGATCAGATAAAAAAGGACAGATGATTTTATTTAAGTTAGACCTGTCAAATTAAGACAGCGCCTTGTTGGTGCGTAGTAAGTTAAGTCGCATGTTCGTAGATGTCGACTAAAATTGAAGGGTACTGTCAAGGCGCCGACTTACTTTGACAGGTGTTCACTAAAATAAATCATCTGTCCTTTTCTATCTGATAATGAAAGAAACAGATACCATTAGAACATTTTAGAGAATTTTAAGTTTAGAGATGTAACAACAGAATTAGCAGCATTGCCTGTTTATTCTAGGAATACACTTTACTCGCGTTTGGTTGAATGTACTATTAAGAATGTATATTTTTTGTATGAGTTAAGAATAGAATACGCATTTAGTATGATTTTTTCTTAAACCTTTTTTTTTAAATATTTCTATAGTGTCGTAACATTAAATTATGGTTTGAAATCACCTAATTATCAGCATGTTCTGTTATGAATACTGTGTAAATATTTAACAAAATTACTACACCAAGGAGTTCAAGTAAGATGGTACGTGGCTTGTTAGTATTAATTAGCTCATATGAAGCTAGAACATAATATGAAGTTGTTAACTCTAGTTATTCAGTTTCTACTCATTCAAGTCACCTTATACCACCAGACGAAGTTATAATAATGAATTTGTATTTAGTTTACTTTAGTTGTATTTTACAAGCCTAGCCCGCGGTTTCACCCGATTGGATTTTATTTTAGTCACATCAAACATAAAATTTTAAGTCTGACCAAGGTATTAACAAAAAAATCTTTCAATGATTTTTTTATAGCATTTATTAAAACTTTTAAGTTCGAAAAACATCGAAAAAAATGAAATGATTAAGTGAGAATTGAACTCACGACCTTCCCCTTACAGGGGGAATGCTCTTCCCACTGAGCTATTGAGCCACACCTTAATCATTTCAAATTTTCCTACTCTTTATATCCGTCTTAAAGGGCGACGGTCGAGCCACCTACGAGCGTTCTTACGAGCTCTTGGAAACAATGAATGATTTTTCAACCATTTTTAAACATTGAATTTTGATATCTCCGACCAAATATTTCCAACAGTTCGCTAGGACGTTGGTAGATGGCTTTAAATCTGGATGGATGGATTTAAATCTGTTCAATCGTTTTTGCATAATTCACGGACATTTAGATGAATAAATAAGAATTCCAATTTCAAATCTACTATTACACTTTAATAACCAATAAGAGACTGACCGCGAGGGTTATACTGCTTCCATGTTACGCGCAGCTTGGCGGGAGACGAGGTAAAAAAAGAGAAAGAAAAACTTAGAGACGAGAGCGAGCGACACACTACCATCAGCGTTCGCGGCGGTATTTGTTAGAACACTGATATTTTTAAAATACATCATATTCAGGTTAGGAATATATAAAAAAAGTTTCATATTCAAACCCAGAATGTGTATTAAAAAAAAAGATATAATATGGCTTACATCTTTAAAAGTTATATGATATGATATGTCGTTATGCGTGTTAAGAGGATTCCATCTTGTAAACATCGTAAATTCCCTTGCTTATAGTTCAGACAAACGTGTAGTAGAGGCAGGAACATCCATTATTTTGTGCTCGTTGTGAACAAGAGCTAATTACTCGGCTTCAGGGTGCTGGAACGCTGACATTCTTCAGTGGTTGTTAACGTATGTTGTACATTGATGTACGAAAACATAAACCGGAGAAAATTTCAAAGGTCCAAACAAATTCGCACTAATGTTAGTGCTATTTGTTTCATTTTCATTTATATTGCCTTAAAATCTTGCACGAAGACTTCTTTCTTCCATTTTTTAAACGCAGGTGAGATAATTTTCCATAAACTGATAATTTTTTATCAAAAAATCATAGGACGTTACTTTCGCATTTACAATTTAACGTGGAAATCATACTAAATTATAAATGCGAAAGTAACGTTCCACGGCTGAACTAACAAACTGATCTTGATAAAATTTAGTACAAAGATGTACTAGAACTTGGCAAATGACATTATGCTACCTTTTCTGAGAAATAAGTGAAAATTGAAATTTGGAGGAATGTTCGTGAATTTTGAAGATAATTACCTGATAAAATTTGGTAAACATATAAATTAGAGCTTGAGTGCAGGAGGATATAATATAATACGTTTGTTCCTCTTTGTATCCTCTTGCATGTGATATTTGAGAAGAATCTCAAAGAATACTGAAGTAAATTGCGTAAAGAATAATATCAATGGGTTATGTTAACATGCACGATCCTTTGTTTCATAGAAAAATTCAACTTATAGCATTTCCTTTAGTGGTAATAACTGATTGATATCTATGTTGACCACTAACTGCAGTTTTATATGTTTCGCCTAGTTTAAACATATAATCATAGCGTATAAGTTGTACTAAAACCATTGGCATGTGAAGATGTAGTTACGGAAGTACCATTTATGGCTAACCAGGCAGTCACCCATAACCGAAAACAAAAAATATTCTATTGTTTGTTTAAATTTTGAAACTATTATTTATAATGTAACTAGCTTTTGCCCGCGGCTCCGCCCGCGTGGATGTCGGTTCCCGGCAATTATTTGATTTTTTTTGCCGTAAAAACCTTTCCTGGACTTCCACAAATAATTCAAGACCAAAATTAGCCAAATCGGTAAAGGCGTTCTGGAGTTATATCGTCAGGAAGAAAAACCCGACTTATTTTTATATAGTAGACAATACGTTTTATTAAATCTGTTGAACGGATCTAGATGCATGTAATTTTGAATTATACCTAGAGGTCTTGTATTGTATCCAGGTGATTAAGTTGGTATTGTATCCAGGCTGGTTAAGTGAGTTATAAAATTCTGTTTTACTGACGACAAGAGGTTATCTGTCGGCCAACAGATAAGAATCTGGCACAGGCTTTCCTATGAGAGTTGGGAGGTTAATCGCTCATATAATAGCCAAAATAATTCATACATATAATACTTAATAGTTGAACCCTGGACTTCGAGGTCAAAGGATCCAATCAGCATTGCATAATAACTGCAAAAGAGGGTTATGTTTTTCGCGCCTATCTTGTATCTATGTTATATACTAGCAGCCCGTCCCGGCTTCGCACGGGGTAGACAATTATTTATAGTTTCGGCAGCGCATTCGACGAAAGACATTTTAAGACTCATTTTTCTACACCTTAGGTTACATTGTTCAAATTTTACCAAGGATCCCTAATTTTTTTCAAAATGAAATGTAGCCTATGTCAAATTGGAAGAATGTAGCATTCTATTGGTGAAAGATTTTTTTAAATCGGCCCAGTACTTTTTGAGCCTATTCATTACAAACATACAAACATACAAAAATAGGTACAAATCTTTCCTATTTATAATATTAGTGTAGATATGTACATATACCATATACTCACATCTGTAAATCCCCGAAGGGACAGGTAGAGGTGTATTAGCATCCACGTTTCGCCAATTATCATTTACGGTACCAGGACGTAATAGGGGGCGAGGCTACTGCCGTCTGGCGGACCCTTTGTCTTGGGTAGTTATGTTTACTGTCGGATGGAGAATAGCCCTATCCCTTAGTCGCCTTATACGACACCCAGAGGAAGAGCTGGGGTTTTTTTTTATACCACTTAGGTGGCAGACAAGCACACGGCCCACCTGATGGAAAGTGGTTACCGTGGCCTATGGACGTATGCAACACCAGGGGCGTTACACTCGCACTGCCTACCCTGAAGAAACCTTCTAATGCCCCTCTTGAAGAACCCCATATTGTAGTCGCTTGGGAAAACCGTGGCAGGGAGTTCATTCCACAGCTTGAGCGTACGTGGGATGAAGTTCCTTTCATACCTATTCTACTCCCTCGGGAACCAGAATAGATATGTTATGCAAGATACATTAAGAAAAGATAAACCAAGCAGAGACTCGTAGAGACATAAAAAATATACACAGAGTAGAGACTCTCTGTATCTTTTCTATGTTGGATCTATTAAAACAGAAAAAAAAAAACAAATCTAAGTCTCATACATGCCTTCTCAGATGTATTTCTTAGATCCTCAAATTACTGTTTGCGGTTTTCTCTGGACTCCAAGGAAGGTACTGCCTATACAACTGACATACACACAAACTCTTGAGGTGTGTTGATGAAAACATTCCTGTCTGAGATCTTTAAATTATGACTCGTACAAAAACAGTTTTGGGGACTACTAATAGAAGTGAAAATTCAGTAACTTGTGAAAAAATTAAAAGTAAGTAAAAGAGCGTTCAACGCGCCTAAAGAAGTTTTTACTTCAAAGAGGTGTCACATGTGAATACAATTGTCATAATCGGTGAATTGTTACAACTTGTCAAAACGTGTGACGGAGGTGACGATGACTGATGAATTCAATGATTTTCATTACTGTGAGCTTAGAGCTGTGAGCTGTGAAAACTAAAAGAGTTCGTAGGGAAATTTGGAATAAGCCAACTTTTAACAAAAACAAACTATCTGCATTAATATCGACTTTATTCGTTTTGGAGATATGATGCTTCAGTTCAGATAGATACATAAATATATTAATTAACGGGTCTAACGTGCGGTATTATGAAAAAGGACTTTATAATCTTCGGACAAAATATAAAAGAAGGTGACAATTGTCCATAGTTGTATGTCGTTGTATGTTCTATCCCCTTTTTTCCGTGGGACGTTCCATTGATGGGAGGACGATGGAAAATAGTCATTTAACCCTTTTTTTTTTTTTAACCGTGGGGGAAAATCCTTCATGGATGTTATGCCGGACTCCTACCGACTAAAAACCCCCACGGTAACGCCCAGAAGCCTATGAATGGGAGCCCCGGGTAAGCCCTCGTAAGGATGTCCCAGGACTCCCATCAGACCTACGGCTACAATTGCGGCCTCGCCTTGGGGGTGGTTGGGGTGCTATCCCGCGTCTATGGGGGGCTTTTCGGGTGTTATCCCGCTTCTTAGGGGGGGGGGGGGGCGTGCGTGAATCCCTCACGTCACGCTGCCGTCATGGGCCTGCTTCTGTAGAGACGGTGAGCAGCCAACTCACCGTCCTCAGGCCCCCGGTCATGGAGGCCGATGGTCTTCGGCGAAGACACGTCGGCGGCGCCCAAGCCGAGAGTGGGAGAGTGGGAGATACCTACCGAAGCTACCATGCCCGGTAAGTATCTGAGTCATTTAACCCTAGTTCCATTTGCTGTGGAACCACCGAAAATAGTATTTTACTCCACTACAGGTTTTCTATGATACCATTAAATTATCATTACAATTATTACAATCTTAATCTTTTAAGAAATCTCTTTTATTTCACAAAATTATTATAGGCATGAAGTAAATGGCAACTGGCTAAGCCACTAATAAAGTGCAAGCTTTTGATGAGGTTATCAAAATTGCATCATACCCTCACGGCACCCCAAAACGCCGCGTGACGTTATTCGCGAGTATCGCGAGTGGCGCCAGTAGACAGGCCGTGAACTTAGAGTCAGAATGATTTAGAGAAGGACTTTATGACATCATCTATTCTATAATATTATAAAGCTGAAGAGTTTTTATTTGTTTGGTTGAATGCGCAAATCTTAGGTTCTACTAGTTAGAATTTAGAAATTATTTTTATGATGAAGATTTCGTTTATCGACGGTATCATCGACTTAAGACTCCGATTTCGATCCGTCCGATTTTCAAACATTGTTGGAAAAATTACGGGCTTAAGTACATGGGTAAAAGGGATGATGTGAAATAACTCATCAACTTACTTACATACACTCGAGAGCAATTAATCCGTATCACTTGAAAGACCATTACACATAATTTATATCTGTAGACTAGCATTCTTACTTTATGAGATTTTTTTGGATTTTTAAGAGACCCGTTTTTAATTTGCTACCAAGTGTATTAATACTTGATCTAGCAGAGACTTACTACATTCGAGTACGACTGAACGATGAATGTAGTGTGCGCATAAACCTTTCTGGTTTTTGTAACACACATGAAATTGTAAACCTTTTGTTACTAAACAAATAAATTTAAAAAAAAGATAAATGCAGATTATTTGTGCCGCCTCTGTACTCTTGATGTATCTACGCAGAGTTATAATGGAACGCCTAGTTATAAGGAAGGTGTCTTATGAATACTGACTACTCGTTGGTACCCGTCCCAGGCCGGGCTTAAGTTGTCAACAGTAACAAATGGAGTTGCAGGATGCTTATCATGCGTCAATGTTAGATTATGGTTGTTATTAATTATTATGCTCTGATAAATAATAAATTATTAGCGTTGTTTCAGTATTTGGGGCTAATGATTATAATGGTAGAGTTACTTACCCGCATAGTTCCCGGTAGAATAGAATTTGGGTCACCCCATCTCTTCCCAGACGGAGTCGTAGAAGGCGACTAAGGAATAGGGCTGTTTAACATGAGGTAGATATATACAGCCTACACTCAGCCTCAAATGCATGGCTCGAGTTAACAATAGTGCCCGGAGTACGGCAATAGGTTCATCCTGACCACTGGGACCGAATGAAACAACTGGTGAAATGTAGGTGTTAAATCACCTCTGCCGAACCCCCCAGGGCGTAATTATATGAATGTATCTTAGAGTTATATTGATAGCATCTAAAGTTAGTTTTGAGAAGTCATAGAATGAAAACTGGTTCTATGACTTTTCAGAATTAATCTGTTAATATCAACTCAACTCATCGTTTTGTGCTGTAGTATACGCATATATTCTTTTTACCTATATTTTATATTCAACTAGCTTTTGCCTGCGGTTCCTTCCGCGTGGATGTCGGTTATCGCGACCAAACATAGCCTATGTCCTTTCTCATGGTCTAATCTACCCCTATGCCGAATTTCATCAAAATCGGTTCAGTGGTTTAGGCGTGAAAGCGTAACATACAGACAGACAGACAGATAGACAGACAGAGTTACTTTCGCATTTGTAATATTAGTATGGATTTTTATCAAAGAAAAAGAAAGAAAGATAGGAAATTGGTTTTTATTGCGGATGAACACATGAACATATAACTAAAGGAAATAACAAAATATCAAAATAACAAAAACAAAGACTCAATGAGACAACAGGGGACTATCGATCCGGCTCGTTCATAGTGCAAAGGCTTTTTTTTATTCATCCAAAATTTCCAAATGTTATTAAATTTTTCAATTACCAATAGATAATAATTGACTGTTTTACACTTTCTCCTCATTAGAGCGTAATTTTGAACATCTCGGGGTGAACAACCCCATATGTCTGACATGTTTAATCTACAGTTGTTGATGCAAATTTTCCCAAAGGGTACCCCAATTTCACCCTATTACCTCGGTAGTGGTCGTTACGCGAATCATTGTGTTTATGCTACTCCCTACACAGAAAACGATGGGCGAAGTCACAGGCAAGAAATATTATTATTAGCGTTAATCCCAGAAGCATCCGAAGCTTTCTTCACCTCGGAGTTTAATATTTTCCGTAGGGCTCCGTAGCCTTTTTAGGGCTCGAACTGCTTGTAACCACTGCCATAGACGTTCGTATGCTAACTGGGACCGACCACTTAACATGCTCTCCAACCCGCGCAGAGCGAAGGCGAACCGGACGTCGGAGGTCGCAGAACGACCTCCGTCCTCCATGAGCGCTGGCCTGGGGGTGACCGGTGGAGCCGCCTGTCACCCTAGCAGAAGCAGGCCGCGGCGGCGGCGCAAAAATGCGCCTCCTCGTAACCGGGGCTAGATCCCCATCTCTAGATCCTCGTGTCCCCACACTGTGGTCCCCACAACCCGAAGGGGGCCATCTCGAAAGAGATGGTCCTGGGTCTGCCGGGGTGCGAGAGATATGCTTTTGGCATTCTCACCTCCGGCAACCAAGCACCCAAGACGGCGTGCGTTTTAGTCGGTTCGAGTCCGACATAACCGCCTCCACCGGCTCCGTGGAGGTGGTATCCGTGGAAATTTTTCGCACGATAACAAAAAAAAAAAAACATGTTCTCCAAGGCACGACCAGACAAATGCAAGTCCATACTAATATTATAAATGCGAAAGTAACTCTGTCTGTCTGTATGTCACTGTCACTGAACCAATTTTGATGAAATTTGGTATAGGGGTAGATTAGACCATGAGAAAGGACATAGGCTATGTTTGGTCACGATAACCGACATCCACGCGGGCGGAGCCGCGGGCAAAAGCTAGTACGCATATAATTCATGCACTGAGCTGATATCGAACTCGCTAGTTCAGAATATCAGTGAGAAAAATATATTCTACGTTGGTATTAATATGTCTAATAATATAATTTATCTTAAATAAGTATATAACACTAGCTGTTTCCCGCGGCTCTGCCCGCCTGGATGTCGGTTACCGCGACCAAACATAGCCTATGTGCTTTCCTAAGCTCCAAATTTTATATCGGTTCAGTGGTTTAGGCGATAATTTACCAGACAGATAAACAGAGTAGTTTCATTTTTTTCCCTGAAGCACTTCATTAGAACCACAAGCTTTACAAACCAAAAGCTCTGCCAAAACTTAACATTATATTTATTACGCGATTCAAAACTCTGACTTTAACCTTTTTGAGCTTTCTTCCTTTTTGTACTTAGCTCCCCACACCTGTTTGCTTCGGGGCATTGCCTTTTTTTATTTTGTTTGGTAATATTGCAGTGAATGGAGTTTTCTATGGGAATCAAAAGCAGTCGCTTTAGTTACTTTAGGGTTCTTTATTAGAAGGATAAAAGCGTTGTTGATATAATAATTATTTCTAGAGATGTGCCTTCTGTGTTAAACAATGTTTCTATTTGTTAAAAATACAAAGATATTGTTATTCTTTCCAATTGGTAAGAAGTAGTATCTAACAGTGCATAAAAATAAAATGTATGTTTTTTTTTTAAAGAATATTAGAACCGAAGTTACTAATATTCCCTTTAACCCCTCCAACTAAGCTAAATTGCTTGTGCTAGGAGTGGGTTCACGTTGGTAGTGTAATGGCCAGGATCGAACCCGGGACCTCTCGATCGTAAGGCGGACTCCTTAACCACTAAGCTACCGACGCTTATGTGTCTGTTTGTTATATTAAATTAAGAGTCTATTAATGATCGCATTGAATATACAGGTACAAATATGTCTGTTCTCTGAGTACAAAGTACTTATTACTAAAATATTCTATCTTAAAAAAATATTAGATTCGATTAGAAAAATCAACACTAATAATACAGTAAATGTATGGACTATGTATGAAACATGTACAAATGGCGGCCTTATCGCTAAGAACGATCTCTTACAGGCAACCTTTCTGTTTGTCTGTCTTCTTGGTTGTTGATTTCGGGTAACCTAACGATTGGGCGTGGTGTCCGCACCCGAAGAGGGCCAGATCGAGAGAGATAGCTCAGGCTTGTCCTGGGAGCGAGGGATATGTCTAAGAGACAACCTCACCTTCGGCAATCAAAGGCACTCAGACGGCGTGCGATTTAGTCGGTTCAAGTCCGACATAACCTCCCCACTGGGTGCGGTGGGGGGTATCCGAGGGGATGATAAGGACATGATAAAATAAAGTGTATGTATCAAATAAAACTTCATACTAACTCACAAATATCTTCTTCATCGAGTCTGGGGTCCGGTATTTCCAGTCTAACTGCGGGTTTGGCTGACCCTCAATATTTTCTGTTAAGCGACTCCCATATGACCTCCACAATCCATTGACGACATCGAAGCATTGCAACTAAGTCACAAATAAGTATGCCTTAAAACAAGTGCTACTACAAAAATCAGCAATTAATTTATTTTCTAGCAGTAACCTGCAGAACCATAGGTATACAATAATAGACTCGAGTTTATTAAAAAGGGGTAGGTACAATTTTTGCAGCTTTTTTAAAATTCTCCATTTTTTGTTTGATTTTGAAATTCGTCCAATATTACCCTTTATTTTTCGATCAACCTAAACAAATATGCTCAACGTTGCAAAATTTTTGCTAATTTTCTATTGTTACCGCTTTAATTGAACAATACAACATTTGGGGAAAAGACAAAGGTACTTGTACCTGTGAAGTTATTCATAATGCATTACTACACTTTTTAGGGTTCCATACCCGAAGGATCTATTTCCAATCTCCAAGAGTAAAAAAAAGACTCTGCTGTCCATCCGTCTGAGTGGCTATATCTCAAGAATTAGCTTGACAGCTGAAATTTTCACAGGTTATGTATTTTTGCCGCCATAACAACAAATACTAGCATAAAATAAATATTCAATGGGGACTTTTCACTCGATATCAACAGCCGCAAAAGGTATGACATACGTTGACAACTGCCATAAATGTCAAACGTGCCAATCCCCATTTAATCATCATTCTTAGAGCTTTTATAATAGTTTCGGACTTCACGCGACATGGATTCAACATTGATCACTCTATTCTATAATACGTAGGCCAACAAAATGCCAATTGTCTAGGAGGCTGTTGTCCAACTGAGTCGGAATTTAGTTAGAGCTTTTTAAAAACCTTCGTATAGTCAACATCAGATCGATCTTGACTAACAAACTGCTCAAAATGATCTTAATTCCTTGATTATCCCCCGTCTTGTCCACCAATTATTCTGATATTTGGTACACACCTTTAGTTCAGGCAACAATACAATGTTATTCAATGAAACAGTTTAATTTGCTTATAATACGAGAGTTTTAAGATCATTTTGAGACTTCGTCTTCCAGATATTTCTGACAGCATCAGATCGATCTTAATAAACAAAGTAGATACTCAAAATAAGTTTTTGCCCGATTATTCGAGGTATTCCTCGAAGCGCCACAGTTTTGAGGCGCACCAAATGAGGCGCACCATTTTTGTTCTTCGGAGCGCACCATTTAGCTACTAAATGGTGCGCTCCGAAGAACAATTAAAAATATTAACTTTTTATTCTTCGAAGCGCACCAATGATTATTAACTTTCGAATAGAGATAGGATACTAACTGAAACTATCGATATAAGTAAAATACGTTATGAGGTATTGAGTTATCAGGGCGTAATTTTCGAGAACAATATCGTTGCATGGATGGCAACCATGGAACTAAAAGTGAATTTGTCAATATGTGTTTTCAAATATCTATTCTTAAAGTCATGTCAAAGTGCTATCCTTATTTAATACAAACTGGGGTTAAAAATTCAGGATTATTAGGTAATTCATAATCTGGAGCTGGAATTCAGCCAATATTTAAAGCATTTTGTAAAGCTTCTAATAATATTCAATTATCACGACCGTGACAAATGGCCATGTGTAGGTATGTTATGTTGTTTATGTTGTGCAGTGATCTAGTGTTTATAAAAAATACTTTTAATTTAGTGATAGGCAATAACTATGTAGGCAAACAAGCATCGAACACGCCACAATTGTGGCGGTAGGATCCGTCACAGACGAATGGCTGGAGAGGAGCCACGGTAGCCTCTTCTACCAGCTGCCGCAGGTCCACACTGGACATGGCTGCTTCAGTATTTTTTTTATCGTGCGGTAAAAATAAAGTGGATGATTTCTGTACATGGATAGCATTTGCTAGGTTTTGTTTTCATTCCATCTGAATGAAAACAAAACCTACCAAATGCTACTGTCTATGTCAGGGTAGGCGGGGTACCAGATATACCTCATATGATCCAGGGCTTAGTATAGGCGGGGAAAACGTTTCGACTATATCCGAAACCGTGCCTTTTAAATTTCTCGGAAGAAAAATAGATAACAGAGGTTGCACTCCAGCTTTAGAAGAAGTAATTAATAACTTCATTATCGATATACAAAAGGTAGATCAACAGCCACTAAGTAATGTTAAAAAAGCGTGGATTTACGACAACTATTTAACCTCGCGTCTTAACTGGCCGTTTCTCGTTTATGATATAAGCCAGAGCCTTCTCAAAAAACTAGATGCGAATGTTACGAAGACATTGAAGTCGTGGCTGGGGCTAGCCCAGTCGGCAGACCCATCGACATTATATAGAGCCTCAAATAACTTTGGAATGACGTTCAAGAAACCATCGGAACTCTATAAACATCTAAGAGTAACCAAAATGCACGTCCTAGCGAAATCAAAAGACGAAATCGTGCGAGCTCTTCCAAAAGATCAAAGTACTAAAGAGCTCGAGTCACGTCTCCAATTCCATAAAAAAATCATGATAGGCTCGCAGACTGGTAGGGTAGGTTTGGGTAATACTAGGAGGCAGTCAGACAAAGACATAACAAAATCTTTTCTTCAAGTAGATGAAAATAATACCTACAAAGTGCACGCAATGAACCTAGAAATACAAAAGGAATGGTTAACACTAGGTGAATTTTGTATTCCCATAGCCTTAAAATGGCGTACCTTAATATACGACTGGTCACCGGCTCTCCTTAAATTCTATCTCAATGCATTCCAGTTGACCCTCCCCGACCAAAGCAATCTTGTCAGATGGGGAAAAGCCACAGATAAAACATGTAACTCATGTGGTGAAGCAATTGGTACTGCTAGGCACCTACTGGTGGGTTGTAGGACGCTATTAGACCGGGGTCATTACTCGCGCCGACATGATAAGGTATTAGAAATCGTACGTGAGGCGGTAAGTTTGGCGGTAGCTAGAGCGAAAAAGGGTTTAACCACAAACCAAAGAAATGACGTCGCGGTTGTAAAGAAAGGCTGCTCAAAAAAGGCAAATCAAAAGCCGTACTCAATTTTGATAGCAGCCGCTGATTGGACATTACTCACAGATTCTTATGAGAAACACTATAAAATACCGGAGGATGTTTGTGCCTCGTCATCCAGACCCGATATATTCTTATTTTCAAAACAGCAAAAGCGTGAAGTACTAGTAGAACTCACAGTACCGTGGGCAACTAACATACCTAAAGACCACGCTATAAAAATAAACAAATACTTTGACCTGACCAACGAGTTAACCAAGATTGGCTATGTGGTTAAACTCTACGCCGTGGAAGTAGGAGCAAGGGGAATTCCAGCTAAATCCCTGTATAACTTAATTAAAGACCTCGGATTGCCAAGAACTTCAGTAAGCTCTTTACTCAAACGAATATCTAAAACGGCGTTGATAGGATCTTACCAAATTTGGATAGGTAGAGGGGGGAACACGACTGACGGTGGAGGTGAGCGCTGATGCATCACAAGGTGGCCACCCTAAACCTACACCTGGGTCGCAAGTCCCAGGCGCCGTCACAGTGTTCCTCTCTGTACCACGCCATGGACCCGGCGACCGCACGGTGAATCCATGGAATGCTAAGAACCAGATCTCTGCTATAAAAATTTCATATAAATATTTGGGCGGAGTCCTCAAAAATCAATGTTTAAAAATGGTTGAAAAATCATTCATTAGTTCCAACAGTTCCTAAGAAAGTTGGTAGATGGCTCCACCATCTCCCCCTTATAGACGGATATAAAGAGAAGGGAAATTTGAAGGGATTCAGGTGTAGCTCAATAGCTCAGTTGGAAGAGCAATCCCCCCTGATGGGCAAGGTCGTGGGTTCAAGTCCCCCTTGAGCGCTTCATTTTTCCCCGTTTTATTTCGTTTTTTTTTATCTAGGACACGTCAATTTGACTTCACCTCGCCTGATGTTTAGCTAAAGGCAAAGTCTCGGAGATATAAAAGTGAGCATAATAAATGCTATAAGCTTTTCATTCAAGGCAGTAAGATCATTTTGAGTACCTACTTATTTCATCAAGATCGATGTGATGCTGACTGTACCACATTAGTCTTCAAGAGAAATATTTTTTGTGAACGGAACCCGCGGAATCGTATCAGTTAGGTGGATATGTCAGACTCACACCGACTATAACCGCATGTTGTTCCGTCGGTGTGGCTGGAGTATCTGATACGTTCTGTTAAGGATATTCCAGAGAACCTGGCCGACCTTGGCCACTAATAATGGCGGCCTCGAGGTGTTCTTGGGGATGAAAATCACATCTTCTATAGAGAGGCGCGTATGAATATACGAAGCGATTTAATCATGGGCCTGCTTCTTTTACGGTGACGGCTAGCCCCAACTATAACTCTCAGGACCTAGCTCATCGAGGATGCAGATAGTTTTGTATATGTTACCGGAAATGTGTATAATCCGGTATTCTATCCAATGCCTAGGCATTGTATACAATGCCGAGTGCGCAGCAGGCAATGTATGAAATGGTATCAAGGAACATTGACGGTGGTTGTAAAAAAGCAACCACTTAGGCTAATGCTGGAGCCTCGCTTTCGCTTCAGTCTTTTAACCTATAATATATCCAGGTCGGGGCGCAGTGTCCACACTACGCAATTTAACTTGGATAGATTAGGTTAGAAGATTAATACGGGAGCGGAGCGGAGCGAAGCTCCCGCATTAATCTTCGTGGTTATTTTTTTTTTATTCGTACAAAAATATAAATTTTCCACAAAATCATCCGCAAATATAGACAATGACCCATTTATTTCACACATTGCCGGTGAAACTGCAGGCATTCTATGTATTAACACACATTTCCTAGGATTTGTATACAATTCCTTGATTTCATACATTTCCGGTAACATATATATAGAACATGAGAGTGCTAGATCACCCCCATTCCATTTTCGCTGCTTCTCTTATACTAGACTAATGACTGCCACACTAAAGAAGGCGGCAGCATTCCTCACACTCACGCTGCCGACCATGACCAGTACCAGGGTTTGCAGCGTGTAGCTTTCCGCTCTAACGGCTGCTTGGAGGCCGCGGCACAGCTCTATCCTCTCTGAACGTTCTACCAGCTGGTGAAGCGACGTGTCTGCGGAGCAGCCCCGCCATTGGTGGCATTCGGGTATCGGCTATCGGCTTATACGATGCAGATACTTACTGAAACAGCCATGTCCAGTGTGGACCTGCGGCAGCTGGTAGAAGAGGCTACCGTGGCGCCTCTCCAGCCATTCGTCTGTGACGGATCCTACCGCCACAATCGTGGCGTGTTCGGTGCTTGGTTGCCTACATAGTAATTGCCTATCACTTAATTAAAAGTATTTTTTATAAACACCAGATCACTGCACAACATAAACAACATAACATACCTACACATGGCCCTTTGTCACGGTCGTGATAATTGAATATTATTAGAAGCTTTACAAAATGCTTTAAATATTGGCTGAATTCCAGCTCCAGATTATGAATTACCTAATAATCCAGAATTTTTAACCCCAGTTTGTATTAAATAAGGATAGCACTTTGACATGACTTTAAGAATAGATATTTGAAAACACATATTGACAAATTCACTTTTAGTTCCATGGTTGCCATCCATGCAACGATATTGTTCTCGAAAATTACGCCCTGATAACTCAATACCTCATAACGTATTTTACTTATATCGATAGTTTCAGTTAGTATCCTATCTCTATTCGAAAGTTAATAATCATTGGTGCGCTTCGAAGAATAAAAAGTTAATATTTTTAATTGTTCTTCGGAGCGCACCATTTAGTAGCTAAATGGTGCGCTCCGAAGAATAAAAATGGTGCGCCTCATTTGGTGCGCCTCAAAACTGTGGCGCTTCGAGGAATACCTCGATTATTCTGATGTTTCGTACACTTTTAGTTCAGACAATAATTCCTACTAATATTATAAATGCGAAAGTAACTCGGTCTGTCTGTCTGTATGTTACCCTTTTACCCCTAAATCACTGAACAGATTTAGTGGTAGATTAGACCTTGAGAAAGGCTATGAATATAGGCTATGTTTGTATGTCGATAATCAACAACCACGCGGGCGGAGCCGCGGGCAACAGCTAGTACAATAATACAAGTCAAGAATACAGTTAGATTTGCTCTCAATACCTTAGTATTATCATCATTATGAGACTGCAGTCAAGATCGTTCTGACGTTGTCTTTACAAATCCTTGAAACATTTAGCTCTTTAATATTAACAACTGGGATTATTACGGTAAGTACTTTGACATTATCTATTAATGCTATTTTAACATTTTTTGGCCAAAACAAAAGAAAATAATTTCCGTCACGTCGGAGAGATACGTGTCTAACATTTCTAATTTATGATTTATAAAGCATTAACCTAAAAGCTTCGAGAAAAGTCCATTCAAGAATTATTAAACTGTACATGTGGGAATTGGATGGTATGTGTAAATTGTTTTATTCATATACATACTTACCAAAATTTGCCAAAAGAATTAAATTAAATTGAAAAATGGTCATTATTAATTTATAGCTTAGTGCTTAAGGAGTCGGCCTTAGCTTAGTTGGAGGGGTTTAGAGGGAATTTTAGCAACTTCGGCTCTAATATTCAGTTTTAAAAAAAGGAAAAAAAAGCTGAAGATTTTTTTTGTTTCCTCGTCCGTTCGTTCGTTGTTTGTTTCTTTGAACGCGCTAAACTCAGGAACTACTGGTTTAAACTGAAAAAAAAAAACTGTTTATACTGTAGATTGATGGCGCTTGGTGGAATCTTAAAAAAAACGTTAAAAAAAATCAGTGGCAGTCGGGTTTTTTTGATTTTTTAATCATTTGTTTTATTTTATTCTTTTTAGTTACGATATGACATGTATAACTATTTTTTTGTAATATCCTTCTAATTTTTGACTGAATTTTTTATAGCATTTTTAATGCTAACCTTAAAGTTCGAAAAACATCGGAAAAAATGAAACGCTCAAGTGAGACTTGAGCGTTGAGCGAGACATTCAAGTCTCACTTGAGCGTTTCATTTTTTCCGATGTTTTTCGAATCCTTCTAATTTCCTGGATTTTCATACACTACTCGAAAAGTTTGAGTCAAAAATATTTTTGACACAACAATTATGTTATGGTGCCAAAAATTCCCCATTTTGATTTTCTAGAAATGTAATATATTCCGTCAATTAATTCGTCAAGCCATTCAGGCTGCAGGCCGTGCCAAAGAAATGGACATACATACATAGTCTTGAAAAAAATTACCTACCTTTCTTCGGCAGTTGGGTAAAAATCTTTTGGTATTAATTAGGTAGTTCGTTCATTGAGGAAGGTAAAATATCAGGCTACTGCTTAAGGGAACTGTAATCGTAAATGTAAACTAATCCGGCAGATTCTCATACATTAATTGAAAATTAATAAATTTGTGGCACAATAATTTATAGCTTCAAGTTATACTTATGCTTCGAGGTATGCCACGGACAAAGCCGGGCCGGGTCAGCTAGTTATTACTCCGTTATCCATACTAATATTATAAATGCGAAAGTAACTCTGTCTGTCTGTTACGTTTTCACGCCTAAACCGCTGAACCGATTTTGATGAAATTTGGTATAGGGGTAGATTAGACAATGAGAAAGGACATAGGCTATGTTTGGTCGCGATAACCGACATTCACGCGGGTGGAGCCGCGGGCAAAAGCTAGTACCTACATAAATACAATTGCCGTTTTGGTTCTCGGTGGAGTAGAATATAGGGCTTCATCTCTTCCTGTGGGTAATGTAGAAGGCGACTAAAGGATAGGGTTGTTCTCCAACAACAATAAACACACAGCCCATGACTACGTGCTCGCTTGCCGGCAATAGGTTCGCTCCTATTACGTGGAATCGGCAATCACACCTCTGTCTACCCCTTCGTATTTACAGGCGTGAGTATATGTATGTATACATGCAATTGTATCAATCAATCAATTGGCCCACCGCAGTCCACTGCTGGACATAGGCCTCTCCCAATATGCGCCATTTCATCCAATCCTCCGCTTTCCGCATCCATTCTATCCCAGCCACCTTTTTCAGGTCGTCCACTCCACGCTCCAGCGTGGCCTCCAGGCCACAATAGGTTTCATCTTCTGGTCTTGGAGCTGAATGGACATTGTCGCAGTGCAGGCATTCAGCTCAGCACCTCGATGTATCGCCAATCGACACGACACCGCTACAGGGCATCCAGAACCGCCCAGCCGCTGCAATTGTATAATAGATGAGTAATTTGATGTTTACCTACCGCCATTTTACAGAGTAAGAGTCGTTTATCATTAAAATTAATTTTACTTCATGTTCGCTAAAGGCTCTTTATTCATTTCCTCCTCTTAATTAAGCAATCTGTTTACAATAAAGCAATTAATTGGCATTTTCATTACTTGAATTTTCTTTGAGTGTTTTAACCCATTGGTGTTTGAAATTGCAAACTGTTAATTTGTTGGTAGCATTGTTTATTTTTCGATTGTTAATTATTTCTGTAGCAAATATTGAAATTTCTTTATTCATCACAGCCTGTTACCACGGCCGGTGTAATCTGGTCGAAACATCAGGTAAATAAGTAGGTAAGCTACATAACTTACCTACTTATTTGTATTTAGGTACATACCTATACAGTTCCCATTATCATTATTGTAGCATAACGCATAACCCATAACACATTACGCATAATGCAAAACGCATAACGCATATGCGGTAGTTTAAAAGTTAATTTACTTTATTTTTCCTATATCTATTCAATAACTAGTGAATCTATACTAATATTATAAAGCTGAAGAGCTTATGCTGTTATGTTTTATGTTTTTATCAACAGAGATGAGGCTGTGGTGCAAGTTTCCCTTTCAGGGTAGGGACGTATGACCTTTATGAAGACTTTACTTTTCACAGTAGTGTTAGGTTTTGATAATCCGATTCAACATTTTATGAATCGATTGTTGGTATTTTAAATAAAAGTATTGGCAACACTGAATATAAAATGTCAGCGTGGCCATGACAGTGGGCCTTATCGTTCACTTTTTACTTGGCGCCAGCATCGAGTTCGGACATAATATTGGAACTGTACCCGAGTGGAGAAAATAAATCTACGCTGTAACATTGACGTGAGTTTTATTATAATACTTCACTATTTAGTTTGACCTAGTATTACATTAGCCTATTATATATATAAATATACTCACGCTTCTAAAAACCCCAAAGGGGTAGGCAGAGGTGAATTAACACTCACATTTTGTCAACTATGATTTCGGTCCCACGAAACACGGACCAAGCCTATTCCGTCGAAAGAAGAACAGCCCTTATTCGCCTTCTACGACACCCAAATTAAAAGATGGGGTGGCCCTATTCTATTCCACCGGGAACCATTCCACCGGGAACCCATGCTTATATCTATTTTTACCAACTCCTTTTTTTTGTACCACCAAAAATTTGGTAGAATTAAAAAACTATTCAAAGTTTACTTAGCGGTTCAATTTGTTTTCACGAATGACTATCGTTGCATGTTACTCGGCCATTTGTAAAGAACTGGGTGAGAGCCCTTAATAGACCGACGACGGCTAAATGTCACCGAACGTTTATTTCGTTATATTTGCCTATTTACCGCTCCATTTTTACTAATTTAATTTAATATTGGGACTTGGGGAAGGTAAATTGTTTTGTTATTTGTTGTATTTTCGAATGCAAAATTGTGTAAATGTAAATCATATGAAGCTGAATTAGGTACAATTGCATGTTTCTTATCAATAATTTCAATTTTTTTTTCTGTTTTCTCTTTCAAATTAGACGGGATCTGGTGTGTGAAATTTTGTGCTTTTTGCTTTAAAAAATGACAAACTTTCATACCTTCATCCCTTATTAAACCTCTTAGGAATGACATATTGAACAACGCTAATACACTGTACCTATATTTTTAACCATGCAGACATATACTCACACCTATAAATCCCTGAAATGGTAAAGAAAGAACCAAGCGTTTCAGTGACTAATCCTAACCGCACCATTAAGACCTGGAACTCCCTGCCAGCGGACGTGTTTCTTTCTCCCTACAGTCCCGAGTCCTATGAGCGGGGCGTGAACTGATGAGACCGTCAAGCTGAGTGCCACCAATGTTAACATGGTACATGTTTACGATGGTGACACTTTTTCCGAGAGTTTGCCTTTAGCCTACCATCAGGCGAGGTGAAGTCAAATTGACGTGTCCTTTTTAAAAAAAATCGCCAACAATGATTTTCGGTGCCCCATAATAGGGGGCGGGCCTATTACCGTAAAACGGGTACTTAGTCATGAATATAATGCAATTTTTAACCAGAAGCAGGTAAACGTAATTTCATGCTTCTACATTTAAAAAGTACTTACATTTATTTCTGAATGTAATTTATAAAAATGTTTCCTTAATGGATGATTGCTACTTAAAACCCAGGCAATTTTATTAAATTCTAAAGGTAGAAAATGGGCAAGGCGTGGCAAAGTTATGCACGTCAATACACACTGCAGTGAATTTGTGCGTCGCCCTTATTAACCGTACGCTTGGTCACTGAATGTCGTCAGTCCACCAATTAAAATGATCTACAACCACGGTATTCACATTAAGTATTTATAAATTACCTCGAGTTTAATAAAATGCCCTAAAGTGTTATTATTAATGAAGTGAAATATGTGTCGCTTAATCATATTCTGTGATCGTTTATTTAGGTTATTATCGTAGTTTCATAAGTTAATTTTATATTATTAATATTATGTACTTAATAAATAATTAAAAATAAACCTAGTGGTAGCCTAGTGGTATAAATAAATAAATAATAAATAAATATTCCACAACTTTCTACACAACGCTATCTAGACCCATGGTAAGCTTTTATAGCTTGTGTTATGGAATCCAGAATGCGGATAAACATACTTATATACTTTTTTTTTTGTAAATACATACATATTATACATAGAAAGGTATGGGTAATGGACTGCTGAGACGAGGTCTCGGGTTCGATCCCAGGTTTACCATGGCACACACCAATGACTTTTCGATGCTTTTCAAAGTTGTGTGTATTTATCGCAGGTTTATAAGTGCCCGGTTAATGGCAATAGGCTCGCCACCTATTACATCGGGACCCAAACATAAACTGGCGAAATGCGGGTGCTAGCACCTCTGCCTACCCCTTCGGGGAATACAGGCGTGAGTTTATGTTAGGTTATGTTATGTTTTCCACCGGTATAAATAAAAACAAGTCCTTTTCAAACGATTACGGCGTCGCATTACTTTATAAATATCTAACTACGAGTAGATATGCATGACATTTTGCCAATAAGTTTAATGCGCTGCACCCGCGTAGATGCCGGTTATCGTGACCAAACATAGTCTATGTTCTTTCCCAATTTCTAATCTATCTCTGAAAAACATTTCATCCAAGTCAGTGCAGTAGTTTACGCGTGAAAGCGTATCGCATTTTACAATTTGTATGGATTAAAGCTATTACACATCAGATTTGATGCTCTTACTATTCCCTATGGTTATTGAATGCAATTACTACAATAATATTGAAACTAACATTTTTGAAGTAAGTTTTCTTTTTTAATTTTTCCTCTTAATGTTTTTATTATAAATATTTTGGGACCACATTTTCCTATTGCCGTAGAGATGATGAATATTCTTGTTCTTACCTTGCTGCATATTCCATAACTAGGTTATAAAAACATTTTTTAAGCAAAAACCTTAATTAAGTAGGTATATTACAAACTCAGATACTGTTATGCTTTTAATTAAATTTTTCGTTCTAAATAATATTCTTTCGAAGGACGATATTTTTTTGCTGTGTTCGACATAGCGAAATATTTAGGCAGCTTTAAATAACGATACTAGATTCGGTTACGCAAGAGGCGTGAGTTCGATTCCAGTTTAGTACAAATATTTGTATGCATGAATAATGTAAATTTAAATTGGTTCGGTCGTGCTTCGTAGAGTACAATAAGCCGTCGGTCCCGGTTGCCATTCAAACATCTATGGTAGTTAGTGCATTGCGGGTAGTTCGATCCCTCAAAGTCCAACAACTGGTCTAGCTACAATGCTTTGATATCACCAATAGGTTGTGAAGATCAGATGGTAGTCGAAGATTAGCCAAACCAGTAGTTACACTGAAAAAAGCGGGCCCTGGACTCCTAGGTGGAAGTTTCAGATGCGACTTGGATTAACGCTAGGGTGAAGTAAGGAAGGAAGTATAATCGTGCAAGCGTAAACATGCACACGTTGCACATTTAAAAGTTCGAAACTAGTTATATGCTTAAAAAGTTATTCGTAGGAATACAAAACTTTACAGCAGGCAATTCATATTCAAGTTTTCAAAGAATATACTCTGCTTATAGTTCGACATTTAAGAGTATATTTGTAAAAGTTAGCCCATGTGCCAAATAAAATAGACATGTACCTATCTGATGAGGCTGTCAAGCTGAGTGCCATCATTGTAACAGGCTATTATTTACCTAATTATTGCAGAATTTTGTTTACCTCTGTGGTTTTTTTTTATTTTTTGTGTACAACTGATCCGCAATAAAAAAAATATTTCTCTTTCATGATACATGTATGTAATGGTGTCCCTCTTTTCTGAGACTTTGCCTGCAGCTAAACATCAAGTGAGGTCACCTATATAAAAAAAATAAGCTGGTAAAAGTAACATAAACTTTATTATAGTAGGCGGCTTAAATATAAAAGTGACAATGCGATTCAAGAGCAAGACCCAAAAACGATACAGTTTACGCCTTTTTTTTTCGTGAGCCTTCGGGCCGAAGGTGAGCTTGTCTTTGACATATCCCTCGCACCCCGGGTAACCCCCTTCCCTTACGGTCTGGCTCTCCTCGGGAATGGCAATGCCAAGGTGTGAATCATGTTTCAGTTAAATTGAAATCAAAGTGAAGTTGTGAAAAGATCAAACTGCCAAATCAACGCAAATAAAAGAAGAGCGACTTGATGACACTTTCCTTTGCCGCACCATTAAAACTTGGAGCTCCTTACCAGCTCATATTTTTCTCATCTTAGAGTTAATCTCAGTCGCATTCGAAGCTTTCAGCTTGGGGTCTAGGGTCCACTTCTAACTGCGGATTTGTCTAGACTTCGATATTTTCTGTTCCACAACCCAGAGGCGATATTGAAGCTTTGCAGTTAGACCAGTTGTTGGACTTTTGAGGACTCCAACTACCCATACCGAATGCTATAGAAGTTCGTATGGCAACCGAGACCGACGGCTTAACGTGCTCTCCGAGGCACGACCAGACACTCCGAGGCACGACCAGACCAATGCAAATACCCATATTCATGCACAGCGAACCAGCCGCGGCTCCTGCGTAGCAGCCACGTTCACTATCGCTACTCCACGGAGGCTGTCACCTGTTCTTTACCAGCTCATGTGTTTCCTTTTTCCTACAGTCCCGGGTCCTTTAAGCGGGGTGTGAAAAACCGTCTGATGAGGCCGTGAAGCTGAATACCACCATGGTAGTATGGTACGTGTCTGCAATGGTGACTCTCTTTCCTGAGACTTTGCCTTCAGCTTACCGACAGGCGAGATGAACTCAAATTGACGTGTCCTACATATAAAACATTACCCTCCTTCCTTCGGCAGTCAGGTAAAAAGAAGCAGTCGCTTAAGCAGTGCCTATGGTTCTATCCCCGTGATATTTTGATCCAGTTCCCGGATCCCGGCTCGAATTCCAGATCAAAATCTAACCCAATCCAATTTTTATCCAGATCCGCAGGTACAAATTGATTTTACGTAACACTACATCCTTAATTTATGTACAGCTTTTAAAAGATTTTTATGCGTTCCGTTGAAACCCAGTCAATCACATATTAGAATTTTAGATCTATTCAATAATTACATCAACAAATAACGAGGTAGAAAGTGAAAGATAGAACTAGAAAAAAGTGACCATACTATAAAAGTCACAGATTCTCAGGTTTTCAAACCAAATTAACCATAAATTAATTTTAATTATTATATTCCACTCAGAACGAAGTTACTGTATCAAAGGTTAAGTCAAAACCTAACAGTTAAGTGTAGTGATTTATAGCGAGGACCATTTCCTGTCCTTTTTATATTTTGATAAGCATCAGAAGTGCTAGGAGCCGGCAGAGTTTTAAATGTTGACTGTAGATAAATGTGAGGTTCAAGCGATAAGAATTAGGCTGAATGGCAGCACCGGTGAACATCATCAGTGATTTTTTCAGCCAAACCCCACGTTTTGCTACCAGCATCAAGGTGCATAGATTAATAAAATCTAGGCAACGAAGGTGCAATACGTGCCTCCCCATAGCCGGTGGCTAGATTAGGACATCATGGTCCCCACATCAGAAGAGGACCAGCTCGAAAAAGAAGGCCCTGGGTCGACGGTAGTGCGAGAGATATGTCTCTGGCAATAGTTTTTTTAACTGGCATTATCAGCTCTTTTTACCCGAAATACAGCAAAGCCAAAGGAGTATGGTATTTTAAATTTAAAGCTAACAAAACTTCCGACTTTGTATAGGATTTTTTCTTGCGGAAATTCCCTCGGATGCCTCCCCTACCGGAGTCGGAACGGGAGGTTATGTCGGACTCTAGGATCTCAGCTATTTATAATTTGGGCCCAAGAGTCTCCCTCCGAGATAAGTTTAAAGAGATAAATATTCTAACCGTAGTGTCACAATACATTTTTGAAAACTTAATGTATGTCAGGAAAAATATTGAAAAATTTCCAAGACTTTGTGACAGGCACAATATAAATACTAGAAATAAAAGCAATCTTGTAGTTTGTCATAGCAGACTCCATAAAATAAGTAATTCTTTCCAGGGCAACTGTATACGCTTTTTCAACAAGCTTCCTAATGAAATCAGAGATTTACCTATTAATAAATTCAAAAATACAGTAAAGAGCCAACTACGCCAGAAAGGCTATTATAAAATCCAAGAATATTTAAACGATAAACAAGCTTGGAAATGAGCTGTTCGCTCAGCTATGCTGCTCAAGCAAAACATTGTTTCTAGACCATAAGTTTTAGGCTAAGTAAGTAAATGCTTTGTAAATAGACCAAAAAAAAAATGCCCGCTGAGTTTCTTGCCGGAGTCTTCTCAGGTCTGGGCCGCGTTTCGAACCGGTGGTCCATTTACTAGTATTAGTTAGTATTTATTATTTACTTTATGTTGAAGTTTTGTAAGTGCAGATTTAATGGTCTATGCAAAATAAATTATTTTTGAATTTTGAATTTTGAACTCGAACCGACTAAAACCGCACGCCGACTGTGGGTCGCCGCAGGCCGGAGTTGAAGTTGTCTTCGACATATCCCTCGCACCCCGGTTGACCCAGAGCCATCCCTTACGGTCTGGCCCTCCTCGGGAGGGAGGACAACGGTGTCTTCGGCAAGATAAGAAAAAGATAAGATAAGACAAAATAAGAGCTATAATATAAAAACGCTTTCGCTTATCAATTATGGACCCAACGTTTTTCCACTCCCATCATTAAGTTCAAAGAATTAATGTCAATCAATTTTATTAGCGGATAAATAAAAACAGTAGCAACACGTCACAGCGGGTCACACCACTAAACTATAAATCCTGTCTCGATAAAAAAGAAAATAAAAAGTCAAATAGTCTTCGTACCAACACCCCCTTAATTTACAACTTTCATGCTTCGCTCGGTGGTTTCATTGAAGTATTTTAGGACTAATTAAAATTTTCAACCCATTTTTTTACAAGTTTGAACTTATTATGAGCTCAGCTACGGAGGGTTATTAATTTTACTAAACTATTCGATCAATGTTAAAAGTTCTGAGTTGAAAGTATTTCAGTTAATTAGATCAGTTTCGATATTTTTAACTTATCCTATAGAGAAGTTTTCCTCTTCCTTATAGTTCTTTGCAAGTATGTTTCCTGTTTGAGCTGTTTTATTATTTAACCAACCATAATTAATTATCATTATTTTGAAGTAAAAAAGTAGAAACTTAAGCATACACCATACATAATTATAGCGTGCCTTTTCCCCTTAGGGCGCAGCGTATAAGTACGTGTAGTATTTCAGGAAAAAGAAGTATGAATTGTTTGGGTTGAAACTGTTGAAAGGTCAATGACAGTCCCTCCCTCTAAATGATATCAAAATTAAACACACAACCTTTACTTTTATAAAGCTAAAATGTTAGAAATAAGCTCACGGCAGATGAAGAACCTTCATTTCGATTAACTTAGAGACACCAGTACTTGAATACCTATGGATCATTCCAGAAACACAAAAACGAACACAATGTTGTTTTCGTGTTGGTTCCCGGTGGGGTAGAATAGGACCACCCCAGCTCTTCCTGTGGATGCCGTAAAATGCGACTAAGGAATAGGGCTGTTCTCTATTCGACAGTAAACATACAGCCCAAGACAAATGGTCCGTTAGATGGTAGAAAATCATAACTGGCGAGAAGTGGGTGCTAATACACCTCTGCCTACCCCTTCGGGGATTTACAGACGTGAGTATATGTATGTAATGTCACTTCCCTATCCGTGCGTTATTTATAAACAGCTTTTGCCCGCGGCTCCGTCCGCGTGTTCAGTGCTCCGTACCTTTGAGTTGTAGCGTCATGATATATAGCCTATGTGTTATTCTGATGTATGAGCTATATTATTGTAAAGTTTCATGAAAATCCATTCAGTAGTTTTTACGTGAAAGAGTAACAAACATCCATCCATACATACATCCATCCATACTCACAAACTTTCGCGTTTATAATATTAGTAGGATGAGAATAAGAGTACCGAAAAAAAAATCGCAACTATATAGCAACATCCTGCCATCTATTTTAGTAACAATAGTACTAACTCTTTTTGTTTGCCTGCCTAACAATTTTAATATGTTACCATTCTCAAATATTAAATTTACACGCATATTATTAAAGAGCATTATTATTTTTAGTACATAATTACATCATTGTGATATTCACAGTGATGTCCAGACAGACTAATAAAACAATAACGATCTATTGTTTTAATTTCTATACTATAGTCTGTTACACTATTGTTATTAACTCCTAGATAAAATTATTTTCGTATAGCGATTACGATAGGTATACTAAAAGTTCTGAATTACTTATTTTAATTACATAATATATAAACAGAGAAAGTTATTATCGTATTTTATTTGCTCATATTTATACTTATATGATAAAAATTTGGTGACATAGGTTCTGACCAATAGCATTAGAAGCTTTTCAACGTAAACCGTTTATAGCAGCCGTTCCTCTATAAACTCTTTTAATACCTACAGACATCGATAGTGAATCATTCCTATAACCATGAAGACCTGGAACTCCCTGCCAGCTCACGTGTTTCCTCCTTCCTACAGTCCCGGGTCCTTTAAGCGGGGCGTGAAAAAACATCTGATGAGGCCGTCAAGCTGAGTGCCACCATTGTTAACATGATACATGTTTAAAAAGGTAACCCTCTTGCCGAAACTTTGCCTTTAGCCTACCATCAGGCGAGGCGAAGTCAAATTTGACGTATCCTTTTATATAAAAATAAAAAATAGAAATTGCTAAACGTTTGAACATCAAAATTTCTGTCGATACTTTTCATATAATAATCGTAAATTATTTCGTAATCCGTATTTTCAACGTCAAGTACGTCACGTCGGTTAAATCAAGATTAATTGTGAACATACGGGTTCTACCTCAAAATGTGTCAACAGTAAATCAAAGTTAAATAAGAAATTCGCCCCGTCTAATTTTGGGTGACTTCAAAGTGAGATTTAAAAGTAGTGACGACCAAAGGGTTAGCTCGTAAATGTTAGCGGTATTCAAACAACCATTAAATAGTAAATCACGCCATAAAGAGTTGTTTTTTCATTGGAACTACCCTAATGGGAGTTGAAATTGTAGCAACAACATGAATATATTTTCAACCGTAGTTATCTCGTATGTTGATCGTAAAATCAGGTGAATAGTAATCCTACTAGGAGAAGGGTGACATGCGTGCAAACGGTCTCACTACCTTGGACGCCTAAGATCGTGCGAAGTGGAGGAGCTCAGAATCTGAATTCCAGCTCTTGAATTCAGGAGCTCCGAGGGCACTGTGGCCTCGGATGCAATCAGGATTATCGTCTTTATGTGTATGATGATGAGTAATCCTACTAATCTGGAGCCATTTTAATAAAATTTGGTATCGAGTTACCTGACACTCTGGATTAACACAAAGGCTATTTTTGGTCGCGATAACCTACATCTACGCAGATGGAGCCACGGGCAAAAGCTAGTAGCTATAACATGTTAATAATTTAGTGTAAGCTTGTAACCAGGTTACGGGATTATTTTTTATGAATTTATTCCTGGATCAACCGGGACCCATGCCGCAAGAAAAAATAGACATCTAACAAAAATACTCTTTTTATACCATTTAGGTGGCAGAAAAACTTGTGGGCTACCCTGTACATTCCGTTTATACATCCATTTCTCTTCTCTTTAAGCTCCTCTTTAATAACACGCTTCAAAACTTAAGATAAACGACGCATAAAAATCGATTTCATAAATAATATAGTCGTTTGTAAAACTACACAGTGACCGGTATCTTGTAATGGATCACTTAATTTCGATTAACTCGACGGACCCGGTACGAGAACAATACGAGGCCGGATATTACTCGTTTTCGCTTTTTGATCGTTTTTCACATTATTTTCGATACAGGCAGGCAGTGGCGATCTTAAACAAATAGTTGTGCGTCCAAAATAAAATGAACTCTCGATTTAAATTGACCTACTCTTTCGAACTTGCTTATCTTCTGTGTAACGGGCGGGGAGGGAGATCGTCCACAGCTGGATGGGACGATGTTTGATGTAAAATGCCCCTTCGGCCTTCTAACGAAGCATCGTTGAAGCTTGAGCCCATTATTTTAATGGGCAATCAATATATTCCCTATGGTTACACTACATATTTCACGTGGGTTGTGCAGAGGATACACTAATTAAGTTTGTTTGAATATTTACTTTGTAAATTGTTTGAGTTCAGCCGTTATCGTTATTAAGATGTTGTTTGCGGCTTCTTAATTTCCTCATGTATATACATACGGTCTAACATGTAATATGAATATAATTAATAGCCGTGTTATGTTACTATGTATAATAAATTAAATATTCATCTTAATATAATAACAAAGTTAACAAACCAAAGTACAAAGAATTACACGCATCCGTGCTCTTCTTTAAAACCTCGTCGGTGCAAAAGTGCTCATCACGCTAGCTTCTTCTTTGGATGGTGATGACAAGCCTCTGCACCAGCCACGATCCGGCGGAGAGGGAAAATCAATTAATGATCCCTTTAAGATTTTTTAAAATGAATGAGTTTTACGAATTAATAAAAATATATTATTTTTAATATGACTTTTCCCTGATAATAAGCCCGATGTCCTGGATGAATTATTTATCCAGGTACACAAATAAGTATACGATACCAATATGAACACCACAATAACTGAAACTTAGATCAATTAAACAGTAGATAAAGTGTCCATTATGCATTATATTGAATATCACTTATGGTGTTTAATTAGAACGTGTCCATTGTACATAAATCTTATTTAAAAATAATTGAAATGGAAAATAAAGTTGCTACGAGTTTAATATTAAAATTAAGCTTTTTGTACCACAATAACGTGAAAAAAATGTTATTTAGAAATAGTTTTACCGAATAGTAAGTAGTGGTAGGACGTGTAAAATAGTCCTACCAAACTGGTGTGTTTGCACACAAAGCGTATAAGCTCCTATGACCTGGCGTTTGGTTGTAATAGAAAGGAAATACACATGTGACCGCTTCTATGAATGAAAACGCAAGAGAACCGGCACTGACCTGTGTTCCACCTCGTGAGGATTCAGCTGCAGACAGGCGTGGTTCCTGGCACGTGCTGGTGGGTAGGTAATTTTCGACCGGCCGGTGATTGTCTTGAGTGAGTCGTTTTCTTCCGATACACTTCCCTTATACTGACTTGAGAATGTGGCCAAAGGAACTTATAGAATTACACAGAAAAAGAAACGAGGAGTTGAATTACTCAAACTTCCGTTTTGTGCGTTAGCGGAGTCATAGACACCTTTCGATGCTACTGCGAGTTAGCGACTGATGAGCGGGTAGATGATCGTGAAGCTTGAGTCTCGCTCATAGTACTTCATTCTCAAAATATAGTTCGAAAAGATCCGTGCGCAGCGCCATTCATTGGCCTTCTTCAACACTAAGTGGTCAACAAATGAGCGCCAATATTCAAACGCTATTCGATTCACAAAAGCGGTTTCTTAAATTACAAAAATTGAAATACAATTAAATTATGTGGGAAATAATTAAGAAAGTACATAAGCGCTCCACCATGCACCCGGCTTTGGAACGTCGCAAGACGTTACGAAACAAACAAGCGAACACTGGCTGATTAGAGCCCATAGTGAATTTGTATAACATAATAATACACATAGCTAAAATAACAACTTAGACTAACAATATTCTATCTAAAGTATGTTTAAAGTTTGAGTTAAAAATTAAAGTTTAAGATTCTATTTAGCGTTGTAAGTTATTGCGTTGGGATAGGATACAACCCGTTTACAGCGAGTTTGTAAGTACCAGTACGCGTTTTATATATTATGATAGACATGAGGAGTCCCGGTCCAGTATGACAATTGACAACGTGAAAATGCTGAATTATTAGATCAACAGCGTGATCGCGTTTAGGGAGAAGGACAGGATGTAATCCTGATACAGAATGAGGTTCGATCTTAAATTTAAATCGTGCGAATTTTAAAACGTATGTAATGATACGTAGTAGTTTCTGCCAAGAAGAAACACGTTGTGCTAATGTACATAACAATGGCGACTCTGTGTGTTTTGTTGTCACACTCAACACATTTGCCTCATGCTCAGGTAAGTCAGAACAGTTGGCGGGAGAGAATGACTTAATAGGCCATTCATCAGGGGGGCCGCGGATCCATGCTGGACCGTTCCACCACAAATCATAAGCCAAAAGTTGCGAGGGGAGCATACCGCGTGATAGACAATCACTCGGATTAATGTCTCCGGCGACGTGATAAAAATGTTTAGCGTTCAAGTTTTCTTGACACTGAGCGACCCGGTTGCTAACAAAAATCGACCACCGATGTGGTGACGAGTGAACCCATGATAAGGCAATCGTGGAATCAGAAAAGGCGTAAATGTCAGTAATGGGAATGCGTAATGCATAAGAATCACGTACAGTTCTTATTAACTTTGACATAAGCAAAATAGCACATAACTCTAATCGAGCAAGCGTAGTAATCTTTGTCGGAGTGACCTTTGATTTTGCACACAAAATGCGAGTTTGAATGCTGGATGGGTAGGTACAATGTGCATAAATAACACATCCCATGCCATTCAGGCTGGCATCACAAAATGCGACAAGACGTAATTCGCAATCAACTTCGACACCTATATATCGCGGAATTTTTAATGTGTCAAGCAATTTTAATTCTTGAACGAGAGCGGAAAAGCGTGAGCGTATATGCTCTGGAGCAGGGTCATCCCAATCACTCTTACTAAGCCAAAGTTCATTAATTAACAACTTGGCGTAGAGTATCACAGGTGCCACCAACCCGAGCACGTCAAATAGTCGCGCAACTATAGAGAGTATATTTCTCTTAGTGCACTTCTCATCTACCAAGGTGGATGTGAAATAAAAATTATCTCCACACGGCTCCCACGAGAGACCTAAAACCTTTGCGACATGACTGCCAACATCAAACTCAAGCGATTTGCGGTGAGTATTTATGTCAGCGTTCATTGCGATAGGAAATAGCCTAAAATTTAATAATAATAAAAACAGGTCTGCCTGTAAATTGGGACCAATATGTAAAATATCATTGAGCGAAAGACAAGTGTGGGTTTTAGCGCTCGCGTCTAACACAATACGCGGCATCGGTTTGTCATGTCGAACCACTGCGCGATGTGGTATGTAATAACCATCCATAGACAAATTAGAGTCATCAACGAGACCAAGACAACCGTTATCCAAACAATCCTGAATAACCTTATTATAATTTTCGCGTACGGTTGGTGATTGACGAAGTTTACGCTCGAGCGACAAAAATCGGGGGTGAGCGACGCCGCGCGAGTTCCCTAGTTCAGAGGGATCCTTGCAGAACGGCAGCGCAACAGAATAACGACCTACGTCATCGCGAGTCACAGTAGATGTGAAAATATTCTCGCACTCGGTTTCTTCTGGAGACAATAGGCGCTTCACAGGAACTTCCTCAAGTTCCCAAACATTTTGCACTAAATCATTTAGTGCTAGCGCAGAAAAGGATGCGGTTGTAGGCACAACAACTTTACGTGGGTAATCACCCATAAGTACATACCCAAACGCGGTTGACAGTACACAAGGGGCACTGGGGCCACACTCGACTCTATTTCCTAAGTAGATATACGGGAAGAGCTGTGCACCTAATATTATATCAATGTTTCCTGGAATGTTCCAGCTTAAGTCAGCAAGCGGTAAATCGCGAAGATTTAACTCGCTATCACACTTAATTAATTGCGAGGGCAATTGATCCGTAAGGCTATTCATAACTAACGCATGTATAGTATACTTATGATCTGCATAAATACGAGATTCAATGTCCAAATACACATAGCCTATTATCGTGTGCGAAGTGGAGCCAACACCTTTGACAACAGAATTACTCATTGGTATTATTGGTAAATTTAATAAACGACAACAGGACAATGTTATTAAGTTATTCTGTGAGCCATTATCAATTAGACATCTGACTACAGATTTATTTCCAGTGCTACCTTTAGGGCGAGCATGCACCTGAGCGGTTGCCAAGAGAATATCACCCTTATGGCTAGAGGCATACGAATGCACAGTGCTTGAAGCGAGCGGTGACTCAGGAGTGAGACTAACGCACTGGGGCGGCGGGGATGCGGCAACAGTCGTCGCATGCGAGTGCGAATTATTAACATTATTCTCAAAATGCAATAATTTATGATGTTTTTTCTGACAGAAACAAACTGACGTACTTTTACATTGCGGGAGATTATGTAATGTGCTTAGACAATTCACGCAACCACGCTTAGATTTAATAAACTCATATCTAGCCTTTGCATTTTGCATATTTTTAAACTGAGCGCAGTTATACAGGTGTCGGTGGTCGCGGCCGCCACATAAACAACATGACGCGTCAACTGCGGCGGGCGCATTCGACTTATTATTAATCGGCACACTGACAACAAACGACTTAGAATTACGCTGTACACGCCTATCATTAGACTGTGGCGTCCCAGCAGTGGACGACTTCGCATATGACGAAGACCGCGGGTTTGACCGTTCAATCATCTTAGCATAATCTTGTACAAAGTCGATCAGCTGTTGCGTTGTAGGTATATCGACACCTCGAACAGAAAGTTCGAAGGCTTGGATGGTTAGAGTGTCCATTTTCCTCAAGGCACATTGTAGAAACATGAAGTCCGTTAAATCATTTATACCTAACTCTTTAAGCGCGGCGATAGAGGAGGAATATATACCTATAAATGAATCAAGTGAGTTCACACTAGGTGAACAATTCTTTAAGTCTAATATATTATTAAGATAATATGAACCTAATGAGCGTTTATCTTGGTATTTCTTGACCAAGGCGTCCCACACTATACTGTAGGTCTCACTTGACGGAACAATACCGGCAGTGAACTTTAATGCGTCATTGTTTAGTTTTGAGAATAGGTATTGCACACGTTGCGAATCAGACAATTGTGTGTTTGAATGAATATTGGCCTTAAAGGCCTGATAAAATGTATTCCAGTTTTCAGGGCGTCCGTCAAAACTCGGAACAACAAGCATTTCCAATTTCACTACAGACGCGTTCGAATTACTGGCCCCGTGTGAGGCGACCTCGCTGACCTTGAGCGTAGATAATTTATTTCTAATGCGTTTTATTCTCGAATACAATTCATCAAATGAGTCAAGGCAAGAATAGTCGGACTCCACAGGGGGTTCCAATGACAAATTTAAGCTATTTATTTGATCTACAATCGACTCGAACTTATCGCGAACGACATCGATGTTCTCGGTCTCAGACAGAAAATCCTCATTCGCTCGCGTCGTTATATCAAAACACACAACTGATTTCGACGATTTATACCAACGATTAATGCGTGCAAACAATAATTCCTTTTTTTGATTCAACAGAATAAGCTTCGTCTCGAGATCTGACGACATGTTTGCAAATTAACGATAGGTAGGACCTACCTATTGAAATATAACAAAAAGATTATCTGTAAGGTACCTACTATAATATAATAGTAATTCAACACAAACAGTTTAGATATACCTACTTTTTTATTGAAAATTGTACTACGGCTTATTATATAATAGCGCAAGTAGCACAGCGGAGCGGGAATGTAACTAACTACGTAACTAGATAGGTACTTACCTACAAAGTTACGCGTATGCGAATAGAATGATGATTATTTACCAATTAATACGTAAATCACCAACTATTATAAATATCTACCAATTATTACGTAGATTTAGCGTTTTAAATGCAGAATTTACCAAATAATTTACGTAAATCTGTTAGCGAAAGAAAGTAATGAAACTAAGATGGCGGAAAGAATTCACCAAAATTACGTGAATCTTTTAATTAAATGAATAAGAAAGAAATATTTTTCACCAATAATTACGTGAATATGTTATTTACTGGCCTATCCGACTCGTAAGGACCATAAATTATGATAGGACGTGTAAAATAGTCCTACCAAACTGGTGTGTTTGCACACAAAGCGTATAAGCTCCTATGACCTGGCGTTTGGTTGTAATAGAAAGGAAATACACATGTGACCGCTTCTATGAATGAAAACGCAAGAGAACCGGCACTGACCTGTGTTCCACCTCGTGAGGATTCAGCTGCAGACAGGCGTGGTTCCTGGCACGTGCTGGTGGGTAGGTAATTTTCGACCGGCCGGTGATTGTCTTGAGTGAGTCGTTTTCTTCCGATACACTTCCCTTATACTGACTTGAGAATGTGGCCAAAGGAACTTATAGAATTACACAGAAAAAGAAACGAGGAGTTGAATTACTCAAACTTCCGTTTTGTGCGTTAGCGGAGTCATAGACACCTTTCGATGCTACTGCGAGTTAGCGACTGATGAGCGGGTAGATGATCGTGAAGCTTGAGTCTCGCTCATAGTACTTCATTCTCAAAATATAGTTCGAAAAGATCCGTGCGCAGCGCCATTCATTGGCCTTCTTCAACACTAAGTGGTCAACAAATGAGCGCCAATATTCAAACGCTATTCGATTCACAAAAGCAGTTTCTTAAATTACAAAAATTGAAATACAATTAAATTATGTGGGAAATAATTAAGAAAGTACATAAGCGCTCCACCAAGTAGGTATATTAATTTTGTTATGTTTTCGTGTGAAAATATTCGCGTTTTTATTTTGGGTAAATCCTCGGAGATCACATTAAGCCATCGCCGTCGGTCCCTGTTGCCATACGAACATCTATGATAGACTTTACGTGTAGTTTCAACCCTAAAAATCGCAAATATAGAACTTCAAACACCAAGGGATTTTCGTAATCAGATGTAGTTGAAAATATTTTCGAAGATGATTCCGGGTAGAAATACTTTGCCAGCTTCTTCGTAGATCATGCCGTTATAGTTTCACTTGAACTAATGTCACGCAAAATAAAAATATCCATAATGTGTCTGCATATCGGAAAAAGTAAAGGTTATAATGTTTATTAGGTATTATTAATTGACGGTAATCCATAATATGTATTTCTCAGATTAGTATGTCTATGTCTATGTCATGACAGTTAGTATGTCTATTTAGCATTTAAAATATTACAGGTTACACTATACAATATAACTAAGATGTTATTATGCTCGATTTTAGTGATATTGCACGGACTAGATGACGAAATAAAGGAGTTTCTCCGCTTTCAACCGGTTTTTTTTCTACCATGTATAATAAATAGATTTTGAAGTTTATTCTTTATAGAAGAGAATACTCTTCACTTTGTTATAACACCTTTAATAAATCAAACTAGAATGTCTTATTTCGTAGTTGTCTATCTACTATATAAAAATAAGTCGGGTTTTCCTTCCTGACGCTATAACTCCAGAACGCACGAACCGATTTGGCTAATTTTGGTCTTGCATTTTTTGTGGAAGTCCAGGGAAGGTTTGTACGTTGAGAATAAATCGAATAATTGCCGGGAACCGACATCCACGCGAGCGGAGACGCGGGTAAAAGCTAGTAACAATATAATAATAATATCATTCTATCACCTTCTAGAGGGGGATAGATCGGCATATAACCTAAGTTTTGGAAAGGCGCTTACTACATTATTTGATAATTCTATTTAGAGATCTTATAACAAAAAAAATGTATCTTCACTTTTTTCATTTCGACTAAAGGCTATTTCAATATGTAATCTGACCTTACTTTTTACTTATATTTCCCGTCAGAACAATATTTTTATGAGCTTCATATCGTATTTACTAAGGCAAACCAAGACGAATCCTCTTACAGTTCAATTAAATACACCTCCATTCAGTATTAAGATTTTATCTTACTTTCCTTACGTATGCATCACTGAAGACATTTTTAATTCTAGGACACAACAATACAGTAATAGGAAAGTAATCCTTAAATTATAAGCACTAAGATAGTATTTTACTTGCATCAAACGATTCCTGTATTGAATCAACATTGTCCAGTACAAGAGAAAAAAGTAAGATACCACCATGTCTGACCATTTCCGACGGCTATTATTCTGTCTCCCTCTATATCCGTTTCCGGCTGTCGCGAAAACAAAATACTGGCTGTAGACTATAGAAAAAGAAATTTACGTCCGTAAATTGCGCAATTCAGATTTTAACTAATGTTTTTTTAATAATGACTCTTACATTTTTAATTTTAGTAGAATAGGGTCGCCCTCTTCCTGTGAGTGTCGTTGAAGGCGACTAATAGTACATTCGACCAAGCGCGAGTAAAGTTTATTTTATGAATTTTTACAGCATTAAGTATGCTAACTATACAAATCGAATACATGGGAAAAAGAAGAATCCCGCCCGAGATGGCGAGGTGAAGTCAAATTGACGTGTCCTATATAAAAAAAAAAGAGATGATTCTTCTTTTTCTTATGTATTCGAAGTTTATTTTATTCCTAGAATAAAAAGGCAATATAACCCACCTATTGGCAGTTTATTCTAGGAATAAACTCTACTCGCGTTTGGTCGAACCCTAAGGGATACGGCTGATCTTCATCCGTAAAAAATTGACAATTAACATCCAGTCCATTACTAAGAGCTCGCTTGACGGCTATAGGCTCGCCCCCTATTATGTCAGACCGAAAATCATATCTAGAGAAATGTGTTAAGACAACCCCTTCTGCCTAACCCTTAGCGGATTAACAGGCGAGAGTATATGTATGCATGTCATATAAGCAATGGATAGAGCGTTAAATTATTCTCTTTTTATGTAAAACTTTGCGTTCTTAAGTGATACACACTCTAGGCCCCTGAGATCTTCGGAAAATCTGCGTCTGAAGATGCCTCTGCACTCCACAGTTTTCTTTGACAAATCCTTCACAGTACAGGCTATACGTCTGTGGAATGCGTTACCTGTGGCAATAAGACGAGCACAATCACTGAACATTTTTAAAAGTATGGTCACTACTCACTATCTATCGTTATAACTGCTTCTTATTTTACTTTGTTTCCTAATATTTTTATCTATTTAAACTCATTATTATTATTTATGATGTATTTATTTATTTATTAACTTATTTATTTCTTATTCGCTGCACAGGCAGGTTCCCGCGTCACCATGCCCTCAACGACCTAGTCCGAAGGGCTCTCATATCCGCGAACGTACCATGCGTGATGGAGCCCCCGGGTCTCAGCAGATCAGACGGGAAGCGGCCTGATGGTTTGACTTTGGTGCCGTGGAAAAACGGTAAGTGCCTGGTGTGGGACGCTACTTGCGTCAGTACTGTCGCCCCCACGCATCTGAGTCGCACCATCAGAGCCCCGGCGGCGGCGGCTGAGGACGCGGCGAGCAAGAAAAGGGCGAAATACGCCGCAATGGAGTCGCAATATTACTTTGTGCCCATTGCGGTGGAGACTATGGGCAGCTGGGGAATGGAGACTGACACGAAATTGGCCGCCGTATCCACGAGCAGGGCGGGGAGCCCCACTCCGGCTCGTTTCTGGGGCAAAGGATGGCCATCGCAATTCAGCGTGGCAATGCTGCCAGCGTCATGGGCACCTTTGTGCCGGGAACGATACGGGGTGGGTTATTTGATGTGACATAGTTATAGTAACTACTGTAATTATTTGACTATTAATTAAAATTGATCAAAATAAATTATAAAATCAGTCTATGTTATTTACTTATGTATTTATTTACTTATGTATTCATTTATTTATTTAGACGTATATTTTAACTGTGTACCCGGAACTGCCCATACACCAATCCATTGCACACGTGTCCATTGAGGTTGTCTGGAAGAAATCGCACCTAGCGATAAGACCGCCATTTGTACTGTCACTTTTACATGTTATTCTCTGTACTTTTTTCACATGGTGTACAATAAAGTATATTGTATTGTATTGTAAAACGCATGATTTATTTCTAACAATTTAGATAGATAGATTTATGGTATATTAATAGATTTACAGCAGAGACAAGTAAGTATGTAATTTGTATACAGTTTGATGTAGAAGGGGCGGCCTTATCACTGGAAGCGACATCTTCCAGACAACGTTCCATTTTGAAGGAATTTTACCCCAATACTTCAGGAATTTTACAGCCCATAGCAACTACTAAGTCACATAAAAATAGCAGTCATCCCCTTGTAAAATTGCAATAAATATTTGGCCATTCCCACAAACAAAGAGTTCTGAAAGTTTCTCTCTTGTTTCTCCCCTTGTTTGTATCCAAAAGCTCGTTTAGCGCTACATAACACCTAAACTGAACCAAACATGTCACGTCAATGTATTTTAAATGTACGAAATTTTAGGTTTTTAAAACACACTCTACGGATCGGTCTGGAAAATAAACGATGCCCGGTAAGTGAAAAGTTCGTATGTTTGTGCTTTTACCCGTCCCTAGAGAGAAAAAAAAAACAGCGGTACCATCCATCGATTGTAATAATAATTTAATTCTGTATCTGTAAACACATTTTTGCTTGCAAAGTTTTGGTGTGCGTATACTCATGCCTGTAAATCCCCGAAGGGGTAGGCAGAGGTGTATTAACCAATGTATAGCCAACTATGAGTTTCGGTCTCACGTAATAGGCGAGTTGGGGACACCGTTGTCCCTCCTCCTGAGGAGGGCCAGACCGTAAGGGATGGCCCTGGGTCAGCCGGGGTGCGAGGGATATGTCTATGACAACCTCACCCCCGGCCTAGCACCAAGACCCACAGTCGGCGTGCGGTTTTAGTCGGTCCGAGTCCGACATAACCTCCCCTTCCGGCTCCGGCTGGGGGAGTATCCGAGGGGATTTCCGAACGAAAAAAAAAATAAAAAGGTCTCACGTAATAGGAGGTCAGCCTATTGCCGTTTAGCGGATACTTTGTCTGAAGCTGTGTGTTAACTGTCGGATGGAGAACCGCCATATCTCTTAGTCGCCTTTTACGGCACTCACAGGAAAGGCTGTAAAGATGTTGTCATTTCATTTTGAGTAAGACACTTTGTACTTTTCCACTATATTTTATTTTTCACCTGACTAGTTTTGCTTCACGGCCTACTCAAAGGCATTATGTAAAGAGAGAATACCGTGAGGCGAAACTGGTCAGGAAAAATAAAATATAGTGGAAATGTACAAATTGTCTTACTCAAAATGTGTAGCAGATTCCACCAAGTGCCATCAATCAACACTTTAAACAGTTGTCATTTCAGGGCATAATTTTATTAGCAGAATTTTATCACAATATTTTTCTTATGTCAAAATTCACCGCTTCTTTCGGCACTATTGATAACGACGATACCTACATCAAAGGTTTCGATATCCAATTAAATTAAGACGTTCTCTGACGAAGGCCTGTGGTGATACAAACAAAATTTAACTCGTAGATGAAGAAATAAACTATAGAGAGAAACAAAACTCTTTAATTGCTACATAAAACAGTCTGCACCCTTTTAATCATGTCTAAAGGACAATCATTCGGACGGGTGAACGGCGGGCGACACTCCAAAACGTTTTGTCACTACCTTATCTCAAGGCAACAAAGATGTTATTTGCTTGTAAAATACCAATGTGTTATCGGAGAGTAATTTTGGAACTTCTACTAAAATTACGATGATCTATCATATTACAAATTCGTTTTTGATTCGTGAAAATGTAATTTTATGTTTCGTGGGTCGACTTGTTACTCTTGTTTAATCATCCGAACGGTTGAGGTTACCTTTAGGTTAAATGAAAAAGAAGGTACATTATGTTATGATATACCTACTACGACTTTAGAAGAGTTACGTATGGAATGACAGCAATATTTAATATCAAAAATCAAATAAAATAATTTAAGAAAATTATAAAGTTCAAATTATGAAACCTGCTAATTCCTCTATAGATGAAAACTTAATTTGCCCAACTTACACCTAAATATAAAAATAACTATACCTGCTTACACCCTACACATTGCTGTGAGATTACTCTATTGATATAATAAACATCAATATGTATTAAAGTATAAAGTTATACCGGTAATCGACACGAATACACCCCTTGTGCAATCTTTGACCTCAACAAATGAAAGTATTACATTAATTACACATACAATAACTTTTATTAATCGACTAGTGCGTAATCCTGTAATAAACTCCTAATGACAGAATTTAACCTATGCTCCGACTATATCTATCTCACGCTTACTACAAATTTGAAATGAGACGGCATAATGACTATGAGTATATCCCATGTAATTCATAGTCACGACCATAATACCGTTGTTATTGCACCATAAACTTTACTTACCATTTTATCACGGCTTCCCTACAATGTACGAGACATTCATATATTAATAAATATTAATATAACGGCATTAATTTTATGAGGCCTAAGAGGTGGAAACCAACAAGAGCCAAGTGAATATTTATAGCATTGCATGTTTCCGATGTAAAACGTGCAGTATGTGGTGTACTGAAATACATATTTCACTGTGTGGAACAATTCCATTTTACGGTTAATAGTTGGAATGATATAGGAAAATGGCTTTGTTCTAAAATAGAGTGAACCTAATTAATCGAGTCAGTTTTCTTTAGACTCCCTGAAGGGTTTAGGCAGAGGTGAATTAAAATCCACATTCCACCAGTTCTATCTAGTATGCGGTCCCACGTAATAGGGGGTGTGTCTATTACCGTATCCCGGGTATTATTATTGACTCGAGCCATCATGAGCGAGCATCTGAGTCTTAGTCTGGGCTGTATATATTATGTCTGATGTTAAACAGCCCTATCCTTAAATCACTTTTTACGACAACGTATGAGAAGTGATGGGCTGGCCCAAATTCTCCTCTGCCGGTAACCACATGGCATATTTAATGTAACTATACATAAATATTGTTTACAAGCTATTGTCGTCCTCATAAACTTCTAGATCTTAATTTTTTTAGAATATTCAAATATTACGAAGCAAGAACGCATTTAAATAATTCAAGCCAAACAAAACTTCGAAGACCAGTTTGGATATCATGAAAAAATAATTTATAATATGTATCAATAAATGGGGACGAGCCAAAGTTCTTTGGAACTCCGAGACAAAGAATAACGTTGATATTCATAACTCAGGGCCTTCGGGAAGAAGGAAAGTAAACTAAACAAAAATAAAAGGCGGTGTTTGTGAATCAACTTCCAAGTTTATTTTCAAAGGGTCTGTAATCATCGGGAGGCGAACTTTATTACGTTTTATGAGATACTTAGATGTAAAATGTAAACATTGGCACGGAGGCAAACATGCAAAATGTAAACAAATTAACGAACGAGATACCTCCTTCCTCCTCTTCTATATCATATATATCCTTTTTATAAATTGATGGGTAAACATCTTTATGATTTCTGATTGTAAAGTGTATCGTTGCAAATTAAAACGTTTTTCATATGTTGATCATTGATGATCACGAGGTGCTCTTGCAGTTTCAGGTGTTTACCTCAACTCAAAGCAAATAATCTTAATTGTTACTTATTGATGTTTTAATGGATTGCCTAAGTAGATTTAACAAAGTATTAATCAATTAGTCTATTAAGCTCACCGAGAGATATAGGCCTCTCCCAATGTTGGGAGGCTTCGTCCTGCCATTTCCACGCTGGCCAGACGGGTTGGTACAGGGTTTTATTTCGAGTCTTCCCTTCTCTCACTATGATATCATCAGCGTATGTTTAGTGGGGTAGGGTGGTGTTGCTTGAATTCTTTCTCTGACATCACACGCGTTCTTTTTTTTTTCATATTACAGGGTAAATACGTATGAAAAAGAAAATTGCCTTAACCCATATAATCCCTGCTGCATCTTATAAGCGAAACATTAAGCCAGGACATAACATCTCTCTCCATGTGTCGAGTAACAGCTTAGGCGTCAAAAGATATGCAGATGTCTTGTAATTATACTTTTATTTCCAAAGCGAAGTAGTACGAAGCGCTGACTGTTTTATGCTAAAATATGGAAATGGAGTCATTCGCAATTTTTATTTTAATGAAAAGATGTCCTTTGAGTTCAAGAAGACGACCATAAACTTTTACTCGTCAGCGACTTTTATTCTGGCAACTCTTATCTAACATAATGCAGGGATTTTTATTGGATTTTAATGCAGTTTGGCTTAGATGATAAAAAATAACGATCCAGCGATACGCTCATTATGCATGCAGCCAAGGAATGCTGCCTGAATCTTCCGGATTGCTAAAACTTGGATGTCTTCAAGACTAGAATGAATAGATTTTTTTTTAGTTAGAAGGAAACACATGAGCTGGCAGGCAGTTCCAGGTCTTAATGTTGCAGCATAGGAATGAGTCACTGAACCGCTTGGTTCTAGAAGGTATATTCTGCACTGTATGCAGGTGACATCTAAGCCCTGCACGTGTTGTCCTATGGAGGAAAGGAGAGGGTGGGACCAATTGTAAGAGCTTATCAGAACATTCACCATAGGTTTCTTCTAGACAAGCGTGCTCCACCATCGACCACATTATCACTTACCAATAGGTGAGATAGTAGTTTCTTAAGCGCGGGCAACTTTAGAAAGTAATAGGTAATTTGTGAACCAGTTACTATCTCACTGTAAAAAATGATCATAATTATAAGAATTTACTTCAGTTCCTCTGGTCTATTACTTAGGACCAAATGATGAAATGTGGGTATTAATTCACCTATGCCTAACCCTCCAGGGATAAAGGCGTGTTTGTATGTATGTATGTTATTTATGTTGTAGACTCAATTTTTTTGATATTTTAAACAACAATACATGATAAACCAATAAACGAAAGTCATAATCATAATTATCTACTCATAAAATGTCCGCCTCATTCTTCTCCTTTAAAGACAATATTGTTATTCCTGTTACTTAGTGGTTATATTTTCAGTGGCACATTGTTATTATAGCATCCCCGACGAATGCGTTCGCTTAATTTCCAGTAAATCGTGGAGCTCTTTAGTGACGGGCTGCAACTGAATAAACATTCGGGTAGGCGTGATTAAGCTGGGTGTAAAAGAGTGACATGTACACTGTTAGTGAACTATACTATAACTATGGAATAATAACAGATGTACTGAGGGTAACAGTGATATTGAAAACTGCTGTTCCGTTAATAAAATTAAGACTACTTGGAAGATTCTGTTAATAAAATTAAGACTACTTGGAACATAATAAATATTTAGATGATAAACAAGCTTGGAACTGAGCTGTTCGCTCAGCTATGCTATTCAAGCAAGGCACTGTATCTAGAGTAAATGTTTGTAAATAGACCAAAAAAAATGCCCGCTGAGTTTCTTGCCGGAGTCTTCTCCAGGTCTGAGCCGCGTTTCGAGCCGGTGGTTAATGAACCCGGTTGAAATGGTTAATGAAGCTAAACTAGTAATTAATATTTATTTTATATTGACGTTTTGTAAGTTTCGATTTAATGGTCTATGCAGAGTAAATGATTTTTGACTTTACCTTTGTTTTTGGCTGAAATGAACCGCTTAGGATTTCGTGTACAGCTGGGTTGACGGACAAATATAACTGTTTGCGACTGTTAATTGAGTGCGCTTGGTGGAATCTGCACATATTGAGTATGACACTTTGTACTTTTCCACTATATTTTATTTTTTACCTGATTGGTTTCACCTCACGGCATTCTCAAAGATTTGGTATAATTAGGTATATGATATAATTAGTAATATAATAAATATAGTGGAAAGTACATAATATAACTAATCTTTGCGAATGCATGAGGCGAAACCGGTCAAGTGAAATACGAAATATAGTGGAAAAGTACAAAGTGTCTTACTCAATTTGAGGACATAAGGTATATTGTTGCCTTTGAAAACCTAGAAAATGTGCCGTAACATGTCTCTTCACTGCTTTACTAAAGACTCACATGAAGTGATGCTGTTACCTTTATGCCGTGGCATCGGATTACCAGCTTGAGCCCCTCATGCAAAGCCAGGCGCTGAGAATTGTTGACAATTTCACACTCACTGGCAAGTGACAGGAGACCTATTACAATAGATAACTACAATAGAGATAATGTTATATTCGTGCTTAGGATAAAAAAACGATTATCAACACGAATTCCTGTATACCATTCCCATATTATACACTTACCTACACTGTGAGTCACCCAGTTCTAGTCAGCCTCACACAACAATTGTCTTTCCAGGGCTGTCATTTAAATAAAAACCCCAGAAAAATCATTTTAATTATCAAATAGACCAGGGGACGAGTGGGCATCTCAAAATCATGAAGGGACGAATGGGCACAGGGGACGAATTGCAGGGGACGCTTGGTTCTAGCAGGTATATTCTGCATCGTATACGAATGCCATCTTAGCCCTGCACGTGTTGTCCTGTGAAAGAAAGGAGAGGTTGGGTATAATTGGGAGAGCTCATCAGAACATTCACCATGGTAGAGACGGTAGAACACTGCCAAAGACGTAACATCTCTACGCATCTGCAAAGGCTCGAAGGTGTTCGTGACTTCAGGATTCTCAATAATGCAGTAATAATCTAGTATGTCTAGTATCTAGTAGGCAATAATCTAATAAGTACTTTACAGAGCCATCCCAGAGATTTCCTATAAATAATACAATCCTGACATCTATTACAGTACCATTTTCAAAACTAGCAGATTCTCTTAGTATTTATGTGGTATTAAATATCAACTGCTCGCTGCCCGGGAGTTCTAATATTCTCTAATATTCTTGGCATCCCTACTTCCTGCGTGATCGCGCACCGCCGGTGGGCCAGGCTCCGTAGGAGGCGTAGCCGTCCCGCAGACACAGATTCCCTAGTGGCGGAGTTGCAAGAGGGATACAGGGAGGCCAGGAATGCCCTCCGAGCGGAGATCAAGCGGTCCAAGGCAGCTTCCTATAGGGAGCTGCTGGAGACACTGGAGCGGGACCCATGGGGGCGGCCTTACCGCTTGGTAAGAGGAAAGCTGCGCCCCCGGGCCCCTCCCCTGACCCAGGTTCTCGAGCCGGCTCTGCTTGGAGGAGTGGTGGCATCCCTGTTCCCGGCGCGGGCGGAACACGTTCCGCCGCAGATGACTCCGCCACCTCGGTCGCCTGATGCGCCCGGCGTGGTTATTGACGACGACGTGCCCGAGGTCACTTGGGTAGAACTAGAGCTGGCGGTGCGACGGCTTAGAGCCAAGAAGAACACCGCCCCGGGACCCGACGGCATTCCAGGCCGTGCGTGGGTCCTAGCTCTAGGAGAAGACGGTCTCGAACCCCGACTGCGAGGGTTCCTCAGCGCATGCTTGGAGCGGGGCCAGTTTCCGAAGATGTGGAAGACGGGGAAGCTGGTCCTCATCCGCAAGGACGGACGCCCGGCGGACGAGCCGTCCGGGTACCGGCCCATAGTGTTGCTCGACGAGGTGGGCAAGCTCTTCGAAAGAGTGATTGCCAAGCGCCTCGTCGAGCACCTCTCTAGAGTGGGGCCGGACCTAGCGGACACGCAGTACGGCTTCCGCCGGTGGCGTTCCACTGTGGATGCCATCATGCGCGTGAGGAGTCTGGCGGAGGATGCGGTTGCCCGGGGCGAGGTGATGTTGGCGGTGTCCTTGGACATCTCCAACGCGTTCAACACCTTGCCCTGGAGTTGCATCAGGGAGGCGCTCGTGTACCACGATGTGCCTCTCTACCTCCGCCGCATAGTCGGGGCGTACCTGACGGAGAGGGCCGTCATCTACCCAAGTGCGACCAGCGTCGGTAGGCGTGAGATGTCGTGCGGTGTCCCACAGGGATCGGTCCTGGGGCCGCTCCTGTGGAACATCGGATACGACTGGGTGCTTCGCGGTGAGCTTGCGTTCGGGGCCACCGTCACGTGCTACGCGGACGACACGCTAGTGACGGTGAGTGGCGCTACACACCGCGAGGCGACCCAGAGGGCCACGACCGCTGTTGCTCAAGTCGTGGATCGGATCCGGCGGCTGGGTCTCGAGGTGGCTCTGCACAAATCCGAGGCCTTGTTCTTTCATGGTCCTCGGCGCAGGCCACCCCCGGGATCCAGCTTGACAGTAGGAGGTACTCCCATCGACATCAAGCCCCGGTTGAAATACCTGGGGCTCGTACTGGACGGTCGGTGGGACTTCGGAGAGCACTTCCGAAGTCTGCGCCCCAAACTGTTGGTGTCAGCTAACGCGCTGATGCGGCTGCTGCCCAACTTGAGGGGCCCAGAGGACTCCTGCAGGAGACTCTACGCGGGTGTCGTGCGGTCCATGGCCCTGTACGGATGCCCCGTGTGGGCGGACGCCCTGCAGGCCAGGTTCGTGCAACTGCTGCATGCGCCGCAGCAGACGATGGCCTGCAGGGCCATTAGGGGGTACCGCACGATATCCTTTGAAGCGGCGAGTCTCCTAGCCGGATCGCCACCGTGGATCCTGGAAGCGAGATCCCTTGCGGCACTGTATCGGTTCCGTAAGGAGGCGCGGGAGCGGGGCTACGATCCCGAGCCCGATGACATTCGGGCCGAGAGGTCCCAGCTCCACGGGATCATGGTGGCGGAGTGGGAGCGACGACTTGAGCAACGACGCGCAGGGCATGCCGTCATAGAGGCGGTAAGGCCCATCATGGGGGAATGGCTCGAGAGGCCACATGGCAGCCTCTCGTATCGACTGACGCAGATTATCACCGGGCACGGGTGCTTCGGGCGATATCTGTGTCGGATCGAAAAGGAGCCAACGTCCGAGTGCCATCACTGCGACGCGAGCGAGGACACGGGGCTGCACACGCTCACCGAGTGCCCGGCATGGGCCGGACCGAGGCGGGAGCTAGTGGCGGCCCTGGGAGTGAGAGTTCTCACCCTCGCCACCCTGCTCACAGCAATGGTCCGCTGCGCGGACGCGTGGGCGGCCGGCGTCTCCTTCAGCGAGCAGGTAATGGTCGTGAAGGAGACGGCGGAGCGGGAGAGGCGGCGCGAGCGAGAAAGACTCGCGGATCGCGCCGCCCGCGCGCGCAGGCAACTCGGGCGTCGGAGGGCACTGACTGACCTCCGTCCCCCATGAGCGCGGGCCTGGGGGTGACGGGTGGAGCCGCCTGTCACCCCAGCAGAAGCAGGCCACGGCGGCGGCGCGCTGAATAGCGCGCCTCCCCATTCCGGGGGCGAGTTGGGGACACCGTTGTCCCCCCTCCTGAGGAGGGCCAGACCGTAAGGGATGGCCCTGGGTCAGCCGGGGTGCGAGGGATATGTCTTTGACAACCTCACCTCCGGCCTAGCACCAAGACCCACAGTCGGCGTGCGGTTTTAGTCGGTTCGAGTCCGACATAACCTCCCCTTCCGGCTCCGGCAGGGGGGGTATCCGTGGGGATTTCCGCGCGAAAAAAAAAAAAAAAAAAAAAAAAAAAAGGCATCCCTACTTCTAATAGAGCATTCCTAACCAAAACACGACATTTTACTGGCAGACTGGTACCTAATGACTGATTTCATTAAATGCCGCCTAGAGCGGACTAAAGCACTGTAGTGCATATCGATAAAAAACCTCATTTTCAAAATGGTATTATTATGGTGACGGATACAGTGATGAAGAGTTTTGATAAGCAGTAGCTATTACATAATTTTAATTGGTCAACCCTATTTACCCTACTGTCAAGAAGGGTTATGTTTATCGAGCGTAAGCTGGGTTATTTCAAATATTATACTATTTTGCTAAGAGACATGTGTATTGTGTACTAATAAATAAGAATTTACAACACCTATATAAAATACCTAAGGTGCAGTACCAATCTGGGAAAAAATTTACGATCAACGCACCAAATCCTTCCAAAAATATCTACCTAGCATAAATTAAAACATCGCATGTACTAGTTTTTGAAGTTGATCACAAGCTTTATAATGAATTTTCTATTATGTCGTAACTGTGTCGTAACAAAAAAATAATATTATGCCTTCACCAAACGGTAAGATATCAAAGAAAAATAATATCATCATAGATTGGTAAATGAAAGAGAAAATATCTCGCTAAAGTGTCCCTTACACAAACCTTAATGGAATGAAATTAAGAACAATAAGGAATCTGATATAAGTGGACTGAACAAATGTTATTTCAAAGGAAACCTTCGGGGCTGTTTATTTTACCCTACGTGTGAAATATTTGATATGAGGCACTTCTTCTCCTTTGTCTTGAGTCAATTGCCAAGCACGGTATTTTTACAGGTGCGTATAAATACCGTGCTTTCAATATATTGAAAATTGCAATCCGAAAAATCTCCTCACTTCGTGAGGGAGTGGGGTACTTCTTCTTGCTAAAGTTTAGTCGATACTGGTACAGTTACCGATGAGAAGGAAAACTATTGGACCGAATATGTTAGCCATATAGTATGTATGAGTTCCATACCGTAACACATGATCGTTCTATTGCATCGTTTAGGCGCTTAACTGAAATTTCATTTATTTTTATAAAACGCTATTAACATAGAGAAGATTATATAGATAAAGCCTCCACCCCAGCTAGGAGCGGTTTCTAGCCAAACACCTCGAGTTTATTAAAACTATACGTTGTTATGTTACGCTGTATTGGCGCAAATGCGGAATTCTTTAATACCAGTGACGACATGATCCAGGTGGTGAAACACAAATAGACTACAGTTGGTCCGTTATTCGGTGACAAGTTTGAGTTCATAAATATTTGTGACATAAGAGTTAATTTTCACCTTTTGTTAAGAAAATAAATATAGCATTATTGCTTACAGCTGAGGTTTTCGACTGTGAAAAAGTTTCTAGACGTGTCTCTTTGATTAGTACAGATACAGAAAGAGGGCATAGCGCGCCTCCCCATTCTGGGGGCGAGTTGGGGACACCGTTGTCCCCCCTCCTGAGGAGGGCCAGACCGTAAGGAATGGCCCTGGGTCAGCCGGGGTGCGAGGGATATGTCTATGACAACCTCACCTCCGGCCTAGCACCAAGACCCACAGTCGGCGTGCGGTTTTAGTCGGTTCGAGTCCGACATAACCTCCCCTTCCGGCTCCGGCAGGGGGGGTATCCGAGGGGATTTCCGCACGAAAAAAAAAAAAGATACAGAAAGAGGGCTAACGTGTTCTCTTTCATGACATAGTGATGGATATGGTCTAGCTCTTTACCAAATGCGGATAGCAATGATGAATCTTTGGAATTCCGAGGAAGAAACCTGTTCGAAAATACCCTAAGTGCTGATGATGGTATAAGGGCCAATAAAACGTCCCTAGAGGGCGTGTAAATAAAAAGTAGTTGATACAAATTAATCCATACTAATATTATAAATGTGAAAGTAACTCTGCCTGCCTGTCTGCCAGTATGTTACGCTTTGACGTCTAAACCACTGAGCCGATTTTGATGAAATTTGGTATAGGGGTAGATTAGACAGTGAGACAGGACATAGACTAATGTTTGGTCGCGATAACCGACTAGTGAAGCCGAGGGCAAAAGCTAGTAATTTAATAACGGAAATAACATGGTTCCTGTAAGTAGGTAGTTGAGTTCTACACGACCGAATGATAAAATATTCGTTATCACTGCCCTGAGTAGCTGGCCGTAGAGCCAGTTGAGCGGGAGGTAGTTCTGTGTAGCGGTACTTGGAATAGCTGATCCTTGGGTAGTAGGTGGAATCCCAGCCAATACCGCAGTTGGTAGAGTAGTTCAGTACAGTGTCGATCCGAGGCAGAGATTGGGCAGCTAGTCATTTAATTAACGAAGCAGGGGAGGTGGAGCACATTTTAGGGCGCGTACCTTTCTTATAGTTGTCTGTCATACTTCTTTGTAAATGAAATATGAGAATAAATTATATCAAAGTTATTACGAATGAGCCCAAACTCGGTGAGGCTGCAGTATTTGATTACAGAGTTCCCCCTTCTAGTTTCAGCCTCAGTTTACATTGCCACGTGATATATATAAATATGTGCAAAATTTGACACTGACGAGACACAAGTGAAATTTAATAAAAGCTAGTAACAAATTATAACACATTAAAATTTCTCGCTAAACTAAATATAAATATTAATACTATATAACCATTGTAATACGTAAAGCCATTTGTACGTAATATCCAGCTTAACGGGATTCGAAACACAAAGGGATTTAGATAAACTCCCGGTTATTATGGGTTAATATAACTTGTAATACTGCCATGTAATAGCTAGCGAATCATCCCTCATAAATTTTAATTAAACATTTGATACTCCGGTCGCTGCATAATCTACTTAAAAATTAATAATGTGTGTAACATGGCAATTAATAAACCTTTATTTTTCAAGTACTTACCTGATGGCAAAATATTAATCGTGTAAAAATATTTAAAATTCTCAGACTTGCACACCGTGCTATACTCAAGCGTAACTTAGCCAGGTACTAAGGCTAAAATAAGCTTCTGAAAAAAAATCTGACTTCGGGCTCCAATAGCTAGAATAGTGATATGGATGCAACTGGGACCAAACTGCCTGGACGACCTTTTTCATAGGACTTATTTGGCGTGGCAGACATGCTTACGGTCTACTTGAAGTGCCTTATGGACATTTGTATCATCAGAGGCATCATACTCGGGTTGCGGGGCCCAGAATCTCCACGTGGTGCACCCTGGTCCTTTATTTCCCAAGGAAGACGATACCTCTTGAGGCAAATAGCCGCAGTGGGAACAGCCCCTTATGACTGACTGGCAGAGAGTACAGTAAAAAGCAGGCAAGGGGCGGGGATTATTCCTAAGTCCGCCTGTCATTCCTTCAACCCCATTTCCGTACGAAAAAGAAAACAAAGGTTTTTGATGATGATGAAATAATTATTATTTATTAATATTCACGTTTTGGAAACTTATCCATGTTTTGGATAAATCAGAAAACTTTAAAAAATCCATTTAAAACATACATACCTGGCCTACATTTTACGAATCTGAATAATTCCTTTTGGATTAAATTTATGACCGTAAATTGATACGTTTGCTGCGGTCATCTCACCACAGTTTTAACAAGGGAATTATGGGTAATTTTGTCTTTGGCCGGTGGCCCACCTACGAACATAATGAATCAAATTGTCGGCCACCCGCACTCATTTAATAGATCACATAAAAAGGTGACTGATGAATTTTTAATTCACCCAGAATAGTTAGATCAGCATAGTTTTTGAAACAGTCAGAGGTTTTTCCTGTTCCTATTTTTTTATTCTAGTATATTAATTTAACTGTCCGTCCGGTGAGAAGCTAGTGTGAAGTCCAAATAATATTCCTGATGCTGACCATTGCAAAGAGGCGACTCACAGAAAAATACGCAGACAATATCACTATGAGAGAAGGAAAACTCGAAATAAAACCCTGGCCAGCATGGAAACAGTAAGCCAAAGCCTCCCAACATTGAGAGAGGCCTATGTCAAGAAGTCGACTGCAATTCTAATTGATTGATTGAAATTTAACACGTGACTTGTGTATATTGGCACCAGTGCAGCAAAATTGATTACAGCACCGTATACCAGTACAAAGAAGCCAATGAACACGTACAAATACATCAGGTAAGTCTGAACATTGCCTTGATGAACATAATACATAAATATTGCTATAGTAGTTTTCAAATAGGCAATTAGCTTGTAAATTATAGAAGCTGTACAAAACACTTGATCGAATGTTAGTCGGTGCAAGTTGCAAACTAAAATTTATGAGCGAACAGTCGGTAAGGGCTCTTCGGAATCGGTTACTTTGCTTCAGTTCAGCTGGTACAGCTTTGTTTATTGCTTCAGATACACCGTCTTGTGCTTATGAATATTGATACCAGTCTTGCTTTCCGTTAAAACTTTTTGAAGGAGCCATATTAATATTGGATTTCTTGGGGTTTATTCGCTACCGTTTTGCTGTAAGATGCCTTCAATTAGTTTCATTGCTAAAAAATATCACTTATAGTATTAGAGTTAAGTCATTGATTGTACATATGATCAAAAAAGTGAAAATAACACATTAACGATTAAAAAAGATCATTCTTTGGTCCTTTTTCCCTACATTGAGGTCGGCTTTCCAGTTTTACCGTGATGTGGCTGAACTGTAATATTTTCCGTGGAGCGAAAAAAATGTTTTTATTAACCCCCGACGTAAAAAGCGGGGTGTTATAAGTTTGATGTGCTTCTTTGTATGTCTGTCTGTGGCTTCCGAACGGATGAAGCGATTTCTATTCAGTTTTTTTTGTATTAAAGGTGACTTATGTGCGAGTGTTCTTAGACATGATTGATGAAAATCAGTTGAGCTGTTTAAAAGTTATGGGTGTTAAAGTAGGGAGGGTCGGGGACTTTTTAATTTTTTAATCAATACTTTATTATTATGATATTAATATTCTTCTTCATCCTAACGTTAATCCCAGTCGCTTTTCAACTTGGAGTCTGGGGTCCGCTTTACCAGTCTAATTGCGGAATTGGCTAAACTTTGATATTTTCTGTGAAGCGACTGCCATCTGACCTCCACTACCCAAAGGCGTATAATATATAGATATTATTATTGTGGTATAAATTTAATATTAACGCCAAGAAATCTTTTATGTCTACAAAGTATTTATCCTCCGGACCCAGTTCGTTTTGTAACTAGATACGGTAAACCATATCAGTAAACTATGTTATCAACAACAATTTCTCAATCCCCGTAACCTAACTGAGATATTTGAGTTGTTCAAGATGTTTGAACTAGATATAACTATATCGGATTAATCCTTTAATGTATTCTGATTCAAGCACCCTCGTTAAACTTGGCTGATGTCGATAGTAAAACCCCTCGATGTACAGTTAATGTCAGAAATATCTTGACTTATAAAGTCCCAAAATGTTCTTAAAAATAAGTTATTAAGAGCAAATCAACCTGTTTTATTGATTTAAATTGTATTGTTGGCCGAGTTCCCATATGTGTACCATAAATCACAACAACCAGTCAACAGGAAGGGGGAACCAAGGAATTAAGATCATTTTGAGTACTTTGTTCATCAACATCTTTCTGATGCTGACTGTACATTACAACCTAATTTCATCAAATATTTAAGTTTCTATACTTTATGTATAGAGGCAGGAATTTTTGGGGCCAATTCAACGTCGTCTTCAAGCTAGTATAGGTCCTGGCGCAGATTTTTCTTCCGGGGATTAGGGGGTAAACGGCAGACGCTGTTATAATATAATTAAACTTTCAAATAAGTTAATTACTGTTTGCAATGAGAACCAAATCAAGTAATGTATCGTAGTAATGTTTAATGAATGTTATTCGTTCACTCTATAACCATCTATTTAATTTATAATTTTTATGATATTATCTTGCTTAAAATCATTTACTTCTTTTTTAATTTCATTTTCAATAATATTACAAAAAATACCTTTCACTTCATGTGGTGAAGGAGAAAGAATACGAGTATCACCCCATTTCACCCGTAAGTTGTCGTACGAGGCAACTATTGATAAAATATGGTCGCAATATAATATAATCTAACTGCGAGAGAAAGAATACTACTAATAATACTAATAATACTACCTCCCCGTCTGGCTAGCGTGGAAACAATATGCTAAATAATAATAAATATTTTATTTTTCTAGCAACATAGGCTCAATAAAGCCTCCCAACATTGAAAAAGGCCTATGTCCAAGGACTACGATAAGCTAACTTTTCACTAAACTATCTGAAGTGCTAACATAGTTTAGAAGCAAATCCACTAACAAAGTATGGATGGTAATAGATAAATTATTTCAATTCAATTTAAAATACACAGTTTATGAACTAGCCAGACTAAAATTCAAAGTAGTTAACAAAACTATCCGAATAGTTCAAGCACGTTTGAATTTACTAAACATAAATATAAATACAGCTACTATCACAGTCCTGGAATTCCCTGTAAAATCAGTTTTATACCAAAACTTACTATAAACAAAGAAGTCGCGGCATAACTCCTTGTGAATTCCCGCTATTCGGGCCTGACTAATGCTTCTAAAAGTTAATAAAAGGTGCAGCAGTGGCAGTTGCCTCATTAAAAATATCACACGAGGAATAAAAATGAGGTTGGTGTTTATAAATATCTACAACCTCCATTATAAATCTTGGTTTTCAGTTAACAGGGTTGTCAAATTCTTAGTCGCTATATAAATCTATTGGTTGTCCAAGCACTACTGAAATTTAGGCTACACATTGTGCTCTAATAATGCATGAAATAAAATTGGACATCGCATGTGTCTATTATGCAATTAGGTAAAATGAAATCATCAATAATGATATGCTCATTTTATTGATTAGTGTATCAAAATATTGTTATTGCAAACGTTGGGTATACGTCTATGTTTGTTTTGCGTTCAGAAACTTCGTTAAAATGTTTACTACGAAGCTAATTTTCTTTTAACCGCCACCTAAGCTCTTAGGTGTTCGGTTCTGTGGGACTCCCGTATGTACTTACCTACACAATTATTATAACACACCTTTGGGGCTCTTACAGGTAAATAATAGGAAGTATATAGTTTTATTTTATTAAAAATATCTCATTCAGTAATAACTTAGTATTATTTGAATGACATTTTTGTAGCATTTAATATGCTAACTTTTAAATTCGAAACACATCGAGAAAAAGAAGCGCTCAAGTGGGACGGTCGTGGGTTCAAGTCCCGCTCAAATGATCAAAAATGAATATTTAAAAATGGTTGAAAAATCATTCATTGGTTCCAACAGTTCGTAAGAAAGTTGGTAGATGGCTCCACCGTCGCCCTTATAGATGGATATAAAGAGAAGGGAAATTTGAAGTCGGTAATTCAGGTGTCGCTCAATAGCTTAGTTGGAAGAGCACCCCCTGAAAATGAAAGGTCACGGGTTCAAGTTCCTCTTGAGCGTTTCTTTTTCCCGATTATTTCGAATTTAGTAATATGTTAAAATCTTGTTAAAAAATAAGTTCTCAATTATTTGTGGAATACTATAAAACTGCATAAAATTTTCTGTTAAACAATTTGTTTGTAGAAAATTCAAATCAAAGTTTCTCATCAAAACCAGATTATTCCCTCACTTCCAGATTTTTTTATAACTATGTATGTACTTGTACCAGGTTATCTACAAAATAATATTAAATCAACCCTCGTTGGCATGGCTGGACTACCGCAATGAATCCTCGAGTTTGCAACTGAAATTGTTAATATTATAAATGCGAAAGTAAATCTGTCTGTCTGTCTGTCTGTCTGTCTGTCTGTATGTTACGCTTTCACACCTTAACCACTGAACCGATTTTGATGAAATTTGGTATAGGGATAGACTAGACCTTGAGAAAGGACATAGGCTATGTTTGGTCGTGATAACCGACCTCCACGCGGGCGGAGCCGCGGGCAAAAGCTAGTGAGGTAATAAAATCCTAGATTTAATCTTCGCACAAATCAACATTATTTAATCTCACAGTAGATTTGAGGAATCCATACTAATATTATAAATGCGAAAGTAACTCTGTCTGTCTGTCTGTATGTTACACTTTCACGCCTCAACCACTTAACCGATTTTGATGAAATTTGGTATAGGGGTAGATTAGACCATGAGAAAGGACATAGGCTATGTTTGGTCGCGATAACCGATATCCACGCGGGCGGAGCCGTGGGCAAAAGCTAGTCTGAATATATAAAACTCCAACAATTAACATAACGCAGTCCACTGCTGGACATAGGCCTCTCCCGTTGTGGTAAGGCTCTGGCCTACTGTTTCCTTACTGGCCTGACTTATGGTACAAGGTTTTACTTCGAGTTTTCCTTCCTCACAATGATATTGTCTGGGTATATTTCCATTAGTCGCCTCTTATACGTGTATCTTTTCTCCGCCACCACAAGGAGAATATAATACCACCACAATACATGAATTTAATAAAAATAAATAAATTAAATAAAACTGGCCTTCTGCCCAAGGCTCCACCCATGTGGATGTCGGTTGATGAGACTTTTGCTCATATCTCTGGCCTTACTGTTCTGATTGCGATTAAGCAAACGATTTTTAAGTTTGACTCAAATCTTTTAAACAAAACAATCCGCATCAAAATCCGTTCAGTAGTTTTTGCATCCATCCCCAACAAACAGACAAGAATAAAAAAAAACGATTTCAGTATCGTTAGTATAACATAACCCTAGTTTTTTTTAATATCCCCAATCTATGTACAGTCATGGCCACTTTACAATTATTTATTAGCATAGAAGATAGAAATACAGATGATTAAATAGGTGTACACGATTTTTTTATTGAAAATTCAAAATTTTATTTATCACAGGTTTATAAGTGCCCGGTTAATGGCAATAGGCTCGCCACGTATTACCTACATTGGGACCTAAACATAAACTTGTGAAATGTGGGTGCTAGCACCTCTGCCTACCCCTTCGGGAAATACAGGCGTGAGTTTAAGTAATGTTATATGTCTTATGAAAATTCAAAATAACGAGTATGAAATAGATTGAGTTACTAATTATTCTATTATAACATTGTAAAAATGTAACTATTTATTTGAGGGAACTACGTGAAATTATGTTTGATAAGGATGATTAACATTATTATTAATTCACGCTGTTCATTACAGAAACAAGGATAGATGAAGGTTCATGAGTACAATCTCTATTATTTATGTGAAATGGTTAGTTTCTATGTTCTACATTATTTATTCTGATTTATACAAAATTGAATATTCTACCTTAATAAAACAAATGATTAAAAAATAAAAAAACCCGACTGCCACTGAAAAGACCGAAATAAGTTTGATAGCAGGCGGTACCCATTAATTTTCTTTCGGTTTATGATTGGCAAATGGGTACCGCCTGCTATCAAACTTATTTCGGTCTTTTCAGTGGCAGTCGGGTTTTTTTATTTTTTAATCATTTGTTTTATTTTATAATTTTTAGTTATGATTTAACATGTATATCTTTTTGGGATTTCCTTCATATCGTTTATACTTGAGATAAAAACTTAAATCAATAAGTAAGAAAATTAGCGAGAATGATTGTTTTGTTAAACAACTTTAAATCGTTATATATCCTAAACTATTATTTAAAATGAAAAATGATAAAAGGAACCTAAAGATGATTTTAAAATACCTATTCAACGACACCCCACTTGACATAGTTCATCAACTTTTTTTTTTTTTCATTTTGACAATAATGGCGTCTGGTTGTCGCTGTGGTGAATTTTGATTACTGTCATGTATTTAGTGACACTCGCAAGGTTAAGACAAATCGATTGACGTAAGAATTATCAAAATCGGCCAACGCATTTGGTCTCTAGAACGCCACATAGAAACAAACATACATACATACATACATACATAGACTGATAAACACATTACCCTCCTTTGCGTCGCGCAGTCGGGTAAAAATACGTGAAGCGAAATCTTAGGGAGGTACACGTGTTCACGGAAATTATATGAGCTATGAAATTTGGCACAGTTACAATGTACATATGTAGAGAAAGAATTCAAAATACTTAAGTATAAACTCAAAATATTAAAAAAAATGCCACACACTACCATCCATTTGCCACATAAATACACAGACGCATTCTTATATTTATTTAAGTATTTATTATTCTATAATGGTAGGTAGTGTGGGTAAATAAAAAGTGAAATTTTATTTTTATAATAATTATATTGATATAAAAATAAAAACGCATATTATGGATTTTTTATGGCAAAGGGAGGCAAACGAGTAGACGGATCGCCTGATCGCCTAAGCGATCACGCCGCCAATGGACACCCGCAATACCAGAGGAGTCACAAGTGCGTTGGCTTTTTTCTCCTTTAAACTTAACTAAAAAAACATAATTTCCAAGAGCAGTGCTCCTCGCTGCTCAAGGAAATTATGTTGAAAATATAATTCTCAACTTTTATTACAATTTTCAAATAATATAATTGTTCTAATTTATGATAACTGTAAAACTAAATTTACTTGAATACAGGGGGTGAAAAGGTGGAGAATATCTGGTTGACAGATAAAAAATGAATACGGTATTTAGAATGCCTATGTACTTGTGGATAAAGTTCAATAAATAAAAAATAAATAAAGTATCAAATTACAGTTCGTACGAAAATAAAATGAGCTTTATTTATTAAGTGTTTGTTTTTAAGGGAGGTGAAGGGAGATAGTTTGTTATGGAGCTCAGGCCTCATTATTTAGACAAGTTAATAAGAATTCCTAAGCCGTATTTACGTCAAGATGAAACGTACTCTGTTAGACAATACGCTGAGAAAAAGGAGATTAGGATTTTATTGCAGACTAGTTGATGCCCGCGACTACACTTGGATGCGGGCAATTTAAAGAAATATCGCATGCTTTGAGAAATGGTCATTAACATTAATAGTAAAACACTCTTCTGGATATATCCGTGATCAGGTCGCTAGTAACAGCAGCGCCGAAATATCGGATGCTCGATAAAATTAAAAAACACGCTAAATATTCCGGCAGTGTTTTACTATTAATAATATGGCACTGGTCAGGATGGTAACCTGAATGATCATGTGGGTGGTGGATGGCCTCGATGCCCTCAAATACGGTGGTCGCTAAGTGAAGGGCGATTATGGCCACATAAGTATACGGCTGCTATTATTGTCCTTGGGAATACGTATTATAACATCTTTACACATAAAGAGCTATTGGTCTATAGAATAGGGGATAGGGTGAATTTTGATGCTCAGTAAAATGTGTTCGATTACCGGTTGCGTCAAGCATGTTTCTGAAGATCTATGAGTGCAGTTTTGTTTCATTTAAAAAATAAAGGAGTGTTTCCTTTTAGTAAAGTTCTCTATCTCCAGTGTATCAAGTGCTTTCCGTCTAGGGGGCGTGAAGGTCTGCCACCCTGTATTATACATACATACTTTAATTATCTTGACACGAGACAAATGTACATTCGTACATATTTAGTCCTAAGAAATCACTTTTTGTAAATTGACGTCTGTATGCTAAAATGGAGTTTGTTGCGCTGTTTCTTCTCCACTGGTGCCTAGGAAGCGGTGGTAAACTTAGTTTTAAGCAGGAAGTTTCAAAAAGCTGTAGTAGTGCTACAGAATTTTTTATAAATACTTTGAGTTTGAACACCAGTTGGGGTCTACCAGACACCCCGGGTACATGGGCTGATGTAGGTAACTCGGTTGGAGTTCGAGTCCCAGCGTATCGGGATCAACGAGGTGACGTCCTAGAGGGTTTCAGCAATGGAAGTAAAAGCGTGCTACTCAGATCGATTTCTTACTCACTAGGAGATCCAAAGTAAAAAGGGTAGTTGTAAAAAAATCCCAAATAAATGCCTATCTGATTTTATATTTTAAGAAATAAGAAATGAATTAGATAAGATTTATGAAGGCTTCCTACAATTTACACTATTGTTTCAAACCATTAACTAGACAATTGAATCCCATCATTTATCAAGAATCAAAATCAATCGACCAAAGCCAAACAACAATATCAAACAAATCATCAAAGCTATTAGTAAAAGAGAATAGGTACATATGGAGATTTGTCAAGTAAAATCATAGAACGCCTACGTCATCGGAAGACAATGCTCAATTACTTTTGCCACCTACTGCTGCAGTATTGGATGTGTTCAGTGGAATGAGAAATTTTAATAAATGGTAGCTTATTCATCATTCTCGGACATATTACTGGATGAAGCCAGTGAGTTTTTTATTTGAATTTTGGAACAAAACTAAAAAAGTAAAAAATGTAATCGTTGGTGAGTTTTTTTTTTTGATTAATTGAATTTGGAACTTAACTAACTTATGACATTGTCAATTATTGTGATGTTTATTTTATTGCTAAAAGACTTGGGGCCACCCTATGCTTTTTTATACCACTTAAGTGGCAGATAAGCACATGGCCCACCTGATGGAAAGTGGTTACCGTGGCGTGTGGACGTTTGCTTTTTGAAATTTTTCGGACAAGTTTGCTAGTCGTAGTATTAATGTATTATACTTTATTATTATTATCAAATAAGATTTTTGTGGGCTATGCATGGGGGAAATGCATGGTGTGAATTTTAAATAATTTACTGAACTGAAAAAGTACAAAAGTAATCAAGTTTCCTGCCACTCAAATCCATTAGAACTTATAAAATATCTAATTATATTCACAGTGTGTGGAGGTGTTCCTAAAATTAGTCTCCTGAAACAAAAGGTTGATAAGGAGGGACTACAGAAATATGTGAAAAAAAAGTTCTTTGGCAGTCTCACCAATTGTATCTAGAAATAAACCTAATAATATTTTCTGTAAGAATTTAATTAAAGGCGAAGTATAAATTGATATTAAGTTTAAGATTACGATCCCAATTGAACAGTCTGACTGGGAACCTCCTCCACCTCCGCCCTACGGAATACAGTGGCCATAATAACCTTTTGTTGTGTTCCCGGTGGTGAGTAGGGTAGCCAGAACTCACTGGACAGTGTTTGAGGTATCAGTGGGAAGACCAAAGGCTTGTCCAGCTCTGTCTTCTGCATTGACGTACATTTTTTTATCGTGCGATAAATTCCCACGGATACCACCCCCACGGAGCCGGTGGAGGTGGTTATGTCGGACTCGAACCGACTAAAACGCACGCTGTCTTGGGTCCTTGGTTGCCGGAGGTAAGATTGCCAAAATCATACCCCGGTAGACCCAGGACTCTCTTTCGAGATGGTTCCCTTCGGGTTGTGGGGACCACAGTGTCCCCGTCTAGCCCCGGTTACGGGGAGGTGCTTTTTGCGCCGCCGCTGCGGCCTGCTTCTGCTAGGGTGATAGGTGGCTCCACCGGTTACCCCCAGGCCAGCGCTCATGGAGGATGGAGGTCGTTCTGCGACCTCCGACATCAGGTTCGCCTTCGCTGCATTGATGGCACATAAACTTTCTGTTCCTACAGGAACCTTAACCATCAGGTGGACCCTGCGCTTGTCTGTCGGTATGTGGTATACATTCCGAATATCAAATCATATCACACCAGTTTTCATGCTTCAAAATTTAAATAAAAGATTTGTTACTCATTTCTTACTCAACTTACACTAGTTCAATTACTGTGAGAACAGAATGATGACACAACTTGAATAAAAGAAGGTATCATGACAATCAACATACACCGCCCACAAGAGACATATTTGAACAAGATTCGATCCAAAGGCGATGTAATAAACTAAGCAACATGTTGAATTTTATGGCCGGACATTTCTATGATGTTGACAGCGAACAGTGCTAATACAAACTCGTCTACCTTCAGTAGATGTGGTTGTACAGTCTGCATCAGACCAGCAAAGACTCAAAATGATCTTAATACCTTCTAAATATGTTAATATTAAACTGTTTTATTGATTTGAATTATGTTATCGTCCGAACTGAGGGTGTGTAGCAAATATCAGAACAATCAGTTCTGACGAGCTCTTCCAATTAGTCCCACCCTCTCCTTTCCTTCACAGGACAACACGTGCAGGGCTAAGATGCCATCCATATACGGTTCAGAGTATACCTGCTAGAACCAAGCGTTTCAGTGACTCATTCCTATGCCGCACGACTAAGACCTGGAACTCCCTGCCAGCTCAAGTGTTTCATTCTTCCTACAGTCCCGGATCCTTTAAGCGGGGCGTGAAAAGGCATCTAATAAGGCCGTCAAGCTGAGTGCCACCACTGTTAAAATGGTACATGTTTGCGATGGTGACCCTCTCTCCGAGACTTTGCCTTTAGCTTAATATCAGGCGAGGTGAAGTCAAATTGGCGTGTCCTAGATAAAAAAAAAAACAAGAAGGCTAAGTATCGATACATTAAAATCATTTTGAGTTCTTTGCTAGTCAAGATAGATCTGATGCTGACTGTACTAACAATAGCACTTGTAACAATAACGTATTAAAGAGATGAGAAACGAAATATCGAGATACAAATATCTAGTACATACTTGAGACTCTCTCGGATATGGAAATACTCAAACAAACCGTTAGCGATTCGTAAGAATTTGTCGATACATGTTCTTACGTTCTGTATCTACTTATCTATTTTCATTCTTTGTATTTACCAGTATTTACATACATATTTTTGTTTTTTTATTTGTGTCTAAGCTGTTTTAAATCTTTTTGAAATTGTTTGCGTACGTGACGTCACCGGTTTGGCGCCATCAGAATACCAGCGCTGAGCATGCTTAGCGGTATGTGCAGCAATTATGCTGAGATGGCGACCATATTTAGATACGCACAATGGGCATCTGTATTAGAGTTTAAGGTTAGATTGTTAGTCATTATATGTTTCATTGTGCGTATTGTAAATAAAACATTTTTTCTTCTTTCTTCTTCTACATTCTGTCTCGCAAACTTCTCTCAAACTTGAGCTTGAAAACCTAGGTAATGTAAACGGCAATGCCTCTCTTCTTTCCTTTGGTGGAGGTGTTACTTTTATGGCTAATGTCATAGTAAAAACAGTTGCATATAGCCGAGATGCGAATGTTGAGATGGATGTGTGGTGTGACAAGAATGGATAAGATTATGAATGAATTTATTAGAGGAAGTGAGAAACGAAACCTGCGGTGTGAGTGTGGAGTTACTCCACAGACCATGTCCCACCTGCTAACATGTGCTGCATGTCCATCCACTTGTAAAGCGGAGGAACTTATGAGCACCTCCAAAAATGCAGTCCAGGTGGCGGCACACTGGGAACATAGAATCTGAGAGTTGAGGCGCCTTCAACTCGACAGAAGAAGAATTATAGGAAGTTTGAAAGTTCGGACATGTAATGCTTAGGGAGGGATGAAAGTAATGTCGTAAGGAAGGTATTAACTATGGAAGTGAAAGGCTACAAGGTGAGAGGAAGATCTAAAAGGAGGTGGATGGACTGTGTGAAGGATGACATGGTTAAGAAGGGAGTGAATGTTGAAATGATTGCAACTAGAAATGTACAAATAAACTTGGGATAAGGGCAGGAGGATGATGATGTCATAGTAAAAAAAATCCTTTCTGCCTAGATGGTGACCCATGTTTTCGGTTACTCGGCTTCTCCACTTGTGTCTCTGTTATCAGAAGGTACTATGAACCCTATATATAATTATATTGAAGCCAGCTTACTTACTACTTTAATCAACCGATCAATTAACGGCCTAGACTAAACATCATTCAGGCCCTAAATTGAACGGCACCGTTTAGTAAAGAGCCTAGGCGGTTAATGGAACGTCTGATTGAGCAGCGCTCAGGTTCTTGATTACATAACTTACAATGTACCTACCACTTTTTTTTCGTGCGGAAATCCACTGGGCTACCCTCCCTGCCGGAGCCGGAGCCGGACTCGAACCGACTAAAACTGCACGCCGACTGTGGGTCGTGGTTCTAGGCCGGAGGTGAGGTTGTCTTCGACATATATCCCTCGCACCCCGGCTGACCCAGGGCCATCCCTTACGGTCTAGCCCTCCTCGGACTAACAATGTACCACAGAACATTCACGTAATGCGTGTCATAACTTATAACTTGAGCAATACAATGATGAACGTACGTTTAACCAGACAAAACATGACTAGAAGTTTTGATTCCCAAAGCCCTTGACTAGCAAGTCACTCCCTATAAACAGTTAACCTAATATCCATTTTAGAGAAAGTTATGGCTAGATGACTATCAATATTTTGGTCGTTAGCTTTACTAAGAAGTAATGATACAGTACACTGTGAATTTAATTTATTATATTACGTAACAGGTAATAACTGGTCTAGTCTTAATTATGTTAGAGTTTTTTGTAAAGCTTTTAACATTCATGAAAATATTGAATCCTGGAATGAAATTTTACAACATTTATTATGCTAATTTTATGTATGATTCAAATTTGGCCCAGTAGCTCACTTGGAAGAGCATTCCCCCTGTAAGAAAAAGGTCGTGGGTTCAAGCCCTGCCTGAGTAATTAATTTTTCCTGAGGTAATCGAATATTTAATCCATCATTTTTTTTCTGTACAGCGCTAGCTAGACTTAAAGTAAACATAACTTAACTAGCTTGTGTTATGGTTCTAATGCGTTTACACATATTTTTTTATGTAAATACATACATAGAAATACCCAGACCAATACAAATTTAATATTCATATTCATGCCTACTCGTATCTGGCTGCGGAAAAAAGAGGATCGGCCTAAATGGCGCACATTGGGAGAGGTCTTGTCCAGCAGTGGACTGCAAAAAGCTAATTCCTTGATTGATTGATGCATACCTACAAGTTATATATAGATAACTAGCCGGAGCCGCGGGCATAGGTAAGTTTACAATAATAGTAGAATATTTAAAAAAAAACACATCACAATGAATTAATCTGAGCTCAAATCATATTAACATTATGAAGCATTTCCCCTACATTAACAACGTAATTAATAATAATGCTCATGCGCACATAACAAGATGGCGGATGGTGGGAGGTAACCGCAGCGTGAGCGCTCATTGGTGCTGGTTATCATTGAATTTTAAATGGAGATGACACGATAAAGCTTCTGAGTTCATCGATGACTAACAAGTGGGAAAATGTACCATACAATACAGGCACGATAGAAATCGATCGATTAATAACATTATTTTATATCATTACTAGCTGTCCCGGCGAACTTCGTACCGCCAATTTTTCCCGCTCCGCGATCAGCGTCAGATCCCGTCCCCGCTGCACCATATAGGGGGATGAAAAATAGATGTTGGCCGATTCTCCGACCTACTCAATATGCTCACAAAATTTCATCAAAATCGGTCAAGCCGTTTCGGAGGAGTATGGCAACGAAAACTGTGACACGAGAATTTTATATATAATATTAGATAATTTTATATATTATATAATATTAGACTAGCTTTATGATTACGATCAAGTCAGAAATAATTATTTTATTGAAATCATCTGACTAGTTAATTACAGTATTATGCTAACTACAATATAATGCTAACTAAATGTACGATTTATACAAAAATGACAAAAAAAACAGGGGTCATAGAGACTGTAACTTTAGGCATCGTAGAATTCGTCCCCATCGACCTCTACCAGTACCGTGCCCAAAAGGCCGGCGGCATTACCCCGCTGAATAGTGATAGCAATTCTTTGAGCGAGGTAAAGGCCAGCCCTGTGGTCACGGGAAGAGTCAATTAGACGCTTCGCTATCTCTTTGAAAAGCGCGCGCGCACTTGAACCCCACGGACCCAACGTTTCGACTCCAAATGGCTCAAAAATATAATTACTAGATAAATTGGTATACTTGCGCCATTTGAGAGTCTCCGCTGCTGCAGCAGCAGCGCACGCACAGGCCATCGTACTTGGAAGATGAGAAAGCGCCAGGATGTCGATGCAAGTTGCGTCCCACACCAAAGGCCTTATGATTACTAGATTTATGTAGCGAGGGTGAATGGGTCTCTCAGATATCGAAAACCGTCGAGCATCTATGAAAACGATTTATGAAATTATGATGTAGTAGTTTCATTATTATTATTTATTTACATTATGAAAGTAGAAGAAGCGAAAGATGATTTAGCAGGTGGAAACACGTGGTTTCTGCCTAACCCTGGGGGAAAGAGGCGTCATTGTAATTATATATTGTATGTATGTAAGTATTACTAGCTGATGCACACTGTTCCGCATGCATGATGGTCAGTTAAAGGCCTACGCAGACCGGGACGGCATGGCAAGGGATTTTGCCGTGAGTCAGCGCACACTGGCCGCTTTGATACCGCGGCATTCCAGCACTTTGCCACGGCATGCCACGGCGTGCCGCGGCGCGACAATGCACGCCTCAGTGACTCCTGCTGCCTGATACACTTTTAGTCTTCAGTTGCGTTTGATCGAGTGTTGGTGTGCCTCTGTTTTAAAATGGTAGATTGGGATTTGGTGTTGATTTCGATTATTGCAGATGAAGAAGAAGGTGCACAGGCTAATAATAGGGATAGAAGAAGATTTTGGGCATTTTGGCACCCCGCAGTATATCACTACGAGCGCCGGAGTCCGTGGCATGCCGTTGCCTACCGCAGCATGCCCTGGCTCTTCCAGTAGGTGTCGTAAAGGGCGAAAGGGGACTAAAGTTGTTCTCCATCCGACAGTAAATATACAGCCCAACACAAAATGCCCGCTAGATGGCAATAGGCTAGCCCTCTGTTACGTTGTGGGACCGAAAATCATAATTGGCCAAACGGGAGTGCTAATACACTTCTGCCCACCCTTTCGGGATTTACAGATGTATGTATACATGTATGAAACAAGTAAAATGGTTATATTAAGAGGAGTAAGCAAACACAAACTTCATAAGGGAACCTCAAACATGAACTTTGTCAAGGCCAAAACAATTTAAACGAAAAATTGCTTTAGTTTTTTTTTACAGTGAACCTGTTTTTGAAACTACAGTTTTAGGATTTCAAACTCAATCCCCATTGATATTAAACTAAAAATTGTGTAAACGAACAATAAGTTAAGAGGGCAGATGATAGGCTTGTTACCGCTTTCCAAAAACAAGGTTTGAACCCTTCGGGCGGAATTGATAATTTACTCGTTCGAAGAGCTATTATTAAGGTCGTTGGGTATAAAATGATTGCTGGTTACATACATACGTTTACTGAGCGTAGACGGCGGTCTGGGAGAAGAACAAACAATGTTTCGGCTCGTTAACATCAGAATAATAACGAGGGGTTATTATGACATAATAACGAGACCCAAATTTAAATTTGTTGGATGATCTTTTGCAGGTGGTTTTGTGCTTTCCGGAAAAAAGTTTTGACAGAACAATGGTGACAAGATTTGGTTTTTGCTTTGTTGTTCATTAAGTTTTTGCTTAGTAAAAAATCTTGGGATAGGTAAAGATAATAATTATGCTAATTGTAGTACAACTTTTGCGAGTTTCTTTTTGTTTTTGTTAAAGCAACAGAGTTTAATAAATTTGACATTCTTTGCGAATATTTGTTTTATTTTCTGCTATTTCAAGGAAAAAAGATAACACTCGATAGAAATATGCCGTGTCCTGAAATACTTGTGTACCATTAGATTTTCGGTATAATATTTAGAAATGTGTTAGTAGTGTTAAAATATTTTCTAATAACTCTTAAAAATTTAATTTCTAGTCTGTTAATTTTTCGTAAATCTCTACTATTGGATCGTGGTGTAATGCTCAAGGTGCAACAGGAATATCAAATACGAGTGCAATTATTATGTATAAAGAAGGGTCAAATAAATAAATCATTAATTTTTTCATCCATTCATTCATTCATTATATCATTCATTCATTCATTATATCATTCATTGTATCATTCATTTAATATTATGAATCACTTGATTGCTTTTATCTATTGAGGCTAAACGTTCAACTGAAAATTTGCACGACAAATACAAAATACATAGTTTTTGTAATACTACCTCGAATAGAACTCTTTTTTAGCACGTGATCCCAGATTTCGTTGTTAACAAGTATAATAACTGTAATTTAAAATGTAACCACAGCTCTATTCGTAGAACCGGTCTGCCTCATTTCCTGTAGTAAACGTGGTTAGGTTTTTTTTTTCAACAAAATGCGCCTTCGTTTTGAGAATGTGTTTTGGCTGGTTTTGGCTTCATAGGCATAAATTTTGTTATGTATTAATGTGTGTTAATGTTCAATTAATAATATATTACTTTATGAGACATGCGGTAGCCTAGAGGTATGGGTAATGGACTACTGAGACGAGGTCTCGGGTTCGATCCCAGGTTTACCACTATATTACACTCGCTCGCCACCTATTACATTGGGACCTAAACGAAACCGAAACCGAAACTGGCGAAATGTGGGTGCTAGCACCTCTGCCTACCCCTTCGGGGAATACAGGCGTGAGTTTATGTTAATGTTATGTGTTGGTTTCCGGTGGAGTGGAATAGAACCACGTTGGTATGGTTTGCGGAAATTAGATCAAGCCGAGCGATGACATAAAATAAAATACCAAGTGAACGACGCGACACAGACGCAAATCTTTCTGTGTCGTGTCGTTCACTTCGTATTTTATTTAGACTTTATGTAGGTATATTTAGTAAATACTTGATTCACACATTTATTGTGTATGCAATGATTTCCAAAAAAAAAATTATAGGAACATTTTTAACATGAACGTTATCGAGCCCGCAGTGCCAAGTTTATGAATAAGTACAATAAAAATTGAACCTCACATAATGCCAAAAACTATTAGATCTGATATCCATAATGTGTAACAAAAGCGCTCTTTATAAGTTCAACTACCTTTAAATATCTCATTCATAATTTTGTGGTTGCACCTATCCATTTTTCTTCCGGTTTAAGATCTCATCTCATAGATAAGTAGCAAAATATATTGTGGTTCTTAGTTATTTAGTTTCAAAATAGGTTGAAATCAAATGCTTATTTTGTTCGCGATGTATTATGCGATTGTTACACCCACCACTTTCCTGTAAAACGATACTGAGTTCGACCCTGTGGGTGGTTCGAAATGTATCGAGTTGCTTAGAGGGTTGTCATTTTGCAGTGGTTAATGTGAATGCGACGAAACATATTGCAACATTTGCAACATCAATTTCGTTTCGACAAGTTGACAATTTTTGACTAGAATCATCAGTAGGTATCTATGTATTTCTTAACAGGTTTTAAACAAACTTGGTATATGTGATGATTATTTTTTTTTTTTTGAGGGGAAAATGGGGATGAATGGAAGTGTTTTGCTGTCACATTCTTAATGAACGAATTTGAACGATTTTCGACTGGAAAGGATATGACTATTGGTAGGTTGTGGTTGCTGTGGAAAAAATGATAACCAGTAAAGGTGGAGAATTGCTAGCGTATTAAGTCTATGGGTGCGCTTAGTGGAATACCTTAGGTGCGCTTCGTCTGGGTACGCTCCGTTTGGGTGCGCTTCATGGAATACCTCAAAATTTTGACACGTTATTTAAAAATTAATTTTAAAATTCTCAACCTCATTCGTCGAATATACAATACCCAATCTGTATCACTAGGTTCGTGAGTACAAAGGTGCCCGAGACACAAAGCACTACGTAATATTATATTGTACTAGCTGTGCCCGCGACTTCGTCCGCGTGGAATGTACTTAATAAAAAATATCAGTTTATTTTTTTTAGCCTAAGTTACTCCTTATTACATAAGCTATCTGCCAGTGAAAGTCCCGTCCAAATCGGTCCAGCCGTTCCAGAGATTAGCCAAAACAAACAGACAGACAGACAGACAGACAGACAGACAGACAAAAAATTTAAAAATATATATTTTGGTATGTGTACCGTATATACAATCATATGCATGTAGTAGAAAGCGGTTATTTTAATATTACAAACAGACACTCCAATTTTATTTATTTGTATAGATGTATAGATTGTATCATGCCAATTGCCAATCGCAACAATTTAGCCTGTTAGTCTTGCTACAATTCCTGGATTTGACGCAGTTGCCAACTTACTTTACCAATATAATACTTAACTGACTATTGTACGCTCGTAATAAGAACTGTTAGCGTAATAATTAAAGAAATAAAGTGAATAATGCATAGAGCATAAAAAGTGGTATTTAAATTACTTATATGTGGTGCTTTGCAGTTATTTGTATGTTTACTGTTTAGCAATATTTAAATAAGAAAATAATAAAACTTGTAACTTGACATTTGAACTATTGTATACCTATTTACTATTTATATTAAACTAGCTGACCCGGCGAACTTCGTACCGCCAATTTTTATCCGCCCGCGTGGCATCAGATCCTGTACCCGCTGCACCCTCTACTATATTAAGCATGTATTATACATGTAAACCTTCTCCTTGAATTACTCTAAAGACAGACAGCGACAGCGACTTATGATGAAGTGATCCAGCAGTGGTCTGCAATAGGCTCGCTGTTGTTCGTCCCTATGTATGCCTAAATCTTTAAAACTACGCAACGGATTTTGAAGCGGGTTCTTTTAATAGATAGAGTGATTCAAGAGGAAGGTTTATATGTATATACATGCATAATATTGTAGAGAAACACTGCTAAATTTAGAGGTTTCTAATGTCAATCGGGATTTCTGCTTGAATTTATTTTGCCGTGCGTTAATTGTATATTGCGATAGCTTCCAAAGTATGCATTATAATTATATAGTGTGAATGGCAATTTTGATCTACATTAAATGTACAACGTATCTAAAGTATTTAATTCGATAAGGAATAACAATATATTGTTAAAAATAGCTTCCACAATGACACAAAAAAAAATTATAATTTGTAAAAGATAAAAATGGTTACTGTGGGCTACCCATAATAGATAGACATATGCTATCGCGGACTTTTATGTAGGCCTTTTTGAGGTGTACAATACTATAGTACATCGTTTTGATTTATCTCTTGGGGTTCAGCCAGCGTTGGCAATGTAAGCTCAAAAAAATGTGCTTTTTTACGACATGACATTAGAAACCTCTAAATTTAGCAGTGTTGCTCTACAATATTATGCATGTATTATACATATAAACCTTCCTCTTGAATCACTCTATCTATTAAAAAAAACCGCTTCAAAATCCGTTGCGTAGTTTTGAAGATTTAAGCATACATAGGGACAGACAGACAGCGACAGTGACTTTGTTTTATAATATGTAGTGATAAAAAAAAATTCAACCCAAAAAAAGCATACATAACTTATCTAGCTTGTAATTGGTATTGTACAGTGTAAGTTTTTTTTTCTATCATTAAAAACTATACATAGAAATACCCAGACTAATGATTATATTATTTACTAGCTGTGCCCGCGACTTCGTCCGCGTGGAATGTACTTAATAAAAAAAATCAGTTAAATTTTTTTTTTTAGCCTAAGTTACTCCTTATTACATAAGCTATCTGCCAGTGAAAGTCCCGTCCAAATCGGTCCAGCCGTTCCAGAGATTAGCCAAAACAAACAGACAGACAGACAGACAGACAGACAGACAGACAAAAAATTTAAAAATATATATTTTGGTATGTGTACCGTATATACATTCATATGCATGTAGTAGAAAGCGGTTATTTTAATATTACAAACAGACACTCCAATTTTATATATTTGTATAGACTAGCTGTGCCCGCGACTTCGTCCGCGTGGAATGTACTTAATAAAAAAAATCAGTTAATTTTTTTTTTTTTTAGCCTAAGTTACTCCTTATTACATAAGCTATCTGCCAGTGAAAGTCCCGTCCAAATCGGTCCAGCCGTTTCAGAGATTAGCCAAAACAAACAGACAGACAGACAGACAGACAAAAAATTTAAAAATATATATTTTGGTATGTGTACCGTATATACATTCATATGCATGTAGTAGAAAGCGGTTATTTTAATATTACAAACAGACACTCCAATTTTATATATTTGTATAGATGTCATTATAAACATGCTGTCCTTGTATTGTATAGTTGTAGGTATGTACGTACCTTAAGGTCTGTAAATCTGGTCGTCAGTACCAATATGTTACAGTACAGTATACTGCACTGCAGTGCAGTACAGTAATATACAATATAGTACAGTGCAGTACAAAACAGCACAGTACAATACAGTACGATAACAATATGATACGGACACTAATATACATGTAAGTGAATATATACTATAAACTAAGTAATTATAATAACATTAATGGTTAGGAAAATTAATGTTTGTTTTAATTTTTTCTTCTCAAATTGATCATAAAATCATACATTCCACCGAAGTATTTGCAGCTGCAACTTTTCAGCACTAAATACTTATTGTAAACCGTATTGTTAGACACAAGACACAAAGGCAGAGTAACAATATTTTGAATGTTCTCAGAGAAATACAATGACGGCATTCATAGATGACACGAGCGTAAACTATGGCAACGGAAGTTGACATTACGATGTGCCCACCAGCGGTAGGCTTTGTTTGACTTCCTTGTGTATGATAGATTATGAAATGTAAGATCTCGCCCGCGGCTTTGCTTCCGAGGATTTGGTGTAGGTAATGGAGTTTGTTATTTTCTACTAGCTGAATTGGTTCTCTTATTATAGCCTGAAGGTGAACATGGTTATTTCGTTAACTATTTTGTCTGCGCTTATTAACGACAATAAAGTATCTACACAGTATTTTTTTATATCGTGCGATGCTGAATGATGAAATCCCCACGAATACCATCCCCACGGAGCCGGTGGAGGTGGTTATGTCGGACTCGAACCGACTAAAACGCACGCCGTCTTGGGTCCTTGGTTGCCAGAGGTGAGATTGCCAAAAGCATATCTCCACACAGTATGGCAAAATAGAAATAAGAGATTTAAGAACTATTAAAAAGTAAGACCTATATAATAGAGCTTTAGATATTTTTAGGTATTAGTTGTATTATGGCCGCGTGGTTCCCGGCGGGGTAGAATTTGGGCCACCCCATTTCTTCCCATGCAGTGTCGTACAAAGCGACTAAGGGATGGGGCAGATATATACAGCCCAGCCTGAGCCTCAGATATAGGCAACAAAGACAACAAAAATATAGTTAACAATAGTGCCCAGAATTTGGCAGTAGGCTCACCCCCTATTACGTGGGACCGAATGCAATGGTTGGTGATATGTCGCTGTTAATTTACCTCTGCATTACCTTCCAGAGATAAAGGCGTGATTAGATTATATGTAAGTATTTTGAATGTGCTTTACGGTAAAGGGTCAGTAAGAACGTGGAACCGAACTAAAACCTTGTTTTTTCATGCGAATTTCCCCACGGATACAACCCCAAGCGAGGGTATTGTGTCGTACCTACTCGTACCGACTTAACCGCACATAACCACCGCCTCGGGTTTCAATTATCACGGTGTGCATTACAAATTAAGAAACTGAGATGACCGCTCGGGTGTGGAACACTGTGTCCTCATCTTTCTCCGGAAAGGGGGAGTGAAGGTCAGGTTACATTGGCCTGCTGTGGTGACAGGCAGCCTCATCTGTGAACCTCAGACTATGCTACTTACTAGGAGAGGAGAACCTGTGAACCTGTTGTGATAGGTACAGTCAACGTCATAAATATCTTGGCAACGAAATCTCAAAATGATCTTAAAACTCTCGTATTAAGAGCAGATAAGATGTTTTATTTATTTAAATGGTATTATTGCCCAAACTAAAGATGTACCAAATATCAGAACAATCGGTCAACTGAAAGGGGTTAAAAAACTAAATTATAATCATTTTGAGTACTTTGTACGTCAACATCTTGTACTCAGACGTTCGCTTGTAGGTGGCAAAGGCGCTTGTTACAATCATGCTCTCTACCTATAATCAATTTTATCAATATATATTATAACATATCCATTTCAGGTTACAATATTTTTTTCTATTCGCGTTCAATTCAATTATCTATCACTGTACGAGAAATTCCAAAAAACTAACAACAATATTAACAATCAATCTAAAATTCAACTAACCGTCCATATTCTGTCAAACTGACGTGAACCGACGCTCCCAATTTGACACACCTATCTTCCATACCATCTACTCACATAAAACAAAGAATAAACACACAAAAATAAGTCTTATGACGCTTGAAATACGATGTTTCAAGACGAATAATATGACTTTGTATAATACTGAACATACGGGCGTTCATTCACGAGATTTGCCCAGAGATTGTGGTCCATCCATCAAGTCGAATGTCAAACATAATACGGAACTGGGTCCCGTGAGAGACTCGTATTCGTAATTATGTGTTTCAATGCAGTGCACGTCATCTGATTAAAATTGGCATTCGATAGGGGAAACTATGTTTAAATTACTTTGTACTATCACGATTTCGGTGTGATGACTGGAGAAATTAAATTTGATAACATCTGATTGACTCCGAGATTGATTTGTGAAGTCTGTTTAAAGTTCCTCATTTATAATAGTCATAGACTCATAGACTTGACGACGAAGTCTCAAAATGATCTTATAAATCTCGTATTAAGAGCAAATCAAACCGTTTTATTGATTTATATGGTATTAATGTCCAAATTTAAGGTGTGTACTTAATATCAGAACAATCGGTCAACTGTAAAGGGGTCAAAAAACTAAATTAAGATCATTTTAAATGCTTTGTACGTCAACATCTTTCTGATGCTGACTGTACTATATTTATAGGTGACTAAATGCACGCTAAGTACATAGAAACTTATATTAACTAAGTAAGTTGTTACTAAGTAAGTAAAGTAAGTTGTTTTTATTTTTTGGATTTCTAGTCTATTTTTCTGTTTATCACATGTCTGCTTGTTTGCGATGGACGCAAAAACTACTGACCGGATTTTGAAGTGGGTTTTGTTTGAAAGGGCTTAATCAAATTTAAAATCTTACGTTTGTTTCATGATAATCGATTGAGTAGAGCCGGAGAGACGACCAAAAGTCGCGATAAACTTGATTTACACGGGTGAAACCGCGGACAAACCCTAGTTGTTCGCGTCGGTAGCTTAGTGGTTAAGGAGTCGGTCTTACTATCGATAGGTCCTGGTTTCGAAACCTGGCCATTACACTACCGACGTGAACCCACTCCTAGCACAAGCGATCTAGCTTAGTTGGAGGGGTTAGATGGAATATTAGTAACAACGGTATTAATATTGTTAAAAAAAATCATTGTTCCTTGACCACTTTTTACTGGACCCACATTTGTTACTGACATATCAGTTTACAGTTAATATCTACGAATTGTCGAAAATATAAAAGGCAGACTTCACCCCGTACCCTTGGAGATCTGATAAGAGGTAGAAGGTAGATAGTGGGAATAGGAATATCTTTATCTGAAATTGAAAAATCCCATGCAGATGATTTAATATCAGTACCTAATAGATTAGAAGGAACTGGACGACCGCTTCTTGCTAGGACTGGAAATCGACGTAGAATTAGGAAAAAAATCAAAGAATTACAAAAAAAAACGTTGGTAACATAACAAATTATATAACATATTTGTAACCTAACTGATTAAGCGCATATTATAGCTCTGTAACGTCCGTGTGGTGACGGAGAAAGAAAACAATCACCACCACATCACTTCCGAAAGGATTCGGTGGCGTTAACGGTACTTAGTGAACACGGCCGCTACGCAGGAGGTGCGGGATCGATGCCCGTCAGTGCAAATATTTGTACATGAATATGAGTATTTGCATTGTCTGGTCGTGCCTCGGAGAGCACGTTAAGCCGTCGGTTCCAATTGCCATACGAACATGGTATGGCAATCGTTTTAGGTGACTTGAGTAAAATGGCCCCACACAGAATGACAGAAGAGCTGATCACCCGTCCGGTCAAATGGCATCCCCACTGGCAGTAGCGGTAAGAGGCGACTTATGGAAAATACGCAAACGATATCACTGTGAGAGAAGATAAACTCGAAATAAAACGCTATACCAACCCGTCTGACGAATGTGGAAACATTAGGCCAAAGTCTCCCAACATTAGGAGATGCCTACGTCCAGTATTTGACTGCGATACGCTAATTGACTGTACATATTCATTATTATAGGACATTCGTACTAACTACAAGCACAGAAAACAAATGATTAAAAAAAAACCCGACCGCCACTGAAAAGATCGAAATAAGTTTGATAGCACGCGGTACCCATTTGCCAATAATAAACCGAAAGAAAATTCATGGGTACAGCCTGCTATGAAACTTATTTCGGTCTTTTCAGTGGCAGTCGGGTTTATTTATTTTTAATCATTTGTTTTATTTTATACGTTTAGTTATGATATGACATGTATTATCTTTTTGTAATCTCCTTCTAATTTCCTTCATTTTGATACCCTACTCGATAAGTTTGAGTCAAAAATATTTTTTACAACATACATTATGGCGCCAAAATTCTGCCTTTTTGACTTTCTCGAAATTTTAATATACCTGGTGTCACTCACGCAATCACGGCAAATCAAATGACACCTCACATGTCCAAATCCGTCAAGCCGTTCAGGCTGTAGGCCGTACCAAATAAATGGACATACATACATACATACATAGTCTCGAAAACATTACCCTCCTTCCTTCGGCAGTCGGGTAAAAATAGCACTAGTGTACAAATTCTAAATATCACAGCTTTCTTCATGTTACTATATATGAACTTGTTAATTTAATGCACTATGTGTCAAAAACTGTTTTCCAATTGTATGTGGTCATCATTTGCATGTTCCTAATTTGTTTCTTTTAGTACAGTTAGAGTAAAAATGTCAAATTATTTGTGAAAAATGTTTGCAGTGTTTTCACACAGTGTAAATCTATGGAAACAAACATTTTATACGGACATACCTAATTGGTACAGTTAACAGCAGAAAGATGAAACAAATGAACAAAGTGCTTAAAATGATCTTTATTCCTTGTTCGAAAAACATTGGAAAAAATGAAATGCTCAAGTGAGACTCGAACTCACGACCTTTCCCTTACAGGGGGACTGCTCTTCCAACTGAGCTATTGAGCGACACTTGAATCATTCCAAATTTTCCTTCTCTTTATATCCGTCTATAAGGGCGGCGAAAATTCAATGTTTAAAAATGGTTGAAAAATCATTCATTGTTTCCAACAGTTCGTAAGAATGTTGGTAGATGGCTGCACCGTCGCCCTTATAGACGGATATAAAGAGAAGGAAAATTTGGAATGATTCAAGTGTCGCTCAATAGCTCAGTTGGAAGAGCAGTCCCCCTGTAAGGGAAAGGTCGTGAGTTCGAGTCTCACTTGAGCATTTCATTTTTTCCAATGTTTTTCAAACTTAAAAGTTAGCATAATAAATGCTATAAAAAATTCATTCAAATTTATTCCTTGTTTTGCTCCCTTCCAGGTGACCGATTGTTGTGATATTTGGTACACACCTAAGTTCGGACAATAATACAATTCAAATTTTGAGACTTTGTAGGTCAAGATATTTCTAACGCTGACTCTGCTACCTGTTATCAAACTTGTTTCGATTTTTTTTTCAGTGTCAAACCGTTTTTTGTTTTTATTTATATTAAAAAAATACGACAGCCTCTGTGGCGTAGCGGTAGTGAACACGGCCGCTACGCAGGAGGTGCGGTGGTGCGGTTTCGATCCCCACTCTGTGCAAATATTTCGATGCATGAACATGGTTATTTGCATTGGTCTAGTCGTGACTCGGAGAGCACGTTAAGCCGTCGCTCCCGGATACCATAGGAACATCTATGGCAGTCGTTACGGGTCGTTGGAGCCCTCAAAAGTCCAAGAACTGGTCTAGCGATATCGACCTTGGGTTGTGGAGGTCAGATGGCAATCATTTCAGAGAAAATATCGAAGTTTAACTAAATCCGCAGTTAGACTAGTAAAGCCGACCCCGGAATCGACTGGGATTAACACTAAGATGATGAAGAGGAGATTTATATAAAAAAAAGTGTGTTACCAAGATGAAGATCACGTCTGTTGTTATTATTTCTTCTATACACAGGTTCATACAGCAATATTACGTATTGTCTTTAGAATAACCGTGCTTATTAGAAAATCTAAACTACCATACCGTAATATGAAATATCACGAGTTTATAATAAATATTAGGTAGGTATCTACAGAGAGACAATGGTGTCATTACTTAAGGTGGTACAGGATAATGTTCACGGTTTACTTATGCAAATATTTATCTATAATTTACTCCATGTTGATAGAAGTTGGCCTAGTTAATGCAGTGGTTCGATTACTGTAGTCAAAACATTAACTATTCATAACCTTTGTCTTTGTACCGGATAGAACAAGGCTCTTTGTTGTCGAGAAATCGGTATACTGTGCTAGATTTACAATCAGCATTACAAATGACTAAAAAGTCTCAAAATTATCTTAAAACTAAGGTTAAAACAAGGGCGTGAAAAGGCATCTAATGAGGCCGTCAAGCTGAGTGCCACCACTGTTAACATGGTACATGATTACGATGGTGACCCTCTTTCCGAGACTTTGCCTTTAGCTTAACATCGAGGTGAAGTCAAATTGACGTGTCCTGTATAAAAAAAAACACAAACTGTTATATTGATTTCAATGAATCAATTAATTAGCCTATTGCAGTCCACTGCTGGACATAGGCCTCTCGCAATTCACTATCCTCCACCTTCCGCATCCAGTCTGTCCCAGTCACCTTTTTCAGGTTGTCAGTCCATCTGGCTAGCAACCTACCTTCCGTTTGCCTTCTCGCGGTCTCTACTCTAGGACTCGTGTGCTCGAACGGCCATCGGTCCTTCGACTTTTATTGATTTATATTGTAAGTATTATTGTGTACCAAATATCAGCAAAATCAGTTAAACAGGAAGTAAGGTAAACCAAGGAATTAAGATCAATTTGAGCATTTTGTTCATCAAGATCGATCTGCTGACTGTACCACATAGATAATAATGTCGTACTATGAAGAAAACATGTAATTACAAATTGAACTGAGGAACTCAGTGGAATAGTACAAGTGTTTTATTCAATATCTGTAGTACATTCCACCAAGTGCCATCAAGATCTTCAAGAGGGGCATTAGAAGGTTTCTTCAGGGTAGGCAGCGCGAGTGTAACGCCCCTGGTGTTGCATACGTCCATAGGCCGCGGTAACCACTTTCCATCAGGTGGGCCGTGTGCTTGTCTGCAAGTGGTATATAAAAAAATCTCCAATATAAACAGTCTGAACTCAGGCATTCTTACTGTTCCCAACGAAATATTTTTATGATGATTATAAACCTTTTTATCTTTTATTTTTAAATACTCTCTTCCTTATTCATATGCTTTTGTTTTTTCACTCTTGTCACTTGCCTAAAAATATATCTATCTGTTACCAACCTGATACTTTTATTTTCATTAAATTATGGGCACAATAATCAAGACAAGTGGATATTGGTAACAAAGTGATCCAATATATCTATCTGTTACCAACCTGAGACTTTTATTTTCAATAAATATAGGCACAATAATCAGGACAAGTGGATATTGGTAACAAAGTGATCCAATATATCTATCTGTTACCAACCTGATACTTTTATTTTCATTAAATATAGGCACAATAATCAGGATAAGTGGATATTGGTAACACTTACAAGAAGCACAAGTCAACTTCACTTGTCAGCCGGTTTCAAAAATGATCTTGCCAGGGATAGGGTACCGCTGCTAAATGGTGCAAAGTTGGTGAGAGGCGGCGAAAGGCCCCTGCAAGGCAACTGAGATTCGCAACCAGTTGTTAAAAAAGAAGAAATAATATGAATTCTTGACTATCCCTATTTTCATAAGCCCTATTTCCATGCCTCGGAAAGTACTTACGTTAAGTCGTCGGTCCGCGTAGCTATACGGACACCCATGGCAGTCGTTTTGGGTAGTTGGAGCCCTAGGAAGTTCGACTAATCTAATTACAGGACTTCGATTTATGTAGGTCAGATGGCCGATCGATGCGATGATCAATCGATTCCCGCAAAATATCTAAGTTCATCTCATTATACAGTTAGGCTTTTTTTTTACACAGTTAGGCTGAAAAGCGGATTTCAAGTGAGTTGTGAGAAAAAATAAATGATTATTAATAATTCTCGTTCTGAGAAATATCACTTAAACATTGAAGTAAGTTTGTTAAACCTTAATTAATTATGATTTTTTATTATTCATAAAGAAATGTTTATCAAAGACGTTGCGAAATTAAAACCATAATAAGTATGAAACGTCTGTATAATTTATTACGTTTTCAAGACATCTTAGTACATTTTTATACAAAACAATTATTTTCATCACGACTAATAATTACAATCCAAAAATTACATTCATTTTCAATTTTACAATTAATACATCTAATATCACCATGTAGCTTAATTATATTGAAATAAGTACTTATTTATATTTAATTATACACGAGTATAGACGATGAAAATAATGACATTGAAAACATAAAAATATAAGATTAAATATATTTTATTGCAGCTAAAACCTAATTTTAGTAGAACATTTTAGTAGAATCCATACTAATATTATAACTGCGAAAGTAACTCTGACTGTCTGTCTGTATGTTACGCTTTCACGCCTAAACCACAGAACCGATGATGATGAAATTTGGTATAGGGATAGGTTAGACCTTGAGAAAGGACATATGCTATGTTTGGTCGCAATAACCGACATCCACGCGGGTGGGGCCGCGGGCCAAACTAGTGATTAATATTCTACTAACGTTGTGCTACTTGTTAGGGGGAAATGGGCTTCAATTAACAGAGGTCAACAAGCGAATATCTCAACTAGGTTTTAACTGTATAATTATATTAAAAATATCATTATATTAGTACATTTTCAATGTAATTAATACGATTAAGTACATTCATGTAACATAATCCAGACAAAATAGATATTTGAGCTTACATAAATTCGCATAAAGCTGAAAATTGGCAAGGATTACATATACTCATTATAAAAGAAAAATCAAAAGTCCCCGTTGATTGGAATTATGCAGTTTTTTGTGCCCGATGTCTCCGAAATCGTGATTGGTACTAAAGTGTGAGAACAGTTTTGTGAACAATTTTGTCTAATCTACTTTTGCGGTGGCACTTGCTGTTTTAGAGAAAAAATAGAAAAACAATTATGTTTGAAATTTAACCATGAATAAAAAAAATGCACAACTCCAATTAATGGTGACTTTTGATATTTTATTTGTTATAGTGTATTTAAAACCCTAGCAATTTTAGCTCTATGCGAATTTATGCAAACATACCATTTTACTTCGTGTCCAGTTAATGGATACATTCACTTTCATACAATTAAAATTTGAAAATTTAATTGCGGAATAAAAACTAATTTCGATTATTAACGAATATATATTATATATACACTTTGATTTATTAAGAAAAAATATTTTTCATTGCAATAATAATACAGTAATAAAGGATTTCAAATGATGGACTAAGAACTAGTTTCAATAATATAATTAACGAGTTTTGCATTAATTTCGAATAAATTAATTTCCATTACAATCTTATACAGGAATGATTAATAATATACATCAAACAAAAATAATTAAAACAAGCATTATTAAATTTCTTAACATTTCAATATAATAAATAAACAAGAAAATAATACCAAAGAAATTGCTATGAATTCCGTTAAAAATAATAATGTATATTATAAATTCAATAGTTAATTGAGATTATATTAAAAATTTCTTATATTATTTGGTATATCGTTATAGTGACAGAGCTGTGAATAATTTTCCACAATTTCATTGAACACTTAATATTAATATGCAGGTAATTTTAATATTTAAAAAATGGTATTACAATCAGACTTAGTACATTCTTACACGAACTTTGTGTATGTATTGTTTAATTAAAATATTCATACTTATTTTATTGAAATTGAAACCTTAAATTACGTATGTAAAAATTGACGAAATTTAGTAATAATTTATTTACAATAATGAAATAAATATTGCAATGTGTACAAATATTTATGTTGAAGCATATTATGTGCACTGACAGACAACAAAAACCTATAGAATCTTGAAAAGCGACAATTACGTTCAAACATAGTAAGTGCGCCCCTTATTAGAGGTACGCCCAGTATTAAAGCGTGGTGTTGTCGATGAAACATCATCTACCCTAGAATATACGTGACCAGTGCTAGGGGACAGCTTCAGGTCATAATTAAACCGACGACAAGTCGTATTGTCAATCGACATATAGCTATTGTTCGAATTGTTCCCTTCTCCGTATGTGTTGTTGTCCGATGACGGAGAACTCTCATTCTGAGACGTTTCTCCATCGTTCCTCTTATAATACTGTAAGGAACTTGTGAAATTTTGCTTAGAGCAACTATCGTTTGAGACTGGCATTGTTGTGTATCTCAACGTAGGAGTCTGTCGTGATGACTTCTTGAATACGCTCTTCTCAGAGTTTTTTACAGTAATAATTGTATCGGTTGAATTGAGTAAGGCAACGAATTTGTCCCAAAAACATGGGTCGTTCCATGATATATTTCTAAAGTTGTCTAACACAAAACATAGTTCTTCGCTTAAGTGATTGTTATCTGCAACTTTGATAAATAATACTTTATTGAATTCACCGCGATTAAGTGATTTTAAATAACTAAAAAATATATTGTTGAAATGAACATCACAAAGATCATTGTAAATGAAATTTGTTGTCAAAACTATAATAAGTCGTTTAGATAATTTGGAAGATTTTGAAAAGCTATCTAATTTCAGAATATTCAATGAAGGCTCAATAGGAGAATTTTTTTTCGATACCATTTTTCTAAACTCAATTTCCGACATTATATTATCATAGACAAAACTACTGTCTTTGGTATTATATATCACGTAATAATCATACATTTGGTTAGGTACACCTTCTAACATAAGATCAACATTTGGACAAGACTGTTCTTTAAACATAGGCACACCATATTTAGTGTACAACCAATCACTAAGTTCATATCTGAAAGCATAGAATATTACACCTGTAAGGCAAATGATCACGACGATAATAACTATTCCACAAATAACAACAAAGTAATTATCGGGTAGAAATATTGACTTAGACACAATTTCATCCCTAGATACTGTTGGGTCGTCCATTGACCCCATATACTCTTTACAATGGCTCAATACCGAGGCAATAGTGATTTTAGTTGGTTTTCCTCCTGTACCTGTACACAACATTTTCTCCGGGTCTCCCGGATCTCTCCTAAGCCACGAATCTAATTCAGCTATACTCTTACAATCACAAGAGTACTGGTTGCCCTCAATAGATACGTGGGCTAAACTTCTTGAAGATGAAGACAATAATTTCCAAGGAAAAAAGTTAACAAGTTTGTTATCATCGATTCTAAGAACCGACAGAGATTTCAATGAGGAAAATGTATTATTTGCAACATGTACTATAGCGTTATGATCTAAATATAGCTCATTCAAATTATTCAAGTGTAAAAACTCATCTCCTTTCAATTCAACAAGTTTATTATTTTCCAAATGAAGAACTCTCAGGGAATGAATACCTTTGAAAGTTTGACTATTTACTTCTTCCAACTTTGTGTTATTCAAATATAAAACTTGAAGTTTCTTTTTGCCTATAAACACGTGATTTCCCATATGACTTATGTGATTACCATCTAAATATATTTCGGTAGCGTCCATCGGAATTCGTTTGGGTACTTCTGTGTAGCCGGCGTTAGAGCAGTCCACAACGTTCGCATTCCATGTAATATCGTGATAACATCTACAATTATTTGGACAAATCATTTTACAGTCACATGCATCAAAGTCACAACAATGACAAAGAGCAAAACAATGGCTGTCATATGAGCAGAGAAAGTCAGAAGGTGACATGTCTGCTATAATTTTCTTTTCCTTGGCGCGTGAATGGACTATCGTACATAAGGCTTTATCTAAATCTAACACACGCGGGTATTGTCGAGTGTGACTCAAATAATTGATGCGCTGAATCCACTCCATTGAACAATCACAAACAAATGGGTTGCCGCTTATAAAGAACTCTGGTAATTCACTATCTTCATCAACCTGATGTAACCTAAACGCATTCATATCAAGTTGTACCAGTCTGTTATTATTAAGTGTTACAGTCGATAACTTTTGTAGTTTAGTAAATGAACCGGTTTGAATCATTTCAATGTTGTTGTCATTTAAAATAAGTTTTTCAACAGATTTTGGTATGGATGTCACATAAATTTCACTTATATTGTTATAACTTAAATCTAATACTTTAATATTACCATTTGAATGCATATCGTCGTTAATAAATTCTTTAATATAATTTTTATGCAAATCTAACCACTCTAAGCTCTTAGGAAAGCTTCTAAAATCAAAATGTGAAATTTTATTTGCAGACATATTGAGCCAAACTAAACTATTTAAGGTGTCCAAGATACCATCAAATTTTGTAATTTCGTTACCATCCAGTCTAAGTAATTGCAGTTTGTTATTATTACGGAAACACCCCGAAGTCAAATGTTTTATTTTATTAGAAGCCAAATTAAGTACTTGAAGTTGAGATAAGTGTTGAAAAGTATCATCATTCAATAATGTGATTTTATTATCTACTAAACGCAATCCATAAAGTTCAGAAAGACCCTGAAAATCATCCCGATTCAGATGTGTTATGTTATTGTTACCAATATCCAATGACTTCAGCGATCGAAGTTTGTGAATTGCAACGGGAATAATTGATAAAAAATTATCGTTTAGTCCCAGGTCTTCTATAGATGTCATATTATCGAAAGCGTTTTCATCTATATGTATTATTCTATTCTTATCAATAAATAACTCATGCAACACGTGCAGGTCTGTAAACAAATGCGTGTGAATGTGTACAAGTTTATTGTTCGAGAGTGTTAAAGAGTGCAAATTTCTCAACTCCTCAAACGCATGCTCATCTATCGAAGCAATTTCATTATGTTCTAGATTTAATTTCTGTAAACTATATAAATCCTGAAACATATGACGATCTATTTTATTTAAATTGTTATAAGACAGATTAAGTATAACCATTCGGAGTAATCCTATAAATGTGCCCTTATTAATCCACTGACTAGTGAGTTTATTGTTAGATAAGTCTAGTATTTGTAATTGATCTAAACCATCAAACAAACCGGATGGTATAGTGATTATAGTATTATTACTAAAATTTATTTCCTTCAAAGACTTTAAATCCAGAAAAAGATCTGGAGGAACAGTATTTAAAAAGTTACTTGATAAATTTAGAACCAGTAAACTGAGCAATCCGTCAAAAGCACCATCTTCTAGGGTAGATATTGCATTATTTTGCAACAATAATTTCGACAAAGAACGTAATTTTGATAAACCATTATCGGTTAGTACAATCAGGTCGTTATAAGACATATCAAGAACTTCTATAACTAAATTACAACTTCTTATGCTTAAATTTGGTTCTCTCAATGTATCGGAGAATCCAATAGTCTTAATATTTTGTATGTGATTATTAGTAAGGTTTAAAGTCTTTAAACTATACAGCGTACAAAAAGTTTCTATGTTAGTGCTCCAGATGTTGTTATCACTCAGGTTAAGTTCGATCAATTCGTTCAAGCCTGCGAAGGCTTGTTCGTGTAACTCCATAGTCATTGCAGACCACTCACTGTTGTAAGTAGTAACGTGTAACCGTTTCAGATCTTTGAAGTTCTCAAAAGCACGTGCCGGTATCTGTCGTATCTTGCACTTGTCAATAATAAGGTGTCGTAGTTTTGCAAGACTTGTTACTTTTCCTCGTGATGACGTGTCAGTTTGAGCTGTTAATGTGCTTTCGAAAAACAAAATCTCACTGCACTGTACGTGTAACGATACTACATTATCTAATTGCTTCATGCTGATGTTTTGTAACAAGTTATCTAAACTGTTTATGGTTCGGATCTTACAGAAAAGTTCAGTACTTTCCGACGTTTCCGCCTCGAAACTGCGGAATGCGCATTCGTGTGGCATTTCAGCTGCGAGGCTCCTCTCGATGCCATGGCAGTAGAACAACACGTACACTATAATTTGATTAAAAGTTTTGCGCTCAAGTCTTTTCACGACAGTTTTTTTTATTAGCATTTTATGATCTTAGGCGAGCTGCGGGGAAGCATCGAGCTCGGTAGTGCCATTTATGTAGGAGCAAATAGGTCGATCGCGTTATAAATATTCACGCAACAAACATCGCGACTCGCGTGGCATTATAGCGTGTCGCGCAGTGGTGACAGGCGCGGTGCACGGATGGCGGCTGCCCACCGACTGAGCGGCGCTAAGTAACTCCGCCCCACGACTCCGCACGCCCCGCGCTTCCGCACCGCCCCGGCGTCTAACAAAACTTCATCTCATATTATCAAGGGTGCATAGACCGTTGAATTATTCCCATGTGGGTATACCGAGCCTTAATTATAAAGAAACTATGGTCAAGTTTCCTAGAGCTTAATGTTATACTGATATGACATGTAGTTTTGCTTGTAAGTACAACTGGCTCCAACGTTGTCCAGCCAGTTGTACTTACGTACGTATTTTAACCCCAATTTCCAATTCATAGAGGGGTTTTCCATAAGTTTTGTTAGTATCGAATTGAAATAAGAATACCTGAGTACATTTTTTTTGTTAAGTGTTTTGTAGAAAACATTTTTAAAGAAAAACGCTGGCACTCGAACAACTTTTGTTCAATGAACACAAAGTATTTTCAAAACGATACACTTTTAAAAAGAGGGTCATATTACAAACACCTGTTGTGTTTTAAACAGCTTTGGTAAACTTTTTACTTAGATGCTTACTCGTGCAAATGGGATAAAAACTCTTGCATAATAGTTTTCCCTGACACCATAATATGGTACTGATGTTGGACTTAGAGTTTTCTCTTATATTATGGCCAATGGCAACCTTTTAAAAGCGAGGCCAAGTTTTCTGAGTATATTTACTTTTTCAAATTTTGGTTGAAATATGCATAATTATGTAGGTAAGCTGGAGACTCATGTATGTTGAGGCTTTTGAATTTTATGTAAGAAAAAAGAAAGAACAAAATTTCGAGGTCAGTCATTGTCATAGTCATTTATTTTTCAATATTGAACAATAAAATGGTTTCTTATTGGCGTCAATTTTAATTTTACTTAATTTAAGTTTACCACCGCTACCAAGGCGCTGGCGGAGAAGAAACGGCGCAACAAACTCCACTGCGGCATTTTTAGACGTCAATTTACAATATTTATTTTCTTAAAGCTAAATGTGGACGAATGTACATTTCGCGTAAACAATACATCACAAAAAGTATATAAAACACTTTATAATTAAGAATTAAACTAAAGTTACATAATGTAACAAATAAGTCACGTAACTAATACAGTAAATATAGCATTTTACTTTTTTTTAGCTCTACCCAAAAAAAGCAAAATGGTATTACAAAGTAGGTACACCAAGTTACATTTTGAAGTTAAGCTTCACTAGGTCTGTATGGACGACTGCTCTTAAAACCTTGACATCTTACTGTGCAGTCACCATCAAAAAGATGTTGACGTACAAAGTACTCGAAATGATCTTAATTTTGTCTTTTTACCCCCTTCCAGTTGACTAATTGTTCTGATATTTGGTACACACATTTAGTTTGGGCAATAATATCATTTAAATCAAGAAAACAGTTTGATTTGCTCTTAACACGAGAGTTTTAAGATCATTTTGAGACTTCGTCATCAAGATATTTATGGCGCTGACTGTATATAGGAGAGCACATTAGGCCACCACTCAGTTGCCATAATAACATTCATTGCAGTCGTTAAAAAAGTTTTGACAGACAAACATACCGTTGTACGTCTTATCTGTCAAAACTGTTTTCAGAAATGCGAGGATCAACCTGAAATTAATAATAAAATCTTTGAACCTACAACAGCAAATAATGAGATACTTAGTTGCTATGACGCTTGCCTATCCGTGTGGTGGCGGAAAAAAATACAAGTATCACCACCCCGTCTCATCCGAAGGGTGTCGTAAGAGGCGACTAATGGAACAAGAGAGAAGGGAAACTCGAAATTATACCCTGTGCCAACCCTAGCCAGCGTAGAAACTGTAAGCCATTGCCTCCCCATTCCGGGGGCGAGCCGGGGATACCGTTGTCCCCCCTCCCGAGGAGGGAGGAAGGGGTGGCCCTGGGTCAGCTGGGTGCGAGGGATATTTCGAAGACAACCTCACCTCCGGCTAGCACCACGACCCTCAGTCGGCGTGCGGTTTTAGTCGGTTTGTGTCCGACATAACCGGCTCCGGCAGGAGAGGTATCCGTGGAGATTTCCGCATGAAAAAAAGCCTCCTAACATTGGAAGAGGCTTATATCTAACAGTGGATTGCGATAGCCTAATTGATTGATTGATACCGATATGCTTGATGTACTTATTTATTTAAAAGTATCTAGTTAATTCAAGCCTAGAGTAGGCAACACCTATGAATCATTCAAGTATGGAACAGCTAACACCTAAATTTTATCAATATTTATATAAAAGTAGCAAAATTCCTAGAGGTCAAATTTCAGAGGTCGAGCTGTTTTATGGTATTGTTGTATTTATTATTATTTGACCTTCATATCGCTGTAAAGTACCCCTTTAACCCCATATCTTAGAACTTTAATCTTAATATTTATTGTTATGATTCGTACGAATCAAGAACATAAAAAAAACGGGATAACTTCACACAGCACGCCAAATAGTTTATTTCTATTGATATTGGCGTTGTGTTCACGCAACACTTTTAACACGGTTGTTGGTAGTCGGATACCATGTCGCAGCCAACTAGGTAAATCGGCCGTTCAAATAACCGCCTAGGGACTTTACTAAATGGCGCCGATTAATTAATGGCATGAATGATGTTTAGCCACTTGATTAAAAGACTAGACAAGTGGTTTGGGTCGCCATGACATTTAATTACTTGCCTAGCCATTTAATCAAACAGCTAGGGATCTTTTCGAAGTGGAAACTCAAGCTGAACGGACACAAGACTGAGGCAATCATGTTCACTCGTAAACGCCAGGCTCCTGACGAACTTCTTAATATTGATGGCTACTCAATACCGTGGAGCCAGTCGGTACAATATCTTGGGCTAACAATGGATAATAAGATCAATTGGACTAAGCACATAGCCAAACTATGGGTTAAAGCATTAGGTGCCTTTCATCCAGTAATGAACCGAAAAAGTAAACTAAGCTCAATAACAAAACTGCGAATTTATACAACTCTGGTTATAGTAATTACAAACTATTTCAAACCCTTCAAAATAAAGCATTTAAAATATTCTACAACACACCATTTCGGACAAACTTAACCAAATTAGATTTCACGATAAACCTACCTTTATTAAAAACATATATAATAAAGCAATGTAATCGGTTTTTCACTAAGCGTAAACATAGAAATCATTCCAATAAACAGATCTCAAGTATCGGTAAGACGGGTGTTTCTGACTTGCCTTATATCGACAGTTACGGTACATATCGCTTGCCTCATCACTACGTTTTGTTCCCAGCTGCTGACTGCGGCGGTAACAGCTAACTTATAATTAGTGAATAAATGAATTTAGGACTAATAAATTCATAAGTTTTGAGTTATAGATAAATTTAATAGTGTTTATAATTTGTGTTTTAAAAAGTAAGTTGAATTATCATTTTGTAAACTTTTATAGGCGCTTCAGTCTGACAAAGTAATTATTGTAAGTACTTTATTATTTGTATTGGACTACTCTCAGACAGCAGTTGTTTGCTTTGTACATATAAATCTATTTGTTGTGAAATAAAGAACATTTAAAAACAAAACAAACAGCTAGGGAAATGACTTATTTCTGCTGCTATCGTCGTCTATAGCGTCGGTACGCTTAAAATTGTATAATTGTTGAATAAATACTCCAAAAGATTTATGATCCTCCAGTAGCCTAGTGAATAATAGCGATACATGGATCTTGATCACACAAACCAGTGTAAAGGGCTCAAAAGCCAGTCAAAAGCGAATCGAACTCTTGGATCTTCAACGCCGGGGTATAAGATTGCTTATAGCATATCCCTCACACACCCCGGCAGACCCAGGGACATCTCCTGAATTGAGATGGCCCCCTCGTGGGTGGACACCACCATGGTGGGGTCCTGGATAGACTCGCCACCTTAGAGCCTTCTGCAGGAGTTATCCAGCCATCTCATGTCAGGCAGCAACCGCGCCAATATCGGCGTCGTTTAGTAAAGAGCTTAGGCGGTTAATTGAACGCCTGATTAAGCTAGTTGACAGCGACATGGTATCCGACTACCTACCGTTCAATTTGGGGACCAGTCTTCGGGGTTGCTCCCTGAACCGAAGTCCCATCGGCCATCGAGCACAAACTCTAATTATTTCATTTGGAGCCTGAAACTTATACCTATCTAATATTCGTAGCAGGTCTAATTCTATACTCAACAACTCAACAACAACGAAAATTATGTCCCATATTAACAAATACACACAACAAATCAAAATAGTTTTTTTTTTTAAATTGAAGTTTCCAACTGAAATCCATTCCTTGTTTTCAGCTCATCTTCATCAGACAGATAAAGTTTCCAACTGCTAACTTGGGAATTCTATTTCACAACGCCATAAAGGAATCGAAGGGGACCCAAATAAAAATGTTTTAAAATAGAAACTTTCCCCTCCATTACGTCTGTGTTTACTCAGTGCTCATCTAGATGAAAAATTGAATCGAACGTCTAAAATGACAACGTAACGCGTGTGAATCATCTGAGCCTTTTACCAATCGAATTTTGCAGTTAGCTGTTACATCTTCAGTCGTGAAAAGATACCTTAGAGTTCAAAATCGTTTGCCAAGGACTTTGGAAATAATTATATAGTTGTGCTCAGTAAAATAAACACAGTGTAAATTAGTGTTGGGAGTATTCGGTACAAATTAACAAATAGAAGAGAAGATGTGTAGGATGCGACATGTCATTAGTCATGTTCAAGCGATAATCTTCGAATAACAACCGTTTGTCATACGGCCTTGTGAATCTATTATGTGTTGGTTTTGTCAGTTCTGAAGAATGTCAAATGAAGTATTATAATAATATAACATGTTGGTGAATTACTCCTTTTAAAAAATGTGCGTAAAATTGTCTCTCTTTAGTGTTTAGACTTTGCCTCCTGGTGGGATTAAAATATCCAACCTCACGTGTGCTGTTAAAGGATCTGTGCGGCCAAGTAAAGAGCCTACGAACCACTTGGTTCTTGATGGAATCGTTTGCTTCATATGCGGGTAACATCTAAGCCCTGGACTTGATGTCATGTGTAGAAAAGGAGAGGGTGGGAACAGCTCATCAGAATATTCGCCATGTTAAGCCTATAATGTACGCAGCTTCCGAGCCTCGAGCCTTTTGGTGACCTCAATATTATCAATGATCTTTGTTATCTTCTTTCGATTTCAACTTCGAAACTCGTACAAAATGAACCATATAATTTACCTTAAATGTCTATAAAAGAGCTAGCCTATAGATAGGACACAACAGAATGAAATCGTTACCGACTTCAGACTTAAATTAACGACATTAAAACAAGCTTCTCTCATTCAAGATAAGACCTTTGTAAGGGGGAATAAATTGGATAGAGTTCTGCAAAACTGGACAATTCAGTAATAGAACGAAGTAGGGCGGAAAGTAGACGAATTGTAGAACTGTAATTTAAACTACAATTTATGCGAAAAATCTGTTAGCTTTGGAAATTTATAATATCGTAAAAAAATGATAATATATAATATAGCTACATACTTTACTCTTACGAGACCTATGGACTCTTGAATAGGTATTTCTGTACCTTAGAGAGCACGATAATGTGACGATAAGCCGTCGGTCCCGGTTGTCATTATTAACATTTATGGTAGTCGTTAGTTAAAGCTTTGGATGCAACTGATTGACTGATGATTTTTGATGATGATCACATTAATTTTAAACTTATTAAGTGGCATGTCAACCAAATCCTGGGGAAGTTCATTAAATATTTTTAAACAGTTGCCTGCAAACGAGTTACTAACTTATGAAGCCTGAGTTTTGGCACTATTATATAGTTTATTTTTATTTAATTTTCTAGTGTTAAAAGTATGTTCGTCATTTTTTTGAAAAAAATTAGGTTGTTCCTTACATATAAAAGATTGTCGTTAATATATTGACAAGCAACTTGTAAATTTTTTTTTTTTAAATAGCTCTTTCAGCAAGTCATGCGGTCTGAGGCTATAGATTGCTCGTATCGCTCGTTTCTGTAATAGGTATAAATATGGTCTCAATCTCGGTAGCTTAGCCCATAGCAGCAGACCATACGCGCAGTTTCCTCATCAGTCAGTGATCTTATCTTTCTGACCGCATAGGCAGCTGAGCTAAGTCTTCTTGCCAAAGCTGTGATATGAGAATCTGTGATATAAGTATAGTACAGAGCGGTAAAATTATTGACTCACATTTAATTATGCCTAGCTATAGTTACGCATAACAAAATGTGACTCAATAATTTTACCGCTATAAAGTACTTAGGTATTTTTGTTACGAGTATATTTCGAACTTTTATTCTTTTTTCCTATTTTTGTTGTAAGTATATTGCATAATGCTATCCACATTGTTGGTGTATGATATTCTTAAGGTCCTCCCATCAAATTACCTCCTAACTTGAGTCACGTTTCGGCTATTAGTCCAAGGTACTTATACTAAAGTTTCATCGCGAAACGATCAATGAACCATTTTACTGTTTCTGTTCTGGAAAATATTTTATAGGGGTTAGCTAGTCAACCATATTGGTAATGTATAAATAATATGAATCCAGGTGGTCTGACAGTTATCGAGAAGCAATCACAGTGACCACTGGAGCGTGGAAAGTGAGGCTTCAAAGGTGAATGACCTAGCGAATTTGCGAACCCTGCTTAAATATAAGCACGTATAGTTTGACTGATTACCGACCACTTATGTAATTTGATACTAGCTTATGGCTGAGGTCTTGTCCGCGTGGAAAACTGTTCCCTTTCACCCACGTGGAATTCTGTTCCAGTTTCCGTGACCGAGGGAACATTTTCTTTTTTTTTTTAAACCTTCAATGGGCCTTATGGAACTAACGTTGCATGCAGAGAATCTGCGACACATGTCGGACTTTGATTAATTAAATTGACACCATTGTAACATACCGTGTTTCGAGCAATAAATGATTTCTTTCTTTCAAAAATAAAAGGCCGACTTGGTCGAGCCGTTCTCGAATTTTGCACATCATCATTTTCATCAATCTCTAAATACGACCTAGTTGCGGCCTGCTGGTGTTTCATTTCGCACTTAGCAACATTAATTTTAATTTATTGGTTTTGGTACATCGGAATATGACATCTCCTAACTAAAAATCAGTACTTCTATCACATTACAAGACAGATAAAACATTTGAATTATTTTTATAGCATTAAGTATGCTAAATAAACAAATCGAATACATACACACATCAAAAAAAGTTTGCGATCAATGGCATAAGCTCCTAGAATTCTTTAAATTTAACTTTATCAAGAAAAAATCTATGTTGTATGCTTTCTTTAAATAGGAACCCTGTTTGAAATTAAAATATAAAACTATTTTTTATTATTTATTTAAAAAAATTGAGCCATTAATCATAATGCAATTGTGATAGAAATTTCATAGAAAGAAAAAGACTGTTTAATTAAACTTAAACTACAATTTATTATTAAAAGGTGTAAATTCAATATAAAATAACTCCTCCCCTGGCTCGAACACATGCGGAGATCCTCCTGGGCATGCTGAGGATCATGTTATCCAGCATTTCCTGGGGTAACCTATCCCATTCTTCAATAGCGGCTTCCCTGAGCTCTGGAACTGTCTGGGGATGTGGCTCACGGTTCCATACAGCTCGTTTAAGAGCATCCCACGCGTGCTCTATTGGGTTTGAGTCGGGCGAGCCGGCAGGCCAGTCTAATCATGTGATATCGTATTCTTGAAGAGCAGCATTGACGCGTTGAGCTCGATGTGCGGGCGCATTATCATCGACCAGTACAAATTGGTGCCCATGGTTTACTCGGAATGGTTTGACGATATCATCAATAGCAACTGCTTTGTACATGTCTGCTGTCATGAAGCCCCGATACGGGATCAAAGGCGTTCTAGCTCCAATCATAATGCCACCCCAAAAAGACACCGATTTTCCGCCTTGCTGAACTGTTCCAGTGGCAGTTCTTTGTCTTTCACGGTCGCCTGGTCTTCTCCAGACACGGACACGTCGGTTATCTGGATGAGTGGAGATTCGGGATTCGTCAACGAAGAGACAGTTTTGCCAAATGTTTTCTTCCTCACCTTCTTCATTTTGCCGAAGTCTAGCCCACTGCAATCTTCGTTGTTGACGTTGCCGGGAATTGAGCGGAGCTCGCCATGACCTCTGTGCTCGTAATCCAGCCTGGTGCAAGCAATTGCGAACGGTCTGCGTGCTAACTTCAAGCCCAGAGGCGGCCCTGACTTCTGCTTTTATTTTAGTGGCGTTGATTGTGGGATCACGGGCTGCCAGCAATCTAATATAGCGCTTTTGGGCAGCTGTCAAAACAGTTGGGCGACCGCTGCGGGGTCGGTCAGCTAAATTCTCCATTCCGTGGTACCTCTGCAACGTAGCCACGACACAGGATTGGGATATAGCAAGTCTGCGTGCCATTACTCTCGTGGTGTATCCTTCTTCCCTCAAAGTTACTATTTTAGCTCGTAAAACCTCTGATAATCCTCTTGGCATTTTTTCAATCACTACTTTTCGCGAAAAATATCTTGAATCGGTTATAATTCACTAAATCAGATTTCTGAATGAGCGTAAGCTAGGACTGAAAGCCTTTTTGTAAGAAAAAACAACTGAACGGTGTCATTGTTTTGTGTTCTAATTCTTTATTTTTAAATAAAGAATCTAAAAAGAAGAAAAAATCATAATATAATCTACAGTAACAAAAAAGATTTCAGTTTTTCAAAGTGATCGCAAACTTTTTTTGATGTGTGTAGGTAAATAGAGTCGCCTTAAAGATTTGAATCACATCGGGCTTTTCTCGGTAGCCGAGTTGGTCAAGGTATTCCCGCTGTAAGGGAAAGATCGCGGGTTCGAGTCCCGCCCGAAATGATTTATTTTCCCCATGTATTCGAGATATAACATTATTTTTCTACGTTTGAATCAAACATAATATGCCATAATCTCGGTTTATCTCTGTCTATACAATCTGTACTCAGATAAATCGATACTCAGGATTGAGTGTCGTTCTAGAATACGGGCCTTTTGTGCTTTACGAGAAGTACGTACCAGTCATGAACAAAACTAATTAATGAGCTTCCACAGTGGAACATTAAAACGCTACTGAGAGCAAAATCAGTCCGTCGGCGCCATGCAACGCCGTCCTTGGGGAATTTTCTAATTACGATTTCAAAGGCACCTCGTTTGTAGAACATGTGACATTTGAATTGAAAAAGGTCACGTATAGAAAATTGGAGTCCAACTTGGAACTGAACATGGACGGTCCAAAAATTTGCCTTCAGGATTTCCTATTAACGAATTTCATTTGTTCGACTGTCGAAATGCTTTCAGCTTTATTTTTTTAATTTGGCTTCAGTGCTGTAATACGATTAGTGTTCCGAGCTTTGGCTTTAATGATGGGTAAAGTAGAAATGTAAAAGCTGCTAAAACCTTCATACTGTTAGGTTAAGTAGTTGTTGTTAGTTTTTGTTTTACAGCATCACGGATTTGAGAACATATAAAAGGTTCTTTCTAAAAATTCTTATTTTTTAAAACGGTTTAAACGGATCTTTTGAGTAAACTAGGTTTTAGACTCATTGAAATAAAACCACTTTTTACGTATTCTATCGCGATATATTTGTTATTATTACTTTTTAACCCGACGTTTCGGCTGCTTTGCAGCAGCCACGTTCGCGGTGTGACTCACGATGGTAGTTGTCACATAGTTTGAAGTATAAGTTATCTCAAAATACCCGAATCATGGTGAATTATTGGTGTTCCTATTTACGCAGAATGAGCTCACTGTGTTGTTAAGTCTTGCTGGATTTTGCTGCTTACTGGGTTTGATTAAGTGGATGACTGGGTCCCAAGCTGGTGGTAAGTTCCATCCATCCTCTCTATTAAAATTTGGGTGTTTTTTAATTTCAATAGCCTCGCGGATCATTCTAGGTATATATAAATATATAAATACTTTTACTATCTAATTGAACGAATGCCAAGTTTAGGCAAATCGAAGGTAATATATGCACCTATACCATGATCGCGTTGATTCCCGTTTTAATTATTGTATGGATCTTTTGAGTGCTTTTACGATTTCTATATTCTGTACGCGAAGTATGGCTAATGATGTGAGTTTCACTGGGATGAATATTTTTTTAATGTTGCAAACATGAGGTTGTTTATATCAAATGTGGTGTTGCAACCAAATTTCGACGACAATAACTTCATCCCAACATTACGATGAGCAAACGGGTCTAATAATAAAGAGTTAGAATGGCCATGTTAGTTTCCTTTCTCCTTCCCGCGGGTGTTGTTGAAGGCGACTAAGGGATAGAGCTCTTCTCAATCCGACAGTAAACATACAGCCCATGACTAAGTGTCTGCTTGAAGACAATAGGCTCGCCCCCTATTACGTGGGACCGAAAATCATAGTTGGCCGAAAAGTCCGAAAATGTGGGTGTTAATACGCCTCTGCCCACCCCTTCCAGTATTTACAAGAATGATGTATATATATATAGAGTGGAAGATTTTCATGCCCCATGGACGGGAAGTACCTACTCGAAATACTGGGGATGAGAATTTCACTCCAAGGAAACATGCCATTATTTTTAAAAGGAAATAAAACTGCATTCAAAAATTTTTGATAACTCGCTTGACACACCCACGGTAATCGAACCGACTAAAACCTGAAAAAATCACATCTGTGTTTCCGAAAATCTTTGAATGCAGTTTTATTTCTTTTTAAAAATACAGAAATGTTTCTCTTCAGTGAAATTCTATATCCCCAGTATTTCGAGTACTTCCCCTGGACGAGAAGTAAAAATGAAATGAAAACGGGGCATGAAAATCTTCCACCGTATATAATATGTAGTGAAAATAATAATAGAACAGTTAAAGATCTAAAGTAAAGATGTACTGAACCACTTTATCAACACAGACATCTATCGATATTTAACACTGACACTAAAGCGATTTAATTAAAATTTTCTAAGAAACTTTGTGACAAGGAATTTTCTTTGCTTGAATTTAGAACGCCATCTGCACAGCCCTATTGCAAGATAATTAGTTCAAAGTAAATTATGCACCCTTTAAACTGCATCGAATTTAGGCAAATAAAGTCTGTTTAAAATATTATGTTAGGGGCCATGTGGTGCATGTTTTAAAAGACATTCTCTTATAATATGCATCACACTCGCTAAAATAGGGGAAGGGAAAATGTGATATTGTGCAGACTTCTCTGGCAATGGAATTTGTGACACGTGTTAAAACCAATTTTTAATAACTGAAGTATTATTACTTTTTGATTTTCTATAACTTTTTCTTTTAAGAAAAACAGACAAACGGAACAGCGATTGAGTATCGATAGATATGCAGTTTATTGAGCTATCTACCCAAACTAGAATAATAGCCTACTAACCTAGATCCTTTAGCAAATAAATGAATTATGAAAATGAATTATTATTATTGGAAGAGAAATAAATAGAGTAAAAATGAGTAACAGTATCTCTGTTTTTTTTTACTTAAAACATGACAGAGAGAATCCTAGAGTGGGATTTGTAATGGAATTTTCATATTTGATCTTATTTAAATAAACATTAATTTTGATCTCAATTTCCTCAAGCTCAAGGCCAAATTATTCTTTCGTTAATGTTTTATATAAAGCTACAGATATTCACAAAACAGAAAGTAGATTCACTGGTAATATACTAAAGTTAAGACTGATCTCTGCAATTATTTTGCTAATATGTAATAAGTACTGCTCAGATTGACAGCCTCCTTGGCGTAAATATTTGTATCCATGAATATGGGTATTTGCATTATTCTGGTCGGAGAGCACGCTAAGCCATCGATCCCGATTGCCATACAAACATCTATCTATGTCAGTCGTTACGGGTAGTTGGAGCCCTCAAAAGTCCAACAACTGGCCTAGCTGCAATGCTTCGATATCGCCTTTGGGTTGTGGAGATCAGATGGCAAGAATGGAAAATTTAGCCAAATCCGCAGTTAGACTGGCAACGGACCCCAGACTCTAAGCTGAATGCTTCGGATACGACTGGGATTAACGCTTACATGAAGAAGAAGAGATGTAATAAGTACTGTAGAGTAAATCCATGTGGTGACGGATAAAGAATACAAATATCACCACCCCATCTCATCCGAAGAGATGATTACCAGAAAAATACGCAGACGATATCACTGCGAGAGAAGGAATACTCGAAATATAACCCTGTACCAATATGGCCAGCGTGGAAACAGATGGCCAAGCCTCGCAACATTGGAAGAGGCCTATGTCCAGCAGTGGATCGCGATAGGCCAATTGATTGATTAATAGAGTAAATTAATAGAAATTCCCGGCTGAGTAGAATTTTAGAAGAGAGTAGAATTGGAAAAGGCGGCTAAGGGATAGGGCTGTTTAACATCAGACAGTTATCGCGGTGTCCTAGTATCAACAAGCTCAAACGAATAATGTGTGATGCTTTTTTCAGTGGGTGTTGATGTTGATGTTAATCTATTTTTTTTGTCGTTTGTCTTATTCTTTAGTTTTGTTTACCGACTTCCCCGTAATTTACCTATAATTAATTTATTTACTGGTGAAAACTTTTAATTGGCCTTATGCATGCTATGTTCTCTTATATATTTATTCATGTAGCTGTAAGTTTTCAAGAGAAATAAAATAAAATAATATAAACTCATTGTTATTTTGGCCTGTTCGGGACTTCACGCGATAAAAAAATTACTAACTTTTTGCCGACGTTTCGGGTGCGATGCTGCACTCGTGGTCACGACTAAACTTACTTATTTACTATATAAATACAATAATAATAAATTTACTAGTCCAAGGTCCCAAGTACAAAAAAAAATATTGCCTCCATATATAAAAGATCAAAATTGCATCACTATGTAGTTACTGAGAGCGGCAACAAAACACTTCGAATGGCGCGTGCCGGTACAAATGACCGAATTGGCACAACTATTCGTGCTGCGGCAAATGTGGGGGCGAGTGCGAAAAAAAGAAATATTTATTCACCGGGTGCAATCATGGTGCATAAAACTATTAAATGGTACGTTCGCGAAATAGCTTCTATTGCGGACAATAGCTCACGGAAGACTGAAATAAATACATAAATTGTTACAACTCTTGGGAGTTTACTTGAATCGTTTTATTTATGTCTAGTTTTGATAGTTCTTTAATTTTATTAAACATTTGATTTGTTACTAAACTAATATTTGTTTTACATTTATAGATTTTTGTTACTTACCATATTTATGAGCAAATAAATTATAGAATGGATTTTACAGCATTGAGTATGCTAACTATACAAATCGAATACATAGGGAAAAATAATCTTCTCGGGCGGGACTCTAATTATTTCTATTCTATTCGATAGATCGATCTAGATAAACTAAGTACGTAAGTAAAAACTCAGAACCCATGGAATCCATCAGCAAAATATTTGACATGTCCGAACTGGAAGCATCGCTAAAAACCTTGAAAACTAATAAGGCTGCTGGGCCGGACGAAATCTACCCAGAGTTTCTAACACATCTAGGCCCACTAGGAAAGAACTGGTTACTTAGGTTTTTCGGTAACATCCAAGAGACTAACCACCTCCCAAATGCATTCAAGAGATCCAAAGTGATTGCACTCTTAAAGCCTGGTAAATCCCCAGATGAAGCGACCAGTTACAGACCGATCTCTCTCCTCGCCATAAGCTACAAACTTCTAGAACGGATGTTGTACAACCGAATCTACCCTATAGTGGATCCTTGCATACCGCCTGAACAAGCTGGATTCAGAGGACAACGGAACTGTACCGACCAGGTCTTGGCTCTGACGTCATATATCGAGGCGGGCTTCCAGCGGGGACTGAAGACATTCGCGGCTTTCGTTGACTTAAGCGCCGCCTACGACACAGTCTGGATAACCGGGCTTTTAAACAAGGTTGCAACTATAATCCCCTGTCGGAAGACCATCACTCTGCTGAAATCCTTGCTTGGGCCCCGACATATTAAAGTCTGTCTAGGCGATAGGCAGAGCGGCTATAAGCTCATCAAGAATGGACTTCCACAGGGCTCGGTCCTTGCGCCCCTGCTTTTCAACACCTACATCTGCGACCTTCCCGAAACTGTATCGTCAAAATTCGCATATGCCGACGATCTTGCCCTTGCGTTTCAGTCGAGATCTTTTGGGGAGGGGGAGAGAATCCTTACCAAGGATCTTACGACTATGGGCGACTACTACAGAAAATGGCGTCTGTGCCCCAATCCATCAAAGACCGAGGTCTCCGCATTCCACCTAACCAACTGCCTGGCTGGGACCAAACTACATGTGGAATTCTGCGGTGAACGAGTCAAACACAACTTCACCCCTAAGTACCTGGGAGTAACATTAGACCGTTCACTGACTTACAGGCAACACCTGGAGGCAACCGCACAAAAGCTAAAGACCAGACTCAATATCTTGAAGTCTCTGGCTGGCACGAGTTGGGGGGCCAAAGCTTCCGTCCTTCGAACATCAGCAATAGCCCTCATGTACTCTGTGGCAGAATACTGTGCGCCAGTGTGGTACCGAAGCGTGCACACCCACAAAATTGACACCCAATTACACGAAGCCATGCGTACCATAACAGGGCTAATTAAATCAACTCCACTACCATGGCTTCCTGTTCTGGCGCACATCCCGCCTCCAGAACTACGAAGGTACCAAGCTGCGGCCAACGAGTGGAAGAAATGCTGGCAGGTGACCAACGGAGAGCCGATGCCAGTCCGAAGGACAATTGACGACCTGCCGCGCGACCGCCTGATCTCAAGGTCCCCAATCTGGTCCGATAGGGCCCTTATGGAGGAATACGACCTTGGAGAGCAGTGGCGGGCGTCGTGGGAGGCATTTCAGCACCATCCCTGGAAGGACCTGGTACCTGACCCCACCACTAAGCCGCCCGGTTTTGACAGTTGTCGTACGGTGTGGTCAAGGGTCAACCGGTTCAGAACTGGCCACGGAAGATGCAACTACCATCTTCACAAGTGGGGACTTAAAGATGCGCCGGACTGTGATTGTGGAGCTCCAAAGCAGACAACGATGCATATAGCAGAGGAGTGTCCACTCCGTCGTTTCCCTGGAGGAATGCGTGAGCTTCATGACCTCACACCGGCAGCAATAGACTGGCTTCGCCAACTGGACGTCGACATATGAGAACTCGAGCAGAGGCCATACGAAATGATGATGACCGTACCAATTTTGGAAACGATACTTCATAATCTTCTTCAAACATATTGATGAAGAGATCATAAAAGCCTTATCCCTTTTACTATAAAACAAAATTCAGTACACAAGAAGTAATCAATTACATTAATGAGGAAAATGAAAGAATTTTGAATACAAATAGAATTTGAAGAAGTCTTGCTGCAGGCGTCTTGTTAAATCTCTCAGTTATTCCACAGTGAGCTCGCAAATTAGATACATAAATTCCATTTGATCAATTACTTCCCTTTTAGGCAAATTAACAAGCCGTATGTAACCATACAAATTCAATCCAAGCAAATCTGTATGTAAATGTATTGTAATTGTGGAGCAATATTCGATTTACAGTTTCTATGCTGATTACTATGTAATACTGAAATGTGTGTACTACTCTATCGCATATTTCTGTTGTATAATTTTGGTGGAACATTTAATTGGGTGCACAATTTTGGTTAGCCATTTCAAGATAATTCGCCGTTCAGTTTTAGTTATGCTGAATAATCGGGATGCCAATATCGGTTGCATCCAAACCTTGCATTTTAAGGCCCAGGGTCTAATCTCTTGCTGGCCTGAGGGTGACCGGTGGAGCCGCCTGTCACCCTAGCAGAAGCAGGCCGCGTCGGTGGTGCAAAGTGTTCAAATGTTGTAGTTAATTCTGGGTGTTTTTATATAAGCTACTAAATTCCATATACGTACATCAGTGGGTACGTTTATGGAATTTCAGTTACTTAGTATAAATTGTCTCGACCGCGGTTTCCCTTTGCAGAGCAAGCCGGCCTCCAAGTCAGGTGGACTGAAGACCTGAAAAATGTGGCTGCGATAGACTGGATGCAGTGAGCAGATGATCGGGAGCAATGGTACCGATTGGGAGAGCCCTATGTTCAGCAGGGGACTGCAATAAGCTAATTGATTGATTGAATTTACTATAATATTTTCTAAAGTTTACGCGAATTTCACTCATAGAATCCGTAAAAAGTGGTTTTATTTCAATGAATTTACTATTTTATTTTTATTATATATATTATCTTATTATACACAATTGAAACAAATAATCGCATACACCGATAAACAAAATCGATTATATAAATTAACGAGAAATATTTACTACACTTTACACTAAACTTTGAATTGACAACAGCAAGAAAGTGCCCAACCCGTTAAATTGCCATGGGGTGATCTGTAGGACCCCATCTGAGCTAAAATTACGCTAGACACAAAGAAAATTTAAGTGTATTTTGGTTCAATTAGTGGGAGGGCAGGGGTGTGAAACTACGCGGCGAAAGTAATTTATTTTAAGTGTGACAGCGACCAATTTTGACCGAGCAACGATTATAGGGTTAAATCCTATTTAAAGGGAGATAACACATAGCGCAAAGGTAATAAAAATAGGCACTCTTTTAAAAATAGATATTACAACATAGTTATCACAAATTTTCTGAAAGCAAAATATACATACATCTATACATATAAAATTACTTGTCCCGACTGACTGACGGACTGACTGATTCATCAACGCAGAGCCTAAACCGCTGGACCTACAAACATGAAATTTTGACATAGATGCATTTTATGATGAAAGCATTCACTAAGAATTGTTTTTGGAAAAGGGGTAAAATAAGGGATAGAAGTTTGTATGAAAGTCCGTCATTATCCGAGCTATACGCTGTCCATTCGTTGTTTCTTTTTGACAGATGGAAATAGTGATTGCACAAAAATTCAAAATATCGACTAAGTTAAAAACCTCGATTTAGAAAATCATAAATCGATTAGCAAATGATTTCATGGTTATAAGTAGAATTTTATTTATTAATAGATATTACGTCTCTCTATATTTTAAAAAATTATCATAAACCATTGTGGGCCATAAAGCTACTAAATATATACCTAATTCGCATTGTGCAATATTATCTTTGGTATAATTCGATTTAATCGATTTAAAAGACTACAACGCACATCCGATATACCTTTCATAGTGCCCGCGTGACAAACAATCGGTCTTAAGTCAATTAAATGTTTATAAAAAAATCGATAGTAGATATTGCATAACATTTTCAAGTTATTATAATAAAAACACAGTCGATCGACTGACTCCATCCCTAAAATTTCTTTTCGGCCGACGTAACCTTATCAATGAAATGTAACGTATTGGCGCCTAATTTTTGTTCGGAGTTTTATGTGTTGACGCCAGAACAAAGCTATATCGACCATTGTGTGTGAGCTGTCAAAAAGAAAATAAACGAATGAACAGATTATAGAGGCACTAAATTTCATAAACCTGTGTTTTTTAAGAAATAAATGAACACGTGTATCAGCGTTGATAAATGTGTGCTGTGCGAATAGAGCACATTTTGCACATATTTTAGGTCAAAGATATATAAATCGAGCTATATATTATTATGTGTTTAATAGTAGACGTAGCATTTAAATCAGTTTAACTGTTTGCAAACATAACTTTAAAACATTAACTTATAAACAAACAAAACAAAATGTAATATGATAAAATTGTGGTCTAGTTTACGTATAATATTATTATTTATTTGTAGCTTCTGGCTCGGTTACTCGGTTGTACCATCTGACGCACTTGTGCAATGGTCTGTACACTCTGTACGCTAGTTGTATGTAAACACTGCTTCTTTATGTATTTAATTTGAACGCCAATGGACGCACACATAATGGCGGCAGCCTGTCGCCGCGGTTTGGCTGATACACGTGTTTGAATATAGAAAGATATTACGCTAGAAGTGACAAGCTTATTTATTTTACATGAGGCAGATCGCACAGCTTCACACGTGTTATTTATTTATTTATTTATTTAGCGTACGATACACTATCATTACAGTTATTTATTTATTTATTTATTTAGCGTACGATACACCATTGTTGATGGTTATCGCGAATTTGGATATATTTTCGGTTCTACTCGAAACTACTAAACTTTACCCTAAGCCCCTTGAATACCCGAGGGTCCTAAGAAAAAACCTAGATAGACAATGACGTCTAGGAGTATTTTTCTTTTGAGGTGCGAAATCTAAAGTCAGTTTGTAATAAGAAGAATTGTATACCACCTTGCAGACTATGAGACAGCTATTGGCGTTATAAGGCATAGTTTCCGTGGTGAATTAATATCAGGTGCATGGCAGGATTTAGTCTGGTGAGCAAGTCACGTAATCTCGGTGACTTAATTCGAAGATAAATTCGAGTCGGTTGACTACAGTATGCGACTACAGTATGGGATTTGACGTTTATGAGATTCCTTGACGACTGTCATATATGTCAAATCCTGTCAAATCTCATACATTTGTCATTCTATTCCACGATACGCCAGTCAGCGAACTGCCACTTGCCTAGAGGGGCTGGTAATTACACTTCCGGGTTGGCAGGAATATTAGTAGTTTCGGTTTCTACATGATACCCTTTAAAAACTGAAAGTATCGAAATTACCTCAAGTCCACATAAAGACTGATAAAGCGGACCCCAGGCTCCAAGGTGAAAGCTTCAGAGGAAGAAGAGAAGACCTTATAAAAAAGTTTTCTATCAAAAGCCGTTCCTATTAATAGTAATCCCACCAAAATCATAAATGTAAAAAAGGAGAGCCAAGTTCAATACAAAAATTATGCTTGGCTCTTGGCTTCGCCGCAAAAAGAATGAAGATCTAAATGAGTGCCAAGTTTTCCAAGTGACTTTTTGCCCTTCATATCTTTATAACCGTTTGAGCTAGCCTCATGAAATTTAGGCATCCAGATGTCCTTATGGATTTAATTAAACACGTGTAGTTTTATATGTTAACGTTAAAGAAGTTTCGAGTTAAAGAAGGGTCAAAGTGGCACCAAGTGGTTCGTGTAATATTACACTTGGCGCTGGCTAGCCAGTTCCTTTGCTTGAACTTGGCTTGACACGCTACCGCGTGCCTAGATAGTAAAAAATCACTTAGTACTGTAAAAATCCATAGAACTGATATAACAAGTTCTATGGTATAACCGCATAAATATAAATTTGCTTTAAATCCGTAAGGTATTGAACAGATTATAATCTATAGGTAAGTAATTTCAGCATCTTTGACATATCTAGTAGTCTGAGTTGCAAATTGTTCCGTGATTTTAACAGTACAACACTATATTTAGAGATTATGCTGTTGGAATGGCAATGTGCTGTTAAACAATAAGTGGACAAGGTGTTATTGGGAATTTGCAATAATCACTAGATGTTATCAGCCTCTTTGGCATAGATATAGTGAACACGACTAGTATGCAGGGGTGCGATTCCCGCTCAGTAGGTAAAATATGTGTGGTACATGAATATATGTATTTGCATTAATTAAATCAAAGTGCATATACCGAGTGATTTTGTAGTCATTTTGAAGGGAAAGATTTTAGGCACAGTTCCCATAGTGAACAAAAAACCTTTTAGTAAATACAGCAAAATACAGCAAGCGTCCATTATAAATAGCGAGATTTTCAAAATTGACACTTGTAAGCTAGTAACTAACCTACCTTTTTACCCGACTACGGTGAAGCCAAAAGGAGGGTTATGATTTTGACAGGCTATGTATGTATGTATGTGTGTATCATTATTAGTAGTAGTATCCATGTGTTCCCTCATAGCTCCTCAACTACTTATTAGAACTGGACAAATGAGGTATCGTTACAAGCGGCTTGCTAGTCCGATGGTTATAGGGTATAATACAACGTGTCATTCAATCTTGTGTGGTGCCCTCTAGCGCTCATAAGGTACTGTGTTAAAAAATAAATTTCAGATAAATATACCGTGTATGGTATCAAATGAAAGTGCTTAATGAGCACATTTCAAATATGTATAAATTTATTAGCTTTACTTAGCCCTAAAATAATTTAAATCTTATAATATAAAAATGAATCGCAAAATGTGTTGGTAAGCGCATAACTCACCAACGGCTGGACCGATTTCACTAATTCTTTTTTCGTTGTTTTTGTTATTATCGGGAGAAGGTTCTTACGAAAAAAAAAAAAAAACATTTGTACAGAAAATTTCAGAAAGTAACTTTTCTTTTTCTCATACAAACTTTTTCTATTATGTGAGAGAAGTTTATGTTTACGTTACGGGATTAGTATTTAGTAGTAGTAGGTAGTAGTAGGAATAGGAATGGGAATAGTAATGGGAATGGGAACGGGAACAGGAATGGGAACGGAATTGCACGCGGGTGGAAAATATGGCGGTACGAAGTTCGCCGAGACAGCTAGTAAAAAATAAAGTTTAAAACTAAAACCCGAATACCGAAAAATCACAGTCTAAAAAGTGACAAACAAGAAAATACCAAGGATAGCCGTGTTCGTATGCCACTTACTCTAAGAAAACAATATATTCTAGGGAAAACTGGCATACACCACGGCTATCCTTGGTATTTTCTAGTTTGTCACTTTTTAGAGTGTGATTTTTTTTATTAGCTACGTGTACGTAAAACGATTTTTTTGCACATCCACCCATATTGAACGCTGCCTACTGGCTGGAGGAATTTGTCAATATGTAACTAGCCTCCCCTAGCTTAACCTGACGTGCTCGGGTTACTACCGAATTTCCTCCTACGCGTGCCCTACTAATAGAAGGGGTTGTTAGCCATCTTTGGATTTTGACTAATTCTAGTAGGTCCTGATTTTGAAGATGACAGGTCATTTTGAACGTTTTTAAAGTGCGCTAAATCCGCTAAATTTAATATAAAATAAATAAAACGTACCATGGTCCCGTGGTCCATTGGCCCCGTTGGTCCCGTTCCTGGGTACAGAACAGCACACAAGTGAAACCACGTGCATCAGCTAATAGTTATATATATGTTTTATAATAGTTCGGGACTTAACGTGATAAATTTTTGAAAACTTACCTTGGCCGACGTTTCGAGTGGGTTACAGCACCCGTGGTCACGAGTTGACTGGCTTGCGAGCGTCGCGCGGTGTGCGGGAAACATTTTTTGTGCGCCTACCCTCCATTATTTTCTATTTCTATTTTGTATATGGCATATATTGGTATATGGGTTTCGGCAATTCTGCCAAAGTCAAACGTGCGATGGAGAGATTTGTGTGCTGTCCGAATGGGGGCAAAGTGCTTGACAATATTGGACTGGTTATGTATCTCCTTTTTCGGTGTTAGCACGCTGAAACAAAACGTTACAGATACACAAAAGACATTCACAAATTCGATTACGTATAATAAACATAAATAACCAAATTACAATTAATATAATACATAATTATCACAACAATATCAACATTTAAGAATCAGATCATAGTCTGATATTATGGCCACTGATAATCCATTACTTTCACATTGAATGTAAGGCTGGCGACTATAACGTTATATCTTTCAAACTCTCTTAAGATTTATTTCACTATTCTATTTCGAAACCGTATTTTTAATTTTATATTATTGAGTAAAATGTTTAGCGTTGTCCATTTCTGTAGAACGACGGCAAAACGGTGAATTAACGCAAACAAACGTAACCATTCCACGTATCGTCATAAAGGCTATTTTTATTGCTCACAGTTAACATAAAGTTTATCCAGTTTCATCCCCTACGATCTCTAAATGCAATCCAAACGCAGTGGAACCAGGAATTATACCACCATTTACTTTCAACGATGCACTCAAGATATTTTCAAGTGTGGTGAAGTGGAGGTTAGCGTTAAATGTGAAGTTATTTTTATTTCAATAATATTACTGCTTCGATATAAAATCCAGGATGTTGTACTTGCTTCACAATTTTATTCAATTCCAATGTGTTTGTAAGGTAGTTCAAGCGTAGTACCTATTAATTCTGTGGTATATTATATAAGTATAAGTACTAGATACTTACCTGAAGTTACGGTATTTTTGTTCACCATGATTGACACTGCCTACCTGACCGATTCTGACTTTATAACTTTTTAACCCCCGACGCAAAAACGACGGGGTGTTATAAGTTAGACGTGTCTGTGTGTGTGTGTGTGTCTGTCTGTCTGTGGCATCGTAGCACCCAAACGCATGAACCGATTTGGATTTAGTTTTTTCTGTTTGAAAGGTATATTAGTCGGGAGTGTTTTTAGCTGTTTTTGAAAAAAAACGGTCCAAGATGGCCGCCGCCACAACATGTTGGAATACAAATTTCTTTATAAATCCCTCAATATGGGTATCAAATGAAAGAGCTTGATCAATTTAAAAAGTATACAATAAAAATTGAATTAAAAATTTAAAAAACCCCCGTCACAAAAAACACCAAAAAGTTGAAAATAAATGAATAAATTTTAATTCAACGGTTGCCATGTCGGGGGACCTTACGATATAAAGGAGTACTTAACCAGTTACGGTCCCCCGACATGGCAACCGTTGAATTTTATTTTCAACTTTTTGGTGTTTTTTGTGACGGGGTTTTTTTAAATTTTTAAATTATTTTTTTGTGAAATGGTTTCAAAGGGACAAACCTAACCATAACCTCGGATAAAGCAGAAGGCGTGGATCCCCGCTTAGTGCAAATATTTAGTATACATGAATTGCATTGGTCTGGGTGTTTCTATGTAGGTACGAGTATAATATGTACCTAAAAAAAAACTAAGTATATTTATACGCATTCTAGATTCCATAACACAAGCTAGTTAGGCTTACCATGGGTCTAGACAGCGTTGTGTGGAAAAGAAACACCTGACAGAATATACAAAATACCGTAGACATCAATGTCACAGAGCAGACAATACAATTTTGTATGATTAAGCACAAACGCATTTTCAACAAAATATCGACGCCGGGTATAAACTGACAACATGTTAAAATATCCACTTACCTAACCTACCTACCTAACCCCGTCCATCATATTATTGTATTTTAGACAGATGGAAGTAGTGATTGCATGAAAATTTAAAATATCGACCAAGTTAAAAAACTGGATTAAAAAAATAATTAATCGATAAATGAAAATATTATGATAAATATATGATTTCATGTGGAATTATAATCTATTATCTTTCTGTACATACCTAATAATAAAGCAGTGTAGATATTTCGTGTCTATACCTACAATTTACAAATGAAGGTATTGTAAAACGATTGTGGGCCTTCCCTTCCCACTCTTCAGAGCACACCACTGCCACTGCAGGATCACCTCACTATCCTCGGTATGGATGTTCGCTGCAAACTGAATAACAAAAACTATATCGAGAGTATCATCAAATCAGCCTCGCGTAAACTCGGAGTCCTGAACAGAGTGAGACGTTTTTTCACGCCGGAGCAGCGGTGTCTTCTATACAAGACCCAAATTCGTTCCTGCGTGGAATACTGCTCACATCTCTGGGACGGCTCCGCAAAGTACTTATTAGATGCTCTCGACAGGTTGCAGCGACGTGCGGTCCGCATTATTGGGGATCCTGAGGTCACGAACACCCTCGAGCCTTTGCAGATGCGTAGAGATGTTGCGTCTTTGGCAGTTTTCTACCGTCTCTACCATGGTGAATGTTCTGACGAGCTCTTCCAATTAGTCCCACCCTCCCCTTTCCTTCACAGGACGACACGTGCAGGGCTAAGATGTCATCCATTTACGGTGCAGAGTATACCTGCTAGAACCAAGCGTTTCAGTGATTCATTCCTATGCCGCACCACTAAGACCTGGAATTCCCTGCCAGCTCACGTGTTTCCTTCTTCCTACAGTCCCGGGTCCTTTAAGCGGGGCGTGAAAAGGCATCTAATGAGGCCGTCAAGCTGAGTGCCACCACTGTTAACATGGTAAATGTTTACGATGGTGACCCTCTTTCCGAGACTTTGCCTTTAGCTTAACATCAGGCGAGGTGAAGTCAAATTGACGTGTCCTATATAAAAAAAAAAAAAAAATAACGCACACGCTAATCTTCAAAACAAAACAACCGACTTCTTGAAGAATATTCCAACATGCTGATTTCCTGGTATCTATTGAAGAGTTCCGTGATCTGTCTTTGAAACCCATCATCAGATCTTTATACAATTTAAATGGGACCATTTTGCAATAAACCTCTTTCAAATCAAAAAGAATTTTGACAATCCGTCTACATAATGACGGAGTTACACAAATTATTTTTCCGTAAAAATCACATAAATATTAAAAATTATAAACATCCGAATTGGTGTTTAGAAATCGGAAAAACACCACCAGTTCTGTAATATTTTTTAGAAGAATTATTTTCTGTAGTCGATATCGATTGTGACATTTTCAAGTTATTATAATAAAAACAGTCAATGGACTAACTACATCCCTAAAATTGCTTTCTGGTTGACGTGACGTTGTCAATGAAAAATGACATATTGGCGCCTAATTTTTGTTAGAATATTAGGGTGTTGACGCTAGAACAAAGTTATACCGACCACTGTCAGTGAGCTGTCTAAAATACAATAATATAATGGACGGAGTATAGAATAGAAAGCTGTCACTGAAAATAAAACGATCTTACAACTTTTCAGTGACTATTTACTTAGAAAATATACATCAGCGTAATGAAAAGTACATTAGTGCTTTAAATTTCTTTGGATTGAGAATAAAACGAGTCGGAACGACGTAACTTAAAATTATTTTCTTGAAATGGACACTTTATATGCTACGCCCGTAGCTTTGACCTCCTCGTTTCACTTATTCCGATATTGGACCCACTAATTTTGTTTACTTATTCATTAAAATGGAGAGCAATGGCGGACTCGAGCGAAATGCTTTCTCTATTAGATTTTTATGGAAAACTGAATACGTGAAAGTGGATTTATAAAGAGGAAACCTTTTTCTTTTACAGCTATGTTTAAATTGCATAAATAAATTAGTTCTAACCATTATGGGGAGTTATAGAGATCTTGAGTAAGTTTATTTGGTACAAGTGGTCTAGTATATGTACTTTATTTGTATTCCCCTAATTATTGTTAGTTTTTAACCGGCTACCAAAAAGGAGGTTCTCAATTCGATTGGTATTTTTAGATGAATGCGTAACTACAATTTATGAAATAGTACATGTTTATAATAAATTAAATAATAAATAAATAAATATTTCTCAACATTCTACACAACGCTATCTAGACCCATGGTAAGCATAGCTTAACTAGCTTGTGTTATGGAATCTAAAATGCGGATAAACATACATAAATACTTTTTTTTGTAAATACATTCACCCAGACCAATGCAAATAGCCATATTCATGCATACAAATATTTGCACTGAGCGGGAATCGAACCCGCGCCTCCTGCATGGCAGTCGCGTGCACTACCGCCACGCCACAGAGACTGTCAATGTACATAATAATGTATTCAATAAAAAAAACAACGAATTACAAATCCAACATTTTCAATTCAAGCAATACAAAACGAAACAGGCGACGAAAATAACAACTATTTGAAACCAAGTAGATAATAGTTACCGACAGAATTCAGCCTTTCATCGTACGAATGTAAAACAGAAAGATGAAGAATATAACTTGCGAACACGGCATACGATAACCTCGTATTACTGCAGATTTACGTACAAGATGCAACGGTCTGGGAGCTTGACGGACTGCCGAATCGCGTACTGAATTATTCATTCCTTTCCATAAAGTTTACCAAGATGCCCCATCGAACATTGCTTTCTTTTATAGTTTATGAAATTTTATTCTCTCTCCCTCTCTCTCTTTTATATTGGTGGTGATTTTATTGGATAATAGCTGTATCCACGTCTTTATGTACGTGGACTTGTTTTTGTTCCATAAGGTTACTAACAGATATTTCTATTTTATCTATGTGTACCTTTGTGTGCAGGTTTACTAAGGTTTTCAAATTTTGTATTACTATAAATATCTATTTCTTCTTCTTCTTAGTCGTACACTCCTGGCGGAGTGGTCGTGGTCATAGAGCATCTGGTAGGTTAGTAGTCAGTCAGATCAGTCATAGGTCACAGCTTTTGCGAGGTTTTCTCTACTTCTCTCTATTCGTAGCCCAGCGCGTACACTCAACAAGGGAACACTTTGTAGAGGACTTAATGAGGTCTGTCCATCTTGTGGGTGATTTGCCCCGATAACGCTTACCCTCCACTCTTCCTTGTGCCACAACCGTTCCAAAGAGTCTTCATTACGAGTGATATGGCCAAACATTTCTAATATAATAATATCTACTACATATAATCAAAATTACTGAACTTTACCAGTAAATGTAATTAGCCAAAAAAATAATTGTATAATTAATTGAACTATTGTTTGATACCCTGGGAGCATGTCAGATGTATGTACTCAGCTAAATACATAGTGAAGTGAACATACACCCCTCTGATCACTTTGAAATAAAGGACCTAATTCCTAACTTAACTTGACTTTGGAAGTAACAATTTTTTTCGAATACTATTTTTATACAGGTCATTCTGGAACTGAATTCTGAAACCACATTGTGAATAACACTCTATTTCAATTCAATTCACTAATAGACTTCAATAAGTCAATGTAATAATAAGTCAGCCCGTCGGACGCGTGCCTTCCTGCAACATCCGTTACCCATTCGCCGACGCACAAATCGGTTCGTTTGCGAAGACAAATGGCAGCAGTCTACTCGCTAACATAACACGGATTGCATTTTCAAAAATTACTTGAAAAAGAGTTGAAAATCCAATAAAGCGGGTGCAAGCGCAAGCATGAATGCTGCCGTATTTTTTGCCAAGTCATCACATCTCAATTTTCAACTCTAGATCATATATCACAGAGTTTGTTTTGTCTTGTATATTTGTAAGTCTCGTCGGCGTATGAAAAGTGATGTTCTGATATTGATATTCCGTTTAGCATTGTCGTCGGGCTTCAACCGTGTCACCCTCTGTTCCACAGTCGGGTTTTTGTTTAACAACAATAGAATTTATTACTATTACGATGCGATTTAGGTATGTCATGCCCATTGTTCGATTAGTGTTCGGCACCCATGGCGTTTAGAAAATATTCTTCTTGTGATATTTGGCACCGACCGAGGCGGTGGTATTTCCAGGCACTTCGGTGGATGTCTGTTTTGAATTCCAATTGCAGTTTTTAAAAAGTAATTAAGATAAATTAGTTCGATAACGGCCACAGAGCGCAACATGGCTAACATTTTTAAAGATAAAAAACTAGAGTTTAACTCTTAATAATATTATGTCGTTTTTTATTTCTATGTAGGTATGATGTGAAACAAATACCTACTGACATGTTTTGAATTTCAAATTCGAATAATTTATAAAAAATTGTTATTAGGTAAATACATAATTTTAATTGGGTTCAATAAGGAATTGCAATAATTTTTGATCTCAGTCATCAATACCTCAGAATAAATTTGGTGGTGTTGCGGGCAAAAGCTACTTTATAAATTAGTATGTATGAACAACACTGACTACAAGAATTTTTATTTTTGGAATTGTTGACTGTTTGTTCGCGGTGGTCGCAAAAACTACTAAACGAATTTTGATGCTGTTTTTTTTATTTGCAATTTTTTCATGAAGATACAGAATTACTGCCAAGAAAGCGCAAAAACTGACATCTACGATAATAAAACTTTTAATATAATTATGTTTCGATGTAAACATGCCTACTTTTATGTCTTCATAGTCAAACACAAATAAATATACGTAAATGAAAAACCAATAAATTCAAACGATTGATTTACATACCGCATATTTTACATTTAATTCCTCTTTGGTAACTAGTAAACATGCGGGTTTATATTGATAGCTAATATCTGTTTAAATAACTATCGGATCGTTTAATACAATTGTAAATCATTGTTAACAGTCACGATAGTTTTTCTATAAAATTTATTATGAGAAAAAAATACGGTTACGTGCTAGGATTTGTTTAGATGATTCAAGAGACTGTATCTTGTAAAATATATTGAAGTGACGATAGCATTCATAATTTTGTTTTATAACACCAAATGCAGAAGACCAAAATACAAAAGACCAAATACAGGAGACCAAAGACAGGACAGGAGAGAGAGAAATACAGTAGACGAACATTCACGATTGAAGAGACTTACAGACCGATAAAAAGGAAAATAGTACCTACTGGTACAGTCAGCGTCATAAATATCTTGACGACGAGGTCTCAAAAATGATGAACTGTTTTATTGATTTATGTGGCATTATTGTCCGAATGAAAGGTGTGTACCAAATATCAGAAAAATCGACCAACTGGAAAGGGGTCAAAAAAGGAAATTAAGATCATTTTGAGTACTCTGTTCGTCAACATTTCTCTGATGCTGACTTTACTATAAGCGATGGTCGTTTGTGAATTATTAGTGAATTAATCCTTGAATCTTTGTGCAGGTAGATTTACAGGTTTCACCCCCGATAACGCATAACAAAGCTTATGAGTGCCAGATAATGAAGCTAGCGTTCGTAGAGATAAACATAATTTATAGAGGATTTTAGAGGGTAGGAGATTCAGAAGGAAAAACCCGGAAACCTTATCCTATATGATCATTTTTTTATGGAATAGGGAGGCAAACGAGCAGACGGATGGTAAGCGATCACCGCCGCCCATGGACACCCGCAACACCAGAGGAGTCACTCTTTCAAAACAGAGTACGCTCTTTTCGCAGGTTTGAAGTCGTATTGGTTCGGAAATACCGCTGGTTATTCCACAGTTTACTTGTGTGAGGCAGAAAGTTTCTCGAGAAACGCACAGTCCATCAGGGCCTCGATTCTACTAAAGCAAAACTATAGTCAAACCACAGAGATTGCAAAAAGCGGCGATACATTATAGACTTTAAACCGATGCATTTAAAGTTCAATATTAAATAACTGTTGGCTGAGTGAATAAAAGAGTGTAATGAAACTTTTATCATTTAATTTTGGACCTTATTATATAGAAATAAAGTCTAAACTTTAATGCCGCTTTTTGTAATCTCTGTGGTTTGACAATAGTTTTGCTTTAGTAGAATCGAGGCCCTGATGGACTGTGCGTTTCTAGACGTCCATCTATATGTCTGTCTGTCTGTCGCTCTGTCTATCTGTAATGACCTTTTTCTCAAGAATGTGTGGAAGAATCAGGTTGAAATTTATTCGAAATGCTCAAAATTGCAACCTCTTATAGCTGTGAAAAAATGAAACTAATAAATACACGGAATAATAAAAATATTGCCGCGCTATGCACCAGTTTTGTACGGAACTTTCAGTACGCGATTCCAAATCATACTTGACTGGTTTTTTAATTTAAATAATTATTAACAACTCGACAAACTTTAAAATGTTGAGGAAAAAGAAACATTTAATTAGAACGATGACAGCTGATCCTTGCCCCCGCCCGTACCCGGATGTCAGAAAACTCTTCGATCCCGAACGAATCCGTCACGGGTCGCTCTCAATGAAATCAGTTGTTTCATAATATCGTTAGAGTTGGGCAAAGTCGATATTCTTAAGTACAATCGACAGAGGAGATACGGTTGCATGTTTACATACAACTTCACATGTGAAACTATTGTAGACAAGTAATAAAATTTTAATTTTCGAAAAAACCCACGATGGCGATGTATAAAAAATAATTCAAAAGATGTTTACTGCAGCGCCCCCTAGGGGCATTTTTTGAATTATTTTTTGCCGTAACACCTATCTAAGAACATGCACTGATTTGAAAACTGTATCAAAATCAGATTAGTATTTTTGGAGAAAATTGGAAACATTGATTTGCATTATAAATGCTTGCTGTTGCACCCCCTGTTGAGTTATCCTTGTAGCACCTATCTAAAAACATGCTCCAATTAAAGCCAAACCCAAAACTGAAAACTGAATCAAAATTGGATTGGTGGTTTCGGAGAAAATGGCAACAAGGATTTGCACAAACAAACACATAAGCTTTCCTCCCATCTCACATCTCCATACCCCAAATGCATATACTGTCTCCGTTCCGTCGTGGGTAACAATAAGATGTATTTTAGTAAGCAGGTATTTATTTCTTTAATTTAAACAGCTAAGTTACAAAGAAAGTTACGAAGAAAATTCGCTATTAATGAAATATTCAAGTCTGTAACATCTTGAAGTTGTGAAAAAATTACCCTTACCCCTAACGCGATCTAAATGTAATTACCGCTTATATACTTAATTAAGTGGCATAAGTTCACTCTTCAATCCTAAATAATAATCCTAATCTCACACTCTGTCCGGCGCCTAAACAGGTACTTACTTGCTTTTGAATGAAATTTTAAACTATAAAGTTTTTTCTTATCAAAATCTACTTAATATTTTCTAAAGTTTACGCGAATGTCACTCATTGAAATAAAACCACTTTTTACGGATTCTATCGCGATATATGTGTTATTATTTACTTTTAAACCGATGTTTCGGCTGTCATGCCATGCCATGCCATGCCATGCCAAGCCATGATCGTAGTGTGACTCATGATGGTAGTTGTCACATAGTTTGAAGTACAAGTTATCTTAAAGTACCCGAATTATGGTGAATTATTGGTTTAAAGCTCGGTTTAAAAGTAAATAATAAGAAATATGTATATCGCAATAAAATCCGTAAAAAGTGGTTTTATTTCAATTAATCAACTTACTTAAATTTTTTCCATGTAGGTATTTTAATGATGCCATTTTCATATTTTTTTGTCATTATCGTACCGTGAAAATCCTTCATAACCCCATCACTAAAATAAGAACCAGCGATCCTTTGTCCTCCAACGGTTGGTTTAATTTGATTAATGTCGCCTTCAATAAAGAATGACGCAGGGTCACTGGTCAAATTTAGAATTTTTAATTTACGAGTTTTAAATTTGAACATTAAAATTTTATTAAAAATATTATTACTTTGATTTAGTGTTCTGCTACTGAAGATTTCAAAATCAACGAGTATACCATCTCTTCTTCTCAGGTCTTCTCAGGTCTGGGCCGCGTATCGAACCAGTGTGGTCCATTTACTAGTATTTTAAATATTTACTTTATGTTGACGTTTTGTAAGTGCCGATTAAATGGTCTATGCAGAATAAACAATTTTTGAATTTAGAATTTTGAACTTCTCGTGCGTGTCATACAATATTACTTCAGGGATGGCCTCACCATTCGGTAAGCAATCAGCTCATAGAACAATAACATTAACAACATTTAATACAATTCAAAAATGGGAACTATACTCTCCTTAAAACTATATAATACAAGTACATTAATATGTTTATTGTGCTCTAGTTCTCATCCTATGCATTTTCCACTGTTTGCGTAAAATACGTACGAGTTTCAAACACATTTTCGCAAAAATTTATAATAAATTGTGTTACTGTCGACATAAAACAAAACAAGACATAGAAACTGGACAAAACAATATAATATTTCAAACAAGCGAAATATATGACATGGTGTCGATATATTTATGGTATGTGTCATCCAGGTAATGGGATGAAAACACCACAAGGCATTACTTATTGCAATAAGTCGCAGAAACAGAAATGTAACACAATTGAGAGATCCATCCCCATTTTGTTACAAGAGGGCTGTACAGGAAAGTCGTGCATAAGTAACAAACATATAAAAGAGATGGGTTTCGCCAATAAAGCCAAGTTAATAAATTAGATTGCAATGTACGTGGTGCATGGTCTTGTTTTGGTCACCCCTTGAGTTTTTAAGATTTGTGTTGTGTTGTGGTTTTGGAATAATTGAGTTAATACATATTTTTTATGGGGGGAAGTAATGGAAGATAATATTAGGTTGATTTGTTTTATAAACTAAAGAAAGTTAATCATAGAAGATAATAATTTATTTGATTTCATGCTTATAGCGTTTTTGTCATTATCCTATGACATAGGGACGCGGAAATATATGCTTATATCTTCAAAACTACGCTACAGATTTTGATGCGGTTTCTTTTAATAGATAGAGTGATTCAAGGAGAATTTATAAATGTATAATATACATGCTTAATATATTAGAGGGTACAGCGGGAACGGGAACGAAAGCCATGCGGGCGGAAAAAAATTGGCGGTACGTAGTTCGCCGGATCAGTTAGTATAATAATAAAATAAAAGTATAGTATAAGTAATATTAGTAAGTTTACATACATCACGCCTTTATCACCGCAGGGTTAGGTAGAGGTGACACCCACATTTTACCAATCCTTGTATTCGGTTCCTATTCTCCTATAAACCTGCGGTAGCCTATGGGTATGGGTAATGGACTGCTGAGATGAGGTCTCGGGTTCGATCCCAGGTTTACCATGGCACACATCAATGACTTTTCGATGCTTTTCGAAGTTATGTGTGTATTTATCGCAGGTTTATAAGTGCCCGGTTAATGGCAATAGGCTCGCCACCTATTACATTGGGACCTAAACATAAACTGGCGAAATGTGGGTGCTAGCACCTCTGCCTACCCCTTCGGGGAATACAGGCGTGAGTTTATGTTATGTATGTTATGTATTCGGTTCCACGTAAAGGGGGTGAGCGCATTGCCGCATTCCGGGCAATGTTATTGACATGAGCCATGCATCTGAGGCTAAGTCTGGGCTGTATCATATCTGCCTGATGTTAAACAGCCCTATCCCTTAGTCGTCTTGTAAGACACCTCATGGGAAGAGATGGGGTAGCCCAAATAGTACTCTGCCGTGAACTACGCAGTACAGTAAGTCTTCAACTGATTCTGTCACAATTTATTTGATACTAGCTTTTACCCGCGGCTCCGCCCACGTGGATGTCGGTTATCGCGACCAAACATAGCCTATGTCCTTCTAAGGTCTAATCTACCCTCATTCCAAATTTCATCAAAATCGGTTCAGTGGTTTAGGCGTGAAAGCGTTACATACAGACAGACAGACAGACAGACAGACAGAGTTACTTTCGCATTTAGCCCGATATTCCAAATCTGTTAAATTCAAAAATGGAATTTGAAAAAAAAACGACCACATTTATTTCGCAAAATTATCTACACACATTTGTATTCTAAACGCAATCTATAAGTTCTTCATTACTTATCTTCAAACGCATCGATACGCAACATTTATTACGCCACACAATACCAACATTATTTTGCATTCACCGAAAATCCTTCAAGTATCTTAACGTAAGGTAATAAAGTCGCTATTTGAAAAGCGTGTCAATAGGATACTAACATGTTTAAAATTGTTTGGCGAATGTCTAGGGCTGTTCTGTCACGTCAAAACAAGGAGCTAGGGAACAATGTATTGCAGTTGGCAATCTTAGTGCCCTTTCCACAATATCTTTAGTGTGACGCCCCTCGATATGAATAATGTGTCATACGATCGCGCCCTTTTATCTGCGATGAGGGAAACACTGAGATTTGGTAGAAATATTATTGGGGTGGGAGACTTTTGCGTATATCTAATATATGACATACCAATGCGATAAGATTAAACTTTCTCTATAGGTATCGTTAGATTATTTATAGTATTTGTATATTCGAAGCTGTGTGGTTCCCGGAAGAATAGAATTTGGATCACCCAATCTCTTGCCATGCAGTGTCGTACAAGGCGACTAAGAGATGGGACTGTTTAACATCTGTCAGATATACAGGAAAAAATGGAAGAAGACAGATTTGATCCTTATGATTGTCACTATCGATTGAAGTCATAAAAATACAGGATGTGATACAGGTGTGGGTTTTAGTCAGTTCGATTACCGGGTGCGTCAAGCGTGTTTCCAAAAAACTTTGAATGCAGTTTTGTTGGCTTGAGTCAAAAATAGTCCCCGGATTATTTCAATAGGCTTACCCCCTATTGCGTGGAGCGAATACTACTACTCTGTCAAGAAAGTACCGGGAAAAAATCAATAATACACAAAAAAATTGTTGTCCTCCAAATTTATTTTATCACCTTCAAAGTATGCTCCTTCAGAAACGATACACTTACGCCAACGAATAATCCAATCATCAAAACATTTTTAAAACGCTTGTTCCGGAATTGAGTTCAGTTCTCGCCGCGAATTCAACTTTATGTCTCCTACTGATTGCAAACGGGTGCCACAAAGTGGTAATTTGAGTGTAGGAAAAAGAAAGAAGTCTGCTGGAGCCATATCTGGTGAATATGGTGGTTGCTCGATGGTATTTGTTGAGTGTTTGGACAAAAATTCGTTTACAATGATGGCCTTGTGCGAAGGCGCATTATCGTGGTGCAAAATCCAAGAATTTTCTTTCCACAAATCTGGCCTTTTTCATCGAATTTGTTCTCTTAAACGTCACATAACGCTCAAATAATATTCTTTATTTACCGTTTGACCTTCCGGCAAAAAATCCGAGTGCACAACACCGCGGTAGTCAAAGTGACTTTGACTTTTGATCGACTTTGACGTGGTTTTTTCGGTTTTGGTTCAGTTGGAAGGCGCCATTCTGAAGCTTATTGACTAGTATGCATGTCAAACTCGTAAACCCACGTCTCGTCACCAGTAACACCGCGTTTCATAAATGTTGGGTCGGTATTGACCCGTTCTAGCATGTCCTCAGCGACTCTCATGCAATTTAGTTTTTGAAGAAAATTCAGGTCTTGTAGGACTAGCCGGGCAGCAACATGTTTCATACCCAAATTATTAGTTAAAATGGTTTACTTCAGTTGCAGACGTTGATGGCCTACCAGAACGAGTCAAATCTTCCATCACATCTCGACCGCTTTTGAATGCTTTGTACCACTCATAAGCACGTGTTTTTGATAAAGTCGATTCACCGTAAGCCTTCTGTAACATTTTCAGTGTCTCCGAACATGAAATTCTATTGGCGTTGCAAAATTTAAGACAAACTCTTTGTTCGATGTTTTTGTCCATTATGAAATTCGAATACACACTAGATATTATAAAACTAAAAACAGCACTGTTTTTAACATAAATGACAGATGCAACTTAAACTCCGCGCCAAAATGGAAAACAGTTGTGCCAATCAAATAACAACAAGAAAAACAAAAATTTGAATTTGGAACCATAAACAAAACATTCATTCCCGATACTTTGTTGACTGAATGTATATTTGGTGAAATGTGGGTGTTAATTCACCTCTGCCTAACCCTCCGAGTAATGTCGTGATTATGTGTATGTATGTATTCATGAATAAACAATGGCTAACTAACTTTTAAACTCTCGTTCCATGATATACAATAGTAATAATAACGGGATATACAATAATAAGGATCGCGTTGATTCCCGTTGGTATTAATGTATAAACAATGTCAATTTTATGGAATTAGTTGTTATGATGTGACTAATTGGATAGCAAATATAACTTAGCGGAGGTCGCAGATACCTCTTCCTCTCTTCACGTTAGGTTACTAGTGGTAATGCAAGCAAATAGATTTCACTCGAGACTACATAGAGTCACTGAATTAGTAATTATTTTTTAAGCGAATGCTTAAATCACATCCAAAAATAGGTCAAAATCCAAGATTACTTTTCCAACAACTTCCTCTCTTAAGAGCTGAAATTTGATAAGCAGATAGATTAGACTTTGGGAAATGGCATAGTCACATAGACTATGTTTGGACGTGATTACCGACATCCATGCGGGAGGAGCCGCTGATACCACAGCTTTTTTACCATCTAGCGGACATTGACGGACCAAATAAAAAAACAAATCATTATTAAAGCTACGTAACAAACTGTATGAAATAACATGAATTCTTAACCTATGGATTTTCAGTTATGAAAACCTATATAATATTTAATAAAGAGTAATCTCTATTTAAAATTTCACTCCCATCTAATAAACCATTATAAAGTGAAGAATTCACATAATTATAAATTTTTATAGCATTTTTAATACTAACTTTAAAGATCGAAAAACATCGGAAAAAATGAAACGCTCAAGAGTGACTTGAACTCACGATCTTTTCCTTACAGGGGGAATACTCTTCCAACTGAGCTATTGAGCCACACTTGATTCATTTCAAAGTCTTTAAGGGCGACTGTGGTGCCATCTACCAACATTCTTACGAACTGTTGGAAACAATGAATGATTTTTCAACCATTTTTAAACATTGAATTTTGTTGACTCCGCCCGAATATTTGACTGAATTTTTTATAGCATTTTTAATGCTAACTTTAAAGTTCGAAAAACATCGGAAAAAATGAAATGCTCAAGTGTGACTTGAACTCACAACCTTTCCCTATATTTTATTAGAATTATATGTATATCGAAAGAGATAACATTTTATAGGATATAACAATAAATGTAACGCGTATTATGACGTATTTAAATGAGCTTTCACCCCACGGCGTAAAAAAATGAGAGTACAAATACTTGTATTATTTTTGTGGGGGTGATTTTTAGGGTGGAAAAAGCCAATGTTTTGCCTCGATAGGCTTTCGAAAAAAATGCATGGGTACGATGCAATATTTTAATATTAACCGTGTTATAGGGTGAGTTGCATTCTCTGTTTCTATAAACAATGTAAGGGTTAATATGGACACGCCAGAAAACTCCGGGAATATAGTGAATGGTCAATCGATCAATTAGCATAGGTATTGCAGTCCACTGCTGGATATTTTTCCAGAAATTCTACCTTCCGCATACAGTCTGTCGCAACCACTCGGCTAGGTTGCGTGCCATATTCCATTTGCCTTCTCGCGGTTTTCACTCTATGACTCATTTGACTCTAGAACGCGTCCTACCTGCAAAACTTGGGCACTGACAGTTGGGTCAGTCCTCGACCTTAAATCGTGCCGTGAGCTGTGGAGCGAGTTCGCTTGGAGTCTCTTTGAAGGCTAAGTGATTCCTTTAAGGGGGATGGTATACCTACGTTTTTATAACAAACTGCCAGAATCGATCCTTGGTATGCCTGACAATAAATTCAAAACCTTTGTAAAGACCACCTTATCCAAAAAAGAATACTATAGGATAGATGATTACTTGAAAGATAAAAATGTCTGGATTGAGCATGGTGCAGGCCCCTCGTAAAATGCTATAATTACGTGACTTATTTGTTACATTACGTAACTTTGTTTTAATTCTTAACTATAAAGAGTTCTATATACTTGTTATGGTTTACCAGACGCGAAATGTACCTTCGTCCACATTTAGCTATAAGAAAATCAATATTGTAAATTGACGTCTAAAAAATGCCGCAGTGGAGTTTGTTGCGCCGTTTCTTCTCCACCAGCGCCTTGGAAGCGTGGGTAAACTTAGATTAAGTAGAATTAAAATTGACGTCAATAAGAAACAATTTTATTGTTCTATATTAAAAAATAAATGACTATATATGACTATAAATGGCTAGCATTTGCAACGAGTTCATTCCACAAAAAACAAAAAATACTGACATAGCTCGCAGAGTATGACAATCTGGCCGTTGGAGCAAATAAGTCCTGGTCCGAGTGGTGCAAAAAATAACCAAGATCCGCAATCACATTTTTGAATGCTTTTTTTTCAATTTATTTATTTGTATTGCACACAATTTAAGTAACAGTTTAATTGCTTATCTATACTATGTCAAAACAAACGTCCTTACTTCCGTCATAAAAAACTTCATACACTACGCTTGCATACTGTGAGGGCAACATCGGTTTGCACTCCCTGATATTAGACTAATACTCAGCTAACCCTCGGCTTTATTAAAAACCAAGGACCATATTTGTACGTACTTAAAGTTCCCAAGCATAATGGTCCCTGTCAACGTTCCTCCCTATAGATTAATTTTCCTAAAACATTTTGCCTATCAATACGTCCCATTCGCCTTCCTTTAGATACTTAAAAAATTCCTACACTCATGTTCTTTTATTAGGTGCAGTGAGAAGCATGTTCCGAATTTGGAACGAAATGTACTCTGCCTTTTTTTAAATTAAAATTCTAAGAAAAGAGGGTACTTTATCAAATGTTGGGGTAGCAGTAATATTTGGGTGCTGTTCTGCTCTATTTGTTAATAAAAGTTATGTTTGTGGGGCTCCCAAAAGACCTACAGGGTCAAATCAACCTCATCTGCAAGCCGATACACTCTCCGAGATGATGACGATGATGATTTTTTGTAGTGCGGCAATCCCCATGGATACTCCTCCCTCATCCCACCGGAGTCAGCCGAGGTGGTTTTGGTACTTGAATCAACTAACACCGCACACTGTCATCGGATCAGTTGTCGAGGGTGAGATTACCTAACACAGGTACATACATCACGGCTATGTGAGCGGGAACGCATTTCAACTTTTCAGACCTAGCCCTATGAGACTGGAACTTTCGAACGCTTACTCATCACTTTTAAGACTAGCTTGTATTAACATCTTGAATGTGCCATTTTTTACTCGCACTATAAAAAAAACATTACCCTCCTTTCTTCGGCAGTCGAGTAAAATATACGCTTTTCTTATCTCTCGTGATTTATTTACAGTGAAAAGTCGTGCGTGTGTGACACGCAACTGAATGCTTATGGCCGTTCTATCCCAATATATTTCTTGGAGTATAATCATCAAACCCTGGCTGACCCAGGACCATCTCGAGATGACTCCCTCGACTGTGGTGGTTACGTAAACTCCAACAATCCAAAGCAAGTCTGCCGCCAAAAATATAATCATCTACATTTTCTTCATCCTAACTTCAATCCTGGTGACATTCGAAGCTTAGACCTCAGTGTCCGAGGTCCGCTTTTTTCAGTTTAACTGCTAGTTTGGCTGAACTTGATATTTTCCGTGAAGCTACTACCATCTGCCCTAAACCTAAAAATATAATGAGGCTTACATAAAAAACATAGTAATATATCACAAAAAAGTTCATTATTTACCGTGCATCACAGTTGTTGCTTTCGCCTAAGGGCGCTTAAATAGAAGAAAAAAGCGTACAAAAGATACAGTAACATTTATCGCACGTGCGATGATATTTCTCTATAAACATCCGTCATGCCCACGCCATAACTTCGCCCTAGGATGCAATAACAGATAAAACGTAGAAAAACAACGGACAAAAATATAAAACTTATCTAATGTTTATTGCATTCGAGTTTGTGGTGCGGAGATACTGCTATCGATGTCTATAAACAGTAGTTCCACAAAGTTATGCACATACACGTACTAATGGTGTCCTGCTTTGCATTGCCTATTTTAACGTCTTACTAAGATATCGAGATATTTACGATGTAGGTATCTTTCAGAGTTTCAGCATTGAAACCAGTGGTAGTAAAAGAACACAAAAGAGCGTAAAGCAACTAAAAAAATCGCAATCGCACATCTAAAACTTTCTAGCCTACTCCAGTTCCTGCATGATCGTAGAACATGCAATATCGCCGAAATATCGAAAACTGCAACCATGCATGGTAAATTATTATCTCAATATTTCTAATAGTAATGTGAGTGATCCTGCCAGTTTAGATACCTATATCTAACGTTTTTGGAAACAAGGTCTGGTCCTGGAATATTAGACAAAGGTGGTGATTACCCCTATATAAGAGTAAGCTAGGCTCGTCGCAAAAATATCTTATTCATCGTGGCCCAGTCAGCTTTCTAAAGTTTGCAAATTTCGATTGCGATCTGATTTGAGCAGTGAAAAGTCATCTGATGAGGCCGTCAAGCTGAGTGCCACCACTGTTAACATGGAACATGCTTACGATGGTGACCCTCTTGCCGAGACTTTACCTTTAGCTTACCATCAGGCGAGGTGAAGTCAAATTGACGTGTCCTATAAAAAAAGCAAATATTGAGTGACCATACCCCCTGACATACGAGACCCACTACTCCGTGCGTTCAGTCCAACATATTTCCAGTTTGGGGGCCTTCCTCCCGGGGCTATTCATGAGCGAAAAAAAGAAATCATTGTAAAATGAAAAACACAAGGTTTTTCTTCAAATATGAATAAGGGTAAAGATGCTACTTACAATTTCAATTCTCAGACTCAATTTTAAAATCAAAGGGTGAATGTTCATAAAATATAGGTGAGAACTGAAAACCAATGGAATAGCACTTAGCGCCTTTAGCTGTTGACAAATTGGTCAATTTTTTCACCCTCGCAAGATAAAGGCGCTTCATAACAGTCTGACGGTGAGAGCTTATTACTGAGCATCCGAGTCTTATTGACTTTAATTTTCTACTCTGTTGACGTTTCCAATGATATATATTTCCAGTGGAATGGTGAAAATGGCCCTTCGCTTTTTCAAATAACAAGTGGAGTCCCATCAATCGTCGCTGTCATTCATTTGCGCCGTCCTTTCTCGTAAAATATTAGTGTTATCTATCTGGACGAATCACTGTAAAAACTACTGCGAGCTTCCGAAAATAATATTTCAGTTTGATTATTTTCCTATTGTAAATAGAGCGGCAATGTTATTGTTTGATGGAGTTATTAAGCGAAGATTTTCTGAGAGATTCTAAGAGTATTTTTGGTTCACTTAACTGCTATTGTATTTTTTGTGTGGAAGTTTTTTGCTTTGCTACTTTATTATAACAAATCGGCGACTTTATTTAAGATGAAAGATTACCTACCTATAAGTAGGTACCTACGCATTTATAAATCAATTTCAAACTACCAATTTCACGAACTAAACTATTAATAGGTACTAACTTTAATAACGAAACTATTTAAAAGATGAATATATACATTACTAGCTGTTCCGGCGAACTTCGTACCGCCAATTTTTTAGATCCCGTTCCCGCTGCACCATTTAGGGGGATGAAAAATAGATGTTGGCCGATTCTCAAACCTACTCAATATGCTCACAAAATTTCATGAGAATCGGTCAAACCGTTTCGGAGGAGTATGGCAACGAAAACTGTGACACGAGAATTTTATATATTAGATTATCTACTTTCTATTTTTTATACCACTAAGCAAGCAGACAAGCACACTGTTCACCTGGTGGGAAATGGTTAAGTACCGTGGCCTATGGCATAACATCAACGGAGTCACTTTCCTGCTGCCGACCCGCTTTTTAAAGTTAATCTATCCCAAAATCGTCGTCAAGCTTCTTAATGACAGGCAGGTTTGTTGGCACTATCTTCAGTGTATATTTATTATTAAAAAAAGAAGACTAATCACTGGCACATGATTATTATTGAATATACAACAGAACGCCACCTTTTGATTCTTTAGGAGGATTTGTTCAATGTCAAATTTTCCTCATGATTGGGCCCCACCTCAGCAATTCATTTTTCCTGATGAAATCGAATTGTATTAGCATAATAAATGCTATAAAATTTCATTCATATTTCCTCACGATGTAAGTATAAATAGTAAGTACAATTGAAATAAAACCACTCTTTACGGATTCTATCGCGATATATTTGTTATTGTTACTTTTTAACCCGACGTTTCGGCTGCTTTGCAGCAGCCATTTTCGCGGTCTGACTCACGATGGTAGTAGTCACATAGTTTGAAGTATAAGTTATCTCAAAATACCCGAATCATGGTGAATTATTGGTGTTCGTATTTACGCAGAATGAGCTCACTGTGTTGTTAAGTCTTCCTGGTAGTAAGTACAACTTTTTTCCTATTTCTCACGTAAATGCATACAGTTTTCTCTATTGAAAATTTATCATTATACCAAGCTCCAACAGATAATTTCGAAACCACATTCTAGCTACGCACTGAACTGACAAATTTTGCAATTAGTACACAGTAAATAGCCCACAATGGGGTTGACAAAAGCACGATACAGTGCAGCACGCTCAAAGCTATCACCCCTTCGTACTGGCTGGATGCCAACATAAGTGGTATCGATGTAGACTATACATCGGCTTTTACCCTTAGACTAATGTAATAAGATTACAAAGGGTTGTAGACAGTTTGGTAGAAAAGACAGGGTTAGATTTGGAGCCTGAATTGGGTATTCTACTGACTAATCAAATTAGCTACTTTTTACTAAACGTCAAAACGATAAAATAAAAGGTAATTTGTATGAAAAAATATTTAGTGACGTTATAAAATTTAATAGTGAAATCAGTGAAGTACTATTATAGGTTGGGTGAATGATTGAAAATAAATAAAAACTATAAAATAAGAACCGACGCAATTTTTACCGCTCTTTTACCATTCTTAATTTAATAAGCTCGGTTAGATAATTTATTTATATAATATAACTTAATGTATGAAAGAAAGATTTTGTGACTTCATAAAATTTAATAGTGAAATCGGTGAAGTACTATTATAGGTTGGGTGAATGATTGAAAATAAATAAAAACTATAAAATAAGAACCGACGCAATTTTTACCGCTCTTTTACCATTCTTAATAAGCTCGGTTAGATATAATTTATTTCAACTATGGGATAGTACCCAATTTATTAAAAAAGTTAAGTGCAACCCTTCAATGCCCTAAAACTAAAACTAAATAAAACCGAAGTTGGATTTCAAGGCAAGTGATTGTCGCTCAGAGTTAAATGTGACGTCATAGGATATACGTAAAACAAATTTAATTATTTTATGAAGTATCTGAAACATTACTATTTTTTGCATTTTCAAAAAAATCCAGTAAAGTAACACATATACAGTAGTGAAGTGACAATTATTGTTTAGCAATCTAATGCCTTGATCACACACAGCTAGTAGAGTTGCAAGTAGTAAAATGTTACTTGACCGAGACAGTGATGTCGGCGAGTAGCTGTTTACACTTGTTTTAAAATTAACACAGTCAACACAGTTATATGTATGACATTCTGACACGATATATCAAAGATATATCATCCATACTAAAAAAATATAAATGCGAAAGTAACTCTGTTTGTTACGCTTTTATGCCAAAACCACAGAACCGATTTTAATGAAATTTGGTATGTGGGTAAACTGGAACTTGAGAAAGGACAGAAGCTATGTTTGGTCGCGATAACCCACATCCACACGGGTCAACTTGTAAAAAAGAAATATTTGCGATTGAATTAGGTTCGCGATCGAATGTAGTTCGATTATGGGGAAGAAAGGACCGTCTCTACCATGATGAATGTTCTGACGAGCTCTTCCAATTAGTCCCACCCTCTCCTTTCCTTCACAAGACACCACATGCAGGGCTAAGATGCCATCCATATACGGTGCAGAGTATACCTGCTCGAACCAAGCGTTTCAGTAACTCATTCCTATGCCGCACCATTAATACCTGGAACTCCCTGCCATCTCACTTGTTTCCTTCTTCCTACAGTCCCGGATCCTTTAAGCGGGGCGTGAAAAGGCATCTAATGAGGCCGTCAAGCTGAGTGCCACCACTGTTAACATGGTACATGTTTCCGATGGTGAACCTCTCTCCAAGACTTTGCCTTTGCTTAACATCAGGAGAGGTGAAGTCAAATTGACGTGTCCTATATAAAAAAAGTAGTGTAAGTATCGTATCGAGTATGTCCTATGTATGTGTAACTATGCCTTTTTAGATAAGCTGACTTAGTATATCTCTAGATCTAAGGATATTCAATTAATGTGGACACTAAGAAATAGACGTTACTACTTACTTACTTACTTACTTACTATAGACGTTACTAAGTGCAGATGCGTTTCATTTATTACGACACTTCAGACATTGTTTTTTAAAATTTGGATATCAAAGCAAGTGAGTGACAAATAATTTTAAAAATATTTTACAAATTATCGAGGACAGAATGTTTTAATAGACATTATCTTTACGTTAATAATATTAAAAGTGAAATTGCTACGCCCAAAATCCGTCCCTGAACTCCCGTAACGAATCACCACTGACGTTTTGGCGAAGCGTTAAACTGTCGACCCCCAACGGGGTAGCAGCGTTATATTATAGCCATTATGGACATTCGTTAAGTCGTCTGCAAACAAAATATCTTCACGGTAAAAGCCGATCCGTCATGAGATGGACGAAGTTTGTTAGCTATGATTAATTCTGTGTGGTGACAGAGAAATAATACAAGTACCTATCATCATCTCATATCTTTAGAAGGGTGTCGTAAGGGTAAGAGGCGACAGATAGCAATATTCGCAAAATAAATTAACATTCCACATTCTACACAATGCTATCTAGACGGGTGCGTAGACTTAATTCACTTCGGACCTATGGTAAGCGGATAAACATACATACTTAGATACTATTTTTTGTAAATACATACATAATTATGCATAGAAACACCCAGACCAATGGAAATAGCCATATTCATGCATAAATATATTTGCACTGAGCGGGGATCGAACCCGCGCCTTCTGCGTGGCAGTCGCGTTCAATCTTTCTGATATGACGGTACCACTGCATGTATAGAGCACATTTTGAGCACATTTTAGGTCTATTTTTTTCATGCGGAAATCCTCTCGGATGCCTCCCCCGCCGGAACTGGAAGGGGAGGTAATGTCGTATTCGAACCGACTAAAATCACACGCCGACTGAGGGTCATGGTGCCAGGCCGGAGGTGAGGTCGTCTTCGACATATCCCTCGCACCCCTGCTGACCCAGGGCCATCCCTTACGGTCTGGCCCTCCTCGCACATTTTACATCCAAGATACATGGTTCAAGCAATACTCGTATTAGTGGTGGTAATTCATTACGGCGTGTTTGGTGGTACAGTACCTACCTATTATTAATTAAGTAGTAGCTAGGTACAGTCAGCATTGCTACTAATGAAACTTCACAAATCTAAATCTCTTTCTATAAACCTCGAAATTAAAGGACAGTTTAATTAACTTATGAATACTAAGGCTACTTACATACTGAAGCGCCAATCTGTTCGCGTCCGCAATCAATATTACGCTGCAACACGGACTAAAAGAATAAAATTGACGGAAAGTATAGAGCTAGCAAGTGAAGCTGCAAAAAGGAATACTGAGGTAGTGCTATCTTGTTCGCACTCTATGTGAGCACGCACGCAAGTATAAGTAGTCTAAAAAAATTCTATCATTTACACCGGCATCTGAAGGTCTGAGATGGCGTGTGCTTTTATTCGCCGTTTGGCGGGGTACCTACCTGTGAAAAAGGTACCGGTCTTCCGATTCTTTCCTTCATTCGTTAGATTTTGGTATTAGAAAATATAATCGGTCAACTTTATAGAAAACTTCACAGTCAGCATGGAGGTGAAAAGGTACCTACTTAAAAGTGTCAAGAACACTGAACACAGGAAGAAACAAAAAAAAACTTACAGATGAATAGAGAACCTCCTCCTTTTTTGAAGTCAGTTAGGTAATAAAATTAAAATTTTATTTTCAATACTGATCTGCTTAAGAAATGGAAATGTTATTTCACGCCATCTATCAGACAATTGAGGGATCATCTAGGTATTAGTGACAAACTGAAGTGCAAAAGTTTTTAAGTAAATGTACAGATAGCAGCACAAGTATATTTTTTACACGCCACCTATCAAACTTTTGAGGAACCAACTAGGCATTGGCATTGTGGTAGTCAAAGCTGTGAAGTGCTAAAGTTTCCAAAACATTTTACAGATGGCAGCATAAGGCAATGAATTTGTTACTTTATTAAACGCCATCTAGCATTTTTCTAAATTATCATTTAGACAGCGACTTAATTGAACAAGTAAGTCGGATGATATCGATGGCTGCGGGGAATATTGCTGCAATAGCCATAGCAGCACTTTTCCGATTAAGCCATTTTCGTAATCTACGAACCCTATTACACCTTGTGAATTTTTTTCAGAATTTTATCTTGAAAACTGGCCAAGTTAGCAAAGGTGTATTGGGTAAAACCCCATTATTCCTCGAATAAAATCACTGAATATTTTGCCGGGATAATCGTGCAATGTGCAATAATAATAAAAAAGAAACAACTTTGCACAAGCAGCGGCCATTGTAGCTTTGTTCCCCGAAAAAACTTTGATTTCCGATTCACAATAAACATTGCTATACAAAATAATTTAAACTGTCACTATTAATAGTAAATACTTGTATTCTACCAGGAAATAAAAGTGTGTCGACTAAATATTCAAGAAATAATGCTGTAAAATGTAACCTATTTAATCCTACCAGAAAACTTAGTATTTTATTTCAAACAAAAACAAACCTTATAAAAGAAAAAATCTGATATTTTAATTATGTAAGTATGTAGATAGGTCAGTAAATTTTTTTTATCATCATCATCATATCAGCCACACACAGTCCACTGCTGAACAGGCCTCTCCCATAGACCTCCAGAATGACCGATCTAAAGCAGCCATCCAACGCTTCCCTGCGACCTTGATTTGGTCGTCCTTCCACCTGGCCGTTGGGTGTCCTACACTACGCTTGCCCGTACGCGGTCGCCATTCCAGAACTTTTTGCTCCATCGGCCATCTGTTGCCTGTTGCCTGCCACTTCAACGAGCTAATCCGCTGGGCTATGTTGGTTACTTTTGTTCTCCTACGGATATCATCATTTCTGACGTAGGGAAAAACCGAGCATAGCCCTTTCCATAGCTCGTTGAGCGACTTTGAGCTTTTGTAGGAGACCTATAGTTAGGGACCACGTTTCAGATCCGTAAGTCATAGTAACACATCATTGGTAACACACATTGGTTAAAGACTTTCGTCTTTAGGCACTGAGGTATGTCGGACGAGAAGACATCTCCTAGTTTCCCGAACGCTACCCAGACGAGTCGGCCCATATTTCGATCGAATTGAAGGGTTTCAAATAGTCCACGAATCCTAAGCAGATTGGCCGGTTATAGTCTATAGTCTTCTGTATAACGTTGCGACTAACGTGTGGATGTGGTCTATGGTACTGTTGCCTTTCTGGAATCAGGCTTGTTCGGGAGGTCGAAAGTCATCGAGCCTGTTGGCGAGACGGTTCGTAATAACCCTTGAGAACAGCTTGTAAATGTGACTCAGGAGCGTGATGGGCCTATAATTCTTCAACAAAGTATTATCGCCTTTCTTGAAGAAAAGTACCAGCTTCCGGCGTTATGCCTTCGCGTAGGACGGAATTAAAAAGCCCCTGAAGGACCTTTAGTACCGGCGTTCCGCCCGCTTTCAGAAGCTCTGCTGTAATTCCGTCCTCACCCGCCGCTATGTTATTTTTTAGCTGTTTGAGAGCCATCCTAATCTCGTACAGGCTGATGTCCGGGATGTCTTCTGTATAATGTCGGGTAAACCTGGCTCTTGGATCTTTAACCATGCCCGCGGGCTGTTTAACTGACGTATATAGCTGCCCATATGAATGGCAAAGTTAGTGACTAGAAATACAATGTCATCGAGATGGAACAATCTGACTTTTTACTTTTTAGACATTAAATTACTTCTCGAGGGCCAAAATTAGACCCAAGATTCGGTGGGAAAAAACAAAACTTCAGAGGTGGTAACAGTTTGAACTCCACTCAGGGTCGAATCTGTTTACAAAATACAGATTCAACCCTGAATGGAGTTCAAACTGTTTATAGCACTACTAGTCAAAATAACATTGTGTATTAATTACATTTTCTTCTTAGTATAAAACAAATGTAATACTTAGTAATTTTCTTGTTGATTGCAGTGATTTTGCACATAATGATATTATTAAGTTACTCAATAAAAGATATTATTAAGACTTTCTACAATAAATAAGGTCTAATTATTTTGAGATATTTACGTAATAATGTAAATAGTCTCTGTATTCATTATAATACAACTATATTCGTTCAATGTTCCTACACAGCAAGAAGGAATACGTTTTTCAAATCGAACATTGAAATAATGTAATAACAATGCAAAATGCTATTACTGCAGTGCCACACATGCTTAAGGTCAGCGAACAACGACGCAATAGACTATTGCTGTTTGATTATTTTTGCACTTTTTACCGGAATAAAACGATAATGGACTCATATGTCAAAAACTTTCAATGTATAAAACAGCATTCTGCTTTTTTTCATTTTTTCATTATTTCCTGTGCATCTTTCATTTTTACGTACATTTATGTGACTCCAGAAAAAAATAACGCATCGTTTGACATAGTAAACGTTTTGATGCACCATGTAGCTTAGAAATTATTCAAGATTTTCACTAAATCTTTTTTCCTGTAAAATTGAGATTTGACGATTGTGGCTTTATTCCCCGCAGCCATCGATATATATTTTAGTTTAGATCCTAGGCAATAGATGACGCAAATATAATCTTTTTCTTATTGACTTGTAGAATCTAGATGACTGTGATTGTTGAGGTGAAATATAGCAATTCTTTTCTTTTTTTCATAAATAAAACATTATTTTACAACATTGTAACGGCTACGAACAAAAATAAAGATATTGTTTATAATAATAATACCTAGTAGTTTATTAAAATATATTTATCTTCGATGTACAGGTACCTACCCTACACTCAATTTACAATTTCATAATAAATAGTAGATAAGTACTTATAGATAGATACAAATAGTACCTACCTACCTTTCTGGTGACAAAAGGTAGGTAGGTATGTGCTTCGACTCCTCATAAGTATAATGAATTACTTAGGTAAGTCGGTAAGTACCTATTGATTCTATTTTGTATAAAAGCAGCCTGTGTGCAGATTCCAGACTGTTGTGCCATAATTTCTATGCAAATCCGTACAAGTTACAATCTGCTAATATTGTAAAACTAAAGAGTTTGTTTGAACGCGGTAATCTCAGGAACGAATGATTAGAATTTAAAAACTCATTGTGTTGAATAGCCCGTTTATCGACGAAGGTTAAAGGCTATATACTATCACGCTACAACTAAGGTGAGGCAGATTTTCATTATTCTTTACTTATTTTTTTATATTTTTTTTTCTTTGAAGACTAAAAAAATACGGTCGCTAAGGAGTTGTACTGGGTTTAAAAATATGCCACAGCGAAGCCAGGCGTGTCGTCTACAATAAATAATTTTGTTAGGCTAAAATTTTCTAACCTTCATACTTTTTTAATATTCTTACGATTTTGTTTAAGGTTTGGCCTCTATATAGAAACTACATTTACAAAGGGATTAACTTACAAGTCCACCTTTTTGGGAATATCATTCGAAAATCGATATTTTTTTTTTTAAGCTAATTTTGTAATTGTATCTATAGGAGTCCGGCATAGCATCCATGAAGGATATTCCCACACGGTAAAAAAAGGTATTTTTTAAATACTTATGTTGTAGTATACCTAGTGTAAATCATACATTTTTTAAGATAATTTACAAGACCATACAAAAAAATGCCCTATTCCACTAGGGTAAAATGGTGAAAAACGCCCTTTCGGCAAATATGCCCCACTTGTAGTTTAGGCGATTGGCACACTGCAACGCTCGACGCGGCGTCGGGCGTCGACGCGCGTTGGCGCGATAGTCCGAGAGATATTAGAATTTTTTTGGTAGGTAGGTGTGTGAAGTAATCTAAAATTTTGAGAAAAGTAAAGTAAAGCCATCCGGCCATTAGCTCGATAGCCCAGACTATATTAAGAACGCTAGAGATGAAAAGAAAATGATTAGAAGTGCAAGCTATTTTCGACTTATTGACATGACATAGTTACTATTTTTTTTTCTTATATTCGTGATCAGCATCATCTATTAACGTGAAAAGAGACGTAACTAAGAAAATGCCAGTTAGGTTGAAAGTCGCTTGCAGTCTCTGCGTGTTCCAATAACGAGCCAAAACAGTGGTGTCGGCTCCAATACCCGATAGTGGGCATCGATATTTGACTTCCTCTGATCTCGGATGTCGGATATTGGATATCGGACATCAGTTGATGTGAAAGTGCTCTAAATTTGACGTATATAGTCATGTTGCATTGCAAAAATATTAATTTAAAATTCGTCTCAAATACCTACACAGAAATTTCTAACAGCTCTCGGACTAAAACTCCCTCGAAAATCACGCGCGTGATTGCAGATTTCAGTGTGCCATACCTCGCGTTTTCTGCTTGTACGCGCGTATCTGCAGCAACGCGCGTGATTGCGTTGTCAGTGTGTGGGACCCCGCGTGTGTGGGACGCGCGACGCGGCGTCGAGCGTTGTTGCGTCGACGCGGCGTCGCGCTCGTCCCCTCTACGGAGCTCATTTTGTATAGAAAAACACACACACCACGAATATTTAACAAAATACCAATAACAATTAGAAATGTAATTGAAATGGACAGCTTTAAAATAAGACTTCGCAAATTTTTAATTGATAAATGTTATTATACTGTTGATGAATTTTTGGAGGATAACTCACTGTAATTACTTACTAAATACCTATAATGACAATTTAAATATGGTGCATGATAATTATTAATGAATTATATTTTTGTATGAGTTGACATTGTAGATTTATATTCTTTATTTGATTTAATTTTTTACTTTTTAATTTTACTTAATAACTTAGACTAATCTAGTGACTTAATTTAATAACCTACTTAGTATTGTATACCCAAATGGTGAAACACAGCTGAACTTATTATTCTGTGAACATCTTTTGTACCTATGATTTACAATAAATATGATTTGATTTGATTTGATTTGACTGACAACGCAATCACGCGCGTTGCCACAGAATACGCGCATACAAGCAGAAAACGCGAGGTATGGCACACTGAAATCTGCATTCACGCGCGTGATTTTCGACGGATTTTTAGTCCGAGAGCTGTTAGAAATTTCTGTGTAGGTATTTGAGACGAATTTTAAATTAATATTCTTGCAATGCAACATGTATTTAACGTTTAAATTTAGAGCGCTTTCACATCAACTGACGTCCGATATCCAATATCCGACATCCGAGATCGGAGGAAGTCAAATATCGATGCTCAATATCGGGTATTGGAGCCGACACCACTGTTTTGGCTCGTTATCGGAACACGTAGAGACTGCAAGCGACTTTCAACCTAAATGGCATTTTCTTAGTTACGTCTCTTTTCGCGTTAAAAGATGACGCTGATCACGAATATAAGCAAAAAATTTAGTTACTATGTCATGTCAATAAGTCGAAAATAGCTTGCACTTCTAATCATTTTCTTTTCATCTCTAGCGTTCTTAATATAGTCTGGGCTATCGAGCTAATGGTCGGATGGCTTTACTTTACCTTTCTCAAAATTTTAGATTATTTCACACACCTACCTACCAAAAAAATTCTAATATCTCTCGGACTATACTAGCTCTCCCGCGTCGACGGGCGTCGACGAACGACGCCGCGTCGAGCGTCGCAGTGTGCCAACCGCCACTGAACTGTCTATTGAAGTAGTTAGAATGCCAATAGATAGATGGCAGTAGTTCTCAAATTCGCTGAAGCGAGCGGCTGCGCTTCGTGTGTTGTTACAAAAAAAAAAAAAACTTTATAAAAACTGTTTGAACTGTGACACGAGTTACGTGGGTGAGTATTATTATGTCTTTGTAACTTATTTAAGTAATATTTTTTAATGAGTGTTAACGATTAAAGTTTTTATTGGGAATATAAACTTCATAAAATTCCTAGAATTTAAGTACTTTTGAACTAGGCGTTGTGTCCAGGGGCATGGGGCGTATTTGCCATTACTTTGGGAAATACGCCCAAATTTTACAGGTGAAATATGCCCCAATTTTTAATGACCCTTGCATTGTTTTTTATAGATTAATTATGGGTAAGCCATATATAAGGAAGACATGCTGAGCATCGTGGACAGCAGAAGCTCTGGATGAAGCGATGTCCAAGGTGTTAAGCAAAGAATTGGGTATTAATCAAGCCAGCAGGGAGTATGGCATCCTTAGACTTACGCATTGAAATAGCTTCGTCAAGTGAACAGACTGATATTGAAGAGAACTCTTGTATTGAATGTTTAGAAGATTATTATAATACAACACAGAAACAAGTAGACTGGATACAGTGTACAAGATGTTTAAAATGGTTACACGAAGATTGTACAATGTACAACAATATTATGTGTAACAAGTGTGGCCGTTACAATGTGCGACAGCAAAACAAGTAGCTATTTTTGCAAGTTTATGTTAATTTTCTTGAATTATTATTACTTTTATTAATATTCTTAGTATGGGGCATTTTACCCTGATACCTGGGGGAAAACGCCCTTTTCTATAGTTTAAAAAAAAATGTGTAAGTTAAAAAATAATTAGATTTTCTAGTTGATTGACTAAATTTTATAAGGCTGACTAGTATATGTAACAGATGGTTCCTAATAAATAAATATAATTTGATTATAAATGTGTTTTAGTCGATAAAGCAAAAAAGTGGGGCGTATTTAACCAGTTTACCCTAAGTTCAACTTAAGTTCAACCAGTTGAACTTATAGTACCAAAAAAATCCAATTAATTCAAATTTGTTCTTATTCTGTAAAAGTATTACTTTTTTGGTATGATAAGTGAAAAGTGGTCTTATGTTGTCTAGTGGTTGTTATTCTCTAACGAGCTAATTGCACATCCGAGGCCCTATTTAATTAACGACAATGTAAACAACATTAGGGCTGGCCACAAAGGGTCCAAACTTTGATCCTCATTGGGTCGTGACGGACCCTGAACACATACTTTTGATTAATTAATAGTCGAGTATCCACATAAGTGTATAGCAAGATGGATCCTCTTGGGAATTTGTCGACGAGAATTGTTAATGAGATGCCTATTAGATAATGGTTTGGGGAAAACCCGAGTTGGATATTAATAAGTAGGTAGGAACATCTAGCTGGCCGCTACGCAGGAGGCGCGGGTTCGATTCTATCTCCACTCAATTACGCTAGTACTATTATCTATTCTGTGACTCAATGCAAATATCTGTATGCACGAATAGGGGTATTTGCATTGGTCTGGTCGTGTCTCGGAGAGCCATACGAACAGTGGCAGTCGTTACGGGTGTTGGAGCCTCAAAAAGTCCAACAACTGCTCTAGCTACAATGCTTCGATATCGCCTTTGGGTTGTAGAGGTCAGATGGCAAAAAGTAATAAAACATTATGCAACAAAATTAACCAACTCGCTCGATCAATGTCAATCCTATCTCTCGCTATGTTCTTGATGCATGCTCTGTGTGCCGGTAACCACGGGAGGAGACGTGGGCAACAGCTAGTAATATTATTATAATAAACACATTACCCTCCTTTGCGTCGCGCAGTCGGGTAAAAATACCAATCAATAATTAACCAATACCAACCAAAATAGTCAAGTCGTGACCACGGGTGCTGCAACGCACCCGAAACTTCGGCAAAAGTAAAAGCGTTCATTTTTTTTTATAAAGGACACCTCAATTTGACTTCACCTCGCCTGATGGTAAGCTAAAGGCAAAGTCTCGGAAAGAGGGTCGCCATCGTAAACATGTACCATGTTAACAGTGGTGGCACTCAACTTAACGGCCTCATCAGATGCCTATTCACGACCCGCTTTAAGGACCCGAGACTGTAGGAAGAAGGAAACATGTTATCTCGATAAGTCCCGAACTAGTACCAAAATTATAAATACCAATCAAATTGAGAAGCTCCTCCTTTTTGAAGTCGGTAGAGAAGAAGATAGCATTACAGTATTAGCTTAGTAAGGTACTTTACTTGGAATTATAGAACAGTGAAACATTCTCACGAAGTGATAAGATGCTTCTCAGCAATTTGCAGTACCTAACAATAATAACAACAGGCAACTAATTAAAAACAGGACGTGAACTCACTGGGTTTCCTTACCTTGGTAAACTAGGGTTTGCAAAAACGGAAGTGCAGGAAAATATATTTTAAAAGACACTAGCTTTTGCCCGCGGCTCCGCCCGCGTGGATTTCGGTTATCGCAATGAAACATAGCCTATGTTTTTTCTCAAGATCTAATCTTTAATCTACCCCTATACCAAATTTCATCAAAATCGATTCAGTTGGTTGCAGGGAAAACGTAACATTTAGACTGAAAAACAGAGTTACTTTCGCATTTATAATATTAGTATGGATTTTTGGTACATTGGTACAAATGAATTGAAATTTAGTAGCACTATTTCCCGGCCTAGTAAGAAAGGAAGTAAGTTCTTGGATGGTAACCCTGCTGTTTTTCAAGCAACTGCAATATGGGTTCTTTAAGTATGCCATTTGAAAATTACCCATTACGGGGATAGCAGAGTGATTGTATTGCCCCTGGTGGTACACCTGACCCTTCCCACCGCAAAAGGTCAGAATGAAATTCAATTTGAATTTGAATTTCGAAATAAATCCATGATGACAGTTATTAGGTAAATGTCAATATTTAAAATGGTAGAATTTTCATAATTTTTGGAACGTACCTACCAAAAGGTGTATTTAGCTTGCATCTATTTTGCCAACGTTACAAAAAGAAGACTTTTAATTAGCAACTTGAGAGCTAAATATTACATTTATGATATGCAAATGTTGCTCAGCCAAGTAAGGGTTCATAAAGTTCACTTTATTTCTGTAATTTTGAAGTTCACTTTCATCTGGCGTGGCGTAGCGTTTAGAGACGTGAAGCTTTGTTTAAAAAATAATTGTTTATTTTTATTTCATATAGTAGCATTTATTTTGTTTGGTGTATTTTAAAATTTAAAATGTATACTTGGGGGTCATTCATCTACTCGCGTGCGTCAAACTATCCGCGAGTTTGACGCACGCGAGTAGATGAATGACCCCCAAGTCCGCGAGTTGGCACTTTTCAAAAAAAGATGTTCAAGTTGATAGGTACGTTTGTCCAAGACTACGAGAGGTAGTATTATTTCCAATTCTGATTAATTTCTCATCTTAATGAGAAGGAGGAATTGGAACGAACAAAGACCGGATGCCGGCAGTGAGCTTCAATACCTCGCATCCGGTTTCAGGGGATGAATCAACTGCTTTGTAGTAAAACCAACAATTCTGTGAACTGAGGAATGCCGCCACCGTCAGTTACTACCGTTTCTTCTTTTTTTATACCAGTTAGGTGGCAGACAAGCACATGGCCCACCCGATGGAAAGTGGTTACGGCGGCGTATGGACGTGTGTAACTGAGAGTCACACCCGTGCTGCCGATCTTGTAACAACAGAGAGTTTCTGTCCCGCCAGAAATAATGCAAGACACACCTTTGGCGTTCCCACTGGCCCAGTTATTCCGTTTATTATTGTGCATATACTGTCGATTTGCACAGTTTTGTTATACCTAAAACAGTACGCATTTGACAGTAGTAGCGGCTATTAGTAGCAGATCGTAGTTTCCATTTTAGCCATTTCTCGGAATCGTTGGTTCATTGGTAATGAGTGAGAGAGAGAGAGAGCGAGAGAATTTCATTGAAACCTAAATAAATCTGAGGTTTCAAAATAAGCGACGAGTGAAGCTGGGGCTCGTCATATTGTATGAGATGTAAACGTATGTGAAAGATTGTGAAGACGTTTTGATGGACCCCTAGAAGGGTTCCCATAGGTTATGGGTTAAGAATTCGATGCAGGTTCCACCTTATGAAACAGCTAATACCTACACAATATGACTCTCAACTAAGCAACGAACTGTTTTTTTTTATAAAGATGTCAGTCTTGTTTGATAAATAAGCAGGCTAATTTTACGGTAGATGTATTCCATTTTATGATCTCCTTTGTTTTTGTTACACGCTTGGAATGAAGACAATCATGGATGTGAGGAAACGATTGATATTTGTTATTTGTTATCAAAAAGGAAAATAACACAAACGTTGCTTGGTATTTTTTTTTACGTAATTGGAGAATAAGGACCGGAGTAGTATAGATTATAGACACCCGTGGTGTGTAGTAAAAATGTAGTCAGTATCAGAGCTATCTTGATTAGCAAAGAAAGTACTCAATTTTTTTTTATATAGGACACGTCTATTTGACTTCACCCGTATATGGATGGTATCTTAGCCCTGCACGCGTCGTCCTGTGAAGGAAAGGGGAGGGTGGGACTAATTGGAAGAGCTTGTCAGAACATTCACCATGGTAGAGACGGTAGAATACTGCCAAAGACGCAACATCTCTACGCATCTGCAAAGGATCGAGGTGTGATCTTAATATCTTGATATTCCTCCTTCCTGTTGACTGATTGTTCTGATATTCGGTACACACCTTTAATTAGATGATAATACAATTTACATCAATAAAACAGTTCGGTATTAACAGCATTAGTGGGTATTAAAATCATTTTGAGTAGGTACTGTACCAAGCACTTTAATCAACTATGTATTTATTAACCCCCGACGCAAAAACAACGGGGTGTTATAAGTTTGACGTGTCTGTGTGTGTGTGTGTGTGTGTGTGTGTGTCTGTCTGTGGCATCGTAGCACCCAAACGGATGAACCGATTTGGATTTAGTTTTTTTTGTTTGAAAGGTATATTAGTCGGGAGTGTTCTTAGCTATGTTTGAAAAAAATCGGTCCAAGATGGCCGCCGCCACAACATGTTGGAATACAAATTTCTTTACAATTCCCTCAATATGGGTATCAAATGAAAGAGCTTGACTAGTAGATCAATTTAAAAAGTATAAAATAAAACTTAAATTAAAAATTTAAAAAACCCCCGTCACAAAAAACACCAAAAAGTTGAAAATAAATGAATAAATTTTAATTCAACGGTTGCCATGTCGGGGACCTTACGATATAAAGGAGTACTTAACCAGTTACGGTCCTCCGACATGGCAACCGTTGAATTAAAATTTATTCATTTATTTTCAACTTTTTGGTGTTTTTTGTGACGGGGGTTTTTTTTAAAATGATAAAAATGTCTCTCTGTCTGATACGCTTTCACGTCTAAACTACTGAACTGGAGGTTTATCCAGACTACAGCTTTGGATCTTTAGTTTGGGAACAGTAATTGAAAGAACCATTAAATTCGTTTCATTAATTTCGATCGATATCGATTGTAAACAAACAAATCTTCCCTCTTCACTTTATATCTATATGAAATTGTTAGATATACATATTACGTCACCTCTATGGGAAAATTGCAATTTGTGGTTATACAGTTTTACAGAAGAGCAACAAAATTCTATTATTTATTTCATGTTCTTTATATGTCGCCGGTACGATATTTTTTTGTTATCGCTATAGAAACAGAAATAACGAAAAAAATGTCAATATAACAAATCGTAAATTTTGACATTTTTTTCTTATTTTAAAATATTTTTCTTTATAAATATTTTAACATTTTTTTCTTATTTTAAAAATATTTTTTTTTCTTATTTTAATAAGAAAAAAAAGATTTTTTTGCTCCCTATAAAATTGTAAAACACATATTCACAATAATTTTAATATCGTAGTGACGTAAATGTCTATTATTTTCCACCGTTAGACATTCAAAACGCTATCAAACATAATCACAACGTACCGAAATAAATGATGCTCAAGTTAGTGTTCGTGTAACCAACACTTATCCCAATTCGTCTTCCTCCACTTGATGGATGAGACCTCGCCACTTCCCTAATAAATGTAAACAAAACACTTACTTTTTGCGCCGCCATATTAATGAATAGCCTCCGATGACAATTTAATTGTTTTTAATGCTCCCTCTTTGATCTTGATAAAAGCTTCTTGGTAGAACGGTTTTTTGTAGGAAAACGTTACGTTATTGATGCAGAGATCTGAATGTCACCCTATTTGTTATACACCTTTTGGAAACATGCAAACGAAAATAGACGTTACTAGTCTTAAAATAAAATAGTTTTTTGTTAACCATTACTACATGATTAAAGGTGTCATATGATACAGAATCTTTTTTGTTCCATAAAAGTTAGTCACCGTAAAAGAAGGAAATATCTCAGGAATTCTCAGTAATAGACGGAGTATTTTAATGAGCATTATTTTTTTAAAATAATAAATGCTAATGTGTGGAGCAGTTGCGTGTTTCAAGTGAATTGGTGACGAATGTTCAAGCCGCCGAATAATGTACAGACGGAAGTTTTGTTAAAATTCTTTGATAAAATTGTTGGATTGTTAACACGGGAGAATTGGAGCATAAAAGGTCAAGTAATCATTAAATACAGTTCAGATTTTTTAAATACGTTCCCACAAAATACAAGTAAGTTCGTTTAAATGTGTAATTAATATAAGTAAGTATAAATTTATAACAGATTTTATTTTTGTTGATAAAATTAGGGGTAAGGCGATTGGCACACTGCGACGCGCGACGCGGCGTCGAGCGTTGTTGCGTCGACGCGGCGTCGCGCTCGTCGCCTCTACGGAGCTCATTTTGTATAGAAAAACGCGGGGTCCCACACACTGACAACGCAATCACGCGCGTTGCCGCAGAATACGCGCGTACAAGCAGAAAATGTATGGCACACTGAAATCTGCAATCACGCGCGTGATTTTCGAGGGAGTTTTAGTCCGAGAGCTGTTAGAAATTTCTGTGTAGGTATTTGAGACGAATTTTAAATTACTATTTTTGCAATGCAACATCACTATTTAACGTCAAATTTAGAGCGCTTTCACATCAACTGACGTCCGATATCCAATATCCGACATCCGAGATCGGAGGAAGTCAAATATCGATGCCCAATATCGGGTATTGGAGCCGACACCACTGTTTTGGCTCGTTATCGGAACACGCAGAGACTGCAAGCGACTTTCAACCTAAATGGCATTTTCTTAGTTACGTCTCATTTCGCGTTACTAGATGACGCTGATCACGAGTATAAGAAAAAAAAAATAGTTACTATGTCATGTCAATAAGTCGAAAATAGCTTGCACTTCTAATCATTTTCTTTTCATCTCTAGCGTTCTTAATATAGTCTGAGCTATCGAGCTAATGGCCGGATGGCTTTACTTTACTTTTCTCAAAATTTTAAATTACTTCACACACCTACCTGCCAAAAAAATCTAATATCTCTCGGACTATACTAGCTCTCTCGCGCCAGCGCGCGTCGACGCTCGACGCCGCGTCGCGCGTCGCAGTGTGCCAATCGCCTTAGTATAAGTATTCATCATTCTAAAGGCGGAACTAGGTATATTGCGTTACATTTGTGTCCGACTAAATATTTGTCCTTTTATTTTATTGTTTTTGAGCTAGCATGCCTGCAAATAAAAGCTAATAAATATATGAGCTCTCCATACTTTCGTGTAAGATGATTAGATTACTAAATGACACAACGTAACAAAATGTGAAGTATAATAAATATGTGGATACATTACATAGATTATATTGTATAATAATTTTTAGATAAAATCTTGTAAATTAGATTCAATGTTTTTTTTTATAAAGGCCACGTCAATTTAACTTCACCTCGCCTGATGTTAAGCTAAAGGCAAAGTCTCGGAAAGAGAGTCACCATCGTAAACATGTACCATGTTAGCAGGGGTGGCACTTAGCTTGACGGCCTCATCAGATGCTTTTTCACGCCTCTCTTAAAGGACCCGGGATTGTAGGAAGAAGGAAACACGTGAGTTGGCAGGGAGTTCCAGATCTTAGTGGTGCGGCATAGGTATGAGTCACTGAAACGCTTGGTTCTAGCAAGTATACTCTGCACCGTATACGGCTGGCATCACCCTGCACGTGTCGTCCTGTGAAGGAAGGGTGAGGGTGGGACTAATTAGAAGAGCTCATCAGAACATTCACCATGGTAGAGACGGTAGAATTTTTTTTTAATAATATAAACATACTAGCTGTTAGGTACCCGAGGCTTCATCCACGTAGATATCGATTATTGCGACCAAACGAAGCCGTTCCTAAGGTTAATTTGCCATTGAACCAAATTTTCGTTTCAAAGCGAAATAGACAGACGGAATAACATTCACATTTATGATAATCGATTAGTTTATTTAACTTATCAGGATAATAAAAAGTGTTTTCATTCTTTAAATAGTTGCTCACATCGTCATCTATCAACGGACTGACTGAATTAGGTTTTACAAGAGACTATATTATGGGGTTCTTCAAGAAGGGCATTAAAGGTTTCTTAGAGGGTCGGCAGCACGAGTGTCTCCGAGTCTTGTACTCGACAGTAGACCAGGGTAACAATTTTCCATCAGGTAGGCCGTGAGCTTGTCTGCCAATAATCAAAAATAAAATAAATTTCACCTTTAGAACAGGCGAGATCAAAAGTGACTCAACAAATACTACAACCTGAATCAGGCTCATTATATGGGATACAACACTAATTGGACGAAATGACCTTTTATGGGCCTCATTAAAATGATAACCAGATGGAATCATTGAATTGATTCTAGGGACGACGATGAGTAACCCCTTGAAATGAATCAGTCAGTATTTAAATCGATTTAAATAGTAGAATAATATATTAAAGTAAAATTTTGAGAATGCTTTGAGCACTAAGCTACCAGACCGGTGACCGGTGGAGCCGCCTGTCACTCTAGCAGAAGCTAAGGCCCTGGGTCAGCCGGGGTGCGAGGGACATGTCGATGACAACCTCACCTCCGGCCTAGCACCAAGACCCACAGTCGGCGTGCGGTTTTAGTCGGTTCGAGTCCGAAATAACCTCCCCTTCCGGCTCCGGCAGGGGGTAACCGAGGGGATATCCGCACGAAAAAAAAAAAGCAGAAGCAGGCCGCGGCGGCAGCGCAAAGTGCGCCTCCCCTTAACCGGGGCTAGATGGGGACACTGTGGTCCCCACAACCCGAAGGGGGCTATCTCGAAAGAGATGGTCCTGGGTCTGCCGGGGTGTGAGAGATATGCTTTTGGCAACCTCCGGCAACCAAGGACCCAAGACGGCGTGCGTTTTAGTCAGTTCGAGTCCGACATAACCACCTCCGTGCTCCGTGGGGGTGGTATCCACACGGATATTTATCCCACGATAAAAAAAAAGAAAACTACCAGACCACGCCCGGACTAATCCAAATCTTTCCTTTCTATAGATGCCCGTCTTTACATAAGTTGAGTACAGTCAGCGTGATAAATATCTTGACGACGAAGTCTCAAAATGATTATAAAACTCTCGTATTATGAGCGAATCAAACTGTTTTATTAACCCCCGACGCAAAAACGACGGGGTGTTATAAGTTTGACGTGTCTGTGTGTGTGTGTGTGTGTGTGTATGTGTGTGTGTGTGTGTGTGTCTGTCTGTGGCATCGTAGCGCCCAAACGGATGAATCGATTTGGATTTAGTTTTTTTTGTTTGAAAGGTATATTAGTCGGGAGTGTTCTAAGCTATGTTTGAAAAAAATCGGTCCAAGATGGCTGCCGCCACAACATGTCCGAATACATATTTCTTCATAATTCCCTCAATATGGGTATCAAATGAAAGAGCTTGACTAGAAGATTAATTTAAAAAGTATAAAATTAAAATTAAATTAAAAATTTAAAAAACCCCCGTCACAAAAACACTTCCAAAAAGTTGAAAATAAATTAATAAATTTTGATTCAACGGTTGCCATGTCGGGGGACCTTGAATTGTTCCAATAATATAACGGAAAGCTTAACCAGTTAGGGTCCCCCCACATGGCAACCGTTGAATCAAAATTTATTAATTTATTTTCAAATTTTTGGAAGTGTTTTTGTGACGGGGGTTTTTTAAATTTTTAATTTATTGATTTTTATGGTAATATTGTCTGGAATAAAGGTGTGTACGAAATATTAGAACAATCAGTCAACTGAAAGCAATAAACGAAATTAAGATTAGTTTGGCTATTTAGTTCATCAACATCTTTCTGATTCTGACTGCACAACCGGAGATATCACCAAATCGCGATAGCCGACATCCAAGCGAGCGGAGCCGTGGGCTTGAGCTTGTTACAATTTATTATGTACTATTATGAATGAAGACCTAAATCTAGGCATGAGATATAGGTACATTATACAAACAGGGAAGTAAAGTGGTGGTTTAATGACAAACCAGTATTACAACGGATATTTTTATTTATTTATTTATACTTTATGTACGATGTACATAGGCGGCTTAATGCAAGTAGACATTCTCTACCAATCCACCATAGGGTGGTGCAGAGCTAGTACGAGGTAGGCGCATATTGACGTATAACACGATTAGTATGTTATGATCCAAGTACCAAAATATTATAAATACGAGTGAGGTGGGTGAACACTAGGCGCCTAGACATTAATAGATAGGTATAGGTTAGAAGGCTAAGGCGGGAATGGAGCTCCCAGATTAGCCTTCGTAGTTCTCTTTTTGTAGCTACCTATCCATACATGAATCCGAGTCAGATTTTTTAAACTCATATAATATACCTATTTGTCATAATGCCCGGGCCAGCTATTTATCATAATTATTATTATTATTATATCCATTTATTTCGGAAAATTATCCATAGTGTTAGTAACAATGATCCTTATAAACTAGGGTTAGTATACATTTATATTATTATTTTAGGTGAATCTGCACCCATCTTCGCCACATGGGTGAATCCTGCCGATCCGTGAACACGCCAAGGATACTATTGGTGCTGCCGCGTACACGGTTTTGCATAGACGCACACCGCTTCCTCAGAATTGCTTCGAAGCCATCCGTACGCGCTTCTGCAAACATACCTGATGCACTACAGTGCCACGGCAGCCCCACCAGAACCCTAAACGCGTTATTATATTGGACACGCAGAGCGCTGTATGCCCGCTGCGTATAGCTAACCCAAAGGCTGCACGTGTAGAAGGATTGACAGTATGCTTTAAAAAGCATAACCTTCACTGACTTAGTACAGCGTGCAAACCTACGGGCCAGCATGTTGCATCGGACAGCCAGCGATCTGCGCTCCCTCTCAATGTCACAATCATCTCGCAAGTCCTCGGTGATCCAGTGGCCCAGATACATTGTCCTGTCAACTCTATTAAGGGGTTTCCCATATAGTGAGACTGTGGGCACATCTGAGTATGTCACTGTGTTTGCCTTAAAGATCATAATCTCACTCTTTTTGCCATTGTATCTGAGCCCATGACTCTCCGCATAGGATTCACAGACAGCGATTAGACGCCTTAAAGCACTAATTGATGGGCTAAGCAGCACCATGTCATCAGCATAACTTAGATTATTTAAACAAATTCCATCTATGTGGCAACCTATGCCGGTACTATTTAGCTTCAATAATAATTGGTTCATGTACAGATTAAATAACCTAGGCGAGCTCAGTCCTCCCTGCCGAACCCCGCACTCCAGATGGTAAATATCCGAGTATTCCCCTGACCACTTAACACTATTTGCCTGGTTGTTATACCAGTATTTAAAAATTGAGATAAGCTCATTTGGTATGGTGGTCTCCGACTCCAGCTTGCGCCACAGCACATCATATTGGACTAGGTCAAATGCCTTTGACAGGTCCAAAAAACAGGCAAAGACAGGGGTTTCCCGTGCCGTGTAATATTGAACAGTCTGCTTGAGACACATAATAGCACTTTCAGTAGAAAGACCAGGTTGGAAACCGAATTGAGAGTCATGAATTGACATGTGCTTCATCATGTGTTTATCAAGCAAACTGTCCAAAACCTTGGCAACAACTGTCGCGAGGGAGATAGGTCTGTAATTGGACATATCCGAGGCATCTGCTGTTTTATTCTTCATTATGGGTACAACCACTGTATACATAAGGTCATATGGTAGATAACTATGACTAATACACAAGTTGAAAAACAAAGAAAGAACACGTGCTATGTGTACACCTGCATGCTTCAGATGCTCTATGCTCAGGCCGTCATGACCTGGTGACTTACCTTTTTTCATTTTACTAATTACTGAGGCTACTTCTTTAGCAGAGAAATGCAAGGGAACACCAATGCTATCTTGGCCAGCCTGAGCACAGTTCACCCTCGGCATAGGCGCACCAGGTGATTGTACCCTAAAATGATACTGAAATGCATTTGCTATATCCTTGGGTTCATGCACACCCGCCACACTCACGGGGGGACTCGGTTTTGGGTTTAATTTCTTAGTGGATTTCCAGAATTTTCCAAATTGTTTGTCAGCATGATTCTTTGCTATTAGGTCCATTTTGATTTGTTGTTGGTTGTCTAAGCAAAGCTTTAATTTACTCTTGAAGAGCTTTTTAGAAGCACACATATCATCATAGACAGCACCACTAGGGGGTTTACCACTCATTAACCATACTTGATAACATAACCGAGCCCTCCTATGCGAATCCCGGACGTGCATGTTCCATCCAGGTATATAATTCCCTTTCTTTCTTTTATCATAAGCATTACATGTATAGTTTGCACTGCTTTTCAGTATACAAATCAACTTTTCATACATTCTGTCCAATATTCTATGATGTTCTGAATTATTACACATATTATCAGCACAGTGACGAAATTCAATAGGAAAATCAACTTGCCTCAGCTGAGAGTTGCAACATTCCTCATATTCCTTTATTTGTGAGTAATCTCTATCTCCCCATACCACCCTGTTAAAAGAAGAAGAAACGGGTGATGGGATTTTAGGTGTGATTAAATCAATATTACACTCAATCAACACAGGCAAGTGATCTGACTCATATACACCATACAACACTGATGTGTTCACTACCAATTTTCTTGCAGCACTACTCACCACTATATGGTCCAACCAACGAAGTGTTTTTGCAGAACTCATAAAGGTATAGGTATCCTTAGGTAGAATATTCATGTCAACGCACCACCATGATTGCTCCACACAAACCGACAGCAATTCTGTAGCAAAGAGTTCACCTGGGTGTGCGTTGAAATCTCCCAGTATAAACACCGACTCAACATTACTACTCTCCGTTATAGATATAATTTCACTCAGGCACTGTGTAAATTCAGGAAGATGCTGATCTGAGTCCGTAGGCATATACACTGAGAAAATCAAGAGCGATCGACTGTCACTTAATATTTTGATAGCCGCTATCCGATCACTGTCACACGATATTACCGACACTGCAGGAAACGCCGATTTTCTCCACAACAAAGCAACCCCACCGTGCGGTCTTCCTCGTATTATTCTAGCCGATGTATCCATTGATGACTTGCCTGTGTAAGCAAAGTCTTCATGTATACCACCTAGATATGCCAAGTCATGTGGCCAGAGCCACGTCTCTTGAAGGGCAATTACATCCGACACACGACATAATCCTCTCACGCACTCCGCTGCAGTCATCACGTTTTTACAGTTAAACGTAGAAAAGGTTACCTTTTTGTTGTTGTGACTAGTCATGTTCTAGGTCCGTTTTCATTCATAATCAGGGTCTTATCTCTCTCTCCTTTTGTACCAAATTTTATGAAACGCCTAAAAGTAATACCTTCGGGCCAGACGTTGACATCTAAAAAGGTACTTAGTTTGTGTTTAGGCACATAAACCTTAAAAGCATTGTACGGCCGCTCAGTTTTCATGCTAATTTTTTCTAGTTTCACTTTTTCATTACATTTCTTTTCTATGTAGTCACAAACATCTTGTTCAGTAGCTTCCTTGTTTACATTTGATATAAAAAGCGGTATTTCTGTCTCCGCTGCCTTAAACATTCCTGTCACGTTGGAAGTTGCTTTCCCAGTTCTGCCAACAAAACGATTCCTAGATTTGTTTTTCTGTACCACAATCCACTCATCACTGTGCTTGTTTTTCTCACTCCACTGTCCTTTGCCTACTATTTCCGCCATACATACATATAATGTCCAATTTATTACTTGATCCATAGCAGATACATAAAAACAGATCCTGTAAAATATCATGTTTTCAAGCATTGTAATATGAATATTAAATTCAAAAAATGCCCTCATTTCCGATGACATTTCACCACAAAATACCCCTGCATCGGAAAATAAGAATCACATTACTGACGCGCCACACCATCGTAACGTTATTAGACCAACATATGCTCCTTAACGACTTCTAAAAAGTGACACTTTTTGTAACTGTCTCGCGACAAAAAGTGCCAAATTAACTTTTTAAAGGAAACGATCTGTTTTTGAGACCGCCACGTGTGACATCGCTGAGATGGCGTCGCATTCTATTTTTGACTTGGTGGCACATGGTTTTGTGTTGATACTTTGTCGTCAAATAATCCCTCCTCATTGGGAGATTTATTTTTAGCACTAACTCGATTGATGACCCCAAGTTCGAGAGCTTAACTTGACTTTAATATGCTCATGATTTATTGAACCTTGTGACGGAGCTGACGCATTGTAATGTATTCCTTTTATGAATTATTTCTCTCACCCGGTCCAGACCTTATGAATAGTATTTTATACTAGCAGAATAATGGCCTGTGTGGAACCCATTCAACCTGTTTCCGGAACCTTTGAGAAACTATTTCAAAGATGCCTAAGTATGTCATGCCTATGTATTATTTTAATAGATGACAATCCATCATTGTATTAAATTTCAGCCAAAGTCAAATCACAGCATGTGTTCAACTGTTTAAGCCCTATTTTACAAAATAAAAAATATAAAGTTGTTTAAAAGTTTGTATTTTTACAAAATACCTAGTTAAACTTAGGAATTATTATCAAGAAGGATTTGATTTGATCTCCTTTATAGTTTTTAATCTAAAAATAACTAAATTTGAATAACATTGAGTTAGTTTAAAATTTATAACATATTATTTGAGTCACAATATAAAAATACTTAAAGAACATTTTTATTTTGTTTACTTTCCCAAAACCCTCGAGATATAAAAGGGGCGTAAAAATATTAGGGAATAGAGAAAGAAAAACTTACGAGTGTATAGACAGATAAAGGAATAAAGGAACGGTCTTAACCGGTTCCGACATTATATTCGCATTTGTGAAGATCAAAGAGCATGTTGTGACACACCCGGGCAGGGAAAAACTTCGGTCGGTGAGTTGAGGTGAAGTGAACAACACTCGAAGACTCTCAAGTAACGCCAGCCTTGAGGGAGCTAGGCTTTGAAACAAAATGCGTTTGCATACATTAAACTGTAAGAATGTTGAGATAGGGAGGGTAATACCGACGGGTCCCTTGGGGAGTGTGTTTCGGCGATTACGCGGACAGAATTTCTCAACAGAAGTTGCCTTCTTGGCGAGATAGTTTGCACGTAACACTAGCCTCTTTGCGTATTTTCACAGCCAAAGCCGCTCTCCAGAATACTTCTGTGTTTCAAAGTATTTGAAAGGCAAATTAGAAGCATATCTTGAGTGAGTTCCTTGAGTGCTTCGAGCACTGCTTCGGTTGGGATGTAGTAAATATTTGAACCTAATGAATTTAAGCGGGTCTTGGTTTAGAAACATAATATTATTTAGTGTTAAGGAAATGCTCTTAAAATATCTAAGAATTTTTAAAATAGTCCATTTATAATTTTACATTTTAACATAGGTATGCTTAACATAGGCATGAGAAAGTGTATTCTAGAATTTAAATAAATAATGAACCTTGGTATGAGTATAAGAATGTATGTATTAATTTTTATGAAATGATACTATTTAATCCATTTCAATCTTATTACATACTAGCAGAACTTCGTACGGCCAATTTTTTTCCACCCGCGTGGCGTCTGATCCCGTTCCCACTGCACCCTCTACTATTATAAGTATCTATTATAAGTATAAACCTTCCTCTTGAATTACTCTTTCTATTAAAATAAACCGCGTCAAAATCTGTACCGTAGTTTTGAAGTGTTATGCATACAGACGCGGCAAGCGACTTTGCTTTATACTTTTTTTTTTTTCGTGCGGAAATCCCCTCGGATACCCCCCCTGCCGGAGCCGCAAGGGGAGGTTATGTCGGACTCGAACCGACTAAAACCGCACGCCGACTGTGGGTCTTGGTGCTAGGCCGGAGGTGAGGTTGTCATAGACATATCTCTCGCACCCCGGCTGACCCAGGGCCATCCCTTACGGTCTGGCCCTCCTCAGGACCATGGCCCTCCTCAGGAACTTTGCTTTATTAGTATAGTGATTTAATATCTTATTACTTAGATCTTATTATTACTATCTATAGAACTTTGTTTGAAAGAAATAAAGAAAAGAAGTAAGACTGCACTGCACTGCACACATTTTTAGAAATAGGTAAGTCACAAAGGAAGTCTTAAAAATAAAATATGAATAGATCGTATTTCTGCCGCGCTTACGAAAAACGCATTAAGTACCTTTTTGCAACATCCGAGAAAAAGGCGTTTAAAGTTTTTTTTATTATTTTACCTATATCTCCGGAACTAAGTTAGCTATTGATGTGCATCTTGGACTAAGAGGTGCAGCAGAGTGAAAGGTACACTTTCCTTTTTATAATAATGATTAAAAAGTTAACGTAAAATTAATAATTAAAAAAAATAACTTATTGTTAGCAATTATTATGGTTTTATCCTAGTAACACTAATCATGAACGCATTAAGTACACTACTTAATGCAGTTTTGCTTAGCGAGTCATTATAATACCCTTTATAATAGAATGTTTTCACATAGACTAATATTAAGTGCATTAGCTATTAAATATGATTAATGAGTATATTATGTTCAGCAAAGACTCTAAATTTATAAAGTTTGCAAATTAATGGGATGATTATTTAACTCTGGTCTGAAAGAATACAATAATTGCATAAAAAGTCTTTAATCACTTTAACACAGCCACGTCTATTTATCATTAGGTTTTTTTTTTAACCGTGGGGTAAAATCCTTCATGGAAGTTATGCCGGACTCCTACCGACTAAAAACACCCACGGTAGCGCCTAGCAGCCTATGGTTGGGAGCCCCGGGTAAGCCCTCAGAAGGATGTCCCAGGACTCCCATCAGACCTACGGCTACAATTGCGGCCTCTTCTAGGGGGTGGTTCGGGTGCTATCCCGCGTTTATGGGGGGTTTTTGGGTGTCATCCAGCTTCTTGGGGGGGGGGGGGGCGTCACGCTGCCGTCATGGGCCTGCTTCTGTAAAGACGGTGAGCAGCCAACTCACCGTCCTCAGGCCCCCTGTCATGGAGGCAGATGGTCTTTGGCGAAGATATGTCGGCGGCCCCAAAGCCGCCGACTGCGGAACTCGGGTGGAAGAGTTTTCTCCCGCTCCCGCCCCGCTGCCTCTTTCATGAGCATGACCTGCTCACAGAAAGAGGCGGCGCAGTCCCACTTACTTCCGCTGGAGACCATAGCTCGCACCATGGTCTCGAGCGAGAGAGTGCCCGCGCCCAGACCCACCACGAGGACCTGGCGCTGATGCGCCCACGCCGTGCACTCCACCAGCGTGTGGAGCGCTGTGTCATCGCTGCGGTCCTCGCAGTGCTGACACTCAGCCGTGGTTTCCCGGTGTCTTCGCCACAGGTACCTACCGAAGCTACCATGCCCGGTAAGTATCTGTGACAACCGGTAGGAGAGAGCACCATGTCTCCTCTCCAGCCACTCGTCCATGACCGGTCTGACGGCCGCGACTGTGGCGAATCCCCCCTTTGGTTGCCCAAGTCGCATCTTCCATGTCTCCACGGTTTCCTGGTAGAGCTGGGACCGCTGGGCCTCGATTTCTCGAAACGCAGGCCATTGGCCCCGCTCCAGCGCCTCTTTGCGCCATATAAATAGAGACGCAAGGGCTCTCGCTTCCAGGTCCCATGGAGGGGTCCCGGCTAGGAGACATGCCGCCTCACCTGAGATCGTGCGGTATCCCCTTATCACCCTGACGGCCATCGCTCTCTGTGGGCTTAGCAATCTAGCCACATTACTGGCCGTCAGGTTCTCTGCCCATACGGGGGCCCCGTATAGGGATGTCCCTATGTATGGAAGTATGGACTTCGCACGATCCCCAGGTACAGTCTCCTGCAGGGAGCGTTGGGTCCCCTGATGTTGGGCATCAGCCGCGCGAGTGCGGCTCCTTCTTTCTTCTCCCTTTCTTTCTTTGGTAATTCCTCGCGGTGACATTTTACTAGGAAATTCTGGGAATGTCTTGGATTTTTTTATTTTTGCCTGAAGGAAATCTAAGGTCTTCCAATCACCAGAATAATTATCTTTAAATTTAAGTACATATTCTCCTTTTTCGGCTTTAACAGATATTATACACTCTGGGTTGTTGCTATTTTTCTTAGCACTTACTTATTTTAATTCTACACAATTGCTTACAATAAACGCACTAACTGATAGTTGATGCATTTATGTCTAGCGCGATAGGTCATTGTAGAACTGAAGTCTGCACTAACTGTACGTGATGCGTTTTTAGTAAGTAAAATATTATTTATAACTATGTTAATGCGTTTAAGAGTACTGAAAAACCGGGTTTTATTAGGAATATTGAAATGGTATGTATGAGAAAGTAATAGAGCTCGTTTTTCTGATTCCGAATATCTATATAACTCTGTTTCACAAAAAATCGTACATAATGCGTTTTTCGTAAGCGCGGCAGATTTGCTGTCTATGGTTGGCGGGCAGCGCCGAAAACTAGCCTAAACTTCGCCTCTCTGCCAATCCTGACAGTTGACAGTGACATATACATGACATAATTGACATAAATTGTGTGACGTGTCATAAAACGCTGCTTGTTACGATAGATCTGATTTTGACCTGCACCGTGGTACAATTATAACGAGACAATAAATTATTTCGTTTTCACGATTGCGCTTTTCATATCTTGAAGACAGTTATTACTACTAGGGGTGCGTTTATGTCGTGAGTGTAGAACGCAATAACCACTACTGTGATAAACTTAGTCGAGTCTGCTGTCATGGGACAAAGGATTTCTACCGGGCAGCGGTTCCCCACTGGTCTAGAATAGGGTTGTCTGTTACTATGTCGATATTAGGTGCAATTTATAGTGTCAACAACTTTCAGTTTTCTTATAATACATGATTACATGAAACAACAATTGAATTGAAATTTTTGACGGATTCTACCTATAGCGGTTTGTTTGGTATTATTTTATTAATTACACTGAGCCAAATGTTTCGAATTTTGCGCTCAGCAACATACATTTACATTCACAAGCTTTTTTTTTTAAGAAATTTTTAACCTAAATTACTAATAGGTAAGTAGGTAATATTATTAAATTCAGTTCAAAAATTTGTAAAAAAATGTTTCCCGCTAAACCAAATTGCTGGAGTGAGTTCAGGTCGGTGGCGTAATGGTCAGGATTCAAACCCGGGACCTTACGAATGTAAGGCCGTCTCCTTAAACACTAAGTTACTGATGCTGATCTAACTCATGATAACAATATAAATAAAAAAACATTACCTTGTAGGTACCTACTAATAGTACAACCTTGATAATCTTAGTATTACACGAAGTAGTTTGTTAGACTATTATCATAAATTATTGTCAAATAAGGGTACAAATTCACTTGACTGAATAACAAACTTGTTAGTTTACCCACATAAAAGTTACGTACCCACTCTAAGTTTTATACCATTTGTCACGCAACCTCGATTTAAAAACTTTAGCAAGTTGACAGCCCTAGCTGAACCAATTTAATGCTGTAAATCCACAGGGCACACTTACCTCCCTTGAAACTCATGCGATATTGCGTTTTTTCTAAAACCGCAGTGAAGGGGCGTAAGTATGTAGAGCTATCGTTTTATGTCGTAACGAAAATGCTTTACAGGTAAAAATGTTAAAGAAAATAAAAATGTGTTGGAAAACCTGGCTGATTTTTTTGTTATAAATAGCGAAAAATGTGGTACTCGTGGTTTTTGTACTTATATATTCGGTAAGTGCGTTAATTTAAAAATTATAAAGAGGTATTGCACACATCCGTAGGCCACGGTAAGCATTCTCCATCAGGTGGGCCGTGTGCCTGTCTGCCACCTCATCATCAGCCCGCGGTAGGCCACTGCTGGACATACGCCTCTCCAATGACACGCCACTTAGCCCGGTCTTCGGATGTCCTCCTCCACTCCCCACCAGCCACTCTGCGTATATCGTCGCTCCATCTAGTCGCAGGGCGCCCCACACTACGTTTGCCGGTTCGCGGTCTCCACTCAAGGACTCGTCCACCCCAACGGTTATCGGTCGTACGGCAGATATAGCCAGCCCACTATTACTTCAGCTTGCTAATTCGTTGAGCTATGTCGATTTACTTCGTTCCGGATTCGATCCCTCAGAGATATCATAGCATAGCTCTTTCCATAGCACGCTGGGCAACCTTGAATTGCCACCTTGACTGCCACCTAAGTGATGTAAAAAAACCGGCCAAGTGGAAGTCGGACTCGAACTCTGAGGGTTCCGTAACTTAAGCAACATAACCCGCAATAATATTTCGACTGCGTTGACTCAGAACTTTGATTTTTGCACGCTTTCAAGACGTAATAGACCTCAGTATGTGGTATGAATTTCAACTTGATACCTCCACGCATTCCTGAGAAAAAGATCTTGACGGACAGACGGACGGACAACGAAGTGATCCTATAAAGGCCTACGCAGACCGGGATGACATGGCAAGGGATTTTAATTTTTACTAATGGACATTCAACCGTACTGTTACAGAAATACGACATAAATTGCTATGCTTTAAAATGATGCCGTGGCATTGAAAAGGATTTTATACGCGCCACAGGCTCCCGTGGTGGGATGCCGTGGCATACTGCGGTAGGCAAGCGCACGGGAATAAGCCAACGGCGGCTGGCTATGCCACGGACTCCGGCGCTCGTAGTGATATACTGCGGGGTGCGGCGGCGGGGTTAGAGAAGCGGGGAATGCACACCATTGACCATCCATTTGCGCAAATTGCAAATCACAATCTACCATTTTAAAACTGAGGCACACTGACACTCGATCAAACGCAACTGAAGACTAAAAGTGTATCAGGCAGCAGGAGTCGCTGAAGCGTGCTTTCTCGTCGCCGTGCCGTGGCATGCCGTGGCAAAGTGCTGGAATGCCGCGGTATCAGAGGTATCAAAGGGTTTCGTTTTTTTCCTTTTGAGGCACAGAACCTTAAAAAGCCACGTTTTATATGATGTAGCAGTAAGTTACTGCCAGTAATTATAGGTACCTCGGTAAGTCTTTCTATCGGAATAACAGTATTGCATAAAATATTATACCTACACCTATAAAGCCCCTATTAGTCTTTCTTAGCTAAGGTGAAAGTGTATCCTTATTCCTTTCAGTTTCAATATATACTCATCTTATCCATAAGGGACTTAAAGATGAAATAAGTCCATTGGCGTTACAGGTCATATAATACATTAACTTTTTATATTTCGTCAATGAAAATATTCCCAACAAAAATAAATTGCTTAACAGTGTACACATTCACATTAATAGATAGCTCGCGTAGCATCACACACAAAATATGGGGTCCTATAACTTTTGGAAAATATTGAATCGGTCCCATGGGATTCCTTCCATTTTCTCTTAAAACCATAACAAATTTCCAGATTACTTACGTCCAAGATAGTCCCCTCACTATCTTTGCCTTTTTCTCTATTTATTGCGCTCTACCCTAAGCTAAGTTATCGAAAATATAATCCCTCTTACGCACGGAAACTTCCACAGCTGATTATTACTTGGTCCTGATAACACTAGACTACCTTAATATGGACATACCTAGTAATAAAATATTTATATACATTGTGTTATTTTTATTTTCGTTGCATTTAATATTTAAATAAGCTCAAAGTAATTTACATTCCAAGTCCGTATTTTTATGATAAGTAACTGAAAATTGTGAAGTGAAACTATTTGAATACTAAATTCATCTTCTTTACTAGTTACGAGAGAAAAAGCTGGTGATAAAATCTGTTAACATTTTAACGAGCAGATAAAGAAGCATTTATGCAAAACTTGCAAGCTCCACTGAATATATTCAAGGCGCGACAGCAACATTGAGAAGTGTTTAGTACCTAATTTCCAAGAGTACTGAAAGTAAAAAGACTTAAGCAGATCACGTTTTATCGCACAACTTTTACACCCGTTAGAGCCAAATGTTCACCATAAAACAATCGTTATACTTTCATTAGTGGATTGCCCATCCACATTATTATATACGTTAAGAATAATCTGGGGTTATTTTCCAAGTTCCGACTTGTGGGTAGAAGAATAAAATCCAAGTGTAATCCCCGCGAGATTAATATTATTTTATCGCTAACAATAAATAACGAGTGAATTCAATAGCCGAGCGCCAAACGGAATTATAAGTTTTTTGACGCACTAGAAGAAAAGTTTTGTCGGATTCAATCTGGTTGGGATTTGCTCGGGTTGCTTTATATTCCTTTCCTACAGGTATCGGGTAAAGGAACTTTATGATAGTATATTTGTTTTCCAACTTGATTTTGGCACAAACAGATTTAACTTTAACATAAGTTGGGGTTATTTTGTGAATACAATGGGATATATCTATTATATAAATTGAAATAGGTACTGACTCTCATTTCTCAAATTAATATTGATTCTTTCTGATCGACCAACATGTTGTACTACCGATTGAGTAAATTATTTTGCATTCCTCTTGTAAAGGTCTAAAAAGGTCACTAGTAATATTGGCATCGTTCTAGGATAATATTTTTTCATGCGGCTATATTTACAAGAAATTAGAATCTGCTAAGTAGGTAAGTGAATGATTGTGACTTTGCTCATAATATGAGTGACCGTTATTCGAATTTTATAAGAATCTATTGAGTTTTACTTAAATGAAAAAAAAAGTATCTAAGTATGTTTATCCGCATTCTAGATTCCGCCAAACTAGCTAGTTAAACTGTGCTTACCATGGAACTAGATAGCGTTGTGTAGAATTAAGATAGATTAAGAAAAGATAGAAGTAAAAACGGATAAATAGAAGGGAACAACGGACAACAATAGTGTACTGTAGGTAGCGGGGCGCAATGAGACACGTGCGTACAGTGAGAGCGTTTATTCAAGACTGCCGGGCCGGCACAGCACAGATACATAATACGTACAATCTACCAACATTACATCCCTCCACACTTAATTAGCTTCCGAACGTACAAGATATAATTACCATATTAGCTTAATCTATTAAGGATCACAATAGGATAAACAAAAGACAACTTACTAAGTAGTTATAATAAGGATATATATACTATTCAATTTAACACTTATAATTAACTTTCCCTAATTTACATTTACGCATTGGGCGAGATTGGGGCGGTACAGGAGCGGCAGGTGGCGTGACAAACCTTTCGGAAACCTCTGTATCCTCCTCACTACCGACCGGTGAAGATAAAACATCGGTCCTCGGCGGCGGCGGCGTCACCGAACCCTCCCCCTGCCCCGACTGGACCCCGGGTGTCTCCTCGACCGACGCTGGAAAGACGGACGGCCCGGTACTACCCGTGGGGATTACAAGCGAACTTCTTGTCCTACGTTTTAGCTGATCGATATGCCTGTGTGCTATTTTACTATCGTTACCTCTAATTACAAAATCACTTGGACCTTTACTGTCTTGTATAGCACCAGGCAACCACTTCTCCCCCTTAAGATACTGGCGGTACCACACTTCGTCTCCAACCTTTAAGACCCTGTCAACCCCCCCTGCATTATCAACTTGACGCTGTTGAGCAAGGCGGATCTTACTCTCCCTATCCGGCTTCAACGCATCGAGCTTAGTCCGCATATGTCGCCCTGTCATTAGCTGAGACGGACTAGCGCCCGTCGTGCAGTGTTCCGTATTCCGGTAATATAGTAAAAACGTGTTAAGCGCCTTCTTAACGTCCGTTCTTTCTAAAGTAGCTTTTCTTATCACTCTTTTCAGGATTCTGACCGCGTTTTCAGCAGCCCCATTAGACGATGGATGAAATGGAGCTGCGAATATGTGTTCTACTCCGTCCTTACGTAAAAACTCCGCAAATTCACTACTGGTAAAGGGGGGTCCATTGTCAGACACGACTTGTCTAGGAATACCCCACCTACTCCAAAGCTCCCTAAGTTTCGTTATTGTACAAGTCGCAGCTGTACTGGGCACTAGGAAAACTTCTACCCATTTTGTAGTTGCATCGATCACCACAAAATATGTTTTCCCCGCTATTGGCCCCATAAAATCCATATGTAGCCGAGTCCAGGGTTTACCCGGCCATGGCCAGGGCCTCGGCTGAGCCCGCGGCGGCGCATCTGACTGCGCGGCGCACACGTCACACGCGCGACACTCGCGCTCCACGGCCTCGTCGATTCCGGCCCACCACACGTAGCTACGAGCTAATGCTTTTGATTTTACGATACCCATGTGTGGCTCATGTATTGTCCTTAAAACTCGGTCTTGACAACTGGCCGGCACCACAACCCGGTGGCCCCACATAACACAACCCAGCTCCTCGTATAACTCAGTTTTCCTATTGAAATAAGGCTGTAAATTCCTAATCTCGCATTTACTAGGCCAGCCGTCTCTTATATAACTTAATACTCGACTTAACCACGGATCTTTGGCCGTTTGCATTTTAATTTCGTTATAGTTTAATAATAGACTATCCTGAACAAAATGTAAATACGTTTGTTCAGGTATGGATTCTTCTGATCTGCTCTGAACGCTGACGGCCAACTGTAAGCGCGAAAGCCCATCTGCACAATTTTCATTAGTACTTATGTACTCAATTTCGTAATTATAAGCAGATAATATTACTGCCCATCGTACCATCCTACTAGCCGTCATCGTAGGTATATCAGTGTGTGGTCCTAAAATCGATACTAACGGTTTATGGTCAGTGCGTAAAATAAATTTGCGTCCGTATACGTATTGATGAAATTTACGCAAACTGAATATAATCGCAAGCGCTTCGCGGTGAATCTGCGAGTAGTTCCTCTCCGCGGCGGTGAGTGAGCGAGACACATAAGCGACGGGCCGCTCGCCCCGCGCTCCCTGCTGAGACAGCACCCCCCCAACCCCGCAAGGACTCGCGTCACACGTGATAAACAGCGGCTTCGATGGATTATAATGAGCTAATACCTCGGCTCCCATTAATGCCTGTTTTATTTCTGCAAAAGCGCGTGCACGTTGGCTGGTCCAGGCCCATTCTATATCCTTTCGCAATAATTCGTTCAACGGAACTAGTAGTGAGCTAAAATTACGTATGAATTTGGAATAAAAATTAACCATTCCTATAAATGACCTTAACTCGCTAACGTTCCTAGGAGCCCGTAATTTATTAATAGCTTCTAATTTCGACTTGTCCGCTTTGACGCCGTCCTTAGAAATTACGTAACCCAGGTAGGTAACCTCACTTGCTAAAAAAACACATTTCTGTTTCTTAAGTTTCAACCCGCTTGCCGATAACCTCTGGAACACTTGCTCTAGAGCTCGCAAGTGTTCGGATTTAGTCCTTCCGCCCACAATAACATCATCTAAAAAGACTTGAACATTAGGGATGTTTTGTAACAGTTGCGACATTATTCGTTGGAAAATACCTACACTCGAAGCTAGACCAAAGACTAATCGATTATATCGAAATAAACCTCGATGTGTATTTATGACTGTATATATTTTCGAGTCGTCGAGTTCAACCTGATTGTACGCTTGTGAGAGGTCTATTTTACTAAACAATTTAGCACCACATAAACCCACCAGTACATCTTCTATTTTAGGAAGCGGATATCGATCGATCAGTAACACAGGATTTAGAGTCGCCTTGTAATCCGCACAAATGCGTAACGCACCGTCCGCCTTCGTTACCGGCACTAATGGTGAGGCCCAGTCCGAGCAGTCGACGGGCTCGATGACGCCGGCGCGCAGCATCGCGTCCAGCTCCGCGTCAATGCGTTCGCGCAGCGCGTAGGGCACCGGCCGCGCGCGATGGAACACGGGCACCGCCCCCTCCCGCACCCGCAGGGTCGCCTTGCCACCCGTGTATCGCCCCAGCCAGCCGCTGAACAGTTCTTTATATCTGTCAATAATTGTTTTTATTTCTACATTAGAATTAACATGATTCAAATCACAGGTGGTTTTATTTACAAATCTTGGAATATCTATGTTTAACTCCGCCAACCACTGTCGGCCAATCAAAGAAGTAGTACCGTTTTCTATGATAAACAATTCTAAAGGTTTTTCTAGAACTAAATAGCGCACTCTCGGTCTAATGATACCTAAAGGTTTTATTTTCGTACCATTGTAAAATCTTAAAACGGTGTCGTCACTTTCAATAGGTATTTTTCTGAAATAACGTTCATAAGTTTTGTAACTAATGCACGATATAGCAGTACCTGTATCTACCTCCATATTTATAAGTATATTGTCTATGTACACCGGTAAACTTACAGCACGATAATTATTGAGTGCGATGAGATTCAAGTTTTCCTCCAGGTCTTCCACCCCTTCTTCCCCGGGTCCATTGCTTGTCGTGCCACCGAAGTTGATGCTATGCCTCTGCTCTCCGCGGCGATAGGTTTGCACCTCTCGTCGCCGCTGTGGTTGACTATTGCTCTCCGGGCATACCCTACGCAAGTGCCCTGTCTGTTGACACTTGCTGCATGTAAAATCCCGATAGCGACAACTCGTATACGAATGATTGGTAGCACCACATGCTACACAGTTCGCCGCCTTTTTGAGTGGATGTGCGGCCAGCGCTGCTGCCGCATGTTGTCTCCCCGCGCTGCCAGCCCCGCGCCCGCGCAGCCTAACGCCGCCGCGCCCTGCGCCTGACGATGACGATGTTAGTGCATGTACCGCGCTTTTTTGGTTTGTCTCCGAATCGTTTGCCACAGATCTATCTACCACCGCTGAATCTCGCTCCGCCGCTTCCAGAGAACTTGCCAACTTTACGGCCTGCGCGAAAGTTATCGCATCATCCTCCGCGAACAGCCGTTGTCTGATGACATCGCTCTTCAGGCCGCAAATGAATTGATCACGCAGGTTCTCATTAAGATTCGCGGCAAATTGACAATGGCGCGATAATTTTTTTAGCTCCGCAACAAACACAGCCACGTCCTCTGCCGCTCCTTGGCGTCTTTGTCGAAAGCGGTACCTTTCAGCCAACGTTGATGGTGTAGGTTGAAGGTGTTGACGCATCAGGCTATCCACCTGACCTAACGTGAGTTCAGCAGGCTTTTTAGGGCTCGCTAAATTCAAAAGCAACTCGTACGCTTCTCCTCCCATCGACGCAATCATAGTAGGTAGTTTCAAATCGTCCGTCACTTTATTCACTTTAAAATACATCTCCAGGCGATCATAATACGACGACCACAAGCCAGACTTAACATCGAATTCACTGAGACGACCTATCGACATGATACACAACACAATTTGCACACGATTTTAAATAGTTCGTTTTCGTCGCCAGTGTACTGTAGGTAGCGGGGCGCAATGAGACACGTGCGTACAGTGAGAGCGTTTATTCAAGACTGCCGGGCCGGCACAGCACAGATACATAATACGTACAATCTACCAACATTACAAATAGAACATCACATCGGGCGTGTCTCGGTAGCCGAATTGGTCAGGCATTCCCCCTGTAAGGGAAAGACTGCGGGTTCGAGTCCCGCCCGAGAAGATTCTTTTTCCCTATGTATTCGATTTGTATAGTTAGCATAGTTAATGCTGTGTAATTCATTCAAGTGGAGAATGTTGTTGAATATTCATTTTGTTTAATTATTATTAATTCATATAAATAATACCTCGTTTTACAACCCTAGTAGTTCGGATGGCTCGTCAGGGCAACGAAATCGCCAGGGATAATCCAGCCTTCGATATTTTTGTTCCTAAGCTAACTTTATTTGTTGGAACGGTAAAACAACTTTTAAACTTTTAAACCAACGGTAGTTAGGAACTCCATCATGTTTAATGTGTCAAAAATGTAAAATTGAAAAATTGTAAACTAGTTTTATATGTGTTATTGTTAGAAACTCCTTCATCTTAATTCATTTGTACACGCGTTCTTGTGGAATGCAACCTGGACTCTAATCCTGTTGCTTCTTAATATTATTACATTTCTTACTAGCTTTTGCCCGCGGCTCTGCCCGCGTGGATGTCGGTTATCGCGACCAAACATAGCCTATGTCCTTTCTCATGGTCTAATCTACCCCTATACCAAATTTCATCACAATCAATTCAGTGGTTGAGGCGTGAAAGCGTAACATACAGACAGACAGACAGACAGACAGATAGACCGACAGACAGAGTTACTTTCGCATTTATAATATTAGTATGGATTGGTTATAATCTGTTACGTGTGATAAATAAATAGGTAATAAAAAAAAATCATATAGTTACTCCGAGGTAAATTACGATTAAAGTTCACTTTTTCCGATATAAATCTATAGCAAATGTCAGCATACTCGTACTTATTGCTGTAAAATTTCGTTAAAGTTAGATCTAATTTTAAATTAAAGCTACAAAGGCCTGGGTTAATTACTTAGTCAACTTGTTATATTCTTGTAGATTAGTTTTGTATTCCGAGAACTAGTAAGTACATTTTCGTGTATAAATATTATGATTCAATTAATAACTACTTCAAAAATGAAACTCTAATTGGAGACTTAAGCGTTTTCAACGAAATAGGTACTTGTGATCTTATTTATACTCAAGTACTCTTTGGAGTCTTATTAGTATTTGATCAGCTTATTAATATTATTTATTGGTATAAGATAAATTTATTTATACTTACAAAATGAATATAAAACACGATGTATAAGTTTATTTACAGGTTAATTAAATATATTTAATATTAAAATAAAATTAAAACTAAATAAAGTAAAACTAAAATACATATTTACAAATTATACTAAAATATTATTAAAATGCGTCATGAAATTCCTCCGCATCGCATGCCTCTTGCGGTAGCGTTCCCAGAAGGCTGGCAGCATTGCCACGTTGTATGGCAATGCTTAATCTCTGACCTAAGAAGAGGCCAGCCTTCTGGTCACGGGAAGCGTCGACCATACGCTTCGCAATCTCCCTGAAGAGATTGCGGGCGCTCGGACCCCATGACCCCAACGTTTCGACTCCAAACGGCACAAATTCGTAATCTCCGATAAGATTAGAGTATTTGCGCCGCTTGAGAGCCTCCGCAGAAGCTGCGGCAGCACCAGCACAGCCAGCCGTGCCAGGTATATGGTGTCGACGCATGTTGCGTCCCACATCAGAGCCCTACCCATCTTCCAAGGCATTAATGACATGCCGTCCGGTCTCTTGCCATCGTCGCGCGCCAAACCGTTAGGTTCTAGCACGATTACATCAAGAAAAATGTATTGCTCAGGTGAGGCTTGAACCCACGACCTTTCCCTAACAGGGGGCATGCTCTTTCAACTGAGCTATTGAGCCAGACATGAATCAATTCAAATTTTCCTTCTCTTTATATCCGTCTTTAAGGCGAGGGTGGAGTCATCTACCAACAGTCCTAAAAACTTTTGGAACCAATGAATGATTATTCAACCATTTCTACATATTGATTTTTGATTACTCCGCCCAAATACTTGTATGAATTTTTTTATCTGTACGTGTAAAATTATGTAATCGAATTTTAAAATTTGCATAATAAATGCTATAAAATTTCATTCAATAATACTAAACACATAAAAATGTGCATTATGTCTGAAATAATGTGTTCGACTTAAGACTAAATACATACATATCTCACAGCGTGATTATATGATTATAGGTTAGGCAGAGGTGTATTGACACCCACATTTCACCAATCAATGACCACGCAATCAATCATGAATATGGCTATTTGCATTGGGTGTTTCTGTGTATAATATGTAAGTATTTACAAAAAAGTATCTAAGTATGTTTATCCACATTCTGGATTCCATAACACAAGCTAGTTAAATTTACCATGGGTTTAGATAGTGTTGTATAGAATGTTGTGGAATATTTATAAAAAAAAAATATTCAGTTGTAGAAGGTGAGCCTATTGCCATATTCCGCACACTATTGTTGACTCGAGGCATGAGACTGAGTTCGGGCTATATATTTATCTGTCTGTTAAGCAACCCTATCCCCTAGTAGCCTTGCATGTGAAGAGATGGGGTGGCCCAAATTCTAATCCGCCGGGAACCACGCGGCACTGAAAGAGAGACGAGAGACGATAGAGACTAAAGGATCTAAATTTGAAATGATGGACATTATCTTCACTTTTCATTATACGAGTAAATAAAGCCTACATTATCTGTTTATTATAGAATAGAATAGAATTAATTTATTTCAGATTATTATCGAATCCATAAGTGTTAGTAGCATATAAAATAAAATCTTAATCTAGTGTTAGTTACCTTAGCAATAATATATAAACTGGAATGGCCCTCGGCGCCGCTCCCTCTGCTATATGTACAGAAGGCGATACATAGGGGCATGTAGCTGCAGCCAACGGCATACCAGTAAGGAGTCCCACCGATTAGCCAGCGTGTTCAGGATGACGTCCGAGCTGCCGCGCACGCGCGACCATAGTGAGGCGCAGCGCTTTCTGATGATGGTGTAAAAGCAATCCATGTGCGCCTCAGCGAACATGGATGAAGCGCTACAGTAGCGGGGCAAGCCGAACATCAGCCTGAACGCGTTATTATACTGCACGCGCAGAGCACTATATGCACGCTGAGTAAAGTTCACCCACAGACTGCACGTGTAGAACGACTGGCAATAAGCTTTGAAAAGCGTCAATTTCACCTGTCTATTACATCGTGCAAATCTGCGAGCCAACATGTTACAGCGAACACATAATGCTCTACGCTCCCTCTCCATGTCTACAGTGTCCGACAAGTTGCTAGTAACCCAGTGACCCAGATACTTTACTTGGTCAACTTTCTTCAGTATGGCGCCTCCGAGAGTAACAGGAGGTACCCTCCGTTGACACCCCAGCGACCCTGTTTGGAACACCATGAGCTCACTTTTAATCTGAGCCCGTGAGCCCCCGCATACTCTTCGCAGATATGAAGTAGTCTCCGTAATGATCCAATCGATGGGCTCAGCAGCACCATATCATCGGCATAACTGATATTGTTAATACATATACCACCTATATGACATCCAATCCCGGTGCTACTGAGCTCCTCGATCAGACCATTAATGTAACAATTAAAAAGCTTGGGTGAACTCAACCCCCCCTGTCTCACCCCGCATCGCAACCCATACACACTAGACTGTGAATTGCCCCATTTTACACAGTTCCTCTGATTGTCATACCAATATTTCAATATTGATGTAACTTCAGAAGGCAGGCTGGTTTCATTTAGCTTTCCCCATAATAAATTATATGATACCAGGTCAAATGCCTTTGACAAGTCCAAAAAACAAGCAAAAACCGGCGTTTTCCTAGCTGTGTAATACTTAACAGTCTGCTTCAGACAGAAGATGGCACTTTCAGTGGACAGACCCGGCTTAAACCCAAATTGTGCATCGTGACTTTTAATGTGCTCCCCTAAAGTTCTATCCAGCAGACCGTCCAGTACCTTAGCTATGACCGTAGCTAAAGATATAGGTCTATAGTTGGACAGGTCAGAGGCATCACCCGTTTTGTTTTTCATAATTGGCACTACAGTGGTATAAATCAAATCATCCGGCAAGTAACAGTGAGTTATACATACATTAAAAAACATGGCAAGAACCCGTGGTAAGTGCACCCCCGCGTGCCTCAGGTGCTCGACGCTGAGACTATCGTGACCGGGTGATTTCCCCCCAACCATTCCTTTAATTGTAGCGGCAATTTCCCGCGCAGAGAACCTGACGGTTAAGTTCTCGATACGACACCCAGCATCGAACACCCGTGACTCCCGAAGAGAGGGGGGTTCCACCTGGAAATGTTGCTGGAAGGCATTCGCTATATCAGCCGGTTCATGCAACCCAGCCACGCTCGCAGAAAGATTCGGTCTCGGATTCAGTTTAATCGTGTTTTTCCAGAATTTACTAAAATTTTTGTTGGAGTGATTCTGAGCGATAATATCTAATTTAATTTGATGTTGATTATTTTGACAATATTTTAATTTTGCTTTAAAATATCTTTTGGAGTCACGCATTTTATCATAAATAAAACCAAAATTGGGTTTACCGTAGTGTAACCAAGACTGAAACCAATACCGAGCCTCCCTGTGGGCAACACTCACATGTCTATTCCAACCAGTTATATATTTATGTTACTTTTTATCCTTTCATTAAAGCTACTCTCTGCTGATTCCTTTAATATACATACAATCTCATGGTACATAGCTGTAATTATTGTTCTATGGTCGACATTAGAACACATTCTATCAGAACAATCACAAAATTCAACTGGAAAGTCCATCATACGTAATCTACTATTACATGCCTCACTATACCTCTGTATTTCATCAATATCTCTTTCCCCCCCATATAATTTAACTATGGGATTGTCCGATTGTACGATGAGAAGGAAAATTGGGATTATCTAATCCCAATTTTCCTTCTCATCTTAGCAAAATAATTACAAATAATATATCTTTTTATCGTTTTAAAGGCACAACTAACCAGATAAGTCTTTTCTTTTTAAAAACAATTCAGTATTAAAATGAAAAGACACATAATTTATGTAATTATGTCTTTGTAACGTAATCATAAAGGTTCATTGCGAGTTTAAAAGAGTATAAATTTTACATAAAATTGTTACTTTTAAAATGATTGACTTTTTCACTTACTTTTTAATTATGAACATTGAACAAATAACAAAAAATTGGTAATCAAAACTCTTTATTTTAAATAATATGATAAATTTGACGTTACACTTTTTAAACCACCGTAATATCTCTGATTTTGGAACAAAATCTAATTCTACGGGGCCGGAATCAGGCACGAAGTGTTTCAGTTCAATGATCTAGCTATAACGGTTCATGAAATAATAGCAATACCTGGTGAAAGACAGATAGATAATCTTAGTAATGTAGTCCCATTTTTACCCATTAGGGTTAGGTGCGGCACCTTAATAATTCAAAGCAAACAAAAATTTAAAAATAAACTAATTAAAATGCTAAACAACTCCATTGTCAACAATTGTTTATTTCTTTGAGTTATAATTTTTTAATATAATAAGACTATTCGTCCATTGCGTTCAAATAGATTTAGAAACACACCTTCAGATATCGGGCACAAAAACTAGAGACTTTAGCTTTAGTAAGTAAGTAAGTAAGTATAAGCTGGTAGGCACCTAACAGGCGCGTACGTAGAGGGTAGGTTGAAAATATTACTCAATTTTCCAAAAATTGGATGATATATTTTAAAATATTAAATTTTTTTGTCAAGTTCATATGTTCAGCCTACCCTCTGTTCATACTACTGTTATATGTTTACCTATTTGAGTTATCAGAATGAATTTGAAAAGTTATTATTATCTAAGCAAAAACATCTGATTACATAATCATAACTTTATTTAAGATTTTACAATGAAAGAAACAACATTGCTTACCAATAAATCAGCTTGCGTTTACCTTGAATTTAAAACATTGGCGCAATGATGAGCGCAAGGACACCCCCACATTCCTCCGTATTTATGTTGTTTCTTCTTAATCGGTGTCAAATAAGTCTTTTCAATTTCTTCTATAACAATTTAGCTGTTAGATGTGCCTTTCGGGCTTAATGTATTTCCGTAGATTCTAGAGATAAAATTACACAAAAAATTGGGTAGATGCGCCTTTTCCTCCTGATTCCGAATATGTATATAACTCAACTTTGAAAAAAATTTAGTTAAGCCTTTTCTCCGTAATACGGCAGAATAGACATTGTTGTATAAAACTGAAGCATTGATAACAGTACTTCGCGCGGCACTAGTAACCAAGCAATGGTCGAGCCATCGGCAGCAGCCGTGAGCCTCGCTCACGTAAGTATAGGTATCACTGAGTAAAATGTCCATATCAACACATGACCACGATTGTTCAGAACAAAAATTTAAAAGTTCATATTATGAAAACTGCTCACCAGGATGTGCATTGAAGTCCCCAAGTATGTATACCGATTCGATGTTGTTTGTCTCCACTAACGCACTTATTTCACTCATACATTCCGTGAAGTCCGCTAGATTCATCACTGTATCCGTAGGCATGTATACGGTAATCACCAACAAAGACTTACCGCTGTCGAGTAGAACCTTAATAGCAGTTAAACGCGTACTATGACATTCCACTACTGTCACACATGGAAACGCAGACTTCCTCCACAATAGTGCCACTCCGCCAAACGGCCGCCCTCTAAGAATACCTTTGGAGGTATCTACCGCTGATTTTCCAGTAAAGGCAAAGTTATCATCGATAGTCCCCAAATAAGGCAGATCATGTGACAATAGCCATGTCTCTTGCAAAGCAATAATGTCTGCAGTCGTGCATAGAGATCTCAAGCAGTCGACCGACCGGTGTACACCTTTACAGTTAAAAGTAATTAATTTAGTTGTAACAGTCATTATTATTATTTAATTAGATGTCCCGTTTGATATTTCTTCGGTCCTATATCTTCTTTTAAAATCTACAAAGCGTCTAAATCCGACACCTTCCGGCCAGAATTTCATCTTGCATAAACACTGATACTTTGCTTTTAGGAATGAAGATTTTGTAGGCATCATACTCTTTCACCGTCTTCATGATCATTTTTTCTACATCAGCAGAGACATCAGTTTTGTTTCTTATGTACCCCACAATATCCGACACTGTGACATCCTTTGCAATGTTGTAAATATACAATGGTATTCGTATATCTGCCGCCTTGAAATTTATATTTGAGTCAACAATTGCCTTTCCTTTGTTTCCAATAAATTTGTTTTTAAATCTCTTTTTTGTACCTAAGCATAGGTACCTAAGCAGAGAATGTAGGCTAATATTTTAGTAACTCCTAATCAAAACATAAAACAGCAAAATCATTTGTACCTAAAATAATAGGTACCTAAAATCACCAGTTTGGAAAATATCTATACTTCCATACTAATATTATAAATGCGAAAGTAACTCTGTCTGTCTGTCTGTATGTTATGCTTAAACCACTGCACCGATTTTGATGAAAATTGGTATAGGGGTAGATTAGACCATGAAAAAGGACATAGGCTATGTTTGGTCGCGATAACCGATATCCACGCGAGCGGAGCCGCGGGTAAAAGCTAGTCTATTTTATAAAAATAAATAAAAGCAACAGTGTATTGACTAATAAAGTACTAGATTAAAATAGCCTAAAATTTTTTCCCCATTTATTAAGGCCTCATTTATGATTAAAACACAATTAATAACATCAATTCTCGGAACTCTAATAACGAGCATTATTTCAACATGACAGGAAAATCAGATAATTTGTTCCGAAATAATACTGGAGCTTATTATGAAAAATTGGCAATTTTCATGTATGTCTTATTTCATGTCGTCACAGAATTGAGTTATAAATCAGGAGTTCTTTTCATTTCTAAGCTCTGTATAAAAAGAAAACGACCTCCTTTTTAAATTTGGGTAGTCCTTTTGTGAATTATATAATGTTAAAACGTTGGCCATTATTTTTGTTAATAAAATCGTTTGTCATGAACAAAATGTTTTGAGGTTCTATAATAATTTTAGTTGAATGAAGAATTCAATTAATCTTAAAAAAACCATTAAATATGCCGAATTACAGCCACTGTACCACTTTGTTCCGATAGCAGTGGAGACCTTGGGATGCTGGAGCAAGGAGGCCAAAAGCCTTGTAAAAGAAATAGGAAACAGGCTTATAGAAACAACTGGTGACTCCCGTTCCGGAGCGTTCCTGGTGCAAAGGCTGGCCATTGCAATCCAGCGAGGCAACGCGGCGAGTGTGATGGGCACTTTTGCGCCGGGAGCGGTCAGGGGCGGGTTATTCGATTAATTTATTGACATAATGTATTTGTATAAATTAGTTTAATGATCTTAAAAATAGATTAATTAAGTTCTTCGAAATTCGCAGGTAAACTGGTAAAACATATCCCAGAATCCGAAGTGAAAGATTGGGATGGGACTGGGTACTACGCTAGGATGTCTGCCGGGGTGCGAGAGATATGCTTTTGGCAATCTCACCTCCGGCAACCAAGGACCCAAGACGGCGTGCGTTTTAGTCGGTTCGAGTCCGACATAACCACCTCCACCGGCTCCGTGGGGGTGGTATCCGTGGGGATTTATCGCACGATAAAAAAAAGACGCTAGGATGAATATGAAGAAAAAAAACAAAATCTATGTGAGGACCATGTGTTTTCTCCAAAGAACTTTAAAAAACCTACATAATAATTTAACATAATCCATGCTTCCATGCTAATATTATAAATGTGAAAGTAACTCTGTCTGTCTGTCGGTCTGTCTGTATGTTTCACTTTCACGCCTAAACCACCTTCTTCTTCGTGTCAATGGCTCATCAATTTCTTAAATTTTGTCGGCCCAATACCTGGCCACAGCCACAGCATTGTCTGTTGCCCTGCACAGGTCAGCGATGGTACAGGTGGAAGGACACAGTGGGCAAGAGAGCAAGTGTGGCATGGACTGAGATGGGGCCCCGCAGTCGCAGGGTGCTTGTGAGTGTTCTATAAAGCCCCATTTTGCCAAATTTGCATTACAGCGGCCAACTTGGGTACGTAGGCGGTTTAATGATTTCCAAGTTGGCCACGGGAGATGGTGTCCAGGAGGCAGGTTTTCTTTGGGTCTTATGAAACCAGTCGGAGCTGGGTGTTTGTTGCTCCACATTTGCTCTCTTGCCAGCTGGGGAGGGCTATTTGTAGTGTAGGTGGTTCTCAAAAAACTCTGGCGGCTTTTTAAACGGACGGGGGGGATTACGTAGTTGTGAAGTGGGTGTCGGGGGTCTGTTTGTTGTTTTTGTTTCTCCACTGAGCAAGCTACGTCTCGTCTGACATCTGGTGGAGCTATACCTGCCAGGGGGTAAAGCATGTTAAGTGGGGTGGGTTTGAGGCAGCCTGTGATAATTCTACATGTGTCATTCAAGGCCACATCGACGTGCTTGGCATGCGCGGAGCGGTGCCACACTGGACATGCGTATTCTCCCGCGGTGAATGACAATGAGAGTCCAGTTCTGCGGAGAACATGAGGGGCTGCCCTCCAGGAAGACGAAACTAGGCGCCTTAGCAGGTTGTTTCTGGTGCCTATTTTTTGCTTGGTGTTAAGGCAATGTCGGTGGAAAGTTAGTGCCCTGTCTAGGGTTACACCAAGGTAGCGCGGGTGAGGGCAGTGCTCAATATTAACACCTTGCCACGATAGTTTAAGAGCTCTAGCTGCTTCATGATTGCGGAGGTGAAACGCACACGATTGTGTTTTCGACGGATTTGGTCGTAAAGCGTTTTTATTATAGTAATCACCGAGTGCATCCAGGGCAGTTGTGAGAGAAGATTCAACACCTTGGAAGCTGGGTGCCTGAGCAGTGAGAGCAAGGTCATCCGCGTAAAGGAAACGCAGAGTGCCAGGTGTTTACACAGCCTAAACCACCTAACCAATTTTGATGAAAATTGGTATACGGGTATATTAGACCATGAGAAAGGACATAGACTATGTTTGGTCGCTATAACTGACATCCACGCGGGCGGAGCCGCGGTCAAAAGCTAGTATTAAATAATGTTAAATTTGACGTTATTGTTGCCTCCTACCTCTGACCCATACTAATCCAAAAAATATTTGAGGAAAACGCTTCGTTATTACTTCTATCTAAGGAAGGTACAGATTATCCTTAGTTATAGTATATACCTAAGTACTTATAGCACTTTCATTAATTGTGTAAGTACTTTTCCTTAAAGACACAGCGTTATTAGATTAAGCTAAAAGTGGGATAGGCACTTTGTCTGGTCTCTTTTATTGAACCCGAATCTTAGTAAATTAATTAACAGCAATGTTTGGCAAGTCACAAGCCCCGAATAGAGGTAAGAATAAAAATAAAATTGTGGCACTCCGGGAATGCAGACAGAAGTGAAACTGGTCTGTATAAAAACTAAAAAAATATTTACTTCACAAAAATGTGGTCAAACCGTCTAAAAAATGTTTGCTAATAGCCTACTACATATTTTTGGAGGTGACGATTCGCACCCCAATAAATGAACTTAGTGCGAATCGCCTACAAAAAAAATAAAGGAGTTGATATAACTCAAAGGTGACTGACTGACTGACATAATGATCTATCAACGCACAGCCCAAACCACTGGACGGATCGGGCTGAAATTTAGCATGCAGGTAGATGTTATGACGTAGGCATTCGCTAAGAAAGGATTTTGATTAATTCTACCCCCAAGGGGATAAAATAGGGGATGAAAGATTGTATGACTTTTTTGTCAATTTTAAACCGATCGGGCTGAGACTTTGCATGCGTAAAGGACTCAATACTAAGCGATAACCAACAAACACGAGGGTGGAGTCGCGGGCAACAGCTAGTAATTTTATAAACCTCATAGATTTTCTGTGATGGTGATGCTGTATGCAAATTATACTGACTAACGATAAATAAATAACATAAACATAAACTCACGCCTGTATTCCTCGAAGGGGTAGGCAGAGGTGCTAGCACCCACATAAATAAATAAGAAAGTAGTCATAATATGACATGAGAAATGAATCAAATAAATAAAAGATTTAATTAGGAATAAAAAAACTAGGTAACTTGTGCATTGTATTGTAGTGACAACAGCGTGACCGGAGATGACGATGCGATTTCCATGATATTTGTCCACCGAAAATTTTGAACCATAAAGTTTTCATGAAAACTGCAGAATGCGCCCTAAGAAGTTTTCACTTCAATAACCTATATCTATCTATATGCATCTATCTATCTTTAATAACTATGTCTATCTACTTGACACAGTAATTTCTTGAATTGTATCATTACTTCAGAACTTTTAAGGTACCGTTCCCGTGACACGTGGTACACCCCACTGGTTCATTCACCCCTCATGTGCCGTATAAATATGAAATGCACCCTCACTAAGACAAATTATTTCATTTCCCTGTGTAAAGGGAGTCGACGTGACTGCAAGCTTCCATCAAATGTATGAGAGATATAGCACGCCGATTTAGTATAACGATGGTAATATGATGGTGCTTATTTAACGTGAATGGCATGCTTTTTAGTGTTGTTAATAGCTTGGTTAAGTACTGTTTGTTTCATAGTTCTAATGTGTTTGATGAAAATGTTTGCACTGCTGAGTCGTATTCTGCTAAATTTTGACAGGATTATTGAAGTTGTTACTTCATCATATAGATCACATACATCTATATACTGAAGTCTGTAAATCCCGGAAGGGGTAGGCCGAGGTGTACTAATACCCACGTTTCGCCAACTAAGTATTATTTTTGGTGTGCGAGCCTATTGCCGTCTAGCGGGCACTATGTCTGTGTGATTATTGTCAGATGAAGAACAGCCCTAGTCGCCTTTTACGACACCTATTTCGAGTATTTGTTATAAATAGAGACCATAGCGTATCATAACTCATTAAAATGCAGATTTGTACTGTATAATACCGAATCTTAACATAGTTTATACCTGTATTTTGCATGGATTACCGCTGTCACAGGTTTAAAGCCTGCTTTGGGATTGACTTTATAAAGATCAATATTTGAGTCGCACTTTAGAGAATATACTCGTAATATCATTTTCAATTGTAGAGATCCGGTTCTCAGCATTCCATGGATTCACCGTGCGGTCACCGGGTCCATGGCGTGGTTCAGAGAGGAACACTGTGACGGCGCCTGGGACTTGCGACTCAGGTGTAGGTTTAGGGTGGCCACCTTGTGATGCATCAGCGCTCACCTCCACCGTCAGTCGTGTTCCCCCCTCTACCTATCCAAATTTGGTAAGATCCTATCAACGCCGTTTTAGATATTCGTTTGAGTAAAAAGCTCTTGGCAATCCGAGGTCTTTAAATTTATTAATATTACTAGCTGTACCCGCGACTTCGTCCGCGTGGAATGTACTTAATAAAAAAAATCAGTTTTTTTTTAGCCTAAGTTACTCCTTGTTACATAAGCTATCTGCCAGTGAAAGTCCCGTCCAAATCGGTCCAGCCGTTCCAGAGATTAGCCAAAACAAACAGACAGACAGACAAAAAATTTAAAAATATATATTTTGGTATGTGTACCGTATATACATTCATATGCATGTAGTAGAAAGCGGTTATTTTAATATTACAAACAGACACTCCAATTTTATTTATTTGTATAGATAATCGCGAAAGTTTGTAAGTATGGATGGATGGGTGGATGTTTGTTACTCTTCAACGTTTAAATGGCTGGAGCGATTTTAATAAAATTTGGCATACCAAATTTTATTATATGTATCGTATATTGTATCGTGTATTGTAACGCTGTGTTTGGTTATGATAACTGACATCCACGTAGGTGGAGCCGCGAGTAAAAGCTAGTGAAAAATAGTTAATAAATCGTGTTGTAGGTGTTCATATAATATAAATAAATAATTGTGTTAGCAGTGACTTAATCTGTCATACTTCTTGATCTTGATCCTGACTTGATCGTTCATACTTCACCATTCATTGTCATTAGCTGAACCTTATTCCATCTCTGCTGGGGACAGTCTCCCAGTCTAACTTATTTCAAAATAATGAGAAAATTATAGTCTGCAAGTATTTATTAGTTTACAAAACAACAGTTTATTCATCGCAGCCCTGTTTGTATGAAGCCTAAGTGGGCCTAACAATTAATTAATTCTTAGCATAACAAGGAGTACTAAATTTACATTACTTCCAGCTGTCTAATAAGCTGGCTGTCTAAGTGAAATTGTTTTCTCCCAGCGTATATACACTTTGTCACCGTCAACGTGAAAACGTCCAAGGAAAATTGGCCCCCGGTTGAAGCGAACACAGCCATAATTAGGACTGGCTAATGTCTCGGAAAAACAATTTCATAAAACATCTCATTTCTTGCCGACTACGGGCCCGCATAAAAAGAAATAAGACACTAAATAAACTTCTACTTACACGCTCGAATACACCTTTATTCGGAGACCGTGATGAAATATGTACGTTTGTACCGTTGTCAAAGCTCGACGGGCCGAATTCCGTTTTGCGTGAAAGAACAATTTGCCTAAAGCTTGGACTCGAATTAAAATTGCTTTGAGGCGACAATTCGACACTTAAATGCGTTATAAACATTGGTCGTTTAACAAGGAATTAGCGACAATTAAATTGATTAAGTTTGACAATTATAACTATAAAAAATTCCATACAAACTTTTGAATTATTAGTAACGGTTTTACTGATAAGTTCAAATTGTACAATTATAGCAAATACGCGAACAGTTTACAATTTAATACGACATTATCATGTACAATTTTTACATGACATTATCATGTAAAATTGTGAAATATTCCACAAATATTCCACAACATTCTACACAAGGCTATCTAGACCCATGGTAAGCTTTTATAGCTTGTGTTATGGAATCTAGAATGCGGATAAATATACTTATATACTTTTTTTGTATATACATACATATTATACATAGAAACACATACATACATAGAAACAAAAATAGTAACATGACATTATCATGTAAAATTGTAAACCTTTCCCGCATTTGCTTCTACTTATTTGTACTTATTACTAATCAAGGAAGGCACATACCAAAGAAGCTTAAGCTGCGTAAATGTAAAGCGTCAAAACAGTATTTTGCTGTGTGGTCAGTAAAAGCTGCTTTAGATTGAGGCCTCCCTGAGACCTCAGTGTACTGTTGAAATATTTTGCATACTCCGTTGAAATTGTTCGATCAATATTATGCATAAACATATAAATAAAAATATTACTTGGTTATACCATACTTTTCTCTGTCTCTTTTAGATAAATAGCTGTGATAATAAGTTATTATCATAAAATAATACGGTATTTAGTGCTTGAAAAGTTACAACACTCACAACAAAATACGTAACAGTTACAAACATAATATTATGTTAGGTATCAAAATGAACGACAAAGTCATTTTTTTTAAATATAACAAATGTATTTACTAACCCAAAAGCCCACGCATCAGAACGACCCATACTATAATTGCACCAAACACATCCATTACTAATTTCAGATAACGCTCACGCACAATTATCTACGGGAACTTATTAAGATAAGCCGGTCACGGATAGCGGCCATTTTTCTTATTGCTCCAAATGGATAAATGACTGGTAACGTTATCGATACGAGTGATAGACAACCCTAGATTATTAGTAATCCAGTTAACGGAATTAGATGGTGTTGTGTACGGAGTGGTAGTAAAGAGGTGGATAATCGAGTAGTTATTTGTCGAATGTGTCGGCAAGTAATTGCAATGTATGTTGAATGATGTGTTGAGCTGATCCTACAGTATTAATAGTACATTAATAGCCAAGGGCTGTAAGGCATCACTTGCAGCCCGAGATATTTGAGGTAAGTAGAAAAAACCGGCATTACAAGAATAAAACAATTAAAAGAATCAAGTAAAGAACTTTTTAATAATATTTTCAAAAACGGAATTGAGCTTGGCCGTTCGATATTTAAAATTGATGACTATTATACTCAAGGCTGAATAGCAAAGCGACCTCTTTGATCATAGGGCTGAATGCATGACGTCTATTGCCAGTATGATGGTTAGGTGTACGCGAACTTTTTGAAAGAAAGAAGTGTTTTTTTAATTACTTACCGCCCTAGGGCTTTTCTAGCTACATTATTACCCTAGAGCGCTGATTAGTCACCTACAAGCCCCATAAGTAGGTAATAAGAACCTACTTACCGAACATGAGAGATGTACATACTATTTCTAGTGTTTTTATTCTCCCGTAAGAAAAAGAGGTATTTGGTTTGCATAAGACTAGTATAAAAACTGTTAAACTGAAATGTAACTACTGACACTATTCAAATTGATTTAGAAAGGAAAAATTTTGTGATCGGTCCAGGCGGGTTTTGAGCCCGCGATCCTTCTCTTGCAGGGAGAATGCTTTATGTCATAGTCATCGGAATCAATGAATGATTTTTCAATCATTTTTAAACATTGATTTTTGATTACTCCGCCCAAATATTTGAATGCGTAATAATAAAATTCAATGTTTAAAATGGTTGAGAAATCATTCATTGGTTTCGAAAGCATAGCTCGTAAGAGCGTCGGCAGATTGCTCCACCGTGGCCTCAAAGACTGATATATAAAGAGAGGAAGGATTTAGATAAATTCGAGCGTGGCTCTGGTAGCTTAATGGTAAAAGCATTGTCAGTATAAGAGAAGGATTGCGGGTTCAAATCCCGCCTGGACCGATCACAAAATTTTTCATTTCTAAATCTATTTGAATAATTAAAGGCCCATATTCTAGAATGACACTCAGCCTGAATAAAGATTTATCCATACTAATATTATAAATGCGAAAGTACACTCTGTCTGTCTGTACGTTACGCTTTCACGCCTAAACCACTGCACCGATTTTGATGAAATTTGGTATAGGGGTAGATTAGACCATGAGATAGGACATAGGCTATGTTTGGTCGCGATAACCGACATCCACGCGGACGGAGCCGCGGGCAAAAGCTAGTAAGTATACATATAGTTTGACATATGTCCTATACAATCTGTCCTCAGATAAATCGAGATTCAGACTGAGTGTCATTTTAGAATACGGGCCTTAATGCTACAAAATTTCATTCAAATACTGACACATTAACATACTTAATCATATTGAAAAATAAAATGGAGTAACCACACGTCCACGTCACACTCCTACGCTGTACTATGCTATATAGATTATGGTTGTATATTTGTATCCTTATCGATCACTTCATTCAATCGATAGCCCTGCGCATAGAGCTTTTTTTTTTTTCGTGCGATTCATCCCCACGGAGCCGGTGGAGGTGGTTATGTCGGACTCGAACCGACTAAAACGCAGGCCGTCTTGAGTCCTTGTTTGTCGGAGGTGAGATTGCCTAAAGCATATCTCTCGCACCCCGACAGACCCAGGACCATCTCTTTCGAGATGGCCCCCTTCGGGTTCTGGGGACCACAATGTCCCATCTAGCCCGGGAAAGCATCGAAATATCGTTTAGACTCAATCAATTACATCAATAATTTATACTCGTAGTCCATGTTTGTGAATACTAAATAAAAAAAAACTTACTTTTAAGTTTTTGAAATAGGTTTTTTTACGTAGTTTTTTATGTAAACAATGTACAGGTTGCTTATACAGCTCTAGTGTATATAGGTAAATAATACAATTAAAATGTAAAATACGTGCGTGACTAACATTGAAATATGCAACTGTCATGCAGTGAATGTGACGGCAGTATAAATTGTACTGGTGCGTTTAGTTCTGCTCGGTGCCCTTTAGTTATGTACATTAACTTTATTCGAGGTGGGTGTACATATTTGGGTACCTACTAACCATGTGAGGATAGCATTTTTCGATATTCAGTTGTTTTTTTTTGTGTGCACGATGCAACATACATACGTACATATACTCACGCCTTTATCCCTGGGGGGATAAACTGCTCAACCGATTTTCATCAAAACTGTCTAAGAATACTCACACTTAAGTCACCTCTAATACAAAAAATACTAAATTGAAATCGCTTCATCCGCTCGGGAGATATGATGCCACAGACAGACAGACAGACAAGTCAAACTTATAACACCTCTCTCTTTGTGTCGTCGGGGGATAAAAGCAAGCTTTCAAGTCAGTGATACTGGTATACAAATATGAACATCCTACAGGATTCCCTGCTCGAGAGAAATAAATTACGCAAACAATTAAATATCGGCAATAATGCGAACATGGGGTGCGACAATTTGTCTGGACCGGCTCGCGAGGGTTACTCGACGTATACAGCGGGTTGTTTAAAACTCTTTTATTTTATTTTACTTTATCAATGCCTCCGTATGGTGCCGGAGAAAAAATACAAGACGTATTACCACCCCATCTCATTCGTAGGATGTCGTAACTGAGGATTTCTAACAGAAAAATACGCAGCCGATTTTACTGCGTGAGAAGGAAAACTCGGAATACGAGTAATACCCTGTACCTACGTAATATAGCGTCGAAACAGTCGGCCTACCATTCTTCTTCTTCTATCGTGGCGATGGCATCTCGGCCCTCAAATTATCTTCTCCCAGTGTGCTGCCACCTGTATGGCGTTCTCGGAGGCGCACATAAGGTCCTGCGGTGTACATGTGCATGGGCATTTAGCACATGTCAATAGATGGGCCATTGTCTGTGGAGTAACTCCACATTCACATCGCAGGTCCGTCCCCTCCGAGAACCCCCATCTGACCCGGCATTCCTTGCTTCAGCCAACCCGAGTCCGGAGTCTGTTTAGTTTGTTTGGTGCTTAGTTTAGATAGGCCTATTTCCAGTGGATGGTGATAGACTAATTGATTGATGGGCAATGCATTAGGCAAAGTAGCAAACATTTTATACAATATTTCATAAGGAAATTCTATTTAAATATTTGAAGTTGCATCTCAAACAAATATATTTCATGAACAGACATAGACCTAACATTCAACATTCAAATAAACATAGACCTAAGTATGAAATAATATTCTAAACCGACAAAGAATTTCAAACTTTCTGGAAAATAAAGTACCAAATATAACACAAACCTTAAAAAAAACTGAAACTATTATGGTTACATAATTAATGTATGACAGTATTGCTGGCATAAAGTCATACCTTGGAAAAATGTTTCACCCTGTATATTGGAAATGTAACACATGCAATGCGTAGTTAATGTAATTATGAGGCAGTAACGTAAACGGGCCTGACTTGTTACGATTAGAGATTGTCTTCACGACAGGGGTATACAACATTTCGACTGAAGTAGAGTAGAAAAAAAATCTATATACACTAATTTTAGAAATGTGAATTAAACCCTCTTTCAGTCTGTCGTCTATCTTTTACGCTTTCAGGTCTAAACCACTCAACCGATTTTGTTGAAATTTGGTACAGAGATAGACTTAAACTTGGGAAAGTACATAGGCTCTATTTGGACTATAATACAGGCGGAGACGTGGGCAAAATCTAGTAAGTATTTCCATTAAATTTCGTCAGTAATGTAAAAGCAAAAAAAAATTGGTTCCAATAGTGTTAACTTCCACACGAGTGTCATTCAATGTGGATGACATCACAAAGGACAGACAGTTTAAGAAATAAATCTCATATCAGATAACGTCAAATATCCCGTTTTCTTGATATTTAAACTGAAGACATGAAACTATCCAAAATAACTTCAATTAAAATTCTATGGTCTGATTTGGATCAACATTGCATTGCTAACAAAGGTTTGTTACCGATGCAACAAATTCGAGACAAATGCCTGTATTCATTGGAAAAGTTAATGAAAGTTACCCCAAGTCAAAGATTCTCTCCCCTACCTATGACGAACTAGAACATTTACCTTTTGTATGTTTAGTGTAACCAATGAATTTTGTAGTTCTCTGTCAACTACTAATAGTCTCAGGAAAGAAGGTTAGCATTAAAGACACTCATTGAGTGGCACTCAGCTTGATGGCCTCATCCGATGCTTTTTCACGACCCGGGACTGCAGGAAATATAATATTCCTTATTATCAAAAGAAGAAGGAGGAAGGAAAGAAAGTATATAAAAACTATCCATCATTATTTGCACACTAACTTTTGCCCGCGGCTCCGCCCGCGTGGATAACGGTTATCGCGACCAAACATAGCCTATATCCTTTCTCATGGTCTAATCTACCCCTTTACCAAATTTCAGCAAAATCGGTTCAGTGGTTCAGGCGTGAAAGCGTAACATACAGACAGACAGACAGACTGACAGAGTTACTTTCGCATTTATAATATTAAGTATGGATTACAGTTAAATGAAAATTTTGACTCGACAATATAATGAAATACAACGAAATTCAAACGAACCAAGCAACAAACAAAATTCAAAATGCCGTGATGGTTACCGCTGGAGTAGAATAGAACCACCCCATCTCTTTCTGTGGGTGTCATAAAAGGAGACTAAGGGATCCACACTCACCATCTGGATAGATGGCGGTCCAGAACTTTCTTAAGAAACTTTCTGCTTCGCACAACAACTAAACTGTGGTATGAACTGTCACCAGCGGTATTTCCGAACCAATACGACCTTCAAACCTTCAAGAAAAGAGCGTACTCTCTTTTGAAAGGAAGGCAACGCACTTGTAACTCCTCTGGTGGAACGTGTGTCCATGGGCGGCGATGATCGCTTACCATCAGGCGATCCGTCTGCTCGTTTGCTTCCCTATTCCATAAAAAAAGAGCTGTTCTTCATCTGACAGTAAAAAAAGTGACATCAGCTCAAGAAAAAGTGCCCGTTAGACGGCAATAGGCTCTCCCCCTATTGCGTGGAACCGAACACCATAGTTGACGAAACGTGGGTGTTAATACACTTCTGCTTACACTTCAGGAATTAACAGACGTGAGTATGTATATAAACAGGTACAACGAAATTCATGTATGCAACCGTACGAAGTCTTCGCAACAATTCATTAATGTATTCAGTAACTTAGCAATTAATAAAGTTATGTCCGTAGTTGCATCTACCACAGTAATGGTCCCAGTTAGTCTGCAGTGGTAATTACTTACTGCAATAGACCAATTAATAAGGGAGGCTGTGCTAACTGCCGACTGTAGGCTACGATTGTGATACTATTAGTTACAATTAGAAGTTTAAAGATATTGGACTATGAATTGTATTTACACGCAATATAAAATTCGTATTTGAGTGAATCGTTCACCTTCATTCCTCATCCTTTTCATTCATTTTTCATTATTTTTGAGGTGTTACGTTTTCCTGAGCATCTCTTTTCTGGAAGTGTGGGTTTAGATTCTAAAAATGAGAACGTTATATGATCTTTGGCTGTTTCATAAACAATTTTGGAGTTGAAGCACTGTGGTCCATGCTTTGTTGGTCTTCCTCTTTTGTGATTCTGGTCGAACCCTAATGAACATTCATTCAGTGGTCATACCATTCATTTCTCCTTCATTCAAAGCGAGAATGAAAAATATCAGATACATTAGTAAATCAATACAGTTGTGTTATCTACAATAACACAACTGTATTGATTTACTAATGAATTTATTCAGCACTTATATTTCACTTTATGTTCATAAGCGTGTCACTTTGAGTGAAAAGTGCAGAATAAACGATGAAGAAGATGATTGTTCATTTTCTTCATCTTTCATTCTGCACTTCTACACTTACCCATCTGATATCACCACCTCCACAATGAAAATATGCAAGATTCACATATTGCATTATCTTTTAACACATCAAAGTAATTAATTTCATCAGGTCCCCAATATTTTATACCAGCAGTGTCCTAATGGTGCACTCCGCCCTAAGGCTATGTCACAAACATGCACCTAGCATTTGAAATTTAATTGAATTGATAACAGTTCGCAGAGTGCATTAATGGAGAGTATATCCCGCCTGAGGCAAGCACGTGCCGTATACACTCTCGCTTTTATTGTGTTAATTTGACGTTAAAAGTGTTTTCAGTTTGAGTCTAGGTATGATTCCGAAGCCGACTGCATACGACAACTGCTGATGCATGCAGTACATCACTACTTAGTATAAAACGAAGTAGCTTTCCCTGTCTTTCCGTCCCTATGTATGCTTATATCTTCAAAACTACGCTACAATTTTTTATACGGTTTCTTTTAGTAGATGAGTAATTCAAGAACAAGATTTATATGTGTAATATTTTTAAGCTATCGCGGTGTAAAGGCATGGTTATTTAATACTATTTGGGACTTCACGCGATAAAAAAAAATTACTTTTGCCGACGTTTCGGGTGCGATGCTGCACCCGTGGTTTCGACTTGACTGACCAGTCAGTCAGTCAGTCAAGTCAGTTAATCTCAATCAACCCCCACCTGACTAGTTTATTTTTCCTGATGTAATCAAATCAACTTTTCAAAAAAAAAACCTATTTATCAAAATCGGTTCAGTGGTTTAGGCGTAAAAGCGCAACAGACAGTCGGATTCACTATCACATTTTTATAATATTTACTACTAGTAGTAAATGGATTAATTTAGACAAACACAATGTCTGTATTCCAATACATAATATATTTACATAACCACACGATATAGACAAGTTTAAATTAGTTTTCTCTTCCTGTTTTTGACATAATGTTATGAAAATCACCCCCCAACTTTAATATACGATACATAGATACAATATACCCTGTCGTTTCTATAGATACGTTGTTGGCAACTGAGCCGGATGTTCTTTAGTAAAATAAAAGTTTTCCTTATTTACCCCGATCGTTGGCTAATATTGGACTAATACGAAATCTAATGCGGGCATTTGTTACAAAAATATATCTCGCTACACATAAGGGGGAGTTTGTGAAATGAGATGCGTAGTCCCCTGGCCGGAGACTGTCACAATCGCAAGAGAGACGGGAATTTTATGCAATCGTGATCTTAGATAACGCAAGAGGAGGGTGCTGAGGCCTAGATAGCCGCTTTATTTTAATACGAACCGACAATAAATAACGAATAAATATTCCCTTTTTTTATTGTTGAGTTGTGACGGGAACACTTTGATTTAGGGTAAGTGAGAGGGGTTCGCGGCGAATTGTGGTCGAGATTATTCGGATAGCACCGGGATTTGTATTACAGTTGCCGTCAGAAATTCGAGTGGTATCAAGTTTCATCAATATTACGAGGGTATTGACCCGCAATAAGGGATCGGGCTCTTACAGCTTTTCCACATTGTTGGTGGACGTTATACACTACTATTCGATAAGGGGTACAGGAAAACAGTAATAGAACTGTAGTTATAAAGTATAATAATAATACGACTTTCTATTATCAATCGGTACTAGGTTATGTAATTCAGATAGCAGTCGCTTTATGGAATATATCGAAGTTCAGTCAAACCCGCTGTTAGTCTGGAAAAACTAAAACCCACTTTTCCATAGAATGTTTTGTTTTGATAGAGTAATTGGCATACGACCACGGCTATCCTTGATATTTTCTTGTTTGTTACTTTTCAGAGCGTGATTTTTCGGTAGTCGGGTTTTAGTTTTGAACTTTATTTTTTATTTATATTATTTTGGGGCAAGGTAAAGCTAATAATTTATACATATTTGAAATGTGCTTATTAAGCCCTTCAATTTGATACCAAACACGGCATATTTATCTCAAATTTATTTATTAACACAGTACCTTTTGAGCGCTAGAGGGCACCACACAAGATTAAGTGACACGTCATATAGCCTGTAACCATCGGACGATCAAGCCGCTTGTAACGATACCTCATTTGTCCAGTTCTAATAAGTAGTTGAGGAGCTATGAGGGAACAAATGAACATACATACATACATCATCATCATAACCCTCCTTTTGGCTTCGCCGTAGTCGGGTTAAAAGCGGATCCCTGAGTCCCCAGGTGAAAGCTTCAGATGCGACTGGGATAACTCTAGAGTGAAGAACTGACTTTTTTTTTATAAAGGACACCTCAATTTCACTTCACCTCGCCTGATGGTAAGCTAAAGGCAGAAAGAGGTTCACCATCGTAAACATGTAAAGGTTAACAGTGATTGCATTCAGCTTGATGGCCTCATCAGATGCCTTTTCACGCCCCGCTTAAAGGGCCCGGGATTATAGGAAGAAGGAAACACGTGAGCTGGCAGGGAGTTCCAGGTCCTAATGGTGCGGCATAGGTATGAATCACTTAAAAAGTTCCAGCAGGTATATTCTGCACCTGAGGTCTTCAAAACTGATTTCTTTGTATATTGCTACTATCAATCAATTCGCCTATTGCTGTCCACTGCTTGACATATGCCTCTTCCGATGTGTGCCATTAATGCCAATCCTCCGCATTTCTTTGATACTATAAATAAGTAAATAAATCTATACAAATAAATAAAATTGGAGTGTCTGTTTGTAATATTAAAATAACCGCTTTCTACTACATGCATATGAATGTATATACGGTACACATAGCAAAATATATATTTTTAAATTTTTTGTCTGTCTGTCTGTCTGTCTGTCTGTCTGTTTGTTTTGGCTAATCTCTGGAACGGCTGGACCGATTTGGACGGGACTTTCACTGTCAGATAGCTTATGTAATAAGGAGTAACTTAGGCTACTTTTATTTTAGAAAAATTATTAAGTACATTCCACGCGCACGAAGTCGCGGGCACAGCTAGTAAATAATAAATGTTTATTTCACAATTAAGGAGTACAGAGTAACATTACATAAAAATAAATATCAGTTAGTGTGATGTAAGCATATTACAAGCAAGGTACTTAGTTACTATTATTAACCCTACCTCTTAAACTAGGGTTACCCCTGTATCTTAAGAGGTAGTGTTCGGCTGATCCATGATACATAACAGAGAGTTTAGGGTGTAGGTCACACTACAACAGTTTTACTATCGTCACAGTAATGTAAACGAGAACAAGGCACGTTAACATAAACAAGTGCATAAGACCTAATTAAAACAATAAAAACAATAAAAGTAAAATGTGTGTGTGTGTGTGTGTGTGTGTGTGTGTGTGTGTGTGTGTGTGTGTGTGTGTGTGTGTGTGTGTGTGTGTGTGTGCGTGCGTGCGTGCGTGTGTGTGTGTGTGTGAGTGGGTAGTGAGTCTAGTTATTGTACGAATTTAAGTAAGGATTCAGTTTCAGAGTGATCTAACTGGAGAAGCCAGGAAGTGATGGTTGATTTGAGTATATTCTTGTTAAGATCTATTATATTAAGTCTTTTGTGAACCTGTTTGTACAGGTAGGTACTGTTAGATAGAAATTAAACTACTGCCACAATAACATAATTATATTCAAAATAATATGGAGCGACCACACGTCACACTCCTATGCTGTCCCGAATAGTTGTATCCTTGTCGATCACTTCACTCAATCGATAGCCCTGCGCATAGAGTTGGGGAAGGCATCGAAATATGGTGAACAGTTCGGCCTTCCTGACTCTCCTACGTCCTCGTAGGAGTATGCGGTTGACATCCAAGCTCGTAACGTCACCAGGTTTTCAAAGACTGCGCCATAGACGATCTCGTTATAAGCCCCTGAGGCACCTGAAAATGAACCTGAAGCGAGGCAACGCCATGCCACGTTAACGCCCTGAAGGCAGTGACATGATGCGGCCTCTTATTAAACGTCACGTTAGTGCCAAGAAGACTGCGCCATAGACGATCTCGTTGTAAGCCCCTGAGGCACCTGAAAATGAACCTGAAGCGAGGCAACGCCATGTCACGTTAACGCCCCGAAGGCAGTGACATGATGCGGCCTCTTATTAGAGGTCACGTTAACGCCACGAAGGCAGTAACCACCTGAAAATGAACCTGAAGCGAGGCAACGCCATGTCACGTTAACGCCCGAAGGCAGTGACATGATGCGGTTGTGTGACGTGTGGTCGCTCCATATTATTTTGAATATAATTATGTTATTGTGGCAGTAGTTTAATTTCTATCTAACAGTACTCAGAATGAAGTACTGCCGCTCCGCTAGTGTGGTCTTATGGTGGGTCATTAAAGGGTTATTTCTACGCTTGCTAGGGTCTGAGGGAGGGACACTTGCGTGTTTTCTGAGGATAGAGCGTAGTATGTATAGCTGTCGGACAGTTAGGACCTTGCAATCCCGATATAGCTGAGTGGTCGGGTATCTACGAGGCTTCCGAGTCATTACTTTCAGGATAGCTCGGTGTGCTCTCTCAACTTTCATAAGGTGGGTGTCACAAGCAACCATTAATGGTTAAGAAATCGGCCTTACGATCGAGAAGTCCCGGGTTGGAATCCTGGCCACTATACTACTGACGCGTTAACCCACTCTTAGCACAAGCAATTTAGCTTGATTTGAGGTGTTAGAGGGAATATTAGTAACTAGTTTTTGCCCGCGGCTCCATTCGCGTGGATGTTGGCTATCGCGACCAAACATAGCCTATGTCCTTTCTCATGGTCTAATCTACCCCTACACCAAATTTCATCACATACAGATAGACATACAAAGTTACTTTCGCATTTATAGTATTAAGTATGGATGGAACTATGGATTTCGGTTCTAATATACATATTTAAAAAAAAAACATTACCATCGTATTAACGTTGGAACATGAAATAACATAACACAGATACATATTTTACTGTCCTTCCTGTCAACACTAATAACCTGATTATAAATAAAGTAAATATTGTCACTGTTATTAGATGACCAAACTAAACAATGTTTTCCCCAAGGGGACCCTACTGTAACGTAGTTTCCTACACGTGTTTCATAGATTCAAAGTTTAAGGCTTCCACCCCAGCTATAAAAACAATCAGTTCTACTACGGGAGAAATAAGAAACAGACGCCAGTGCACTGGATACTGGAGTTCACCTTTTGTAGGGGGACCAGACATTATGTTTCTGTGATATATGACGACACTTCTCTCGGAATTTAAACGTCCCGTTTTCGTAACAGTTACTTACAGTGAGTAGGGTGACCCTCAATAAATTTAGATTAAAGAAGTAAGACAGGAAAATTGTTTCTACCCACATAAAATATTTTAATTTTAATGACTGTATAACTTTCCTTTAATAGTAGATTTTTTTTTATGTATTATATTCAGGAAAAATTTTAAATGTCCTAGGAACATTATTAAGTATTGTTAGTACTATTATATTATTATGTATACCTGTGCTACAGTGAAAATGGTGAGATACACTTGCTTGGATTCGTTCATAAGCGGAAAATTCTGATCATTTTTAAATTTGTATGCAAACTATTTATAGTTTGCTGTTAAACAATTTTTGGGTAGGCAGCGCGAGTGTGACGCCCCTGGTGTTGCAGACGTCCATAGGCCATGGTAACCACTTTTCATCAAGTAGAACATGTAGGTACCTACTTATATGCCACCTAAGTGGCATAAAAAATCTGAGCGTACAGTCAGCATCAAAAAGATAAGTAAGTAGGTAATTGAATAACAGTTAAAACTAATTCTTCCAAGATAAAACGCAATTTTCCTAGAAAAGCCCTTCCGAGTGATAGTTTTCCCTCTATTATCTGTGAATTCAAATAATATGATGTTAATTGTAATGCGTTAGATGCGTTAGTCCCCTCGGATACCCCCTGTCGGAGCCAGCAGGGGTGGTTTTGTTTACACAAACGAATTAAACGGGTATTTAGTTCTAGTTGTGATTAGATATCTCTAGTTTTAACCCGAGCATTTAGTAAAAGGATTTCTAACTAGCGAAAACGCATTCTACCGAAAAAAAGGTTTTAACTGTAACATAAACAACTAAAGGGAAGACGGAAGAAAAACTCATTAAAGTAGATAACACGACACATTCATAGTCCAAGAAACTTTGTTAATAACACATGATATTGGCATTCACGACGACTATAATGGCAAAGTTTATCTAGATCGAACAGTTGGCTATCTCTCCTCCAGATGTTGGTGATATAGATTGCACGACAGATTCTGCCTTGACCCCTAACCGTATTAGAAGTCTCGGTAACTGGAACATGAGAGCCGTTTAATTTATCAACTTGTTCCACTGCTACCAACTTGGTTCCATGGATTTTTAAATAGCTGAGAGAATTCTGGTACATTTTTCGCTAAATGTTGATCGTAAGTTTTTATTTTGGAATTCATTTCGATGTGAATTTGGTTCTTCCGTATTGTTTTGTTTTATTACTTATTTACTATTCTCCTATTGACGATAAATTTTGATAACTTTTTAATAAGGGTGAGGTAAAGTGACTGGCATTTTGTGTTTAAACAATACATTTTCCATTCAAAATTTTTATTGATCTTGGGTATATCTGCAGTGTAGTTATCGTTGTTCTCATAAAATTATATCAAAACCCCGTAATAATTATTTTTGTTTGAGGCTAAAATGGCAGCGATTGCGTCATGTTGGTAACACTACTTTTTAGTGTGGTCCCTTCAAACGAAACGTTAAAGTTTGGTAGAAATTGAGGTGGTACAAATTAAGAGCTGATACAACTTAGGCAACTGATCAATCTATATGAAATATAGTATTCTCACAGTAGCATTATAACTGTGGATTTTTTTTTATAAAGAACACGTCTATTTGACTTCACCTCGTCTGATGTTAAGCTAAAGGTAAAGTCTCGGAAAGTGGGTCGTAAATATGTACCATGTTAACAGTGGTGACCATCAGATGCCTTTTCTCGCCCCGCTTAAAGGACCCCGGTCTGTAGGCAGAAGGAAACACGTGAGCTGGCTGGGAGTTCCATGTCTTAGTGGTGTGGCATAAGAATGAGTCAACACAGACTTTTTATATTTACGTGAACATTTTGTATATTTAGATGCGATTATTTAAAGCTGAACCTAAATAAAACTGGTATAGTCAGGTCTTCTACTAATCTCTATTATCTCCCAATATTGAACTGCACTAAGCAAATCCTGTTATACCTTGTTGCCCTGTTTTCTTTTTCATTTAAATACATCTGCCTAAGTCCATTTAGAATTAAAAAAATGTATACGTTGCTCATGGACTTGTACAAAATGAGCCCCAATCTAAAGTCAAAAATGTTCGGCATTTTTTGTTCTGCAATCAAATTGCTTTTTTATTTCGTACACTAGCGGTGCCTACCCATTGCATTCATTCTGCCTCCGCCACGCGTTGCCTCGGGCAGCTCCGTAAGTCCTTTAATGCACAACTTCATCTGTCCATTTGTCGAATGTTCCAAGTAATAGAGAAATTCCATTTAAAAAGTTATGCCTCGAGGGATCGAGTTTATTGTAAATTTTTAATGTCGCAAATGCAGTAAATGTGGTAATCAATTTATCACGTATTGGTTGTGTTCGCTTGAAAGGCTTGTAATAAAGCGTAATTTTTATTGCAAAAAGTTTTATAGGTACATTAAATTGAAAAATAAAATTCTATAGTAACCAACGCAGTCTTCGTATGTTCAGTTCTAGTAAACTGTAATTTGAAATAAATTGTGGAGGTTTAAGATTAAATGAACCTGCCTAACCCAGGCCCTCGTCCGCCAATCGGGATAATATCATCTCGAGATCCTTCTAAGGTCTCTTCACACTCTTCACATGTTTGGTACTTTATTCATTAAGTAATGCTGTATTAGACAGTTATTCAAATAATACAATTTCCATAAAATTTCCGGTATTATGTATTTTTCGTTACATTTTATTCTTACAGGATATTTTTAACGTTCATAAGACCTACTAACTGAAGCAAGTATATTAAAAAACTGTTCCATTATACACCTCAGAAAGCAGCTTAATTATCTTCTTGACTAATTACGACAGGGAGGACGAAACTTCTAATTGAATAATTATTTTTGGTAGACAACGGTCCCGTAATGTTTCTTTTCTTTTTAGAAAAGTTCGGGGTCTTCCAACGATCTTTAATATCTATGCTAATAACATACACTAATTAAGGATCCCAACTGTGGCATTTTTAGGAATTCTATATTAATATTTTCAGTTTTATTTTCTCATGATCAGACTGTATAATTTTGGCTTTTTGTGGTGGTTTGGTATAACCCTTTTGGCCTCATGACTTTACCGGGGTTTAAGCATGAAAAGGCAATGTCAAAATTGAACTGCCCAGATCTTCAAAAATGTCAACAACAAACTACCTGGTACTTTTCAATCAGTCAATTAGCCAACAGCAGTCCACTGGTGGACATAGGCCCAAAGTGCGCCACTTGGTCCGATCCTCCACCTTCCAAATTCAGTCTATCCCCTAGTATCAGTATAAAAACGAGCCTTGAGGATGTTGACAATAATCTTAACAAGCCAGTGGAATTTAACCTAGCATATTATTCTGAGGAATATTTATTTCCTTTATTCTTATGCTGCACCATTAAGACTTCCCTGCCAGCTCACGAGTTGTCTTCTTCCTACAGACCCGGGTCCTTTATGCGAGGCGTGAAAAGGCATCTGATAAGGCCGTCAAGCTGAGTACCACCACTGTTAACATGGTAAATGTTTACGATGGTGACCCTCTTTCCGAGACTTTGCCTTTAGCTTACCATCAGGCGAAGTGAAGTCAAATTGACGTGTCCTTAAAAAAGAAAATATTCCTTGTACTATATGAATTTCGACATCTTTTACTATGACCAACTATAAAGAGTTATTAGGTAGAGGATTGATATTTTTCTCAAGAAGATCTGCACCGTTTAAAATGTTTCATTTCCATAACTCCGAAGTTAAGAGTTCAGAAATTGTGCGTCATTCTGCCGCCCTCCATAATGGCATTTAAGTCAAGTGACATGTCGTCGCAAAGTGTATGTAAATTGCTAAATGTAATAAATTGCATATATTTATCTGGTAATGGGGCTTTAACCCATGGGGTGGGGCAATGACGGATCGATCCGCCGGATTTGTACTACTCATCATCCCATTCAGGGTGGCAATTTTGAGACAAAATTTCAGTGCACTCAAGGGATGTCTGCTTCAAACAATTTTATATTACGTTTACGAGTAATAAAACTTGCTTATATATACGGCGTTGATAGGATCTTACCAAATTTGGATAGGTAGAGGGGGGAATACTTGTGACGGTTGAGGTGAGCGCTGATGCATCACAAGGTGGCCACCCTAAACCTACACCTGGGTCGCAAGTCCCAGGCCGTGCCGTCACAGTGTTCCTCTCTGTACCACGCCATGGACCCGGCGACCGCACGGTGAATCCATGGAATGCTAAGAACCGGATCTCTGTTTTCGCTAAGCCTACTTATTATTTACTCATATTGAGAAGTTGCTTGTACTTTTTCCACAGTTTTTATTATTGAACCTGACCTCTTTCGCTTTACGACATTCTCAAGGGCTTAGGTTTTGATTGTTCCAATTTTAAACATTAATCAACAGTATAAATAGTACTTATTAATTGGTATGGGTTTTTTAGTTTATTATTTATTTTCAAATAATAAGTAATTTGTCTGTATGTAAGACAAGGCAAAGGTGTGAAGTTTAAACCAGCGCCAGTTTTATACCTACCTGGCACATACTGAGCTGGGCCCTCATTTGGTGCATTGGTGTATCAATACTTCAAATGTTAGGTACTGATGCTTCATTTTATAAATACGTATAAAAACGCGGTTAGATCGACTAATGTATGAATGTCACTCATTGATTTCCTACTCATTATTTTCTTAGGCTATGATTGGTCGCGATAAAATATCCACCGACGACTTACACCGTTAAAATATGCCGATATCCACGCGAGCGGAGCCGTGGGCATAAGCTAGTAATTACATAATTGTATCCACACTAATAATTCAAAACTGCCTATGACACAACTCCACACGTTATTAAGTTTTTTAGTAAACTTCATTCTGATTCTGCGAATATTTACGAAATAATTACTACCAGTTCAGTTTTAGTGAATGTCACTGTGAGGACAGTTTTGGTGGAGTATTAATTTGATATTGCAAAATATAGAGAGGAGACAATAGTGTCATTATGCTCCCATCATTTCATTATATTGAAAATGACAGGAAATTAATTTATGAGTTAGGTATGTCCAAAATTGTTTGTACTACACAAATAGTAGGTACCTACCTACACTGTAATTGGAGTCTGTGCCTATGCGCTGAAAGGTACAGCTGCAGCCAGGGTGCGAGGGATATGTCGAAGACAACCTCACCTCCGGTCTAGCACCACGACCCACAGTTGGCGTGCGGTTTTATTCGGTTCGAGTCCGACATAACCTCCCCTTCCAGCTCCGGCAGGGGAGGTATCCGAGGGGATTTCCGTACGAAAAAAAGAAAAAAAAGAAAGGTACAACTGTATTCAGATATTTTTGTAAGTCGCCCTTGGGGTAGCAAATGTGTGTATCGCGTCAAAAGGTGTTTAGCAAATGTTTGACAACTACCCGCTGCCCAATTACTTTCAACGTACGAACACACACGCCCCCTCCCCCCATAGCATGCTTATTTATTACACGCACATGCATACAAACATGCATATATAATCACGCCTTTATCCCCAGAGGGTTAGGCAGAGGTGAATTAACACCCACATTTCACCAATCATTGTAGTCGGTCACATGTAGGGTGAACTTGGCTAATTGTGTGATAAAGAAGAAAAATGAATAAAACAAGTGTTTTTAACTTTAAAAATATTTTTTTTTTTCAGTAGGTACATTAATCAGACTTTTCGTTATCATATGAGCAATAGAAATCTTAGCTTTAGATTAATTTACTTAATAAAACTTAAACTTACTAATTGCGCAGTGACTTAGGCAATTCTGTGACAGTCACTTTAATTCAGTGATAGCACTCCTCTAATTGTGATATAACCGAATTAAATGAGTCATTATTATTTTTACAACAAAAACAATAGAAATAGAAATCAAATTATACTTATTAAATAAACATGACTATTAATCACAAATAATATTGCCATTTTGAGATTAGTAATTAAAATTATAATTTTATCACCGTATTTTTTTTTATTCTTCACCGCTTGAGTCATTCATAAGGCAGCAATCGTCACACATAAAAATAGCTTGATCGTCGGGTATAATCTGAGTTTGACATAGAGTATGGTACGTATTGGTGCAAAATGAGCACGCAATCCATTTGGCTCCATTTTTTAGGTTTGCATCTTGTGAGTAAGTGCCCCTGCATGTTTTGCAAATCCAGTCATCCTCAATCGAAGATTTTGTTTCCCTTGACTGTGGCCGCTTCTTCTTAGCTTCAGGTTTATGACTTGAAGATATATTTAAAGTAGAAGTGGGGGCTATTGGGGTTAAGCACTGGGCTTTGGGCACGGTTCTCCTTTGTCGCTTTTTGGTTGTGGGCTGCCATTTCGGTAACAATAATATGTCATGTATTTCAATTTTCCTGGATCCTGGTACTTCTTTAGTGGTTGAAGTACAAGATTTTATGACTTCGCATTCCATTTCTAATAATTCAGGAGCATTACCATTCAATGTTCGAGTCGATGTATTAGCTGAGGTAGAAGGTTTACAAGCGTTAACTACTTGCTCAAAAAGAGGATCATCAATAGTTCTATCAATTTCTGAGTGCGGAATTTCTGCATCGTAGTCCACACCAATATCCACTTCCTCCATTGACAACAGTTGTCTTGTAGAGACAGACTGATCTGATAACTTGGAAGGCGCAATGGCATCTGAGCATACGGCATTCTTATTCATTGGGTATATTCCAGCCTTCTTAAACCCTGCTCGTATATTGGTAGGTGTAAAACATTTTTCGTATACCGGTGTTAAAAATGTGTGAAAATCAAATCTTGTGGGTACTGTGGTAGGGTGGTTCAGCTTAAAACTTTGCAACTCGGCCCGCCATGCCGCTTTTAGTGGTCGAAAAACTCCTACATCCAAAGGTTGTAAAAGGTGACTTGTATGAGCAGGCATAGTAAATAATATTATCTGGTGTGATTTAGCATACTCGAGCACTTTTGGGCCTATATGACTCGCATGTGAATCCATTATTAAAAACACGGGTCTTGCTGGAGGAATATTTTGGTCAAAAAATTTCAGCCATTCATAGAATAAGTCAGCATTTATCCAACCTTTTGGTGATAGACGTGTTAAACTGTTCGGCATAGATCCCCTAGATAGTTCAGGGATATTTCTGACCCCTTTAAATATGATTAAAGGAGGAAGAAAATGTCCAGCGGCATTAATACAAGCTAGTACCGTGGTTGTGGTACCCTTTTCAGCATAAGTTCTATTATAAACATATTTTTTTCCTATTTTGGTGACAATTTTTGTAGGTTTATTTACGTACATCAGACCCGTTTCGTCACAATTCCAAATTCTGTCTGGATAATCCATCAAGTTGTGTGCAATTAACGTAGACTCTAATTTTTCATAAAAATCTGCAATTATTGTAGGATTTGAGCAAATAGCACGACCAGAAGAGAGATTTTCGGGAGTTCTCAAACTTAATCCATAACGATTTTTGAAACCTACCCACCAATTCCAACCAGCACATTGTTTGTAAGAGTTGAACTTATGCTTAATATCGTCGGCCTCGGCCAATGAGAAAGCCATTTGCCTTATTTGGTTAACAGTCAAACCAAATCCTAGTTCTTGCATTTGTATGATATATGACAGTAAACTTTGTTCTAAGCTAAGTGACAAAGAAAATGGTCTACCCACTTTAAGCATTTGAATTTGTGTTACGCCTTGCTTGCGTTCTTCTTTCACTCGTTCAACATTAGCTTTTAAGGTACTCCATGGTATATTGTATTCCTTTGATGCCCTATACAGACTAATGTTTGAATTTAAAACGCTTTCAATAGCAGATTTTAATGTTGCTTCATTATACTTTCTGTTAGTTTTTGAATTTACCTCCATGGCACCTGAAATAAAACGACTCACTTAATTCCGTGATAAAAATAATCAAAAATCAATTAAAAGTGATAGGAAGCATTTTTTTACGTTATATATCAATAACAATATGCTTATAAATTTAAATTACGTAAGTACACGTATTAAAACATTTGCTATTATAAGAATTGTATAAATGTTACACTTACCTTGGTTAATTTGGTGATGCAGTTTCGTGTTGAAATTTTGAAATGCGTTAATTCTTAGCCTCCAGGACATAAGCTTTTATGTGAAAACTATTAAGAACTTGTTAAATTTATTTATACTACATGGAAGGTTGTACTACGCTCAATAACTCCTAAAAATTTCAGAATGGTACGCTTACGTTTTATATTTTAAAATGAATAATATGTTAGAGCACACTCGTACGCTGCAGACGCGATGTTCAAAATGGCGCGCTCAAGGACATATCACGCGATTGTTACTGTCTCACTCGCACAGTATAACCAAAATTTTACAAGCCAATAGAAGCTTAATTGCCTTACAATATGGTTGATATTAATATTCCGAATTTGACACCTACAGAGCGGTGGAAGTATTTAAACTTCATATCACTGAATTAGATGAGTCACTTATTTATGCGAGTTTACCCTAATAGGGGGTGAGCCTATTGCCGTAATATTTCGGGCACTATTATTGTTGACTCGAGCCTATATCTAAGGCTGAGTCCCGGCTGTATATATCTGTCTGATGTTAAACAGCCCTCTCCTTTAGTCACCTTATACGACACCGCATGTGAAGAGATAGGGTGGCCCAAAAACTTCTCTACCGGGAACCACGCGGGTGCACAACGGAGCAGTGATCATTAATGTCAACAAATTCCGCCGGAATAAGCATATACGCTGAAGTGACAGTGTAGTTATTTCTCTTGTTGTTGTCTGTTATCATTGTATAAGAGGGTGCAGCGGGAACGGGATCGGACGCCACGTGGGTGGAAAATAATTGGCGGTACGAAGTTCGCCGGGTAAGCTAGTATTTATATAAGAAGGAACCCTCTTCTTAAGCTTAAGCCGACCCCAACACAGTTGGGAAGCGGCTTTCATGATAATGGTTATTACTGTAATCGCAAACTTAATTTGCAAGAATTGTAATTGCTATTATCAGGAACGTTGTATACGTAATTAAGACTACCGACATGCCCCTCCTGAATATTTGATAACGATTGCAGATAGGATTGAATGCGCCCGCATGTCGCAGCCCCGGTAATTCTATATTAACTTTCGAAAAGCAAGAGACAAATGCACTAATCGTAACGTGAGAGTGCAATTTATTATAAAATAAACAGTCACCGTATCTGATTAAGTATATTATATACTAGCTGTGCCCGCGACTTCGTCCGCGTGGAATGTACTTAATAAAAAAAATCAGTTTATTTTTTTTTTTGTTTTTGGCATTTTTTTTTTTAGCCTAAGTTACTCCTTATTACATAAGCTATCTGCCAGTGAAAGTCCCGTCCAAATCGGTCCAGCCGTTCCAGAGATTAGCCAAAACAAACAGACAGACAGACAGACAGACAGACAAAAAAAAAATTTAAAAATATATATTTTGGTATGCGTACCGTATATACATTCATATGCATGTAGTAGAAAGCGGTTATTTTAATATTACAAACAGACACTCCAATTTTATTTATTTGTATTGTATATAGATTGTACCGTAATGGTACATGTACCTACACTATATGCAGGATATATGTACTTTGTTCCATGGAATAGGTACACTTTCCTAGCTGTGATTAATTTCAGGTGAATGTACAGTCAGCATCAGAAAGATGTTGTTGAACATAGTGCTCAAAATGATCTCAATTTTTGATTTGCTCTTAATATGAGAATTTTAGAACCATTTTGAGACTTCGTTGTCAAGATATTTCTGACGCTGACTTTTACAAAATATGTCTTTTACGAATAATAAACTATCCCAGAACATAACTAGTGATAACTGGTGATATCTAATAAATACTTACCTATATTATTGTCGTGGACTGTATGATGGACTTTTATCGTTGTCAACCAGGAAATAAAACACACGATTCTTCGATAGCTCTTGATCTTTATTGCGTACTCCGTTCTTAACTGCTGGCAATAGCTGAACTGTACTGACAATATTCTTGAGTAAGTAGCTGTAGCCGTGGTTAACAATTAAAGTGAACAATAAAAGTAGTTGAATACTGGATTAAACAATAAAAGTGATTTTCTTAGGGATACGTGGAGCTTAAGTACCCCTTTTTTCTATAACCCGCAAGGGGACTTAAGGAGCGGGCTAATGATATATTTACTACTAATATTATTTACAATTTTTCCTATGTTCTATCTTAGCCTACTCTTATAAAACGTCTTTATTTATTATATAACCTTATTCTATTACATAATAACTTAAAAACTACACTATTTACATTTAATCAGCTTTCTACAGGCGGCGTGGCTCGGCGTACTGGACAATTATTATGCACGGTATCATTTGAAGTAAGTATTGGTACCTGGTATATTGAATCCGTACATACATACAGTGCGAGATAAACAAAACTCGTCTAATTCGTTCGAAGATTTTTCTCCCCTAAAGGTGCCAATTTTGTTCGTGACGTCAATAATATAAAAAGGGGAAAGGGGGCCTTTGTTTCCCCTGTTGCTAGTTTATTCGATCACGAATAAGAGGGCTTTGTGATTTTGAAACTATAAAATTTTATGATTTGATGTGACTGAGTTTATTTTATGTGACGGCAATATTGACGACTGACGGATAACTTGAAGTGGGAATAAATATAATGTCTAGTTGACTGAAGCTAGTTCTGAAACTTCAGTAAAGTTCACGTGTTTTATAATAATACCATAACTAATGTGCATACATTTGTCATTTTAACTGCCACGCCCTAGTATGCTTTTTGTTATCAACTAGCTTTGTTTGACAGCCTCTGTGGCGTGGCGGTGGTGAACGCGACGCACGCTGGAGGCGCGGGTTCCATCCCCGCTCAGTGCAAATATTTGTATGCATGAATATGGCTATTTGTATTGTTCTGGGTGTTTCTATGCAAAATATGTATGTATTTCCAAAAAAAGTATCTAAGTAGATAATATGTTTATCCGCATTCTAGATTCCTTAACACAAGCTAGTTAAACTTACCATGGGTCTAGATAGCGTTGTGTATAATGTTGTGGAATATTTATAACTAGCCAACCAAACAAAATTGAATTCAAAGTGCTAACTTTAAAGAGAGACAGAGTAAATTGTGTAACAGTATCGAGAATTTCGAAAATTGAAAAGGGCATGCTAAGTTAGGGTACCTACGTGGAGCGAATGACACACCAGGTATGTAAGGCCTAAATGAATAGGCAGACCAGCCGGGGTCGACTTCGCAGTATACATATTGACCAAACTAATAAAATTTAAAAAAAGGACACGTCAGCTGTACTTGAAATTAGTAGACTTCTCAGCATTCCATGGATTCACCGTGCGGTCGCCGGGTCAATGGCGTGAAACAGAGAGAAACACTGTGACGGCGCCTGGGACTTGCGACCCAGATGTAGGTTTAGGGTGGCCACCTTGTGATGCATCAGCGCTCACCTCCACCGTCAGCCGTGTTCCCCACTCTACCTATCCAAATTTGGTAAGATCCTATCAACGCCGTTTTAGATATTCGTTTAAGTAAAGAGCTTACTGAAGCTCTTGACAATACACGGTCTTTATTGACAATAGTGAAGTATCTAAGCATTTAGTCAAATTGTCTCTGCCTACCCCGAAGGGAAATATGCGTAAGCGTTTGCATATATATACATACATTCATACATATATATATTTGTTTATATAATAGTACTTTGTTGAAAATGTTAACACCATATTGCAACTATAACATTTTCTTCATAATATGTAATTTTACTAATGTACACGTATAGAAAAATTAAGGGAGCTGACAGGCTAACGATAAAATAACCGCCTTTATAAAGCCATCAGTTGCAATAAGAGGAAACGTTATACACGGAAGCAGGTCGGCACGCTCCTATTCACGTTATGGACAGTAATAATAATGATCAGCCTTCCTGACGCCGCTCCGGCTGCTACCAACGGAAGCGTTTCACCATTGATTTTTCCGCAAATAATACAGTCTCCGGATTTCATTTCGGTCTCAATTGTTTCCAATGTAACCCCAGATTTGCCCCTCGTGCCAATGTCGCATGGTTTTGAGTGCATTAGATTCGCTCAAACACATTCGGCACTCTTGGTTTCCTGGACGTGGGTCGACACGTGACTCCAAATATAAAAGACTTCACGCCTGATCAACTCACCGATATAGATGTGAAAAGAATTGCCCTTATTGTATAATATTAGGAGGGTGATTTGAATTAATCCGTATGTATTATGACAAAAACCGGTTTCATATTAGGATCTCAATTTTGGAATGTCTTCCATTATTTTCTAAAAAGTCTAACATTATTGACATCTGCATATTTTATAGCTGAGTGACAAGACAAATTCGACAGTGATGCTTCATGTAAATCTGTTGCGATCCTTTTTACACGGGGCTCTTTCACCGTCGTAATGTGATTAGGTAAGGCCCCAATCGCAATACCCTCTTTCTTGAGGGCGCTAAATAAGATGCGACGTTTTCCGCCTCGGGCACCTTTGATAGTACTTTTTAAAGCTGTGTCACGAATTCCGAACCTCTCTTTTATTGGTCGCCATTATGATAATTACATTAAGGGCCGTCCGTTGCCGATACTTCGTCTTTCGAATTTGTTCTGTTGTTACGGTAAGGCGTTTGCCTCTTGAATATTGATCAGCTCATTTGTGAAAATCGCACCTATTCTCTACGTGACACTTTTATTCCACAAAGTCTTTTGGCATTAAGTTTCTTTGGCTGGAATCAAATTATCCTAAATTAAAATTTCATTCACGCAGTTGATTGACACTCATTTAGTGCAAGTTAAAACGTATTCAAATAAAGTTTTCGTCAAAAAATAATCAAATAATTTAATTTTAAAGCACTTAGACTGCTTTTTCAGATAGGCTTCGATCAAATACGTGATTTCGTATAATAAGTGTTTCATTAGCACTTACGAGCATTTAATTTGAAAACTCTTCAGCTTTATTTTAAATACAGATAGATGGATTGATTGATTAATGCATGAATTTAAAATTTAATACAGTACCTTTTTCTGCATTTACAATTTGTATTTGTAGAAATTTCAGACCAAGGTATTTTTTGTTTATAATTATATTCTTATAATAAATTTCTTCGAAATAAAGGTATAAGCATCTTCCAAAAACTTCGGTTTTAAATAAACTTTGATGAATTCGAAAATATTCACGATAAGCGCAAACATTCTAGGAATGTCTATACAGACTTAATTGAATTGTAACAACAATAAAAACAAATGTATTTTCAATTGAATTCCATTTGTTTATTCAAACGTACGGTTTGTTTCATTTGTTTTTCGATTAAATGAAACATTCAATACTGTGTTAGGTATTATTGAAGAATTGTCTTTGTTTTGTCTCACAAATACAACCTTATCGTTGTATTAATAAATAAAGACAACTATTTCATGATAATTAAACTGTGTACCTCGGTGTTGGCACTGTTGGCAAAAACATCTTGGCTCTGAATGCTTCGGTGAAATGCAGCAAGTGTGTCTTATGTCCTTAGTTTCAATTCTGGATAGCGTAGAATTTTATTGAAGTTTTCTGTCCAATCCTCGATAAGAAAAGCATTCAGAGAATTCTATCTGTTTAGACGTGGAAATAATACGAAATATAAATATTATACACGTATATAGGTGTAATATATATACCTTCTTTTACCTACGTAGTTTGCAGGCTCAGCTGTTATTATCCAGTTAAATTTTGCCAAATTAATTATTAAAAATACCTACTGGCAAAACTAGATAGTTGTAGGAGTAAAATATGAATGCTTTTAACTTTAATATTATGAATACGTATTGAATGATTCATCGTCACGTCAACAATGAGGACCCAAAAACATGAACAGCCCCAGATCGTGACCAAGGCATTTAGCGTGTCTTTAAGAAATTTGCATTTGAAATAAAGGCGTCTTCAGCCAAATCACATTATCACAAATTTGAGGCCAAAAACGTCGCGTCATTCTGGTGAACACCGAACCACGCCCGTGGAATGAGCTCGAAAAGTATTATTACAATCGTGTGGAATTCTGCAAAATCATTCTCTGAGCCATCATGACCTGTAGAATAAATTATTATGAAAAATAGCATTACTTTTTATGGATTTGAATTAATGGAATTATTCTTGAGTTGGGAATCGATTAATCTTATTATTTATAACACATGGCTTCATTAATTATCATTTCTATGTTATATTTTCTGTCTCTAAATAATTAATTAACAAAACAATAAATTACTCTACCTTTTCATCTACCTTCAATCGTGTATTTTGGCTAAGAAATAATACTGCAACAAAAACTAAAATAGACACGACACATTTGTACACCCAGCACTTATTTTAAACACAGCTTGTCCATCACTTTAATCCTTTTGTCAATTTAAAGAAATTCTTATTTTAATGATGAAGAAGTGATCTTTTTTTTTATCTAGGACACGTCAATTTGACTTCACTTCGCATGATGTTAAGCTGAAGGCAAAGTCTCGGAGAGAGGGCCACCATCGCAAACATGTACCATGTTAACAGTGGTGTCACTTAGCTTGACGGCCTCATTAGATGCCTTTTCACACCCCGCTTAAAGGACCCGGGACTGTAGGAAGAAGGAAACACGTGAGCTGGCAGGGAGTTCCATGTCTTAGTCAATCTTAGTCAATCATATAACAATGTTCTTTTTGAGCTACGGAATCCTAAATAATAAGTCAAATGCGTAGATGTTTGGCTATCAGATAATACCAAAAACGTACTAAACCTTTAAGCAAAGAAAAACAATTTCCAATAACTCCTTTGCGTCAAAATGTTTACAGACATTCGCCGATACAATTGCTAGTTTTATTTGAAGCACACTTCAATCGCTGTTTGTTGATGGGACCAGCAGTTTCGCTTCGGAAATGGATAAAAAGCGTTCTAAAGGGTCTAACTCGATACCCTTTAAAACGTTATTTTCTTTTTATATCTAATGAACCGTAAAACTGCGGGTGATTGTGGATGCTGGTAGCTTGTGAGACAATTTAAGGTAAAGTTTCATGTGAAATATGTTGAGTTTGGTTTTACACGAGTATGATAATTTTAATGGGATAGAAGCCTGCCTTCTCATCTGCGGTAGCCTAGTGGTATGGGTAATGAACTGCTGAGACGAGGTCTCGGGTTCGATCCCAGGTTTACCATGGCACACACCAATGACTTTTCGATGCTTTTCGAAGTTATGTGTGTATTTATCGCAGGTTTATAAGTGCCTGGTTAATGGCAATAGGCTCGCCACCTATTACATTGGGACCTAAACATAAACTGGCGAAATGTGGGTGCTAGCACCTCTGCCTACCCCTTCGGGGAATACAGGCGTGAGTTTAAGCCTGCCTTGTTGATTCCCAATGGAGTAGAATAGGGTCACCCCATCTCTTCTTGTGGGTATTGTAGAAGGTAACTAAGCGATAGGGCTGTTGTCCATCCGACAGTAAATATACAGCCCATGACTAAATTCCCGCTCTACGGCAATAGGCTCGCCTCCTTTTTCGTGGGACCAAAAATCACAGTTGACGAAATGTGGGTGTAAATACACCTCTGCCCACCCCTCATGACAATTACTGGCGTGAGTATGTATGTTTATATGTACCCTATTAATCCTACTAATAATAAAAAAATCTCAGAGTGATTTGAAAAGTTGCTATTCACTGCTATGAACTGAACGAGATCAAATTAATAAAATTTAAGTACTCTAGACTTGTTTCAATAAATTTTAAATTACTTTTACCTTTCATTTAATCAAGTTTAAAACTTCAGTGGTTAAAATTAAAACTTATAGGTAAAGTTTTGTTTAAAATTGCTTAAGTAAAAGTATTTTACCGTAATTTTATGTTTTATTGTGTGTGCCTCGAGCCTTTGCAGATGCGTAGAGATGTTGCGTCTTTGGCAGTATTCTACCGTCTCTACCAGGGTAATTAGTCCCACCCTCTCATTTCCTTCATAAGACGACACACGCAGGGCTAAGATGCCATCCGTATACGGTGCAGAGTATACCTGCTAGAACCAAGCGTTTCAGTGACTCATTCCTATGCCGCACCACTAAGACCTGAAACACGTGTTTCCTTCTTCCTACAGTCTCGGGTGCTTTAAGCGGGGCGTGAAAAGGCATCTGATGAGGCCGTCAAGCTGAGTGCACCACTGTTAACATGGTATATGTTTACGATGGTGACCCTCTTTCTGAGACTTTGCCTTTATCTTAACATCAGGCGAGGTGAACTCAAATTGACTTGACTTTCTAAAAAAAAAAAGATAGCCCACCTCATGGAAAGTAGTTACCGTGACCTATGGACATAACAAATTTAAGATTTATTTCTATACGCCTAAAGTCCAAAATGAAATGAAAACAGTTTCATTATACTTTTTCAATTGCTCTATAAAAATTCTTTTAATTTTGAACTGTAACAACATCGATTTAAAGTCTATAATTTAATGCAGTTTTTTGCAATGACATTGACACCACAATGGATTGGCTTTAGCAGAATCGAGTCCCAGGGGAGTCACATTCGTGATGCCGACCCTGTAAGAACAGAATTTCTGTGCCGTCAGTCCCGAAGACAAAGCAGGACAAGCCTTTGGTCTACTCACTGACAGCACAAAACCTCTCCATTAAGCTCAGGCTACTATAAGCACCATTTGGAACAGAACACGATGTTATTATGACTGGGATATGTTGCAAGTAGTGAGATAGTTCACCACTTTAAAGGATCTATCCTTATTAGGAGCGGGGATCTGTATGAATGTAAATTAGGTTGTACCTAATACCTGTGTATTTTGAGCTATTAAATTGTGGAAGTACGACAAAACTATTACCATTAAATTCCTAGAACCATACCTAATGACCATCCAAAGGTTGCCTGGTAGAAATCGCTTAAAGCGATAAGGCCGCCCTTGTAATTTTTCCGTAGACATTTGTTTTTATATTTTGTATTTTTATGGTGCCCATATGGATCCATTTAGCAGCCCATGTGGACTCTACCACCAGACAATTGTGTGCCATAAAGCGCTAATGGGCTATTTGACTAAGTCGTCGATTCTTCCCGATACTGCTTAATATGATAGCTTGTGCTGAATAAACATGCCTTGAAAAATAAAATATTGCATATCTTAACTGATACTATGACTTTTCATTAGTTGAAATTCCCAAAAAAAGTCAAAATATAAACAATCAAGTTCAATTCTAATATATAACTTTTTAGAATCCTCATTAAATTTTAAATATTTTTTATTATTAACTATATACGTGTAAACGCAACGTAGACCGAGATAAATGCGATATTCTCTTGCACTCCATACATTTGCACTACGCGCTACAGAAACGTGACGTCACAATTTTGTACGATTTTTTATGGAACGTTTTCAGCGGCCGGCGCACAGTGGATCGAAAATGGGGTTTCGAAGACATTGAAATTTAAATTATCAATTGTCACTTTTTTGGCTTGAAATGGATTCGGTTGATCAATACAATGCTACAAAAATGATATGAGACAATGGGATGTAAAATTTAACAAGTTTTGATTTTTTAAAGAAAATTTTGTATGGAGAAAACATGAAAAATTAGTATATCTCTGGAATCGCACGGTTGGCCGTTATATCCTTACACACTATTATAGTACTATTTATTTATGATTTTTTGACATACTTCATATTGCGGAAACACTTGCGACTTTTTTTTTAAAAATCGCCGAATTTTTTTTTTTTTTTACTTTGATAACTCATTTAAATACTCAACAGCTTCTAATATGTGTAAACCAAATCTCGTTTACAATATTATTAACACCAGAGGCCAAAATAGTCCATAGTATCATAAAAAATATCTAATGACTTAGGTAGGTACTTACCTAATGGTTAAGAGCTCATTAAGGTAATCACATATTGGATATCTCATTACTTATTAGCTGTAAACCTTTGTAATTAATTATCCAGTTATAAGGAAAACATAAAAATCTTTAGTTATTAGTGCAGTAATACTATAATGAGGGTGATACGAAACAATAATACCCTCATTACTCAATAACAACGCATCAAATACTAATGTGTAAATGGAATCCCGTTTATAACATTATTTACACCACACAGAATAGTTTAAAGATACTTATCATAAAAAAAAAGAAATTTCAGTCCTAAGTGGTATAAATCAAGTAATTCTAATCGTGGAATTGTAGGATTAAAAACAGCCGTAAATAAAAAACGAATTTTATTTTTAAAAAACACCTCATTATATTCATTTAAAAACCTGTAATTAAATTAAACAAAATGTAACAAATGATCTGAAACTTTTAAAAGTAAATCAATATAGGTGTATAATTGAGAATAAAATTACAATTACGACAAATTATATTTAACTTATTAGATATTATATATATAACAGAACGAAAAAATAATAATTACAGATCTACCTATATTATGTATGAGGAATGATAAAAGAATAATAATTTAAACATCTTCATCACCATCAGATTCCACTTCAGAATCAGACTCTACAATAGTCATTACATCTAAGAACTCTGTGGAAGGTTCTTGAACCTGAAGGTTAAGTAAGTCTAGAGTTTCTTTGAAATATGTTTGGCTCTTATGGGCATCCAATTTCGGTCTTATTGAAGTTATATGAGGATCAGAAGAGAGGATAAGCATATTGAGGACATCCTCGTTACTTGCTCGCCTGTTCTTCTTCCTCGAATGGTGTTCTCTAAACCTCCTAAAATCTTTGTTTCGGGCCTCTGAAGCTTCTTCCGAAAGACAACCAATTGGAACAATGGCATTTTCTGCTATTATATCCCCTCCATGGATAAGTAACTTGTGAACGGTCGATGACATATAATACCAATTATATAGTTCCACGTATTTTTCAGCGGTTATTTTGGTATATTCAAATTTAGATACATCTATCACCTCTCCAGATGTGATTGCTTGCAGAATTACAGCAAACCGGTGGATCAGGTCTGCATCTAATCCGGTGATCGCTGCAGTTTTGTCAGGAAACTCAAAAAATCTTCTCGCTGTGTTTCCATCGTTAGTAGTGCCTGATCCTTGCTTAACGATGTCAATCAAAAGATTGAGATCATGTTTAAATCTATCTTGGATAACTTTCTTCCTTGTCTGTAATAACTCTTGATCATTTTCTCCTCTCGCAGACCACTTCTTAAAATCAAGACGATAAGCTATATGTAGAAGACATTCCGTCACATTAATGCGGGCATGTAATGATGATAGCCCAAACTCATACATAGCAGGAGAAACGATTTTTGATGTAACAGTATTTAAATTATACATTTCCGTAGGCTTGGCCAAACACAGGTAGCAGGCTGCATTTGATTTCGCATCAGAAAGATATGTACAAATTTTGCCGTCAATCATTGTCATCATCAATTTATGACTAACCTCATTTTCTTGGTATTTTGAAGGCACCAAACCCTGGATTTCATTATCCATCCTAGTTTTTTCATTCATGACAACTTCTTTATTTTCCTTCAAAAAACTGAACTGAACTGGTCGACAATACGTAGAAGAACAGGGTTTCGGATTAATCCATATGGTATCTTCTTCAGCTGTCAAGCTTAGCGGAACTAAAGAGGTCATAAATATGCTTGAATCATCTTGCTCACTTGTCATTTTTTGTTTATATCTACTTTGGTTGGATGCACCGTCAAAACCCCACTTTGATGTTAATATCAATTGTTTGCCTTGTATGACATCAGTACTAGGAAGACTTTCGAGAATTCTGTTCACTGTTAAATCTAATAATGCTTGTAATGAAATCTTAGCTGAGGAATCCGTTATAGTCACAAATGTTTTCGGAGGGTAGCACTGCAGCTTAGCTTTTTGTATTCTGTAGTAAGACGGATATATATCCTTTAAACCTTCTCGAATTGTTGATTCCCGCAAAGTGATGTACTGCCATTTCGATAATTTTAATGAAAGGAGCAAACCTAATGCTTTCTCTGGTGAAAATATGACTGAAGAAGATGGTTTTTTAATAACTTCCTTCATTTTTGCCGCTGCTTCTGGATGTTTCAGCATATATTCAATAACATCTGCAATATCATCACGACCATCTCGTTTTAATAGCTTTGATGCCGCGTATGCTAATTCAATAGGATCTTCACTTACATGTTCCTCAGATCGTCTCTTTTTCTGCCTGTTACTTAGATCTTCAAAAGGTTTCCGAGGTCTTTTCGCCGTCATCATTGTAGAAGTCGATGTCATCTTTGACGTAGATGGTCCAGGTTCTTAGAAATATTTTCACTTGGTTCTTGAATGAGTAAATAGGGTTGCACGCAGCCTGGCCAGTCAATATTTGCCTGCAGCCAATCAGAGTAATCACGTTTAAAAATTTCACTTTTGCGGTGGGATCGTAACCATCTCTTATGAACTGCCCGTGTGAATCGCCGACAAAATTCTGTCACAGTAACACTATCTTCATCAGAAAGTCCCAGACGAATAGCGAGTGAATTGAACAATACTTCGTGATCGAAGGAAGTAGTATCCTGGTTGCTCAGAATAACAAACAAATCTAAGTTTGTAATTACGCTTTCCATAATTAACAATCAAGGTGCTATCAGATATTAGCAGGCAAAATATTCAAAACCAACTGAAGGTACGAGTTCGATATTTCACTATTTATTGTTTTTGAGTAATGAGGGTATTTCGTAACACCCTCATTATGGTAATACTGCACTAATTACTAAAGATTATTGTGTTTTCCTTATAACTGGATAATTCGTTACAAAGGTTTACAGCTAATAAGTAATGAGATATCCAATATGTGATTACCTTAATGAGCTCTTGACCATTAGGTAAGTACCTACCTAAGTCATTAGATATTTTTTATGATACTATGGACTATTTTGGCCTCTGGTGTATATAATAACGAGATTTGGTTTACACATATTAGAAGCTATTGAGTATTTAAATGAGTTATCAAAGTAAAAAAAAAAAAAAATTCTGCGATTTTTTAAAAAAAAGTCGCAAGTGTTTCCGCAATATAAAGTATGTCAAAAAATCATAAATAAATAGTACTATAATAGTGTGTAAGGATATAACGGCCAACCGTGCGATTCCAGAGATATACTAATTTTTCATGTTTTCTCCATACAAAATTTTCTTTAAAAAATCAAAACTTGTTAAATTTTACATCCCATTGTCTCATATCATTTTTGTAGCATTGTATTGATCAACCGAATCCATTCCAGGCCAAAAAAGTGACAATTGATAATTTAAATTTCAATGTCTTCGAAACCCCATTTTCGATCCACTGTGCGGCGCGGCGGCGCGACTAATCGAATTTTTCAAAATCAAATATCTTGAAAACTATTTGTCGTACGAAAATTTTACTTTTACAGTTCATTATATTATAAAAAAGTGGTAACTTTCCGAATGTAAAAAAGAAAGTCAAATAGCCTATTTTGTTTTAAGTTCCTACCTTATAAAGTCCAACAATTGGTCTAACTACAATTAAATACTCAGCAATGAGTAGTGGAGGTCAGATAATTATTTAAATAAATTTATTTCTCAACATTCTATACAACGCTATCTAGACCCATGGTAAGCATAGCTTGTGTTATGTAATCTAGAATACGGATAAACATTCATAAACACGTTTTTTTTTAAACATACATATTATACACAGAAACACCCAGATCCATGCAAATAACGATATTCATGCATACAAATCTTTGCACTGAGCGGAGATCGAATCCGCTCCTCCTGCGTAGCGGTTGCGTTCACTACTGCCACGCCACAGCACTGGAGAAAGCGGACCCCGAACTCCGATGTGAAAGCTTCGGATGAAACCAAGATTAACAAATTGAAAGACGAAGAACAAATTTTAATTCAAAATGGCTTCACAGCGGGTTTGTTTGCCTTTTATTTCGCAACCTACGAAGGGGTAGGCAGAGGTGTATTGACACCCACATTTCAGCAACTATGATTTTCAGTCCGAGCCTATTGCCGGCAAGCGGGCAATTAGTCATGGACTGTATGTTTACTGTTCTCCAGCCCTATCCCTTAGTCGCCTTCTAAGACAACCACAGGTAGAGATGGGGTGGTTCTATTCTACTCCACCGGGAACCCCGGGTGGGTTCCCGGTGGAGTAGAATAGAGCCACATGTCCTTTAAGAGACAATGGAGGTATATCGAATCATTTGGGGATTACCAAATCCATACTTCCATATCCATACTTCCATACTTATATCCATACTAATATTATAAATGCGAAAGTAACTCTGTCTGTCTGTCTGTCTGTCTGTATGTTACGCTTTCACGCCTAAACCACTGAACCAATTTTGATGAAATTTGGTAGAGGGGTAGATTAGACCTTGAGAAAGGACACAGGCTATGTTTTTTCGCGATAACCGACATCCACGCGGGCGCAGCCGCGGGCAAAAGCTAGTCCATATCCATACTAATATTATAAATGCGAAAGTAACTCTGTCTGTCTATCTGTCTGTCTGTATGTTACGCTTTCACGCCTAAACCACTGAACTGATTTTGATGAAATTTGGTATAAGGGTAGATTAGACCTTGAGAAAGGACATAGGCTATGTTTTGTCGCGATAACCGACATCCACGCGGGCGGAGCCGCGGGCAAAAGCTAGTACTACATATTACAGGGTTAATGTGAAAAGCTGGTATCTATATTAGAATATGCGCATAAATATTTTACTTCTAAAAGCCGTTAGCTAAAGAATTTGAATTTCATTCTCAAGTTTTAACTACACAAATAAGTTCTTAATAAGCAAAGCAATGCTATTTTCTCAGTTCGGGTAAACCAACAAAAATTGTCGTATAAAAGAAGCGAAGTCCAATTTAAGAGGAGACGGGAGCTTATTATTCCTTATTCCATTCTATTTTTCTCAACAAGAGAAACTAATCTAAAGAAATTTTTCGAGTCCTTGTGAAGAAAATAAGCTTATAAGGAACTGCAGTTTACTTACACGAATACTGCCTAGGAATGCCGACTGGCAACAAGCTTTAATTTAAAGTTTTTCAAGAAAATAGGTATTTGTACATTCTCATGCAACCCTTAGGGTTGATAATAATTTAAAAGTTTCTGTTGCACAAAGTTTGTAATGTAAATACCATGTGGATACAGTTTATTTTATACCAAACTTATATGTACAGTCAGTGTCAGAAATATTTTGACAACGAAGTCTAAAAATGATCTTGATGCTCTTTTATTAAGAGCAAAATAAACTGTTTCATTGATTTAAATGGTATTATTGTCCGAACTAAAGGTGTGTACCAAATATTGGAACAATCAGTCAACTGGAACGGTGTGAAAAAACGTTTAGAACATTTTGAGTACTTTGCTCATCAACATCTTTCTGAAGCTGACTGTACATGTATAAACTGTACACACTTTTTTTAATCGTGCGATAAATCCCTACGGATACCACCCCCTCGGAGTCGGTGGAGGTGGTTATGTCGCACTCGAACCGACTAAAACGCACGTCGTCTTGGGTCCTTGGTTGCCGGAGGTGAGATTGCCAAAAGCATATCTCTCGCACCCCTGCAGACCCAGGACCATCTCGGTCGAGCTGGCCCCCTTCGGGGTGTGGGGACCACAGTGTCCCCATCTAGCCCCAGTTAAGTATAACCATCGACAAAATTCGTGGCAATATTGAGTAGCAAAGCACTCAAAACGATCGTAATTCGAGTACCTTGGTGATCCCACCTTCCTGTTGACAGAATGTTTTAACATTTAGAGACCTTTAGTTCGGACGATAATTAAATACGTGAATAATGAAATAACTAAAACAGTTTGATTTACTCAGATCTTGCACTGGCTACGCTAAGTGCGTTTCTAGATTTCCTTGGCGGAACTGGTGTGAATTCTCACGTCAGACGCACTTCTATCAGCCAATCATCTACCTACTATTATATTGTAGGTTTTATATGCTATAATAATAATTTGATTATGTTATATTAACGTTACAGATTTTTTTTTTAATTCTCATCTATTCATTTGTTTGTCCGCGATTGGATTTTGAAGCGGTATTTTTTGATAAAATGATATTCTTCAGATAGTGAAACAAGCTTACGTACTTTAATTCCCTTCCATTCCATTGAATAATCAAATTATTTCTGTCCTGTATTTCTTCCGCGACAATCCTAATTCCATTGGAAGCCATTTTCCAATGACCGGCGTGAAATCTATATTGAAACTCCGAGAGTATATCCCTGTTTGGTCCAGGAGCCAATTATCGTGTTGTTGAGTTTTGTTATGTGGGACTTTTCATGGTAATTAACAGTGCAATTCTCTATGGTTGATTAGCTTATACAAGTGGCTTCACTCGCGTGAAATTTTGTTTCCGTTCCCAGTACCCATAGGAATATATTCATTTTCCTGTAGACTTCATGGGGTCTTACTGTTTGGGGCCCGAATCTACTTCACTTGCAAGCCAATTCATGCTCAGTTGATTGATGGACGTAGCTCTGGTGAGGTCTTTCCTCTTCGGGAATGAAACCATTTGTAAATTGGTCAGCATGCTTATAAAGTAAAGCCAACGAGATGAGAGAACAAAGAGGTAAACAAAGCGACCATTACTGAGTTACCTTGCGATAACTAGCGATTATTTTATCGGTCCTTGTCACACATGTCACACGTACGCGACAGTGGCTGAGCGACAGCTGTCGTTGCGTGTTCCGTAGTACTGGAAAGCTGTTAGCACAGCCGTTCCAAACTGTCAGATCCGCCTTATGAGCAATTTCATTCCTGTCTGGAATGCGCTTGAAGTGATAAATGTTTAGAACCGCTGAAACTTTGTTTACCCTTTTTCTCTCGCTTTGTCGGCTTTACTTCAAACAATTACACATAGTCGGATACAAAGACGGATATAAAGAGAAGGAAAATTTGAAATGATTCAGGTGTGGCTCAATAGCTCAGTTGGAAGAGCATTCCCCCTGTAAGGGAAAGGTCGTGAGTTCAAGTTTCATTTGTACCGATATTTTTCGAATCATAAATATTTACGAAAAAGGTTTTTTTTTTAATAGTAGTAGAGCCAGTTCTGATTTAGGCCAGGATAAGTATACACAGATACCCCGGGACACGTATCTTGGCCCTAAATCCCGAGACAAACGAGGCCTGCCACGCGCGTTTTGTTCTGTGGACCCTGTCCTCAAGACATCCTAAGAAACGTACATGTACTGCGCGTCGTGCACGGCGTGGGCGCAACAGCGCCAGGTCCTCGTGGTGGGTCTGGGCGTGGGCACTCTCTCGCTCGATACCATGGTGCGAGCCATGGTCTCCAGCGGGAGTAAGTGGGACTGCGCCGCCTCTTTCTGTGAGCAGGTCATGCTCGTGAAAGAGGCGGCGGGGCGAGAGCGGGAGAAAACTCTCCCACCCGAGTTCCGCAGTCGGCGGCTTGGGCGCCGCCGACGTGTCTTCGCCGAAGACCATCGGCCTCCATGACCGGGGGCCTGAGGACGGTGAGTTGCTCACCGTCTTTACAGAAGCAGGCCCATGACGGCAGCGTGACGTGAGGGATTCACGCACGCCCCCGCCCCCCCCCTTAAGAAGCGGGATAACACCCGAAAACCCCCCCATAGACGCGGGATAGCACCCGAACCACCCCCCAAGGCGAGGCCGCAATTGTAGCCGTAGGTCTGATGGGAGTCCTGGGACATCCTTCCGAGGGCTTACCCGGGGCTTCCATCCATAGGCTTCTGGGCGTTACCGTGGGGGTTTTTAGTCGGTAGGAGTCCGGCATAACATCCATGAAGGATTTACCCCCACGGTTATATAAAAAAAAAAAAAAAAAAATGTACTGCGCGTTTATAGCACATTAGCTTTTGCCCGCGGCTCTGCCCGCGTGGATGTCGGTTATCGCGACAAAACATAGTCTATGTCCTTTCTCAAGAACTAATCTACCCCTATACCAAATTTCATCAAAATCGGTTCAGTGGTTTAACCGTGAAAGCGTAACATACAGACAGACAGACAGAGTTACTTTCTCATTTTATAATATACTAGCTTTTGCCCGCGGCTCCACCCGCGTGGATGTCGATTATCGCGATCAAACATAGCCTATGTCCTTTCTCAAGGTCTAACCTATCCCTATACCAAATTTCATCGAAATCGGTTCAGTGGTTTAGGCGTGAAAGCGTAACATACAGACAGACAGACAGAGTTACTTTCGCATTTATAATATTACTAGCTTTTGCTCGTGGCTCCGCCCGCGTGGATGTCGGTTATCGCGATAAAACATAGCCTATGTCCTTTCTCAAGGTCTAATCTATCCCTATACCAAATTTGATCAAAATCGGTTCAGTGGTTTAGGCGTGAATGCGTAACATACAGACAGACAGACAGACAGACAGTTACTTTTGCATTTATAATATTAGTATGGATTTTGAGTACAATAATTTAGGTCTAATACGTTCTGTTGTGTTGTACGATCCCTGGTAAGTAGTTCAATTACCTTAACAAACTTTACGCATTCATGCGTTAAATCAATTTACTTGAGTCTGAACCAAAAATTCTTAATAAACAAAGTTACGTTCTATGTAGGTATATAATGAAGTTTCTCCGTTTATTTTCATTTCGCCAACTCATGTCTTCTCGTTCAAACTTTTGTTGGTTTAATGAAGTGTAGGTAACTGAACTCTTATACGTTCAACCCATGGTGTAATTTAATTAATTTTGTGATATATATTTTTACCAGATAACGGCACATAACCTTAAAAAGTATTAGGAGTGGAATGTGTGGTGGAAATATTATAAGTTATTTTAAAAAAATTGAACCGACTTCTTATTATTATTATTAATTGAGGAATTGTCTCGGTTTCACTCTGACATTTCGTGATTATCTCAGGAGTAGCACCAACCCTTACGAGTATCACGTTAGCCCTACATACTACTACCTAGTTTCGATCGATCAATTGCAGTACTGTCCCCTAACTCCTAACCGTTGAGGAGTTCTATAGCTTCACTATCAACACAGCAGCATCAGAAGTTGATTGAAGCATATCTCACAAGAAACACGTTAGCCCTATTTAGTAGTATACTAAATATTTATCATCCACCAATGGCAGTACTGTCTCCCAACTCCTAACCGTTAAGGAGTTCAGTAGCTTCATCATCAGCACAGCAGCATCAGATGTTGACACCCTGAAGCATATACCTGAGTAAGACATTATTACGTAACAAAAGCACCATACGCAACCGTTAAGGAGTTCTGTAGCTTCAGTATCAACACAGCAGCATCAGAAGTTGATTCAAGCATATCTCGCAAGCAACACGTTACCCTACCTACTACTAAATATTTATCATCCACCAATGGCAGTACTTTCTCCCAACTCCTAACCGTTAAGGAGATCAGTAGCTTCATCATCAGCACAGCAGCATCAGATGTTGACACCCTGAAGCATATACCTGAGTAAGACATGATTACGTAACAAAAATACCATACGTCCATACAATTTTCGATGGTTGCCCTCGATTTCTCCTGGATCCCATCATCAGATCCTGACCTTGTGAAAATGGGACCACCTCAGAAGTGAACCCTATCCAACGAAAAAATAAAACTTGAAATCCGTCTATAATTGACGGAGATATCGGTGAACATACATAAAAAAAAAAAATATTATGTATACAGACGAATTGAGAACCTCCTCCTTTTCGAAGTCGGTTAAAAATGGCTACTTACCGAAATCATAACTGGGGATGTCAGTGTTATACGTCTTGTTATCATTCCATCTTTACAGCTGGTTGCGATGGCGGCCGAAGGGATCTTTTATCCTCTGTGGCGTGTTTGATTCCCGCTCAGTGTAAATATTTGTATGCATGAATTGCATTGGTATGGTCGTGCCTTGAAGAGCATCTAGCAAGTCCAAAAACTGGTCTAACTACAATGCTCCGATTTCACCAATGGGCGATGCAGGTCAAATGGTAGTCGTTCCTGAGAAAACATCGAAGATCAGTCAACCTCGTAGTTCTTTAGACTAGAGAAAAAACAAACTCCTCGCTAAAAGTTTCGGATGCAACTAGGTTTTTTTTTTAATATTCCACAACATTCTACACAGCGCTAGCTAGACCCCATGGTAAGCTTTTATAGCTTGTGTTATGGAATCCAGAATGCGGATAAACATACTTTATACTTTTTTTTGTAAATAAATACATATTATACATAGAAACACCCAGACCAATGCAAATAGCCATATTCATACATACAAATATTTGCACTATGCGGGGATCGAACCCGCGCCTCCTGCGTGGCAGTCGCGTGCACTACCACCACGCCACAGAGAGATTAACGATACTGATGAAATAGACGAACGACATATAACCGGAAAAGTCATTTATTTAGTGGATGAAATATAAAAAAATACTACCTGAATCATAAATGAGACTTTCAACGTTATGCGGTATTCTAATACCTCGGGAAAAATGAAATGCTCAAGATCGCTCCATCGCTCGGCTCCACCGTCGCCTTTAATGAGATATAAAAAGAAGGGAAATTGGAAGTGATTCAGGCGTGGCTCAAAAGCTCAGTTGGAAGAGCATTCCCCCTGTAGGTAACGGAAGTTTTTATTAGAATTATGTCTAAAACAGCCTAATAAATGCTACAAAAATCAAAAGTTATGCGGTATGCCTATCGTATTATAACGATTACGAGTTTATAATCCTGCATATTGACAGCTAATAAAATAAAAAACTAAAACTGAAGTTCTAGGGGCCTCTTCAGTTGAAAGCTACAAACTAATATGCCAAATGCACATATCGCATAGCGCTTCATGCACCGCTGGGCTACATCGGACGGTAATGCATCTCCCCCATCGCTACATTTAATATTATGCATTACTTTAATGGATTAGCCATTTCGTTATTACCTTTTTTATGTCTATTTATTGACCATTCAAATTTTCATATTTTATGGCTTATCCTTTATTCCGAACATGAAAATGTTCCTTAATTCACCAAGCGAGCGAAGCGAGTGAGAGTCTCCGTTTCGACAAGGTGGCCGATTTTGATTTCGTCCGTGTCTATGTATAACTGTGTGTTTATCAGTTCCAGTCTGGGCCACCAGGTTTGGTGTAACCGCATATGCTCACATTCCATTTCCACCATTCGTAGACGAGAAAAAAGCGAGATGGACGCGATTGATTTAAGTTCAAAATTTTAAATTGATAGCGAGATTTAAATCATAGGCAGACACGCGCGTGCACGCTCATGTGCGTGTCAGCGTCGACACGTGAGAGGAAAAGCCACTCGCACGTGACTCGTGACGGCCAATACGAGTGGTGGCAAGTGCAGCTGCGGGGCTTAGAGGTTAAAAACTAGTTTAAGACCGATTGTCAGCCCTACAAATATGCACAAAAAAGTTCATAACAATCGGTCAAGCCGTTTCGGAGAAGTTTACAGACAAACACTGTGACACGAGAATTTTATATATTAGACTAGCTGTGCCCGCGACTTCGTCCGCGTGGAATGTACTTAATAAAAAAAATCAGTTACAGACAGACAGACAGACAGACAGACAGACAAAAAATTTAAAAATATATATTTTGGTATGTGTACCGTATATACATTCATATGCATGTAGTAGAAAGCGGTTATTTTAATATTACAAACAGACACTCCAATTTTATTTATTTGTATGTATAGATAGATTCAAAGAGACTATACAAAAGGTTATTGTCTCGCGGGAAATTATGCTCACTACGTGGAAGAATAGTAATAGTTTCCTTTTATTGACGTGAAGGCTGGATGAAAGTGGAATATTGAGGGAATTTTGAATATAAGTAAGATGATAAGTAGTATACCTTATTTTTTGAAATATGTACCCATACCTACATAAAAAACTAAATGAAATTTAAAAGTACATACTATAAATAGTATTAACCGTTAGTACGTTTTACTTTAAAATAAAATAAGTAAATAAAATATTTACATACATAATGTGTCGTGGAATTCGCGGAAGTGTAGATCGGTAACGTTCCCAGAAAGCTGGCGGCATTGCCACGTTGAATGGCAATTTTTGCCATTTGGTAAAGAAAACGGGCACTTGGCCCCCATGTCCCTAATGTTTGTTTGATCGCACTTGTTTTAATTGGTTGAGTTAAAACTGGAAATAAGACTAAAAGTTTTGGTGACAGATATTATTATTTCTTACTACGGTTCATTTATTTTTCATTGAACATGTATAACATAATGTGTATGGATTTTTCCAAACCGTCGGTTTAGAGGATCTTATAAATTGCAATACTGCGGTGCCTTTTTATCACATCGTTCTGATATTGGAGCACGTATTAACACTAAATTCTTACTGTGGGCCATTTAGCGGACTCGAGTTCCGCTACGTTTTATGGCCCAAGCTTGCATTATTGAGGCAGCCGTGTATATGCAAGTGAAGAATCTTAATTTCATATGTGAAATTATTTATAGGCACCACTTCTAAGACTGAGTGCTGCGTCTATCTTTTTAGCTTGAACGTGATGGGCGTGTGATTTGTGATTTATTGAGTTTTCTTCAATTTCGTTTTCGTAATCTTGTTCTTTTTTGACCAATTTATGAGTTCGTTTGTAACCGCTGAACGTGTCAGACGGACTACTCACCGGCTGACCCAGCAGAGAGATGCACGAGCTCTATGGGATCCCAGGGCGCCTTTTGACAGAGCAGAAAAGTGTGCGTGCGTGTGGGAGACCAGGGAGACTTCAGAGAAAACCACTATTACCTCTGTTGTACATACATATATTACTGAGAGATAAAATTATACAAAAGAGGATTACAGACAATAGAGTTACATATAGAAATACAAAAATGAGTATGTCTTCACCAGCTGCACCACGGTGACCTGCTTGCAGTAGGTAGCCAGAGTGTTATGGCTAGTAGTTGTAGTACACCTCGGTCAACCCACCGTTGACACAGTTATTTCTTGCAGGGTGAAGTGATATAGATATATAGGAAAGTTACATAAATTTAATAGAGAAAAAGGGAATACGTGACCCCGGTTGTCGGCCTGCTCGGCGTCTGCGCACTTCTCTTGCCGCACTCTCGACCAGCCAAGGTGCTTCACGTCGAGGTTACAGGCTTGCGCCGACAGCGGTTGGGAACTCGACCACAGAACACGCTGAGAAGGGGTTTGAGGACCAAGGTGTCCTCTAATCCCGTACTAGGAACCCTAAGAACGAAATAACACTAAGAATCGTCTAGATTGCAGAAGGCTGTCGATAAATACAAGTAAAAACACTTACCAAAAACTGGGCAACAAAGAATTTAGTTAAGTATAAAGTATTTTCCAAGACACAGCAATACAAACGTTCCAGTCACAATTCAGAGAGTAAAAAGGATTTATATTTAGCCGGGGCCGCAGTTTTATACCCCTATCATTGGAAGGTTCTCGAACACACTTTTTTTTTAAGTTAAATTAGTGCGAACGATGATCAAAAACACTAAATCACGGTCGCAATCCTAACAACTTTAATATCACCCAGCTAAGTAGGAATCAAACAAAGTACAGCAACCTTTTGACTTGGTTGGATCATACTCACATTCTTTCCTTGAATACAACGGTTCTGAGCACGCAGAATTTGAACCTGTTTAATTTAACTGAGGAAATTTAATTTTAACCTAAATGAGATAGCCTATAATTAAACAATTAATTTTCCCATTTAGGTGCTATGAGTATTTCTAATTTCATATAATTAAAACATAAAAGAAATCGAACGCCATCTAGTGCTTAGCTAGTACACAAGTTCCTACACCGAGGCACCGACTAACTGATGTGAGTACCACTGAGACTGCCATAGGTGGCGCTAGTAGTAATCAAATTACAGTAGATAAAATCTAATGTTACACCACCCCTTCCCTCACAGTATTCCCTGCGTAGTATGCGCAGGGAATATCAGCGACAGGATCTCAACTGAGAGATATCAAAATAAATTCCAAAACTCGCGATGACCACACTAGTTGTGAAGACCACGAACTCCAAACAAACAACCACGAACCTAACAGCTAACTAAAGAAACCAAACAAAATCACATTACTAAGCCAAGCACTCTAGAAGTGTCACCCTATTAACTGCCCGGATCACTGTATGCCCTTCATATAGGTTAGTGAGTAGGCTTAGGGTGGAAAGATACCGAACGAAGCACAGTGGCACTCCCACGATCAGCCGAGTGACAGAGAGACGGCACCGACAGAAGAAGGAGAAGGATCAGAAGGCTGTTCCTCCTCACTGTACTTCAAAATATCCTTAATGTGATAAACTCCCAGATCCTTACCATCCAAATCCGACAGTTCATATACTAAAGGCGAGCGTTTGGCGGTTACAATGCATTTCATAAATTTAGGCGCCAGCTTCGCAGTAAAGTTCTTGGCCTTGTTAGACAAATAGAAGGTTCTTTTGTACACAATCTGTCCCACTTTCAGTTCCACATGCCTTTTTCTGAGGTTGTAGTATTTTTCGTTACGCCGGTGAGCAACATCTAAGTGTTTTCTCACCTGGTCGTAGATACGATGTAATTCCTTCAACCTCTCACCAAAGGACACTGGACTATCAATGGAGACAGTGTTAGGATGGCAAGGAATCTCTTCCTGCCTATAAAGAACTCCATCCCCAATGAATTCCCTACCGTGAACAAGAAAATACGGACTGAAATGAGTGGCTTCGCTCACAGCAGTGTTTAGAGCACACTGGAGTTCTACGAGATTCTCGTCCCATTTCTTGTGGTGCGACTTCACGTAGCAAGAAATTCCCTGAACCACGTTGCGAATAGCTCGTTCTGCCTGGTTGGTCTGCGCGTGGTATCTGGGGTTATAATAAATGTTAGGCACATTGTACTTAAGTAGTAAGTCCTTAAATTGTTTACTCACAAATTGTGGGCCATTATCCATATAAATGGTTTTGCATACCCCGTGGACTAGGAAAACATTCTTTTCTATGAATCTCGCGACTGCAACGCCTGTAGCCATCCGTATAGGACTCAACATGACAAATTTGCTAAAGTAGTCCGAGACCACAATCAAGTGAACATTTCCCTTGCTGGAAGTAGGAAATGGACCCAGTAAGTCAACAGAGATGGCCTCAAACGGTCTAGACACCCGCTTTGGATTACCCATGAGGCCAGGGCGAGATGTGTTCACAGGTTTGTACTGCTTACATGTCTCGCATTTGCCTACATATTCCTTAACGCTCTCGTACATCTTAGGCCAATAATAGTTGAGAGCGAGGCGTTTATGGGTTTTCCATACGCCACCATGGGCACTGAGTATGTCGTCATGGTACTTGGTGAGCAGGGGCAACCTGTCCTCCAACGGTACCACCAGCTTCCAATCAAAATCAGAGGTCAGAGAGTATTTATTTTTTGATAATCTGAAAAGACGGTTATCACGTATATCAAAGTTGGGAAAATGCCTAGGGTTCTTTTTCACACTGTTCAGAGTGTGGAGATACCAAGAGTCCTTAGTAACGCTGGTGTCGATTGTGTCAATCTGAATTCGTGAAAGAGCATCAGGTACCACATGGTCCTTACCCTTTCGATGTTCTATATCGAAGTCAAACTGACTCAACCTCATGCTCCAGCGCGCAAGGCGGCCTGTCGGATTCTTCAGTTTGTGGAACCACAGGAGTGAGGCGTGGTCAGTAACCACAGTGCATTTCTGTCCTTCCACGTACTGCCTGAACTGTTCCAAAGCAAAGATCACTGCCAGGAGTTCTCGCTCAGTGGTACTGTAGTTGACTTCGTTCTTGTTGAGTGAACGACTACAATATGCGACAGGGTGCTCCACTCCCTCATGTGTCTGCGTCAGTACAGCAGCCACAGAGAAGGATGACGCGTCGCTGAGAATCCTAAAAGGTAGTGAGTAATCAGGCATTTTCAAAATAGGAGCGGTGACCAAAGCGGCTTTCAGCAGATTGAAAGACTCTTCAGCTTCACGCGACCACTCAAAATTTATATTCTTAGAAGTTAATTTACATAAGGGTTTACTAATCTTAGAAAAATTATTCACGAAACGCCGATACCACCCAGCCATACCCAGGAATCTTTTCACCTCCTTAGCGTTGGAAGGTGTAGGATAGTTGAGAATGACATCAACTTTACCTGGGTCTGTCCGCAGGCCATGCTTGTCGACAAAATACCCGAGGTACTTCAATTCGCTACGACAGAACTGCGATTTTCGCATGTTGATCGTGAGACCCGCATCCTTAAGGCGCTGATAGACTCTATTTAAGAGGTCCACATGCTCCTCAAAGGTGCTGGCCACAACGATTATGTCGTCTTGAAAGGAGAACACTCGGTTATCGAACTCTGGGCCAAATAGACGGTCCATGAGGCGTTGCATCGAGGCGGAAGCACCTACAAGTCCGAAGCACATCACGTTGTAGTGAAAAAGGCCTCGCCTGGGGACAGTGAAGGCGGTCTTCTCGGCGGATTGGGGCGAATCAAACGGAATCTGCCAATACGCCGCACTTAAATCAATAGAAGACAAATATTTTGCATTATTGAGATGGTCTAAAATTTGGTTGATGTAAGGTAACGGATACGCATCGCTTTTAGAAACAGAATTGAGCTTCCGAGAATCAAGGCACAATCTCAGGTCTCCGTTCGCTTTCTCCACCATCACCACTGGTGAGTTCCATGCGGACTGAGACGGGGTCACTACTCCCATCTCCAGCATCCGATCTAGTTCCTCTTCCAGGGCTTTCTGCTTCAGGGGAGAGAGCGGGTAATACCGTTGCTTGATTGGCTTACTATCGCCCGTATCTATAGTGTGATGCGCCAGAGATGTTCGACCTAGACCCACCTTGTCCGTGTTGATGGTATCAAATTTCTCAATAATGCTGTTAATTACCCGCTTCTGATCAGCGGTTAAATTGTTGTAATCCTCTAGACCACTGTTAAGAGACAGAGATTCTACCGGATTACAGTCACTAAAGTTGGAAAGATTGATATTCTGAGAGATCAATCTATCCCCTAATTGAAATTGTTGCCAGAAGTCTACTCCAAATATCATAGCAGTAGTGATTTCTGGAACAACATAGAACTTAATAACTCTGACAGCAGAATTATATTCAATAGGCAGAGAGATACAGCCCAGACATGGCAAATGAGAGCCATCTGCTGTAGTTAAACTAAAGTTAGGGCTGATGCTTCCAAGCTCAAACCCTAATTCCAAGAAAGTGTGGTGCGCTCCCTTACCCAGTACTGAGCAAGCTGCACCCGAATCAAGTAAACCTAGAACATTTAAGTTCAGGATCCTAACAACTAAATACGGTCTTATGTCATTATCCCGTTTGGTAAACAGGACCCTATCAGAGAATGCATCAGACAGAGAAGCTCGCTCCGAACCGAATGGTGATCTTTTAATAAGGCCCTGACTTACTCGTTTTTTTGGCTTGGCATTACACTTCGGACACTCAGGCGATTTGACTCCCTTCTGTCCACACCGGAAGCACACCAATTCCCTTGACTGTGTACAGCCATATGCAGTATGGCCGACTTCACCACAGCGGAAGCATCCTCGTTCGTTTGAGGTCGTAGGACCGGCCACGGCAGAGACCTGCTGGGAAGTTTTATGAACAGTTTTATTCTTAAAATGGTGTAAGTCCGAGGTGATCCCAAACTTATCTAACGCTGGTTCCTGGAATGCCTCTGCCCTAGCACGCGCAAGTTCTAGGCGCTTCCCCAATCGCTTCAGGTCGATTATCGAGTTTACCTCGTGAAGAGCCAATTCCTTCATATAATCGGGCCTAATATTATGCATCAGAATGTCCAGTTGTTCCTCACTGGGCATTTTGCACGTTAATCTCGAGAACATGGCCTGCATCGTAGAGATGTAGATGCCTAATGTTTCAGATCGGGCCTGTGTACGCTGCCTAATTTCATTTCTGAGACGGTAATCGTAGTCGGGAAGGTCGAAAGTCTCCCTCAGCTCATCCAACATGCCCTCATACGAGGTAAAGTTATTCTTGTTGGTGCGGAACCAAGATAAAGCCGGACCGTCCAATAGGTCAGAGAAAGCTGAGAGGATTTTATCCTTGGTGACTTCCCGAGCACACCTAAGCTCTTCCAGTCTCTCAATGAATACACGTACACACGCAGAGCCATCAAATTTTATATTAAAAGAGTTTAAATTTACGGGTCTATCCCTTATTACTAAATTACCACTAATTGTGTCAGAACTAGGCGCGTCACGTCGCCTCGAACGGTCCCCTCCCACCACAGGCGAGGTGTAACCTACGCGGTCACGATGAATAGGTTCAGTCTCTCTATCCGAACCCTCAGAGTCAGAGTCCGAACCCTCTGATTCAGCCACAGACAGAATTTTAACCAAGCGGCCACGGATATCTAAAAGATCTGGACAGTCTATACCACACCTAGCTAACCTAGTGAGAAGGTAGTTCGCCCTCACTGCAACCTTAGTCCGACAATTACTATTTGAAACGACTTCACCTGAAGAGAGTGTCCCTTCCAGCTCGAGAACTTTAGGCTCACAGACAGCCAACTCAGAGGCGGCAACAGCAGGTACCGTGGCGATGGCCTTAATGCTGCCACGCCGGACAAGCCGCAATGCAGTGCGCAGCTCACTCCGCAGGCCAACAACCGTCGCATCCGGATCCGCTGTAACCCCCATGGCAGAGAGTTCATTAAAAAGTTCATCTTTCTTAAGGTAGTTAATACACTTCTGTAATTGGGCCATAGTGGTCCAAGATTCAGTTTTTATCAAAACAATTAACAGTAATGGAGATTCAACTCACAACAGGTTTATAAATTATAAATGTAGGTTAAATGAAGTTTCCACAGAGACAAAATCAACTAATATTAACAGATAATACAATAAATATGCTTCCTCTAGGTCACAATTTGTGCGGTAGCTACAAAAATCTAATAATTTAGAATAGAGAAACTATATTAACTAAATTTAAGAATAGCTTTGTCCAAGAAATATGACACCAGGTATACTTTCTTTAGATTAATAAATTAGGAGGTAGTTACAAAAAGTTTACTACTATTTTATATTATGTTACTTGATTTTGGGTAGATATTATAGAATCACCCAGATAAATATCTTCAGAATACTGGCTCAGCAACCCAATGAAGTGAATACCAGATGTTCAAATTATAGTTGAAGTTATAGAAATTTTCTTTATATAAATTACAAGTGATGTAGGTATTCAGCAAAATGTTAAAAAGTTAACTACAAATCTACTCAAGTCTATACAGTACAAAGCAGCTATGTATTTTTACTAACTACTTAATAATACACAGGTATAAACCCAAACCCATGAATGCTAGACACAGAAATTTCTAGACTAAAAGTTTGACACAGTACAATTACTATGTGAACAGACCACAATAAATATATATGTTTGTACAACACAGAAGCAACTAAATAGGAGGAAAAAAAAAGAAAAAAAGAAAAAAGAAAAAAAAACTAGTTTGCCAAAAATATGTTTCCAAACTTACCGAAAGATGTGCAGTTTTTAAAATTGGAATTTGGAATTTTGGGGTCTCAATGGTTTTTTCTTGCCACTGGGATGATGGTACGATTGGCTGAAAAAACACAAAGAGGGTAAGTATTACATGCGTAACTGCAGCCGCACAACCAATTAGCGTCTTGGGTAGTGTCAGACGGAGGGTAGTGTTTCCTCCAAAGCGAGCTCTCCAGACACCCACACACAGCGCACCCACAGAGAACAGAGTTAGCCCTTAGCGTTGGTCGCCAATTTGTAACCGCTGAACGTGTCAGACGGACTACTCACCGGCTGACCCAGCAGAGAGATGCACGAGCTCTATGGGATCCCAGGGCGCCTTTTGACAGAGCAGAAAAGTGTGCGTGCGTGTGGGAGACCAGGGAGACTTCAGAGAAAACCACTATTACCTCTGTTGTACATACATATATTACTGAGAGATAAAATTATACAAAAGAGGATTACAGACAATAGAGTTACATATAGAAATACAAAAATGAGTATGTCTTCACCAGCTGCACCACGGTGACCTGCTTGCAGTAGGTAGCCAGAGTGTTATGGCTAGTAGTTGTAGTACACCTCGGTCAACCCATCGTTGACACAGTTATTTCTTGCAGGGTGAAGTGATATAGATATATAGGAAAGTTACATAAATTTAATAGAGAAAAAGGGAATACGTGACCCCGGTTGTCGGCCTGCTCGGCGTCTGCGCACTTCTCTTGCCGCACTCTCGACCAGCCAAGGTGCTTCACGTCGAGGTTACAGGCTTGCGCCGACAGCGGTTGGGAACTCGACCACAGAACACGCTGAGAAGGGGTTTGAGGACCAAGGTGTCCTCTAATCCCGTACTAGGAACCCTAAGAACGAAATAACACTAAGAATCGTCTAGATTGCAGAAGGCTGTCGATAAATACAAGTAAAAACACTTACCAAAAACTGGGCAACAAAGAATTTAGTTAAGTATAAAGTATTTTCCAAGACACAGCAATACAAACGTTCCAGTCACAATTCAGAGAGTAAAAAGGATTTATATTTAGCCGGGGCCGCAGTTTTATACCCCTATCATTGGAAGGTTCTCGAACACACTTTTTTTTTAAGTTAAATTAGTGCGAACGATGATCAAAAACACTAAATCACGGTCGCAATCCTAACAACTTTAATATCACCCAGCTAAGTAGGAATCAAACAAAGTACAGCAACCTTTTGACTTGGTTGGATCATACTCACATTCTTTCCTTGAATACAACGGTTCTGAGCACGCAGAATTTGAACCTGTTTAATTTAACTGAGGAAATTTAATTTTAACCTAAATGAGATAGCCTATAATTAAACAATTAATTTTCCCATTTAGGTGCTATGAGTATTTCTAATTTCATATAATTAAAACATAAAAGAAATCGAACGCCATCTAGTGCTTAGCTAGTACACAAGTTCCTACACCGAGGCACCGACTAACTGATGTGAGTACCACTGAGACTGCCATAGGTGGCGCTAGTAGTAATCAAATTACAGTAGATAAAATCTAATGTTACACGTTTGATATTTATAGTTTCAAGTAATACAATATTATTATTTAATAGCTTTTGCCCGTGGCTCCGCCCGCGTGGATGTCGGTTATCGGAACCAAACATAGCCTATAAAAAGTCTAATCTACCCTTATACCAAATTTCATCAAAATCGGTTCAGTGGTTTAGGCGTGAAAGCGTAACATATAGACTGACAGACAGACAAACAGACAGAGTTACTTTAGTATTTATAATATTAAGTATGGATGTATTTGTAAACATCGTGTCCTTTGAAAAGCAACCAAACGCTGGGATAAACATAAAATAACACTATATAAATACCTAGTTTCTTGCATAACAAATCATATGGTATCTAAACGATCAGTACCATTACTTTAACATGAAACAGTTAACGTATTAGGTCTGATGGAATTTCGTTACGTGACCAAACACATACATGAAATTTCCACGAAACCATTAATTTTCTATATTAATGTTCAATTTACTTTTGTAGTGCACGCAATACTGAGGCCTAGCATGTCAATAATGAGATTATATTATGTTATTATATTTCTGTTCTCACGTTAGCACAGCAAAATACAAGGCGAAATAATTTCAAATCTGATAAATATAACTTCATTACTTGTACATTTCTTCGGACACGAACATAGAAATCCTTTCATTTACGGAAATTGATAAGCGGCCGAGTTTCAAAGTAACACAAAAAGCATGGTTGGAAAAGTTAGTGGCCTCGCAATTTTTCCCTAACTGTATTTACCTGAGTAATAACTTTGAGCGAAGTTTTTGGGCCCGCGTGGGAGCTCTGTCCGGGGTAAAAACTTCGCGAGGACTATTTGGCAAAAATGGAACTAAATCACATTAATGTAGCCCACGAGTTGTTGGTAGAAGTGTTTACTTAATTTGAATCTTGGATCTATGTTTGCACGCGACTTTAGATAGTAAAAAGAATGAGTTAGGTTCTATGCGGTTCAATCGAATACTAGCAGCTTTACATTGCCCAACTCGTTTTAATGCAATTCATATCATTGAATATACAAATATTAAGCTTAAGGAAATTTAATTAAATAGTTGTTTAAAGTTAAAAGGCAATTGCATTATAGTCTCAGCGTATTGTCTTTGCTGCTGTCAAGTATTATACACACGTCAGTCTCAGAACCACGATATGTAAGTTAAGCAACGCAAGCTTAAGGATATTATATATTTATATACATACATATTATTTACACCTGTAAATCCCCGAAAGAGTTAAAAAGTAATTAGCACCTATGTTTCACCAATTGCAGTTTTTGGTCCCTTTTTTTATTTACATAACAAAACGATATAAAGATGGATATAAAGACACCCATTAAACCCTTATGGGTTTATCTTGAGTGTGACTGTATGTACATTCTTTATATAATCATCATTAAACACATAACAACAAACACAAAGTCTTACAATTCCGTAACAAGAAATATTAATGAAGAATAATAAAAGGTGCAGAGTAGGCAGGCGCAATAGTTCTACCTATAAAAACTTAATAAAGGATGAGCCTATTGCCGTCTTTTTTTAACCGATTTCATCTTGTAAATATTTTAACAAAAAGGTTTAACGATCGCCATCACTTAATTTACGTAATTCGTCCTGCACTAGACAGTTGGACACATAGAATAAAAAGTTGCTGTGGACTACGGACAAACTTTTCTATTTCTGCATCTGACATTGTAATGAGATTGGTACATTCTTGCAACACTAGCGAAAATAGATCTCTGTTACTTGCTGTTTTTGTGGATAATTCTTCTCAGGTGTAAAAATAGAGAGGATCTATTCGCCTAGCGGCCTGAATGATATTCAGCCATTTGATCAAACAGGGCCAGGCAAACTAGGATCGATAACGTTAGATTACTTGCCTTGCCTCTCTGTCCGCTTCAGCTCCCACATTAGCCTTCTAACCTAACCTATCCAAATCGAATTGCACTGATTTCCATAAAAACCTATCGCCAATATTTTTAGTCTTATTTCCGGGTGTTACCATATCAAACATAACTACAAATTAACCCAAGCAGCCAATTATTAAATACTAGCTGTTGCTCGCAACTCCACCCGCGTGAAATTCTGTACCCGTTCATAGCCTATATTAGAGAAGTAATAGTTGAATTTTTCAATTAAATCCAGTAGTTTCTGAGTTTGTTCATTACATACAAAAATAGAAATCTTTTCTCATTACAATATTAGTGTAGATTGTAACAAACGCTACGGTTGAATATAATTCATGCTGCTAATTGAATGACGCTGTTTAATGAAGAGGCTGGGCGGTTGAGCGGCTGATTAAACTAGTTGGCTGCGATGTATATTATTTAATCACTACTTCCCTATACTTACGATTTTTCCTGAATGGGATATTATGTATGTGTGTTATATAATAGTCTCTGTCCGTTGATTTTTTGTTGCCATCCTTGTTTCAACTAGGTAAAATCTTATCTAGCAATCAGGTCGGCGCGAACAATTTATTTCCCATGAGTGTCGGTACATATTGCTGATTCTGTGTTCAGAGGCACGTATTTGTTCAGCTGATGAGCCCCAGGACTAACTTGAGCTAGGCAAACATCCATGCAAGCAATCTTATTAGGACTTCACGCTTATGTGGCAATTTAACTTTTGTTTGGTACGATGTTTTTAATTGTACGCCGCAGTCTTATTTAAAGCATCCACCTGCTCAAATTTTTATTAAGTTTCTTTTGATCTTCTGAAGTTCAGTTCTTATTTGAAGTATTTTGGATGTTTTCCAACTAGGTATTTGATTCTTTTGGCATTATAACTATTAATTTTATTAAATTCACTTGCAAGTTTCCTTTTGACCTCATTTCTAGTCCCCGCTCCAGAATTTTTATGGTCGTTGCCTTTCAAGACGAGGTTATTTTACGGAACAATGCCAAAGTGCATCTTTGTTTTCTCTCTTGGGTACGCCTTTAAAAATGGACAGAAAAATAACGCTTCAATTATTACAACTGTAAAGAGCACATTTTGCATTAGCATTTAATAACGTCGTTCTGTGTTTCTCGTTGCTACTTATTTGCATATCATTTACACCGGGCAAAGTTGTGTAATGTTTTTGTACCTACGTAAATTGCTTATCATTTTCTGTTAATAACATAACAACCAAACTCAATAGTGGGTTCATAAAACTGTATTACTATATCAATATCCGTGTGTGATATTATGTGACTGAACTGTAAGATTTTAATATTTTTAAACTGCGTAGGCAAAGCTAATAAAGGATTTACTAAGCTTTGAATAATATAAAGAGGTACAGTTTCTAAGGTTATAGGGTGTAGTCTTTGAATCTACTTAACCGATTATGATGAAATTTCGCACAGAGATGGAATAGACTGAGTAGAGCTTGGGGAACGACGTAGACTATGTATTGATGAGGTTCAGAGACTATTAGCGAATTAGCACTACGGGGTACTGCCTTCTTTGTTATTATTTTCATACAGCATTTATTAATACTTTGACCTGACCAACGAATTAACCAAAAATGGCTGTGGTTAGACTCTACGCCGTAGAAGTAGGAGCAAGGGGAATTCCAGTTAAATCCCTGTATAACTTATTTAAAGACCACGGATTGCCAAGAGCTTCAGTAAGCTATTTACTCTAACGAATATATAAAACGGTGTTGATAAGATTTTACCAAATTTGAATAGGTAGAGGGGGGAACACGACTGACGGTGGAGGTGAGAGCTGATGCATCACAAGCTGGCCACCCTAAACCTACATCTGGGTCGCAAGTCCCAGACGCCGTCACAGTGTTCCTCTCTGTACCACGCCAAGGACTCGGCGACCGCACGGTGAATCCATGGAATGCTGAGAACCGGATCTCATCTCCTTGGTATCTTAATATCTTGGTACAAAGATCATTTTGAGACTTTAGTTTTGTTGTTGATTGGCTTGTTGGGTTGAAACAAACTGTTTCATTGACTCAGATTGTATTATCGTCCGAACTAAAAGTGTCTACCAAATTATCAGAACAATCAGTCACCAAGAAGGGGCGAATATCAAGGTATTAAGATAATTTTGCGTACTTTGCTAGTCAAGATCGATCTGGTGCTGACTGAGTATGTAACGAAGAAGTTAAATTTATTATTCTACTATCTATAGAAACGCGTATTCTACCTGCTCATCTTAAAGTTGCAGCAAGACACTTTAATTTCCCTTGGGCCACTGCCGAGTGGAGCTCATAATTCATGCCAAGTTAGCATTTTGTCAGTTCGCATTTGTTGCTTAACATGAACACATGCCTCATGTTTGAACTTTAATTTCGTCTTTAGAACATTTTCTTGTCAGTCTAATTAAGTGCCGTAAACTTACAAAGAGGGCCCGAATTTTGATTAAGTTGAAATTATTTTGGGGTTAGCGAGACCTGTCCAAATTTAATTCGAAAGTCTCTCCAGACTTCAAATGAATATAAAACCAATTAGCCCAAAATTCATAGTTCCTATAGTCAACTTGCCAGTACTATAGAAGACTGGCTCCATGGTACCATATGTTTTGTCATTCAAACTAAATGTATGTGCAAAATTTCATACATATTATACATAGAAACCTCCAGATCAATGCAAATAGCCATATTAAATGCACACAAATATTTGCACTGAGCGGGGATCGAATTCGCGCCTCCTGCGTGGCTGTCGCGTTCACTACCGCCATGCCACAGAGGCTGTCTACTAACTTATAACAGAAGTCCCAACATGCAATACAATGTATGTTTATAATTTAACAAACATTTGTACAATACGACAATTGCGCTTTCAAATATTTACTCAGGTTAATTAGTATACTCAGTGTGTTGAACAAACAGCATACTATTTGTACTTTACCCCTGAAGTTTAATGAATCAATGATTCGGTTTGACCCTCTTGTATGTTGGTTTGTTATTTATTGATGTTGCTAATCAGACAAATGGCTAATCCATTACGTACATAGTCCACTAAAGCCGTTCAATGATGTGGAGATTGCGGGTACAGCCCATAAAGGGATGCGATAGTCGTAACTATTGAAAATAAATCGATATCGATGGGACATTTTAGTTAGGTGACTTGTCCGATTACATTAAATTAGGCCCATAAAGATAGGATTTGAAAAAGAAATAATTCCTAGTAGATAGTTTTTTTTTAATTCATTGAAGGAGGTCACTGGCAGTCTAAATTCAGATTTGCGTGGTTCGATGCATTCTTCGCCATTTTGAATTTAAGGGTGGATTTTTGTTTATAGATCATCACGTTTATTTTAATCCTAAACAAAAATGGAAACTACCAAGTAATTTAGAATTAAATTTCCTACAAGTTTGGTTTTTAACATTTTTCTAGGATACCTAAATACTTTTCGTTTTATGTTCCACAAGGTGGTAAAATTTTATTTGGTCTTTTTGCAGTAGGAATAATTCCTAGGAGCTATTTTCTATAGAAGTTCGTTGAAGGGTTGATAATTTTCAATATATACCCCTAAGGAAGGCGGTGACTCTGTGTTTGATTTTTGAAATTGTAAAAATTCCCAGTAGTAATTTTCTTTCAAAATTTGCTGGGAAAGGTCACGCGCACTCTAAATTTGGTTGTGTGTGGTATTCGGTTCGTTGTATTCGCCGCCATTTTGAATTTAAGGTTGAATTTTTATTTGCTGAATAAGTCGTTTATTTTTAACAAGAAAAATGGTACTACAAAGGTTGTTTGGAATTAACTTTGCTACATTTTGGTTGCTATGATTTTTACCTAGGATCGATATTTTTCGATATTTTATTTTTAGAGATTTTTTTTTATATAGGACACCTCAATTGACTTCACCTCGCCTGATGTTAAGCTAAAGGCAAAGTCTCGGAAAGAGGGTCTCGGAAAAAGGGAGATTGCAAAACCAGGATCTATCAGTATTCCTAGGTCTTTCTAGCTAACAAGTAAATCAAACAGATTTAAAAAAAATATAAGAAATTATACCTACTTAGACAATAATTATAAAGCCTAACGAATAAATACTCGATTAATGTTATTAAACGTAACAATTAAAATGAGAGTGCTCCATTCTACCGTGAAAAGCGTAGACAAAGGGTGAAATTGGCGATCGCACTAAATAATAAATCAAGACTTGTCTGGCCAGCTCGAATCAGCCAACATTGTTGTTTGAGTTTTGGGTTGTGAATCGAATTTTTAATCAGTCGATTCAATCAATCTTTTTTTATGGTTTCAACGATTAGCCTACGCACTTCACTATTGGACATAGGTCTCACTCAGTCTAGGCGGCTTTCACTGTTTGCACACTGGCCAGACAGACGCTGGCGGGTTGGTGGTATCTACAGGGTTTCATTTCGAGTTTTCTTCCCTCGCAGTGATATCGTCTGCTCCGTTTCCGTTCCTTTACTCGCCTAGTTGAGATGGGGTTCACCACTCTTATTCTATCTCCCAGTCGATTATTTGTTTGTTATTTTGCTGTAACTCTGAAACTATGCCGTAATCCATACTAATATTATAAATGCGAAAGTAACTCTGTCTGTCTGTCTGTCTGTCTGTCTGTCTGTCTGTATGTTACGCTTTCACGCCTGAACCACTGAACCGATTTTGATGAAATTTGGTATAGGGGTAGATTAGACCATGAGAAAGGACATAGGCATGTTTGGTCGCGATAACCGACATCCACGCGGGCGGAGCCGCGGGCAAAAGCTAGTATGTTATAACAGTACTAGAATTCTTCTTCTATCTTGTGTTTAAAACAGTCATATTCAAAGCTTTAAATTTCAAGCCCAGAGTTATTTTTTCCAAATCTATCCAGTAAATAAAAGAAAAACCCAGATTAAGAAGGTATCTCAAAACCGTAAATGATTCATGATCATAAGAAATGCCTTTAAGTAATCTTATGTATAGCCCGGTAATTGAGATCTCCAATTATCTTAAAACGTGCTCCTTTTGCGAAGTGCACCAGTTGCTAAGTTCACCATTTAAGCATGGTGTACAAGTTGAGACGTGCACCAAATGCGTCAAACCCCTATGAAAGCCTACGGATTTAGTCAATTCGAGTACGACATAACCCGGTGGCTGGCAGGGGTGTAACTGTAGGGATTTCCACACGAAAAAGAAAGTAACTTCAAAGACACGAACTAACGGCAACTAAGATAGTTAACTAATTATGATGGCACTCCATTATCGCCACCCTAGGTCTATCCAGGAGGTCCTTTCAAATACCAATTATGTCTGCGCCGCCGCGCCGCCATTCTCAAACAATGTTGATTAATTAATTAAGGGCTCATGCAATTATCTCTTTTGTTAGCCTTTACATCCTTGTGTAGTCGTTTATGACAAAGGGGACCAATTTTAGGGGCACGTAAGTTAAGGTACATTGTAATGATTATAGCTTTGTAGTAGTAGAACTTGTTTGTCAATGTATTGATGTAAAGTATGATATAAAGAGAAGGAAAATTCTAAGTGATTCAATAGCTCAGTTGGAGGAAAGGAAAGGTCGTGGGTTCAATACCCACTTGAGTTCTTCTTTTTCCCGATGTATTTCGAATGTATTCTCATACATATATTACTAGCTAGTAACCCGGCGAACTTCGTACCACTGCCTTTAGTATTTCCGCTCGGGCGGCGTCTGATCCCGTTCCCGCTGCACGCTCTACTATATTCAGCATGTATTACTCTATCTATTAAAAGAAGCCTTATCAAAATCTGTAGCGCAGTTTTGAAGATATAAGCATATATAGGGACAGACAGACGCGGAAAGCGAATTGCTTTATACTATGTATTGATGATGATGATGTTGAACCCATTCAGTGTAAATATTTGAATGCCTGAATGTATCTATTTGCATGGGTCTCGTAATTTTCATGCCTCGGAGCACGTCAGATCGTTGGTCCGGGTTGTCATACGTATGGCAGTCGTATCGGGTAGTTGAAGCCCTAAATAGTCTAACAACTGGACTGATTGCAATACTTTGATATCATCAAAGTTCGAGGTCGAACGGTAGTCTCTTCAATAATTCATGGAAAATATTGAAGTTCAGCCGCGTCGAAGTTAGACTGAAAAATGTTCAAGGTTCAAGAAGGGCATTAGAAGGGTTCTTCAGGATAGGCAGCACGAGTGTAACGCCCCTGGTGTTGCATACGTCCATAGGCCGCGGTAACCACTTTCCATCAGGTGGTATAAAAATGTGGACCCTAGACTCCCAGGTGAGAGATATGGGCCTTAGATTGAACCAGGATTAATGCAAGGATGATGAGCTTATACCCTTCCACCTAGTGCCTAGCTGCTAATATTTTTCTTTTTGATGTTAGAATCGATACGTTATCAGTATTCAGACTATAATTGTGCCATAATTCGAAGCGATTTACTGTTTATTCACTCAAACTAAATAATAACAAAAATCGCGATCGATAAAATAATTTTAATTTGAAATACTCTAGGTAATCTACATGCGTCGCGCTTTTGATAGTAAAATTATTTCCCCTAGCTGTTAAATTCATTGTGACATTATAATTTTACCCGAAAGCTGGTTTCAACAGTCCTATAATATTACTCTGCATTAGCAATATTCTGTGCAAGACACCATTCGTGTGTATGACAGGATAATAAGCTCACACCCTCACTGCGCCGAAATTGGTAATATTATGTATCGGTCTGGATTGTTAGTTTTAGATCGATATTGACTAGCAAAATAATCAAAATGTTCTTATTACCTTGGTATTCCCCCTTCTGATATTTGGTACACAACTTTAATTCGGACGATAATACAATTTAAATCAATATAAATTTGTATATATTGTACATTTAGATATAATACTGTACCTAATTAATTAGTGAGATGATTTCAATAAAATACTATTCAGTTCAAATGAAGTTCGTTCAAATTTTAATTTTAATATAAAAATTAAATTAAAAAACCCCTCGTTAAAATATTAATAGGTATATCAAAGTTAAAAAGCAAACACAATTTATTTTCTACTTTTTGGATATATTTTTTTTGTGACGGGGGCTTTTAAATTTAATTTTTATTTTATACTTTTTAAATTGATCTACTAGTCAAGCCTTTTCATTTGATACCCATATTGAGGGTAAGTAAGGGTAAATTATTATTTACTCTGCCATTTGTAGCGATGGCCATCTTGGATTGATTTTTTTCAAACATAGCTACTAATACATACTTCTTCAAACATAGACTAATATACTTTTCAAACAAAAAAAAACTATATATTATCTAAATCGGTTCAGCCGTTTAGGAGCTACTATGCCACAGACAGACACTCACACACCAGACACGTCAAACTTATAACACCCCGTCGTTTTTGCGTCGGGGGTTAAAAACAGTTTGATTTGACTCCAAATTGTTGGTATTAACGTCATCTTCAATAGATACTTTGCTTGTTAAGATCGATCTGATACTGGCTGGACCAACATTCACTCATATTTTATTCCTTTAAATAATATAAAATCTCTTAAAATATTTAATTACTTGAAATTATTAGAGTTTAAAAATATATTTGAGATAAACTGAATCTTTCAGACAATAAAAACCTTTAAATTTATATCGGAAGAAGTCAATATCGAAGTTGGGACTTGACAAAACTATTATATCCAATAAAGGTAACGGCATAATAATCAATATTATTATGTTTTAAATTTAATTCCCTAATTACAAATAATAACATACAAAAACATCTTCAAAATCGGAGTCTACTTGGAGAAAAATAGCAACATGGATTTGCACAAACATACATCCTCTCATCCCAAACGCATATACCGTCTCCGTTCCGTCTTGGGTAAAAAGATACGCTGTTATACCCGTATTCTATTTACAATCAATGAAATGTCACAATGCATTCTGATTTCCTTTCATTTCCTTTTAGGAAACTTAAATAGAACTGAGATTTCCTTGACGACGGGGTACCGAATCAATTATTATTTGAGTTACGAAACTTTCCTTCGATTTGGTTCCTATTATAGTGATGCCTAGTTTTTGTTGTTCTTCAGGCTTTTGTCTTGGCCAGTAAATCTCTTCGGATGATAAATTGTTGATTTTTGTCAGCTTTTTTAAATAATGGAATGATGTCGGTAACTTAGTGGTTAAGGAGTCGGTCTTACGATCGAGAGGTCCCGCTTCGAATCCTGGCCTTTACACTACCGAGGTGAACCCACTCCTAGCACAAGCAATTTACCGCAGTTGGAGGGGATAGAGGGTCTTTCGGTTGCTAATATTATTTAAAAAGAAAAGAAATATGGCTTTGAAATACACTAGTTCTCCCTGCAACCACTAACCCCCATTACAACCCAAAGCGGCCAGACAATATAATATATGCTGGCTCACTTAGTATTTATGATAAGTAAGTATCTATTTTAATATAGTTCAGAAAAATAGCTACGAATTAAAAACAAAAAAATGTCACATTGAATTATTTTCTTTTCGTATTATAGAAGCTATCTGTATTGTACCGTTATCAGGACAGTACAAATAAAATTTGCAAACAATTGTTGTTTGACGTTCGTGCCTGTGGCTGAGCGCGTGCGATCCAAGCCCTCGTAGAGCTTATGGCAAATCTTAAAAAATATAAAATAATTATTATTTTACATTTTGATGCACCTCATAATTCACTGTCGCATTAACTAATGAAAATAAATATCCTTGAGAAGTTTATACTGTTGATTGATGCACTTGGTGGAACTTGCTACACATATAGAAACTTTAAGAAGAATAAGATATCTGAATGAATTTTGCAGCGTTAAGTATGCTAACTAAACAAATCGAATACATAGGGAACACACCAAGAATACACCGTCGCCTTAAAGACGGATATAAATTTGAATCACATCGGGCGTGTCTCGGTAGCCAAGTTGGTCAAGGCATTCCCCCTGTAAGGGAAAGATCGCGGGTTCGAGTCCCGCCCGAGAAGTTACAATAAGATATATTTTCGATAAGTCTTGTCCGTATCTTTTCCGCAGTATTGAAAAGTGTACATGCATAAAATAAAGCCTTTAAATAGTAAAATTATAAAGAAGTTGTGGCAGCTGTAAGTGAATTAAAAAGGAGAACGACGTCAAAATGAGGGTGATGGAAGTTTGCAAGTGGCTCGTCAGCAAATTATAATCTAAGTTGGGCCGGCCGTGGAGACATCATTTCTGAGGGTAAAGTTAAACTTTCTGTGATACTAACTTATGATTTTCATTAATTTCTACCTTACGGTGAGTATTATTTAGGTTGAAGTTCAAGTTTTATGGTTGTAACTCTGTAGCTCCTGAACGAATGAAGCGATTTCAATTTAGTTTTTTTTTATATTAAAGGTGAATATGTGCGAGTGACTACTTTCTCTCGCAACTATAGCAGACATATGTACGTAGGTGTAGGTATGTATGTATGTATTTATTTATGTATGTATGTATGTATGTGTTTATGTATGTATGTATATGTGCATGTTGCATGTATGTATATGTTGTATCTATGTATATTTATGCCTTTTACCTGGGGTATACGTCTCGTATACCTCCTAAATCAAATTCGAAGCTTCTTGTACACTAGACTTTGCCACTCATATAACAATTCCTCTGTGCACTCCCAGGTTTGCTGGAAGAAAACTCAGCTTTGAGTTAAGCTCGCCTTTGTACATCTCGTCTCACTATTTTATATAAATATAATTTATGTGTACATAAAGAATAAATAAATAAAAAAAAAAAAAAAAAAAAAAATGTTTGATGAAAATCGGTTGAGTCGTTTAAAAGTTATGGAAATTAAAGTGGTGATAGGAAGTGCCGGGGGTTTTTAAGTTTTTGATTGAACTAGTGCTGTGGTACGCACGTATTAAACATAGCTCGTATTAAATTTTGACAGCATAATTGTGACTCCCCTACTGGCAATACGGCAATACGAGTGTGACTCCCCTATAGTGTTGCATACATGCACACATCCATAAGCCACGGTGACCACTTTTCATCAGGGGGCTGTGTAGTTGTCTGCCACCTAAGTAGGTAATAGTAATATTAATTTTATTAATTAATAGTAGGTAGTAATATTACAGACGCCGGGTAGTTTAGCCAGTTGTGTAACTCCATAATAGTTTATTTTTCAAATGATGACGTGATAATCTATGTTAAAAGAGGTAAAAAGGTCAGACATTATTAGACTTTCTCATGAAGCTGTTACATTATTTATATTTTGATAATTTAATTTAAAAAAATCCGTGTAGCCTGAATTAACGCTGCTCGAGGGTCTTCAGAAGTAACCTCATTCATCAGTTAATATTTAACGTTAATATTTGCTCATTGCAATTTAATCTATAATTGTTAATGTCACCACTGACGTCATTTTTAGGATGGCTCTGATCAAAACCTGCAACTGGCAAGCAATATGAAAACTTCAATAAAATTATGAAATTCAAATTTAGCGAAAGGTTTCTACGGATCGCCACAAGTAGAAACATAGGACAGGACAGGACCTACCCCGATAGGAAAAGGCGTATTTGTATATTTACCTACTACATGATTTTGCCTTACAAATAAATAATAAGATGCCTGCTCTATCACACAATCTGTTGCTTAATATATAAGCTTCGGGACACAAGTTTATTCAAACGTATTTACATTTAAACGCGTTCATAACATTTTCTAAACAGCAAACCGCGCGTTTGCAAGTGAAACTCCCATTCGAGTACCACCAACTTGTACATGAACACATACGAGCCTAACTAACTGAATAAAGTACCGCCACACGAAACTCTGCGATATAAACTTCCGACTTGCAAGATTTGCGAAAACGCTCGCGGCTTTTCGTTTAAGGGTGGAAGCATATTTGGCGTCTTTGCTCTCCTTCTTGATAAGTTGCAACACATTTGTAGAATATACATATTATCATAATGACATAGTCACAAATCCAAAAGGCTTAAAAGAAAGACCCCTAGAGACCTGTGAGGATTGAGATAAAGATGGGTGCATGTCACTGGACTAGCTGCCCTCCAAGACAAATTATCCATTCCTAATCTTTTGCGGAATGTTCGAAAGGAACAGATTGCAAGAATAACAACAATTCATTCAAAAATTTTCAGTATGTTTTACAAACATCATCACCAAGCGCTTTTACTTTGACGTCTCCCATGTGTTTAAATCCCTTGTACCTATTCACTAACTAGAGTAGAAATGCTAAAATATCACTGGGAGCGCGATTGGGTTACAGTTTATAATGTTTTTTTTCGTGCGCTGGATCATGCGGAGGTAGTTATGACGGACTTGAACCGACTGAATGTGTACACGATGTTTGTCGGTCTTAAGACTCCTAGTTTGCCGGAGGTGAGATTTGCTGAGACTCTGAGACATATTTCTCGCACACCGGCTCACTCCGGGCCTTCTTTTTAAAAACATTTTTTTAAGTATCGATTAAGATTGGAAAAATTGAATTGCTCATGCGGGACTTCAACCCGCAACCAGTTTTTTTTGGAATGTTCAAGGCATGGCTCAGTAGCTCAGTAGTCAGAGCATTCCCCCTGTAAGGTACTGGTCGCGTGTTCACTTTTTTAATTCGCAATTCACTTTTTTAAATTTGATACATGAATTTTTACAGCATTAAGTATGCTGACTATATAAATCGAATACATAGGGAAAAAGAAGACGTATAAGATGGGAAATTTGAATCACATCGGGCGTGTATCGGTAGCCGAATTGGTCAAGGCATTCCCCCTGTAAGGGAAAGACTGCGGGTTCGAGTCCAGCCCGAGATGATTCTTCTTTTTCCCTATGTATTCGATTTGATACTAATTGCTTTTAATAAAATAACTCAGTTATAAGAATTATGAATAAACATCAAAAAACGTTAGGTCTCAACAAATCCTTAAGTGCGACACCTACGAGCGATACCAAAGTATAGATTTAGAAGCACATCGCTTCGTTTTAACTTGTTATACGTATGTGTTTAGAAATAAGTTGATACAACTTCCTAAGTGGCCCTGTATTTTAATGTAAAACATTCTGTATTTTTATTCAGAAATGGAAATTTCGTGAACAATTTTGAGAATGGGTATTCAAAATGAAACAGCCACCCCCAGCTGTGTTTCAATGGTTTCATGAATGTGATAATCTCATTTTAGGTGGATACAATATGGTTTTGCTTGTAAAACATTCATTACTGACTTAATATTTCTCACTAATATTGAAAGAAAGAAAGAAGAAAGAAAAGTATTTTATTTAAGAAACACACAATTGGTAACCTAAGCGCTCCTGGCCTTACCTAAGTACTTATTATATCAGTTAAGTTTTCACTTCTGTTGCCACTCCCAGACTGTTTAACGTGCCTAAAGACGTTTTTTCTGTCAGCACCTTGTACAGTGAAAACTTCCAGGCAAATGTGAAAACGTTTTTTCGAAATAGTACGGCAAGGCGTACAAATACCTACCAAAAATTTTAAAATCTAGTCATTTATGTATAAATCATTTATGCCTCAATTATAGCATTTGTTCCGTTAAAATCAACCTCCACTTGCAGTAACCCTACTCATAATGTTCTCAGTAATATGTATTTGGAGCAAGGGACAAATTTATGTACCAACAATACAAAAACGGACTGTCCAATGCGGCAGATACTCGAGGTCCATAGAGTTTGACATCGGAACGAATAAGGTTTATTTATTAGGAAAGTTTGTAACTAGCTACACTAAATCAACATGTCCAAAAAAGGACAACTAATATAATCACGGAACTAAGAATGGAAATATTTGTGACACCGGAATGATATTATTCCAAATTTTGTTTGACGTTAATATGATAAAAAGTTAGATGGATGTCGGCAATATTCAGTGACCTGTAAAAGGGTTTGTTTAGGACAGTATTGTATGAATATTAATGAAGTATCTGACAAAATTCGGTGCTGTTATCAATTAACAAGTTTCAGTAAGTTGTTGAAGTTTATTGTCTGTTGTTTTATCTTAATAATTCTTGGCGATACAAAAATTTGTAGAGGATTCAAAGGTAACATGAACAAAGCGTCTGTGTCTCAGTGGTTAAGGATCTCCTTATGATCGAGAGGTCCCGGGTCGGATTCTGGCTTTCCTTAGTTGGAGTGGTTAGAGGGAACATTAGTAATTTCGGTTTAAATCCATACTAATATTATAAATGCGAAAGTAACTCTGTCTGTCTGTCTGTCTGTCTGTCTGTCTGTCTGTCTGTCTGTCTGTCTGTCTGTATGTTACGCTTTCATGCCTAAACCGCTGAACCGATTTTGATGAAATTTGGTATAGGGGTAGATTAGAGCTTGAGAAAGGACATAGGCTATGTTTTGTCGCGATAACCGACATCCACGCGGGCGGAGCCACGGGCAAAAGCTAGTCTGTAATAAATGTACTATCAGACGATTTCCTCCTAAACAACTATAAAATTAGCCAGGATACGATACGATTAGTTAGAGGGAACATTAGTAATTACGGTTTTAATCCATACTAATATTATAAATGCGAAAGTAAATGTCTGGCTGTCTGTATGTTACACTTTTATGCATCGAAGAAATCGTCTGCATATTTTATGTTAGTCGCCTCTTGCTACTAAAGTTACGATTACTATTGTTAACAAAAGCTACCTATTTATAACTAGTACCATAATATTCGTTCATTGAGCTCACATGCTTACAATATACGGTATTTAAACAGTTGTGCAATCCCAGTATGCACAGTAAACTGCACTGAAACATCCTCGTTTATGACGCCTGCAGCTCTGTTTGCCTTCATATAGTGAAACTATTATCGTAAATTCGTAGATAAACCTGGTCTCACGACAAACATCACGTAAACCTGGGTTAGCACTTCATTTATTTAATACTAGTGGACATCTTCAACTATTCAGCTGATAGGGTATAACATATGATATATTTATATATATAGGGTATAACGTATGGCGAGCGCACTACCGGTTAATGTGACAACTTTCAATAGCACAGGTCTAAACCTTAGTGGTTTTTTGTGCTATCACTATTGTTCTTGCATTGTTTTGTTTTAATGGTAATAAATAAAAAAAAAAATATTATTATTTGTCAGAATAGTTATACTAATTAATATTATCTACTATCTAAGTAGTGTAATATTGGGGCTTCTGCATCACGCAAAAAATTATTGGGGCTTCTGCATCACGCAAAAAATTATTGGGGCTTCTGCATCACAAACCTCGCTTCACTCGGCTTGTGACGCAGAAGCCTCCAATAATATTTTGCGTGATGCAGAAGCCTCAATAATTTTTTGCGTGATGCAGAGGCCCCAATATTTTTTGCCGAGTGATTATTAGCGTTCAATTAGCAATAGCAATAGAGATTTAATATTATTTCATTCACATATGCTTCGCCATACTACTATCATAGCAACAATGGAATACAATTTATCGTTTCTACTTGGGATAATAACATAAACAACATTCTCAAGTTCGACTGGAACGCGCTCAGCAAATCTTGAGCACAGCATATACTTCCCACCATAGGTATATTTTGGACCTAAGTCGCGAGAGAAACGAGTCGAGCGAACACTTCGTTCGTGTTTATACATCGCGTTGTAATGAAATAATGAACTTGACTATGAAAGCAATGCAGCGGTGAGGGCCTCTGTTAGGTCGTTAGCTGTTTATAGAAATATTGTCATTCATAAACGTAATAGGTAGGTAATTCATCTAGTTTCAAACTTGAGTGCAATGGGTATTCAATAACAGATAAATAGGTGTATGAAACTTACTTTTTTTCGTAAATGGGTATGGGAATGGTATTGCGAAATAATTGACCATAATAAACTTTAAGTTTTTTGTCTGTAGTTATAGTGTCTCAGTGGCGCAGCGACCCCTAATGACTAACTGTTGTGCATGAGGTCTCGGGTTCAAATCCCGAATCGAGGACGAAACTGTTATTGGTTTATTCTCTTATGCATTCTCAATAACAGCAGAGTTATAGACTTAATGGTATATCTAAGTATATAATTCTCATGTACCTACTAATATTTGATACCTCATTATAAATCCAAGGTTTCTGACAATCCCGTTGGGGAAACAGGTGTGAATATAATGCATATATGTGATATTGAAAATGCACTCTTGGTTATCTATTATAATTATACAATCTATAAGTACCTACCTACCTACCTACACATCATTTTAAGCTGTTACCTCAATATTGGATTTTAAAAGGATTTTATGATAATTTGTTGGAGGAAATAAATCAACTAAGTATTATACCTATTAGTTAATAAGTCAATGTTTTGATCTACCTATGTCAAAAAACTTTATCTTTAACGTATAAATTAATATTTCGGTTTGGAGTTATTTCTGCTAACAATTTTTTGTTGATCATAGTATGCTATTAGCATGCTATTTCATATTAATTTATTACGGATTTATTACGGTTGATAGCTATATTGAAATTATAACAATTAAAAAATGTCAGAGGTTATTTTATTTTGGTTAGTCATATAAAATCGTTAACTACCAGTCTAAAGAGAAACCCTTCTTATATTGGTGACGAGCAGCTAAAGTACATACGATTTCCTTTTTAGAATTTCGTCTCGTATATCTGCGACGGAGTGTCGCCGCATCCAAATAAAGGAATCGCAGGGTGTGTGCACAGTAACTAATGAAGATCATATAATTGTATACCTTATTACAACAGTGCTAAAAAGTAATTTAGAAAATAAATAAATAATAATGCTTTCGACAACGTTAGCAAAAACTAATGTAATCTCTATCTTAGATTTATGAGTATATAAACCAATCAACTGCTCTTCTATCCACCATTTAATTCAGCTTAATTTGTGCATTATCACATCTGGTGGTGTTTGTTGTGACCGTGACGAGTTCATTTAGTGTCATCGCTCGATCATCTACTGCAGCAAGTATGTATGTACCTATCTATCACATTTTTATATGTCATTTTATAACTTACCTACTACTTAGTTACGTTTTGTTTGGGTGGTTTAGCCGGCCTTGAGTATTTAGTTATCAACTACATGGATGGGTGCAATGGTTAAGTGGTCGACAGTGTTGTGGGTTCGATTCCCGTCTAAGGTTGATTGATAATAACATTTACTTCTGGTCACAAATATCTTGGTTCGACTCCAATATTTATATTTAGTAATTATTTGCTAATTGACATATTGTGTGCACAGAAGAGTTACAGGTTCGAATAATAGGTCTATGTAAGCTTGCTTTCAATAGGTAACTTAACAATAGTCCACTCATCGGTTTTATCGATTTATTTATTGTATTGAAACTTATTTAGATTTAAAAGTTTTAGTTATCAAGATAAAACTGTGGTAGGCATGTGTGTAAAAAAATAAATAAATTAAAAGGAATTATTACTTATAACTGCTTCTTCTTTTTAGGGCGAGTTTAAATCCGTTTGAGTCCGATGTGGAGACTCAAAGTGTCACAACTCCAAAACCCAAAACTAAAAAGGTGAAGTCAAAGCTGAGCCTAAAAACTAAGGCTGAACCAAAGAGGACAAAAAAATCTACGACGGTCGCATCATCATCATCTGCCTGCAAAGACATATTCGCTAGCGACGCGGACTCTGATTCAGAGACTCCATCGTCGAAGCGATTGAAAACAAGCAAACGCGTTCGCGTGCTTGAATCTTCGGTAAGTTCAAAACCTTGATTATTTTATTAACTAGGCTCGCTGTTACACTCGTGTCATTAGTATTTCTGATTACTGCTCCGCTCTGACGGTCATAGCATGATATTATAATCCATAACACAATCTACTTAAACTATGCTTAGTTAAGTACTTTGTGTCTAGATAGTGTTGTGTAGAATGTCGTAGAATATTTATTTATTCCTCAAGAAGTGAACCTCAATAAAGCGTATATACTTCGACTGTTCCCTATTAAAATTAGCATTTAGAAATCTATTTACTGTTGTATAGTACCCATAATCAATCAATGAATGTGGTAGAACATTATTTTTCAATACTATTTTATAACAATGTTACAGGATGAGGAGGAAGGCCTTCAACCACTAAAGACATTTACTCTGCGATCGTCCCTGTCCAGAAGAACAGCAAGTGGAAACTCATACCAGCAGGACCTTACGCGAAACGGCGATTATTATATTGAGCTTCGGGTGTATAACCAAAGAGAGGCTGAGCAGCTTGGGAAGGATAAATGGAAGCAAACGCTTCTCTCTTATAGGGGTTCTGTTTATACAGACTCTCCGACTTGGAGGGCTGTTGGTAATCTCGTATCTGCTGCCAAGGCAGAATTTAGAGGTGTGCAGCCTATTTTATATCCCAATAATAATTAATAACTCATAACTCTTTTATTTGTAATAATATTACGTGTCAATTTTACATTCCTCAGATTCAACTTGATTCAAAGATACCTAGATACCAAGATATACTCGATTCAAAGATACCTAGATACCAAGATATACTCGATTCAAAGATACCTAGATACCAAGATAAACTCAATACAAAGATACCTAGATAAACTCGATTCAAAGATACCTAGATACCAAGATAAACTCAATACAAGGATATCTAGATACCAAGATAAACTCGATTCAAAGATACTTAGATACCAAGATAAACTCAATACAAAGATACTACGATAAACTCGATTCAAAGATACCTAGATACCAAGATATACTCGATTCAAAGATACCTAGATACCAAGATATACTCGATTCAAAGATATCTAGATACAAAGATAAACTCAATACAAGGATATCAAGATAAACTCGATTCAAAGATACCAAGATATACTCGATTCAAAGATATCTAGATACCATGATATACTCGATTCAAAGATACCTAGATACCAAGATATTCTCGATTCAAAGATACCTAGATACCAAGATAAACTCAATACAAGGATATCTAGATACAAGATAAACTCGATTCAAAGATACTTAGATACCAAGATAAGCTCAATACAAAGATACTAAGATAAACTCGATTCAAAGATACCTAGATACCAAGATATACTCGATTCAAAGATACCTAGATACCAAGATATACTCGATTCAAAGATATCTAGATACAAAGATAAACTCAATACAAGGATATCAAGATAAACTCGATTCAAAGATACCAAGATATACTCGATTCAAAGATATCTAGATACCATGATATATTATACTCGATTCAAAGATACCTAGATACCAAGATATTCTCGATTCAAAGATACCTAGATACCAAGATAAACTCAATACAAGGATATCTAGATACAAGATAAACTCGATTCAAAGATACTTAGATACCAAGATAAGCTCAATACAAAGATACTAAGATAAACTCGATTCAAAGATACCTAGATACCAAGATATACTCGATTCAAAGATACCTAGATAGCAAGATATACTCGATTCAAAGATACCTAGGTCCCAAGATAAACACGATTCAAAGAAACCTAGATACAAAGATAAACTCAATACAAAGATACCAAGATAAACTCGATTCAAAGATACCTAGATACCAAGATAAACTCAATACATGGATATCTAGATACCTAGATAAACTCGATTCAAAGATACCTAGATACCAAGATACACTCAATACAAGGATATCTAGATACCAAGATAAACTCAATACAAAGATACCAAGATAAACTCGATTCAAAGATACCTAGATACCAAGATAAACTCAATACATGGATATCTAGATACCAAGATAAACTCAATACAAAGATACTAAGATAAGCTCGATTCAAAGATACCTAGATACCAAGATATACTTGATTCAAAGATACCTAGATACCAAGATATACTCGATTCAAAGATATCTAGATACCAAGATAAACTCAATACAAAGATACCAAGATAAACTCGATTCAAAGATACCTAGATACCAAGATAAACTCAATACAAGGATATCTAGATACCAAGATAAACTCAATACAAAGATACTAAGATAAGCTCGATTCAAAGATACCTAGATACCAAGATATACTTGATTCAAAGATACCTAGATACCAAGATATACTCGATTCAAAGATATCTAGATACCAAGATAAACTCAATACAAAGATACCAAGATAAACTCGATTCAAAGATACCTAGATACCAAGATAAACTCAATACAAGGATATCTAGATACCAAGATAAACTCAATACAAAGATACTAAGATAAACTCGATTCAAAGATATCTAGATACTAAGATATACTCGATTCAAAGATGTATTTTTGTAAAGTTTGTAATATGTCTGTACCAAAATGTTCTGCACACAAAAAAACTAATATACACAAATCGAATTGCCTATTGCAGACAAGTTTTGATAATGTTCGTATAATAGCTACAGCTTTTCGAAATCGAATAATCAGTTATAGAGTGAATCCATACGAGGTTAGCGTTATGCCTGAAATATTTTTGACACAAATATCAGAAAAGGTTTGTCATCTTATTAAAGAATTATTGAAAAGACATGAATCCGTTAAAGTTAATTTTGAATTGTTTATTTGGTACATGTTGCCAAAAAATGATGAAAAGTCTTTAAAATCATTTAACACGAAATATATTATAGTATTGCAAAACACAAATATCTCAGACCTATATAAATTATTTTGTGATAAACTTATTTGCAAATGTACTGAATTTCAACTTTCAGAGTCAGGTTGGACAATTGAGTCGCTCGGTCATTTAGAAATTAATATCGTAAAATATAATCCTTTGCGAGGCGGTTCTTACTTACAATTACCTAAACGTATTGTCAATACTAAATCATGTTTAAATATAAAGAATGATGATCAACATTGTTTTCTTTGGTGTATCATAGCTGATATATTTCCGTCAAGGATAAATCCAAACAGAATTTATTCATATCCGCATTATTCTGACATACTAGATATTTCAGATATGAGTTTTCCTCCAAATTTTAAGGATATTAAGCGTTTTGAAATAAATAATCCTGATATCAGTATTAATATATATGGTTTAGATACTAATGATACTGTTACAGGCCCCTTGTTTAAAACTAAATCACGTCGTTTGAACCACATTAATTTGCTTTTTATTACTAAAAACGGAAAAAGTCATTTTTGTTTAATTAAAAGTTTTGAAAAACTTGTGCATAAACAATTAACCAAACATAAAAAAAGATTATTTTTATGTGATGAATGTTTCATTTATTTTGACACTGAAGAGAAGTTACACTGTCATGAATGCTCTGGAATACAAACCATTTTACCTGAGCCAGGAAGTAAACTAAGTTTTTCGAATTATGAGAGAACACAAAGAGTTCCTATAGTGATATATGGAGATTTTGAAAGTTTGTTGCGTGAATATTCTGACAAAAATAAATCCGCATATGTAGAAAATATACAAGTTCATAAAGCTACATGTTTTGCTTATTATATTTGCTGTAATGCAAATCCGAAATTAAATGATTTTGTGTCTTACAGAGGGCCTGATTGTTCTAAGAAATTTGTCAAATCTCTAACTAATGACGTAAAACGTTTATATAAAATATTGTTACAGAGCAAACATATGTTGCCATTAACTGAAAATGAACAATTAAGTTTCACCAGCAGCATACGATGTTATATTTGTAAAAATAAGTTTTCATGTAATGATAGTATTGTTAAGGACCATGATCACTTTACGGGTCAATATAGAGGAGCTGCTCATAATACATGCAATTTAAATGCTAAAAAATGCACGTTTATACCAATAGTGTTTCACAACTTATCCGGCTATGATTGTCACTTATTCATAAAAGAACTTTCAAATATAAGCGGTCGAATTCATCTTATACCGAGAAACAAAGAGAAATATATTTCTTTCACAAAATTTATAACAGTCAATGCAACAAATGCTGTACAATTAAAGTTTATTGATTCATTTAATTTTTTGAGCTCTAGTTTGGACAAACTAGTTGCAACTATGAACCCAGAAAATTTCAAAAACTTAAAATATTTTTTTAATGATAATAAATTATTTGATATTGCTCAAAGAAAAGGAATATATTGCTATGATTATATAAACTCTTGGCATAAATATGATGAGACTGAATTACCATCACAAAAACAATTCTTTAACAAACTTACTTCCGAGTCTATATCTGATAAAGACTATGAACATGCTTTAAACGTTTGGAAAACTTTTGACATAAAAAATTTGGGTGAATATACAGATTTGTACCTAAAATGTGACGTGTTACTTCTATGTGATGTTTTTGAAAATTTTAGAAATATGAGTTTGAAACACTATGGATTAGATCCTTGCTATTACGTGTCATCACCGTCCTTAAGTTGGGACGCTATGTTGTTATATACGAAAATCTGTTTAGATCTTATCTCTGATGTAGAAATGTATCAAATGATAGAAAAAGGAATAAGAGGCGGACTTGCTCAGTGTTCCCTCAGATATGCGAAGGCAAATAATAAATATCTTCCTGATTACAATAACAAAAAGCCCGGTTATTTTCTTATTTATCTTGATTGCGTTAATTTATATGGATATGCTATGATGCAAAAACTTCCAGTAGGTGGTTTTAGATTTCTGACTGAGGACGAAATATTAAATTTTGATATCTTATGCATGTCAACTGATTCTGATACAGGATTTATACTTGAAGTAGATCTTTATTACCCTGATTACTTGCATGGTGATCATTCCGATTTACCATTTGCACCTGAAAAATTTGTTCCGTTCTGTAGCCGAAATTATAAACTTATTGCTAATGTTTTTAATAAATATAAATATGTTATTCACTATATTCATTTGCAGGAATGCTTGCAAAATGGTCTTCAATTATTAAAAATACACAGAATTCTAACATTTCAACAAAGCAATTTCTTACAATCTTATATTGCCCTAAATACTACACTGAGACAAAATGCTACATCTAATTTTGAAAGAGATTTTTTTAAGAAACAAAATAATTCTATATTTGGCAAAACCATAGAGAATAAAAGAAAACAAGTGGACGTTAAACTTGTAAATATTTGGAGAGATAATTCAAACGCAACTAAAAAAATTTACGGGGCTGAAAAATATGTCAGTGCACCTAATTTCAAGAACTTTTCTATTTTATCAGAGTCCTTAGTATCAATACAAATGAATCAAACCAAAATAATTTTAGATCGTCCTATCTATATAGGCTTTAGTATTTTAGAAATAGCGAAATGCCATTTGTATCGATTTCACTATTCAATCATGAAAAAACATTATGAAAATAAGTTAAAACTTTGCTACACAGACACTGATAGTCTTTTATATTTAATTCGCACTGAAGATTTTTATAAAGACATGAAATTAAAATTAAAATATTTCGATACTAGTAACTTTGACAAAAATAACGAATATTGCATACCAATTGTGAACGCCAAGATACCCGGTTACTTTAAAGATGAATTGGGCGGGGAAATTATATCTGAATTTGTAGGCTTAGGAGCTAAATCGTACTGTATAAGTACAAAAACATCAACAATAAAAAAAGCTAAAGGTGCTAAAAAATGTATTACTAAAAAACTAAACATGCAAAAATACAAAAACGTTTTATTTAATAGCGAAATACTCAGAGATGATATGTGTGTAATTAAGTCTAAAAATCATCGAATTTTTACTCAAAAGATTAATAAAATAATTTTACCAAAAAATGATGATAAACGTCAAATAATGGATGATAAAATAACAACTTTACCTTGGGGTCATTATGATACAATATTTTAAGAGAAACAAGTAATTGGATTATATAACTTTATTGAGCTTTTTATAATTTTAAAGTACCTATAATTAAAGCAAACTATTTTGTACTTCTAATGTAAATTGTATTATAATTTAATTTTATATAAAATGTTGTACCTATAATCTTATAGCACTTATAAATTATATAAAATTATAATGATATGTATTTGAACTTATTGTATTTGGCTTATTTTTAACAGATGGAATAAAATAAATACATGTATCAAAATAACAATTGTTTCATTTACAATTCTATACCCTTAACCTAATTATAATGTTTTACAATAACTTTAATTAACTTAAGGTAGTAAAGTAGAATTTGAAATAGCATATTATTACAAGAATAAACAATATTTTACAGACAGTTTGATTGACCTAACTTCTTAACTATCTTACCGATTAAATGTTCTGTTTCGTTCATTACATCATCATAATCACTTGTCACTAAGTACTGCACGTTCACACTTGCATTGTCAGGCTCAGTGTTTTCTACACTGTTACAACCATCCAAATCATGAATGCTAATTTTTATTACGCGGCGCGCATGTTGTAGCTCTTTGCAGACGATAAAAGATTTATTTTTTAAAGATTTTTTATTTTTCCTTTTTAACTTTACTTCCTTCGCTTTTTGCCGTTGAGCCTCTGCGCATGACTTGGCAGCTACCTCAGCGTACCAAGTATCTCTATCTTGCGCATAATAAAATGGATTAGTTATAGGATTGTCATCTCCGATCAAATTCTGTAAAAAAAAGAAAAGAGCAGTTTATTGTAGAAAACATTACATATTATATGTCCCAAATGATATATATATATATATTGTCACTTACTTCGCGTAACGTTGTCCCGTCTTGCTCATTATTAGATAGTGAAAATGTGCTGCGATCGACGACATCCAAGACAGGGCTATAAGATGGTGAGCACGACATATTTCTGTAAACAAAAATTAAACATATTATGCATACCCGAATATTATTAATAACCTATTTATTATTTATCGTAAAACTTACCTCATATAAGTATTTCAAATATCTGTAAAATATTGCTCAGTAATAATATTGAAAAGTGAAACGACTTGCTTCTGTAATAGACGATAGTGAATTGAAGGATCATTATTTTCAATACACAAACATATTAAAATTGTAAGATGAGAATAGCATCTCAAATTAAATTCAACGATACAAGTTTAAACGTGTTGGAGTATGACAAGTCTGTCATATATAAATGTTAGTTAATCCTATATTATTATAATAAACTATATAAGGGAGGAACTATTAGAAAATAAGTAATAGACAAAATGAGGTTGATCAAACAACCCATTTCTCTTAAGGTTAATAATATAGATTTCTATGAATCTCCTCACCAAATAAAACACAGTGCTTTATTGCCTAATTCAATACGTTGTATAATATGCGGTCCTTCAAATTGTGGCAAAACCAATGCCATGATTAGTTTGCTGTTACATGAAAATGGTTTAAAGTTTAAAAATATTTATCTTTACTGTAAAACTTCTTATCAAGCAAAATATCGTTTCTTAAGTGAAGTACTGAGACGCGTAAAACAGATTAATTTCTATAAGTACGATGATGATAAGCAGGTCATATCTCCAGCTGAAGCTTTAACAAAATCTGTGTTTATTTTTGATGATGTTGCATGTGAAAATCAAACAAATATACGGAATTTTTTTTGTATGGCTAGGCATAAACAAATCGACTGTTTCTATTTATCTCAAACTTATTCTAAAATTCCAAAACAATTATTACGCGATAATGTTAATTTTCTTATGATATTTAAACAAGATGAAGTCAATTTAAAACATATTTATGAAGAACATGTAAATGCCGATCTAGAATGGAAACAGTTTAAAAACATTTGTAAGATTATTTGGAATAAACCTTATAGTTTTTTACTTATCAACAAAGAATCTTCATTGACTAATGGACGGTATAGACAGAATTTTGATACTTTTTTAACTTTTGACTGACATTTATAAATATAAGTAAATAAAATGCATAACTAATTTAGTATATAACCTTCTCTAGACGAGGGCTGTTGTTCTTTAGGCAACTCAACATGGAGAAAAATATTAAAATAGAATTAATGAAGTCTGTAGACTCTATTAAAAATAAAATAAAACTTATGAAGGCTGAGGAACAATCGATGAATTTATCACTCGATAAAATACTTAAACCTGTCACAGATCCTCTTAAAGTTTTAGTTGATTCGAATATGACAATGCAGAAGTTAAAAGATGTTGAAAATGAGTCATTTGCTAATTCTGAAGATGTTATATCGGTCGATATTGATACTAGCTCATCTTCAAAGCCAGAAGAACATGTAGATAATTTAAAAATGACCTTAGAGGGTGAAGATGTCTGTGGTATTTTTGATTATATTAATGTACCCTTCGGGATTAGAAGTGACAATAAAAATTTGTTGATGGGTAATAAAGCAGTAATATTTCCAAAAATTGATAACTTGAATAATGATAGCTTAAATTTGATTAAAATCGGTGACAGATCTTACAATTTAACATCGGGTTTAAAAGAACTTTTATTCCAAAAGAAACCTGATTTAAAATTAATATCAAATGAAGATAAACTCATCTATAAAGACATGTTACATTACACAAATGCACATAAAAGAAATTATTGTCAAGAAGGTCAAATAAAAGGGGATAAGGGCATTAAATACCGTGAAATAATCAAACCATTAATTGATGAAACGTCTGAAAATGAGACTGGCTCTAAACTTGGAGGACATTTACCAATATTAAAGCAATATAAAAACAATACTGATTTAGTATATTGGGATGATCCCAATGAATTAGTTGAGAGATTAAAATTATTACTAGCTTCAAGAGATGCTGGCAATATGAATCATGATAATGAAATATTATCTATTATTGAAGAATTAAAAGAAGCTAATATAATTAAGGAATAAATACTTATAACAACAGAAATTTAATTCAGTGCGATGTGTTTGTTCATAATAAGCATTTGCTAAATTAATTACGAAGTCAGGCAAGTAAATTACCAAACATGAGCAAAACAGATATAGTTAACGAAATTCATAAATATGCTAGGAAAAGTTTTCCACGACGAAATGTTATCATGAAAGACATAGACGATCTGTGGCAAGCAGATTTAATTGATATGCAATCTATATCTAGCGATAATAAAGGTTATAGATTTATTCTAGCTGTTATTGATACATTTTCAAAATATGCTTGGACCGTTCCATTGAAAAGTAAAAACAAAGATATTGTTAGTAACAGTTTTAAGATGTTGTTATACAGAGGGCGCGTACCTAAAAATTTGCAAACTGATAATGGAACAGAGTTCTACAATGATAAATTTAAAAAACTTATGCAGTCTTACAATATTAATCATTATTCAACATTCTCATCAAAAAAAGCTTCGATAGTAGAAAGATTCATTAGAACATTTAAATCTAAATTATACAAAGAATTCAGTTTGAGAGGTAATTATAATTGGATAAATAACACCATCAATAATGTGATTTTTAAATATAATCACAATTACCATCGAACGATTGATGAAATCCCTGCAAATGTAAATAATATGAATAAAAAACGTATATATGAAAGATATGTCAGTTTGAAAAAAAACGTTAGTATGAAAAATAAATTTAAAGTGGGTGATTATGTTCGTATTAGTAAGTATAAAGGAACATTTGAAAAAGGATACACTCCAAACTGGTCAACCGAAATATTTAAAATTCGAAAAAGGCAGAATACTTCTCCTATTACCTACTTAATTGAAGATGCCATTAGAGGCCAGCCAATATTGGGAGCATTTTATGTGCAAGAGCTTCAAAAGACAAAATATCCGAATATATATCTAGTTGAAAGAGTTCTTAAAAAGAATAAAAATAAAGTTTTTGTGAAATGGCTAGGCCTATCTTCTGCTGAAAATAGCTGGATTGATAAGTCTAATGTGTTGTAAAAACTATTATTCTACGCTGATCTATAAAACCTTGGGTTCATTAGTATATTTATTAAGTGTTCAACGTTTGATTATTCAGTCTTATTATGTGTATTGGAGAGAACAGTATTCTTAATTGGTTTATAAATCATTTGCCAATTGAACTGCATTTACCGGGCTACAATTATTGCGGTCCTGGTACAAAATTGATGAAACGACTTGAGCGTGGTGATAAAGGTATAAATAAATTAGACGAATATTGTAAAGAACACGATATTGCCTATCACAATTCATCAAGTTTGAAGGATCGACATAAAGCTGATTTGATTTTGTATAAAATGGCGAAAAAGCGTGCATTTGCTTCTGATTCAGGCGTAGGAGAAAAAATCGCAGCACATCTAGTTAGCAATGTTATGTCGAAGAAAATTAAAACTGGCTCTGGTCTTAAAGCTACAAAACAAAAATCTCGAACAAAAAAATCGAATAGATTAAAAAATATTATTAGTATTACGAAAAATCGTATGAAGAAAATAAAACCAAAATGTAAGAAAGTTGCAATAGAAGTAGCTATGGCTGCTGCAAGAGAATTAACTGGTAATTCATCTATTAAATTGCCTCGTATAATTCCAATACCAAAAAGCGGTGGAGTTTTACCATTGATTCCTATTTTTGCGGGATTATCGGCAGCAGGAGCATTAGCAGGCGGTGCAAGTGCTATTGCTAAAACTATAAATGAAATTAAAATGGCTAAAAAGCTGTATGATGAATCTAAGAGACATAATGAAAAAATGGAAGCTCTTTGCATTGGAAAAGGACTACATCTTAAGCCGCATAAAAATGGGCTAGGTATTTTTGTCTCAAAACAAAAAAACTAGAGAATCGGCTACCTAAACGAGCTTCAACTAACCTCGACATTTTGAAGTACGGAAATGATATTCCCTTTTTTAGAGGAGTCTTCATGAGAGATGAGCTCCCTAAACATCCTTTTCTAAAAGAATGTGGAGTTATTAATTTAGATACTTCAAAAAATCCTGGTACTCATTGGGTAGCCTATGCAAAGTGTAATGATAATATTGAATACTTTGACAGTTATGGAGATCTTAAGCCTCCAAAAGAATTTATAAAGTACTTGGGTTCCAACGTTCGCTATAACTATGAGAACATACAAGGGAATCATCCTTTTAATTGCGGACATCTTTGTCTAAACTTTTTGAGACATTTTTGGTATAGTCGGGGAATAAAATAAAAAAGTATTTCCAGAAGTGTTCAGTATGAAAGTATGTCTACAACAGTGACGATCTCTAGCAGTAAATCTGAATTAGAGTCCTATTTTCAACCACCTCTGACTTTTTCTGGAAGATATGAATGTGGTTTGCTATACTTCTCAGTGTTGAACTGTAAGGATAATTTACCGTTTAATACTGAAACTCCAACTGTAGTTAGAATTGAATGCGATTTAATATACGGATCTTACTCTAACGGATTGCAAACTCATATTATTCATGAATTTGTAACAAACACAGCTGTCAGCAAACAGTATATTGAAAGACCGCCCAACGTTATTTACTTTCCAATAAACAAGAATATAGTTACCTCTATATCTGTTAAGATTGTGGATCAGTTTGGTCACTCAATTAACTTTAAAGAAGGTGACATTCAACTACGTTTTCACTTAAGAGAAATAAAATGATTTCATTTAATAAAAACGCTCCTGTAAAAATAAAACGACTTATTCCGTTTGCAACCACTAAAGTACACAGACGTAAGAAAAAAGTATTAAAGTTGAGTAAAACCAATAAAGATTTTCTTAAAGCAAATGGTTTTAAAATATGAATATACTACAGATTAATGACTTACCCCACTTTGATACTTCCATCGAAAGTTATGAAGTCCATTCCTATAATCCCTATAATAACAGCTTTAGAGAAAATGATGAAATCAGAATTCCTATACATCAGCAAGACATATACGTGCTACCATCAGCCAGCTCAATTTACATTGAAGGTTCTGCTAAGCTCTTTGGGAAAGATGGAAAACAGATTGCAAAAAATGTATCATTTACTAATAATCCTATTATGTTCCTTTTCCAAGATATCAGATACGAAATGAACGGAATCGAAATAGATCGAATAAAAAATTCCGGAATAACATCGACTATTAAGTCTTACGTTTCTTTAAATGAAGCCGAAAGTAAAGTTGCAGCCGTGTGGGGCTGGAATCTAGATGGGTTTAAAAGTGGCGGAAATTTCAGTGCAGTTATACCACTAAATAAGATTTTAGGGTTCGCAGAAGATTACAATAAAATTATAATAAATTGTAAACATGAGCTTATTTTAAATAGAAGTAATTCGAACAAAAACAGTGTTACACTTAATGATGATATTGCAAAGTTTCAAATAGACATAGAAAGGGTACAATGGAGAATACCTCATGTAAAAGTATCTGATCGAGAACGATTGATACTTTTAAAACATTTAGAAAGAGATAAGGCTGTTCAAATGGCATTTAGGAATTGGGATTTGTACGAGTATCCTTTACTACCTAAAACTACAAAGCATTCATGGTCAGTTAAAACTGCATCACAAATGGAAAAGCCTAGATATGTAATTTTCTGCTTACAAACTAATAGAAAAAATAATAAATTGAAAGATAGCTCACTTTTTGATCATTGTGAAGTAACAAACGTGACCCTATTCTTGAATTCACAATATTATCCATATGAACCTTTATACTTAAAGTTTTCTGAGGACAAATACAGTATATTATATGAAATGTATGCAAAATTTCGCCAGTCGTATTACAACTGTCCAATAGACCCCTTGCTCAATCTACAGGACTTCAAAGATAAGGCTCCTCTATTTGTTTTGGACTGTTCAAGGCAAAACGATAGTTTAAAAACAGGTCCAGTAGATGTCCGGCTAGAGATCGAATGTTCGCAAGCAATACCAGATAATACTGCTGCATATTGTTTAATTATAAACGATCGGCTTGTGGAATACAAACCTCTGAGCAACATAGTACGCAGGTTATCATGAATGCCATTGTTGACGTTCAAGGCTTCAAAACAGAAGCTAATGAGTTTATATTAAAAGAAATAGCCATATGGTGTAATAAAAAAATACAAGTGTTTTTAATTAAAGCACCATTTCCATTTTATGATTTGACAAAATCAGAAAGACGACAAGTCAGTTGGATTGAGCGTAATAGAAAAATATGCTGGAGTGAAGGATTTATACCTTATTCAAATTATCAATATTTAATTTCAGATATTTTACGAGATAAGTGTGTTTACACTAAAGGTTTAGAAAAAGTGTCATGGTTGAAACGTATTTTAAATAATGATAATGTAATTAATTTAGAAGATAAGTTCTGTCCTAGTTTGTTAAATTTATATGATAATTATAAATATTCTGAAGATTTGTTCACCTGTGTTTATCATGATTCAGGATGTGCTTTGAAAAATGTACTATGTTTAAAAAAATGGTGCTTTGACAATAAACTTTTTTAATATATAAATACACATGTTTTAGTTTTTACTTCGATAGTCGTCGAATGATTGGACTGAGTACTACCCCCATAGCCTGCCTTTTAATCCTGGAAAATAAATTATGCATACATAAAAAGTAATGTTCTCATAATAACATATATAATCTTGGATTTATATAAATATATAACAAAATATGACTTTGAATATTGGAGATCGAGTTCAGATAATTATAGTTGAGACAAGAATATGTGGACTACATATTGCAAAAATTATAAACCATGAACAGTACAGTGCTGTTTTAATACCTTGTTATAGAAAAAATGGTAAAGGCTTTAAAATTCGCTTTGAAGGGCTCACGTTATGGGCTCAAATAATAAGACTCTCCAATAATCTAGTTGACTTAATAGAGTTATGAAAAGTAATGCTGTAGCCAACTAAAAAAATAATATTGGGGCTTCTGCATCACGCAAAAAAATATTGGAGGCTTCTGCGTCACAAGCCGAGTGAAGCGAGGTTTGTGATGCAGAAGCCCCAATAATTTTTTGCGTGATGCAGAAGCCCCAATATTACACTACTATCTATCAGGAAAAAATCCATTATTTTGTATGTATTATGTTGTGTTTTCTAAATATAACATATTTTCTTTTTGTCATACTATAAAACACATATAGCATAGATAGATGCTATATAATAAATACAAAAGTAACTAGTCTATCTTTGCGTTTGTTTGTTACGCTTTCACACCTAAAATACTTAACCAAAACTGATGAAATTTCGTATACCTACAGATACAGTAACAAGAATAGTTTCCAATTGTCATTTTTCTAATCTTATTATTAAGATGTATCAACTTACGGTCCTTAGACTTTATACAAACTCTATACAATCATACCTACATACAATCACGCCTTTATCCCCGGAGAGTTAGACAGAGGTGAATTAACACCCTCATTTCACCAAACATTGGCACATTTTACCAAACATTGGATTCGGTCCCACGTAATAGGGGAGAGCCTATTGCTGCCTTCCGGGCACTATTATTGACTCAAGCCGAGAATCTGAGGCTGAGTCTGGGCTGTATATATTTGTCTGATGTTAAACAGCCGTATCCCCTAGTCGTCTTGCACGACACCGCATGGGAAGAGATGTGATGGACCAAACTACTACAACAACAATGTCGACAGGTCTCACGTAGGTAAATAATAAATACGTGAGACCTATATCTTGAAAAATACCTGTAAATACCATATTCTAAGAAATAAGTGATCATTCTACATCTCATAATACATTCTATTCTACATCTCAAAATAAATCATAACAGTTTAATGAATAATATTGAAATTAGTTTACTCAAACAACGCGTTTTTCTAGCCGTTTTTTTTTTGTGGTGCATTTTATTAGAAACTAGCTTTTGCCCGCGGCTCCGCTCGCGTGTATGTCGGTTATCGCGACCAAACATAGCCTATGTCCTTTCTCAAGATCTAACCTATCCCTATACCAAATTTCATCAAAATCTGTTCAGTGGTTTAGGCGTGAAAGTGTAACATACAGACAGACAGACAGAGTTTACTTTCGTATTTATAATATTAGTATGGAAGTATGGATACTATGTCTAGGTATACAGATCATTAACTGAGGCAACTGAGGTGTGGTCAATTGGGAGATAGGACCCGACAGTATTTCCATCCCAATTGAGCTGTCCAACACAGGTCCATGGACCAAAGTAACGACCATCAAGTGGGCCGTGTGCTTGTCTGTCATCTAAGTGGTATAAAAAAATCCAAGCAAGGTCTAAGTAATGAATGACCTTATCCATATCCATACTTCTATACTCCATACTATATATCCATACTAATATTATAAATGCGAAAGTAACTCTGTCTGTCTGTCTGCCTGTCTATCTGTCTGTATGTTACGCTTTCACGCCTAAAGCACTGAACCGATTTTGATAAAATTTGGTATAGGGGTAGATTAGAACTTGAAAAAGGACATAGGCTATGTTTGATCGCGATAACCGACATCCACGCGGGCGGAGCCGCGGGCAAAAGCTAGTAATATTATAAATGCGAAAGTAACTCTGTCTGTCTGTATGTTACGCTTTCACGCCTAAACCACTGAACTGATTTTGATGAAATTTGGTATAGGGGTAGATTAGACCTTGAGAAAGGACATAGGCTATGTTTGGTCGCGATAACCGACATCCACGCGGGCGGAGCCGCGGGCAAAAGCTAGTAGGTTATAGTGATTCTTTAATAATACATAATAAATCCGCGTTATATACATACATACATAAAATGGTTAAAGGTTTGAACCTCCCATGACGTCTAATTTTCAATTACTTCTTCTATTTATGTGTAGGAACATTCTACATTACAATTTCGAAATAAAATTGCATTTTAAAATTGTATCGTAAATTAAATCGAATGTATATTTTATTGCAAAGAAAGCACACATTTTTAAGTTAATAGTTATTTAATGTGACAAAGTTACAATCGTTCCCGCTATGTAGCTCTAGGAATGAGTACTTACCCAGCAGGTGACTAAAAACTTAAATTTTAATATCGATCGGAAACTTAAATGGTGATCGTATTGGTAATAAAATGTCAATTAACTTTTACTTTTTTGTTACAAAACCATTTTTGATGTTTAAGTTACGTTTTTATATGCTTTTATACTTCTTCAAGTTAAAAACGTAACACATTTTCAGTCCAAAATGAAAGGTGACTAACATTATTTTATTAAATAATATTTCTATTTCGATTCAATGCTGAGATGATGCATTCAATGTTATTTCTACACGTCTGAATACTTTTTCATACTGTTCGTTTGTAAATATTTCGATCAGTACCAAGTATCCTAGTGGCGGCTCTGGGGGTGTGAGTCCTCACAATCGCCACATTGATCACAGCGATGGTACGATGCGCGAACGCTTGGGGTGCGGCCGCTTCCTTCTGCGAGCAAGTCATGCTCGAGAAGGAGGCGGCCGGTCAGGTCCGGACTAGATTCCGGGCCTGGGAAGCCTGCGCAGAGCGAAGGCGAACCGGACGTCGGAGGTCGCAGAACGACCTCCGTCCTCCATGAGCGCGGGCCTGGGGGTGACCGGTGGAGCCGCCTGTCACCCTGGCAAAAGCAGACCGCGGCGGCGGCGCAAAGTGCGCCTCCCCGTAACCGGGGCTAGATGGGGACCCTGTGGTCCCCACAACCCGAAGGGGGCCATCTCGAAAGAGATGGTCCTTGTTCTGCCGGGGTGCGAGAGATATTCTCACCACCGGCAATCTCACCTCCGGCAACCAAGGACCCAAGACGGCGTGCGTTTTAGTCGGTTCGAGTCCGACATAACCACCTCCACCGGCTCCGTGGGGGTGGTATCTGTGAGGATTTATCGCACGATAAAAAAAAATCAGTACCAAGTATGATCAAAGATTGATAAGGTATAACTGTGATAATGTAGAAAACGACTACTGTTGTTTTCAACATTAAAAGTTTTAAAGCATTCTAACTATTCAAATCGCTAAAAAATACACTGTTACATAATAGTAAATGAATCGTGTCGATATAATTAACTGGAACTTTTCAATATACAAACACAGTTTGTTTACAATTTTATAATTATATACTTACAACAAATTGCTTCATAATTCATGCTATGATTTTCGGTCGCACGTAATATCTACTATATAAAAATAAGTCGGGTTTTCCTTCCTGACGATATAACTTCAGAACGCCTTTACCGATTTGGCTAATTTTGGTCTTGAATTATTTGTGGAAGTCCAGGGAAGGTTTTTACGGCGAGAAAAATTTGAATAATTGCCGGGAACCGACATCCACGCGGAACTAATGATGCGTGGTTACCGCGGCCTATTTATTTTTTATATATATTGTTTCAAATATACATGTACATTAAGGTGTCATATACAACCAGTAACGTGCAGACATAACCTAGACACATATTGATTCTCTGAACCCCACACTAGGATAGCCTGTGTCGTGGAGTTCAGTCTCTTCCCAGGTAAGTTACATCACACATGTGCAGCCCCAGGTGAGTCACTCGTGAGCCGACCCTGTAAAAACGAGATTCTGTGCCGTCAGATCATAAGACAAAGCATGACAAGTCTTTGCTCTTCCCACTAACAGCACAAAAATCTCTCCGTGGCTCTGGCTACCCTACTCGCTAACTCACTAAATAAAATTTTAAATGAAGTCAAAAATAGTATCTCCGAAATGGCCCATGGCTTGTTCCACTTGCTCCTATTCAATTACCTTTAACTAGAAACAACCATTTATATCAATTTAGGCCACAGTTTAATTTGGGTAAATACCAATTTTATGGTCGTCAAAGATTATTATGGTTACATTGTACAATACGGGAAGGACTGGAAAGGGTTTTCGAAATTTGATAGCTCGGTTCTAATTGAAACAATGTGGCAAGACCCTTTGATTAAAATTTATTAATCCCATTCTTATAACTAGAAATTAATTTCATAGATAATATATTATTTATACATATTTTATTTATTTTAATTTAATTCAATTGCACAATTTATTAATAATAAAATACAATAAGCATAAGTAAAGATCCAGCAAATGTCATATTATTCATAATATTATAATATCGTCACCTAACGGGTTCGTCCTATGATGCGTCCAGGTACAAAGGTACAAAGGTACCCGTAACGCTAGTCGCGTTACCTCTTTGTATGGTATTATTAATTATACTACATATACAATACTAAAAAAATATTTAAATAAAACTAAAAGAACTAATTTTATTGTTATTCTTCCTTGCAGTCCCGGGTCCTTTAAGCGGGGCGTGAAAAGGCATCTGATGATGCCGTCATGCTGAGTGCCACCACATGGTACATGTTTACGATGGTGACCCTCTTACCGAGACTTTGCCTTTAGCTTACCATCAAGCGAGGTGAAGCCAAAGTAACGTGTCCTTTATAAAAAAAAGCACGCTTAAAATTAAACTGCATTGTCGAATTGCCAAGTTGTATACGATGCTAATTCTCTGACTTAAAAAAGGGCCAGGCTTAGTCACTAGTCTTTTAAATGCGATCTGTTTTGGACTGTTCAGAATATATTTATATTCATTCTAAACATCCCATTCAGAGGTCACGAGGATCATATACTTTTTTGACATTGAAACTCACAACAATGCTGACAAAAAAATTATAAATCGATGTGACTAAGCATTATCTAATGTCCCATCGAGAGACAGAATAAATTGCCTTTTAAAATCAAGTCCACCCTATAATTTTAACAATGACATCGAATGTATATCAATAGAGTTTCGCCCACCTCGTCATAAGTACACAAAGGTATGGAATGCATTGGTACATTAGCATATCGTGGTATCGGTGATGCCGCGGTGTACCATCGGCGAAGTATCTGATACCGATCACCGAAGAATAGGTTGTTCAACCTCCTACAAAATAGTCGAATATAATACAGTTTTGTCATTCGATTTTGGACCTTTTTCTTTATTAAAAGCATTCAGTGTTCTGGAAGTAAATTGTAAAAATGAATTGGTATTTTTATGTTACTGGTGACTGTGTTTGTATTAACTTAATATGCAGACACTCAAATGAAATCGGTAAAAAATTGAATAACATAGGTATTATCGAGTATGAGATTTATACAATACTAGCGACCCGCCCCGGCTTCGCACGGGTGCAATACTGATACTAAATATACTTACCAACTACAAAATGTCCTTATAAACAACTTTTACAGCTTTTTTATCATTAGACAATACAAACATGTTTTGTTTAGAGGTTACTCTTGAAAGAGCGACATATAATTTGACCATGAGAAAAACACTCAACACTCAAATCTAAGCCCGCAACGTTGAAAGTTTGACCCTGCGATTTTAAATCTGTAATATCTTCGGAAATATTCTTTTAAATTACATGCTATAAAGGGCCATATTGATCTATATACTAAATGGACAATGTATTTAAGGTACCTACCTACTTAATTGGATAAGAATTAATGCTGTATTGCTTAAAATCACTTCGTAAATAAGCCATTTTTTTTTTCTGTAAAATGTAAAGGATAAAAATGGTCATTATGGGTTATCCGTAAGTGATAGACATATACCATTGCGGACTTTTATATTGACCTTTTTAAGTTGCATAATACTGTAGTACATTATTTTTATTTATCTCATGAGGTGTAGCCAGCGTTTGCAATGTAAGCGCAAGAAAAGCGCAAAAAATGTGCTTAATTACGTCATGACATTTGAAACCTTTAAATTTAGCAGTGTTCCTCTACAATATTATGCATGTATTATACATATAAACTTTCCTCTTAAATCAGTCTATCTATTAAAAAAACCGCTTCAAAATCCGTTGCGTACTTTTGAAGATTTAAGCATACATAGGGACGAACAGACAGCGAGCCTATTGCAGACCACTGCTGGATCACTTCATCATAAGTCGCTGTGGCTGTCTGTCTGTCCCTATGTATGCTGAAATCTTCAAAAGTACGCAACGGATTTTGAAGGCTTTTTTTTAATAGATAGAGTGATTCAATTCAAGAGGAAGGTTTATATGTATAATACATGCATAATATTGTAGAGAAACACTGCTAAATTTAGAGGTTTCTAATGTCAATCGGGATTTCTGCTTGAATTTATTTTGCCGTGCGATAATTGTATATTGCGATAGCTTCCAAAGTATGCATTATAATTATATAGTGTGAATGGCAATTTTGATCTACATTAAATGTACAACGTATTTAAAGTATTTAATTGGATAAGGAATAACAATGTATTGTTAAAAATAGCTTCCAAAATGACACATAAAAAAATTATAATTTGTAAAAGATAAAAATGGTTACTGTGGGCTACCCATAATAGATAGACATATGCTATCGCGGACTTTTATGTAGGCCTTTTTGAGGTGTACAATACTATAGTACATCATTTTGATTTATCTCTTGGGGTTCAGCCAGCGTTTGCAATGTAAGCGCAAAAAAATGTGCTTTTTTACGACATGACATTAGAAACCTCTAAATTTAGCAGTGTTGCTCTACAATATTATGCATGTATTATACATATAAACCTTCCTCTTGAATCACTCTATCTATTAAAAAAAACCGCTTCAAAATCCGTTGCGTACTTTTGAAGATTTAAGCATACATAGGGACAGACAGACAGCGACAGTGACTTTGTTTTATAATATGTAGTGATGACAGATAAATTGAGTATTCAAAGATTCAGATGATAGTTACCCCCATAAAAATCGTTTAAGCCAAACCAAAAGAAAAAGGAGCAAATGGACCTTGGTCTCTGAGGTGAAAACTTTGGATACAATCGGTTAAAACGCTTAGATGATGATGATGATGATTGAAATTAGGCGTGAAAGCAACAGACATACAGATGATAGACAGACTTACTTTCGAATCGATACTTAATATTATAAATGCGAAAGTAACTCTGTCTGTCTGTCTGTATGTTACGCTTTCACGCCTAAACCGCTGAACCGATTTTGATGAAATTTGGTATAAGGGTAGATTAGACCTTGAGAAAGGACATAGGCTATGTTTGGTCGCGATAACCGAAATCCACGCGGGCGGAGTCGTGGGCAAAAGCTTTTATAATATTAGTATCGATGTTTCACGCCAGGCAAACTGAGCTCCGGTTTCCGCTTAGAAACAAATACATTTTTGCATACATACATACTTACATTGGTTCTAATTGTAATAGAAAGCGTAGCAACCCACACTTAAGAAACACCCACACACCACACATGTCATAATTCTTTTTAACAAGCTAGGTGGACTCGTAGAACAAAATGGTTTCATTGAATCTATAACTGTTTGGTTATAAATAGTCGTATCTCATTAGCATCCATCAACAATAATTGACATACTCTTCAATCTTTCTTCAAAATTATTACTTGAAAAAATAAAATAAACTGACAGTTAAAATGTGGACTAAAAAGATAATTATCCTGTTATTATGTGTTATAACACAATTGAATCATCAGATAATGTATTATAGGCAATCCAAATTAAGAGAAATAGGCAATCAAAATTAGGGTTTAAAAATTATATAACCCACACAATTCCGTTCACTCTTACATTATTCCCATACCTAATTTTTTTTTTTGCAATTTATACTTCCAGATGATGTTGCCATCGAAACTGCTTCCCTTCCGGGGGCGAGTCGGAGACACCGTTAAAGGAGGGGCAGACCGTAAGGGATGGCCCTGGGTCAGCTGGGGTGCGAGGGATATGCTGATGACAACCTCACCTCCAGCCTAGCACCACGACCCACAGTCGGCGTGTGGTTTTAGTCGGTTTGAGTCCGACATAACCTTCCCTTCCAGCTCCGGCAGGGGAAATCCGGATTTCCGGACGAAAAAAAAGCCCATCGAAACTGCACCCATCGCTCAAGAACGGCTATAAAATCAGTCGGTATGTACAGGGTGGAAGATATTCATGTCCCCTGGAGGGGAAGTACTCGAAATAATGGAGATAGAGAAATTCACTCAAAGCAAACATTCCTTTTTTTAACCGACTTCGAAATAGGAGGAGGTTCTCAATTCGTCTGTATACATAATTTTTTTTTTTTTATGTATGTTCACTGATATCTCCGCCAATTATAGACGGAATCAAGTTTTATTTTTTTGCTGGATAGGGTTCACTTCTGAGGTGGTCCCATTTTCACCAGGTCAGGATCTGATGATGGGATCCAGAAGAAATCGAGGTCAACCATCTAAAATTGTATGGTCGTATGGTACTTTTGTTACGTAATCATATCTTACTCAGGTATATGCTTCAGGGTGTCAACATCTGATGCTGCTGTGTTGATGATGAAGCTACTGAACTCCTTAACGCTTAGGAGTTGGGAGACAGTACTGCCATTGGTGGATGATAAATATTTAGTAGTATGTAGGGCTAACGTGTTGCTTGTGAGTTATGCTTGAATCAACTTCTGAACTTCTTAACGGCTAGGAGTTGGGAGACCGTACTGATATTGGTGGATGATAAATATTTAGTATACCACTAAATATATATAGCTAACATGTTGCTTGTGAGATATGCTTGAATCAACTTCTGATGCTGCTGAGTTGTGTGAAGCTATAGAACTCCTTAACGGTTAGGGGTTAGGGGACAGTACTGCAATTGATCGATGGAAACTAGGTAGTAGTATGTAGGGCTAATGTGATACTCGTAAGAGTTGGTGCTACTCCTGAGTTAATCACGTAATTTCAGAGTGGAACCGAGACAATTCCTCAATTAATAATAATAATAAGTATGTTTATAAAAGGGTGTATCTACTCCTGAGGTGGTCTTTTTTATTGTGCGGAAATACCCTCGGATTCCCCCGCCGCGCCGAGCCGGAAGAGAACGGTTTATGTCGGACTCGAACCGACTAAAACCGTACGCCGACTGAGGGTCGTATTTGGAGGTTGTCTTCGACATATCTCTTGCATCCCAGCGGCCCAGGGCCATCCCTTACGGTCTGCCACTCCTCGGCAGGGGGCTCGCCCCCGGTATGGGGAGGCGTGTTTACGCGCGCTGCTGCCGTGGCCTGCTTCTGCTGGGGTGACAGGTGGCTCCACTTGTCTTGTTCACTTAAAGCAACATACACTTGACATGTAGTAAAAAAAATATTTTCTAAGTCAATTACCGCGTTATTTAATATGGTGCCCTGAAGCTTATGAACCGTTACAGCCCAGCTCAAGATTAACGGATTCTTCTTTCTACATCCCCATAGCCTTTTGTTGCAATTGCAACTAAGCTGTCACTACCTTTCAATCTAGTGCCAATAGTATCATCGTCGAATTTAAGAAAAACTGCATCAGGTAACACGTCCGATTCAGACCACCTAAACGTACACACAATCCGCATTGCACCGTTGACAAGACCCTCAGTAAAATAGTTGAGCCACAGAATAGATAAGGACAGAAGTTGCACTCCTTTGATGTTGAAGAAAGCCGCCGTTTTAATAACCTACAAAATTTTGTAGGTATCGCCCTTTGTTCCGAACAAACAACGCCGCCAACTTGAGTGTTAGGGTTGTCACTTTGTCACTGTGATAAAACGAGTTTGATAGCAGGCGGTAACCATTTAAAAATCATACAACGAATTAAAATCCATGGGTAGGTACCTACTTACCGCCTGCTATAAAAAGTATCTAAGTATCTATAAAAAAATTGTAAATGTATAGTGTAAGCAGTGCAACCAAATAGGTAACAAGAATACAAACTTAACAAAACGTTAAAATCTACATTATGATAAAGTGCACCCACTTTTGTAACCTGTTATAAGTAGGTACCTAGTGTAACAAAATAACATGAACATGTACTTATTTGCCGCATTTTGTAACAGTACCGTGTTCAGTTTTGATTATACGTAGTTTGCCGATGTCAGAATACTATTTAAAGGAACTATCATAGATAAGTAGGTAGGTAGACACATAAGCATACGCATTGTGTTGTGAAAGGTTTACGTTAATTGACTTTTGACGCTGACTGTACTTAGAAGTAATATTATAATTAAATAAACAAGGTGCACGACCACGACCACGACATAAGTACATAGGTATTTGTGTCAAAATAAGTAGGTGCAGAACAATTTTTAGTTCTCTATCCCATTGTAGGTAAGTGGGGAACCAAGTCACAGGTTCACTACGATTAGGTATGTTATAACGCGAAGGTGTCAAGTGGCGACCAGTACCTAATGGCTTTGTTACTAAGTAAACATGATTATATTCTGCGTATAAAAATAGTAAAATCTTAGCTTTCACACTCTGTTGGTAATGTAAAAAAAGACAACTTCGAGTTCTTTAGTGTATTTTAACATCCGTCCACGCAACAGTACCTAATGATTACTGCGATTCATAATTTTATTTTTCTAGTAGGCACCTAGTGTACCTACACACATAAACAATGGTAGGTAACTACTGATCTCACAAGATCGGCCACAATATTGTTTAGGTATACCTACGCAAGTCGCGTCACGCGCGCGCTCGCAAGCGCGGGCCGGCCCCGACTGCGCTAGCAGCCTGCGGGTGAGGCGCGCGGTAGGTACTTATCGCCGTAGTTTGGGCGAGTGACGGACACCTGGTTGAGCTATCATCTTAGAGTTGTTGTCATTCACCAATTTCAACTCGCCGTCTTTCATATAAAAGTTCCAGTTCCCTAAACTTTTTGGGAGTATAATGCTCCCAAAAGACGAAAACTGTGGTTAATGGCATGCTGGACTGGATTATACTTGGATTACGAACGCAAACCTTGGCCCGCTAAAAAGGGAAAAATAAATGATTTTAAAAAAATTGAACCGACTTCAAAACCAAATAGGAAAAAAATGTTTAAAATAACAGAATTTAGAGATTTTCGATCTGTTAGAAGTCGGTGCCAACTTTGTTTGCTGGTGCTTTGCTGTACCTGAATTACCTGCCATGATGCATTTAAATGAAATATCGATCATTTCAATACAAAAGTCGGTATCAAGTCAAACAGGTAAAATAATATAGCCAAGTATGATAGGCCACCCCTACCTCAACAAGTCATTATACCTACATTAATGGCATTATAGCAGGTCAGGCACACCAAACAAAGTTGGCACCGACTTCTAACAGATCGAAAATCTCTAAATTCTCTCTCTAAATTCTGTTATTTTAAACATTTTTTTCCTATTTGGTTTTGAAGGCGGTTAATTTTTTTTTAAATCATTTATTAAAGAAAGAAAACTGCATTTAATGATTTTCGAAAACTCGCTTGACACATCCGGTAATCGAACCGACTAAAAGCCGAAAAATACATCCTGCATTTTAAGGGCTTCAATCGATGGTGACAACATAAAATCTCTCTAACAAACATGATAAATTAATTATTTTTTTATTTTATTTATTTTAACTCTTTATTGTATGGTACACAAATTAAATGAAAGGAAATCCTTGAAATCTAGAAGTTGTAAAAAATTTTAGAATGCAGATTTGTTTCTTTGTCAAAATGAAGGAATGTTTCCTTTGGGTGAAATACTCCATCTCCAGTATTTCGACTTCTTCCCCTCTAGGAGGCATAAAAATCTTCCACTCTGTATATTGGCGACATAAAAATTCTGTGGTTAGACCAGTTGTTGGACTATTTATTCGTAGGTATGACAAAGGGACCCTTAACGTACTCTCCGAGGTACGATCAGACAATGCAATGGCTATTTGCATTGGTCTTGTGAGAAGGCAAATGTTTGCACTGAGCGGGAATCCAACCAGCGTCCCCTGCGTAGCAGTCGAGAGCACTACCACCACGCCACAGAGACAGTAAACTCTAAATTGATATAGGTAAATTTAGCGGCATGTGTGGTGATTATAGTTAGTATGCATAAATACAAAGTAGTCCAAATAATACATTCTACCATATCTCATTGATGTTGCATGAAACAAAGCTTTTATTCTTTGTTAATGAGACACGACCGTACTACAAGGTAGAACCACAAACAAATAAAAATTCGTTCAACTGTGGTAGTACATTACATCTCATCTACACTTATGACAGTTAAGTGCGATTCAATCACTTATAAACGGATCAACAACACATTTAAAACCAGAAGCAATGACACTGTATAATATTAATATGTTTATGCTACGTTCATTTAAATTTTAATACCTTCATCCATACTTAATGTTTTAAAGCTGAAGAGTTTGTTTTGTTTGATTATTTTGTTGAACACGCTAAACTCAGGAACTACTATTACGAATTCAAAAACCTATTTTTGAATTGAATAGTCCGTTTATCGAGAAAGGTTATAGGCATTATATCATCACGCTACTATTAAAGGGAGCGGAGCATTAAACATAAACAAATCTGGTAGATTACCTGACGTTATTTGAAAATTTTCGAAGTGGGGATTTGTGGCCAAAAAAGTGATCGAAGGTGGTAACATTTTTTGATGATAATATAATGAAACGGGTAAATTTTTTTTTTTTTTATATATTTGGTCCGTCAATTGACTGCACTCCGCTAGATGGCAACAAAACTGAAGTGCAGTCCAGAAGATACAGACCACCATTCCAGGTGCCATTGGACGTAAAATAGTGGTCCCTAACTTGACGGCCTTGATAGATGCCTTTTCACGCCCCGCTTGAAGAACCCGGGACTGTAAGAAGAGGGAAACACGTATGCGGGCAGAGCATTGCAGCTCTTTATCGTGCGGCAGAGGAAAGAGCCCCCAAACCGTTTAGTGCGAGATGGTATGGATTCCACCGTGTGTGGATGGCACCGCAGACCAGAACGTGTTGTTCTGGATAGGAAGGGAGAGGGTGGGATCAGTTGAAATAACTCCTCAGAACACTCGCCGTGGTAGAGGCGGTAGAAAACGGCCAGAGAGGCACCGTCTCTACGCAACTGCAGAGGTTCCAAGGTGTTGGTAACCTCAGGATCACCTATGATACGAACTGCACGTCGCTGCATTCTGTCAAGAGCGTCTAACAGGTATTGCGCGGAACCATCCCAGAGAGGAGAACAGTATTCCACACAAGAGCGAATCTGTGTCTTGTACGGAAGACACCGCTGCTCTGGCGTGAAAAACCGCTTCGCCCTGTTCAAGATCCCGAGTTTGCGCGACGCTGTTTTGATGACGCTCTCGATGTAATTCTTGTTGTTCAGGTTGCAGCGAACATCCATTCCGAGCATGTCAATGTGATCCTGTAGAGCCAGCGGTGTATTCTGGAGAGTAGGGAGAGGAAGGAAGGGGGAGGTCTTGGCTGTGAACGCGCACGCTTGTGTTTTTTTGGCATTGAACTCGACCAGATTCTCTGATCCCCATTGGGAGATGCACGTCAGGACACGGTCGAGCTCAACGACAAGCCGCTGTCTATTTGCGTCAGTGTCAGCCCGCTTGGCCGCGGGGTGCCCGAAGTATCGCCCATGTAAAGTGCTATCATCTGCATAGCAATGGATACTGCCTACTGCTAGCATATCATTTATATGCAGAAGAAAGAGAGTGGGCGATAAGACGGACCCCTGGGGCACGCCAGCATTAACCTGCATGAACTCTGAGGCCCGGCCGTCACAGAGAACTCGGATACTACGCTCATGCAGGAAGCTGGCAACCCAGTCGCACAGTCGAACAGGCAGACCATAGGCCGAAAGCTTGGAAAGTAGCGAACTGTGCCAGACTCTATCAAAGGCTTTGGCGATATCAAGACTGATAGCCAATGATTCGCCATGCCTGTCCATAGCCTCACCCCAGAGGTGAGTGACGTAAGCCAAAAGATCACCCGTTGACCGTTTCGGTCTGAACCCGTACTGTCGGTCATTAATTAGGGAGTGATCTTCTAGGTAACGCGTGAGCTGTGCGTTAATGATATGCTCAAACACTTTACAGAGGATTGAGGTGACAGCTATGGGTCGGTAGTTCGCCGGGTCCGAGCGATCCTCTTTTTTGGGGACCGGCTGTATGTTCGCCTCCTTCCAAGCCCGCGGCACTACTCCCGAAGCATACGACAATCGGTACATTCGCGTGAGCGCCGGCGTCAACTCCGCTGCGCATTTTTTCAGGACTACCGGCGGAATACCATCGGGGCCACTGGCTTTCCGGATGTCGAGTGATTGCAGGGTTTTGCGGACTGCGTATCAGGCATTGAGTGACCGCAACTTGGCAATGTGGGCGCCTGCACACTACAGTTGTCAACCCGGGAATTAGCCGCGAAGAGGTCTACCAGCATATCCGCTTGCTCCTGCGGCTCATGGGCCAGTGATCCGTCTGGGCATCGCAGCGGGGGCAACGAGGGCTGGCAAAAGTTAGCTTGTACGGCTTTGGCCAGTCGCCAGTATCCACGACTACCCGCAGGGTGCGACATGAGTTGCTCGCCAAGCCGTGCCACGCGCTGGGCATCCGCTCTGATGTAAGCCCTTTTGCAGTCCTTGGTGGCTCTGTTATACGCCGTCTTGAGATGGCCCTCACTTGGATCGCGCATTGCATGTGCCCTGGTCCAAGCGCGGTACGCTAACTGTTTTTGTTTTGTTTCCGAATATATCTACAAAATTAGGTACTAAGGAGGTAAAAACCGAAAATAAAACAAAAAATATCATGGTTCTTTACCTCCCTGCTTTCCTAATTTAGTTATATACCACCTTTTTTTACTTGCATTTCTTTTATTTAACACCTGTAAGTGGGTTTCCTTATAAAATATTTTATATTTAGAATTCCTTCGTATTATTTTTATAAGGTATAATAAAATTAAACATTGCATGCTTTTATATAAAGGTCTCCATTAACTCACTAACGAGTATCGCTTTGTAAAAATACCCAACAGGAAAGTCAAAATAATTAGTATTCAGTACAACGTTACCTAGTATCCATTCCAAAAACAGTCTAAGAACAGTAACACCCAGCAAATAATCGTTACCCTCTAGAAGATAAGTAGCCGTAACTGAGCGCCTTGCCCATTACCTCAAGATACATATCATCTAAATGTTGTGTATACTCTATACAGTAGATATTATGTGGTCTGTTTCGTTTTTATTATTAGTAGTCTCCTTAAATTAACTTTTATTGTTATTCTGAGATGTATCATTATTATTCATATTTGTATTATAGCTGGATACAAATACACCTTATTTATTATTTATATTTGTCGTCAAAACCCTCAATTCAGCAACAATAAATATAACAGTACCTGGATGACGGAGCTTTGCTCGGTATTTATTTTTCATAAATTAGTTTTTCTAGAAATGAATCCTAGATAGATCGATTTATCGCCCCTGAAACCCCCTGTATACTACATTTTATGAAAATCGTTGGAGCCGATTCCGATATTCCTCATTCCTCATTCCGAGATACAAGAATTGCTCTTTTAAAGGTATAAGATAACTATTATCACTATTACAGTAGTAAGTTTTTAATAAATTATTTAATTTACTATCTTCAAAAATGTAAATCTAATGGCTGTAGCATTAGATGAAACGCAATGATTATATTTAAAACAGCATTTCAATTACAAATCAGATTTTATAGATTCTACAATATTACACATAATCTGAAACGCTTAACTAAATATTTTTTTAGTAAAGAAAACACATTTTATGTGTCTTTTGATTTATTCATTCACTTATTTCTTTTTATCTTAAAAACTTACTTTTCAAATTATAAATCAAAGACGCAGGAAACATCTGCTCTGTGTTTGCGTGTTACATATAAACAGTTACACAATAAGAAGAAATATATGAGCAAACTTGTCTCACACAATTTTCACATAAAAACTTTTTTATGCTTCCTTTGAAAAAAAATGGGACGCATCAAATTAATTCAAATTAGTTACTATCAAGGTCTACATCGCATAACATCGTTACGCTTTTGAATAATTTATTTGGCCATAATGTAATAAATAAAAGGTGTGGCATTTTGGGCTCCACCTGTTTGACACAACTGTAAACGCCTATTAAAGGACAATATTGTTGATTGAGGCTCCGTTGTTGAGTGGGGCCGGAGTAGACGGAAGGTCAAATATGGCTTCTATGGTTAAACAAGAAATGCGGTCGCTTGGGGTAATGCAATGTTGACGGTGTCCTTCGACATTGCCAACGCGTTTAACACCTTGTGATGGAGTTGCATTAGGGAGTCACTCATGTATCGAGATATGTCTCTCTATCTTCACCGTATAGTCGGGGTGTGCCTGACGGCAAGAAAGCTGTTATTTAACTAACCGTGACCGGCTTCGGTTGGTGAGGGATGTCGTGCGGTGTTCCGCAGGGATCAGTACTGGGGCCGCTCCTGTGGAACATCGGATACGACTGGGTACTTCGCAGTGAGCTTGGAGACGGGACGGTGTGTGATAGATTACAGTCTGAAATAACACATAAGCTAATTTTTATCTGGAATATGTTCTGGAATAGATTCCCAAGGATCGATGGATCGGGATCAGAATACTACGCTGGTGGAACCGCCGGTTACAACAAGTTACTTACCAACATGCAGTAAAAGATTATTTCACCGTCGTTAACGGGTAATATGATATTTTTGACACTATTTACTACATAAAGTCATTAAATAACATCTCTAAGGTTTCATTCTCATCCAACTGTCACATTGACAGTCTCATATAATGTAGAATGACACGTTGATTTTTACGTAAAATGATATCAGTTACGTCGGAAGTATAGTTAAGTGATGCGGAAACTGTCTTTGGGCAACTGTACGAAATCCATTAAGGTGTAAAGTGACTCGCTCGAGGTGATGGCTATATTCAGTTGACGTTTCGAGTTTTACGTAAAAAAAGCATTTAGGTGTCATATAAATTTACCTTCATTGTAGTATTCATTATAAATTTAGCTATAATTAAAGGTGTGTGATGAAATTCTTGATGTAAACATTTCGTTTTGTTTTCCATGAAGTGACAGCCTCTGTGGCGTGGTGGTAGTAAACGCGACTGCCACACAGGAGGCGCGTTGGATCCCCGCTCAATGCAAATATTTGTATACATGAATATAACTATTTGCATTGTTCTGGATGTTTCTATGTATAATATGTATGTATTTACAAAAAAAAGTTGCTAAGTATGTTTATCCGCATTCTATATTCCATAACTACTTAACTAGTTAACCTTACCATGCATCTAGATAGCGTTGTGTAGAATGTTGTGGAATATTTATTATTATTATCTAAGTTCCACAATGCTGGTGGTATCGAAGTATTGTAGTTAGACCAGTTGTTCGTTTTAGGGTTTCAACTAGCCGTAACGACTGATATCTGGAACCGACAATAGGTTAACGTGCACTCTATGCACATAAATGTCCAGACCAATGCAAATAGACGTAAGTATTAATGCATACAAATAATATTTGGGTACGTATTTGAATAACTAAAATTAAAATGCCTCACGTTAAATAATTAAAATACCTATGTTTATAGTACCTAAAATCTAAATACCTAATGGTTTAAAATACCTAAACCACTAATACCTACGTACTAAATATCTAAATTTGAAATACCTATTGGACTAATAACCTTAAGTTTTAAATGTCTAAAGTTGAAACAACAAAGGTTGATATTCCAACATTCAATATCAATTTAATATAATTTTGGGTGTTTTTCTTCTGATGGCTATAAAAAAATAACCACGAATTTTCGGGTTTTATGCCGGGTTTACACGCTTGCCAAGCCTTGGCAAACGGCAAACAGCCCCAAGGCATCACAAATCTCGTTTGGCGTTTGGAAAGCGTTTACACGCTTGTAAATGGATCAGTCTGCAACCTACCTCCAAGCATGGCGGACACCGAACTTGTCACGGCAATTGCATTTGGTTTAACGTACTTTTATTTGAAATGCAAGCAAAGTGAAACAAAAAAAGGAAAGTGCTAGCGAAAAGTACTTTTTTAATTTTTAAATGCTTCACTGGCCTTCCGATAAGTTCAACAAGACGAATCCATGCATCTGCTTGTTTCTTCTTATCTTTATGATTTGCATCTTTCTCCAGAAACGGAAGACTCTTCTCATTCGACCAGACCTCGTTTTTAGGGTTCCGTAGCCAAATGGCAAAAACGGAACCCTTATAGATTCATCATGTCTGTCTGTCTGTCCGTCCGTACAAAAAATTTTTTTTTCATTAAACCCATGCGTGTGGGGTATTTATAGATAGGTCTTCAAAAATGCTATTGAGGTTTCTAACATGGTTTTTTTCTAATGGTATACATTGCTATGCAAACTTCCAACGAAAATTGGTTTGAACGAGATCTAGTAAGTAGTGTTTTTAATACGTCATAAACCGCAATTTTCGCCTTTCATTCAATTTAACATAACATAAACTCACACCTGTATTCCCCGGAGGGGTGGGCAGAGGTGCTAGCACACACATTTCGCCAGTTTATGTTTAGGTGCCAATGCCATTAACCGGGCACTTATAAACCTGCGATAAATACACACATAACTTCGAAAACCATCGAAAAGTCATTGGTGTGTGAGATGGTAAACCTGGGATCGAACTCGAGACCTCGTCTCAGCAGTCCAATAACCATACCACTAGGCTCATTCAATTAACTCAAAAAATTCTAAAAACAAAACATTTAATGAACTACAAGAATTTTTATATTATATTACTTAATGCTGCGGAACCCTTTATGGGCGAGTCCGACTCGCACTTGGCCGGTTTTTTTTTTTAGCATGAGCAAAAATAAATTATTAGGCTTGCGTGAGCTTGTCGGCAAGCGCCGACAAGCTAACGCAAGCCAAGCCAAACGCCTTCTTTACACGCTTGTGATTGTCGAGACTTGCCAAGGCTTGGCAAGCGTGTAAACCCGGCATTAAATATAGATCAAACAACCATTAGGTATTTAGATTTTAGGTACTTTAAACATAGGTTATTTAACGTTAGGTATTTTAATTTTAGTACACGTACCAAAATATTTGCACTGAGTGGGAATCGAATTCATGCCCCCTCAAACTCAAGCTAATCGACAAATTCAACATGACATAATAACTATTTAGCGGTGTACCTGTCATTTCTTCATCAGCTCGTAATAAAATAATTCATATGCAATTTCATATAGAGGGTGAATATATTAATTTTTAATAGAATAATTGGTGATATAAGGTAGACCATTTTACGGCAGAGGGCGTGCTCGTGCTGAGGGCTTATTTACATGAATATTGCCTAATATCGTTTACTAAATGTGCTATTTTGTTAATTCTATGTTTAACAAACATTTGATGTATGATAGATACGGTCGTTAGCTTGCGGTGTGGGTGAATTTGGAAGATCGCGTTGAAATAATTATTTAGAACGTTTATGTTAGATTTCAATTTATTACCTAATTATTATTTTAGCAAGTTAACACATCTGTGAAAGTAACGCAGTTGTTGAACATATTTTTATTTTGTCTAGATACATAGTAGGTATATTATTAAAATTCCAAGTAGTGTCTACGAATTAACTATTATCAGAGGAGTTTTATTTTATTTAACAGAGTAAGAAGTGTGAAATTAAAGGTTAGATACTATACTTATTATTAAACAAACTAAACCTAAAACAAATATATAATACAAGTGTATTATAAAGAAATAAGTATACCTACCTACTAACTAGTGTTCTTCTTGATGTCCATCGCACACCTTTAAAAGCTAAAAAAGATTGGTTATTATATTAAAAAATAATTCAAAATATTTGTTTTTATGAAATATTCATAGACCCTCAATCCTTATTACATACTGGTTAAAACAATCATTACACCAATGCTTGCATATTTCGATGAATTTATTGGTAAGTATCACTGAGGACAGAATAATCATTTCCTTCTCCATGGTAAGTATATTATTTCATAAGAAGAAGTTAATGACCAATAATATTTTGAGCCCAAAATATACTAATTTAGTTTTAAATAAAACTTTATTTGATATGTATTATTATTTACACTTAGCCCGTCGTTTCCGTTCCTTTTCAGCACCCATCGCTGGGCAATGTATTGCCTGCTTGATAAGAAATATACCTTGGTACGTATAATATAAACTTTTATAGCTCTCAATAGGCATAAAATAGATAATAGTACTAGGTATAGGTAAGGTTATAACGGCCGTTCCCAATAACATACTGACGGTTAAAGATGATCGCATCTACGGATTAAGAAAGAAAACCTTCCCCATCACCGTCGGGGTACACCAAGGATCCGTACTCAGTCCCTACCTGTTCAGCTTGGTGTTAGACGTTTTGTCGGACAGTATCAGAGACTCACATGAGCAGCCTCCATGGTTGCTTATGTATGCTGATGACATTGCGCTGATGGATGCAGACAGGAACAGATTGGTGCGACATGTGAAAGTGTGGAAGGAGGCGCTTGAGAACGGCGGTCTGAAGCTAAATGTGGCGAAGACAGAGTACTTGGCGTAAAACTCAACAGATCCCACACCCGTTCGCATAGGCGATGCTTGCTTGCACTTGCGACTCTAAAATGCCAGTCAGGCTGAGGGGGCAGGTCTATAAAACGATCATTAGACCTGTCCTCTTACACGGCTGTGAGGCGTGGCCGCTGTTGGAGCGACACAAGCAGATGCTGCGTGTCACGGAGATGAAAATGCTGCGGTGGATGTGTGGAGTCACGCGTAAAGATCGCGTGAGGAACTCACGCATCCGCGGCAGCCTTCATGTCCGTGACATCGCAGATAAAATGCAAGAGAGCCGCTGGTGCGGCCACGTCTTGCGGAAACCGCCCAGCTACGTGGGTAACAAATGCCTGGCAATGGCGCCCCCACCCGGTCCAGGTAGAAGGGGTAGGCCCAAGAAGTGCTGGCTTGGCGTCGTGGAGGGTGACATGCGTGAAAACGGTCTCACTACCTTGGACGCCCAAGATCGTGCGAAGTGGAGGAGGAAGAGCCGGAAGGCGGACCCTGAGCTCCGAGGGCACCGTGGCCTCGGATACAATCAGGACTAACGTCTTTATGTGGATGATGGCATCTACGGATTAAGTGCTCGGCTCTTTAAATTTAAAACCTAGTAACTCGTATTTCACACCAATTTCGGAAAATAAAATTATACCGCGATGCGCTTTCCCGCAAAAATATTAGTTACCATGTTTTGAATTTAAACAACCGATACGTCAAATCTGTTGCGATCTATCTTTAACTGTAAGTATGTTACTGGGAACGGCCGTAAAAGCACTCACGTAAAACTAGCAACTTTTAGTTTATACGAAACAAAAGCCGTAAGAGAAGTTGCGCGTTTCCATCATATCCAGACAGTTTGACGCACATCCTCATCACGTCACGATTTTATTTTTACGATGTTTGTTTTGAATTCTCTCGGTTTAGTTTCAGACTTGATTAAAAGAAATCTTGTATTGATGTTGAGCAACGTGCGAGTAAACAAGTATAATTTGTTGGAAAACAGAATACAACTGTCAGCGTAAATTTCTGCTAAGTCGTTTAATGATTCTAAATTTACTGTTTGACGCAGAACACGCTCCTAATTAATAGCAGATTCTGATGAAAGTAGACCGCAAATTAAATGTATTTACGTCCATTTGCTTCAAATTAGGGTCAGAAGTAGGGAGGGGTAGAAATAAAAACAGAAAGATAGCTGTTTCTATAAATTTAAAAAACGTACATTATTTTTGGATACAAGAAAACGATGAGTACTGGAAAATAAGTCGAAACATTACAAAACATACATGCGTTACACACGCAAAATTACACTAATAAACTTGTTGAAAGTATAAAATCTTCTTTCCTTTAAATTAACACTGGTAATTTCTTAACACAACATCAGTTCTCCTGTCTGCGGCACTGTGCGGCACGCCGCTTTATATCGTCGTAATTAATAAAAAAATAAAAACTGTCGAGCGATGGCCCTAAAACGCATTTAATTCTTGATAAGGGTAACAAATTGGATAAAGATAGCACGACCATTGGAGACAGAGAGATCGTAAGTGCATTGCCGTGATAACTCATGTGTGATTACGACAGTTTTGTGTGGATCTTCCGGTTTGAAGTTTTCATTCCGTACCTAGTCGGATAATTTATTTAGCATGATTAAGTCTATCCTTTAATACAGTTCTTTACGGAACCATAAGTGCCCGACTTGGACTTGACTGTTTTTTTTTCTGTTGTTATATCGGACTTACGACAAGAAATTATCCGTTGTTCCGTGTTATCTCCAAAATATCTACGCAGATTAAGGCAGCAGTTACACATTATCAATATGGATCACATGAAGCAGTCTATGATTGATATGCAAGCTAACTTCATGGAGCGAATGGCTAGCTTCGAGGCAGAGCTTCAAAGGAGAGCCCCAGGTACATCCAATTTGAACAATTTGGCAGAAGAGTTTGGTACTTTCAAGGTGTTTGTGCTGGAAAGTCTCAAGGCTTTTCAGCTTCAGATGGCTTATTTGGCTCGGGAGGTGGACAGCATAGAGACACGTAGCCGCCGCAAGATCTTGCTTCTTCATGGCATTGCTGAGCAGAAGGATGAGCAGACTATGCAGGTGGTGGCAAACACAATCAAGCGGGAACTCAAGGTGGAAACTTTCACAGCCGCAGACATCAAACGGTGTCAAAGAATGGGCCGAATAGCACCTGGAGGCAAGCCCAGGCCCATACTGGTGAAGTTTAATTCGGTGCTAGTGAGGGATAATATCTGGATGTCGAAGAAGAAATTGAAGGGCACAGGTGTAACTCTCTCTGAGTTTTTGACTCGCACGCGACACGCAGTATTCATGGCGGCGCGCGAGAAGTATGGGGTCATAAAATGCTGGACCAGAGAGGGCTTTGTTTACGTCCTGAGTCCCGATGGTAACAGACACCGGATAGCATCTGTCGCTGACCTGAATAATATCCCAGAATCAACTAGGCCGGCCCCCAAGACAAGAAGAGCTGCTGCTTTGGCGAAAAAGTAATATTAGTGTTGCTCCGAACATTGTCCAGGTACATATAGTTTTTATTATTGCAGGCCATTGATAGCTAATCCTGTACCCACTTTTCTGTTCACTTTAACGATCAATTTATACCTCACTATGTTAAATATTTTCTGTCTCCTTCACTACCTTCTTAAACTATAAAAATAACTATAAAATTGTGATACTTTGCGAAATTCTAAGGTTACCGTAAAATAAAACTATTGTAATCATATTATTGTTATAAAAACTTTCCAACGCTGTCAATGTCATGGTCAACTCACTTCACTCATGTAAACACGTCTAAATGTCATATTACGCGTTTCGTTTTCATCATAATTCTGAGCTCTAAAATTGACAATGGACAAGAGGCTTTTGGGCCAACACTTAAACCTGGACAATTTCATATTAAACTTGTTTAATACATTGTATCAACTGTAATTTTGCTCTTGTATTTTAATTATTAGTATAGTAGGTATTTTATTCTACCTGCATATTTTAACTATTTTAACACGCAACTGGCCGGTGGACTAATACATTTGAGAGTTATTTGAGTGTCATATTTATATTATTTTATTCATTAATTTATTTAATCTACAAGTAGTATATAATATATATATTATATTTATTTATTTATTAAAATTACAATTCTATATATATAATATGTCTGATGATTTGTCTTGTAGTGATAATGAAAGTTTTTACACAGCAGACAGTCTTGATGATAGCTGTACTAGCTCAACAACACTTGAACATACCCTACGGTCTCTGTTTACCGATGTGCCGAGGAATTTCAATGCAGTCCATATAAACGCCCAGAGTATTCCAGCCCATTTCCCAGATATGCTGGCAACCTTAAACTGTCAAAACATCCATGCAATCCTAATCACAGAATCGTGGCTCAGGCCATTTCTGCCTACAATTTCTTACACTCTTCCAGGATTCACTCTTATAAGAAACGATCGCGCGATTGGTCGTGGTGGGGGTGTAGCTATATATCTACGCTCTTATATTCCATACTCAATAGTGAATATGTCTGCACAACCACCACCGGCAAACGCAGGCGAGCATCTTTTCTTGGAAGTAGAACTGTATCACACTAAGATTCTTTTTGGCGTGTACTACTCTCCTTCTTCAAATGTTGACTACTTCTCCTCTTTTGAACTTCTTCTAGAAAATCTGACTCCAACTTATACACACACTATTATAATGGGTGATTTCAACACGTGCCTTAAGAAAAATGACCATCGTTCGTCATCACTTACCCGTATAGTTGAATCTAGCAACTTGTCTATACTTCCTCTTGATGTAACCCACCACTTTCCTAACTGTATCCCTACTCTTCTAGACCTCATCTTAGTTTCTTCACCTGGACATGCCATCAAACATGGCCAATGTTCAGCTGATGCTTTCTCATACCACGATCTGATATATTTGTCTTATAAAATCCGACCTCCCAAGGCAAAGCCGAGAATTCTTTTGCAGCGCAGTTTTGGAGCTATGGATCGTGACAAGCTTCGTGAAGATGCCCTCAACATTGACTGGACCCCTCTCTTAGCAACCCAATGTATTGACACTAAAGTAGCGATGCTTACAAACAATTTAATCAGTCTCTATAATGTCCATGCACCGGCCCGAGCTGTCAAAATCAAACATTTACCCTCTCCTTGGCTTACCGATGAAATAAAGCTAATTATGTCTAAAAAAGCTGCTGCTAAATGTAGGTACAAGTGCCGTCCCACTCAATATAATTTAGACAAATATGTAGCAATTAGGAATCTCTGCAACAAGATGTGTAGGAACGCACAACGCCAGCATATTCATACCTCTGTGGAAAATGGAGAACCAGCTAAGGTTTGGAAGTTCCTGAGAACACTAGGAGTTGGAAAATCTCGCCATGACTCAATTCCTAAAGATATAAATCTCGATTCACTGAATCATCACTTCTCATCTTCGTCCAATATTGACGGGACAACTAAAGCAAACACACTTAACTATCTTTCATCTCTTCCAACTCCTCAATATCCAACTTTTGTCTTTGATCAATTTACGGTTTGTGGTGTTAAGCAGAGCATAACGTCAATAACATCCAGCGCAGTAGGCAGTGACTGTGTCAGTCGGAATATGATACTCCCTATCCTCGACCAAATCCTACCCATCTTGTGTCATATACTCAATCACTCTATATCCTGTGGCAAATTCCCATCTGCGTGGAAAGAAGCGCAAATTACTCCCCTTCCAAAAAAATCCAAGCCCTCCACATTTTCTGATTATCGACCTATTTCTATTCTACCATTCCTCTCCAAAGTCTTTGAGCGCCTAATCCATACCCAACTTAGCTCCTTCCTTAGTAGAAACAGCATACTAAATCCATTTCAATCCGGCTTTCGACCTGGGCACAGCACTGTTTCTGCTTTGGTATACATCACAGACGACATAAGGCTAGCCATGGATCGAGGACACATAACAGTTCTTTCGCTCCTGGATTTTAGCAATGCATTCAACACTGTAGATTTCGACGTCCTGGTGAGTATACTTCGCTCTATTAACATATCTCCAACGGCAGTTGATTGGTTTCAAAGTTACCTGTCTGGTCGTCGACAACGTATACGCATAGAAGAGTCATTCTCTTCATGGTGCAATACAACAGTTGGCGTACCGCAGGGCGGCGTTTTATCCCCACTACTCTTCGCGATTTTTATCAATTCTATTTCCCAGAAACTAGTTTCATCCTACCACTTGTATGCAGATGATTTACAGATATACAGCCAGGCCCCACTTAACCAGCTATCAGAGGCACTAGACACAATGAACCTGGATCTAGCGCATATTAGTGAATGGAGTAAAAATTACGGCTTAAAGATTAATCCATCAAAGACTCAGTTAATTGTTGTCGGTAGTCCCAGAGTGATCTCTAATATAGATTGGTCCGCTATGCCACTGATACAATTTGAAGGTACAGTAGTGCCTTTATCTGATTGTGTGAAAGACCTGGGGATCTACCTTGACAAAACGCTGTCCTGGGATCGCCAGCTGCAAGAGGTAAGCCGCAAGCTATTTGCCTCAGGGGGCTCCTTACGAAGGTTACGAAACTTTCTGCCCACGGCAACAAAGACTGCGCTTGCACAGGCCCTCCTTCTACCAATTCTCGACTATGCCGATGTCAGCTATCTAAATCTCACAGAAGCACAATTAGATAAACTTGAGCGGCTTCAAAATTTCTGTATAAGATTCGTATTTGGCCTACGCAAATACGATCATGTTTCCGAATACCGTATAAAACTCAAGTGGCTTCCAATTCGCCTTCGCCGGAATACTCATATTCTAACGTTTCTTTACAATATCCTTTTTAACCCCAAAGCACCCCCTTACCTTAAAGAACGTTTTAGGTTCTTACATGAGACACATTCGAGGTCCCTACGGTCGTCGGAGAACTTGACACTGAAAATGCCGACGCATTCCACAAATTACTTTGGGCGATCTTTCACCGTAGAAGCGGTTCGTCTGTGGAATGAGTTGCCGGTTGGTATCAGACGAGCACAATCTATTACAAGCTTTAAAAAGCTTTTATATGAGCATTTTATGTCACTGTAGTACGTATATAACTATATATCCGGAGAGACATTTAAATTTTTCACTATGTCACTTTGCTGTACATTTGAATATGTATGTATGTATGTATGTATGTATGTATGTGTGTATGTATGTATGTGTGTATGTATGTTATATAGATGTATATATGTACGTATATGAGTATATATGTATATATGTGTATATAGTTTGAGTATTCATATATCATTTTTGTCATTCCCAGTCACACCAACTACCACCTGTTCTTACACGTAACTCTAGTCCATCCAAAGGTTGCCTGGAAGATATTGCCTATTATGGCGATAAGGCCGCCCTTTGTACAACAATTGTATAAAAAATATGTATTTCGCACTTAAATTCTTATGTAAATGGTGTACAAATAAAGTATTATTCTATTCTATTCTAAAATAAAATGGGATATTTGCTTTGTTCTTAAGTAAGTCGATACCTTTCTTTGGTGAGGAAATCTCATCGGCTACCACATGCTAACCAACGGGGGTGGAACCGACTAAAATCGCATGCTGCACTGTATCGGGTCTTGCAAGATATTTTACTCGCAACCCTGGATTTGTTAGTAATAGGTAATAGGCGACGAAACACAAGAAAAAGCAATAACTTCATTTTACTATTTTTCTAGTATCTAAAAAGATTGTATAATTTAAGCAAATACGAGTATATTAAAGTAAGCTTATTCATTTGAATTTAGACACAACGGTTATTGTTTAATTTGTTGCGGTCAAATAAATACGCGCACAAATCATTTTTCATTATGTCTCAAAATTAACCACAAATTCACAATTCCAGCGTTTCACTCGCATATACCACAGTGCCTAACAGTGGCCATATATTACCGCAATTATGCATTTACCACCATCGCCGTTTACGTCATTATCGGTTTTTGGTCAATTAATAAAATGACATAGTCTAAATACACAACATTTGCCTTTATCAATATTGAAAGTAGCATCTTACTATTAAGCATTTTAAATAATACAATTCATAAAGACCATTTTGTTCTATCAGTAGTAATAAAAAGAATAAAATAAACAATAACAACAAGTCCAGGCTATTTCATTTCAAGGAATAATACACTACAATTGTTAATTTTTACTCAATAGTTAATTATATGGTAATCATGTATGGTAAACTGTGGCGTGGCGGTAGTGCACGCGACTGCCACGCAGGAGGCGCTGGTTCGATCCCCTCTCAGTGCAAATATTTGTATGCATGAATGTGGCTATTTGTATTGGTCTGGGTGTTTCTATGTATAATATGTATGAATATACAAAAAAAATATATAAGTATGTTTATCCGCATTCTAGATTCCATAAAACAAGGTATAAAAGCTTACCATGGGTCTAGATAGCGTTGTGTAGAATGTTGTGTTGTGTGTGAATAAAAATGTTAGTAAGAGAATATCCATACAAATCTTTCAATTGGCCTTCACAGCCACTTCTCAACATTGTACCGTCGATGTTTGTAATCTTGAAATGTCAAAGGTATTTAATTTGAATATCATGTCTTATCTCATTCCCAAGCATTGAATTTATCGATGAAATATCTATCGATATGAAATGTAGCCTCGATTATTTTGAAAGGCTTGTACTCCGATCCATTCCTTTGTGAATTGTAGAAGAAACTTTTATTTATTTATTTTTAATAAAAAAGTATTAAAGAACAAAGATATATATTCATCGTAAATATAGAATTTATGAATTCATCGCAATGTATCTTAACTGATTTTTCCGCCATTGGGGTACACATTTTATTAATCATTTATTGTTGACAGAGCGTACTTCCGAGGTGAACTTTTTTATATGTATCTATTTAAAAATATAATTTATAAGTTTCATTTAAAATGAATAAAGCGGATAATAATAAAGTTAAAAAAAATAAATATCACGATTTGCACTCTTCTTTTTAAATTCCTTATAAGACTATTGTTTTCATTCACTATTTCAAAATGAAACATTACCTCAAACCGTGTTCGTACGTAATAAAATTTAATAAAACCTAGTATAAAAATGATGTACGCTAATAAAATTCAAGACATTGCTTATTCAATGTGCATTCTGATAAGATAGTTATTTTTATGTACAATAAACACGTAGTTCTGAATTCCGAGCCACATTATTGTCATATGTCACGACAAGGCACAATTAAGTGCCTTCAGTATTATAAATTTTCTTGTACGTTAGTCCACAATGATTTGCATATATTGTGGTAGTTGTCGCCTTAACTGGTTACTCGCGTGTATAGTGGCGATAAGTATGGCTTTATTAAAACATTATTGATGGCGTAGTAAGTTATGTGTCTTTGGAGGGTGAAAGTCATTTGCGTGGCCGCGTCATAAAATTTTACGCAAAAGTAAATCTACTGATAATGATGTGTTTACTATTCTTTGAATCTCTACTTCCAATTAAGAAAAACAGAACTTAGTTACGTATCGTAAACTAAAAAAAAATTGTCAAAATGGTCAATTTCATACGTTCATAATTTCAAAAGTAATTTTTAATTGCCAAGCGTATTTCACTCGTACGTACTTTATATCTCACCAACACATGAATTTTAATGCGTAAATGAAAGCCAGCGCTTGAGTCGGCTTTCGCAATTTGCGTTTGGTTCCCTCTCATTTGCGCTTGCCAGACACCAATTTAAAAGCACCCCGAATTTGCGTAATTTTTGAAGCAAAAAATGTATTGTTCCGTTTATGAAGCCTGGTTTTGGATTAAGTTTTAGTTATTTTGGAATGTGTATAAAATATATTTCAATATTTTGCAATGTGTACAAAATATATTTAAATATTTTGTACATATTTGTATCCGGCATGATTTGCGACGTCGAAAGTGGTCAAAGTAAATTATTGTTCAAGAGGGGAAAAGGTCAGACTCAATGGTCATGCGAAGTGGTTTGATTTTCTCAACATTAAGCTACTACATTTCCATTTAAGAGCCTTGACCTCAAAGGGTTCCAAAATAGGATAACCTTGAATTTTTTGTTTGAAGTTATAAAAAAAAGATTATAACGACTTTTAGTAATGGAAACTCAAGCATCAAATAATCTTTTAAGCCCGTCAAGGTAGGGACCACCTTTTGAGGTTCTCAACATCTGGAATTGTGGTTCTAGTCATCTGGAATTCATCCTAACTTTTTACCATCTAAATTTGAAATAAATCGGCACTCAAGTTGGTTCAAGTCCCACTTGAGTGCTTCTTTTTCCCAATGTATTTCGAATTTAAAAGTTAGCATAATAAATGCTATTAAATTTTTTTTACCATCTAGTTGATTGATGGACTGCATTTAAAAATACTTTTGCAGTAAGATAAAGATAGTCATATATTACATACATACATAACTATACTCACGCCTATAAATCCCCGAAGGGGTAGGCAGTGGTGTATGAACACCCATATGTCGCCAACTATGATTTATGGTACTACGTAAGGCGTGCCTAATGCCGTCTAGCCGGCACTTTACCTTAGGCTGTATGTTTACTGTCGGATGGTGAACAGCCATATCACTTAGTAGCCCTTTACGACAACCACAGGAAGCGCTAGTGTTGTTCTTTTCTACTCCACCGGGAATCAACAATGCTTAAGAAGGTCAATAAATATTAAAGAGTACAGTCTAACGTCTTGAATGTCTTGATATAGCCTCAGGCATATTGATACCGACCCAAATATTCATTTAGCCTATAGTAGGCTATAATGATCGTTAAACCTAACAAAATGTTGTATATTTCACATTGATAAGCAAGTCACAACACTTATCCATTAGCACCAATCTCATCGTACACAATTTGTTCGATTCGCCACACAGTCCAAGCGGAATACATAAATCATGAATCAAATATAGACATACACTAACGAACATGGTTCAAACATTGGGATTGAGTTCCGAATAAAAATGAACAAAACAATATGGTATTACGCCTCTATCATACATCAATTTGTCAAAATATGTCAGAATAATACTGTTTGCTTTTTCTTGTTCCCTTGCGGATTATCCTGTCATCACTAGGAATCCCTAACACCTAAATATACGTTGAGAGATTGGTTTTAAGATCATTTTAGTTACTTTGTGTCGTATTGATGCTGACATGATACATGCATGGTGGTGTTGATGTGTGAAAAACATATACATCCATCCCTCTATGTACATACATACAATCACGCCTTTATCCCCGGAGGGTTAGGCAGAGGTGAATTATCACCCTCATTTCACCACGTAATAGAGGGTGAGCCTATTGCCGCTTTCCGGGTACTATATTGTTGACTCAAGCCATGCATCCGAGGCTGAGTCTGGGCTGTATGTATCTGTCTGCCCTATTCCTTAGTCGCCTTGTATGACACCGCATGGGAAGAGATGGGATGGAAAAAATTCTACTCTGCCGGGAACCACACGGCAAATCCAGATATATACTCACGTCTGAGAATCCCTGAAGGGGTAGGCAGAGGTGTATTAGCACCTATGTTAAACCAATTATGATTTTCGATCCCAAAAAAATATTCAAGATGATCATCATGACAAACCTGGGTTGATCCCACGAGACCTCGTCTCAGCAGTCCATTACCCATACCACTAGGCTATAATATGTGATATAATAATGTTATTATTAGCGTGGTACTTATTATGTGCGGATCCCCTATGCCCGAGGAGGGCCAGACCGTAAGGGATGGCCCTGGGTCAGTTGGGGTGCAAGGGATATGTCGAAGACAATCTCACCTCCGACCTAGCACCAAACACTCTCAGTCGGCGTGCGGTTTTAGTCGGTTCGAGTCCGACATAACCTCCCCTTCCGGCTCCGGCGGGAAGGATTCCGTGGGTATTTCCGCACGAAAAAAAAGGGATCCCCCTATGAATCAATTAGTCTATCGTAATCCACAGCTGGACATAGGCCTCTCCCAATATTGGGAGGCTTTGGTTTTATAATCTATACGACGCGTCAATAAAACGGACGTTGCAATTAGTTCGTCCAATATGTTATTCGACTATCAGAATATCTGCATATTTATTGAAAACGCTTTGCACAAAAAATTAAATCGCCGCGATGAAAATTTTACGAAAATAATACAAAGCAACTTCAGAAAAAACGAATGAAATACCAAATAAAAAAAAAACAGAACCGGCTACAATTTAAAATGCACCCTGTTTTTGAATTTCTCATTTCACAAATACAAAATCGAAACAATTAAACACAGTAAGTGAGGGTTAGGTGGCATCTCGAGGGTTGATTACTTGAAGTGTGCAAAGTTTTTCTTGTTCCCATAAATTTTTTAATGAAGCAGTTATGTCTTAAGCAGTAAAACTCAATTTCCCTTACTTTGTCAATGACTACAAAATATATAATCAGAGATATAACATTCTACGTGGTTATGAATCTGACAAAATTCACAGCTAAAATGCAAGCATTTTATCAGTTATCACTCGAAAATGGGCCTTACGTATTCATATTAACTGTTCCCTTCGCAAAGCATTTTCTGTTCCAGCAACAAATATTTATACTGTTTATTTTGGCGTGTACGTTCTGAATGAATAATGTTGATAATTTAGTGTTTAATGAAGGGAGTCTTATTCGTCGTCTCAGTGAAAGATGGTAGAAAAATGCTCGCAGTGAATGCAAATGTTCCCCATTATTGTTTATCTATTGTCCTGTTTATGAAGCGAGAAAGTGGAAATTGTTGTTGGTGCTCGTAAGAATCCATAATTTTAAAGAGTAAACCAACTCCAGTGTCTTCTTTTATACATCGAAAAATAGTTTCTTAAAAAAGTTACTCAAATGTGGATTTCTTCAAGAAGGTCTTCAAGGCCACGGTAGCCACTTTCCATCTGGTGGACCGTTGGCCACCTAAATGGTATAAAAAATGGCTAAGAATAATATTTGGAATTATTATACTCAGAATTCGAAAAACATCGAAAAAAATGACATGCTCAAGTGAGACTTGAACTCACGACCTTTCCCTTACAGGGAGGAATGCTCTTCCAACTGAGCTATTGAGCCACACCTGAATCACTTCAAATTTTACTTCTCCTTATATCCGTCTTTAAGGGCGACATTCATCAAAATTTTAATGATAATTTGAAGTGATTCAGGCGTGGCTCAATAGCTCAGTTAGAAGAGCATTCCCCCTGTAAGGGAAAGGTAGTGAGTTCTAGTCTTACCTGAGTACTTCATTTTTTTCCGATGTTTTTCGAACTTTAAGGTTAGCATAATAAATGCTATAAAAAATCATTCAAATATTCCCAGAATCTTTTTAAAAATCTCAACTGAAGTGATTTTTACTGCAGGAAACTTCACTGTAAAATATACTCAACTGTCAAAACAACCTAATATGGTCTTAAGTATTATTAACAAGCTACAATCATTCATCCATATAATACCCAATACTTCCGCAAAACGTGGCGTTCTATAACACATAATTTAAGAACCGAGATAGCAATTTTGTCGAATCACGCCTTAAGTACTATACTAAAGATTCCGCCGGTGGTTGAACTCGGAAATTTTTAATTGTAATGGAGATTAGTAGTTATCTGATGCCGTGTAGTGCACGCATTAGTAATAACATATTTATTTTGTTCGTTTGACAGCTGTGGGCGGATTGATCTAACAGATAATGTAAGAGTGCCAGTGCTTAATGCGAACTAGAATGCTTATAACAACTCACTGCAACTGGTCTTCGATAGCGGCTGCCTTTTGTTTTTTTTATTCTTTGTGCTATTAAAGAATAAGCAAATGTATACTCTATTCGTGAGAATATAGGGTTGGTGTGATAGTTACAGATATATCCCAATATAGCTAAGAGGAATTGTAATCTTTTTAATGTGGCATTTTGTTTTTTGACACTAAACGTATGGTTTAATTGTGTACAACGATGTCATGCCACGTCACTGAATTTCATATTAAACAGGTATTTTAGTTCAGTCAAAATTTTTATTAAAATAAAATTTGGTCAATATTCAATTACATCATTACTCTGTATTAAATTTCAGCAAAATTGTAATGATAAAAGGTTATTACGTAATGAGGGAATCAGGGAATACAACCTACATATTGGGTTGCATAAAAATAAACCAGTGATTACAAATTTTATGCTACAATAAGGTAACAACCTAAATCTCATTTGTTATATTAATCATTAAATTATTACAGCATGAAATACTTACAAATAAATCATATAATTGGAAGATTTTAGCCTTACAAATAAAATATTACAAATAAATACTTACAAATAAATCATATAATTGGAAGATTTAGCTCCTACTTGCGTTAATCCCAGTCCCATCCGAGGTCTTCACGTTGGAATCCAGGGTCCACTCTTTTCAGTCTAACTGTGACGTGTTTGAATTTCGATATTTTCCATGAAGTGACTGATATTTTTACCAACAGTAACCTAGGAGAAGGTGCTGTTGGTGTGAAATCCCTACACTATGGTCCCCACAACCCGAAGGGGGCCATTTCGAAAGAGATTCGTTCTTCGGCAATCTCACCTCCGGCAACCAAACACCCAAGATGGCGTATATTTTAGTCGGTTTAGTCGGTTCGAGTCCGACATAACCACCTCCAACGCCTCCGTAGGGACTTTTCGCACGATAAAAAAAATTGAAATTGTCTTAAATGAAATCACCACTGGAAATAAAGCAACATAAACGGACAAGAGGGACAAAAGATGAAAGATGAAGAGCGAATGGTGCAAAAAATAATCGCCAGAGACGCGTATGACGTGACGTTATCGACATAACAAATACGGGTATCTATCTCCATAGGGCTGCTCCTAAAATAAATTGACATCGCAAAAGAAATCCAACGTTTACAGAATGCCGCGTGCCAATATTACAAGTCATTTGGCACACATTAGCACTTAGGGTTCCAGATCGCTCCCTCACAGAATCTATTAAACTTCGTTGTTGCCTACAGTCACTGATCATTAGAAAAACTGCATTTCATGTATTTAATAACGTCGTCAACCTTACCCCACACCAAAAATCTATTAACGTCAACATGACTGTTTTGATAATCGGTCAAAGATTCAACCCCTAACCAACCCTAAATACAAAATGTTTTTTTTATTAATATCACTTAAGTGGCAGACAAGCACACGGTCCACCTAATGGAAAGTGCCTATGGATGTTACTTTCCGGATTGCTTTCTTGCATTCTAATGCTCTTCTTGAAGTACCCATATGCTTTTATCGCATAAAGTTCCTAATTGTTATAAAAAAGACTTATATGTTGGAATATTCAAAAATAAGGAGAATATTTAATAGTGAAAAATACACTTAATAGGTACAATTTAGAAAAAATAAAGTAATGAAAATAAAAATAAAAATATTTACATACATAATGCGTCGTGGAATTCCTCCGCATCGTCGCCGACCGGTAACGTACCCAGAAGGCTGGCTGCATTGCCACGTTGAATGGCAAAGCTTAACCTCTGTGCAAGGTAATAACCAGCCTTCTGGTCACGCGTAGCGTCGATCAGCCGCTTTGCCAGATCTTTATGTTAATTTTTAGTGTTTATACTTCGATTTCCAGATGTTATGAAATATTTATAAAAATAAAAATAATAATAATTACGGGGACCATCTCCGGGTGTATCATATTGTGCGCTTTGGGGATGCTATAGCATCATATTAAACTCTATTAAAAGGGTATCCAAGTATTGGCTTCGGTCCGACGCACGCCTTCCAAAGACCCGGTACTTCATAGTCCCGAGAGTCATCATGAAACAGAAAAACAAAATAATAATACTATAGAACTTTACTAACTCTGCATTTGCTATTATTCTCAGTAGGTAGTAAATTATTTTAGTTATACATTGAATACTGGCCCTGAGTTCAAATTCTTAGCGCATTCACAGTGAATTTATAATGATAAACATAAATTCACGTGACCATAAATCATTATTAATTTTCTTTCCAACACCACATACAAAATAAACTGTAATTTATAATCGACAAATTTGTATTATCGCTAACCTCTCGAGTTATTTTCAATTAATCGAATTGATGTTTATATTGATTCATGATCAAAAAGCTATGGGGTGTCTCTCAGTTTGCAATTGCGTACAAAACTTGGATTTTACTTTAAAATTCTTGAAAGGTAAGTGGCGATCATATAAATGGATATTTAAATAAGCAGTAAAATTTCAAATCAATTTCTTTTGAGCCATAAAGAGGTATTTAAGTAGGTTTTCTCGTGAATCATTGCGCGGACCGTTGTAACAATTCAAGGTATGATTTGTTCGTACGAAGTAAGTATGGTCTCAGCGAGAGATGTCGTAAATCAAGTGACATGACACTCTTATGACTCCCTACAGCTGCATGCCGCCCACCGAAAAATAAGATTCCACTGCGGTACAATGAAGCACTTCTTAAATATTCATTAGGTATAATATAAGTAAAGCAAAATTTAAAAGCTATGCATATTTTTGAATAAACGATTAAGGAGGTAATTGAAAAATATTATACAATGCTAAAACATACGTAATATAATGCGGAAATCCCCTCGGATACCTCCCTGCCGGAGCCGGAAGGGGAGGTTATGTCGGACTCGAACCGACTAAAACCGCACGCCGACTGTGGGTCTTGGTGCTAGGCCGGAGGTGAGGTTGTCATCGACATATCCCTCGCACCCCGGCTGACCCAGGGCCATCCCTTACGGTCTGGCCCTCCTCAGGAGGGGGGACAAAGGTGTCCCCAACTCGCCCCCGGAATGGGGAGGCGCACTTCTCAGCGCGCCGCCGCCGTGGCCTGCTTCTGCTGGGGTGACAGGCGGCTCCACCCGTCACCCCCAGGCCCGCGCTCATGGGAGACGGAGGTCAGTCAGTGCCCTCCGACGCCCGAGTTGCCTGCGCGCGCGGGCGGCGCGATCCGCGAGTCTTTCTCGCTCGCGCCGCCTCTCCTGCTCCGCCGTCTCCTTCACGACCATTACCTGCTCGCTGAAGGAGACGCCGGCCGCCCACGCGTCCGCGCAGCGGACCATTGCTGTGAGCAGGGTGGCGAGGGTGAGAACTCTCACTCCCAGGGCCGCCACTAGCTCCCGCCTCGGTCCGGCCCATGCCGGACACTCGGTGAGCGTGTGCAGCCCCGTGTCCTCGCTCGCGTCGCAGTGATGGCACTCGGACGTTGGCTCCTTTTCGATCCGACACAGATACCTCCCGAAGCACCCGTGCCCGGTGATAATCTGCGTCAGTCGATACGAGAGGCTGCCATGTGGCCTCTCGAGCCATTCCCCCATGATGGGCCTTACCGCCTCCATGACGGCATGCCCTGCGCGTCGTTGCTCAAGTCGTCGCTCCCACTCCGCCACCATGATCCTTTGGAGCCGGGACCTCTCGGCCCGAATGTCTTCGGGCTCGGGATCGTATCCCCGCTCCCGCGCCTCCTTACGGAACCGATACAGTGCCGCAAGGTATCTCGCTTCCAGGATCCACGGGGGCGATCCGGCTAGGAGACTCGCCGCTTCAAAGGATATCGTGCGGTACCCCCTAATGGCCCTGCAGGCCATCGTCTGCTGCGGCGCATGCAGCAGTTGCACGAACCTGGCCTGCAGGGCGTCCGCCCACACAGGGCACCCGTACAGGGCCATGGACCACACGACACCCGCGTAGAGTCTCCTGCAGGAGTCCTCTGGGCCCCTCAAGTTGGGCAGCAGCCGCATCAGCGCGTTAGCTGACACCAACAGTTTGGGGCGCAGACTTCGGAAATGCTCTCCGAAGTCCCACCGACCGTCGAGTACGAGCCCCAGGTATTTCAACCGGGGCTTCATGTGGATGGGAGTACCTCCTATATAGGCTATACTACATCATGCTACGATTCAAGGGAGCGGAGCAGTATCGAATATCAACAAATCTGGTAGATTGCCATACGTTATTTGAAAATTAATAACTTGCGGGCATTTGGCTTAAATATGTGACACGGGTTTCGAAATTCGAAGTATGCCACAGGCGAAGCCGGAGCCTGCCAGCGAGTGTTACATAAAAAAATATAAATCTCATTCCTATGCTGCACTATTAAAACCTGGAACTCCCCGCCAGCTCACGTATTTCCTTCTTCCTACAGTCCCGAGTCCTTTAATTCTTAATTCTTAATTCTTTATTGTACACAAAAAAGTACAGAGATTATACACAAAACATTTCAGATAACATGTACAAAGGCGAGCTTAACTCAAAATGAGTTCTCTACCAGCAAACCTTTGAGTGACAGAGAAGTTATGGTCGTGAAGGGGGATGTGAAGTGTACATAAAGAACAGAAAATATACATATATAAAGGAACATGAATAAGAAAGTGTACCTAAACGGGTACATTATACACAATACACACATACATACTATAATATTTATTCATACATACATACATACATACCACCTAGACAATTATACATACACACATACATATATACAAACTATACACCTACATAGACATACATAGACATACATAGACATACATGCATAAATAGATACGTAAATATACAGACTACATTATTGTGATAGGAAATGTTCCCTAGTTCTTCTCCTGAAGATGTCCAGAGTATTACTACTGCGAATGGAGTGAGGTAGTGCGTTCCAAAGACGTACTGCCCGGACCGTGAAGGATCCATCATAGCAGCTGGAACTATGTGCAGGTGTACGAAGCAGAAGAGAGGTAGAAAGACGACAGGGTTTACCCCTGGGTACAAGATACTCAAAGCGTTCCCGCAGATAAGTTGGAGCATTAGGATTATGAAGAATATTATAGAGAAGAGTAAGAATATGAAGGTTACGGCGCTGCCGAATAGGGAGCCAGTTGAGTCTTTTGCGATATTCCGTCACATGGTCGTATTTTCGCAGACCAAAGACAAAGCGGATTCCCAAATTCTGCAGGCGCTCAAGTTTGTTTAGCAGTTCCTCCGATGCATCGAGAAAGCAGACATCAGCATAGTCTAACAGCGAGAGTAGAAGAGATTGTGCAAGAGTAACTTTAGTCTGAAGAGGTAGGAGTGTCTGGAGACGTTTGAGAGATTGAAATGAGCAGTATACTCTCCTACTCACCTCCGCAATGTGAATATCCCAGGCAAGCATGGAGTCTATGTGCACGCCTAAATTTTTTGCACTTTTGGAGTATTCAATGGCTACAGAATCATATGTTACTGGAGGCAGGGAATCATGATTCAGAAGGCGGAGCATGTATCTACCACCAACAATGAGTGTTTGAGATTTTTTTGGGTTAACAAGCAGTCCAAAGGATTGGGCCCAGATATTGATGTTTTCAAGGTCATTGTTGATGGCAGCCACAGCCTCAGTTAGTTCATCAGCTTTAAAATGTCGATATATTTGCAAGTCGTCTGCGTAGAGATGATAATGCGAGGTTAGGACCTTCGTGATGGCGTTTATAAAAACAGAGAAGAGAAGAGGAGAAAGGACACCACCCTGAGGAACACCCGCCACTAAGTCACAACAATCGGAGGAAGCGTCATTCACTCTAACAGATTGTGAGCGTCCTTCGAGATAGGACTTGAACCAAGTAATTGCAGAGGCAGAAACATTTATGGATGAAAGAATACCTAAGAGTATGTCAAAATCAACAGAGTTAAAGGCACTGCTGAAGTCCAATAAGACCAACACTGTTAATTGTTTGTGCTCCATAGCCAATCTAATGTCATCTGTTACTTTCACTAGAGTTGTTACAGTACTATGGCCACGGCGAAAGCCAGATTGGAAAGGACTCAACAGGCCATTAGAGGAGAGATAATACGTCAGTTGATCGTGAACAATACTCTCAAGTACCTTCGACAGGATGGGAAGGATAGAAATGGGGCGGAATTGGGAGTGTGTTGTAGGATTGGGTACTTTGGGCAGAGGTATGATAGAAGCTCTTTTCCACGATGACGGAAAATAGTTAGAGTATAAGGAGTAGTTCATAATGTGGGTGAGGATAGGAAGGATCAGATCTACAATGGGGAGAAGCATTTGAAGTTGAAGGCCATCGTTACCGACCGCCCTAGTAGATATGGATTTTAAATGTTTCTTAACATCCGCTTCTGTTACCGGTTGAAATAAGAAGGGAGCATTTAAAGGTAGTGGAAGAGAAGAGAGAGAATTTAAGGTAGAAGATTTAACATGACTAGGAATAGTAGTTGGAGGGACTGAAAAATGGGCATTTAATCCATTGAGGTCCATATCAGTAAGGTTATCATGGGCGACCTTACCAATCCCCAAGGATTTTAGGAACTGCCACTGTTGAGAAGTGTTAAGGTTTTCAACTGATTTGTGAATATGGTCTCGTCTCGCATCCCTACACAGACGATTGCAACGATTACGCAATTTTTTATAAAAGTTCAACGCCTCTTCAGACGGGCACTTGATATATTCACGTTTGGCCTTATCACGCTTCGTCATAATGTTTTTGATAGATGGAGAAAGCCATGGCGCAGGATGATGTCTAATTCTTACCTTTTTAAGAGGCGCATGCACATCATAAATGGCCAGCAATATGCCAGTGAAAATAGAAACTTTCCCATCCAGATCATCGCAGTCATAAACAGATGACCAGTCGGCACCATCCACATCACCACCCAAACGCTCCAGATCCATATCTTTAAAATTACGAAGAAGAAGAAATTTACTCTTGCGTTTCGGAGGACGCAGTTTATAGGAGAGGTATATAAGATCGTGGTATGAAAAGGGTGCGGATAACTGTCCGTGTGAGGCCACCTTATGAGGATTGGAGATCAGTATGAGGTCCAGTAGCGAGGGCTGAGTATTGGGAACCTTATGTGTGGCTATAAGAGGAAGAATGTGCATGTCCACAGAAGAGACAAGGGAGCAGAGTTTACGGCTGCGTGAATCTTTTTTGAGTAGACAGGTATTGAAGTCCCCGAGGATTATTCTATGCTCATACCTTGATGAGAAATCTTCCAGTTGCACTTCAAAAGCAGAGAAATAATCAATGTTGCGATCAGGACTGTAGTATACGCCAAGTAGTGCTTTGGTGTGCTTAAAATCTATTTCGATAAAGAGATATTCTGTGAAATTTGAGTATACACCTGGGGACTGGTCAACAACCTTGTGAGAAATATCCCCACGAAGATACACTGCTACCCCGCCACCACCCTTACCAGTTCTGTCAACACGCACAAGCTTATACCCAGGTAGAGAGTACTGGGTGGAAGGGAGTGGGGGCTTAAGAAAAGATTCAGAGACAAGGACAGCATGAACACAGTCAGAATTAAAAGAGGCCAGAAGATCGGAATAATGTGCAGGAATGCTCTGAGCATTTATGTGGACAACATTAAAGTAATATGGATAAGTTGAAAAAATAGAGGACAGTTCGTTACCGAGCTGACTGGCATCATTGTTACCAGAGGCACTGGCGAAACTATCACTGGACCCAACCGAAGAAGAACAGGAATTAAAACTATCATTTGAATCTAAAGAATCGTCTGAGTCTTCAGACATACAACAATAAATAAATAATAATAACTAATATCAGAATAATTGTATATATAAATTATATAACATATAAAATAAATAATAAGTCGGCTAAAGTTGGCTTAGGACCATCCTCTATGCACTCACTAGCTGCATACACAATTAATTAATATTTATAATTTATATAAAATGAAAAAAAGACTACGCAAAAAAACTAATGTTCAAACAAAACTTATTGACGTTTCCGAACGAATAATACAGTTGACAGTTGATACGTCAAATGCGTCAAAGTCAATTAATTAACACAAAAACAAAATTGTTATTTTATGTGCAACTGACCGCACATATAAAATCTCGACAAGAAAATAAAACATAAAATATAAATCTAACAAGTATGAAGGCAAAATCATCATTAAGTATCTCTACTTGCGCGGTTTCCTCTGCGATGCTGCGCCTGTACTGGCAGATGTCGACTCACCCACGGGATATCTCTGTAGAAGTTGATGCAATTCAGCCGCCGACTCGATCTTATGACGCGTGTTATCCGTGACTTGGACAACAATCTTCCCCTCGGAGGTCCAGCACTGTCTTACACCATAATGCTTCCTAGCGCTTAAAAATATATCATGTCTGGGCTTAGTGAGGAACTCGGATAAAGTAAGACCAGTGCCTTTCAGCTTGGATTTGTTACGCCATACTTCACCACGGGTTGCACGATTCTCAAACCTCACTAATAGTGGGCGAGGTCGACCAGTGTCACTTCCTAGATGTTGGCAGACAGCTATGTCTTTAGCTGTGACACTTACAGTATTCATTTTGCTTGAGAACACTTTAATGACACTGCCTGTGAGATCAGCTGTCTTATCCTCCGGGAGGCCATGCAAAAGAAGAACTTTAGCTCTTGATGCCATCTCATGCCTGTCCAAGCCCTTCACCAGTAGCTCCATCTGGGACTTAAGGGCACCCAAGGTCTTCCATACAAGGCCCTTAAAGTCAGAGAAGTCCCGAGAGAGGCTAGCTACACTCTTATGAATAGTGGACTCACCCCCAGCATTCTTCAAGTCCTCTTCATACTGTGCCATACGCCTTGTGAAAGTGGATGACAGTTCCTCCATGCATTCAAATAAGTTAGTGTAGAGATCCATTTTTGTTTATTCAAGTTGTTTGCAGTTGTGTAATAAATCAAATTTAATAATAAAGTGAGAGGGAGCGATAGAGGATATAGAAGTTCTTTAACTGTTATATTGCATTAAATGGTAAGTTAAATATATTATTTAGATTAAAAATATGCAAGAGCTTTTTTTAAAGGTTTTGACACTTCAACAGCTACCCTCCAAAAAAAGATGATAACTGCGTAATCAAAAAATCAATGTTTAAAAATGATTGTAACATCATTCATTGGTTCCGATAGTTCGTAAGAAAATCGGTAGATGACGCTACGTCGCCTCAAAGACGTATAAGGTGGGAAATTTGAATCATATCGGGCGTGTCTCGGTAGCCGAATTGGTCAGGCATTCCCCCTGTAAGGGAAAGACTGCGGGTTCGAGTCCCGCCCGAGAAGATTCTTTTTCCCTATGTATTCCATCCCATAATAATTAACCATACTTCCATACTAATATTATAAATGCGAAAATAGCTCTGTCTATATGTTACGCTTTCACGCCAAAACCACTGAACCGAATTTGATGAAATTTGATATAAGGGTAGATTAGACCATGAGAAAGGATATAGGCTATGTTTGGTCGCGATAACCAACATCCACGGGGGCGGAGCCGCGGGCAAAAGCTAGTATTATATATGGCCGAAAATCAATTACAGTTTTCGAATTTTTGACTTCTAGTATTCTATTCTGAGCACTTTGTTCATCAACAATCTGATGCTGACTGTACAAAGAACCGTGTTCAAGAATAAACATCCTTCCCGTGAATTTGTCAGTTAATGATACATTCTGACATATACCTGTATTTGATCTGTTCGAATAAACACATCGACGCCCAGTAATTTATTTTGGCTGAAATCCCACCCTCCACATTAATTGAACAAAGACTGTCTGAGTGAATAGTAATACAATCCGATGGCAATCAGTCCAAATATCTACAACAGACTATATCAGATTATTTTTGTATCGTTACCTTTCAATACGTTTAGGGACAAAACTGTGATACTGGGGACCTTATGTGTTTATTTCTGAACTTTTGTGCCTACATCTTTTATGCTCACAGATTAAGTACTGCCACAGTCTTATTTTTTCTTACAATTGGTCGATTCAGTGTTTGTGCGGGCCATCTACGAGGGGTACAGAGAAAGCGAGCGGCAGGGTTGGCGAGCGCAAACTCACGTAGTTAGCACTCTCTAATTTTAAGGGATGTATTGCCAAACAAACATCTTTTTAATCAACTTTAATTTGAACATGTTCCACCGATTTTGATGATATTTTGCAAACACTTTCAATTTGGATGGAACTATTCTGATTATGAAGCAGGAAGGTGACCATATGCACTCTTAAATTAAGGTACCTTTGGTTGTGACAACCATGGCCGGGCGGCGCGGCGCCCAGTGTCGGCATCGGCCATCATCAGGATTTGTATTTGTCGAATAACAATAGATCGTATTGTTACAGCTAAAAGATTGAACTTTAATTGCTATCCATACCGCTGCAGAATGCCGATCTATGCCGACGATAGTCAACGATCATCATTGAAATTTTAACGTTCTGATGATAGTGATAAGATTTATTTATGCTTGCCCAAAAAATCCAGAAGCTAGCCGATGCTGGTAATGGGCGCTGGCCCTAGCCATGACTGAGTTTCTGTGCGTAAATAAGTCGACCTAATGGTACGCTTATAGATAGTAATACTGTAGTAATACTTTCAATTCTATTTAGCTTAGACATTCGACTAGATTATGTAAAATATGTAATCTAGACAACACTCTTGTCTACAAGTGCTTTTTATTTTGTAAGAAAGGTTTTTGAAAATTTCACAACTGAAAGGGTAAACGTCTGTATGGAAGTTGTCAGTTTTATTACTTTGCTAGTCAAGACCGATCTACTGCTGACTGTACTGATAGGGAGCAAAGCAATTTACTACAAATAATTACCTATGAATATAACACCGGCAATAAATTTGATGGCATTTCAGCCAAGTCGGTAACAGCAACAATTTACTAAACATAAAAGCACTGTCTCACAATTTGAACGAATCGCTTAGCGAAAACATTAGCTCCGGCTCAAAGGCTTTCGAACGTAAATTGTACGTGAAATTCGACAGCAACAATTTTGGTTACCGAGAGTCAGGGAGTTTGATATCGTGCTTAGTAAGTACTTGGGTTAGTTTCAGAGCGTATGATATTATTTAGGTCATTATAAATATTTAATAGTGTTCATATTAATTTGGGACCATTTTCAGTTCCGTTAAAGCATAAGAAAGGGGCGTATGGGTTGAACTATTTAGGTAATCTGTGACTGTGTGGTATGGGCTCGTAGCCGTCATAATAATACAGAATTAGGCGATTGCAATTCGCCGGTCCTCTTAATAATATAAGTATTATGCACGTATGCACCAGAGATGGTGAATATGACGATCCACTTTAATATTACTTACCATCAATGTGTAACCATATTCTTTTGTGAGCCCATAAATGAATTATGAATTAAGAGTGACTAAACTACCACTAGTATCATTTTTAAATGTGTATGTATCTGTATGAACAAAAATAATTTAATCTACTTCAAAAGTGAAGCACTTTCCATTCCATACATTAAAATGAACTTATTCACTTATATATTATGCATCGTTTTTTTAACCCACAAAATGGAAAATATTTTTACAAAAGGAAATCACCAAGATCTTTATATTTTAAAATCATAACCATAACATAAGCTCACGCCTGTATTCCCCGTAGGGGTAGGCAGGGGTGCTCTCACCCACATTTCGCCAGTTAATATTTAGGACCCAATGTAATAGGTGGCAAGCCTATTGCCATTAACCGGGCACTGCGATAAATACGCACATAACTTCGAAAAGCATCGAAAAGTCATTGGTGTGTGCCATGCTAAACCTGGGATCGAACCCGAGACCTCTTCTCAGCAGTCCATTACCCATACCACTAGGCGATCGCATTTTAAAAAATCGCGGGTAAAGGTCCTTTCCTACGCTCTAGTCCATCTTTGTACCAAATTTCATCTAGATCGTTTCACTGGTTTACAGCATAACAGAAAGACAGAGTTAATTGCACATTAATATTAGTACGAATAAATTCATTTACTAGTACACCTATAGACAGTAATACTGTGCCTAAGGCGTGGTTTACCTTGCACAGTAACAATACATACAAACTTATAAGTTTATTACTATTGGCGTATCAACAAGCATCTTGGTGGGCGTGCCCGAGTGTTTGCTTTGATCTTTGTACGTCTCGACAAAGCAAATACTTTTATCACTATTTACACAGTGTTCAGTTTCCGTCTATCGAATGCCCATTGAGTGTTCTTTTGCTCTGTGAAGCTCTTAACAAATAAGTAAATATTCGTTATTGTCTTATGAACAATCGTCTGAGTGCGTAATGATAATGACTATGCGTTCTTTTGCTACTTGAATTTTTTTTATAGATATATGACCAGAGGTATTATATTTTGCTAGCAGATATTAGGTATAATTATTTTTTATAAGAACTTATAGTATAGCTTTATGTGAGGTCAAAATTTTAATAGCTTAATTTCGATATTTTAATGTGGATTTACACCAAACACTCTCCGTCAAATTCTTGTAGTGTAAGCAGGGACAAAGCATTCGTTCGTTGTTCTTTTTTATGGAATAGGGTGGCAAACGAGGAGGCGGACCGCCTGATGGTAAGCGATCACCACCGCCCATGGACAATGGCTACACCTGGGGTGTCACAAGTGCATTGCCTTCCTTACGTTTCCTTCCTGAAAACAAAGTTTCTTTTACAGTAAAATATTAAAAAAGAAAGCTTTTAGAATGCTCTTTTTCTAATTGTAGCTCTATGTTCGTTTGATCTGAATCCACTTTAGACTGCATATGTATCCGTGTGTTATTCCTAAGCTACGCTGGTACTATTCTCTATTCTGCGCCTAAAAGATCTTTTATTCTTATTTACCAATTGAGCGAAAATACGTCTCCGATGAAAAAAAAAACAGAAAATACATTTGAATTTGTGCACGCGTCATTACAATACTTATAATGTGACGACCATTAAGAAATTGTACAAAAAAATCATCCCCTTCTGTAACAGAGAACAAATTGAGACAACTTTAGAATTCACACGGCGGAAACAAATTTAATTTATCGACGTCTTATTCGAAGATGTCTCAGTTGCGTATAACAACAATTATAGGTTTGCAAACTGCCTGCTCGGTTAACACAGCCTTAATCCCTATAGCAGAAAGTTTAAAATGCTTTAACTACACGAATAAATATATTGGTTCTTGCAGTGCCGAAGTGACAGAACTTAATAGGACTTTAACAAATAGCTAAACATTCTGTAATTCGGAGAAGATATTGAATGCTTAGTTTACTTCACAAAGAATGGGCAGTCTTCCATTTTGTTTGGTATCTCACAGGGATGTCAACATCTGCCCTTTTTTTTGAGACAATACCTGAACTTGAAATGATTATTTGTTCAACTAACCAGAAAATCAACAGCCATTGTATTTGCGAACAATACTGGGGACAAGCAGTTTTTATGCATAATTGTATTATGGTTACATATTGCGTTTTCTAATGTAATATTCAAAGCTTACTAAACACCTGTACTTACACATGCATTAGACCATAGGTAATTCCACTAATATTATAAACGCGAAAGTTTGTAAGTATGGATGGATGTTTGTAACTCTTTCATTTCTAAACGGTTGGAGCGATTTCAATAAAATTGTGTATGGAGTTAGCTGACACTCTGGATTAACACATAGGCTATATCCGACATCCACGCTAGTGGAGCCGCGGGCAAAACCTTAATTATTCTAGTAATTATACTTACTTACCGATGTGATCAATATGACAGAGTGCTTTTCCACGGCAATATGCTTGCTCCCTGTTACGCAATAGCATCATAATTCACGAAATTTCGTGAAAAACAAGATAAGCCAGATTAAGAGCAAGGTTGGAAATGCGAGCCCCCAGACTTCAAAATACAAGCTTTGATTACGATCGGCGTTAACGCTCTGATGAATAAAAATAATAATAAAAATTATATAAAGCGATACATTCAATGAACAAATTTATGAAAATTATGGAATAAGTATGAATAATGCAAAATTTTCTTAATCTGTAGACTTTTAAACTTCTTGCGTATTTTTTATTTTATGAATTTTCTGAGGAAAATTGAAAAAGACATTTCACAGTTTTTGACATAGTATGAAATCCCTTTGTATGTCTGGCGAATACTAGGTGAGCAAAGGGTTTGAAGAATTATTCAGTTATAGCGTAAAGTAGATATTGTTTTCCAGTTGTAGTGTAGGTAAATTAAAGTCGAATAATACCTCTAAACCTAACCTCTATTTTATAATACATCGTGAGACCGAAAATCATAATTGGCGAAACGTGAGTGCTAATGTGACTCTGCCTACCCCTTCGGTGAATGCCAGACATGAGTAGGTATATGTATGTAAAAATAAATAATATAGGGTCAACTGATGGTTAAAATAACCTCCTTATTGTTTAAACTACGAAAAATAAAATATACGAACAAATAAATACTTAGGTAATCATGCGTGAATTTTGACCACCCCACGGGTAATGAGAAAGTAGAGATATTTATACTTAGAAGATAAAAGATTTAATAGCAGCACACATAACTATTTAAACTAAAATTTGACCATTTGAAAAAAAAAAAGACCACCCCACGGGTAATGAGAAAGTAGAGATATTTATACTTAGAAGATAAAGGATTTAATAGCAGCACACATAACTATTTAAACGTCTAATAACAAAACACTGGAATCGTTTTAACAATAAATAAAGAGGGTGGTGCAATATCTGTCTCGCGCGTACTGAGTGCAGGCCATTTGCATTGGAAGTGAATGCGATGAAACGGCCTCCTGTGGAATTTAATAAAAATATTTTAGCTCTTAGTGTTTCTTTAATATACCACCAAGGCTATTTTGTAGATATGTTTTCAGCACATACTTTACTAAGGAGCCTCGCGTCTCTGTCTCTATATAATTATATTGTTGTAAATTTGTAAAAATTGTAATACACCTGATTTTAAAAACAACTAACCTACATATTTGGTGCACGATCAGTATTTTTCGTGGAAGAATAAAATAATTATTGTTACAATAGAATATTTGGAGCGCACTAGAATAAAAACGTAACCCAACCTAACCTAAATATTTGGTGCACGATCAGTATTTTACGTGGAAGAATAAAATAATTATTGTTACAAGTATGTAACAATAGAATATTTGCAACGCACTAGAATGAAAAAGTATTATATATCGGTGATATTTTGGAATTTGTTTGGTGTAACATGATATGTTGGTCGAGTAGTTTAATTATAGCAAAACAATTAAGCGGGTTGAAGAATAATTATTTTAGAAATGCGTACATAGCTGTATTTTTAGATCTTTGGTGAACGCATAAATATATTTCATACTGAAATAGGTTCTAATTGCTATGTCTGCTCTTCATAAGTATTAATAATGTAATAGAATATAATGTTATTTATTATTCTACTTGTTTGAAGTTTCAAAAGTACTCAAAACCTCTTGAAAATATTTCTGTGAAGGAGAATATTTCCAAATATTAAGCTCAATTTTAGCTGCTTAGAAGCGAATAAACATTTTGTTAACATAAAATTATGATTTCCAAATTCAATGCAAGGTCACTAAGACTTAGAATAAGAGAGTCTTCTTACTTAGGAAAATTGAATCGAGTTACAATTTTGTGAGTTTCAAAAGTAACATTTAAGCTAATGGAGTTAATTACATTAATTATGGACAAATTGTTTGATTTATTTGAATAGCTTTCTTGTATGAATTTCTGTAATTTTCATAAATGAGTTTGTGAAATAATTCTGTTTGTCAAACATTCCCTTTGAATTCAAGAATACCAATATATTTAATTTGAAGAAATACCTTTTATTATTCTGCCGCGCTTACGAAAAACGCATTATGTACGATTTTTTGTGATACTGAGTTATATAGATATTCGGAATCAGAAAAACGAGCTCTATTACTTTCCCATACATACCATTTCAATATTCCTAATAAAACCCCACTTTTTCAGTACTCTTAAACGCATTAACATAGTTATAAATAATATTTTACTTACTAAAAACGCATCACGTACAGTTAGTGCAGACTTCAGTTCTACAATGACCTATCGCGCTAGACATAAATGCATCAACTATCAGTTAGTGCCTACAAATAATTTGTAGGCTTTATATTTTTAGTAACAAAACAAACAATTCTTGACATATACTCATAAATAGATCTATCACAGAAATTAGAATTCATGAGCCAACTCGAGCGATATAAATAACATCTGATATTTGCTTTATTACGTGTGATCATAGCAACCACTTTTTGATAATGATTGTAATGAAAACTTTAGTTTTAAATGTTTTCCTTTATTTTGAAACTTGGAACAGTATTGGACTTTGAATTTCATTCAGATATGATGTACGTACGTTTTTATACCAAAATGGACATAAATAACGTAATGAAATACACAGAACAGTTCTAATACAATACTGAAAATAATACAGTAGGTTATTATGACTTCAGCTCCTATTTGAATCCAGTATTATATTTGAAAATAAAAAATATGTAGAAAATAAGCGGTTAGTTTCGCTATGCTCTAGTCCCGCTATGTTCGACTCCTGAAATACCCACAGAAAAGTCTCGCTAGTTGTAATTATATTGCAGCCAAACATGAATATCTACTTAACTGTAGGTAATTTTTATAGGTACCTGTTTTAGGTGGCAGACAAGCACATTGTTCACCTGATGGAAAGTGGTTACCGTGACCTATGGACATTATGCAACACTAGAAGCGTTACACTCGTGCTGCTGGCCCTGTATAAACATTCTAATGCCCTTCTTTAAGAACCCCATATTTTAGTCGCTTGGGAAAGCCACAGCTTTTTTTTTTATAATCGGCATGTCAATTTGACTTTACCTCCCCTAATGTTAAGCTAAAAGTAAAGTCGCGGAAAGAGGGGCACCATCGTAAACATGTACCATGTTAACAGTGGTAGCACTCGGCTTGACGGCCTCATCATATGCCTTTTCACGCCCCGCTTAAAGCACCCGGGCGTTTCATGGTTGAATGCGAAGGTGCTAATAAACGTTCTATTTCCACGTTCCCCACTAATGTAATTGCTTGTAAATAATACCAATGAGCATTTTAACGAATTGAAGTCATATAGGTACACCTCTATGTTTCAGCTAGTTGTAAACATTACCAAAGAGTCCCCAGTGTAAACGAAGTTCAAAGCTCTGAAAGTTGTCTCTCTATTTTATTTTACGAGTTGTACGTGTGTTAAAAGCTGCTATTGTTAATCATTCTTATCATACTTAATAAGTCAATACACTTCTATCTAAACTACTCTGTATTCAAGAGTTGACCAGTTGTCTAGTTACTTTGAGAATATTGCTTGGTCACAAATACAACGTCTGTATCTAAAGTAAATCTAGCATGTCCGATATTCTTAACTTCAGGTCAACTTACCAGAAAACCAGATAAAGGAGATTGGTACCTAGGTATTTATTTGTGTGTATGTTACAGTCCTTAGTGAAAACTAATTTAACGACATTAGCACGTGCTATAATGGTTACAGTTTCAACCACAGATTCGCTTCGGAAAAATGTATTTTGTCTAGAAAATACGCGTTTTGTCTAGTAAGAATCAGTTTTAACTGATATTATTTTTTTTATATTCAATTTTGAACAGACATTTAGTAAAACTAGATCTAACTACAGAAAACACTTCTAACCAACAAAATTTGGGTGCTGTTATTTCATGAAAAGAAGCGATAAATAAAATTAAGTAGGTACAAAAGCTGAAGAAAATTAAAAAGCGGTGATGGACACTTATGTGGATCTGGATCTTAAACTTATGTGAACTTCAAAACACTAGTAAGCAAGGAAACGTCTATAATAACATACATAAACTCACGCCTGTATTCCCCGAAGGGGTAGGCAGAGGTGCTAGCACCCACATTTCGCCAGTTTATATTTTAGGTCCCAATATAATAGGTGGCGAGCCTATTGCCATCAGCGGGGCACTTATAAACCTGCGATAAATACACACATAACTTAGAATAGTATTGCCACCCAATGATGGTGTGTGCCATGGTAAACCTCATCTATCAATATTCAATAAAAATAATATTTTCACAAAAACATCCACTATACGACACGCTTTTATTACAAGTTACAAAAACAAAGACTAACTTCGCTAAGTAGAAGAGCTGTAGCGAGTTGCGCAGTCTTTTAGTAACTATAAGTACTTTAAAGTTTCAAAGCCCGGTCTCACTTTTTAGTTCAAAATCGATTGGCCCGGTTATCCGAGCTTACTCAGGCGCGTATCCGCTATAATATTATATCCACACTATGAAGCTTCGAAGCGTATCGATAGGTTTCTACGAAAACGTTTTCATATATGAGCTTAAACTATTTCAGACTGCATGAAAAATTTTGAATCAAAATTATAATTGAAACTGGGGATTTGAAACTGCTGTTTAAAAACAGTTCGTTTGGTGCAAATATATCTTTAATCCTTTGTCGATCTAGGTCTTTTATTTATTATTTACTAGTTGACCCGGTGAACATCGTACTGCAATTTTCTTCCGTCTGCGTGGCGTCTGATTCCGTTCCCGCTGCACCCTCTACTATATTAAGCATGTATTATATATACAATACAATACAATACAATATACTTTATTGTACACCATGTGAAAAAAAAGTACAGAGAATTACATGTAAAAGTGACAGTACAAATGGCGGTCTTATCGCTAGGTGCGATTTCTTCCAGACAACCTCAATGGACACGTGTGCAATGGATTGGTGTATGGGCACCATATATATAAACCTTCTTCTTGAATAACTCTATTAAATGAAATCGCATCAAAATCTGTAGCATAGTTTTGAAGATATAAGCATACATAGAGACATAGGGACGCATAAAGCAACTTTGCTTTATACTATGTAGTGATTATTATCCGTCAATCGTTCAGTCCGTGACATCACAAATAAAATGCAGAAGAGCCGCCTTCGCTGGAGCAGTCACGTCTTACGGAAACCGCCAGGCTACGTGGGTAACAAACACCTGGCAATGGCGTCCCGCCGGTTCCAGATAGAAGGTGTAGGCCCAAGAAGTCCTGACTTGACGTAGTGGAGGATGACACTTATATTCTCACTACCATGGACGCCCAAGACGAAGAGCCGGCTGTCCATGAGCTCCAAGTTCACCTTTCTATCGAATTCAATCAGGAAAATACATCTCAATGAGGATGATGATCATGAAATTGTTCAGTTGTTCAGTTTTTTTTTTTTTTTTATCGTGCGAAAAATCCCCACGGATACCACCCCCACGGAGCCGGTGGAGGCGGTTAAGTCGGACTCGAACCGACTAAAACGCACGCCGTCTTGGGTCCTTAGTTGCCGGAGGTGAGATTGCCAAAAGCATATCTCTCGCACCCCGGCAGACCCAGGACCATCTCTATCGAGATGGCCCCCTTCGGGTTGTGGGGACCACAGTGTCCCCATCTAGCCCCGGTTACGGGGAGGCGCATTTTGCGCCGCCGCCGCGGCCTGCTTCTGCTAGGTTGACAGGCGGCTCCACCGGTCACCCCCAGGCCAGCGCTCATGGAGGACGGAGGTCGTTCTGCGACCTCCGACGTCCGGTTCGTCTTCGCTCTGCGTGGGCTTCCCGGGCCCGGAGTCTGGTCCGGACCCGACCGGCCGCCTCCTTCTCGAGCATTACTTGCTCGCAGAAGGAGACAGCCACACCCCAAGCGTTCGCGCATCTTACCATCGCTGTGAGCAACGTGGCGAGTGTGAGGACTCCCACTCCCAGAGCCGCCACTAGGACCCGCCTCGGCGTGTCCCACGCCGGGCACTCGGTCAGCGTGTGCAGCTCCGTGTCCTCGCTCGCATCACAGTGATGGCACTCGGACGTTGGCTCCTTCCGGATCCGACACAGGTAACTCCCGAAACACCCGTGTCCGGTGATCACCTGCGTCAGCCGGTACGAGAGGCTGCCGTGTGGCCTCTCTAGCCGAGTGGCTAGAGAGGAGTCTCCATGATGGGTCTTACCGCCGCTATTACGGCGTGCCCTGCGCTTGGTCGCCCAAGTCGTAGCTCCCATTCCGCTACCATGTCCCTGTGGAGCTGAGACCTCACGGCCCGAATTTCATCAGGCTCGGGTTCCCGTCCCTGCTCCCGCGCCTCCTTTCGATACCGATATAGCATCGAAAGGGCTCTCGCATCCAGGTTCCACGGTAGGGAGCCGGCAAGGAGACTCGCCGCCTCCAGAGATATCGTGCGGTACCCCCTAATGGCCCTGCTGGCCATTGCACGCTGCGGCCCACGCAGCAGACGCGCATTGTGGACCGTCAGGGTGTCCGCCCATATTGGGCACCCATATAGGGCCATAGACCGCACGACTCCCGCGTAGAGTCTCCTGCAGGAGTCATCCGGCCCCCTCATGTTGGGCAGCAGCCGCCCCAAGGCGGCAGCTGTGTCCTTCAATTTAGGGGCCAGTGTTCGGAGATGCTCCCCGAAGTTCCACCGGCCGTCGAGAACGAGTCCCAGATATTTCATCTGGGGCTTGATGGCGATGGAAATGTCTCAGTTGTTCAGTTAGTGAGCAAAGTCCTTGCAATGTTTTCATTGGGTGCAAAAATATTTTTATTTCCATATAGTAACACCGACAAAATACCCTATCAAGTGTCAATTATCCTAACACATAGTGACCTCAGTCCCTTCCAAAATGTATGATCTAATAAAATTGGTTTATTTAAAAAGTTAATAATTTTAGCTAGATCGTCAATGCACCCTTCATCCTCAAGATTTTCTTTTAACAGACAAATTCAATATAGAAGTAGTAATATTAGTATTGAAATTCGTGGCAATCGAAATTAGTTCCATTGAGAATAAAATATAACCCATTGAAGAGTGTGAAGGGGACTCGGAAATATAATTTGCAATAAAGTCGGTACATGATTTCTCACTGAGCTCACCCTTGACTACTTTATTACTTTTCTCTGAAGCACGCTCTTTTATAACTTTAATATTTCATTCTCGTATGTATTCTGCTTCTTGCAGCCTGTCGATTGTTAATTTTTTTTCACCATTGTGTTGTACTCGTATGCTTCGCGATGACCATACTAAAATGAGTTAACTTTTATTACTCAACTTATACAGAAATTTATTTTCAAATATTTGTCATTCAATGTCTAATATTTTGCATCATTTAGAATTTCCGCGTCATCATTCAGAGTAGAATTTGGTCCATCCCATCTCTTCCCAAGCAGTGTCGTACAAGGCGACTAAGGGATAGGGTTGTTTAACATCAGACAAATATATACAGTCCAGACTCAGCCTCGGATGCCGGCTTGAGTCAACAATAGTGCCCGGAAAGCGGCAATAGGCTCACCCCCTATTACGTGGGACCGAATCCAACGATTGGTGAAATGAGGGTGTTAATTCACCTCTGCCTAACCCTTTGGGGATAAAAGCGTGATTTTATGTATGTAGAATTAAATTAAATCAAATCAATTAATGGAATATTTCGAGTTCTGTCAATTAAGTCAGGATAGTATAGAAAAGTCAATATGAAACTCCAATTTATATCCGAACAAAGAGCTTAACTGAGTTTGTTTTTTAGTTTCGGTACTCGGATTCGAGCAAGCTTTTAAATTAACAAAGGCATTCTTTTCAACAGCGAGTGCATTTAAAAGTTGCTAAGCGAACTACTGCGTTCGTATTTATTTCATGCAATTTTCTCTATAATAAATAAGTTTCATTGGGAGAGTCAAACTTTGATGCTGTTGCGTTTATTTACCTCTGTTTTAGTGGTAAAAATATATAACGCGCCTTCTGCACGAAAACACACACGAATTTCCCTTTAAAGAAAATATATAGCTGAACGCAATAATTTACCTAGATTTGTTGTCCGCAATCTAAAATGGCAATGGCAAATGCGGACAATAATTGTCCTTATTTTACCCTCAATCGGAGACGCGACAGTGCATTATATTATAACTAGCTTTTGCCCGCGGCTCCGCCCGCGTGGATGTCGGTTATCGTGACCATATATAGCCTATGTCCTTCCTCAAGGTCTACTCTACCCCTATACCAAATTTCATTAAAATCGGTTCAGTGGTTTAAGCGTGAAAGCGTAACATACAGACAGACAGACAGACAGACAGACAGAGTTACTTTCGCATTTATAATATTAAGTATGGATAATACATTCGGAATAACAGATATAAATAAATAATAATATAATTCATAATTCATATAAATTAATACTAATGACATATTACTTCTTCACGCGAGTAAGTGGCTATAATTTATTATTTTTAACTCCTAGTGTTAGCGCCAAGCCACGATCTTCCTGTATGTCTATCTATGTAAGCCTAAACTTATTGAAATCCAAAATTTGACCCAAAATTTTGTAGAGGATTTCCCTTTAGTTTACGTCTTCAAAATCCCTTGAGTGTGCATACTATGTAAGTCTACATAAGTCACTTGTTTATACATCAACCTCTACATACTCTTACCTCTTCAAACATGCAAGGAGGATCACGACAAAGAACGTGTTACCTAGTCATGTAGCTCTCTATGACGAATCTATCTTAACAAGATTAGCAAGCGAATTTCAACTTTATCCCATTGTAATAAAGTGGTTTGATTTAATTCAGCAAAATTCTCGGTGCCCCGCTGGGAACAATGTCGGTTATCTCTGCATCAGATTGAGATAACACAGAGGTCAAGTTCGACACACGAGTCAATATGGTCAGTTATGCTGGTTGACGAAAATGGTATGGGAGCTATACTTAACAGTACATACCGATTTTAGAGAAATGGGATTTGTCTGTTGTTCCGCCTTCACACCATGACAACTCATACTATTCTTAAATCATACCAAATGCATATTCCTAACTCATACCATTCTTAATTCATATCGATTTACATTTGAATATATTCTTAAGTCACACCAACGTAAAAAGTACAAAAAGTACGGATAGGACGATAATGCAACTAATTTTATTATTTTAATTAAATTATATTGAATACTAGCTTTTGCCCGCGGTTCCGCCCGCATGGATGTCGGTTATCGCGACCAAACATAGCTTATGTCCTTGCTCATGGTCTAATCTACCCCTATACCAAATTTCATCAAAGTCGTGAGGCGTGAAAGCGTAACACACAGACAGACAGACCGACAGACAGACAGACTGGACAGACAGAGTTACTTTCGCATTTATAATATAAATATGGAATATGGATTAATTTGGGTTGTTACGCCTTCATAAAACGACAACTTATACCATTCTTAAATGATACCAAATGCGTATTCCTAACTCATACCATTCTTAATTCATTCCAATATCGATTTAATAGATAGTATAGTGACAATATGATAAGGTATGCTGACCTGTTTTTATGTACAGTCGACAAAGGAGATACGGTTGCAATTTTTCATATAAAGTAGTATGTAAAAGTGCTAAAATTACGTGTACAATTTCCTTGCAATATTTTGCAATATAAGAAACACGTAACTATTCCACGTAGCGTAATAAAATAGCATCGGTTGCACTTTTCTTTCTCTATCGCCGTGCCTTGTAAGCGTAAGTCTACTTGAATGTGAATCATATTTGGACCCTATCATTGTAAAGTCGATTTCTTCGAAAAATGTTATTTCCATTTTCACTTTAGATGAATTTAGTCTAAAACTATTTTTATAAAAAATCTTTGGAGGGATATTTATCATTTAATCGAAATATAACAATTAAACAATATTCACAAATAGTAAATAAAGATTTTCACTACATTTTTACAGTTGGCATCAGAATTAGTTGTTGAACAAAATGCCTGGGTCAGCCGGGGTGCGAGGAATATGTCGAAGACAACCTCACCTCCGGCCTAGCACCACGACCCTCAGTCGGCGTGCGGTTTTAGTCGGTATTCGGCAGTGCGGTTCGAGTCCGTCATAATCTCCCTTTCCGGCTCCAGCGAGGGAGGTATCCGAGGGGATTTCCGAACGAAACATAAAAAAAAAGATGGACAAAGTGCTCAAATTGAGCTTAATTCCTTGGTTTTCCTCCCTCCCTGTTGACCAATTGTTGTTATATTTGGTACGTACACATTTTTAGCTCGCACAGTACTACAATTTAAATCAATAAAACAGTTTGATTTGCACTTAATATCTTAGTACAATATTCAAAATACCGTATACTCTCGTCGTATCGTATCGTAGTTCATTGTCCAAAGAGATTTTAGTAAATAGAGTTGCATGTGACATAGGCTACCTACGGTAGAGGGCACAGATCCGGCCTTATTCAGTTAGGATGGAACATGCCATTCGTGACTTACATTCTGTATGAAACAATTCTCGGACAAAGGTTCTGGTCAGGAACCGGCAACAAAGGAACGATATAGGCGATGGAAGATGCCTTTGGTTCATTTAGATTGTGGACGGTTTATGTCCGTGTGAAATCAAACGAGACTTGATCTGCAAGTTCTGCAGTTTACAAAGAAAAAGGATATGAAACTTGATTCCATACTAATATATATATTATTGATATATGGATACATATATCAGGACTAGGAAAATCCCAATAATGATTCAATCAATAAGCCTATGACAGCAGGGGATGGACATAAGTGTCTCCTAATGTTGGGATTAGAAGGCTTGGTCTACTGTTTCCACGCTGGCCAGACGAGTTGATGCAGGGTTTTATTTCGAGTGTTCGTTCACTCACAGTGATGTCGCCTGCGTAGTTTTCCGTTAGTCGCCTATTACGACATCCCTCGGTGAGGTGAGAATGATGGGATGGTGATACTTAGGTCAGCCGGGGTGCGAGTCATATGTCGATGATAACCTCACCTCCGGCCTAGCACCACGACCCACAGTCGGCGTGCGGTTTTAGTCGGTTCGAGTCCGACATAACCTCCCCTTCCGGCTCCGGCAGGGGGGGTATCCGAGGGGATTTCCGCACGAAAAAAAGAAAAAAAAAAGGATGGTGATACTTGTATTCTTTCTCCATCACCACATGGTTATAGCGTCAAAATTTCGGATTTCTAATACTTAGGTACCTTTTTATTCGTGCGGAAGCCCCACCGGAGCCGGAAGCGGAATTATGACAGACTCGAACCGACTAAAAACGCTAGGCCGGATGTGAGATTGTCACCATGTCGCGTCACCCCGGCTAACCCAGGGCATATCCTTACAGTCTGACCCTCCTCGGGAAGATACACTACTTATCAACTATTGGGTATTAGAAGATCGGTAGCACGAGTGTACCGCGATTTTTTCTGTACACATTCACCGTCTCCTTTTTTATATAATAAAATTGTCAAATTGACTGCACTCCACCTGAAGGTAGGCTGAGGTGCGGTCCAAAGAATAGTAGCTGTCATTACAGATGCTATATTTAGAATGCCAGTCCCTCCCATTTTTTTTTTTATCGTGCGAAATATCCCCACGGTTACCACCTCCACGGAGCCGGTGGAGGCGGTTATGTCGGACTCGAACCGACTAAAACGCACGCCATCTTGGGTCCTTGGCTGCCGGAGGTGAGATTGCCAAAAGTATATCTCTCGCACCCCGGCAGACCCAGGACCATCTCTTTCGAGATGGCCCCCTTCGGATTGTGGGGACCAAAATGTCCCCATCTAGCCCCGGTTACGGGGAGGCGCACTTTGCGCCACCGCCGCGGCCTGCTTCTGCTAGGGTGACAGGCGGCTCCACCGGTCACCCCCAGGCCAGCGCTCATGGAGGACGGAGGTCGTTCTGCGACCTCCGACGTCCGGTTCGCCTTCGCTCTGCACGGGCTTCCCGGGCCCGGAGTCTGGTCCGGGCCCGACCGGCCGCCTCCTTCTCGAGCATTACTTGCTCGCAGAAGGAGGCGGCCGCACCCCAAGCGTTTGCGCATCGTACCATCGCTGTGAGCAATGTGACGAGAGTGAGGACTCCCACCCCCAGAGCCGCCACTAGGACCCGCCTCGGCGTGTAATCACCTGAGTCAGCCAGTACGAGAGGCTGCCGTGTGGCCTCTCTAGCCACTCCTCCATGATGGGTCTTACCGCCGCTATTACGGCGTGCCCTATGCCAGTCCCTCCCTTAATGTCCGTGTGTTTGCCTGCCACCCGAGTGATAGTTGGATGAATTTCAGTTCAAGGTGTTTGAAATTACTCCTAAATCAACCAAAATGTGACAGTACAGTTTTATTTGATAAATAAACTATAGCACCACAGGCTAACAATATTGACGAATCTATTTTGAAAATGATACAAAGACCCGGTCTTGTTATGGGCCACCCGCAAATAATAGGACCTCAGTCGTAATACCCTATTGTCCTACGTTGTTGACAATATGACATGTTATCGACTTCTGAGGTTTCATTTTGCACAAAGTCATTCACGATTGCATTCAATGTTGACGTTGGGTCACGTTGAATGACATTTTTAATGTGAATGTCGACCAAAATATGTTGTATTTTGACAGTTTTGTTATTTTTTTTAGTCATGAGAAATTTATTGTAGGTAATTATATTGCCTGCTAGTACAGCTAGATCAGTTAGTTAAAGTTTTGAAAAGAATCACAACTCATTCATCTCTTTCATACTTCCTTTTTCTTTTTTTGCGGTAGGTAACAACTTTATTTTTTTTCTGTTAAATGTTACATATAAGTTCGTTGATTTTATTTAATTCTAAATTGTTTATTTTATTCAAATTATCATCAATACGATCCAATGATAATGTCCATCAGTTTGTAAGTTTCCACATTATCATGTGTGAATAAACCCAATTTTCTTCTGCATATTAATATTTGTTATTACATACCTGCATACATATACTAACGCCTGTAAATCCCCGAAGGGGTAGGCAGAGGTGACTTATCATCCACATTTCACCAACTACGGTTTTCAGTCCCACGTAATAGGGGGCGAGCCTATTACCATCAAGCGGGCATTAAGTCATGAGCTGTATGTTTACTATCAGATATAGAACAGTTCTATCCCTTATTGTACCACATCCACAGGAAGAGATGGGGTGGCCCTATTCTACTCCACCTGGAATCAGTACGACAACGGCAAGAAAAAAATTACTTTGTGTAATAACATAGTCATTTTCGCATTCCCCCTGTAAGGGACAGGTCGTGGGTTCCCCGATGTATTTCGAACTTTAAAAGTTAGCATAACAAATGCTAAAAAAAATTCACGAAAATAACCTTTATCAGAAAAACCAAAGCTTTAAATTAGTGCTAGTACATGTAAAGATGAACAAACAACGAACGTTAAAGCCCAAAATATCCATTACAATGCAAATTCGTCCTCCGTCATCACAATGAACGAGTTACCTGCCCACACGCCAACTTTTTGCCTTGTTCCAGACGCAAATTGGACTATGACCAAGTTTGGTAACACATATGACTATTTGAGTACGTAGGTAGCCTGTAGCCGTCGTATTTTGCGCAATTTTACGGAACTATTTTACATGAGAGTATTGTTACGAATTAATTTTCAAAATATACTCAAATTCACAGCCTCCGTGGCGTGGCGGTAGTGTACGCGACTGCCACGCAGGAAGCGCGCTGCTTCGATCACGCTCAGTGCAATTATTTGTATGCATGAATATGACTATTTGCATTGGTCTGGGTGTTTCTATGTATATTAAGTATGTATTTACAAAACAAAAGTATCTAAGTATGTTTATTCGCAATCTAGATTCCATAACACAAGCTAGTTAATCTTACTATGGGTCTAGTTAGCGTTGTGTAGAATGTTGCGGAATATTTATTTATTAAATACATACATAAAATCACGCCTATTTCCCATAGGGGTAGGTAGAGATCACGGATCTCCATTTGCTACGATCCTAACATACTTATATATTGACATATTTATGTATTTATGTGCGTAAGTGGGTATTTCCATTGGTGTTGGGTGGTTAGATGGCATGAACATCTAATTTATTTTATTTAAGAAGTTAAAAGTATACTTAAAAAAAAATTAACAGGCCATTTTACCCCGTGGGGTTGCTTGCTGGGTCAAACTGGAAATACCCAAAATTGCTGAAATTTAGAAGATTTGTAGTAAATTCTCAAATCAAATTAGGTACCAGGTATATTCTCTCACAGAATTCCGTCTCAAATTAGCTTCGCAGCGCCAAATTCGTTTTGACTAATGGCGTTATTAGTCTCGGGGCGTGTGTTCATAAGGCGTGGTGTATTACAACACTGGCTTCTAATATATCTTCAAACAAATTTCATCCTACTAGAGTGCGTATACAAAAACCTATCAACGACTACTTACATGCACAAGTTACAAAGAAAAAATGCAGTTCACAGAATTTTAAGGTGGTAAAAGAGACTGACTTATTATGTCTCAATCAATTAAAATATCGCTGTCCACTGCTGGACATAGGCCTCTCCCAATGTTGGGAAGCTTTAACCTACTATTTCAAAGCTGCCCGGACGGGTTCGACATCACTTCGCCTGAGGGTATGCTAAAGGCAAAGTCTCAGAAAGAGGGTCAAAATCTTATACATGTACCATGTTAACAATAGTGGTACTCAGCTTGACGGCCTCATCGGATGCCTTTTCACACCCCGCATAAAGGACCCGGCACTGTAGGAAGAAGGAAACGCATGAGCTGGCAGGGAGTTCCAGGTCTTAATGTATTTAATGTTAATTACGTGTAATATTTCCATTCCATTTATTGAAAACAGACTTGCTTTTAAATAATTTTGTTTCACAGCGAAATTTCATCGCATCGTTACGTGCATGACGTCATTCCATCAAATATGCATCAATATTGACTAACCTCTTAATAAAGCTTAATGGACGATACATGGTGGACGTTGGTGTATCAAAATAGAAACATTGATGCTTTTAAAGAGAATAAAAACTCCAGATTAATCGATGGTTATAAAGGTACACGGAAAATATTTTTGTGCATCGTTAGTTTGATGGTGTACTTCATTCTCATGGCACGTGTTACTATTATGGATTGTCTCTGTGTTGTGTTTTCCTGTTTGCATTAATGGTTTATTTAATTTAGTCTTGTCAATCGTGTAGTGATTGGAAAAGCCTATTCGAGTGAATGAATTTGGGTAAAACCAAATGTGCATTAAAATCATTTGTCTCTTGATTGTAGTATAAAAACTGAACAAGTGATTAGTTTTAAGTACTTTAATAATCAAGATTGATTTGATGTTGCCTGTACAATCGGAAATATCTGTTAATATCGCGTTAATTCTCGTTATCACTATTGTAACATAACATAACATAACAAAAAGCTCACGCCTGTATTCCCCGAAGGTGTAGGTAATAGGTGGCGATTAACACACAAAACGTCGAAAAGCATCGAAAAGTCTTTGGTGTGTGCCATGGTAAACCTGGGATCGAACCCGAGACCTCGTCTCAGCAGTCCATTACCCATACCACTAGGCTACCGCAGATTATATTATTGTATACAGAAATATCTTGACTACATAGTCTCAAAATGATCGTAAAACTAAGGTATTAAGAGTAAATCAAACTGTTTTTAACCCCCGACGCAAAGAGAGGGCTCTTAGAAATTTGACGTATCTGTCTGTCTGTGGCATCATAGCTCCCGAACGGATGAAGCTATTTCAAATTTTTTTTTTATTAAAGGTGACTTATGTGCGAGTGTTCTTGGACATGTTTGATAAAATTCGGTTGAGCCGTTTAAAAGTTATGGGGGTTAAAGTGGGAATAGGGAGGTTGGGGAATTTTATTTTTTTAATTTATAATAAATTTAAATTGTATTTTTGTCAGAACTAAATGTGTTTACTAAATTATGAGAATAACCCGTCAACAGGAGAAATCAAAAACCAAGGAAATAAGAAAATTTTGAGTATTTCGTTCATCACTGACTGCAAAACATTACCCTCGCTGACGCAGTCGGATAAAAATGAAATATGAAGTCGTGACGTTAATTACACATAGAGATGTGCTTGTACCAGAATGTTTGTTTATTTTAATGACTGTTAAATCAAAACTAATGTTTATCCCGTCCGGTTGATTGATTGTTTCGCTGTTGTAGAGCGAAGGGACGTATAGGCCTCTGGCTAAAGTCGTAGGTTGTTGGACTTATGTGTTTGTTTTGTGAGACTATGTTTATTTGTTTATTTGATATGTTTCATATATTGTGTTTTGTATTTTGAATACAATCATATATACGCCTGTAAATTCTCGAAGGGGTAGGCAGAATATTACTCAATATTACTCAAGATTCTACACAACGCTATCTAGATCCATGGTAAGCTTAACTAGCTTGTGTTATGGAATCTAGATTGCGAATAAACATACATAGATACTTTTTTTTGTAAATACATACGTATTATACATAGAAACGCCCAGATCAATGCAAATAGCCATATTCATGCATACAAATATTTGCACTGAGCGGGAATCGAACCCGCGCCTCTTGCATGGTAGTCGCGTTCACTACCACCACGCCACGGAGGCTGTCAGAAGTGTATTGACACCCACATTTCGCCAACAATGATTTTCGGTATCACGTAAAGGGAGTGAGCCTATTGCCGTCAAGTGGGCACTTAATCATGGGCTGTATGTTTACTTTCGTACGGAGAACAGCGCTATACTTTAGTCGCCTTCTACGACATCCATAGAATGAGATGGGGTGGGCCTATTATACTCCACCGGGAACCAACCCAGCTTTATAAGATTTGCCCGCGGCTCCGCCCGCGTGGATGTCGGTTATCGCGACCAAACATAGCCTATGTCCTTTCTCATGGTCTAATCTACCCCTATACCAAATTACATCAAAATCGGTTCAGTGGTTGAGGCGTGAAAGCGTAACATACAGACAGACATACAGACAGACAGACAGACAGACAGACAGACAGAGTTACTTTCACATTTATAATATTAGTATGGATCAATGAAATCCATACTTCCATACGTTTAGATCAGGAAAAATTAATTGCTCAAGTGCGACTGATCACATTTCTTTTTTTTTTTCTAAATCGATTTAATTTGGTCTAGTTTAACATTATTTATTCTTAATGCACCGAAAGCAACACTAGCTAACCTAAGCTTAAAACTAAATTTATGGTGATATAGATTATTTAAATTACTTGTCTATCTTAGATTCCGATAGTTGGTATATAATGGTACTAACAGCCCATTTCGGACCAAAACACCTTTACTTAGATAAGCGAAACGGAATATTTGACTTATATTTAAATGTAATTAGATTAAAGTATCGAGAGACTTTAATGTTGATTAGGACATAAATAACATTTAACTGATACATTATCAATGCTTTAAATTTCAAATAAGTTTATTACAGTTGTGAAATTACATTTTGTGAATACGATTTGAATATTATTGGTAAAAGAAAGTGCGTTTGGAAAAGGAACAGCGCTGTTTAAAATGGGTTATTACCCACTGGTCCCCTGGTATTCGTCCCCTGCGCCCATTCGTCCCTTCATAATTTTGAGGTGTCCTCTCGACCCCTGGTCTATTTTATAATTAAATTATTATTTATTTTAAATTGCAATTTGATTTGAATGATATCAGGAAAAATGAAGTGCTCAAGTGGGACTTGAACCCACGACCTTTCCCTTACAAGGCCAACCAACAAATTTAAAGTTATTATAATAAATGCTACAAAAAATGCTTCAAATGCATTTTCGTTCTTTTATATGTATATAATACTAATAATTTTGCTGCAACCTATTTAAATAAACTGGTAATCTACTGGATATAAAGTGTTTTTATCAGTTTAGCACGATAGTTTAAAAGGTGTATGGATATTCTTTTCATACTTTTATGCTTTTCTACTATTATGACACGAAAATTTCACATAATAATAGATATTTATCATTTTAATTATATGTGCTTCTATTACTATTTTTTTACCTAAGCACAATATACAAAAGATAAAAATGAATAATAATATTTATGAAAATTATATTAGAACCATTATAATTCATTATTCAAAAGATAGTGGTATGGGTAATGGACTGCTGAGACGAGGTCTCGGGTTCGATCCCAGGTTTACCATAGCACACACCAATGACTTTTGATGCTTTTCGAAGCTATGTGTGTATTTATCACAGGTTTATAAGTGCCCGGTTAATGGCAATAGGTTCGCCACGTATTACATTGGGACCTAAACATAAACTGGCTAAATGTGGGTGCTAGCACCTCTGCCTACCCTTTTCGGGGAATACAGGCGTGAGTTTATGCTATGTTATGTAGTGTTTCACTATTTCCAAGTTGTCACAACTGAAATAGTAAAAATCATGTCTTGCTGATAGATCCACACTATTCTTTCCATCGTCACCTCGGACCGAGTGGTCGTAGTGTTGATAAACCTTTATTTAATAAGGTGACTAAACGCATAACTTGAACCAGATAGTATCCCCGACACTTGTTTAAGTGTAAACTGCTGTTCTTTTGTGATAACGTGTCACATTTCGATAATTTAGCAGGAGATAAAGCCGCTGTAATACTGGTTTAATGTCGATACTATACAAAAATTTATACACGTACAAGAATTCCCTGACGGTCGTGTAAAAGAATCTATTTCAAAATGATCCTTATATTCATATATATTTGAAACCAAATTTTCTTTTGAGACTATTTTGAGATGCACAGAATAACAAGATGCATACCTAGATAAGTGATGAGATATTTTGATAACTGTAACAACTAAATGTTCATGTACCATAACAGCCCATTCGAAATCGATAAAGAATGGAATAAATCACAAATTACTGTGATTGCAACAAACTTATAATACCACTAGCTTTTGCTCTCGGCTCCGCACGCGTGGATGTCGGTTATCACGATCAAACATAGCCTATGTCCTTTCTCAAGGTCTAATTACTCCTATACCAAATTGCATCAAAATCGGTTATGGTTCAGGCGTGAAAGCGTACCTAACATACGGACAGACAGACAGAGCTACTGGCGCATTTATAATATTAGTATGGATTTGGACTAGCTTTTATCCGCGGCTCCGCTTGCGTGAATGTCGGTTATCGCGACTGAAAATAGCCGAAGTCCTTTCTCAAGGTCTAATCTACCCCTACACCAAATTTCATCAAATTGGTTCAGTGGTTTAGGTGTGAAAGTGTAACATACATAGACAGATAGAGATACTTTCGCATTTGTAATATTAGTATGGACTAGCTTTTATCCGCGGCTCCGCCCGCGTGGATGTCGATTATCACGACCAACCATAGCCTATGTCTTTTCTCAAGGTCTAATCTACCCCTATACCAAATTTAATCAACATCGGTTCAGTGGTTTAGACGTGAAAGCGTAATACACAGACCGACAGAGTTACTTTCACATTTATAATATTAGTATGATTTAAACATGGATCTTTGTAAAACTTTTTAACACGTCATTGTAAGTAACCTTACAGGGAATGCCTTGTTTGACTTGTCAGAATGATAAGTAATGGACAACTTTATTACAGGCTTAACAAGTAAAAAAAATGTATCTGCTATTCGATATGAAAATACAAATTGGTGTTGTCTGGAAGTTGGATGTGCGCCTCTGGCTAAAAAGTCACTGGAGGTGTAAAACCAGCCTTTAATAATTAGGTTATAAATATTTATAAACGAAGTGTTGCCTGCAACGCCTGCTGAAGTTTAATTCATTTTTGCTCTCAAAGAAATCGAAAATGTTTCAATATGTATTTACTCTGTTGGTATGTGGGTTTTGTGTTTTAAATATAGTACCTACAACCCATGGTAAAGTGCCTAGCAAACTATCATTTTTGATCCCACATAATAAGGATCGAAAATCATTATTGATGAAAACGAAAATTATTAACTTGGGTTAATTATTTTATTATGGGTTTTTTATATAGGTACTTTAATTATCTACCTAGCGGTAGCCTAGTGGTATGGGTAATGGACTGCTGAGACGAGGTCTCGGGTTCGATCCCAGGTTTACCATGGCACACACCAATGACTTTTCGATGCTTTTCGAAGTTATGTGTGTATTTATCGCTGGTTTATAAGTGCCCGGTTAATGGCAATAGGCTCGCCACCTATTACATTGGGACCTAAACATAAACTGGCGAAACGTGGGTGCTAGCACCTCTGCCTACCCCTTCGGGGAATACGGGCGTGAGTTTATGTTATGTTATGTTATGTTTAATTATCTTGACATGAGACAAATGTACATTCGTCTATATTTAGTCTTAAGTAATCACTTTTTTGAAAATTGACGTCTGTAAAATGGAGTGGAGTTAGTCGCGCCGTTTCTTCTCCACTAGTGCCTAGGAAGTGGTGGTAAACTTAGTTTTAAGCAGAATTTGATGTCAAAAAGCTGTAGTAGTGCTACACAATTTTGAATAAATACTTTGACTTTTATGAAATGTGGGTGTGAATTGTAGTGTTCGGTCCCACGTAATAGGGTGTGAGCCTATTGCAGTATTGATTATCAACTCGAGCCATGCAACTGAGGCTGAGTCTGGGCTGTATATGTACCTACTATATATCTGTTTCATGTTAAACAACCCTAAACCTTAGTCACCTTTTACGACACATGGGAAGGGATTGGGTGGCCCAGTTTCTGGAAACCACGCGGCCATGATGATGTATACTGGGTGCAATTCAAAACTTGAGTTTTACTAAATCAAAGTCTTCTGTTCTTAGCCGTCCATAAGGTACATACACAGTGGACATTACTTTCTTCATTCCTCCATGGTATTCTTTATGTATTATTGAACATTGCGTTAGATAGTAAAAGTCATAATAAATTAAATGGACATGTCGGTTTTCAGGTTACGTTGATGAGAAGCACATTGAGATAATAATACATTTTATTACGGGTAACATTCCCGATTTGATTACGATGTCCCTTGGATACTGGCGGTTTAAGATTTTTGAAGACGTTTTTATTATTTTGTTATTAAACTTTGAAACATCTTACATAGAAAAAGAACTGACGTTAGCTGTTATTTTGCAGACGCAATGCTTAAAAAAAAGATAGTAAAAAACATTTAGAAGAAGATCCTGACACTATCAGAAAATCTATATAGTCAATCAAGATAAAAGTAATAAATTGTAGCTAATTGTACCAGTAACAATAAATTTAACAGAATTGGGGAAGACAATTAACAAATAAAAGCAATTAAGCAGATACATTGCAATGTTTATATGATCCCACACTTGCTCACAAGGAAATTATAATTTTAAAACATGTTCAACGACCAGAACTGATTCCGCTATTACCTTAAGAGTTACATGTAATGAATTAAAACTCAACTAATTCGAAGCTTACATAGTAAAATTAGGATTCTTGAAGCTAAATTTATCTTTGTTATCCTATTCTAAGCCACTTTTCGAGGTATTTTTGTCCATAAAACAGTCCAATTATTTCCGCTCCGTGGTTATCTGGTCGCATCTTACATCAATCCACTAGTATTACACAAAAATTTACGAGAATGAGACTTCTTCGGGCGTGATTAACAATAAATTAACAGTTAACAGCCCGATGTCAGCCGTCTGCCTCTATCCATACTTTTAAAAAGCGAGATACTTCCACAACAGCTGATTTATTGTGTTTCTCTTTGTTTTGTGTTTGTCCTTTTTATTGTTTTATTTGCTGCCCTTGTATTTTTATTTTTTTTAGTGGTCCCATTTCATTTTGAGACACTTTCTTTGTTATGCCGCTATTGAAATTGTGGCTTTTGGGAGAATAATTACTGCCGCTATCAGTAACATCTGTTAAATTCTTAATATAATATTTTACGTAGTTTTATTTGAAGGCGATGCAGAGGAAAGTGAAAATAAACAAGATTTTCAATATCTTTGCAAATGATTGGATGAATTAAAATGTTTTATACGAAACTATTATTCCGCCAAACTCGTATGTAGGTGTAACCTAAATCTATGTGGAGAAATGGCCGCGCTCTGAGTCTAAGATATACCTTTAATTCTTCAGGTACCTACATTATTATCCAATATTATATAAATTTTTCAAAGATTTCTATATCGTACTACTCTTACTATCTTTATTACTACCTTTACTTTATAATTGTGAATGTTTGTGAAGATGTTGGCTTGTTAGTTTATTTGACTTTATTCAATCCCGCTCTATCGGTTATACTGATCTGGCTTAAATTAAGAACAGATATAGGTTTTAGTTTGAAATAATGCATAGGCAAATTTTTGTCCCGATAATTGGTTCACATCGCCTGCTGGAACGGGATCAAAATTCAAATGGCAATTGGAGAAACCATAATTATTTAGATTACATGTCTATTCACTAGGCTATACGGACAGTTAATTAAGTGTATTATATTATTTATTTTACAGTAATTATAGATCACTAGATAAGCTAGAAATATTTGATAATTACTAGGTATTCGAGATATTCTCTTCACTTTTATTGATCATTAAATACATACATGTTTAACACCAGATAATGTTCCCAAAAAAGCTCATGATTACCATCTGATAAAACAGAATGTTTACCAAGAAGTAACAACCGGCGTACCATAAAATCGGACCAATATTCTTAACAAGGCAACAAGGGAACTAATTAAAATTTTAAACCCAATGACCGCTGTAAGATGCTGTAATAAAGACGTCAAGAAGGGAGCAGTAAACTGACTGTGGATGTCAGCTACTAAGCATTGTAGAAATCTGTGTGATAAGCATTTATTTATGTTTAGATCTGTACTTGGTAGTATTTATTTTATAAGTTACTTCAAGTATTATAAGGTAACTGATAGCTATTATCTATTCTGTGCTGTTTAGTTTGACACATTAATTTGTCGTTTATTAAATTGTGTCGATAATTTCCTTTAGTCTCAGTAGTGCGGTTGCTTTTTTGAACTTTTCTTTGTGCTATAGTTGATTTTTGGTAACTTTAAGTAATTGAATACTGGAATTTATATTATCTTGATAGACTGATGAAACAATAAGATGATTGTATTCGAGTTCCAATATTATTATTTGAGGTTTTGCATCCTTTTTTTTCGTGCAGAAATCCCCTCGAATACCTCCCCCGTCGGAGCTGGAAGGGAAGGTTATGTCGGACTCGAACTGACTATAACCGCACGCCGACTGTGGGTCGTGGTACTAGGCTGGAGGTGAGGTTGTCTTCGACATATCCCTCGCACCCCGGCTGACCCAGGGCCATCCCTTACGGTCTGGCACTTATATCGTAAGCCACTTATAGTGACTTATAATATTTAGATAGGTACTTGAAGGAATCTTGGAAAATATACTTTGACATAAGCTCAATCATCTGCTGAGCAAAATATTTCTGAACTATTGGTAACAAAGTAATTGCAAGATATCTTACCTGAATATTCCTTGTATTGTTTCGCCTCATCAATGAAGGCTTACAATCAATTTTAATCTGGAACTCAAACCATTGTTCTAGCACCAAAGTTTTTGACATTATTATTACTCGGAAGTATTTAAGACGATTTGTCCCTGTGTGATGTGACCCTTTGTAAAATGTTAATAATAAGATTAGTTCCAGAAATGTATCCCTAATTAAAACGATGATCTTTTGTATCGTCTTTAGAATTACATAATATATAGAGTTTAAAATAGAAGGTAGAAATATATATATATTTTTTTTATACAGGACACGTCAATTTGTCTTCACCTCGCCTGATGTTAAGCTAAAGGCAAAGTCTCGGAAAGAGGGTCACCATCGTAAACATTTACCATGTTAACAGTGGTGGCACTCAGCTTGACGGCCTCATCAGATGCCTTTTCACGCCCCGCTTAAAGGACCCGGGACTGTAGGAAGAAGGAAACACGTGAGCTGGCAGGGAATTCCAGGTCTTAGTGGTGCGGCATAGGAATGAATCACTGAAACGCTTGGTTCTAGCAGGTATACTCTGCACCGTAAATGGATGGCATCTTAGCCCTGCACGTGTCGTCCTGTGAAGGAAAGGGGAGGGTGGGACTAATTGGAAGAGCTCGTCAGAACATTCACCATGGTAGAGACGGTAGAAAACTGCCAAAGACGCAACATCTCTACACATCTGCCAAGGCTCGAGGGTGTTCGTGACCTCAGGATTCCCAATAATGCGGACCGCACGTCGTCGCTGCAACCTGTCGAGAGCATCTAATAAGTACTTTGCGGAGCCGTCCCAGAGATGTGAGCAGTATTCCACGCAGGAACGAATTTGGGTCTTGTATAGAATACACCGCTCTTCCGACGTGAAAAAACGTCTCACTCTGTTCAGGACTCCGAGTTTACGCGAGGCTGATTTGATGATATTCGTGATATAGTTTTTGTTATTCAGTTTGCAGCGAAAATCCATACCGAGGATAGTGAGGTGATCCTGCAGTGGCAGTGGTGTGCTCTGAAGAGTGGGAAGGGGAATAAGGGGAAGGGCTGTTTTTTGAAACTTTTTCGCTGTATACCGCCAATACAAAAAAAAATCCTCCAGTTCCTCCATGATCATGGCGCTTGCAACAGCGTCGGAATATCGGAAACTTGAAACAACACAACATGGTAAATATCCCGATATATCTAATAATAATGAGAGTGACCATGATATTATTTTAAATACCTTTATAATATAGGTATGGCTAGTGGTTGAAGTGTTCTGTTTCAATAATGATTATAATCATTGTTTGATTCTGAATAAATGAATTTAAAAACAACGAAGAATGTAAATGAAATGAAATGAGGTTCTTAGTTCAACTGAATGAGTTTAAAAAAAATTGATTCACCAGAACTCCTTGCTTGAATTCTGGTTACGCGTAAATAGGTATACAAATGATTCTCTAATCAATCAATTTTTTATCCACGTTTGCCGATTTAACAGTGTTATTAGATTACACTAATCTAAAAGTTTATTATTTTGATGAGGTTTTCACAAGTCAAAACTAAATGTGATTCTGATCCGAAATCAATTTAAATTGGTCTGAAATCATTTCAACAAAAACACTACCTTATTTAAAATTCTAAAACTCGTTTATAAAAACATAGAAACACGTTACGAATTGTCTACCACTCTACTAAAGGAGGAACGCAGACGCATATTTTATAGTCATCAAACATGGCTTACAACATTAATCATTTTGTACACGAACGTCTAATTAAACTATATGGAGGCAATTAAAATGTACTAGATGAAATTTTTCTAACAAAACATTGTTTCCTGTAGGCCACTAGTGGTGTTGGCTCGGTCCGAAGCCCCCGCTGTTTCAATTAAATCACTGACAATACTTTGAATGCCTGACCAGTCGATACCAAAACATACCGCTTTTGGCCATCATTGTGAATGGATTTAGTAATTTTGATCGTTTACAGTGCAATAAAATAAATCATTGCAGAAATCTTTGATTAAATGGCTACGTGCCAGTTATTAGCATCTGAACATCTGAATGATGTTCAGATTCTAGAAAACCGGTTCTCTTAGGTCTGTTATTCCGTCGATCGAGCCCAGGAAGTATGTACCCGGTAGTGGAGGTCGCTCTACGACTTCCGTCCTCCATGAGCAGGCATGGGGTTGACAGGTGAGGTCGCCTCTCACCCTAGAATCTAGAAGTACCAGCATCATGATGGCAGACCGATACGCGCTCTCTTCTCGGGACTAGATGATGGACGCTGTAATGTAAGTCTCGCACCGCCAATTCAATACTATGCGCAGAATTGATAATTTCCATTTATTTGAAGTCGATTATTAAAATAACAAACAAGAAAATAGCCGTGTTTGTATGCCACTTTCCCTAGAATATATTGTTTTGTCAGAGTAAGTGGCATACGACCACGGCTATTTTCTTGTTTGTTACTTTTAGTGCGTGATTTTTCGGTAGTCGGGTTTTAGTTTTAAACTTTATTTTTTATTTATATTATTTTGGGGCAAGGTAAAGCTAATAATTTATACATATTTGAAATGTGCTTATTAAGCCCTTTCATTTGATACCAAACACGGCATATTTATCTCAAATTTATTTTTGAACATAGTACCTTATGAGCGCTAGAGGGCGCCACACAAGATTGAGTGACACGTCATATAGCCTATAACCATCGGACGATCAAGTCGCTTGTAACGATACCTCATATGTCCAGTTCTAATCAGTAGTTGAGGTGCTATGAGGGAACAAATGAACATACATACATAGCCTGTCAAAATCATAACCCTCCTTTTGGCTTCGCCGTAGTCGGGTAATAAGAGCCTCGACGTTTTGGCAAATTTTTCTATACCGGCCGGGGGCAACCCGGAATGGGAGCATAACGGCCGGACCCAACAAAAGTAGTAGGGGTTACTTGACAACACGATTTATCTCTTTTTTTTTTTGGGTGGAAATCCCCTCTGATTCCTCCCCACCGGAGCCGGATGTCGGACTCGAACCGACTAAAACCGCACGCCGACTAAGTGTGTGTGTGTGTGGTAAGGCCGCAGCTGAGGTTGTCTTGGACATATCTCTCGCCACCCGGCTGACCCAGGACCATCCCTTACGGTCTGGCTCTCCTCGGGAGGGGGGACAACGGTGTCCCCTACTCGCCCCCGGAATGGGGAGGAGTCGGGGATTCTTCTCAACGAGAAATGAATTCAACTGATATTTCAAAGGGTCTAGACTATTATTTCCACATACAATCTTGTTACGGCGCTCACGACTACATGTGCCGACAGAGCACTGATACCATCTAATCCAGATTTCCCCCACTATTTAATTGATTATTTCATAAAGATTAATATGACTCGTCATACTTGACGGTTCGTGGTACTGAACATAAAAATTATACCTAACAATCGTCTCTGAGTCACGACAATGACAACCACTTTAAGAAGACCCGTTCTTAATGGACCCTTGAAACAATTATGTTATAAACTGTAGCAAATTAAAGTTTCTTGTGATAGTGGATCTCTCTGTGTTGTACAAGTTCATTTGAGTTAAATCTAGTTAAACAGGTCTATACATACCGTGTCGTGTACATTATCGAATAACATTTTTAGAATAAAATAGAGAATGTCGAATATGATTACGAATAACAAAAATATTGTACCCCTAGCATTAAGATCACTCTTATCGTAAATGTGCTTTTGGTATGAAAGTGTTCCTGGGGTCAGGGCTGATCTGTCTATCAAAACACATCATCATCATCATCTGATGCCGCTGACGGCAGTAACTCATAGGTGGAAATTGTTAGACTTAATATTTATGTTATAATTATAATCAAAGCCTAATAAAAAAAATAAAAAAATGACGTAATAAAAAAATACTGCAGAGGAGTTTGTTGCAGTGGAAATCTTAGTTTAAGTAGAACACTATCATTGACGTTAAAAAAAATAATTGTATTATTCTATATTGAAAACAAGAAACTGTGACTGACTAAATAAATAAAAAAAGTATGTCAGTATTTCTAAAAGCATGTTTCATAAAGGTAGCTGTTTAATATTAACGCTCTCAGCTCGCAGCACTGCAATAACATGCTTGTTCTTGCCAGAAAGAAGTCGGACTTTTAGCCACTTGAAGTATTAACGTGGCATATGAATAATATAAATGTCATTTGCGTGTTGCCACTCACTGCAGAGGGGGAGAGGGAAGGGTGGTAAGGATAGAAGAATACAAAAAATGTTTTATATTTTTTAGGAAGGTAATTTAATAATTATGGTGGGACTAGTAGTTTCTGAGATAGTGCTAACTAAACACAATTTTCATCAACCAATGAAATTCTTCAGCTTAACAATAGTATAGACACAGGTATAGATTTAGATTAATTTATACATAACATACAAAACATAAACGCACGCCTATATTCCCCGAAGGGGTAAGCAGAGGTGCTAGCACCCACATTTCGCCAGTTTTTATTTAATAGATTTTATAGATTAATTTATAGAATTAAATATATAGTAAGTACGCATTCCTATACGAGTGCAGTGTTGGTTCCCATTGAAGTAGAATAGGACCACCTCAGCTCTTTCTGTGGGTCTAAAGCGACTAAGGGATAGGGCTGTTCTACATCCGATAGTAAACATATAACCCAAGACAAAGTACCCGCAAGACGGCAAAAGGCTCGCCTCCTATTACATGGAACCGAAAATCATAGTTGGTGACACGTGGGTGTTAATAAACCTCTGCCTACCCCTTCGTAGACTTACGGACGTGAGTATATCTCTGTATGAACAATACGTAAAATCAATGCCCGTTTATAATGTAAACAGTCAAGGTAAATTTCACCGGACGTCTACACTCGTAAATCTATTTAGGAACATATAACCATAGGTCGTATGCATCGTCGATTGTCGTGGATTAACGAACCATATCATTACGCGTAATGAATCGGACACTACGATCTTATCTGCCCATCAACGTCATTCTAAATCCTATTTAAGAGGCTCTTAACAGTTGTATGCACTCGTAGGTACTGAGTTATAGTAATAACTTATTGTACAGTCAGCGTCAAAACTATCTTAACGACAAACTAAAAGCACTTTGATTTGCTCTTAATACGAGGGTTATAGAAAGAAAGAGTAAAAGAAATTAAGATTAGGAATCAAGATATTTCTAACCGTTCAATCAATAGCCTAGCCTCTTTACTAAACAGTGCCGAGGATTTGTTTAAAACATTTAATACACTGGCTGGCTAGTGCTTAGGCTATTCGTACGAAAGGGCGCCACCCAAAAATAAGAAAGAAAGTTAGTGATAGGTTTATTAAGAAAAGCAGTGCAAACCGGCTTAGATAGCTTAGGTTAGAAGGTTAATGCAGGAGCGAACTAAGCTAGGCAAGTAATGAAATGTCATCGATCCAAGTCATTTGCATAGCTGTTTGATCAACAAGAAAGATAGCCGTGGTCGTATGCCACTTTTCCCTAGAATATATTGTTTTGTTAGAGTAAGTGGCATACGACCACGGCTATCTTTCTTGTTTGTTACTGTTTAGAGCGTGATTTTTCGGTATGTCGAGTTTTAGTTTTAAACTTTATTTTTTATTTATATTATTTTGGGGCAAGGTAAAGCTAATAATTTATACATATTTGAAATGTGCTTACTAAGCCCTTTCACTTGATACTAAACACGGCATATAACTCAAATTATTTTTTTAACACAGTACCTTATGAGCGCTAGAGGGCGCCACACAAGATTGAGTGACACGTCATATAGCCTATAACCATCGGACGATAAAGCCGCTTGTAACGATACCTCATTGGTCCAGTTCTACTAAGTAGTTGAGGAGCTATGAGGGAACAAATGAACATACATACATACATACATACATACATAGCCTGTCAAAATCATAACCCTCCTTTTGGCTTCGCCGTAGTCGGGTAAAAATAAGATCGGTCGAAGGCCAAAACAACGTTAAAAATGTTTTTGTATATAGTATTGATGAGTAAATGTTTGTATTTTATTGTGGTAATGTATTTTTAAGGTTCAGTACTTCAAAAGGGAAAAGTCGGATCAGTGACAATACCATAAAGTATTCAACAGTTTCACAAAACTTCTATCTTCAGATAAATTTGATGGATTTCCTCCATTGCTTTACCCATCCAGATGTTCTGGAGTTGTATTTATCTCTTACTATCTTTGAATAGCGTAAAGTCCATTTAATTTAAGGGCCCCTTTAAGTACAAGACAAACACACACGTTTGAAATGAAGCTTACGGAATCCTCCTCTTCAAATGACATCTCTCAACATTAAAGGACTTTTACGGAAACAACAATGGCAGATGCACTTAGAGGAAATGAATCAAACCTCTTATCTTTTGTGCATTATCGATTACAACGATTGATTTAAAATCTAGTGAAAATAATGTGGTTTAATCGCTATTGAAAATAAAGTTATCTATGTGTTATTTATTTTAAATAATATAATAATCCTGAGCACTGAATTCACCTCAAGAAAATATGTCTCCAGGGCGATGATGAACATCTTTTGCTTGAACTGAATTAGCTACAATCCACGACAGCCTCTGTGGCGTGGCGGTAATGACTGCCATGCAGGAGGCGCGGGTTCGATCCCCGTTGAAAATGGCTTTTTCCATTAGTTTCTATGTATAATATGTACGTATTTATAAAAAAAAGTAACTAAGTACATTTATCCGCATTCTAGATTACTTAACACAAGCTAGTTAAGCTTATCTAGATAGCGTTGTGTTGTCGAAATGTGGAATAATAATAAAATAAGTATAAGATTTTATAAAGAAAATTCTATAATGAAGTAAAACCAATTTTTTATTGAATCTATCGCAATTTATATTTGTTATTATTTACTTTTAATCCGATGTTTATTTCAATGAGTGACATTCGGATAAACATGTGGTTAGTTATTTTTTTCTCATAAATCTGTCTAAGGCAGTCAAAGTGAAAGTCAAAAATCATTTATTCCGCATAGACTATTAAATCGGGAATAAATATTTAATACTACTTTAGCAAATGGACCACCGCCAACGGTTCGAAACGCGGCCCAGACCTGAGAATACTCCGGCAAGAAACTCAGCGGGCATTTTCCCTCAGTTCACTGCCGGCGTTTTGTGGTAAATTCTCGGACCAAAAGTTATTCTTTTAGTTTGAGGGTAAATTAAGGTAGCCAGAACCTGCTGGGTTAAGGATTCCCCACTAATTTATTCGATAAGTCAAGTCGACACTTAATAAGTGTGATTTTGGTAATATCCTGTGGCTTTAATTAGCTAGACCACAAAAAGTAGGCATAAAAATCCTTATTCCAATCTAGATTAATTCAACTTTTAATTATGATTTGATTCTTATTAAAGTGTGATTGAGTCTGTCAAGGGACCGAATAGCTAGCGGATTTTAGTAGCATTAGCTTAAATCATTTCTTGAACTAGTTCAATAACGAAACGAAGTCAATGATACAAAATATAATTAACCAATGGTTTATAGCTATTAATAGGTAATAAACCCCTTTAAAACCGGCCAGTCGGTATATTGTAACAAAGATTTCGAGATTTCTCTATCATTCTTTATAGAGTGCAATCAAAAAACTTAAAGCTCGCCCCTTGTTACTTGAGACGATTTATGGCCAAGGCTTTATAAAAATTCTATGCACCTGCTCGGTCCATTTAGCAGTGGTGACCGACAGAGGACAAATAAATCTACTGTAAAACACGTTACCGATATCGATGTTGAGAAATTTTTCGACGACTGAACTTTTTGACTCCTCTTTTATAGTCTGGTAAATATTTCAATTTATTACGTTAGAGGTTAGATTTAGTTTATTAGTTAATTTCATTTTACAAAATTTCAAAAAAATCCTCAAAGTTCCAAGAGTTCATTTTCTTATACTTTTTAATAAATCGACAATTTTGGCAATCGCGCGAGTTGACGACAGGAAAATAATCAAAAATTGAAAGTTGCCAACTCGCGGTTTCCCGCAAGTTTATTGCCCGCGAGTTGATGAATGACTCATAGTTTCGATAGCGAAATCGTCTGAAGGTATAAATTTGGCGATTTCTTTTTTATTTTAGTAAAAAAATAGTTTTTTAAAACTAAATTAATTCTTCCAAACGATTTTCCTATCTATTGAAACAGTGCCCAAAAACGATTGCAAAATCAACCAGTATATTAAACTAGCTTGAATGTCGGTTATCGCGACCAAACATAGCCTATGTCCTTTTTCATGGTCTTACCTATACCAAATCGGTTCAGTGGTTTAGGCGTGAAAACGTAACATACAGACAGACAGACAGAGTTACTTTCGCATTTATAATATTAGTATGGATTTAATCAAATCAAATCAAATATTTATTTGTTGGAATGTGGTACAGTAGATGTTACAATACTATGGTTCTTCATATGCCACACATATAATTGTTGTACTATTACATGCAGATGTTGATCTGCCTTTATACAAATAAGCCAAAGCAGTGTTATTCTTACACTAATGTTCCACAGATGCTGCGTGTACTCATGAATATGCGAGCGCTCCTGAATATAGTACACTGAGAACGGTGAGATGTGTGCATTCAAAACAAATGATTAATTCATGAGGCAAATAATTATAACATTGTTTTTCTTTTGAACCGTACTTCAAATTATATTAACATTATGATGATAACAAGGAGTAAGTGATGGAGAAAAAATGGGGTCTGGTCAGCCCGGGAACCTGAGAACAGTAATCCAAATCCTCCCAACGGTGGTAGAGGTGTTTGTCCAGCAGTGGACTACGACAGACTGCGACAGGCTAATCGGTTGATTTATAAAGAACTAGCTTTTGCCCGCGGCTCCTCCCGCGTGGATGTCGGTTATCGCGACCAAACATAGCCTATGTCCTTTCTCATGGTCTAATCTACCCCTATACCAAATTTCATCAAAATCGGTTCAGTAGTTGAGGCGTGAAAGCGTAGCATACAGACAGACAGACAGACAGATAGACAGACAGACAGACAGACAGAGTTACTTTCGCATTTATAATATTAGTATGGATTAATGATACCTGTAATGTTTATTTATTTTTATAGCATACATAATTTGATTTAAAAAAAAATTGTGCAGCTTTTTTTATGTATCTATGAATAACATCTGATTTTCTTGGTAATGTATATTTATTTCAATATTAGATAATTTTATAATAAAGGAAATTAATGTATTAAGCAATTTTGATACAAATTTACAGTCAACAAAAGAGATATGGTTACACCTTTACAAATAACTTTATAAGAAAAAGTGCAACCGTACCTCCTTGTAGACTATACATTACTTATAATTGTTGGTAAAGACATTTAATCTCTATTCCGTACATCGGTCAAATAAAACACACCGAACCACCACATTAATTACACATGTCCAACTTCCTCAGATGACAATAATTAACATTAAACGACCAATTATTTCATCGTCACTCGTCCCTTCTTAATTTGACACTGGACATTATAACCTATAACCGAAAAGACGGCGCCAAGTAGATATCGTATCATCTAGTATCAACTATCTTAAAAATATCGAATGACAAAGAATGAACTGTTTATTACAAAATAACGATCTATCGGCGGCCATGGGTGATGGCACCCGAAAATAAAACGACGCACACTGGGGCAAGATACCCGATTTTATGGCAAAAAATACAAAAACTATAAATCGATTTTGAACTACCCTCAACTGATTTCTTATAAACCATATACCAATGCTTCATGTGACGCTGTTAAATTGACCTATAACTTACACGCACTCCTGTGATAGTTGACTTTTGTAGGTAGTTGTGACACTGCGACTGATACTAAAATAAATTATATTTGTTTTAATTGTGTTGTAGTGATATTATCATAGAAAATAACTTAAATTAAGCTATGGAACCTTCAAGTTCAGGTATGTGACAATATTTTAGCAACATTTAATTTGGAATTAGGGTACAGTAAACATATAAATTCAAGGTATATATTTACCATATTACGATTTTCACTAAATTCAAAAACAGGTAAGGTTATCGTTATGATCTCCTTTGAATTCTTGTTTAATTTTTTGTTGTAATCAACTAATGTAGTGTTAACTTTTTGAAACTAAAAAAAAAACCTGCTACCATGCAGCTACTTTAAAAATTAAATCGATTTTTGTAGTTTGCAATAAAATTTTCATTTTGTGAAATTAAATATTTTGTTCTAGGAACGAGTTCAAACACCATTTTTAAAACCAGAAATGAACTCGTTAGTATAATGTGATGCTCGGGAGAAGCAAGCTATGAAGCACAATTCAATTTTTTGATTCATGAGTTGCAAAGACGTACCAAACATGATTTTATTACTTTAAATAAGAAATTATCAAAATTTAAGTATGAATTTAGGTCAAAATGGTGGCTTGTAGGAACAATGAAAAATAATATACCGGAAATAATTTCCTGTGCACTGTTGCCTATTGGACAGTTGACGGAAGAGTCACAAGAAGCTAGGAACAAGGACTTCAAACGGTACAGGGAGCACAACTCAAGGAAATGTAGTCGTGAGAAGTCCAATAGCGACATTTTCAATTTTTTTTTTATCGAGTTTGGACCCCTCCATTTCCAGCAGGTATAAGCCGAAAAAGAAAAATCCTCAGAATCTTCCACAAGAAGTGTTGTGTTTATTAAAAGATCCATCTTGCGACATAACTCGCACCCATTGTGTGAATGATGATGATGATGATGATGATGATGATGACGGTGCATAATATTCAACAGGTCCATATTTTACAAAATGTATAATAATATAATATAAATTTGGAAGATTCTTTACGAATTCGTTTCAATAAGGTTACAATTAATTTAATATATAAGTATATACATACATATATATGTATATATATATATATATAAACATTTTAATGTATTTAAATAACTATCTTAGTAATAGTTGGCACCCATAACAGCAATTTCAATAGGCTATATATTTAATGCCAAAGAAAAGGGTATCCTGCCCCAGTGTGCGACGTTTAAAAGTCACAGAAAAAAGTTGGGAGATTAGAATCAGAGTTTTATGTTAGGGAAACGACGAAGGCGCGCGTTTAAAGGTTAATGATTCCTATCAATTAAGGTTATGGGTTGAGTCAACAGGCTAGTGGTAGACCCCCGCTGTGTAAGGATTTCGCACCTGTCTTTTTCGGTTTAGTTTTTCACGTCAACGGCACTCAAAATGGGTACAGGTGCAAATCAATAGTAGGGTTAGCATAAAATGCCATAAGCGTATAGTCTTTTAAAATTGTATTAAAAATTAGGTATTTATTTACTAGAAATATACCTATGAACAGTGTAGGTATGAATAAAAACTCTGAACTGAATAAAGTTTTCATATACTTAAGTTGAATACTAAAAAAAAGTTTTAATGTTGTACTTAACCTGTCAAGCCACGCAAAAAAATAGAACAATGGATAAACAAAGCTAAGTCACCTTTAGGTTACATATTTAGTACTTCTCATTTAGAGCAAAAACATTGATGCCAATTCGATTGTTACACTTCTTAAACAAGATTAAAAATTGGTAAAAATATTTGATCCTGTCATAACTACATAAAACACAAAATATAAATACAACGATACGTGTTATCATAATGTGCCTACGATGTAATACTATTTCATAAATAAATAAAAAAAGACAGAATTTAAATTCAAATAAATTTTAATTTCTAAATTTACTTCTATGCCAAAAAGTAAGTAAAATTAAGTAATATGCACAAAACAGAAGCCGTACCATTATCAGTCATCCTGAGATATTTATAAATGGTAGCATCCTATCGCTAAGGACCAACGTGGTCACCCTATTATCTCAATTTTATTTATTATCTTAAAACAAGATTCTTGTTTACGAATATGATAATTTTAATAGAAAGTGCCAGTACCCTACTGCGCACGAGTGGAACAAATCGTTTGCGTGATAGGAAAATTATCTAATACAATTCATTTTAAACTATATAATAAAAATAGACATTTTGTACGCTTTAAAGAATGTGATATTTATGTTAGCTACAAAGTCAAAGAGCGATTAATTTGTTTTTCTATTGAGGCTTCGTTTAAGATCATCGTAACTTAGCCGCCGTGATTCCTACTCCGTTACTTTCGTGCATATAATTATATTAAATTTAAATATTACTGTATTAAATTTGAATGTTAAAATCCAAACAAGGATGTGAAAAAAAAAACATGAAGGGCAGTTTTTGGGGACTACTGATAGGAATGAAAACAGCCTGTATAAAAGTATAGACATTCATAGAGTACATACACACATAGGTATACTCACACCGATAAATCCTTGAAGGGGTTGGCAGAGATGTATTGACAACCACATTTCACCAACTATGATTTTCGGTCCCACGTAATAGGGGGCGAGCCTTTGCCGTCAAGCGGATACTTAGTCATGGACTGTATGTTTACTGTCGGATGGAGAACAGCCCTATCCCTTAGTCGCTTTCTACGACACCCACAGAAATCGATGGGGATGGCCCTATTCTCTGACAGCCTCTGTGGCGTGGCGGTAGTGCACGCGACTGCCACGCAGGAGGCGCGGGTTCGATTCCCGCTCAGTGCAAATATTTGTATGCATGAATATGACTATTTGCATTGGTCTGGGTGATTCTATGTATAATATGTATGTATTTACAAAAAAAAAGTATATAAGTATGTTTATCCGCATTCTAGATTCCATAACACAAGCTATAAAAGCTTACCATGGGTCTAGGTAGCGTTGTGTAGAATGTTGTAGAATATTTATTTATTATTATTTATTATTACTACTGGGAACCAACATAGCAACTTTTAAATTTGATAGAAATTAATAATTTAAAATTTTTGAGTCAATAATTAATGTTATTCTTAAGCGTGAAAGAAGACTCACGAAACGGCTTATTCCCGTGCGCTCCACGATTTTGTTCCCAAGCGCTCCAAGACTAAAATTAAATATTATTATTATTTTATAAAATCGTTCTCAAGAGCTCCAAAAACTTATGTAAGATTTTTCCTACAAAACTTCTTATCTCTATATAGTGCGTCAAGAAAGTCGTGAAATTAATGTTGGAGGAACTAACATTTTTCCTTGTACTTGCAACACTCAATAACTGCCAAACTGAGTTATCAGTTGTCAAATCATATGCAAATCTTAGTTTCGTTCGTTGGAGATGTTTCGTATATTGTTTGCGTTTATAAAATTACTGTTCATCGTGTAACAGCTTTGAGTCTAAAAATGAATTGATATGTGAATAATAGTTGTGCGAGCCATGTCGTATTCAAATTATTTTAGGGAAATAGTAAGGAAGCACGGCGGAATTTCAAGCCGGCAAGCTGCTTTCTGATTTTGACAATGTTGATGGCCAAACAGCTACATTAGCCGGTACGTACATATACTTTAATGTTAAACAAGGTATGGGAAGTGTAATCTATTGAACATTATGTGTTTTAAGTAAGTATTTTATGTTTCAAAGCATTGTTTCAATTTGTTGTGGTTTTGTCATTGACCTACGATTATAACAAATCATAGTGCAACACTTTGACGTTTTTGAACATTCTTGATCCATTTTATAGTATTAACCACTTAGGCCCTAATGACTAATAAAAAAATTCACAGGGTTTTATTATACCCTGTGTATTCTTTAGCTATATTTAGCTGTATTTATCCAGTACGTTTGTATTTGTTACAGATTTTCAAAAGCTCATTTCATGACATCATTTCAGTATGAGATGATATTTCCAGTGAGTCGGAAACTATCGAGATAAATTACACAGGAGTTTCAAGTAGCATTTCAGGTGTTCAATAGTCGGACCAATAAATTATTCTTTTATAAGATCTTTTGTTTTCATTTTTTATAATTATTTATAAAATTTCGACTGTCTAGCTATCACGGTTCATGACAGACCTTAGTAAAAGGGTCCCGTTTTTATTCTTTGGGTGTGCTTTTAGTCAGGTATCGCTCGAGACATGTACCTTGGACCTGAAATGTGGCCAGTGGCGGTGAACGAGCTCAAAATCACCAAGCATACATTATTAAAAAACAATCTGCGCGCGCCAGGTCCTCGTTTATCTCGCAATTTAGGTCCAAGATATGTGCCAGGGTATAAACTAAAAACGTCCGACACGCCATGTGTTTGTACTTGGGGTCTTATACTCAACTAATGACCGAGGTATTAGGGTAACCAATAAGGCATTTCCTTCACACCCCAGTAACCTTGGGCCATATACGGTTTTAAGATAGCCCTCTCGGGTGTGGGAAGCTGTGGTGTCATCATCTAACCTCTATGCTAGTCACAGGAACCCGTGGCGAGCCTCCAAGCAGCTCTCTATAGGGTTACTCCCGCGGCGGTCGTTAATTGCAGTAAGGAGTAGCGTCTACCTTGTGCTGAGGAAGAGAGAGCAGAGAAGCATTGCCGTCTCCGTTGTACAGGTTGCACTGAATGGGGGTTTCGGATCACGCGCGCCAAATTTATCGTAATATCTATGCTCCTAAACCGTTACGCTGTAAGTTTTATTAGGCTTCAAGTTCATGTTCACACATGTAAATCAAGTGGACTGTAAGCACAAAGTTCTGCCACTTAAGTGGTATATAAAAAATTATGCAAGGAATGAATACTTGAGGAATTAATAATTTTCCTTGTATGTATTGACAACACTCCACGATTTCCAAACCAAATCACTCGTTGATTTAGATGTATGACTTTATGTATTCAGCCAATTCCTTTACCAATTCAACAAAAGGTACATGTTTTACATAGTGAAGAAAGAAGTACCTACACTAAAAAAACTTCAGGCAGTTGTGAAGTTGTATACTTAATACCTTAATAGGTGAAAAAAAAGTATTGTGACATTTTCTTTACTTTTATATATTAATTTATCATAATGAAATATGTACTGCTTTATACCATAAAATACAACAGATCAAGACTGTTCAGTTGTAGTGTGACGGGGATACCAGATTAAGCGCAGCAGCGCCACCCTCAATTTTCACGACTTTCTTGACGGGCTATACATCAATTCCCAGGAGCTCCAAATTATACTACTTTAAGTAAAAAGACTCATATAATACTGAGTTCCCAACAGCTCCAAAACAAACTATAAGTACGGTTAGCAGAATTAAAACATTTAATACTATTATACGACAATAGGAAGTCAATAGGTTAACAGGAAGTAGTGTCTATTAGCCAAGTCTTGAGTTATTACCTGTGTATGAGGCGAGTGTGGATGGTACCGCCGGAATGGGAAGACCTAGGCGCACAAACCTGGATCAATTTGGGGAAGTGTTAGAAAAGGGGCAGGTCAGAAGTACCCTAAACCGACGAGCATGCATGAAGAATGTAATGAGAGTGAATGAAGCGAGAGTAGTATGTTAGGATCGTAGCAAATGGAGATCCGTGATCTCTGCCTACCCCTATGGGAAACAGGCGTGATTTCATGTATGTACGTATGTATTCTTAAGCGTTTATGTGTATTATTAGGTCTAATAAATATACAGCTGCCCTTTATAAACTTGACGAATGGAAAGGGGTCGGTTTGATCATAAAACCTTGTATGATTTTGTTAAACATTTCAAATATTCATAGCCCCTAGAGTTTCCTCTGAGGAATGTAAGATATTGGAAAACCCATAACGGGACCTTTAATAATGGATAAGCTGAATAACTTTAGCATTGTTTCCAATAAATTCATACTGTTTGTAACTTTCAAAAAATTGGTTGCTTTGATAAAATTTCAGCGATTATCTAATACTATAATATGCTTAAACTATATACAAAGTCGATGACGCCCGAAAATGTAATTTCAAAATGGCTTTTAAATGTGTAGATACTATTTCGGTATAATTTGACATTTACAAAGAGTCATGACGTGCACACATTGGCAATTTAAAAAAACAATATTGATATTAGCTTACTCAAACAAAACCCATTTTCACGCCTTTTTTTGTCAAGAATTTTCTTAGCAAAGCTGTGTCTAGGCATCTGATCTCAGCTTGAAGGCATCTGATGAGGCCGTCAAGCTGAGTGCCACCACTGTTAACATTACACATGTTTACGATGGTGACCCTCTTTCCGAGACATGGCCTTTAGCTTACTATTAGGCGAGGTGAAGGTGATTGACGAGCCCTTTATAAAAAAAGAAATTTACATACTAAGATAAGATAATTGTAAAGCGGTCGCAATTGGAGATGCCTCTAAAAACTTGGGTTAGTTTATACAAGTGTTAACCACAGATCAAAAAAATAACTATACTAAACATGAACCCATTTTTTTTTTAAATACTTGTCTGTTTGTCAGCGATGGACGTCAAAACTACTGAACAGAAATGCCAATTTTTGTGTAGAACCGCAGATATGACCAGAAAACGCGAACATCGCCATCCACGTCTATTTTGTAACTAAAAAAAATACCCCCTAACCCAACTAACTAAACACACAAATTCTTAAGTTTTGTAACATAGTATAGATTAATTGTATACTATGTTATGCACTAGGTACTATATAAAATTTGTAATAAAAATGTTATATACCTACACATATATTGTGTTATATCGCAACGTGTTATTTCAGTAAATGTTATTCTGAACATACGACTGATAGAAATTCCGCAAGAGGAAAATAACTGAAACATTAGTTTTCATATAAATGGAAATATAACGGGAGTAATAAGCACTTCAACTTCACGTCGCAATTGCCTTTTTTACAAATAGACGTTGTTCAGGAGAATCGAGTTTATTTACGATATTATTCTTATAATGGCTCCGTTCTGCCACCCTTGGGCACACTTTTAGCTGGAAATGTTCGCATTGCAGCTATGGGACGCATTAAAATTTCAACTTCAGAAGGTCTGTATTGTACTTTTAACTTCTTTGAATTATTTATTCATTTTTATAATCCAACTTCCTCGAATGTTGTCGTGTAATTATATATTCTTCAATTATTTTGAGACACAACAATTTCATGAAGAAAACTTTGCTGTTCTTTTTAACTAAATATTATCAAAGTTACTTGTCTAATAAAGTCTTTGCTTTCCTTCGGAACAAATCGACAAGAATGTCAAAAATAATATTTTTGTACATACCTATATCCTGAGCTTTATTGTCACCTACGTAAGATAAAACCCTGGTCCAAGGTACCAACCCGTCTGGCCAGGGTGGTAATAATAGGCAAAAGCCTCCTAATATTTGAAGAGGCATAAGTAAGTACACTGTAATTTGGCATACGCAGTTTGAAGAGTGCCTGCCACGCTAGGGAAGACTATAGATAACATTATTTTTAAGAAATTCCTTTTAGTTTATTACTCTTTTATACCCTAATAATTGATTTTGAAAATTATTCGCAATATTTTTGCCCCCTAACTCGCTTAGATACCCTGTATGTAAATGTGGATGATTGTACATTTTTGTCGTGTGTCAAATTTATAATTAGTAAGTAACGTACCTATTAAAAAAAAAATCATTGTGAAATGTGGTGAAAAACGACACAAGTATAACATTATGCCATACGCATGGCTTCTTAGGAGTATCTATAAGAAAATCACCTGTCCTAAAGTATGCTTTTTTCACATAAGGTGGTATTTATAAAGGTTTTGTAAAATGGTGGTATTTATAAAAAAAATCGGGTTTTACCAAGCACCGATTGATGCAGCGATTCAGGCAGCTTATTATAAATAGCCTAATTAACAATTCAAATAGATCTACAAATACTTGATGCTCTGAATATAGCTCTTATGGAAGCTGATTACTTTTAAATAGCGCAGATATTCTGGTGACCCGGAACAGTCACAAAATGGACAGACACTACTGTCCACATTTCCACAAGTTGCAGGCTGGAAATAGCTAGAAGCAATTTGTGTTTATTTTAGGTAATACATTTTGAGCTATTTGAATCATTGAGCACTCAATACAAAATTTGAATTACCTACTTATATATGAGGTCTGCGTAGTTTTTACATGACATGTTATACTCGTAGAATATTTTTTATAACTATAGAGGGATGTTTCAAGATCTACCCGTATGTATTATATATTGATAGATTATTATAACCATATCTTTTTTTCCGTGCGGAAATCCCCTCAGATACCTCCCCTGCCGGAGCCGGAAGGGGAGGTTATGTCGGACTCGAACCGACTAAAACCGCACGCTGACTGTGGGTCCTAGTGCTAGGCTGGAGGTGAGGTTGTCTTCGACATATCCCTCGCACCCAGGCTGACCCAGGGCCATCTCTTACGGTCTGGCCCTCCTCGGGAGAGGGGACAAACGTGTCCCTGACTCGCCCCCGGACTGGGGAGGCGCGGTTTTTAGCGCGCCGTCGCCGTGGCCTGCTTTTGCTGGGGTAGCAGGCAGCTATTATATCCATATCAGGATTTTACAGATCTCCTTTTCAGCAGGTCGACACAAAAATATATAATACCGCGAATGTGTACTTTTTAACGAAATATTCGTGAACAATACAAATAAATGAAGTCAAATTTCAGAATACTTAATGAGATAACTATTGTATAAACTACATTGAAATTGTCTTTCAAACTTAAAAATAAAAGCAACGTTACATTGTAATGAAGACATTGAAATGCAAGACTTTCTCTTAAAAATGTGTATTTATTACATTTCCATTTTGAGCTTTTGAATTTTAGTATACAGATTTTCAACATTAGTACTTGTCTCCAGTATTTTTTAACTCATTTTGTGCTTGACTGTAGCTGAATATTATTTGAACGTTATTCTGACGTCACGTGCATCTGATTCCAGCCACCCCGCCCCTCTGCCCCGCGGGCCATTAATCATTGGGACAGTCTACGTGTCGGCCTTACTGGGCCGACTATACACTTGGGTACGTATCTGTTACATTGTTGGAAAATAATATTACTAAGCAGTTTCAATGTGGATTTATTTTGTGTTTATTTCATAATTGGCGAAACGTGGGTGCCAATACACCTCTGCTTACGCCATCGAGGATTGACAGACGTGAGTGTATATGTATATTTGTATGTACTAAGAGACCCTGATCGCCTGTGGCCACTATTTTACGTGGATTCGATGTGTTGCTGAGGATAGGTAGGTAGGTATGGGATTTTCATTCCTAAATACCAACCCCGTCGGCCGTCGGCTGTGGTTAGGTCGGACTGGAATTGATTAAAACCGCAGGTCTCATTTACCAGGAGTTACAGAAGTTACAAAAATTGGTGAAAATCTTACAAGGAAAATATTTGGGGAATGACTATCGTAAAATTTTGACCAGTTACCTTAACTAATGAGGCTAACGTCCACCGTGACTCTCCTTAATAAGAACAACAAAATATATAGAGTAGCAAAGGCTCTGCGTTTGCGAAATTGTTATTTTTTGGTCTTATCATTCAAATGAATATTCATCGAACTCATGAAATGACTATGTACAGCTGACAAAGGAGATACAGTTGCACCTTTACTTACAACGTTATATGAAAAAGTGCAACCGTATCTCCTTTGTCGATTGGATATACTTAAGTATGTATATAGTTAGTAGTTCGTATATTATGTTCAAAAATACGTGATTACAAACTTGAATTAAATGTTTAGATACCTACTTACGTGTTTCGATTGAAGTAGGTACATTGAAAGTTAAAAATATTTGAATGAAATTTTTAAAGCATTTATAATTAATGCTAACTTTTTAAGTTCGAAATACATCGGGAAAAAGAAGCGCTCAAGTGGGACTTGCACTATTGCTATTGAGCCACACCTGAATCACTCATTCCTGTAAAGGAAAGGTCGTGGGTTCAAGTGTCACTTGAGCGCTTCTTTTCACGATGTATTTCGAAGTTAAATGTATTATTCCTTCTATGAAAATAATTAAAAACATAACCCTTCTTAAGTCGGGTAAAAAAGGCATGAAAGAAACACCCTCACTCGTTTACTCTATCCCACCCAATATCTTAACCGAAAATATAACACAACAAGCCCGTGATAAACGATTGACTCAATGACTTGAAAAAGTAACGCCCTAAACGAGACGATCGCGTTCGGACTAACGATGTCCATTATCCGGCGATATCACGGGGACGGCTTCATCGGAGCTTTTCACTTGCGGAGATTTTCACTACAGACTGAAGTGCCAAAATGAGCCTAATTTGAACGGATTGGTCGTTCAACTGTTCAATACGTAGTTTAGTTCGTGGCGTAAGTTTGTTACATTTTTTACGATGTAACATGGTGACCAAAATTTATTAGTAAGTTTTGGGACAGTTTTTTTCGGTTTCATGTTTTTTGTAGAGGAAGTGTTTGGTAAAATATTTGATGATAAAAGTTAGTAACAAAGTTTACGTTTTTTATTTAATCTGAAGTTTTGTATTCAGCTCGCATTTTATTGCTTATATTGGGGGTTTACTTCGTATTAGTTAAGCGTAGTCGTATAAGCTTAGTCATAGTAGTTAGTTAGACTACTCGTGCGGAAATTACTGCCAATAAAAAACTTACTAAAGTATAAATAATGCATTAACACAGATTAAGTTATCGACAATTAATTTCAACTTTTTATTTCTAAAATAAAAAGGTCTTCACGGACAGACATACCAGGAAGAAGTTCTGTTAAGGGTTCCATGTTTGCCATCTGAGATATTGGACCTTAAAATAAGGAGATTAGTATTTACAACACAGGCAAAAACAAACAAATAGGTACAGACAGCGTCATACCTACATATCTTGACGACGAAATCTCAAATTGATCTTAAAACTCTCGTATTAAGAGCAAATCAAAGGGTTTTATTGATTTATATATTTTTATTGTCTGAACTAAAGATGTGTACCAAATATCAGATCAATCGGTCAACCGGAAGGGCGTCAAAAAACGAGATTAAGATCATTTTGAGCACTCTGTCCGTTAACATCTTTCTGATGCTGACGGTACTTAAGGTCTAAACAAAAGTAGAACCTACTTGATAGTACTAGGTCAATTCGTTTTGTTTAGAGCTTATAAATCCATCGTCACTCCATTACGTCACCCTCGACAATCACCATAACCTTGTATCACTTGATTTCCCCTGAAACTACTTCATTACCGGTCATTTAATCTTGTTTAGGTTGATTTTTTTTCACCATGAGTGAGATATATTTTGGAAGCTTACTTGAATTATTTTGCTACATTCTATGACGACTAACTGAATTTGATTTGAGAATAGCTTGTGGACATAAGACCACAACCTACTTTCAATTAAATAAAAATTTAAAGCAAATAATTCAAATTGATTTAGATTGGAACAGTGAATGCTTAGGTAGGAATTGAACTAGCGACCAGTCTTTTACAGGGGGAATGCTATTACCATTGAGCTGCTGAGCCACGCTTTGAGCATTCGAAATTCTGCTATACAACCATCCTGGGGCGACGGTGGTCAATTGCTTCGCCTAATGAATTGGGTATTCTACTGACAAGTCAAATAAGTTACTTTTACTAAACGTCAAAACGATAAGACAAAAGGCAACTTGTTTGAAAAAAGATTTAGTGACGTCATACAATTTCATAGTCAAATCAGTTACTATTACAAGTTGGGTGGATGATTAAAAATAAATAATAACCGACCTAATTTTTACCGCTCTTTTATTATAAGCTCGGTTAAGCGGGGCGTGAAAAGGCATCTAATGAGGCCGTCAAGCTGAGTGCCACCACTGTTAATACGGTACATGTTTACAATGGTGACCCTCTTTCCGAGACTTTGCCTTTAGCTTAACATCAGGCGAGGTGAAGTCAAATTGACGTGTACTGTATAAAAAAAAATTGATAATTTATTTTAAGTTCGAAATACATCGGGAAAAAGAAACGCTCAAGTGTGACTTGAATGTGACTTACGGGGGGAATGCTCTTCCTACTAAGCTATTGAGCCACAACTAAATCATTTCAAATTTCCCTTCTCTTTGTATCTGTCTATAAAGGCGACAGTATTTTGAACTTAAAAAGTTAGCATAATAAATGCTATAAAAATTTCATTCAAAAATTTATTTTAATTATAGGATAATACCCAATTATCGCAGGTTTATAAGTGCCCGGTTAATGGCAATAGGCTCGCCACCTATTACATTGGGACCTAAACATAAACTGGTGAAATGTGGATGCTAGCACCTCTGCCTACCCCTTCGGGGAATACAGTCGTTAGTTTATGTTATGTTACCCAATTCTATTAAAGCGCTCTCTTTACTTATCTCTACCGCATCTTCTCTCAACTACTCACTCTCAATCCAATATTGAATACTCTCTAAACAAATTACTCCACTATTTCCTACATATTGCATGTTTAACTAAGTAAGATAACAATTTTATAGAGCGTGAAGCTTGTCGGGATCGATTTCCGAAATACAATTTCTCGGTGGCACAATGTGGAAGGGGCACAAACGACGAACCTCGTTAGTGCAAAGACGCCGCTCATTGGATTAATTAGTTTCCCGTTCGAGAGGAACATGCCGACATACTTTCCTAACCAGCATAGTGCTGCTGATTCCAGAAGTAACCTCATTGTTCAAGACGCCTCACATTTTCATGTGTATTTAAGTAAACCGCATTATAAAGTCTTCGCAAGTTGCTTCACCCCTTAATCCTGTAACAATGTTAAAGGAAAGTATGCTTTAAGGAGTTTGTACTTTGTGTAGTATGAATAGTTAGTTGAAAATTAACTGGATTTTAAGTAAATTATGTTTTACTAGCTTTTGCCCGCGGCTCCGCCCGCGTGGATGTCGGTTATCGCAACCAAACATAGCCTATGTCCTTTCTCATAGTCTGATCTACCACTACACCAAATTTGATCAAAATCGGTTCAATGGTTTAAGCGTGAAAGCGTAACATACAGACAGACAGACAGACAGACAGTGTCACTTTCGCATTAATAATATTAATATGGATTATCCTCCGAACCTTTTATTCTACTGAGTTGGCTTCTCAGTCTGATTGCGAAGCTGTTAACCATAAATATATTCCGTGGAGCAACTGCCATCTGACCTCCACAGACTACAATCTTGGCGATATATAAGTTCTGTAGATAGACCAGATGTCGGATATTTTTGGGCTCCAAATACCCGTAAGAGGTTTTTTCTTTTATATTGGACACGTCAATTTGACTTCACCTTGCCTGATGTTAAGCAAAAGCAAAGTCTCGGAAAGAGGGTCACCATCGTAAACATGTACCATGTTAACAGTGGTGGCACTCAGCTTGACGCCCTCATTAGATGCCTTTTCACGCCCCGCTTATGCTTATATATATATATTCACCCTAAACCTACTCCTGGGTCGTAAGTCCCAGGCGCCGTCACAGTGTTCCTCTCTGTACCACGCCATGGACCCGGCGACCGCACGGTGTATCCATGGAATGCTAAGAACCGGATCTCTGACAATTGGGACTGGGTTTTTAATGTGGTTGCAATACCACGGGGGGCGTACCGTAATGGGACCAGTTCAAATATCTTCAAAAGTTCGCAATATCTTCTGTCACCATGCTGAAATTAAACGGCAATGATCAAAGCTAGTAACCAGAGATGGAAATGTGATGCGTGACATTTTTTTCTCAAAGCGTGAACATGGTGTGAAGCGATTCACATGTGCATAACTGTGGCTTTGTCGGTCTCTTCTGAATGTGTAGATTAATTTACACATTACGTATTTCCAGATTTTATACATAAAAAACGATTTTTTGTAAAAATTATTATGTTTCATATCACTACATAGTATAAAGGAAAGTCGGGGGCGAGTTGGGGACACCGTTGTCCCCCCTCCTGAGGAGGGCCAGACCGTAAGGGATGGCCCTGGGTCAGCCGGGGTACGAGGGATATGTCGATGACAACCTCACCTCCGGCCTAGCACCAAGACCCACAGTCGGCGTGCGGTTTTAGTCGGTTCAAGTCCGACATAACCTCCCCTTCCGGCTCCGGCAGGGGGGGTATCCGAGGGGATTTCCGCACGAAAAAAAAAAAGTATAAAGGAAAGTCGATTTCCGCGTTCTTATGTATGCTTATATCTTCAAAACTACGCTACAGATTTTGATGCGGTTTCTTTTAATAGATATAGTAAAAAGGTTGAAAAATCATTCATTGTTTCCAACAGTTCGTAAGAATGTTGGTAGATGGCTGCACCGTCGCCCTTATAGACGGATATAAAGAGAAGGAAAATTTGGAATGATTCAAGTGGTGCTCAATAGCTCAGTTGGCAGAGCAGTCGCCCTGTAAGCGAAAGGTCGTGAGTTCGAGTCTCACTTGAGCGTTTCATTTTTTCCAATGTTTTTCGAACTTAACAGTTAGCATAATAAATGCTATAAAAAATTCATTCAAATAGATATAGTAATTCAAGAAGATGGTTTATACATGTATAATACATGCTTAACATAGTAGAGGGTGCAGCGGGACCGGAATCTGACGCCACGCGGGCGGAAAAAAATTGGCGGTACGAAGTTCACCGAGTCAGCTAATACAATTTAAATCACTAAAACATTTTGGGACTTTATTCAAGATCGTTCTGTCGCCGACTGTCCACAACAACTAAAACACTCAGATGTTAGCGATTCCAACCTTACCCCAAAATAGACATGTAGGTACAGACTGTACAGTCGCTAGTAATATAAAAAAAAACTATAAAGGCCAGTGGGTCGGTGTAGATTATACAAACAAAAGTCCCGCAGTGACATAGCAGGCTATTATTAATTATTATTATTAGCCGTCAACGCCATTCGTTTTTATTTCGTGACTTGGTAACAATTAATTCTTTTGACAAGTTTTGTTTGAGTGCTACACGCAGTGAGATTAACCAAAATAACAATATGAATCAATGGCTACACGCAAGAGTATTTTTATTTCATTTCAAGTATGCCTAAATTATTGATTAAATGAAATTAGGTCTAAGATTAGGTGGGCAATAAGTTTAACAGTGTGCATGACAGAGCTTACTTTATTTTATGAATGATGAATATGTATGTTTGTAATAATATATAAATTCAACAAGGGTTTTTCAGTGTAAAAAGATTGTCACATTAATGATACTGTACTACAAATTAGGTAGATATAAAATATTATAGGATATTAGAGAATATTAGCAACCGAAGTTACTAATATTCCGCTAACCCCTCCAACTAAGCTAAATTGCTTGTGTTAGGACTGGTTGTTACTAACGGAGATGTATTTCATTATTTTATATCGTAGTTAAAAAAAAGAACTTAGTCCTTATGTAATTTCGGAGAATACATAGAATACACGCTCTAGTTTTGAATTAAAACTCGGCCAAAAAATAAAATATATTTCTTTATTATACACTGAACATGTTTAGTAGGTACTTCAGGTACAAAAATAAGATTTTAGTATCCAACCCATTAAAAAGAAACAATAACAACATACGGCAAGAATTAAATTTCTTAACAAAGCACACATGTCATGTTCATTTAATTTCAAGATTAACTTTCTTAATGTCGCATAGAACAAAAAACTAAAAGACAATAGTTTAACAAGGGGTGACATAATGTGTTTTTAAAAACACATCACCATATGGCCGACGAGACAACAAAATAGCAATAAAACTGATAATATCTGTGACAGTTGGTACTAAGATTAAACTATAGATAGCGGCATATATCTTGACAGAAAGTCGCAAGAGAAACGAGAGAACGAGAAAGTGACTCATTCCTATGCCGCACCACTAAGACCTGGAACACCGTGCCAGCTCACGTATTTCCTTCTTCCTACAGTCCCGGGTCCTTTAAGCGGGGCGTGAAAAGGCATCTAATGAGGCCGTCAAGCTGAGTGCCACCACTGTTAACAGGGTACATGTTTGCGATGGTGACTCTCTTTCCGAGACTTTGCCTTTGCTTAACATCGGGCGAGATGAAGTCAAATTGACGTGTCCTATATAAAAAAATCCCTGGTGAGCGTGAACTAGTTTGATATACTTATGATTGGCTTTTGCTTTGCTAGCAATTTCTCTGAAGGACAGAATTCGAATTGACGTCATCCGACAAAGAACCAAAGTTACCAACATAGCTCGCAGAATAAGCAAGCTGAAGTAGCTATTGGCTGGTCACGTCTGTTTAAGGACCGATGGCTGTTGGAGCTGACGAGTCCTAGAGTGGAGACCGCGAGACAAACGGAAGGTAGGACACCTTCTAACCAGATGGACTGACGACCTGACAAAGGTGGCTTGGACAGACTGGAAGGCCGAGGATCGAGTGAAATGGTGCACATTGATGCATTTGAGCTCTTCCGCCGACGTAACATGCCGTGGTATTCTCAAAAGACACACAAAAGCGATTTGTTCCTCATTGGGCCCATTTGTTCGTGCTACATTCCAAAGGATTCCTCTTTTGCTTCATATTATATTTGATTCCTGTTTCGTCCTTTTTCATAGTAACAAAGTAGTATGGTTAGCAAAGCAAAATTAAATGTGTTAAATTATATCGCGTACTGCATATAGTAAGGGCACATTTTGTGACGTCACTGGAGTCAAGCTATTAGCCGGGAACTATACTAATAATTATCACTTGAAAATATGTTCTTAATGTATAGTTATTTAGTTCCTTTTCGTAAAGTACAATAGGTACTACCATATCTTTTTAATTTAAGTATCATAGCTTGAAAGATGATATTCTGTAAGAGGACAGATCTAATTAAATGGAATTTATGAGCTGCCGAGGGTAACTATTTTTGTCTTTTCTTAACACAGGATAGGTAGGTACATCAATTACTAATGGTTCAAGTCCCACTTGAGCTTTTAAAGTTAGCATAGTAAACATGATATAAAAAATTCATTCAAATCAATTACCTAGTAGTGGCAAACTAACTAAATATCTCGGTAGTAAAATCTTATCTAGCTCTAAGAATATTATGCAATCTGAATACAAATGTTAAAGATAAAATTCCACTTTAAGCTGTTTTAATGTAGGTTTTAATATAAAAGATTTTCCAAAATGAAATCGCAAGAGTTAATGAAGAATGTAGCCTGGGGCTGAAAAATTCCTTTCAATTTATCGAAGAACCGTGATCCTACTAATCGGAATATTATGTTTCAATTTCTTTTATTGAAGATCGAAAGGAAATATCTTTCGATTTCAATCTAGTTTTTGTGAAATATTGTTTTTGTAATGGAGGACTTTGAATTATTATAACTTACTGAAAACTAATCAGGTTATTACGATTCTGCTCCAGTTTATTTATATAATTCATTTTTGAATAGAAAATGTAAAAAATATCCATCCATCCATTCATATACTCACATCTGTAAAGCCCCGAAGGAGTGAGCAGTAGTGTATTAACATCCACATTTCGCTAACTATGATTTTAATTTTTTATATAGGACTAGCTGTGCCCGCGACTTCGTCCGCGTGGAATGTACTTAATAAAAAAAATCAGTTTATTTTTTTTTGTTTGTGGCATTTTTTTTTTAGCCTAAGTTACTCCTTATTACATAAGCAATCTGCCAGTGAAAGTCCCGTCCAAATCGGTCCAGCCGTTCCAGAGATTAGCCAAAACAAACAGACAGACAGACAGACAGACAGACAGACAAAAAATTTAAAAATATATATTTTGGTATGTGTACCGTATATACATTCATATGCATGTAGTAGAAAGCGGTTATTTTAATATTACAAACAGACACTCCAATTTTATTTATTTGTATAGATAATTGTAATAGGTGGGTGAGCCTATTGCCGTGTAGCGGGCACTTTGTCTTAGGCTGTTTGCTTACACCCACAGGAAGAGCTAGGGTGGTCCTATTCCACTCCACCGGAACGGAACCAACACGCCAAAAATTATAAAAGCATCAAATGAGTAACTGTTAAATACCTAGTTCACTACTTAACGCTTCGATTTTTCTGTTCTACAATCTTCAATCAAGTTATCAGACAGTTAACACTAATATTGTTAGATTAGCACTAATGCTAAACAATTTAATTCTGTTTGTACAAGTGCTCAAAGACACGTCTGTCTTGAAGTGCCTGCAAGCGATGCCTACAAGATGCGTGTAAACATCTCTAAGTAAATAATATTTTCTAATTCTCTTTGACATTAGCCGAAAATCAAGAGCAGTGGTGCTCTCTCATGCATATACTACACTCAGAAGGAATGTTTAATTAATTTATTTAGATAGTCTCCTGTTACGTAAAGCTGAAGGCACGATCCTAATTACGCCTGTAATAAATATTCACTAGCGATAAACTTCGTGAATAATTACACTGGTGTGAACGTTTATTTTCACCACAAAAGGTACTTGTACTTGATTTTGATGCATTAGGAAATCAAGTCAGTACTTAACATTTGTTATATTTATTCTATTACGATTACAGATATCTAAAAGTCGATTGACTTCACATTCGTGTGTTGACGGATAAATAATACAAGTATCACCATCCCATCTCATCCGAAGGGTGTTTGAAGAGGCGACTAAAAGAAAAATATGCAGACAATATCACTGCGAAAGAAGGGAAAGATATAAAACCCTGTACTAAGGTACCAACCCGTCTGGCCAGGGTGGTAATAATAGGCCAAAGCCTCATAAAATTTTGATAGGCCTATATGTTTAGCAATGGACTGTGATAGGCCAATTTAATCGACATGCATTAACAACGGCCTGTGTAACCCGGTCAAAACGTCAGGCAAATCAAAGATACGTATGTGCCTATACCATGATCGCGTTAATTTCCGTTATTGTTATTGTATATCATGGAACGCGAGAGTTTAGAAGTTAGTTTAATTTAATCGACTTAAATAAGAGACTTAAATAAGATTCGTAAATAAGAAGAGATTATGTTGTATCAACGTTGTGGACTCAATCACAAACTGCAAGATTTTTCTTATGTTTGTACTTTTATTCATAGTCACAGACTTAATATTTTGTCTCACCCTTTTACTTATGTCAATTTTATTTTTGATAGCGACTGTTGCTTCTACTTAAAAATGTATATTAATTACTTTAAACACGTGTCTACAAAATTGTTCTAGACGTGACTTCCCTATATAATTTCACAAAGGCTTCCTTTAAATATTTTCGCTTGAGTTGTAAAACCAAAACTTTGTTTGATTGTTTCGTATTTATCTATTTAATCGTTTAAGTATTTGCTTAAAGCTCTTTGAAATTATACTTGTTTCTCAAATAAGATTCACGTGAGCAAACAATATTGTACAAACTGTCTGTAACTTGTATTTAATATTGGAGACGTGTTTTCTAAAAACTTCTATACGCATAAAGCGGTGGAGTTGCTTCAACTTTGAAATTTCAAAGTTGTTTTCGTTACGAATATGTTTAAATTTATTATTTTATCGTGGTATAAATTTATCGTTCTGGATTTATAAACATAATAAAGTTTAATAATGTTGTAGAACTTCTTGTCTAACATATTTTTCTATGCCTATCAAGTTAAATGAATGAACAATGAATATTTCAAATTAGAAGTAGCTTTCTAAAAATTGATTTATCTAAATAAATATATGAATTTCATAAAACTTGTTATTTTTATGTAGGAATGTCAAAGTGAAAAAAAAATGTATTTTGTTAACGACTCCGAACCATTTTTTTTTCTCATATATTTGTGGAGTCGACTTTTTTGTCTGTGTGACGATGGGTGCAAAACTATTGAAGGAACTTTGATGCGATTTTTATTTGAAAGGTATTACTCACAATCTTTTGCTGATTGGTCGGTGGAATGGCCAGGCAGCTGGTTAGTCCAAGGGTTCATATCAGTCTTATATTCTTACCTCTTATGGTGTGCCTACATTTAGATACCCACGTTACAAATAAATTTCAAATTGATAATATGAAAACAATATACATTGGAGGAGTGTGTGTACAGAATTATCTGCGCACTTAACTCTTATGGCATTACGAATGCGTCCAAGGTTGGTTAATTCCTTTCAAAAGATAACAGGGTTGGACCACACATTTATCGTATCCACCTCTAATTAAATAGCATCGCAAAAGGAAAAGTCAGGTATCACGTTTAGATAATGTCTTCTTGACAATTTATAATTTACAGTTGCGCGATAGCAATCCAGCTGTGACGTTAATTTTTTATGTTCTATCACTTGATTTAAATGTTTATTTTGTAGAATAATAAAGTTATATTGACATACTTATTAATTTCTGGAATAAATAATAATTTTACAGGAAGTAACGCGAGTGCCACCACTGTTAACATGGTACATGTTTACGATGGTGACCCTCTTTCCGAGACTTTGCCTTTAGCTTAACACCAGGCGAGGTGAAGTCAAATTGACGTGTCCTGAATAAAAAAAATGTATTATGGTGTAGGTTCCCGTTAACATTATCGTATATATTTATGGAACGTCAAAGTTTATAAGTTAAAAATCTTGAATGAAGAAAATAGATGTGGAAGGTGATGGATCGGGTACTGTGTCATTCGGGGATTGCAATTGATTGATTGAAATACGTTTATAATCATGATGAAACTATATTTTTTATAGAAATAAGACTTCTTCCAAATTGTAAACCGAACACAGTAGATATTATTATCTATAAGCCTACTGTACTAAGTTTCACTGTGGGCACCTGTATTCGTCCGAGTCGGGTATTTTTAACTCCCGACACAAAGAGAGGGGTTTTATAAGTTTGTCGTGTCTGTCTGTCTGTATCTGCATCATAGTTCCCGAATGGATGAAGCGATTGTAGGTAATTTAGTTTCTTATGTAATAAAGGTAACATATGTGCGAGTGTTCTTAGACATGTTTGATGAAAATCGGTTGAGCCGTTTAAAAGTTATGGAGGTTAAAGGGGGATGGGCAGTGTCGGGGGCTTTTTGAATTTTATTATATTATAAACTGTTTAGAGATTTGGTTTACCAATAGGTATAGAAGTTTTATGTAGTTTCTTTTCCAATTAATAACATTCATAATACCTAACGCCTTTACAAACATAAATAATAATAGTCAAAAACACAGCTTTTAACGACCTCAAATAACTACAAAAATTAGGTAACAACTACATATATTTCAGTAGCACCGTATCATACATAACAACTGTTTAAGAATCAAATAGCAAACTTGTCTCTGATTAGTCCCGACATGTTTTTGTCTCAGATCAAACAAGTTCCGGAGTAATACGGCGCCTACACAAACACGCTACCTAATGTGTTTACCTCTAATTCCAAACAAAAGTTGTGCGAAAGGGCTCGACTTTGTTTGAACACACTTTGTCTTTGCTGTTGTCGTTTTTACTGAAGGATTTGAGCCAAGTTCTTGGGAGCAAAAAACTAGAGTTCACCCTATTCGGACCTTTGTGTAAAGGTTCGCTTCAGTTCATAAAGGCATGAAATAAGTAGTGACCGTACTTGGCCTAGTATTTTCGGGTATATTTATTGGTAGATTTGTTACCCAACCCTACAGTTGTATTGTAGTTTTTTTAAGATTATGTAGGTAATACCTACATTTCTCAGGCCTTATATCTTGGACCTTAATGGCGTGATATAAAAGGCGTGATATAATTTTTTTCGTGCTGAAAACCCCTCGGATACCTCCCCCGCCGGAGCCGGAAGGAGAGGTTACGTCGGACTCGAACCGACTAAAACAGGCGGTTCCACCCGTCACCCTCAGGCCCGCGCTTATGGGGGACGAAGGTCAGTCTGTAGATATGATTCTTTTGTAAGAATTTATACTTGACTAGCTGTGCCCGCGACTTCGTCCGCGTGGAATGTACTTAATAAAAAAAATCAGTTTTTTTTTTTTTTGGCATTTTTTTTTTTTTAGCCTAAGTTACTCCTTATTACATAAGCTATCTGCCAGTGAAAGTCCCGTCCAAATCGGTCCAGCCGTTCCAGAGATTAGCCAAAACAAACAGACAGACAGACAGACAGACAGACAGACAGACAAAAAATTTAAAAATATATATTTTGGTATGTGTACCGTATATACATTCATATGCATGTAGTAGAAAGCGGTTATTTTAATATTACAAACAGACACTCCAATTTTATTTATTTGTATAGATGAATTTGAGCTCGTCCTCCGGGCGATCGTCAAAATATATCTAACAATCATGTACTGTGCGCAATATGAGTACATTTTAGGTCTAAGATATATGTCTAACTAAAGTGATACTAGCTGTTGCCCGTGGCTCTGCCCGAATTATGATCACGTTCCAACGCAATCCTAACGAATGTACAGACGACGAAGGAGATACGGTTGCACTTTAGCATCATTCGACTGTACTGTATATACCTACATGGTTAAAAAGTAGTCTATTATATTATTCCAGACTTTAATCGATTCCTATTTTTGTATTTTTAATAGAAATGTAAAGAGTCTAGGATCAAGTCGCTTCTTCGTGCTGTTTTAAGAGAAAAGTTTGATCAAGTGGGAAATGTTGAAAAGTTTATACTTCCCACAGGAAGCGAGATAAATATTCATGAGACTTAACTCGGGAAAACTTATTTCTACGTCAGTGTCTGTCCGTCTGTACAGTTGTAATGAAACGACTTAAAACAGGCGGTTTTAATACTTTTAATTTGCCAACTCCTTAATATTGCAGCATTGCGCTGCAACTTAATTAAAGCGGTAACGTTTTCAAACTCTAGAAAAGATAATCTTAATAACTCAACTTTTAAATTTAGTAGTTTCTAATAAACAGAAAATTGTAGGTTAATGAGTTGACTTTACATTTTATTTATAATGTCGTAAAACGAAGGAAGATCTATTTGTTCCTCAAGAGGAGTGTAGAAAACCGACATCGTCCAAATTTCAACTGCGTGTTGTCTCAAGATTAGTCAGAACTTTGAGTTTTATAGTACGTATAGACAAAACCGTCAGCTACATATAAATATAATAAAATATTGTTTTTTATGCTTAACTAGCTTTTGCCCGCGACTTCGTCCGCGTTGAGTTCGGAATAAAAAGATTTAGGACACACTGCTCCTTTTCCCTTGACCCAAATAAAGTTCCTTAAATTTTCTGTGGTCCTGGTACTTCATGCAAATTTACCAGGGTCACAGAAATATTAATCCCGTGACAGCGAACCACAGGAATCTATACCCGGGATAAAATAAAAGTAGAACGGGATAAAAAGTATCCTATGTCCGTCTCCTGCTTCTAAACTACATCCCCAAAAATTTTCAGCTAAATCGGTTCAGCCGTTCTTGAGTTATAAGTGGAGTAACTAACACGACTTTCTTTTATATATATAGATATTTATGAAGTTAATCATTACAATGAACACTAAGCCCCAGTTGTGTACAATGGGGCCAATCCAGCTCTTCCTTTGGGTGTCCTAAAGGTGACTAAAGGATATGGATATTCTCCATCTGATAATAAACATACAGCACAAGACGCTCCCGATGCGTAAAGACGCAAAGTGCTCGATATACAGCAATAGGCTCGCACCCTATTACGTGAGACCGAAAATCATAGTTGGCGAAACGTGGATGTTAATACACCTCTGCTTACCCCTTTGGAAATTTATAGGCGTGAGCAGTATATGTATGTATGTAGTAAAAACTAAATTATATTATTCTAAAGCTGTAAGAGAACCAAGATTTAATACATTATCGTGCGTAAGACCTGAGGCGACAAGACACATTTTGTTTCTGAAGAGGCATTTCACATCGTTAGCGAGTTTGCAGACGACCACAAGCTTACGTGTTGAAAACTTTCAACTTGGAACAGTGATAAAACATACTTTGTGAGATATTTTCACAACTTTTTAATGTTGCAGGACCCTTAAGTGAAGTTAAGCCTCTTAATGGTAAGTAGGAAGCATGATCCTTATGTGACGTAGACGTGAGCTGACTATATTATATGCTAGCAACATTTTTGCTAAGCTTTGAAAAATATTAACCAACTTGTGGATTTTTTTGCGAAAAATCCCCACCGATACCATCCCCCGGAGCCGGTGGAGGTGGTTATGTCGAACTAGAACCGACTAAAACGCAGTCTTGGGTCTTTGGTTGATTGATTGGTTGAGGTGAGATTCCGAAAGCATATCTCTCGCACCCCGGCAGACCCAAGACCAACCGAGGCGGAAGACTAACCGAGGCGGGAGCTAGTGGCGGCCCTGGGAGTGAGAGTTCTCACCCTCGCCACCCTGCTCACAGCAATGGTCCGCTGCGCGGACGCGTGGGCGACCGGCGTCTCCTTCAGCGAGCAGGTAATGGTCGTGAAGGAGACGGCGGAGCGGGAGAGGCGGCGCGAGCGAGAAAGACTCGCGGATCGCGCCGCCCGCGCGCGCAGGCAACTCGGGCGTCGGAGGGCACTGACTGACCTCCGTCCCCCATGAGCGCGGGCCTGGGGGTGACGGGTGGAGCCGCCTGTCATCCCAGCAGAAGCAGGCCACGGCGGCGGCGCGCTAAATAGCGCGCCTCCCCATTCCGGGGGCGAGTTGGGGACACCGTTGTCCCCCTCCTGAGGAGGGCCAGACCGTAAGGGATGGCCCTGGGTCAGCCGGGGTGCGAGGGATATGTCTTTGACAACCTCACCTCCGGCCTAGCACCAAGACCCACAGTCGGCGTGCGGTTTTAGTCGGTTTGAGTCCGACATAACCTCCCCTTCCGGCTCCGGCAGGGGGGGTATCCGAGGGGATATCCGCACGAAAAAAAAAAAAAAAAAGGCAGACCCAAGACCATCTCTTTCGAGATGGCCCCCTTCGGGTTGTGGGGACCATAGTGTTCCCATCTAGCCCCGGGTATGGGGAGGCGCACTTTGCGACGCCGCGGCCTGCTAGGATGACAGGCGGCTACACCGATCACCAACTTGTGGGTGTAATTTCATTTCACAGGCAGTCGGCAAATTTTAAAACAATCAGTATTTATAGTTACCGGCTTGTATTGTAACCCCAATCACTTTATAAATACCCGCACGGCACACAACGCATTATTACGCTTTGTATAGAAAAGTGCGATCCGTACGATGCGGGTAGGTGGACGCATTTGTTCGACTTTCTTCGAGCAGTACGCGTTTTTTGGGTGTTTTTTGAGGATAGCACTGCTACGGAGGCAGAAGACCTCAAATCTACCAATCATAAATTACCTATACCCACAGAACAGGAAAAACTATATCAATCTAAACAAGTCCTCGTTTCTCTTGCGACTTGGATTAGTATATGCCGGTAACTATACATCATATACACATAAAGTAAAGCCAACGAAGCAAGAGAAAAAAAGGTAGGTAAACAAAGTTTCAGCGGTTCCTAACATTTATCACTTCAAGCGCATTCCAGACAGACATGAAATTGCTCATAAGATGGCAAATCTGACAGTTTAGAACCGCGATGCTGACAGCTTTCTTGTAAGTACTACGAAACACGCAACGACAGCTGTCGCTCGGCCATTGTCGCGTAAATGTGATATGTGCGACAGGGCAGAGAAAATAATCGCTAGTTATCGCAACGTAACTCAGTAATGGTCGCCTTGTTTACTTTTTTTGACTTTACTTTAGACACACACATCACTGTATTAGTTTTGATAGTTAAAACAATTTTTTTTTGGTAACGAGTTTCATGGGGATAACTGCAATACAAAGAAGAAGGAAACTATTACTGACAATATTGGGCTTGATTTGTAATAAAATGAAAAAAAAAAACGATGTATCATTGACAAATGTAAAGGAGAATTTCGAACAGCCCAAATGTGTCTACGTAGCTCAGTTGCTCAAAGCATTCCTCCTCTAATTAACTGGTCGTAGGACAGCCTCTGTGGCGTGGCGGTAGTGCACGCGACTGCCACGCAGGAGGCACAAGTTCGATCCCCGCTCAGTGCAAATATTTGTATGCATGAATATGGCAATTTGCATTAGTCTGGGTGTTTCTATGTATAATATGTATGTATGTATTTACAAAAAAAAAGTAAGTATGTTTATCCGCATTCTAGATTCCATAACACAAGCTATTAAAGCTCACCATGGGTCTAGTCTAGATAGCGTTGTGTAGAATGTTCTGAATTTCAAAGGTTCAAATCTTGGATGATCAATTTTCCGATCTAAAACATAATGTACTTACCTAGTTACTTCTAAACTATGTTTTAGATGTATCAGATCTTTAAAATAATGATATTATATATTATATATCCAAGTTGATAAGGTGACTTAACTATTTTCACCACGCAAGGCCCGCGTTGTAAGAAATACGTACTTTTCAAAGTCATCTGACACAAACTGGCTCTCTTAAACTAAACAGACGCCGAGTTTCAGAGTTTGTGCGGGCAAAGCGAGAAACTTTAAGTTTGTGACCACGAGTGGTGGTTTTTCGCCGATGAGCCGATGCTAAGCTTCAGTTTATTTTAATTTATTTAATTTACTTTTCAAGAAAGTGAGTACTGTGAAATTTTAACTGAAATTTCTAAAATTCATGCTAACCCCTCCAAGCGAAATTGCTAGTAATATGAATAGGTTACAGGAGAGCCTGCAAATGGTCAGGATTTGAATCTGGGGCCTTAAATATTAAGTAAAATAAATAAAACTAACTAAATATTCCACAACATTCTACACAACGCCATCTAGACCCATAGTAAGCTTAATTAGCTTGTGTTATGAAATATTTATCTTCACTGAAATATTAATGTGTAGTTTTTTAATTTCAACCAAAATGTAGCAGGTATATTCGATGTAGAAATATAATTCATTGCAAATTGCAGCATATATCTATCTATTGCACCCATCTCCGTCAAGCCGTTCAATTAACTGCCTATGCTTTTTGCTAAACGTATTTAATTATTTTTTTTCAATTTTACGGACTTAGTAAATATATAGAAAGGTGGCTTGTTCAGTTTTGAGTGATAATCGTTTACCATACAATACTGCCAAGTCCAACGATATATTTTATCCATAAAAATACTCTGTTGCGAATATCACGATATTGTTCTTTCCCCTAATATTTTCATGCTGTGAATATTTTAGAAATCTATATATGCTTATTGTCATTTGTACCCTACACTCTATTTTTTTATACCCACTCATAATAATGGAATTTGTTCCAACTTTTACATTAGTCTTAAATTAATAAAATTGAGCAAAAGAAACTAGACAGTGGTTTCCGCTGTCATTACGGCTCATTTTCCTGAAAGCTTTTTTATAGGGGAATGTTCACAACCTCTTAACTATGGTTACCTAGATCTTAAGCTCGCTGAAGGAAACTTAATTTAAAAAGCCCCTGTTACATGGATTCAATCATAATTTGATATCATAATAATAATATATAACTTCATTATTAATTTAAACTCTCATGCCATCATCATCATCATAATCAGCCACACATAGTCCATTGCTGAACATAGGCCTCTCCCATAGACCTCCAGAATGACCGATCTGAAGCAGCCCGCATCCAGCGCGTCCTTCCACCTGGCCGTTGGGCGTCCTACACAGATGGCCGATGGAGCAAAAAAGTTCTGGAATGGCAACCGCGTACGGGCAAACTTTCATGCCAATAATTGTTAAATCATAGTCCAGTGAAATAAATCATGAAATGGGTACTAATACAAAATTCTTAGTTATCTGCTATTTCTCGTATTAATAATATAGAGCAGAGTCAAACGAGGAGGATATAGAGCATGCTTAAATCTTAGCCGCCATTATTTTGTGAGTCTGGCACCGAACTCTGTAATATGATTAAGGCTACGACTTGGTGTAGAAAGCGACTCGCCAAGTACAGTTAAAAAAGGAGATACGACTGCACTTTTTCAAATAAAGTTGTTTAAATAGGTGCTACCGTATCTCCTGTGTTGACTGTACAAATTGTGTTTTGTATAGTAATTATAATCAACATACCCATACACCAATGTCACCGGAGTCCGCGGAGCGCGTCCGTGGTTCGGGCACGAGTGCGCGGAGGCTGTTGAACATAAACAGTCTGCGTACCGCGCCTGGGTGCGGGCGTGCGCCACACGCGATCCCAACGTGGGTCACTTCAAGGCGGCGTACAACAGAGCCACAAAGGTCTGCAAGAGGGCATGCGTCAGGGCGGATGCCCAGCGCATAGCGCGGCTGGGCCAAGAGCTAGTGGCGCATCCCACGGGTAGCCGTGGCTACTGGCAACTGGCCAAAGCCGTGCAAGCCAACTTCTGCCAGCCCTCGCTGCCCCCGCTGAGCAATCCCGATGGATCTCTGGCCCATGAGCCGCAAGAGAAAGCAAATTTGCTGGTCAATCTCTTCGCGGCCAACTCCCGAGTCGATGATTGTGGTATGCAACCACGGACAATGCCCACTGGTGACCACGCAATGCCTGATATACGTATCAGGCAACGCGATGTCCGTGCAGTACTGCAATCACTCGATGTCCGGAAAGCCAGTGGTCCTGATGGTATTCCAGCGGTTGTCCTTAAAAAATGTGCAGCGGAGTTATCTCCTATGCTAACGCGGCTGTACCGACTGTCCTACAGTTCGGGTACAGTGCCTTCAGCTTGGAAGGAGGCGAATGTCCAGCCGATCCCCAAGAAGAAGAGAGAGAAGATCGCTCGGACCCAGCCAACTATCGACCCATAGCCGTCACCTCAGTGCTGTGTAAGGTGTTCGAGCACATAATTAACACACAGCTCATGCGCCACCTAGAGGATCACTCCTTGCTTAGTGACCGGCAATACGGTTTCAGACCGAAACGGTCAACGGGTGATCTTCTGGCGTACATGACCCACCTTTGGGGTGAGGCTATAGGGTATGGCACAAATCGCTTCTTTCCAAGCTACCAGCCTTCGGCCTGCCTCCTAGACTGTGTAACTGGGTTGCAAGCTTCCTGCAGGGGCGCCGTATTCGCGTCCTTTGTGATGGACGAGCTTCGGAGTTCTTGCAGGTAAATGCTGGCGTGCCGCAGGGTTCCGTTTTATCTCCCACTCTCTTTCTTCTGCATATCAATGACATGCTCTGTAACGGAAACATTCACTGCTATGCAGACGACAGCACCTTACATGGGAGTTATCACGCACATCCTGCGGCCAAGCAGTCTGATATCGCGGAAAAAAGGCAACTTCTTGTCACAGAGCTGGACCGGATCCTGGACCACATTTCTCAATGGGGCGCTAGGAACCTGGTCGACTTCAATGCCAAGAAGACCCAGGCATGTGCGTTTACAGCTAAGGTATCTCCTTTCCTTCCCCTTCCCACTCTTCAGAGCACACCACTGCCACTGCAGGATCACCTCACTATCCTCGGTATGGATGTTCGCTGCAAACTGAATAACAAAAACTATATCGAGAGTATCATCAAATCAGCCTCGCGTAAACTCGGAGTCCTGAACAGAGTGAGACGTTTTTTCACGCCGGAGCAGCGGTGTCTTCTATACAAGACCCAAATTCGTTCCTGCGTGGAATACTGCTCACATCTCTGGGACGGCTCCGCAAAGTACTTATTAGATGCTCTCGACAGGTTGCAGCGACGTGCGGTCCGCATTATTGGGGATCCTGAGGTCACGAACACCCTCGAGCCTTTGCAGATGCGTAGAGATGTTGCGTCTTTGGCAGTTTTCTACCGTCTCTACCATGGTGAATGTTCTGACGAGCTCTTCCAATTAGTCCCACCCTCCCCTTTCCTTCACAGGACGACACGTGCAGGGCTAAGATGTCATCCATTTACGGTGCAGAGTATACCTGCTAGAACCAAGCGTTTCAGTGATTCATTCCTATGCCGCACCACTAAGACCTGGAATTCCCTGCCAGCTCACGTGTTTCCTTCTTCCTACAGTCCCGGGTCCTTTAAGCGGGGCGTGAAAAGGCATCTAATGAGGCCGTCAAGCTGAGTGCCGCCACTGTTAACATGGTAAATGTTTACGATGGTGACCCTCTTTCCGAGACTTTGCCTTTAGCTTAACATCAGGCGCGGTGAATTGACGTGTCCTATATAAAAAAAAAAAAAAAAAAATACGGAAAATATCGAGGTACAGTCAAGCCCGCAGTAATTGGAAAAAGAGAAGCTTCAGTTCAGATGCGACTGGGATTATTACTAGATTAAAGAAGAAAAAGGTAGTAAGTAAAAGCTTTTGAGAATTATTGAATTCAGAACTTTATTGGTAATAATTTAAATTTAAAATTTGTGAAAAATGTACCTGTAACATACATCTGTCACAAATTTGACTTCCATTGACAGGAATACAATTTTTGAACAAAAAAGTTTGAGAAAAAGAATTCAGATTGGTCGTTCAGATTATAAAAACAAATCCTACCGATTTGTTAACAGAAAATAAGAATAAAAAAATTATGACGTCATGGACCTGTTTAAGAAATTCTCTAATTCGTGATCTATCTTATGATTTTTTGTCGATTTATGTTATCACTAGCTTTTGCTTGCGGCTTCGCCCGCGTGGATGTCGGTTATCGCGACTAAACATAGCCTATGTGCTTTTTCAAGGTCAAATGTACCCCTATAAGTACCAAATTTCATCAAAATCGGTTCAGTAGTTTAGGCGTGAACGCGTAACAAACAGACAGACAGAGCTACTTTCGCATTTATAATATTAGTATGGATATCATAGTTTATTTCTCTTCTAAAATATGTAAATCGCTCCCGGTTACTCCTATTACAAAGTTCCCACCCTTAGCACATTGGTTCTAGGCTGTAGAGTGGCATTAAGTTCGGGCTAGCTTCCAAAGTCTTGTACTAGCTAACCGCAATGTACACACATTTAATTTACTACCTTCATATTATACATTTATATGTAACGTAATTCATACCATGACAAGGGGCTGGTGACCGCATAGTAAATACTATTACACACAGTCCATTCTGATAATTAATTTTGTCCAAAATATCTCGCATGGTTTAAACTTTTGTACACCATCAACATCGTTTATCCAGCGCCAGTTGACGAGACCGCGCGAACAGAATTCTAGTTTCATGTTTAACTAAATGTTTGAAGTTAGAATTCTGTTCCCAGAAAAAAAACAGTAATTTTTATTTTTATATGTATTTAGCTTATTTAGGTACTATTTCAGAAACACTGGGCATGTTATTACAAACATATCACACAAATGTGAGGTTGAAAAAAAATACACAAAGATCTGTTATGTCAAAATTTGTGATTGGGTATTCTGAATAACAGCTGTATAAACTTTGTGTAATGTCTTATTAATAAAGACCATTGTAGAAGGTTATTTGACAAATAACAAAAGTTCGCTGGTAATGAGTTGGCCACATCTGCCGAAGGACCGATGGACGTTAGATTTGTTTCTAGAGTTTAAACCGCGAATTTCCCTGCCAGGTGTAATGACGACGTGAAAAAAGAAGCTGCAATAGACTACTCGGTTCGGTGGAAGATTCGGTGATGTGTGTACATATGTATCAATATAATAATGTGTACTAAATAGCTTTTAATAGTTACTGGTCGGCTGTTGTAGGATAAACCTGGTAAAATGGGATACCTGGACGCGGACGGTGGTGGCTGTGACTGTGGTGCACCCTTGCAGTCCATGAACTACCTTCTTTAATGCCCCTCTGTGCCCATATACCTGTACTATTGCTGATCTAAATGAGGTGACGGAGGATACGTTCAATGTAGCTGAGTTTTGGGCTGGCCGCATCTAGACATCTTAAATTGCTGTCATTGACATAAGAAGAACAATATCTACTATTTACTTTTCTTCTTCTTTCTTCATTCTTAGCGTGAATCCCAGTTGCATCCGAAGTTTTCACCTGGGAGTCTGGGGTCCGCTTTTTCCAGTTACTGCAGGTTTGGCTAATCTTCGATATTTTTCATGAAGCAAATAGTGATATCAAAGAAAAAATTACTGTTGATAACTTAAGTTTTTTTTTTATACTGTACACGTCAATTTGACTTCACCTCGCCTGATGTTAAGCTAAAGGCAAAGTCTCGGAAAGAGGGTCACCATCGTAAACATTTACCATGTTAACAGTGGTGGCACTCAGCTTGACGGCCTCATTAGATGCCTTTTCACGCCCCGCTTAAAGGACCCGGGACTGTAGGAAGAGGGAAACACGTGAGCTGGCAGGGAATTCCAGGTCTTAGTGGTGCGGCATAGGAATGAATCACTGAACCGCTTGGTTCTAGCAGATATACTCTGCACCGTAAATGGATGGCATCTTTAACCAAACTTTTAATAAGACTGAAACAATTCCAAAAATACATTCAATCCATAAGCTTATTTCATCACAAAAACAGTTCTGATATTGATGAAGTGTGTCTGTGTAGTGTTAATGACTTTTGGCAAGTATTCGGTGTGAGTGGACGTTCAAATCTAAATAATAAACAAACTGCTTCCTGAGAGAACACAAGCAAATATTCGAATACATTGCAGTCAGCTGAGAATTAACGTCTTAAACACCACTATAGAAATGCAATTTGTGTGAATTAATTATCTACTATATTTACTGCATTACCGCTTTATTATATTGCAGTGCCAGAGAGAGAGAGAGAGAGATATTTGAGATTGACATGGTCATTCACATTAATAGTGTACCACTCACCAGGATATTTACCATGCTTTTTTTATTTCGAGTAACCGATATTTCGGCGCTGTTACAAGCGCCATGATCATGGTGTATTAACGATCGGTTGCTCCTTAGTCCAAAATAAATAAAAAACATGGTTAATATCTTGGTGAGTGTTACACTAATAAGGAAGGACAATATTGAGATAAATAGCAACGCGTGGGCAGTAATTTTTTGGACTTAATAATATTCATTGAAATATTATTTTCACGTTTATGGCATAGTATAAATTGAAAAAGTATGTGTATTAAAAAATCAAAAACCTAACTGAAAAAATTCAGCTAATGCGAAGCGAAGCCCAAAAAAAATCTAACAATTTTGATAGAAGGCGGGGTTGCAAATCATAAATCGAAAATAAATTAAAGGGGAGGAAATTCAAGAAAATATACCTATCGACTTTCAATTCAAAAATCGAAGTATCGAGATCAAACAAGCAATAAAAATATCCGCAACAAAACAATGGTGTTTCCGATCAAGTTTGATACTTGGAATTCACAGTAGCGACAGGTGTTTTTTACGAGCTCTCGGTGATTTAGCACTTGAGGAATCGCCATTAATCCCATTTGGACAGACACGAATAGAAACAACACAAACATTGCGTTAACACCGTAGTTTTACGGTTTAAAATATAATATTAATTGATAGAACTCTTGGGTTCAAGTAATAATCTCACAAATACGTGAGATTTTTGCTGTATTTTATTAACTATTAGGTTCTCGTTAACTCGTTCACTCTTGGGTTCAAGTAATAATCTCACAAATATGTGAGATATTTACTGTATTTTAGTAACAACTAGCTAATGTTGAATCGCGACTTTTGATCGTAATCTCCGGTTTACTTAATCATATGTCTTCAAATGGTTACTTTTTAGGTCCGAAGACGAATGTTTGAATAAAAAATTACATTGAATTTTTTTCTCTTTCGTGAACAAATGGACTAGATAGTACCTAAATAATAAAATAATAGAATATTAAACATCATAGAATCCGTTGTAGATAATTTTATTTCACTGTGTACTGTAGGTGAAAACTTTTGACAAATTTGTAATTTTGGAATAATAATTGTAATATACGCACAATTTGACACAATACTTACATGATATTCATGTGTCTGAAGTTTTAACGAATGCATTCAAATATTTAATTGAGTTGAGTCTGTTCTCAATGTTCTGGCAACATTCTAACATCTCATCGTACGAATTATGTATCCATACTAATATTATAAATGCGAAAGTAACTCTATCTGTCTGTCTGTCTGTTCGTCTGTCTGTCTATCTGTCTATCTGTCTATCTGTCTGTCTGTATGTTACGCTTTCACGCCTAAACCACTGAACCAATTCTGATGAAATTTGGTATGGGGGTAGATTAGACCATGAGAAAGGCTATGTTTGGCCGCGATAACCGACATCCACGCGGGTGGAGCCGCGGGAAAAAGCTAGTTAAGTATATGTAATGGATTTTTTACTATACTACTGCTATATTTATTACAATAAAAGAGATAAAACATAAACGTCATTGTATTATGTAAGGGCCAAAAAGTAACCACCTCCTTTAGAATATTAGCTAAAAACTTTTTCTAACACGACATCGGCATGCCAGTGCAACAAAAAGCGCAGTAGTACCATTCTAGTAGCTTTCAGAAACGTCTGTGAATATTTTAATATGAATTATTTGTTTAATTGGGTATGGTACAGCTATTTTGTAATTATTTACATTATATTAGATATTTCTGATTATAGCTTTTTATTATTGAAAATGAATCATACCTATGATGGCTTTAAGAACCCCATGAAAAAGTAAGTTTTGTTTTGTCATATCATAGGGAATCGAATAGAAATCACGCGTTCCGAAAACGTAGCGTTACTGACTAGCCAAATTAATGAATAGGTACCGAAAAGAATACTGGAATCCCTCAAGAGAAAAAATCTTATTTTATCCTAAAGTAATATTAGTTTATCACTTCTACCCACCCACTCCTGTGGAACATTGGTTACGATTGGGTGCTGCGTGGTCCGTTGCTCAGGGGGGTGGACGTAACATGTTACGCCGACGACACCCTCGTTACGGCGCGGGGCCAATGGCCTGCGTCTCGAGAAATCGAGGCCCAGCGGTCCCAGCTCCACCAGGAAACCGTGGAGACATGGAAGGTGCGACTTGAGCAACCAAAGGGGGGATTCGCCACAATCGCGGCCGTCAGACCGGTCATGGACGAGTGGCTGGAGAGGAGACATGGTGCTCTCTCCTACCGGTTGTCACAGATGCTTACCGGGCACGGTAGCTTCGGTAGGTACCTGTGGCGAAGACACCGGGAAACCACGGCCGGTTGTCAGCACTGCGAGGACCGCAGCGATGACACAGCGCTCCACACGCTGGTGGAGTGCACGGCGTGGGCGCAACAGCGCCAGGTCCTCGTAGTGGGTTTGGGCGTGGACACTCTCTCGCTCGAGACCATGGTGGGAGCCATGGTCTCCAGCGGGAGTAAGTGGGACAGCGCCGCCTCTTTCTGCGAGCAGGTCATGCTGCGGTGCGGGAGCGGGAGAGAACTCTCCCACCCGAGTTCCGCAGTCGGCGGCTTGGGCGCCGCCGGCGTGTCTTCGCCGAAGACCATCGGCCTCCATGACCGGGGGCCTGAGGACGATGAGTTGGCTGCTCATCGTCCTTACAGAAGCAGGCCCATGACGGCAGCGTGACGTGACGGACTCACGCACGCCTCCCCCCTCCTATGAAGCGGGATGATACCCGAAAACCCCCCATAGACGCGGTATAGCACCCGAACCACCCCCTAGACGAGGCCGCATTAAAGCCGTGGGTCTGTTGGGAGCCCTGGGAGATCCTTCCGAGGGCTTACCCGGAGCTCCCAACTATAGGCTGCTGGGCGATACCGTGGGGGTTTTAGTCGGTAGGAGTCCGGCATAACATCCATGAAGGATTTACCCCACGGTCAAAAAAAAAAAACCCACGCAAATGTGAACCCCAGTCACATCCGCAAATTTCAACTCGGGGTCTGGGATCTGCTTTTTCCAGTTGAATTTGACTGAACTACCGTGAAGCTCCTGCCATATGACCTTCACAACCCATTGGCAATATCGAATCATTGCAGTTAGACCAGTTGATGGACATTTTAGTCCTCCCACCTGTACTGTAACGACTGCCATAGACGTTTGTATGGCAACTGGGATCACCGGCTTTTCGTGCTTTCCGAGAGTTGTAGGTGTGACTGTATCACTTGTACAATAATTATATTTTAATTATTACTATTAAATTTATTTATTCTTATTATGTCATTATGCGTATTGCACCTTTGCCTACCCCTTCGGGGAATACAGGCGTGAGTTTATGTATTGCTGATTTCACGAATAAAATATTTGTTATTCCGCGTTTTAGTCGTTATGCGTATTGGTCGAAATGCGTATTAGTCAATACGCGTTTTGGTCAATAAGCAATACGTTTTACATCAGATGTAAGAAATAAATTACGATTCCGTTCACATTGACTACCATACTTATAAATCACGAACAAAAAGTAACAAAGTGTTTTAAAGGGAAACGCGAAAAGGAACAAATAAAATGAGTACGAGGAGGCGACGGACATAATTGTCTGAATCTTGTTTGTGTTGCACCCGACGCGTGGTGCCCGAATGATCGTTATTTGTACAACTATTGAGATGGATAGCAAGGAAGATTTTGAGTTGAGATACTATCGGTAACTTGTAATGTATGGAAATTATTGTATTTCTACCTGTTATATAAATACTATCTACTTGTAATATAATAAATACTTCTAGTATTTATTCAACTGGACTGCTACGATATTTATCTGATGGCGACTATGCCTCAATTCTATTCTATTTTCAAATACGACACAATTTCAGCTGAACCACAGGTTTAACATAATACTAAAGTAGCTAGTACTTTTCTACATAAACTGTGGACGTGGTGCAACGCGGTGCAACGGTGGATTTTGGCGCTCAACTTTTATCATTTTTTATTTAGCGAATTGTATTAATTATTTCACGAGATTAGATAAAGTTGTGTATGAAACCGCATATAATTTGGTCTTTAAATACTACTGTAAAAAATCTCGCCTATACGGCTCGTTTTCTTATCTCACGCTCGTATTTTAAGAACATTTATCATGCGACAGTTTCATAAACTACTCTTATATAGCTCTTATTTATATAAATCAAGCCTGTTATTAATATGTTTAAATACTAATTTTATAGAATTTCTTGATTAATTTTAATATTTTAACACTTTACCTACTCAATATAATCACATTATTAGCGTGAGAATAGAATCGTACATACCAATTATAATTATTACATTAATCTTAATGAATACAATAACGATCATAAAAAGTGAAACCATCGATATATTTCTGTACACTAACCTGAATATTCTAATAAGCGTATGGATAACAATAGTCTGCAACCGTTCTGGATAACTGTACCAAAGATTGATGATACTCTCGACATTCAAAACAATACGTACGAAACATCATTACATCGGCCGACATGACCTCCAGATTGTGCGATAGCGGATAAGTCACAACATATGATGATAGCTCATTGAATATAATGAGATATCGTAACGATCACCGTTAGAACCTGCCTCTAAGGCAATCAATTAACACCTACCTCTGCCAAACCAGTCGCCGAAATTGAGATCCTCAATTGAGTACAACAGAACTGACTTGTGTAATTTATATGTAATTTATCATTTACAGTTAGTGATTTAAGAATCTTGAAATGTATACCATGCGTGCTTTTTAAATGCAACCTATATAATAATAACAATATGTAGTATTATATTTTTGAGCCGTTTGGAGTCGAAACGTTGGGTTCGTGGTGTCCAAGTGCGCGCGCGCTTTTCATAGAGATAACGAAGCGTCTAATTGACTCTTCCCGTGACCATAGGGCTGGCCTCTACCTCGCTCAAAGAATTGCTATCGCTATTCAGCGGGGTAATGCCGCCAGCCTTTTGGGCACGGTGCCAGTAGAGGTCGATGGGGAGGAATTCTACGATGCCTAAAGTTAGTCTCTTCCACCCCTGTTTTTTTTCTAATTTTTTATATATTGTACATTTAGTTAGCATATAATTTTAATTAATGAGTAGTAAATAATATATATACTCTTAAAAATATTCTTGAAGTATCCTAAATAAAATATCACATGTAGTCTTTTTTTTATATGCGGAAATCCACTCGGATACCATTTGTTTTTTTTTTTTTCGTGCGGAAATCCCTTCGGATACCCCCCCTGCCGGAGCCGGAAGGGGAGGTTATGTCGGACTCGAACCGACTAAAACCGCACGCCGACTGTGGGTCTTGGTGCTAGGCCGGAGGTGAGGTTGTCAAAGACATATCCCTCGCACCCCGGCTGACCCAGGGCCATCCCTTACGGTGTGGCCCTCCTCAGGAGGGGGGACAACGGTGTCCCCAACCCGCCCCCGGAATGGGGAGGCGCGCTATTTAGCGCGCCGCCGCCGTGGCCTGCTTCTGCTGGGGTGACAGGCGGCTCCACCCGTCACCCCCAGGCCCCCACTCGGATACCAAAGCCAGCGGGGGTAGTTTGGCCGGACTCGGACCGACTAAACCCAGACTGATGCAGGGCCATAGATAGCCCCATCGGGCGTGGGCCTACGGCGTCTCCATCTAGGGTAACGGTCGGCTCCATCTGTCACCCCCAGGAATATAAGATTTGTGAACAGGATATAGAAGCAAGCGAATATTATTCTTAGAACTCGCTTTACCCTTATCCTGTTCAGAAATATATTAAATTGTAGTATTGTGGAATTTTTCCGACTCTTTCTTGAAGAAGCAGTAAATAGTAAATAAATATTGTTTTGTAAAAGTGGAACTACATTTTCTTATATGTTATTTTCAATAACATATCTTCCCAGGAATACGTCAAGTTCTCAGAAATCCTGTATTCATAGATGAATGAACTCTCCTCTATGCTTCTCGATATATGGTTGAATAAGGCGAATAACAAGAATTTATTGAAAATTATATTGAAGTAATACTCCCTTGGATTTCTCGTGAAAAATTTCTCGAACAAGATAATTAGGTATATTTTTTTTTTTTTTTTTTTTTTTTTTTTTTTTTTTTTTTTTTTTTTTTTTTTTTTTTTTTTTTTTTCGCTTGTTTCTAGCAGGTATACTATGTATAAGAATTTATTGTTCAACATACAAAGTGTTACAATATTGTATAAACTCATGTTAAACGCACACATTGGTTTCACTTCCATCTTATCTCTTATCTGTACAAGACTTTGGTGTCATTTACAGTAAAAAAAAAAAAAACATTTTTGTATAAGTGAATTAAAGAAAATTAAACAATTTTTGTGCAAAAAAATCTATCACAGGTCGTATCTACCCCATAATGTAAAAAAGTAAGTTTATAATCTTTGATAGACTCGAAACAATGCGAAGGTGGATAAATAATAATTAGTTATTGTTACATAATTTCTTAAAGCATACCCAAGTCTAATAACAACACATAATTTTAGTCTTACGTGGAATACGACATCCGTGACACCTCCGAGAACAAATAAAATAAGTAGGTAATAGGTACCCTTGCACTTGCCAAACAAACATAAAAATAATGCACATTTAATATTAACAACAGTAATTGAAACCTTTCGACAAGAAATGGACACAGGTACATACCTATTTAATATCCCCTTATCATATTTTGATATTGTCATTTTTGGTATAGGTAGGCACCTACCTCATTCCCTCAGCGTATGGCACAATTTCACAATGTTAACTATAGTGAAAGGCACCGAAATAATCTTTATTGAGTCTAAGATTCATAACAAATTACACAAAATTAATAATTGTTCATAAAACTTGTCCATCAACCATTAACAAAAACAAATTGGCGGTATACAGATAAATAATCTTTACTTTCCGTGCTAGTCTAAAGACTGTGTTACGGCAAAGTAATGATTCTCGCTCCAGAAATACCAACCTTAACTCAAGTGGAAAAGGACGCTTATTTTAAATATTTGTATTGAGCAGAGTAAAAAACATACCTACATGCTATCGAAATGTATCCAATGATCCAAGTAGTATATTTATGAATTACAGATAACCTGAAGATCTGCTACTACGGCTACATTTAGGTACCAAAATACATGTAATTTGCAATTAGTACAATTGTACTAACTAATATAATGTAATAATATTAGAAATTAAGTATTGAATATGTACTCATAGAATATACAAGCAAGCACACACACACATACATACATACACATATATATTACATACTGTAAAATAAAAATAAAAATAAAATAATACATATAATTCTCACGTTGAAATTATATTTTCTTATCCATATACATGGTTAATGCAAGCGCAGTATACATCAATATTCTTTTACTATTGTTTGACAAAAAACGTCTGACAAATGATAATTGTACAAACAACGTTTGAAAAACTAATCATTTGACAAACTTTCATTTCGCAAACATATTACTTTAAAAAAAAATACGCTATATACAAGTTTCATAAAATAAAGTTATAACATGACCATTACCGTAGTGAAAGCTTTTGTTAGCTATTGTATTTTTAGTAAAAAATATACATAAAAATATGTTTCTTCCACAAAATTGCAGTCTATATAAAATGTAAGAGAGTAGTTTGATGCACAAATAATACCAGAAATAAAGTTCTATTTTTCCCTCCTATGCTACGTGGGACCGAAACAGTTGGCGAAATGTGGGCATTAATACACGTCTGAGTAGCCATTTGGGTATTTAAACGCGTGAATATACGTTTGTATGTAAACGACTTATATGAACACGACTGCAACCTCCTAGGTAATAATTTTACTAAGGTAATTGTAATAAGATTACCTGATTATTTATTTGTGACGAAATTCACAAAACAGTTGTTTTGGTGCTCTGTTTGCATTCTAACGTGTTTACCACGATTTTGCAAAGTATAGCATTTTAAAACTACTTTCGAATTATAATTTGATACCTAATTTGCTGAAAACACATTTCGTAACTAGCAAGACTTATCCTCGGTAGCTGAGTGGTTAGGGAGTTGGAATTACGATCGCGACATCCTGAGTTCAAATCCTGGCCACTAAGTCTTCGTGTCCCATAGGCTGTACGATAGTTATCCGCTAATCCTAGTTTGGTCTTTCCTTTATGGTTACGTACCTCAATATAAAAAATACGGATTCCTTTTAAAATAACCGTTCATCTTTGTGTCTGTCAAGACATTTTTCTCAGGAATGCGGGGTTTACATTGCTTCCTAAAAAGAAATAAACTTCTAAGTCAACACAATCAAAAGGTACATCCCGTTTATGTACCACAAGCTAAAACGACGAGGAAGGTACAACTTTCAATTCAATCCCCTAGTGCGGGAGTCTGACTCGCATTTGGCTAGCTTTTTTTTTCAAGCCCTAGTCGTACAGGATAGAGTTTCATTTTATGATGTAGACTTAGCTTGGAATTAATTTTGATAAAAATTGATGGAATCTGTTTTAAAAAGAATTGCTGCATAATTACGAAAAAAATGTCCCGGGTATAGGTTCTTGTGGGTCGCGGCCATGGGGTCATTATTTCTGTGACACTGGTACATTCGCATAAATTATCAGGCTCACAGAAACTTTAAGGAACTCTAACTGGGTCGCGGGAACAGGAGCAGTGAGTCCTATACTTACCTTTCTAGTCCGAACTAAAAGTGGACGAAGTTGTGGGCAAAACCTAGTAAAGTAGCAAAAAGAAGGTAAAATGTTGCGTGCATAGCTTTATTCTGCGTAGAAAATATGGTAAGTACACTAATAAACCACCATATGTAATAAAATTTTGATGGAATCGCTGATGGAGTGTGCGGTAGAACATAAAGTAGTACCTACCAGAAAATTCCATCGTCTATGGCTTATTGACACATGTTATTTTCCCTGATGCGCTCATAAAATCTACCAATCTTATCTCGTTTGTTGGTGTTTGGATAAAATGTGCTTTTAGAAGCATTTCCTGCAAGTTGTAAACAGGAACATAACATTACATCTACAAATATCCGGTGCTTGCCAGTGGTACACCTACATAGTTCACCTGGTTGTACCACGGGTATTTTTTTTTCCGTCGTCCACCCAGTAAAGTGTGATGGATCACGGGAATATATTTTCTGACGGGAATATATGGTCCACCTACGTGGCATCACATTTTTTTTTATTAAGGACTCGTCAATTTGACTTCACTTCGCCTGATGGCAAGCTAAAGGCAAAGTCTCAGAAAGAGGGTCACCATCGTAAACATGTACCATGGTAACAGTGGTGACACTCAGCTTGACGGCCTCATCAGATGCCTTTTCACGTCCCGCTTAAAGGACCCGGATTTCGTAGTTTTAGGCAACTTTATAAGCCAAAGTATAAAGTGTATAAAGTGTTGTTATATTAGCTGGTGTATGCTCCAATAACTCAAACGGTACCTACTGCATGATATGAGCTCAAATTTTGTCATGTTAAACAAACAACCCCCTCTATTGCATGGGACTGAAACTCATAGTGAAATATGGATATTAACACACCTCTGCCAACCCCTTCTGGGATTATAGGCATGAATGTATTTATGTTTTCCAACTACATATCTGTAAAACTAAAGGCACAGGTACAACAATTACAATAAAAATATACAAGATACTGAATGATAAAAAGTTGCTTTAAAATTTGACATTGATGGATTCAAGTGAGAGCTTATCTCCTCAATTTTTCACATTTTTGTGACCTCGCTAGAAGGATCGGTGGTTCGGGCGGAAACCCACTATTCAGGTATGTACTATCTACACAAATCTCGAGATTTTATGTCAGCAATATATTACTGTCGCCGCTGACGGAACCACATTCTTGATAATACGGTGAGATTTCTTAAATATTACCTTAATTACATGTGATATTGATCGGCATTCGTTTCATCATTTTATCGTCTGTACAATATAAGTTAGTGTACCTACTAAATACCAGAACAATCAGTCAACAGGAAAGGGGGTAACCAAGCTATTAAATAATATAAAGAGAAGGGAAATTTGAAGTGATTCAGGTGTGACTCAATAGCTCCGTTGGAAGAAGGGAGGAGGAAGGAAGCATTCCTCGTCTAAGGGTAAGGTAGTGGGTTCAAGTCCCACTTGATCACTTCTTTTTCCCGATGTATTTCAAGCTAATAAGATCAGTTTGAGTACTTTGCTAGTCAAGATAAATCTGATACCGACTGTGGTATTGAATTATTTTAATTTTTGCCAAAAGAAGGAGTGAATGCCACCGCATTCCTCACATTCTTTCGGTCGACCTTTGCCAAGACGAGGACCTGCAGAATTAGGCTGCCCGCTCCGACAGCTTTTATAAGGACTCTTTTTATTCTTCAATGAGCGCCAGGAATAGATCTCTTTGCGCGACTGACGGCACTGTTGTGCAGCAACGACTTTGCACCTCCAGGCGTGCATATACCTAAACATTTTTTTTCGTTCTTTATGCCAATTGTTTTATATAAGATTTGTATATTGAACTTATATGATAAAGTATGTGTTGGGATGCGAGACGAGATCTCATTCACAATTCGATTGAAAATCTTATCACTTCTAAACACAGCGGCAGTTCCTAATAATTTTGGGTATTGGTAAGGTCGCCCATGACAAACTTTTTTTTTATATATTTTATTATATATAGTATATAGATAATATAACCATAGATCAATTAAGTCAGGTGTAGTCAAATTGACGTGTAAAATGTAAAAAAAGGATTTATTAATTCGAATTAAAAAAATAAAATCATTAATATAATATCGTATGCGTAATTAGTAGACTAAAGCCAAAGCATTCTTGCTTTAACATTTCGTGAGGTAGTTGTCAAATATTTCATCAGTATGTATGTTCAACAGGGAAAAAAATAATATCATTTAGTCACTGTGACCACCAGGATCCCCTAATCCGATCCCCCAGGGGATCTCAGTGAACTCGTCGGTTCACCAGAATCCCCTTGAAATAAATTTTATAAAGATGTTATTACACACACTGAATCGATCGTAAACCTAACTCAATCGAATCAATCATGCAAACTTATGATTTGAACTGGCCAGTATTATACTCCGTCCATTATATTATTGTATTTTAGACAGCTCACTGACAGTGGTCGGTATAACTTTGTTCTAGCGTCAACACCTGAAAATCCTAACAAAAATTAGGCGCCAATACGTCATTCTTCATTGACATCGTCACGTCAGCCAGAAAGCAATTTTAGGGATGTAGTTAGTCAATCGACAGTGTTTTTATTATAATAACTTGAAAATGTCACAATTGATATCGACTACAGAAAATATATATTTTAAATATTACATAACTGGCGATTTTGAACCGATTTCTAAACGACAATTCGGATGTTTATAATTATTTATATTTGTATAATTTTTACGGAAAAATGTTTTTTTGTAATCCGTCATTTGTGGACGGATTGTCAAAATTCTTTTTTTGTTTGAAAGAGGTTTATTCCAAAATGGTCCCATTTAAATTTCATAAAGATCTGATGATGGATTTCAGAGACAGGCCACGGAACTCTTCAATAAATACCAGGAAATCAGCATGTTGGAATATTCTCCTAGAAGTCAGTTGTTTTGTTTTGGAGATTAGCGTGTGCTTTATGGCCCACAATCGTTTTCTATTACATTTGTAAACTGTACAGACACGAAATATCTAAGTACTACTTTATTATTATGTTTAGAAAGATAATAGATTTTAGTTCCACATGAAATAATTTATGACATTTATCATAATATTTTCATATATCGATTTTTTTTTATCGAGGTTCTTAACTTTGTCGATATTTTAAATTTTCATGCAATCACTACTTTCATCTGTCTAAAATACAATAATATGATGGACGGGGTATAGTTAATGCAATATTCTTGTTTATCAAATGACTTTATTAATGTCAATCCAGCGACATTCATTTCCTGATTTTCCATTGCGTTGCTTTTGCATTTATTTTCCATAATAATTATAATGGAAGATAACGAAAATTCAATTCATATAATAAAAAAGCATGGTCAAGTGATGCTTTGTGATGGACGTAACTACCACAAGAAGAAAACCTATAAAAATGGTAATGTTTTATGACGCTGCGCTAGGTACAACAAATGTTATACCTTTACTTTACGCATTGTTGAGTGATAGAAAAACGGAGACGTATGATTTATTTTTTAAATGAATTGCATCTTAAATAAATAACTTTTACCCGAAAAAAATAACAATGGATATGGAACAAGCGGCTGTTTATGCTTTCAAGAAAAAATTCCCTGATGCTGCGATAAAAATATGCTATTTCCATGTCAAGCGGAATATTCGTAAAAAGGGTAAAAACCTAAATTTACCTAAAAACAAAATTATACTAGGAGACTGGTTTTGTTGTGTGGTGCACTGCCATTATTACAGACCTACGGATTTTATTACTGAAGGGTGGAACTATATTAAAAAAAAAACATACTAATATGAGTGAAGAATATCCAAACTTGCTAAAGTTAGTAAACTATATTAAATACTGGCTCAAACATACGACGAAACTAGAAAAATGTGGTCGGTTTTCAGCGAAGTCATTCACCAATAACTGTTGCGAAAGTTGGAACTCCGGGTTTAATCAAAATGATTGGTCGAAAACGCCCAATAATACTACAGTTATTGAATGCATTAAAAAGAGATGCTGAACAAAAGCGAAGGCAACCGCCAAAAAGACGTAACATTATTAAACAATGACATAAGTGTAGGTAATTTCTTAGAAATTGTAAAATAAAAAACAGTGTGAAAACATCTTTAAACTTATTTTTATTTCAAGGGGATTCTGGTGAACCGACGAGTTCACTGGGATCCCCTGGGGGATCGGGTTAGGGGATCCTGGTGGCCACACTCCATTTAGTCGACATCTAACCACTAAAGCTAGCAAGCGAAGAAAAAACCTTAAAAATCTCACAAAAATATATACCTACATACAACACCTCTTACCAGTTTATGTGAAATCTCACGTGTATTCTACTGAAGCACTTCGGAGACGCTCACATCATTACATACTTATTTTTGAAAGCAACTCCAAGAACAGAAGAAAGAAAAGTCGTAATTAAATTTCACTTGTAATGTGTCTATACGACTACATAATATTATAAAGTGGTCATGTCTGTACGTTTTCTTTTATAAAGGGCACGTTAATTTGACTTCACCTCGCCTGATGTTAAGCTAAAGGCAAAGTCTCGGAAAGAGGGTCACCATCGTAAACATTTACCATGTTTGCAGTGGGGCAATCAGCTTGACGGCCTCATTAGATGCCTTTTCACGCCCCGCTTAAAGGACCCGGGACTGTAGGAAGAAGGAAACACGTGAGCTGGCAGGGAGTTCCAGGTCTTAGTGATATGGACCTCAATGCATTAAATACAAAAAAATAAAATTAGAACGCGATTCTCATCGTCGAATCCCTCCGCATCGCATCGCAATGCTTCTCATGGTAATGTTATTATGGAATTTATACTTAATTAGTAACGTGTACTTATTTTTTCCTGGCTAAGTTACATATTAAAAATGTAAACAGCAATGTACATAATGAATTTGGAATCCTTTCACGCGCTCTCGAGATCCCTTTGACAGAGAGCAAAGTGAAGTTAAGCTTTAAATACACAGCGCAGTACGTGTTGAAAGTAACTGGAAATGCCGTAGGGCATCTCATACTATGCCTGCATTCTACACCGCTCATTACCATTTTACCCGCTGGAAGTCGAAACACTGTTATTATAAACAGACGAAGGCAAGCAATGATCACGTCTACTTTGAGATGTGATTATCATGTTTTTTTTTGTTGTGTTACAACTGGTGTTGAACTAAGTTTTGTTTGTAATCTTTAATTTGTTTTGAAGAGATCAAATACTTCTTTATAATAATGTCACATTTTTTGAGTTTTTGGTTTGGTTCGCAATTTGATTGATGAATGTACCAAGCTCGTCGTAACCCAATTTATTGGTTGGGTAGTAATTTATTAAGAAAATAGTGAATTCAAAACTGGGCTCTGCAACTGAAAAAACACCCATTCAGTAATAACGGGAGGTCTGATGTAACTCCAGAAAAACACAGCAGATACACAACTGCTTTACTAATAATCAATGATGAACAACTGAATAGTTCGAAAAACATCGGAAAAATGAAATGCTCAAGTGAGACTTGAACTCACGACCTTTCGCTCACAGGGGGAATGCTCTTCCAACTGAGCTATTGAGCCACATCTGAATCACTTAAATTTTTTCTTCTCTTTATATCCGTCTTTAAAGGCGACAATGGAGCCATCTACCAACATTCTTACGAACTGTTGGAAACAATGAATGATTTTTCAACCAATTTTAAACATTGGATTTTGATGACTCCGCCCAAATATTTGAATGAACTTTTATAGCATTTATTATGCTAACTTTAAAGTTCGAAAAACATCGGAAAAATGAAATGCTCAACTGAGACTTGAACTCACGACCTTTCTCTTACTTTCTCCTTTAAAGTTAACATAATAAATGCCATAAAAAACTGAATATTCTTCATGACGCTATATTATATGATTGTCTTTCCAACATCAATAAAACGCCTTTAATTTTATTGTGTAAATATAATTCATAAAAAATTGTAAAATATTGTAAATGTAATTTTAAAATATTGTAAAGACCTCATACAAAATCGTAGAGAGACAAAACGGTATCGTAGTTGCACAAGTCATAATCACAGAACTGCCACCAGTAGTTGTACAGTGGAGCACTGACACAGCCTCGCCAAATGTAACCATCAGCTCTATGCGCTCTTATTGCACAAACTTCATTTTGGTCGCACTCTTCCACTGGTATGTTACCACTAAAAACAAAATATTTAGATATACATTATTATGAAGACCGTACAAGTTCCTTCGCATTCCATTAATCCACCGACAAAAGTGCAGCTCTTGAGAGAGAGTGAGATAGCAAGATAGAGAGAGTGAGAGAGAGATCGAGAGAGATCATTCTAGAGACAAAATGTCTGTTGTGACACGGTTATTTCCTGGTTGCATCCAAGGCTAACATCGGAGTCTGATTGCTACTCCTCCTTTTGATTCAGTAACTACCATCCGACTCCCAACTCCAGAAGGAAAGCGAGAGCTTCAGAGCTTCATAAGTCAATTAGCAGCAGGATTTATAGTGAAGGCACTATTGTTTATTGCTGCTTGCTCATTAGTGCGGAAGACGGCAATAAACTTTATTTTTAAGTTAAATAATGACATCAAATCGAAATTTGATAATACATACATGCTTCCTTCTAAACAATTGGTACTTTCTAGTAAATCTGCTTTTTGTACTGTTGAGTTCACTTCGCATCTCAAGCAAGACATGTCCTTATATATCGATTTTCTGAAGTGCCTCGTTCGTGAAATTTCTATAACATTATCGACCCAATCTTGCTTGCTGTTGAATGTATGCGGCATCTCAGATATAGATATATAGTTGCAGAGATTGCAGGAGCATACATAGGTGGTAAGATTATGGTTGGAATTATAACATCCACGATCTATTATTCCAAATGGTGTATGCATTGAATAACATAAATCATCGTCACGCTCGCACATCACGGACTGTATTCTGAAAATTTAACAAAATCAAGAGAAAGTTGTTTTCTAAATACACACTGAATTAAAATAATTTAGGAATTCATTTTGAGCTTAAAACAATTGTAATTTATAACGTGTCATCTTATTTGGTTACCATTTAGGCTACACAACATATGACATGAGACAGGTCTACACATATTTTTATATCAATTTAATTTAATCTACCTGCTATAATACTGTTTTAATCTAGGTACTTCTTTTCTTACTCTCTTTTAATCTACTACTAATTAATCCATACTTCCTTGCCCGGTTAATGGCAATAGGCTCGCCACCTATTACATTGGGACCTAATCATAAACTGGCGAAATGTGGGTGCTAGCACCTCTGCCTACCCCTTCGGGGAATACAGGCGTGAGTTTATGTTATGTTTTATGTTTTTTCCTTATAAACTAATCAATTTATTAACTATTTAAGATAAGAACATACTTACAGCCTATTTTTAGGATTATTACAGTCTTCTACAGCGACATTATTACACATTATACACGATCTTCTGGAATCGTGTTCCGAATATGGATCCGATGAATTGCCAGCATTTGGACTCTGGGATAGCATCTGAATATCATGGTCCCTTTCATCTGTCTTATCTACACCTTTTCTTTTCGTCAGTTCTCTCTGCCCTGTACGTTTGGCATCTAACAAAGCATTAAGAGTTAAATTTGCATAAATGACATCAGTAGAATTTGTAGGCACTGAAGTAGGTAAAATTGAAGATATTATAGTAGTATAGTTTGGAGGCGCTGAAGTAACTCGAAATACAGGCGTTGGAGTAGTACTAGTACTAGTAATAGAAACTTCAGTAGAAGAAATAGTGATGTTTGATCTAAAGGTAGTTGAACTGTTTGTGAGGGAAGGCGGTATTGCTATTGTTATGACAGTAGGTTGTATTATAGTTCCTGTTGATCTTGCCTCTGTACTTTCAACTATATCATTGAAAATTTCCTTCACATTATTGACCAGAAATGACACTAAATTATCATTTTCTGTCTTTGATTATTGATATGTCTAGATAGACAGTCAAAGCGTTGAAAGCGGCCAAAAAAATAGAGACCAACTGTTGGACTCTAAACGACTTTCCTGCTTTCAGTGTCAGACGCACTGTCAGTGGGCACGGACAATCATTTGTCATTTTGGAAATGACGATTTGTGTGATAAAAGTGTGCAGAAATTATAAAGGACGGTCTAAATCAATAAAAAAAATTGCCTTTCATCGGTAAGTACCATTGTATTGTACCAATTTTAGCAATATAAGCCATTAGCTATTTTCTAAAATAATTTAAAATTGTCGTCACCATTTTGTACTTAACTGGTATGTTGCTAGTTACTCAAGTCAAAACTCCCATAAAAAACGTGGCCTAGCAAAAAAATAATATAATGTATAATACAATAGGAGTGTCGTATGAAGGGTCTTTCGGCATGCTGAGTACGAATTTGATGTCATTTTTTGCAAGACAGAATATGGCCACCACGTCGTAGTTATGAAATTTCAGAATGGACTCAGTATCATGTATTTTTGGTTATATTTTTCAGAATAGGTACCAAGCGATCCAATACTAAGAAACCGATGGATCCAGATTATACGAAAAAGTCGTAACGAGGAATTGTGGCAACCGATGAAAAACTCAGTTATTTGCTCTGACCATTTTAATGAAAAAGATAAATATTTTGTCAATGAGCAGGGACGCCTGAGATTAAAGAAGGGAACGGGCCGCGTAAGGCAAGTTTATTAAATAATTAAAAAAATATTCCACAAAAACGGATACAATTATTAACGCTTTTACAGTCTCCTAATACATACAGAGTTTTAATAATTAAACGGGATTTTGCGATAAATATGAATACTTTTATGTTGCCCGACGTAACACGTAATATCCTAATGATGCAATGTAATTTTCTAAAAGTTAATATTACAAATAAAGTTGGTAATGATTTGACTTTTTCAGGCTTTGTTTTTATCATTATTGCAATCTGATGAAAGTGCTATCTCGGATGAGGAAGTAAATGCAAACAAAAAACAAAAAAAATTCAAACATAAAATTTTCCCTATTTTTGAGGCAGTTTTCAGCAACTGGTATCAATTCACACTCGCACACTAAAAAGCAAACTGACATAACGCGAGTGTAAGACGAAGCTGTCACGCACACTATTATGGAAAATTCGTCCCATTTCTTTTTGTTCTTTTTCAGCGCGATGCTCTATCTAGACATATAAATAATCAAAGTTTTCTGTCTTTTCTGGTAAATTATTTTCTTCCATTTCTTCTACCTGTCGTCTAAAGTAAGGTATGAATTTCTTACTGTGTGCATTTTCTTGAGATCCACCACCATACATGTTGTTTAAACATAAGTACAAAAAAATCTGTAAAAATATTATTCCTTTCATTGTGGCTCCAAAACCAAACGTGAAAATTTGTGTTGTTCATAAAAGTAAATGTCAAAAAATACGTCAACTTCTAATTGGTCCTTTTTAAATCCTTCTGTCTATTTATTCTCTAAAGAGGCCAAATAACGCCATTTCTTCAAAATGTCTTATAATTCTGAACGTTAAAATGATCAATGGAAATTCAGAAACTTGTTTTGCTGAACTGCTCTTATAATTTATAATCATGGACTTCAAATTAGTCTTTGGTGTGTTTATTTTGATTTCTTCCTTTTCTATTCTACGTATAGGACGCAAGAATGGGCTTCTGTTACAGGCAGTGCTATTACAGAAGTAAAATATTGAATTATAAGCCGGCCTGCTTACACATCCCCTTGAAACAAAGTCTATTTCATCGTCGATATTTGTATAGCAAATATGATTATGCGGACATAACATATACTCTGTACTGTAACAAAAGGTATAAAATTAAAGTATTAGTATTACACCTGATAAACAACAGACGAGGCTGTGGGCAGACTTTTCTCTCAAACTTGAAAGTTCAGACGACAATCCAAGGCCTACCGACTAGTCAAAGCGAACCTCGGGCTACTAATTTTGAACGCAACTAGGATATTACTATGAGGATAATGATAAACCATGGATTCAACCTGAATACGCTAAACGGTCACTCAGTAAAAATAATAAAGAAAAGAAGGCCCTTGTACATGTTCTTGTTATTATTTTTATAAATTCCTCTATACTATTTATTTGCAAGAAATGAATGAATGAAGGTGCAGAGGGAATGGGATCAGATGTACCTACACCCAGGCGGGGAAGGCAAAAAATAGGACAGTATAAAGGTCAGCGGATCAGTTAGTGATTTACGCAGATATACATTGGCTTCACAGTGCGTACCAGTAGGACTATTTAGACGGAGCAAGAGGCCGTAGGGGATGCAATAAAACATGACATATGGTCTTTTATTGTCTTATTTCAGATTTGATCTCGTTAAAAGGTTGCCTGTAAGAGATCGCTCTTAACGATAAGGCCTCCATTTGTACATAATTATGTCATGCATTGTCCATTTACTGTATTATTGGTGCACAATAAATATTTATCTTTCTATCTATCTATCTAAAAGTTCATAAGTGTATGAAATGACTCACCTTTTTCCAGACCTACAAATTTGATCCCGTACTGCGTCTACTCCTTTAGTTTCACAAACTTTACAAATAAGATCCATGCCTAGCAGTCGCTTTGCCAATCGAGAATTATCATATGCCCAATCGTTGATCGTTGTGTATTCATAATGTGAGTAGTCATCGGAAGGTTTGTCGTTACAGAGTGGGCATTTGCATACAAACGTTCTATTAACCCTTCCAGGTAATACACAACCCCTTCTCAGGTATTCAGGATGGATCTCCGTAAAACAGTATTCAGCATCGGCACATTTGACTATTGGTAACCTTTGAACATGAAAGCTATAATTGCATACTTGAAATAGAGGTCAACGTAAAATATTTGGGTATACCGTTGTTAAATTCAAAGTAGTATCAAAGCTATGTACTTACTTCTTACCCTTATAACATTGTTCATCTGATTTCGACGTCCCAGTTGCGTGACAAGTATGACAATCTACAGGTGTGTGGTATTGTATTCCTCTAGGTTTTCTGTTAGGACTAACGTCTAACGATTCATTACTATATTTTACACTCTCAGAATCTTTGTATAGTTTAAATTTTTTCACAAAAAGCTTCTTCAGTTTGTAGTCATCAAATTTCTCATCATCTGTATTAGCTGTTGTACTGGTGTCGGTCACACCTTGACTTCCACTGAAATTACTTATAAGACACGGCTCTGGTTCAATTTTCTCATGCTCCGTAACATAATCCCACTGGCATCTGATCCTCTGTACTAACGAGACTAATATAAAAAGACTAAAAATGTTTAGCATATTTACATTAGACATTTTGTAGGTTATTGTAACAAGGAAGGTAATATAATTTTCTCTATTGCTCATTTGAGGAGTCATTGAATTAAGACTTAAATTCAAAAAGAGGTTGGTTTTAAAAATCTTGGGTAAAAATATTATGCAAGCAAAATAATATATACAGTGCGTTTCAGTATTTGTTTACAGAGTTATTTAACCATCCTTGAGACCCAAACCAACGTAACCTGCTAGTTGGTGTATTTTATTAAACAACAGTTTAGGTTCAACGTAGCTTTTCCTCACGGGGCTAGGAGATTAAATAGCAGTCACTTCCGGGCTCCAAAGTGCAAACTTGGAACGGAACTGGAAAATCACGAGGGAATATACAACAAAAAATGTTTTTTTATTATAAACGCAATATCAAAAGCTAATAGCAGCAATTTAGTAATCATATATCTTTTTCAGGGCTCTTCTGACGTCCATGCTCACCTATAGCTCAGCGCTGGTACTATAATTCAACCCAATAATGATTCATATAAATTTGCGAAACGACTGAGAGGTGCAAACTGTATAGAGTGGAGTATGCAGTATACAATTTTACGCAAGTACTCGCCCCAAGCGGATTGCATAGTGCGGCTAACACGTTTGGTGTGATCTGTATCGATAGACACAATTTGAACGGGAATTGCGACGTGTATGTATTTTTATGTTGAACGTGACTACTTTTCTATCATTTGAGATATAAGTGTATGAATGAAAGAATGTAGTGACAGGTCTCGAGATTTTTAAAACCGTGGATCGTGTAGCAGAATATTTTTTCATCATCATCAACATCGGTGGTTCGGATTGAATGCAAGGCTATGTAATTTGAAACCTGGAGTTCGTTCTCCTACCTATCTTATGATTTGGCTTAACTTGGCTTTAGCGGGAGTGTTTCGTATATTTAAAATCATAACAAATATGATGAATTCAGAAATTTCTTGTACATTTTGAATATCTCGCGTGGATCGCTGAGAGAGTATTTAAAGAGAGAGTTTAAGAGTATTTAAATTTATTTGCAAATTCGTGTGGTATGTACATCATTATTGTTATTACTTCTTTTTATAAAAAACAATATTAGAACCGAAGTTACTAATAGTCCCTCTAACCCCTTCAACTAAGCTAAATTGCTTGTGCTAGGAGTGGGTGAAAGTGCACATGCAAATTACTAAGCTTAGCCAAAGTGGTTTAGCATCGATAATATCTAAAATACCTATTGTTTGCAGCACTAGTGCAGTGTGTCATTCAGTTATCACCATTATTACTTATGAAGTATCGCCTATTTTAGTATCCACTTACATAGTTATTGGCACATATTATTATAATATCTAGATATAATATATCTACTCAAAATTGACCAAAAGGTATTGAAATTGAATGATTATAAAAAATTAAATTCTCTCTTGAATTTCTATGCGTGACACAGTACAACTAGCAAATTCTGATGTGTATATGGGGCCCTACGAAGCCCTTGGAGTCCAATTTTGCGCTCGGAGTTCAGATGTCCGAAATTTTCTTAAAACTAAATAAAAAATACCATGCCCATACTTAAACTTAAGCAGTTTAAGTATTGGTATGGTATACCTATGTGATCTGTTACATTTGGGTAACAGAGTTGAGAAAGTTGTCTACATACCTAATTTAAATTTCACAGATAAAATTTCTAGTAAATCAATACATTTTTGTATCTAAATAAATCTGAATTTCACAAAATAATCGTTAGTAAAATCCTATATTGCATCTCGTTTGTACATCTCAGCGAAAGACACAGCACAGTTCTGGTTTCTCTCTCGGGAATTGCGATTCAGAAAATGATTCGGATTTTGAACATTACGAAGGATATTGCTAACAAGATATAGCAGATACCCCAAACCTATCTTATCTTTCGCTAGCAAGATGTGAAACTTTGTGACGCGTTTTGCCTGCAAATGAGATATCTCAGAACATCCGACCGCAAAATAAGTAATTTTAGAGTAAACTGCAATCTGTTTCCGTCCTTTTATAATCCACAAACATAATTTTGATTTGAAATGCTTGATCAAGTTTGGAATTGTGTAGCTCCAAGAGATTTTTGCGCTGAAAACTTCTTTGGGCAGTTTTCGTATACAATTGTTGAAAAAAAATCATGGAACTTTAGTCATCGTCACCATATTATTTATCTATTCTGTGTCATCACCGTCTCGACGATTCAATGAATCAAGAAAAAGATACAACTATTTTGCTTTGAGCACTTTATGTGACCAAAAAGTTTGTAGTTCTATTCTCTATGGACCTTAGGTACTTTGTGAAGTAAATATAATTTACTTTTTCACAAGTTACTTATTTTTCATTTCCATCGGGAGTCCCCGAAGACATGCATGCTTTTGTAATAACTTTCCTAATTAACTAGTAAAGAGGGTTTGAAATCGAATAATGTACGAGTCAAAACCCCTTTAAATTATTTTTATGGTGTTTTTATTACTAGTTTTAGATAAGTACTTATAATACTAACATAAAATTCAACAACATTCTTTATCACAATTTATTCGTCAATATGGAAACGAGTCATTATGAGTATATTATTTCCACTGTATTTATTCTATTACACCTGACTGGTTTCGCCTTACGGCATTCTCAAAGGTTTACATATATAAAATATATGTGTGTGTATAAAGTTTTTGGATGTTCCATCCGCCATCTATCATCCATCAATCAACAGTATAAATATATATTGACTGATGCCTTTACCATTGACGCTCCTGCTGGGTCGCGGTAGCAGGGGCAGACCCTAGAAGTCCTGCTTGGACGTCGTTGAGGGTGACATGCGTGCCAAAAAACTCTCCATCACAGATTCCAAAAGCCGTGTGAAATGGAGGCGAAAAGTCAGAACGCAGACCCTGAGCTCTCAGTTCACCTGAGGCTCGGATGCAATCAGGAAAATGCACCTCCATGCAGCCTCTGGGGCGTAATGGTAGTGAATGCGACTGCCACACAGGAGACCCGGGTTCGATCCCCGCTCAGTGCAAATATTTGTATACATAAATATGGCTATTGGTCAGGCTGTTTCTATGTACGAGTATAATATGCAAAAATGTAATGTATTTACAAAAAAAAGTGTCTAAGTATTCTAGATTCCTTAACACAAGCTAGTTAAGCTTACCATGGGTCTAGATCATCATCATCCACATAGAGACGTTAGTCCTGATTGCATCCGAGGCCACGGTGCCCTCGGAGCTCAGGGTCCGCCTTCCGGCTCTTCCTTCGCACGATCTTGGGTGTCCAAGGTAGTGAGACCGTTTTAACCGTTTTTTGTGTAGAAAGTTCTGGAATATTTATTTATCTTAACCATATTTTGCATTTTGCTAAAGTCAAAACCCACGGTAGGGTAAATCCTTGTTCTTTAATTTAATGTCGCATAAAATCACTAAAATCACAAGTCGGTGCAAGCAAGCGGCCATCTTTCACGGCCGCGTAAAGTGTTGCCAATGTGCACTTTTTTACCACCCATTGTACGATTTTTATTACCTGTAATTTAATATACTTTACTGAATTACCATGCATAACATGGAGAGTAGTTTATGGATCCGTAATGTCGTACTGTTTTGGGTGCTAAAGTGTAGATCAAGCCGTGTCTGCTCTGACGTCATAATATTAAATCAATCATATCATATTATATGTGTACAGAACTAAGTTTTTATACGTATGATATTATCCTATCCTAGTAAGCTCTTTACTTAAACGAATATCTAAAGCGGCGTTGTTAGGATCTTTCAAATTCGGATTGGTAGAGGGAGGAACACGGCTGACGGTGGAGGTGAGCGCTAATGCATCACAAGGTGGCCACTCTAAACCTACACCTAGGTCGCAAGTCCCAGGCGCCGTCACAGTATTCCTCTCTGTACCACGTCATGGGCCCGGCGACCGCACGGTGAATCCATGGAATGCTGTGAACCGGATCTCTTTAAATAATAAATGTCAAAGTTGGAGAAGAAATTTGGATGTTTGCATATTTGTTATTCAATCACGCTCTAATGGATTTGGCTGAAATTTAGAACAAGGATGGATTATATTCCGGAATAACACGTAGTCCTATTTTTTACCCGACTACGGCGAAGCCAAAAGGAGGGTTATGATTTTGACAGGCTATGTATGTATGTATGTATGTATGTATGTATGTATGTATGTATGTATGTATGTATGTATGTTCATTTGTTCCCTCATAGCTCCTCAACTACTTATTAGAAATTGGACAAATGAGGTATCGTTACAAGCGGCTTGATCGTCCTATGGTTATAGGCTATATGACTTGTCACTCAATCTTGTGTGGCGCCCTCTAGCGCTCATAAGGTACTGTGTTAAAAAATAAATTTGAGATAAAAATGCCGTGTTTGGTATCAAATGAAAGTGCTTAATGAGCACATTTCAAATATGTATAAATTATTAGTTTTACCTTGCCCCAAATTAATTTAAATAAAAAATAAAGTTTAAAACTAAAACCCGCCTACCGAAAAATCACGTTCTAAAAAGTGGCAAACAAGAAAATATCAAGGATAGCCGTGGTCGTATGCCACTTACTATAACAAAACAATAGGTATATTCTCGGTAAAAGTGGCATACGACCACGGCTATCCTTGATATTTTCTTGTTTGCCACTTTTTAGAACGTGATTTTTCGGTAGGCGGGTTTTAGTTTTAAACTTTATTTTATCATGAGAATTAGTCACCTGCTCCCACCCTCATTTCCTGTAGGTGTCGCAGAAGGCGACAAAGGCTGTTCCCCATCCAATTCCACCTAGGCGAAACTAGTTAATTTATAAGTAGAAAAAAGGTTGTAGAATGAATGATGTTTTAACAAACGGTAATAAGCCGGGATATAAAATTCTGCTGTTTAATCTAGGTTCATCTTTTTTATGGTTCACTTTATCCCCAGTTTAAAAATGTAAATCTCCACGCTCCAGTTTTTTCAAACAGGTAATCCTTTTGTAATGAAGTACTCGCGTAATACCTACTTGTGTTTTTGTTTGAGCGGAACCCCGACAAACATCATTAGGTACAAACATTTTTTGGTGGAGTTAATACGAGTATTAAGGACCAAAAACTTTATATTTGTTGATTTTCTTATGAAAATTGCTCCACTACTTTAAACAATAATTATATGAGTAACTAGCCTTTTTCCCGCGGCTCCGCCCGCACTGACACGATTTTTGCTCAAAACTCCGGTCTTATTTAACCGATTCCGATCAAATAAACGTAAGATTTTAATTCTGGCCGAGACTTTTCAAACAATAAACATCGCATCAAAATCAGTTTCGTAGTTGTTACATCCATTGCGGATAAACTTAAAAATTTTCGTGTTCGTTATATAGCATAAACCAAGTTTTTTTTTCAATATCTCAAATGTGACAAACAGTGACGATCACTTTACTTATTATGAAGTCGTATAGACACAAGTGAAATTTAATTAAGATCTTTCTGCTGTTCTTGGAGTTGCTTTCAAAAATAAGTACCGTGAGCGTCTCCGAAGTACTTCAGTAGAATACACCTGAGGTTACACATAAACTGGTAAGTTTTCAATTTAGATAAGAGGTATTGTGTGTAGGTATATATTTTTGAGAGATTTTTAAGGATTTTTCTTCATTTACTAGCTTTGGTGGTTAGATGTCGAATAAATGAAATTGATTTTTGCCAGTTGAACATGCTTTCTGATGAAATATTTTGACAACTACCTCGTGATAATGTTTCTAAATAGATCTATCTTTAATCTGTCTGTCTCTTTAACCTGTGTGTTTGGTACGAAATGTTTAAGCAAGAATGCTTTAATCTACTATGTACAACGCATACGATATTATGAATGTTTTTTTTAAACAGCCAAAAGCTCTTTATTATGTTCCACAACAAATATACCTACAATATACTTATACTACGCTAACTAAAATACTAACTGTACAATATATACAAAAATGAAAAAAAAAAGCAGGGTAAAGAGACTGTAACTTTGACTAAAATCATTAATGATTTTAGTTTTAAATTCGAATTAATATTTTTTTTATTTGGCTACACTTGACTAAATTTGATCTATGGTTATTGGCTCGCAACTAAACTCATCTGCATATGAGTATAAATGAGTCATAGTAAATTCATTTACATCATCTAAATCTCACTAATCAATCAAGGTCACCATATCTAAACCAGGTATTTAATTTCAATCATAATGAGTTTGGACTTATCTATAGAGTGACTCATAAAGTTAACCCTTTATAACTAATAAAAGATACAGATCATCATTAATAGTCATGTGACTGGTTACGTCACCGAATTCCAGAGTCAGTGATGTTGATCAGTGCACACCGATCGGAGATCGCCACCGTGGACCCACGGGCGGCTATAGGGTTACATGTTACATCGAGCAACGAAATTTTTTTTGACCCATTTAATAGGTAATGCAAGTTTAGTGTTATCTTTGAACTTGCTGACCCATCCTGTCTTCGCCTGTGTCTTATTTGAAATTATATGCCCGTTTTTTATATCGAGGAGACGTATAGATGTGTGGACTTTGTCGAATTTGTTCTGTAGTTTGCATTAATGGTTACTGCTCCGCTCCATTGAGTTGTAGCGTGATGATGTTTAGTCAATAACCTTTGTCAATAAACGGGCTATTCAACAGAGAATATTTTTTTCAATTCGAACTATTGGTTCCATAGTTTAGTACATCCAAATGAATAAGGAAAGTATCTTACGCTTTCAAGCCTAAACCACTGAACTGATTTTGATGAAATATGATATAAGGGTAGATTAGACCTTGAGAAAGGACATAGGCTATGTTTGGTCGCGGTAACTGACAAAAGCTAGTGTTAGCATAATTTAACGGATGATAGTTTAGATTTTTAGTAGCTAATGAAAAATAGGCAATGCCATATCCATAGAATAAAAATACTTTCCTGTACTAATAACTTGACTGGGCAGGTAACTTGACACTGTCTTGGACACCGTAACCTATTGATTTCCAGGCAGTCAACCTTCCCATGCTGGCTCAATATACGTAGGAAGACTACATCAATTTCTGCGTAATTTTAAAAAAAATGGAAGCCATATTTTTGCGATAAACTAGTTGTTGGCCGCGGTTCCGCCCACGTGGAATTTTTATCCCGTTGCCGCTGCCCATGGGAACCTATTCTCGGGATAAAAAGTAGCCTATACTTTTAGGTTGTATGGTGAATTTTTGGCGCAAAAAGTGTGCTGTCAAAAAAACACTAAATTTTAGTAGAGTAAAAAGAAAGGAAATTAAATATATAAGTTTACCAATATATATCATACATAAGTAAATATAAAAAACTCTACTTGGGAAAATCTCAGAGAATTATATGTAACTAGCTGTAGCCTGCGGCTCCACCCGCGTGAATGTCGGTTATCGATTAGTGTTGAGTCAACGCTGCATACAAACTTTCATCCCCTATTTTATTCTATTTAGGGTAGAATTAATCAAAATCCTTTCTTAGCGGATGCTTACGCTACGTTATCGTCATAACATCTACCTGCATGCCAAATTTTAGCCCGATCCGTCCAGTGGTTTGGGCTGTGCATTGATAGATCACTATGTCAGTCAGTCAGTCAGTCGCATTTGAGTTATATATATTTAGATACTTACCTATAGATACAGGCAGTTATTGTTCAACAACCTATATTAAATCTTTAATCAAGCAATATAACAGCTTAATGCTTAAACCATTCCCAACAAGCAAATTAGTCTTATAAGGTTGAGTTTATTCAGCTATTCGGTGATATAAAAGTCGAGTAAGTGTGAATTATTCAGCACGTGTCGTATAAAAGCATCTTATATAGCATTTTAGTTATTCAGCATTTCGGTCACATAATGATGCTGAGTAAACGTTTACTCTGCATACTTATATGACTAAAGTGTCGTATAAGATTTGCTGTATAAGTCGCTAGTATACGACGCTTATGTCACTATTTCGTCGAGTAAAAGCACATTATATAGCTTTCTTGTGACACAGTCGAATAAAAGCTACATCGTTGCTTTTATACTGCTATTATGTTGTATAAGTTGCATTCATACGACTATTACAAGCCTAGTGCCAAGTGTCGTATAATTGCTTGTACTGCTCAATTATCACTTGTCTTAGTTTTCTTGTGTACAGTAAGTGGTTGATTGAATAAATAAATAAACAAAAGATCTTTTTTAGAAAACTTTTTAGGAAGGTCTAAGGAACCCTAAAATATAATCAGCGTGGTATCATGGCGCTTATACTGCTAATTTGCTGTATAAGAAGCTATTATACCACCTATTAGCAGTAAAAATGGTGTACAAATGAATGTTGATATAAAAAATATTTGTTATTATATTCATATTACTAAGAATTGAAGGGGGGCGTTAAATATTTATGATAAAACCTAGTATATTTCATCAGAAAACTTACCTTCGCAATACTTTGCAAACCTATGCGTGAGTTTACGAACCTACATTTGGTGCAACCTACAAATTAACATGCCTGCTAAATAAATTGTACTTATAATTTTTTATAATTTTTAAAACACAACACGACGCACTTGCTTAATTTAACAAACAAACGTAACATAAAAGTCATATAAGTTACAGTTATAGCGCAACTTAAGCTTGTAACAGTCACTCCGTTACCTTTATACGATGTCTATGTGACTGAATTGCTGAATAAAATGGGCCCAAATCGCGTTGTATAAACGTTTTCATTACGTTTATACGACTTCTATTAGGAGCCAAAATGCTGAATAATTTACGTTGCCGCGACTACTACACGACATATTTTTGCTAGTTGGGTTATCACTAGTAATTTCTCTTTGTGAATGTACCGATGCAATTATACACATTCGATGCGAAATGCCAATCAATAAGGGTGCGTCGTGCGTCGTGCGTCGCCACTGTTGTGCGGAGCGGAGCAGTTGTTAAAGAGCTGCCACTGTTTCTCAAGGTAATTTATAATTTGAATACCTTATGTTCAAAGTCGATTGAAACAAAATATTAATTTTATTTAAAATACCTCTCCCATTCAAATTTGCAATCCTAGTGGGAACGATTGCACCAGGAATTTTAAAGGGGTATATATTTCTCTACCAGTGGGAAAAACTGGACAGACATTTTTTTTTCACATTCCACTTTGCCCCACCAGTGGGGACGCTTGGAGGGGCAAAGTGGAAGTACCTCTAAATATACACCTGAAAACCAGATTTAGGATTTATATTCCTCTTAAACAACAAACAAATAATTTTTAAAGCAGAGATGAGTGTAGCTGATGGTGAAGATGAGCGGTGCTATGTGACGAAATCGAACTGGAAATAGCAGAAACATTTGGTGGATATTTTATTTTTTTGCTTGTGCTAGGAGTGGGTTCACGTTGGTAGTGTAATGGCCAGGATCGAACCCGGCACCTCTCGATCGTAAGGCCGACTCCTCAATCACTAAGCTACCGACTAAAATAAAACAAAGAGATAAATTATATTTCATTCATATTTTTTGGTAAGTTTTTTTTTATTTTTAAACCTTAGTAGAAATGGTCAATAAAATGAAAGGGATAAAATCATGTTATAACCTTTTCCTTATAAGCATAATAAAAAATAATTATACAATTTTGTACAGTCGCTAGTCGTTCGGATTTTAATGTACGTTCATACATTTCCACACGTACATTCAGTTTTATGTATTAGATTGCAGGCTTTTATATGAGCAATCGATTTAACAGTCTATATTGAGTCCAAAACGTATGGGATTAATTAATGGATGAAAAGGGTGAGTACTGTTTCACAGTTAATCGGCTTTCAGTTTATTGCTGTGTGCCAATATAAAAAAAATGGTAGAAATACTGTTTTTTTAATAAAATTTATCGGATTCTATTGCAATATATTTGGTATTATTTACATCTGGCCCGACGTTTCGGCTACTTTTTAGCAGCCATGGTCAGGACGGTGTGTGGTATTATTCAGACATTTTTTTATTCTTTCTTGTCTCCAGCAGCCGCTGCCAAAGACGCGGTGGAAAAAAAAACGCTGCAAATATGCGGACCTGACAGAGCGGTATATTTGGTTAGCGGTATATGGTCGAGTGGATGGGTAGTTGGGGTGTCGACGCCGACCATTTTGCTAAAGACTTGGGCGCAGGTTGAGGGACAAAACAGGTGACTCCCGCTCCGCCTCATACCTGGGGCACAGGTTGGCCATCGCTATCCAATGTGGCAATGCCGCAAATATGATGGGCATATTTGGCCTGGGTATGGTGAAGAGCGTGTTAATAGATTAGACATTATTTTATGTCTATGATGTAATTTTGACTGTATAATACTTATTTGAATTTTTTATTATATCCTTATATTCATATTCTGAATGTGTCTGGATTGAGTTGGGACTGGGTGAATCTGGGGGTGTGTGCTTAGTTCTATTTCGGATATTGTGGTGTTGGTATTTATATATATCTGCCAGCGTGTGATTCATAGGTTCAATAGAAGCGAGATAAGGTTTTTGGCTCGACATAACGGGACTCGACATAAAGGGAACCATTCGTTCGTAGGTACCTACATATATTGAAATCTGACATAATCATTTCATTGTATTGTGTAGGTACCAGTGGTATGTACAAGCAGCATTTGGTACAGTCAGCGACAATTCAATCTTGAAGGATTTTTTACAGCATTAACCCTTAACCACCTACCACCGGTCTCTGAGACCGCGACGTATTTTTAAATACAAATATTTCGATCTGTATGTGTCGTAGTTTTCGACACATCCAACAGTACCTAGCTAGCGATTGGCGAGTGTAGACGTGCGCGCGTTTTGCCAGGGTAAGTAAAAATATTTCGCCTGCGGTCTCTGTGACCGCTCGTAGGTGGTTACGTGATTTTTTTTCGCTCACACGATTTTTTAGTTTTAGTGAGTAGGTCCAGAAAACATAATTATTTTGGTGCCTAATCGTTTCCGCTGGGCATATGTACCTCATATCGCTCGAGGAAGAACATCACAGCATAATATCATTCAGCTCACTCAGAAAAATGTTCATATTCAACGAAAAATCAAGAATTCGTCGTATTCTACAGATAAGTGAAGAACTACCGAGCACATTTGACGTGGAGAAACTTGAAGTTCACAAGACATGTTCCACATGTGATCCGCAAAATAAACGCGAGACTGCTTACTTATGTGCCAGGTGTCTATTTATCCGGAGTATGCAAAAAAATATGCTGCACCTGCCGCGAAAAATTGTGAATGTTGGAGGGTTGCAATTTTGTTGATTTTTACGATTAATGTTTATTTTTTTTATTTAATTTAATAGTTAGAGTCCTAAGTTAAAAGAAATATATGAAAAGTAGTTGATTTTTTAAGTTTCTTAATAATCAGATCTCATTACGTAAGAAGAGTATTTTTTATGTTAAAATTACTATTCTTGGAAGATAGTAACATATATCTCAAGATTAAATTATAGTTGATGATTATTGAAAGTCTAAAATAAAAGATTAAAGTATGAACAAGTATTTTACTCATTTAAATCCTTTTGATACTATATAAACCCGAATTTACGGTGGTTATTCATGAGCGGTCTCTAGGACCGCACGTAGGTGGTTAAGTTCCAGAAATAGGTGGTAGGTAGTTAAGGGTTAAGTATGCTAACTATACAATGATGCTTATGGCATTACAAAATTAAAATTTTAAAAAACCCCCGTCCCAAAAAACAACAAAAAGTTGAAAATAATTGAAAATTCAACGGTTGCCATCTCGGGGGACCGTAACTGGTTAAGTACTCCTTTATATCGTAAGGTCCCCCAACATGGCAACCGTTGAATTTTCAATTATTTTCAACTTTTTGTTGTTTTTTGGGACGGGGGTTTTTTAAAATTTTAATTTAATTTTTATTTTAAACTTTTTAAATTGATCTACTAGTCAAGCTCTTTCATTTGATACCCATATTGAGGGAATTATAAAGAAATTTGTATTCCAACATGTTGTGGCGGCGACCATCTTGGACCGATTTTTTTCAAACATAGCTAAGAACACTCCCGACTAATATACCTTTCAAACAAAAAAAACTAAATCCAAATCGGTTCATCCGTTTGGGTGCTACGATGCCACAGACAGACACACACACACACACACACACACACACACACACACACACACACACACACACACACACACACACACACACACACACACACACAGACACGTCAAACTTATAACACCCCGTCGATTTTGCGTCGGGGGTTAATAAAACTGGATACTTTAGTACAGTCCATGTACTAAATCAAATCAAATCAATCTTGACTAGCAACGTATTCAAAATAATATTAATACCATTAAAATAATTTTGAGTTCTTTGCATCTTTGCATCGCTGACTGTACTTACAGCATTGTGTAAGAAAAATTACCTACTCGAAATGAACAGAACAAAATTCATTTTGAGCCCCTGCTAGTCAAGGTTGATTTGATTTGATTTAGTACATGGACTGTACTAAAGTATCCAGTTTTATGTAATGCCATAAGCATCAACTGATCACAGCCCACTAAACTACATAATATACATCCATGTTTCAACTGGTACAAGTCTAAAGGCCTTTTTTTTACCGTGGGGAATAATCCTTCATGGATGTTATGCCGGACTCCTACCGACTAAAAACCCCCACGGTAACGCCCAGCAGTCTATGGTTGGGCGCCCCTGGTATGCCCTCGGAAGGATGTCCCAGCGCTCCCAACAGACCCACGGCTACAATGCGGCCTCGTCTAGGGGATGGTTCGGGTGCTATCCCGCGTCCGGGAGGGGGGACGTGCGTGAGTCCGTCACGTCATGCTGCCGTCATGGGCCTGCTTCTGTAAGGACGATGAGCAGCCCACTCACCGTCCTCAGGCAGTCTAAAGGCCTAGAAAAAATGTAGATGGCGTGTTACAGAATTAGGTATATTTTCAATTTGACAAAGTTTTATGCCTATTATCTAACATCTAAGTAAATAGTTCACTGTATATTTAAATTTCATGCGGTCTACGACAGCGCGTGTTCAGTAGCTATTTCGTTTAAGCTTTTTGTTGGACTTTGAGCAAGAATGTTGGAGCAAAGACGATAACCAGAAAATATAGTACTGCAAAGCTAAATTTATTCCCACGTTTAGTTTCGGGTCGTTATTCGGTGAAGGGAGGTTAACCACATTATTCGGTATAAGTTATGTAAAACGTACTTGAACGTAATAATGGCTATGAAATATCATTGGATATTCAAGGAGAATTTCATTCTAGAAAGCTGTAATTAAGCATGGAATAGGTACGTAGTAGACAGGCTGATAAATTCGTAAAAAATAGGCATTTAAAAATAATGGTTACTTTTGTTATGTTTTTTTTTTATAACAGCTTTTGCCCGCGGCGCCGACATCCACGATGTCGGTTATCGTGACCAAACATAACCTATGTCCTTCCTCATGGTCTAATCCACCACTATACCAAATTTCATTAAAATCGGTTCAGTTGTTTAGGCGTGAAAGCGTAACCATACAGACAGACAGACAGAGAGACAGACGGACAGAATTATTTTCACATTTTTAATATTAGTGTGTATTAAGCTAACTTTTAAAATTCGAATACATCGGTAAAAGTGTCCCGCTTGAGCATTTCATTTTTCCCCATGTATTCGAATGGTTGCTTTCTTTACACGTGAAGAGGGCATGACCTTTGTCTCCCGCTCCCGTCTACCTCATGGTGTGGCGAGGCAATTTATTGGAATTCTTGTCTGTTTATCTGTTTTTCAACTGCTGAACAAGTTTTGATGTAGTTTTTTTCGTTTGAAAGCTAAAGATCTATTGGTCAACCTTAAAATCTAGCTTACGTTTGTTTGATCGCAATATTTATCGCAAACTTAGCAAAAACCTACATCCACACAGGTGGATATTTATTAATAGGTATTGAAAAATCTACCAAAAAGTATCTTACGCTTAATACCTTTATAAGGATGGTGTTATGCAACATCTCTGTTATCTCAAGCTTCCCCACAAAGTGTACATTAAACAATTCATCAAGGCTCAAGTGTCCTAGCATTAGCTGAAAGTGCATTATCTCCGGCACATTATTGTGGGGTTAAGTTTACTCGAGAGGAGGAAAGAGGACACATACTGCGTCGTTGGTGGGTACAAGTGATCTTTTGTTATGTTATGTAAATAGAGATATGATTGGTCCATGTTAGAGTATAAGGCGATTATAAATATCAATCGAAAGTGTGCCCCCATTATAGGTAAGATGAAAATATTGACTATATGATTATTCATTAGTCAATATTTTCACCACAAGGGAGTTCGGAAATAAATTTTTCACACGGTTACTGTATTACCAACCGTACTGACCGTTGTATTCGTAATTCATTTTGCGATATAACTTTTCCTCGTTTGTGTGATAACACCAATTAGAATTTTCACAAAATGGGAGTTCATGAACTGCAAATTTCGAGCCATTGTGGTGAAAGATTGGTCAGCCTAGACTCTGCGTTACCGGGTCTAGCTGCTTCCAGTTACGCCGCGGGGAGGCTCATTCTTTCAACTGCGGGGCCCCATCCCAGTCCATGTCACACTTGCTCTTTTGCCCACTATCCCCTTCCACCTGTACCATCGCAGACCTGTGGAGGGCAACAGACAATGCTGTGGCCGTAGCCAGGTATTGGGCCGACATAATTTAATAGATTGATGAGTCATTGACACGAAGAAGAATGAACTGCAATTTGTATACCAATATCGTGATTGATTTATTATAAACGCTTATCAAAATCAAAAGTAAGCTTATTATTTTACTAAATAATTACATCGTATCCAAATAGGAGTCACTCCAAACCTAATTTTTCATTTAATACAATGAACGCAAATATTATTGGTTATGTTTGAAAAAAGATTTTATCGTGACTTGTTTCATCAAAGATTAATAATTCTTTTTACCCTCCTGCCGAAGGGTTATGTTTACTGTTCTAGGTTAAGTATTTGCATGATTAAGCTAGGCATATTTTCACAGTAATCATGGCTGTATTGTAACAAATGAAAAGCCTAAATGAAAACACTTAACTCTTATACCTTGAAGCATGCAGCAAGCTAGGAATGTTCTATCAACACTGGAGGAGATTCGTAACAAAGCCCATGTTATAGGATACACTGAGCGTTAGAATACGCTTTGTCGACTTCAGCTTGAGCTGAACATAGTTTGCTGAATGGAATTAAAGCTATTAAATAATAAATAAATAATAAGAATTTATTTTCTCTTTCACAAAGGTACTGTACAAAATTTGCATAAACTAGTTTTCTCTAATTTTAAAATTAGTTCGGTAGCCTTTGTGAGAGACTGGAGTCTGAGTAGTAGGAAAACCTGTGTTACAGACCCCCAGGCTCCCACCTCTTGGACGACTATTGTTAAGTTACATAAATATTTTAACATGCAAGTAAGTATTTGTTTAGTAAAACTATGTTAGAGTGACATTTAGCAAGTATGTGTGAGTGATTGTGTGTGTTGTACAAAAATATCAATCAACACAACTGTACAATTTAGTAGCAAATTGGTATTTACAATTTAGTGGCAAAAAGCAAGAGGGGTTACCTGGACGCAGGGGGTGGTGGATGCGACTGTGGTGCACCTCTACAGCCGATGGACCGCCTCTTGTCGTGTCCACTGTGCCCCTACACCTGCACGATTGCCGACCTAAATGAAGCTACGGAAGGTGTGGTCAAAGTCGCCGAGTTTTGGGCTGGGCGTATCTAATATTTAAATTATTGCCACTGACACGAAGAAGAAGAAGAAGAAGTAGCAAATTGTGCCTCCCCAAATAATAACGTACCCCTTTTATATTAGATGGAATTTGTCGAAATTGAAAATGAATTATTAGCAATACATATATTTTCTTATTCCCCCGATCTTCATAGCAATCCTGCAAATATAACCTGATTCGAATGATTTTGAGATCGGGAAAAGTGAAATGTTCTAGCGGGACTTGAACACTAAGAATTCAAATGTTTGGGCGGAGTCATTAAAAATCAATGTTTAAAAATAAGAAGTTCGCAAGAAAGTTGGTAGATGGCTCCACCGTTGCCCTTAAAGAATCGGATATAAAGAGAAGGGAAATTTGAAGTTATTCAGATGCGGCTCAATAGCTCAGTTGGAAGAGCATTCCTCCTGTGAAGGAAAAGTCGTGGATTCAAGTTCCACATGAGCATTTCATTTTTTCCGATGTATTCGAATAAGAAAAGAAAGAAAGAAAATATTTATTCATTCAAACATAACCTGATTCTTCATAAATCTCGGACGCAAACGTAATATAACCTGTTCTTTAACCTGGTGCAAACATTTAAATCAGCAAACCTTCCGAACATCCTCACATCAAAACTATAATTAGAACCAATTCACATCCACCACCAGCTTTATAATTCAAACCCATTTATTTCCTTATTTATACTTATATTTCTTTTACACTTGTTATACGAAGCTCACGTACAGATAATACTACAATGAGGCATACAAATTATCGCTTGTGCCGACGTCTGACGCCTCAAACTAAAAATCAGCTGGTGTGAATAACCACTATTATGGTAAAGTCAATCTTATTTATATGAAGTAAAGGTTGGTTATGTAGATTTTGAGGTTGGTTATTAATGACTTTCTCACTTCAGGGCTAAGGTCAGTGGTCGGCGAATAACTTGCCAAGACATGATCATGACTTGTGAGCTTATACTCCACACCTCGTTACGTGTTAACAGGCACATTCGCTCACGACGCGATATTTATCCGAGGAACTTCAAAACACCCCGGCCGTACTGCACTCATGTCGAAATGTTGTAATGGGCCTACGTGATAGGGTAAGCGAATTTAAATTTATTATGTGACTTATTTAGAAGTTTTATATTTTGGTCATATTTTGGATTTTATAATTACAGTTTGGATAAAAATTCCTAATATAGGTTTTTTATACCACTTAGGTGGGAGACTAGCACACAGTACCTGATGGAAACTGGTGACCGTGGCAATGATAGACGGTTTCTGATAATGTGTACATATTATTAGAAAACATTTTTAAAGCCTAATATCAAATACATAGGGAAAAAGAACCTTCTCGGGCGGAACTCGAACCCACGAACTTTCCCTTACAGGGGGAATGCCTTGACCAACTCGGCTACCAAGACACGCCCGATGTGATTCAAATTTCCCTTCTTATCCGTCTTTAAGGTGACGACGGTAGGACGGACGGAGGGCGGAAGGGACGGAAGGACGACTGTAAGGGAAAGACTGCGGGTTCGAGTCCCGCCCGAGAAGGTTATTTTTCCCTATGTATTCGATTTGTATAGTTAGCATACATAATGCTGCAATTTTTAAAGCCACTTCCTACTAATTTTATATGATGTGATGGTTTGTAAATATGTTTGAATTTTTGTTATTCAATCCAATAAAACTTTAGCATCGAACTTCGTATAATCTAATTTATTATTCTCTTTTCACAAAGGTGTAACTGGAATCGAATCACTAGGACTTTTTAAAAAAATATTTAAAAAAAGACAAGAGTAGTTCGTGAAGTGGTTAGCCGAAGTTACGAACATGCGTAAGGAGGATGAACTGTTGTCTTTGTTTACCCCTGTAGCGTGGCGTGATATAGTTTGAGAATATATAAAAATGATATCAAATCTATTTGCAACGATTATATCAGTTGATCTTGTGACTTGATATCATTAATGTCATCATTAACGACCAGTTATAAGTCACAAGATTACGTACAGAAAACCTTGGATTAGAAACCCCATTTTAAAAGTAGGTTACCTTTGAAGTTAATTGACGAACTACGATGAATACTGGGTTACTAGAGTAATTTATTAAGTTCACTGTGTGTTTACCAGCTTTTCACGACGAGCAATATTAACACGTAGTCAAAGAAGGAATTATGTTAGTTAGCTTGTTTAATTATTTAGGTTTCATGAAAAACATAATTGATTCAATGGTTGACATGTCGGGAGACCTTGAATTGTTCCGATAATATAACGGAGTGCTTAACAAGTCAGGGTTCTGTTCAACCGTTGAATCAAAATATTACTAGGTATATCAAAAAGTTAAAAGGCAAACTCCATTAATTTTCAACTTTTTGGAGGTGTTTTTGTGACGGGATTTTTCAAATTTTTAATTTATTTTTTATACTTTTTGTTTGTGCGGAAATCCCCTCGGATACCCCCTCTGCCGACTAAAACCGCACGCCGACTGTGGTTCGTTCGACGTTCGTTCTAGGCCGGAGGTGAGATTGTCATCGGCATATCCCTCGCACCCCAGCTAACCGAGGGCCATCCCTTACGGTCTGGCCCTCCTCTGGAGGGTGGACAACGGTGTCCCCGACTCGCCCCCGGAATGGGGAGGCGTGCTTTTGAGCGCGCCGCCGCCGTGGCCTGCTTCTGCTGGGGTGACAGGCGGCTCCACTCGTCACCCCCAGGCCCGCGCTCATGGGGGACGGAGGTCTGTCAGTGCCCTCCGATCCGCGAGTCTCTCTCGCTCGCGACGCCTCTCTCGTTCCGCCGTCTCCTTCACGACCATTACCTGCTCGCTTAAGGAAATTTATTTTTTATACTAAATGCGTATGGCACAATTCGATACAAATATTATGTAGCCTTACTCTGTATGCAACCTATGTTTGGAGAGCAATAATGTGTATCGAGAAGCATAGCTCGATTTATATGTCTTGGACCTAAATCGCGAGATAAAAAGCCCTAGCGCACGGGGATTGTTTTGTAATAGTCTATGCTTGTTGAATTTGAGCTCATTTACCACAATAGCACAGGGTGTGCTATTCTCAAGATACACCCAAGAAATGTGTACTACACGTATAGACAAAGCACATTTTGAGCACATTTTAGGCCCAAGATATATGAATCGTACTATAACTATCTACTAATTAACCCCTTCATTTAGAACCTATATTCTCAGAAACGAGATGCTAGTTTCAGTTTAATATTATTACTCACAGCTATAAAGTCTTCAATAACCTTCTAATGGAGAAACGGTGTTAGAATTCTTGAGCTATATATAATGGTGAATAGATTTGGAATATTACGCCTTTTTTGTTAATCTGAATACAGAATAAAAGGAATAAAGTTAGTAATATTGGTCCACGAAATTTTTCTTACTAGCAGACTCAAGTCGAGCAACGTGACTTAGTTTTATTGTCACAATCGGAACGGATCTTCAATGTGTTCTAATTAATTTTTTACATACTTTATAAAACTAAAACCCGACTACCGAAAAATCACACTCTAAAACGTAACAAACAAGAAAATATCAAGGATAGCCGTGGTCGTATGCCCCTTTACCCTAGAATATATTGTTTTGTTAGAGTAAGTGGCATACGACCACGGCTATCCTTGACATTTTCTTGTTTGTTACATTTTAGAGTGTGATTTTTCGGTAGTCGGGTTTTAGTTTTAAACTTTATTTTTTATTTACATTATTTTGGGGCAAGGTAAAGCTAATAAATTATACATATTTGAAATGTGCTTCTTAAGCCCTTTCATTTGATACCAAACACGGCATATTTATCTCAAATTTATTTTTTAACACAATACCTTATGAGCGCTAGAGGGCGCCACACAAGATTGAGTGACACGTCATATAGCTTATAACCACCGGACGATAAAGCCGCTTGTAACGATACCTCATTTGTCTAGTTCTAACAAGTAGTTGAGGAGCTATGAGGGAACAAATGAACATACATACATACATACATACATACATACATACATACATACATACATACATAGCCTGTCAAAATCATAACCCTCGTTTTGGCTTCGCCGTAGTCGGGTAAAAACTAAAAGAGCACCTTATAATTCATCCATCTTCTTCTTTTTACCCGACTACGGCGAAGCCAAAAGGAGGGTTATGATTTTGACAGGCTATGTATGTATGTATGTATGTATGTATGTATGTATGTATGTATGTTCATTTGTTCCCTCATAGCACCTCAACTACTGATTAGAACTGGACATATGAGGTATCGTTACAAGCGGCTTGATCGTCCGATGGTTATAGGCTATATGACGTGTCACTCAATCTTGTGTGGCGCCCTCTAGCGCTCATAAGGTACTATGTAAAAAAATCAATTTGAGATAAATATGCCGTGTTTGGTATCAAATGAAAGGGCTTAATAAGCACATTTCAATTATGTATAAATTATTAGCTTTACCTTGCCCCAAAATAATATAAAAAAAAAAAAAAGTTTAAAACTAAAACCCGACTACCGAAAAATCACGCTCTAAAAGTAACAAACAAGAAAATAGCCGTGGTCGTATGCCACTTACTCTGACAAAACAATATATTGTAGGGAAAAGTGGCATACGACCACGGCTATTTTCTTGTTTGTTACTTTTAGAGCGTGATTTTTCGGTAGTCGGGTTTTAGTTTTAAACTTTATTTTTTTCCTTTTAGCGTTAATCCCAATCGCATCCGAGCTTCGAGTCTGGGGTCCGCTTTACCAATCTAGCTGCGGATTTGGTTGGACTTCGATATTTTCTGTGAAGCGACAGTCATCTGACCTCCATAACCCAAAGGTGATATAGAAGACTTACAGTTAGACCAGTTGTTAAACTTTTGAAAGCTCAAACCACCCGTAACGACTGCCATAGATGTTCGTATGGCAACCAGGACCAACGAATTAACGTGCTCTCCAGACCTATGCAAATACCCATATTTATGCATACAAATATTTGCACTGAGTGGGAATCGAACCCGTGCCTCACTACTGCTGCCACAGAATAGAGAATACACAGAGGCTGTCAATTCATTCATAATATAATAGTACCTAGTAATATTTCATAATTAATATGAAGACTAGGACCCTAAATCTTGATGCATATTGATGAGACTCTGAGGTCAGAACAGTTACATACGGTGTGTGAAACATGCGAACTGTATGTGGGCATAAATCAGCTCACCACTGGGTATATTATGAGGTCTAAGCTATAGAAGTAGGGCGATATTTAGATACATCCATACTAATATTATAAATGCGAAAGTAACTCTGTCTGTCTGTCTGTCTGTCTGTCTGTCTGTATGTATGTTACGCTTCCACGCCTAAACCATTGAACCGACTTTGATGAAATTTGTAATAGGGATAGGTTAGACCTTGAGAAGCAAAGCCTATGTTTGGTCGCGATAACCGACAGCTACGTGGGCAAAAGCTAGTTGTAAATAATATAGTATTTTATAAAGGTACTTACGAGATATTAGAGACGCCAATTCTTTTGTAATCTGAAGGTAAAGTCTCAGCAAAAGAGGGTTACCATTAATATTACAATTACGGCCTTACTGATATGAAAAACATCTAAAAAAACTGGGTATATGTGGTCAAAAAGAAGTAACTGCCTACGTCCACACCTATCACTTGAACCGCGCTCATCCTTTGCTAGTCTCCGGAACTTGTTATCTACCGTCTCCCGTTATTTCCCTAGACTTATGACAATTTTTGTACAACATTACTTATTATGAGTTATAAATCTCGAAAGAGATGGCTCTGTGTCTGCCGGGGTGCGAGATATATGCTTTCGGCAATCTCACCTCCGGCAACCAAAGACCCAAGATGGCGTGGATTTTGGTCGGTTCGAGTCCGACATAACCGCCTCCACCGGCTCCGTGGGGGTGATTTTGGAAATCCCCACGGAAATTAATGGAAAGAGGTTACCGTGGCCTATGAACGTGTCCAATACCATGAGCGTCACATTCACACTACCAACTCTGTAAAAACCTTCTAATGCCCTTCTTGAGGAACCCCATAGTACAATAGCTTAATCCTTCTTTAGACGAAGATCAGTGCGTTCTCATCTGTTTGAAAAAATATAAAAGAAACGAATTTATTAGATTGTAATGTAATGTGTTTTTTACGTATTTAGGTACAAGAGAGCCCTTAAATTATTCGCTTATAAATTAGCAAATTATTAACAAACTAGCTGGTGCCTGGGACTTTGTCTGCGTAGGATTAGTACTACTACGTTCCCTTGAGTAGTAGCATAATGTATAGTCTATATTATTGTAAAGTTTCATGAAAATCCATTCAGTAGTTTTTACGTGAAAAAGTATCAAACATCCATCCATACATACATCCATCCATACTCACAAACTTTCGCGTCTTTAATATTAGTGAGATGACAAAAATGTAAAATAATATACGTAGTCTGTTTTATCATTTACAGTCTTATTAAACTTCTTACTAAGTCCTAATTATTTATAAGGGTTCTGCATTTATACTAGTCTTAGGAGATACTCACTGGCTTTGGTTAGAAAGCTTACAGACTTATTTAGCAAGACAATTACCAAAACCCGCCATCACAGATGCCTTTATTAATTTTCTGTGTACTCATTATCCAACTCCCGGCATCTTAATTACAAGCTAATTTGCTCTTTATTGTGAAGAAGTTTTATTACAACTTTTGGCAAAGGCACTGTTTGTTTTTAAGACCACATTTTGGTCGCATTAGAAACAGAAATTAATAAAATTCGTCAAGATTTTGAGTAAGCAATGATGAAGTTTGTAATGCTCATCAAAGTCATAAATTTCCGTGTTAATTCACAAGAGATTATCTCTCTAAGTCTGTAAAGTTTATAAATTCTGGGCTAACATGTTGCAAGGAGGAAGTTTGCTAGATTGAGGCGAATCTTCTCGGTGATGAGCTAGTACGCAGCTGAATACCGACTTCCTGTTTTGAACATTGGGTATGTGTAGATGCGACGGTTTGCAATTAAACGTAGAACTTGTAGTATGTACACTTATAGATATGTATTTACATTCTCCTTGAGTCTCCTCCTCATAGTATTAGTAATACCCAAGAGGTTATTGTGTTAGAAGTTGCACCTCAAGAAATTGAATGTTACGATATCTTACATCTATACTAATATTATAAAGAGGAAACATTTGTACTGTTTATTCTGGATATTGATGGCACTTGGTGGAATCTACTACACATATTATTGAGTAATAGGTTGTACTTATCTACAGAGTTTAATTTCATTTCTGAACCTGATCGGTTCCGCCTTACGGCATGCTCAAAGGTTTACATTGATGGTTTGAATATTCTAATATTAACAAAAAGATTTGTATTTTTGTATGCAACGAATAAACTCAAAAACTGCTGGACCACTATCAAAAATTCTTTTGCCATTAGAAAGCTACGTTATCAGTTACCAACATAGGCTATATCATTATGCCACTATCAGAATTCCACATGAACGGAGCCGCGAGCAACATCTGGTATATTATATTCTCAGACCTAAGACAAAGAACAAGAATTCAGGTTATGAGTGCGAAGATCTATCATAACGTTGACGGTAAATATTTCATGATGTTTTCTCCTTATCATCATCCACTTAGAGACGTTAGGCCTGATTGCATCCGAGGCCACGATGCCCTCGGAGCTCAGGCTCCGCCTTCCGGCTCTTCCTGCTCCACTTCGCACGATCTTGGGCGTCCAAGGTAGCGAGACCGCTTGCACGACGCCAAGCCAGCACTTCTTGGGCCTACCCCTTCTACCTGGACCCGGTGGGGGCGCCATTGCCAGATTTTCTTCTTTTTCTCCTACTCTCTCTCTTTCCTCTCCTCTCTCCTCATCATCATCTTAGCCTTGATCCCAATTACATCCGTTTATTCCTTTTCCTTCCTTTTGGTGTAGCTTAAGCTGTTTTCATGAGAGTGACTGCCTTTTGACTTCCCGGCCCCGAGAGGAAATCCTGCGCCAGGATCCTGCGCAATGATCCAAGTGGGGCGGGCAAAAACATCTGATGAGGCCGTGAAGCTGAGTGCCAACATTGTTAACATAGTACGTGTTTGTAATAGTGACTATTAGAAAAAATTCTAGGAACTTTATTGATTTATCGTTCAAACTGAAAGTGTGCACCAAATATCAGAACAATCAGTCAACGGGAACTTGGGAATTGATCTGATGCTGACTGTACCAGCAAAAAGGTGACGTTAGGCAGATCCCAAAGTTCCTGGCAGGACAGTATACTATAAAAGTATGTAACATTAACAGTAAGTTTACTTTCATATCGAAATAAATGATAGTACCAAAATGTTATCACAATACGCTGCACGGAACAAAAATGTTCATAACAAAGGCGTATCCACACTATTATTCATAATAAAGCAACGTGATACTGCAGAGGGCAAGTAGCAAGCAGAGGTGAGTCTGAAATATTGCTCCGAAAGGTAAGTACACGCTCCATGAATACTTGATGCTTTGCAAAAGCATTTGCTCAAAGTATGTTTTACTAATTTCCGTACAGTTTCTTAGAAGTTATATAACAATAACAACGTAGTTTAAGAATTACTAGTGTCTTTATAAATTAATTTCGTCTTCAAAAATTGATATTGTTAAACTGCAAAAAAATATGGTAACATACATTATAATCATTGAAAAACATAATTAATATGCATTAAGAAAATTGTCGAGCACCGTGAAAGCCTATGAGCCTAAGACAACTAAAAATTACAACTATTGCATGTCTTTCTACACATGAAGCCTATGGCCGACCGTAGGCTTCATGTGTAAACGCCAAAATACATAGTTCAGCTATTTGTGTCCAATGTGGGCCTGCACACATTATCAGCAACGGCACGGCTTTTTATTTGTCGAAAAGAATGAGCTTCATTCCTATCGCAATAAAGTTGAAATTTCAATAACTTTCATCGAAGCTACAAAACAAAGGCAGTGGTATGATTAGGTGTATTATCATTTGAATTTCAATTTTATTGTGATAAAGATAAGGTCTATTCGAATTAACCGCGGGGCACCTCCACTTTCGCAGTACGTCGACAATCGACGGAGAGGGAGACGCATGTTGTTGCTTTCATACCATAATACTCAAGCGGGTTACTTCGCTGCTGTGTTTTTCTCTACGCATACTGGGTCGAGCACAGCGTGTAACAGCCTTGATAACGATTTTCATTGGTCAATCCCCAGTGACGTCACCTAGTCTGACCAATGACAATCACTATCAAGGCTGTCTCTACGCTAATTATAAGTGCACTGCGTATGCGGGGCCACCACTAAAATCTAACACTCGCATATTTGCGGATGCCCGTAACAGCAATTTTTAATATCTGAATATTATACACAGTGATTAAGGTGGTTGGCTAATCCAAATATTTTGTGAGCATAGTTTAATTATTAACTCTATTTAAAAAAATATATAGGCATCGTTTTGTGATGATAGGTCTCTGTGTTTGTGTTTACTTATAACAATGTTATCATATGTTACATTTTAGGTTTAAAACTAGCTTTTGTCTGCGTGTCAGCTATGTGACCAAACATGGCATTGTGTTAATCCAGGGTGTCCAAAATACCAAATTTTATTCAAAGCACTCCAACCGTTTAGACGTGAAACAGTAACAAACATCCATCCATACTTACAAACTTTCTTGTTTATACATATTAGTAGGATAATGTAGGTATTAAAATTTTATGACTTAAAATATTGAAAAGTGTTTAAGTGTGAATAATTGTTTTTCTTTCAATTACATTTTTATAGCATTTATTGTGCTAACTTTTGCGCTTTTGCACTTGAGCGCTTCTTTTTCCCGATATATTTCGAATTGTTTTCTTTCTTTTTTTCTTAGTAAGATTATTCAAAAGTAATCCAGACAAACCATCACCAATTTGATGATCATCACTGAAATCATTTTGAAAAGATAACATGCTCGTCTGTCGTACCTTAAAATATAACTTCCTCCAATGTTTTATATTATCCTTTACCAACAATTAAATAAATTGAAACCTTATCTACCGGCATGGTAGCCACAAAAAGTAATATGACAGTCATATTAATGCATCCAATGATTTAGATATTGATAACAAGCCACAATAAAAACTTAAACGAGTCGCGCCAAACGAAACCTTAGAGGCAGAAGCACTTAAATGAGAAAAAAAAGCATCACACTCGAAGCCCGAACCCACACAAGACGTTTATAACGCATTTGACATAATAAAGATTAGAACTCATATTGGTAATTAATGAAATCAGTTTCCATTTAAATAAACGTCGTGCAATCAAAATCGGCTTGGGCTACACAACCGACGCATTTGACATACTGTAATCGAGCTATAAAACGAAATATTTATCTCGAATTTATCTTTACCGCTTTAGATTGACAGATGTTGTGTTCGATTGATGTGTGTTAATGCAAACTGCTATTAATTTATCGCCAGGTTTAATGACCTAAGCGACGTTCTACCGATCGTAATGCTTTGTATTGATCGGTAAGTTTAAATGGTTGTAACTGTTTTACGATAGATTTACTTTGACATTGTTCGAAGGCAATATTCCAATTTTATAGCTGCTTATTCTAGTTACAATCGTATTAAATTGCTTTTGAGTAGGCTTACTATTTTAAATGCATTATATTGTTTTTCAAACCATTGTTATGTTGATTTCTTTTTGCACTATAAACTATTTTTTATGATTGAATTGGGTGGGTTATGTATAGATTTTACTGCACACGGTAATAAGAGTACTAATAATGAGAAGGTAGAGATGTAAACGACGATAATCCATACTTAATATTATAAATGCGGAAGTAACTCTATCTGTCTGTCTGTCTGTCTGTCTGTATGTTACGCTTTCACGCCTAAACCACTGATCCGATTTTGATGAAATTTGGTATAGGGGTAGATTATACCATGAGAAAGGACATAGGCTATGTTTGGTCGCGATAACAGACATCCACGCAGGCGGAGCCGCGGGCAAAAGCTAGTTATTTATATTGAATCTATGTTAATTTAATTTGAAGCTTTACATTATTATTTGCGGGAATTAACGTGGTCATCATGGTATTCCATAATTGCATTCATAATTTAAATAATCACGTTACATTAAATTACAATTTTTGTTCATACTTCTGTTATTTGTAAATTCAATAAAATGTACACTCGACATAAATGCCTATTCGCATGTGTACCCCAAAATGATCATAAAATTGACAGGGCCTAAACTTTACCATAATTCTAGTAATACATAATTCAATGAGATTTTTGTTTTTTTATTCACACGTGCGTGATGATAACTTTCGATATCTCCAGAATCCTAACACTGGGACTGTATACGCTGCATTGAAAAGAAGAACCTTACAAACGATTTTAAGTCTTAAGTTAAGAACGTAAGTTACAAAGTTAAATGAAGTGAAGTTCAACTTCAACTTTTTATAAATCAATGGCTATTTTGTGATGTGGCAGAGAGCCGCAGGCTTTCAGATGTTATCAGTGGCCACCGGTAATGAGAGTTGATGTTACTCAGATGGAAGGAAAGAGACATTTATTTTTAATTCGTATTTACCCGACTGCCAAGAAGGGTTATTTTTTCAAATAGGTACAAGAAACAGTGAAGATTTCAAATAAATAACCTTAAGTTGGAAGACTAAGAAGGCATTTCGACTAGCTGAAGCCCACGTTGAGTTAATCACTTCGTCACAACCCATGGGAACCGATTCCCGTAATAAAGAGTATACCTGCTAGAACCAAGCATTTCAGTGACTCATTCCTATGTCGCACCATTAAGACCTGGAACTCCCTGCCAGCTCACGTGTTTCCCTCTTCCTACAGTCCCGGGTCCTTTAAGCGGGGCGTGAAAAGGCATCTAATGAGGCCGTCAAGCTGAGTGCCACCACTGTTAACATGGTACATGTTTCCGATGGTGACCCTCTTTCCGAGACTTCGCCTTTAGCTTAACATCAGGCGAGGTGAAGTCAAATTGACGTGTCCTATATAAAAAAAAAAAAAAACCTTCTGGAACCAAGCGGTTCGGTGAATCATTCCTATGCCTCATTATTAAGACCTGAAACTCCCTGCCAGCTCACGTGGTTCCTTCCTCCTACAGTACCGGGTCCTTTAAGCAGCGGGGCGTGAAAAGGCATCTGATGAGGCTGACGGCGATTGTTACCCTCTTTCCGAGACTTTGCCTTTAACTTACCATTAGACAGGTGATGTCAAATTGACGTGTCCTTTTATAAAAATTGAAAAAGATTTTTAGTAGCGAACCAAGGCATTACGATCATTTTGAGTTTCCGTCCGCCGTCATACCGTCAACTCAAAGGTCCTATTTTAGGGCCCTGGTAAGCACACATACAAAAGCCTACATTAGTTAGTTAGTTAGTTAGTTTACCTGGGCTGTTCCGCACTTAGCCTCTTGATTGGGCCATTGTGCGTACCATCTTACCTCTCACTCCAACCAACCCAGATCTTCCCAAAAAGCCAGCAGCCTTTTCAGGTTTCCACATGCTTCCCGGAGAGACGCTGGTGACTGGAGGAATTTCGCCCGTTGTTCGGCCACGCTCATGCACTCTGTAAGCACATGATGTGGCGTTTCTTCTGCCCCCATGCAGCCTCTGCACAGGGGGCTGTCCGTCACACCTATTGTAAATAGATGCTTGTTTAGGGGACAGTGACCGGTCAAGATGCCTATGACTTTACGGATCTGGTCCCTTTTTAATGTAATGAGGTTTCGGCTAAACGTTTTTGATGCTACCGGAACTGCATTCTTTGTTTGCCTGCATCCTTCAATGTTTGTCCAATCTTTTTGATGGGTTTCTTCTGTATTTTTCCGCAGCCAAGTTTTGACCTGTGCTTGAGGTATAGGTAGTATTGGTTCCGGTCCATATACTGTTGCCCCTGATCCTCTCTTGGCCAATTCATCGGCTGCGTCGTTGCCGAGGGAGTTGCTGTGTCCCTTGATCCATTGCAGCGTGACCTTGTTTGTGTTTGCAATGGATTGGAGTGTATTGTGACATTCCAATATGAGGACAGAGGTTATGGTGTTGCTTTTCAGAGCTTGGAGTACGGATGCACTGTCTGATATGATCTTTATATCTAGATCTCTGACGTCTCTGGCGGCAATCGTCTCCGCCGCTCTCGTTATGCCAATACATTCAGCTTGGAATATTGTACTTAGTTTGTCCAGGGTGGTTGTTATTTTGATGTTTAGGTCATTCGAGAAGACGCCTGCTCCGGTACCATATGTGGTTTTAGAGCCGTCTGTGTATATCCTAACTTCTTTGACGCCAGAGCTGTCTCTTTTTTCTTCAGTGAGTTGGATATGATAATTCCTTTCGAAGACGTGGTGACTTGGTATTCTGTCTACGGGCGCCTCAAGAAGTGGTATCTTCTTTAGGATTCCCTGTAGAATTTTTGAATGCTTTGTTCCAGTATTCTCTTTCCAGAGCCCATTACTTTTCAGTCTTAAGGCTGCTGCCTTGGCCTCCTCCTGTATGATTAGATGCAGCGGTCTCAGGTTTAGGAGGTGCTCTAGTGCGGCTGATGGAGTGGTTCTCATGCATCCAGTGGCTGCTGTACTCGCTAGGCGTTGTAGACTCTGGAGCTTTTCTTTCACAGTGATCAGTTCTGTTCTGGGCCACCATACAACTGATCCATAGGTTAGAGAAGGCCTGATAATTGCCGTATACAGCCAAAGTGTTATCTTTGTGTTAAGACCCCAGTTCTTACCAACGAGTCTTCTGCATTGCCAAAAAGTTATGCAGGCCTTTTTCATTTTGGCATTTATGTGGCTAGTCCAATTCAACTTATTGTCAAGTATGATGCCCAGATATTTAACTTGAGTTGTTAGGGCTAGCTTGGTATTAAATAGTTTTGGTAGTTGTAGTTCTGGTAACTTTCTTTTGTTGGTGAAAAGGATAAGTTCTGTTTTTTTCGGGTTTACTGATAATCGGTGTTCTTCGCACCATTCTTCCACAATCTGAAGGGCTGAGCGCATGACTTTGCATAGCACGTTCTCAGCCGTTCCGCTTATTAGTATTGCAAGATCATCCGCATACCCGATGGTGGTGTATCTTCTCTCATTTAGTCTCTTTAGAAGACTGTCTACTACTATGTTCCATAAGAGTGGTGATAGGACGCCTCCCTGGGGGCATCCTCTGACTACCTTTGCTCTTGTGGTGGTGTTACTCATCACTATCTGGACTGCTCTTTTGCTTATCAGCTGAGTGATCCAGTCCCTTATGGCTGGTTCTACCTTACGCTTCCGTAAGGCTTCGTTAATGCTGCTGTGTACCGTTTTGTCGAATGCCCCTTCTATATCTATGAAAGTAGCTAGTGTTGAGGCTTTTTTTGTGATAGCCGATTCTATCTTGTGCACTACCATGTGTAGTGCGGACTCTGTTGATCTACCTTTCCTGTATGCATGTTGCTGAGGATGTAGTGGGTTGTCTTTTAGTGTTCCATCCCTTAGGTGTCGATCTACTAGTCTCTCCAACGTTTTGAGGAGGAATGATGTGAGACTAATGGGCCTGAATGATTTGGGATGTGTGTAGTCCTCCTTACCTGGTTTTGGTAGGAAGACTACCTTTGCCTCTCTCCATAATCTGGGTATGTATTTGAAGGCAATGCAGGCCCTGTAGATTGGAAGTAGGTATTTTGCTATTCTTGTCAGTTGCCATTGTAGTAGTGCTGGGAATATTCCATCCAGCCCTGCAGACTTAAAGGGTTTGAAGGTTTTTATGGCCCACTCTATTTTGTCTGCAGTTACTACCTTGTTTGCGATTTCCCATTCTTGGGTTGTTGGTACACTATAGTGTTCTGGTGGCCAGTCAATGGAATCGATGGATGGTGTGACTTGACAACCAGGGAAGTGTGTTTTCAGCAGTACTGCGCTGGTTTCATTTTCCGTATTAGTGTAAGTGCCGTCTTCTCTCTTAAGTGAGCCCATGAGATTGAGTTCACCTTTGGCCAGGACTTTCCTTACTCTTGCGGCTTGGTTTGTCGAGTTTATGCTACTACAGAAATTCTGCCAGGCCTCAGTTCTACGATACCTGATGCGTTTCTTGTAGTATTTTTGTGCATTTTTGTATTTGTTCCAGTCCTCAGGGGTTCTGGTGTTTATTGCTCGGTTGTAGAGCTTTCTCAGGCCTCCACGTAGTCGCTTGAGTTCTGGCCCCCACCAGGAGCTCTTTTCTGGACCTTTGGGTGTTACAACGGGACACGCTGGCTCGTAGCTTTCCAGCAGAGCTGCAGTGATAGAATGTACGTTGTGTTCTATGTTATCTGTACTAAGTGTTGTGTCGGGTAGTTGTGAATCACTTAGTGCCTTGTTTAGTGAGTTTGTGTACCGTGCTATATCTGTTTTGCGGGGGTTACGATATGGAACAGGGTCTGCTAGTTTAAATTGTATTTGTAAACAGATTCGGCGATGGTCCGCAAAGGATGGTTCCTTTGACACATGCCAACCCTTAATGAGGTTTGCTGCCGAGTGTGTTGCCAATGTGATATCTACTATGGTTTGACACCATGAGGTTACGAAAGTAGGTTCCGTACCTATATTCATAATGTTTAGGTTGGTTTGGAATAAGTATTCGGTTAGTAACTCACCTCTCTTGTTCGCGTCCTTACTTCCCCACAGAGGATGGTGAGCATTGCAGTCTGCGCCGATAATCAAGTCCCAGGTGTGAGCCTTGCAGTGTTGTACCAGGTCGGCTAGCTCCTTTGGAGGTGGTTCACCTTCGCCCGGCATATACACTGAAGCTAGTACTAGGATGGTTGCATTATCTGAATGGATTTTCACAGCAGTGAGATCTCTAGAACAGAATTGGTTAAGCAAAGTGGTGTTTATAGCGTTAGGTACGAAGATGCAGGTTCTCGGTTTTTCAACCGTCGTATCTCGTATTAACTTACCGCCTATGTTATTTAGACCGCAGATATAGTTCTTATTTATCCAGGGCTCCTGGATTAGAGCTACGGTCTTTTTGGTTACCTCCAGCACTCTGCGTAGAGTGACCGTTGCTGCTTGTTTGTGCTGGAGGTTTGTTTGGATGTTGTTTATGGGATCAGGGGCTGTTAAGGACGTCATCATCATCATCATCGCTGATGTGTCCTCCCTGTTTCAGCGGCGAGCTACTTTCCAACTCGCTCTTACTCTTTCGAGGAGCCTCTGTTGTTGGCTCTTGAGCTGTAGCTGCCGCTGTTCCTTCCCCGGCCTGCGCTTCTTCTTGGGAGAAGAAGCGAATATACCCACTTCCTGACATGTGGGCAACTCGGCGGTCTCTCCTGGTTATCACCTCTTTCTGGTCCTCGGGAATTCCCAGAATTAAATGTACCACCTTCTCTTTGGAGTTCGGGTCGGTGGTTTGGTCATCCACTGTCATGTCGTAACACTGCCAGGTATCTACTTTGTACCATGGGTTTTGGGCACAAAGCACTCTGCGTAGTGTTACGGCTTCGGTGATGCGGGTGTGGAGAAGAAGCCCTGCTTTCAGCCGCTTCTTCATGTCGGACTGCTTGATGACGGCCAAGGTGGTTTCGGGTATCGGGGACGTTATGCTTCTTACAGCTTTTTCAAGCCAGGTAAGAGCATTTTCGTCTTCACACCACATCGCCAGCACGCCTTCCAATAGGAAGGGTCGTCCGCGGAAAGATGGAGCTTGCGCACCCGAAATCGTTGACGACAACACCGACTGCAGGATGCTGTCGTCAATGGCCTCCCTAAGCTGGTCTGCCTGAGTTTTGGTGAAGTCCCTCGGCGGAACGGTAGTGACCGCTACTCGCAGATGCGACTGACTCGCATCCGCGTAGCTTACCGTCCGCTTGGTGCGCGGGTCAGTTTTCGCGCGTTTGGCTTCCCCTCTGGGGGACCGGGTATCATCCAGACGAGCGCGCTTCGAAGAAACTCGCTCGTTCTGGACGGGCCCTGCCCCCTTTTGTTCCTTTTCAGGAAAATTGGGAGCCATCGCAGCGTTCCGTTGACCTCGGGCACCTCTGGGTTTCCTCTTGTTCTTCTTGCTCGGTGGTGGTGGAGGGGCTGTGGCTACTGCCGTCCCCTTTGAGGTTGATGGTGTGGGTTCGCGCTGCGTTTCCGCTGCTGCGGCACCCAACCCTGTTGTCGTTTTTGTAGGTTGCAAGACCTCACTTCTCGCGCGCCTGTTGGGGCGACTGCGTTCTGTTCGGCCGAGCCCTTTTTTGGTAGTGGCCGCCTTCGGCTGAGCATCCCTTTTGCAAGGGCGCTTGTGGCCAACAACGGTCCATTGTATGACGCTCGTGGTGTCTGTTTTTGGGATAGCCTCGGAGAGGCTGGACAGGTCCAGGCTTGCGCCCGGTCCTGAACAAAGGGTGCCCCCCCCAGAATACGAAGGGCAGACTGAGCTGGTAGGCTCAGTGAGGGATTCTCCGCAAGCGGTACCCTCCTGGGGTAGTATTTCTTTATCCTGTGTCGACATGTTGTTTGGAGCAGAGGCTTACTCACACTACCTGCCCTAGGTGCGTGTGGTACAGTTTTCTGAGGCAATTTAGTGCCCCACGGCAATGTCTACCGGGGTGTGGTTTTAGGCCGCCATGGTTCGGCACATTTATATAATATATCTGATGAATAGATACATATATTTAATAGATATATAAAGAAAAATAAAATAAAGGATAGATACATATATAAGTTGTTATAATATATAAATAAACCATTACATAAATAAACAATTTCATGCGCCTGGAGGTTTCAGTTGCGTCTATTTCTTGTGAAATAGACAAAGAACGGGACACGACAACCTCGGGAAGGATAGTCCACCAGACTTGCTTTGAGGATCTACACGACTTGCGCTCTCCCTCAAAACCACGTCCCCCTACCCCTCAGAAGGATGGGTAGGGTAGGTCCATGCTAAGGTTTCGGGTAGTAGTACCCTCGCAGAAACATTAGCATGTCCCCGTCCCAAAAAAGCCTACATATTATCACACATAGATAATTTAGTAAGTGTAGGTATAGGTATATTCTGCGAGATAAACCCTTAAAACTCTTTCGTAAAAAATATAGTTAGGTACACATTTATTTTATAACAATGAAATATGAAACTTCTAAAAGTTTCACTCTAGTTAGATACATATAGCATTGCATTCGATTACGTCACATTGATTATTCTCCAAGTATCGATCTTGATAAGTCACTAATTAAAGAATCAGCCGTTCGTAATGTAACGCAGAACCGATTGAACCGATTCAATGATACGATGTTTTGTAATAGAGAACTCGATGCTTGTGCAATCGAGTAAATGGATCGATTCAGACTACCTCTATAATTAGTTTCTTCTACGAAGACCATACGCTTTCTATAGAAATGTTTGACTATTGTAATGTTTTTCATCTAGTTTATAAGTATTATGTTTCACACGTTTAGAACAATATGTTTGAAATGTAATTATAAACGGATAATTTACATTCCTTTTTTAAATACATGATTTTAGAATAAGTAGTTTTGGTAGACTTGTTTATTTAGAATTTGACGTCAATAATATTAAATTTAAAATTTAAAAAGAAAACCAATACTCCCATCGCCACTTTAACCCCCATAACTTTTAAACGGCTCAACCGATTTTCATCAAACATGTCTAAGAACACTCGCACATAAATGTCACCTTTAATACAAATAAGAAAACTAAATTGAATTAACTCTATCCGATCGGGAGCTATGATACCACAGACCGACAGACAGAAAGACAGACAGACAGACACGTCAAACTTATAACACCCGTCTCTTTGCGTCGGAGATTAAAGAAATGTAATAACGTAGTAATATTTTGAGAAATAAACAAGTCATTTGAAGTCTTCTTTATTTGAACACCAAAGACAATTTTGCACTTACAACTCCAATCAATTAATTACTCAGTGTATCGCAGACCACTGAAAAACTAAATACTTAGTTAGTGTTATTCAAGGCTATAAACTATATTGGTCTCTTTTTTATTTTTTCTTTATTTTTGATCTTTTTTTTATTTTATCAATTGACTGCACCCATGGTAAAAAGCTGAGGGGCAGTCCAGTAGATACAAACCATCATTTCGGATGCTATTGACTTGTCCTTAACTTGATTGCCTTAATAGATGTTTTTCGCATCCCGCTTGAAGAACCCGAGACTGTAAGAAGATGGAAACACAATTGCGGGTAGAACATTCTTCTTCTTTGTCATGTGGTAGAAGAAAATGCGCGTGACAGAGAATGTAGCTTGAGTAAAAGATATCTTCATAAACTTTCACAGGAATATACACAGGATTTCATTTCATTTTAATTTTTATTAATCTTCATTTTTATATTGTGTAATAGCAACACAAACGCTCCATTTCTTCAATAATTCAAACCGAACGGACGTGTTTCCAAATCGTTTTTTTTTTATACCACTTAGGTGGCAGACAAGCACGCGGCCCACCTGATGGAAAGTGGTTACCGCGGCCTGTGGACGTATGCAACACCAGAGGCGTTACACTCGCACTGCCTATCCTTCTTTATAATATTACATCATCAAATAAAGAATGTAAACCAGCTCCTGTGTTATGTATTTAACACCAACGCCCACCAGAACAGAGAAAAGCCTAGAGCTACATTACTTAAGGAAAATGAAAAATTAGTCAGCTACATTCCCGTAATGACAGTTAATTAATTTCAGTACAAACGATTCAATTAATTTAGTTTTAATTTTCCTACAGGCAGTGTGCGGAAAACTAACGTTCTGCCCGCAGACTCTCACAGCTGTTGCCATGACGTCATTATTAAAGCCTTTTCAAGAACAGGTGTTGATTATAACGAGGGTGAACGTTTAATTAATGAACACTACTGCTGGTTTCTTGTACAGATGATAGTTTAATATCGTACGTAGAGTGTGACTTGCCAATGGTTTTGCACGTTGTGATTCTATATTAATTTGGTTCAGTTTCGTGGATTTTGGATCTATACATCGATGAATATGAAAAGAATTTGTTACTTAACATATTGCGTTCCATTTCTAACATACCACGATTCATAAATCAACATGTATACGCCCCTAGTTCTCGTATACGATACATACGTTTTTAAGATACTTTTTTGTATTTCTAATCTTCTATACTAAAATTATAAAGAGGAAAAGACTTTGTGGAGGAACGAGGTGTGATGTTCCTCCAACACAAAGGGAGGATCCTCCGACCAGGCAAGGTGATCACGCCTGGCGGGCCGTGGCCCAACGATTGTCGTTGGGTTGTCTTATATGTATTGTATACCAGCGCGAGAACTTCACTATCGCGATGCAGGATTCCTAGTGACGTAGTAGTTCGGCTTGCTGTCACTAGATGGCGCTGGGTACATGTGGTATCGCCACATCACTCCCCTCCAAGACCGGAGGTTGATTGCGATGAGTCAGCTGTCTTAGCTCTCTTGAGGAGCATGCCAGTGCCAGTCTTGAGTAGTTCCGTTTCGTCGGAGCTGGACGCCGCGTATTCCATTTGTCGGAACAGTCATCCTCGCTAGTCCCAGTGAGTCGGGATAACCGCTGGTCCCGAAGAAGCGGGGCAAGCGCGGTGCTGCGGTGCTTGCGGTCCTGCGTTGAAAGGCCCAGTGAGTTGGGGCTTGAAGCGTCGAGATGAATGCTCGGCGAGCCGCCAGTTAGGCGAGGTGAATCCTCGGTGAGTTGAGGTGAGTAGTCCTCGGTGAGTTGAGGTGAATAGCCCTCGGTGAGTTGAGGTGAGTAGCCCTCGGCAGTGATGGGGTGAGTCCTCGATGAGGCGAGGTAAGTCCCCCGTGTACTGGGACGAATGCGGCGGAATGGCGAAGTGCCTTAGATGCAGGCGTGGCCGAAGGGTAACCAGGCTGCAGCGGTCGCTGCATGCTATGGCATCCTTGTAAGGGCCGAAAGTGCTGGATGGCGAAGACTTGATTACCGCCCATGCGGAAGAAGTGAATGGGATGTGACGATGAGAATGTTGCTGATATGCACAGCGAAGGTTACGTGATCAGATCACGTCGGGGTCACCACTGTGGAGGAACGAGGTGTGATGTTCCTCCAACACAAGGGGAGGATCCTCCGACCAGGCAAGGTGATCACGCCTGGCGGGCCGCGGCCCAATGATTGCCGTTGGGTTGTCTTATATGTATTGTATACCAGCGCGAGAACTTCACTATCGCGATGCAGGATTCCTAGTGACGTAGTAGTTCGGCTTGCTGTCACTAGATGGCGCTGGGTACATGTGGTATCGCCACAACTTAATAGTATGTTTGTTTGTATTGAATAGGCTCCAAAACTACTGAACTGATTTGAAAAATTATTTTACCAAAAGGAAACCACATTATTTTTTTTATAATCGCGCGCTAATCATCGCGCTACTTCAGTGATAATAAATCTCAATAAATCCAGCAAATTCCCTTTTTTTTATCCCCACGGATACCACCCTCACGAAGCCGGTGGAGGCGGTTATGTCGGACTCGAACCGACTAAAACGCACGCCGTCTTGGTTCCTTGGTTGCCGGAGGTGAGATTGCCGAAAGCCAGGAAATTCCCTTAAAATATTTGAAATCTAGTACGAGCGAATAAAATGGGCTAAGTAGTGGAGGTCAGATGGCAGTTGCTTAACGGAAAATTTCGAAGATCAGCCAAACCCACAAGTAGACTGGAAAAATTATATCATAGAATTCGAGTTGAAAGCTTCGGATGTAACTGGGATTAACGCTTGGATGAAGAAGAAAAATATTTGGGTTATAGGTGCAATGGGGGTTCAAAGTAACTAAGTTACGAGTGAAGCTAAGAAACAAGGGTTTACTGAAGAAAAGGTGCAGCCTGAATGGGATCAGCAGGCACATGCTGTAAGATCGTCACGACGGAATAACCGCTGAGTCCGTGGTAACATTTTAATTTGGCATGATCTTTGGTGACGTCACGTTTTCGAGCACATAAATATATTGCTCGATTTATAAATCTTGGACCTAAAATGTGGCTCTATACGCGCAGTACATGTTTCTTGCATATATTTGACTAGCTTTCGCCCGCGGCTATGCCCGCGTGGATGTCGGTTAGCGCGACCAAACATAGCCTATGTCCTTTCTCAAGGCCTAATCTACCCCAATACGAAATTTCATCAAAATCGATTGAATAGTTTAGGCGTGAAAGCGTAACATAGAGACAGACAGACAGAGTTACTTTCGCATTTATAATATTAGTACGGATTCATATATTTTAGACCTAAAATGTGCTCTATCTTCTTCTGTCGAATCGAAGGCGCTGTGTTCCCAAAGTTCTGTGTTCCCAAAGTGCCGTCACCTGGATTGCATTTTCGAAGGCGGTCATAAGTTCCTCTGCTGTACAAGTGGACGGGCATGCAGCACATCTCAGCAGGTGGGACATGGTCTGTGGAGTAACTCCACATTCACACCGCAGGTCCGCGCCGTCCGAGAAACCCCATCTTGACCGATTCTCCTTGCTTCGACCGACCGAGGGCACGTAGTAAGCCTTCCCGAAGAGCGATAACTATGCTCGGACCCTCTCCGTGAGTTGCGGCGCTGCCGCGAAACTAATTACTACACCACGATGGCAACACGTTTCTTGCATATATTTGATGATTGCACGGGGTGCTACTGTGGTGGAAGAGCTCATATTCACCAAGCATATATTATTACAAAACAATTTGCACGCACCAGGGCCTTTTATATCTCGCGATTTCGGCTCCAAGATATATGAATCGAGTTATACAATCACTATCGAATTGTTGCCAACACCACGCGAGTACAGTCGCGAGCGAAAACTAGTACAGTATAATTCGCCAGAAGTCATGACTGGCCTGTAGTAGCGCGTTTAAACAGGGCCCTTAACAAGCTGGGTGTACCCTAATGATCAGTGTTTAAATATCTAGATGTATTTAATTGGTTTTCGTTATGTTTCAAAAGTGGCAGAATGTTTGCGAGTGTAACCAGCCGGAATATAGATGGTTTCTGATTTATATGGCACTGGAGTTAATACTGCTGGAAGGGCTTTGAAAATTAATGTATTTTTTTCCTAATACTACGTATATGGGGTATGACTAAATCTAATGTCCTCTAGCCGTCAAAAATAAAATGCAACACAAATAATTTCGTATCAAATGAAGGGGTTTAATTAGCACATTTAAAATATGTAGAAATTATTAGCTGATGCTAAAGTAATACATACATAATATATAATCACGTCTAATTAGGGACACACATATTATCATCACGTCTATTCGGTTTTCTTTATTCGGACCCACGTAATAAGGGAGTGAGCCTATTGCCGCATTCCAGGCACTATTATTGACTAGAGCCATTCATCTGGGCTGTATATATCTGTCTGATGTTACGCAGCTCTATCCCTTAGTCGCCTTGTACGACACCGCATGGGAAGAGATGGACCCAAATTCTACTCTGCCGGGAACCAAGCTGCGGTAAAATAATATACATAAAAAATAAGTTAAACAACTAAAAAGGGCCTACCTACTGCAAAATCACGATCAAAAAGTATTGTAAACTGGTGTAACGGTTCTAAGGAGAGAAAGATATTAACACGATTGGGGTCACAACACTAATGCTATATACAAAACACACATTGCTATAACAATTCAAATGTCAAATCAATAGGTCGTAAGTCAAGTCTTGTAAATTCTAAAAGGGGAAGCACATCTAGTGACTCAGTCTTTACATAAAAGGAGGACTGGGTACCTACATCGCAGGCAAGATCGCGCGATGTGGGAGGCTTGCTTCAAACTACATCAAAGTTATATTTATTTACCCTTTCGTAATAAATAGAGATCTATTCATTATAATATTTAAAGAAAATGAGTTACGAAGAGTAAGACATAATGTCAGAACATTATATCCCGAAATTCATAAAGGAATACTTGTTCAATTATCGCAAAATCGAAGCCAAGAAACTCTTCTACGCCTAAAGTTGTAATTCTAGTTTCAATAGTTTTTGACGTGACAACATCTTATAATTCGATGCGGCCGTCTGCACGCACGAAAAAACATGACGTCATGCGGCGTTACCTCGCTCTGAGGCGTTCCATTTAGATAAGGCTTGAAGTGTAAGCGAGAGCGCGGAACGAGCGACAAATCAAACAAATAAAATACAATTTTCTTTTGAAAAATGAAACCATTCCATCAGTATTTTCTTATGACTTTGTCACGTTCAACTATCGTCAGTAAACCGACTTTACAGACAATCGATTTTTATATATATTTATTCTCCTTTTTTGGTATCTTATTTCCTATATTCCTTTTTTGGTGAGTTCACTCATAAATTAGTATGTATTTCAATAGGATAAAATCCTGTATACTTACTTATTGTAAAAAATCATAACGTTTTCAAAATATATTTTTCTTTAATTATAGCTAATACAATTTTATTATTTATTTCTATCTTCATGCTAACTATAAAACAATAATCAACTTAATGGAGAAAAGCTGTTTCGTTAATGATAAGTCTATAAACAAAATGATAGGGCCCTAAACGGGGTATTTATAGTAACTTCTTCGTGCAGTTATATTATCACTAGAGTTGCCTCCGATCGTATAAACTTAAATGGTGTATATGTATATATGATTGAAGACTTTTGCTTAACGGTTTGGAAATAATATTAAAATCAATGATATCATTGAGATTTTTACCCGACTACCAAAGGAAGGAGGGTAATGTTTTTCGAGACTATGTATGTATGTTTATTGAATGGATTCTTAGTTCTTTGTCTTAGTGTTAGCAATAGTTGCGTTCATCGCTTCTACTCCCTCTAAACAATTTTAAATAGCGTAGGTACCTACCTATTGGCTATTATGAAAAGTCACTTAATGACTTGTTCAATGAGCCTTCGCAGTCCATTGCTCTCAATATTAGGAGGCTTTGGCTTACTGTTTCCACGCTGACCAGACGTGGACAGGGTATTATGTTGAGTTTTCCTTCTCTTGCAGTAATATAGTCAGCATATTTTCCGTAAATCGCCTCTTACGACACCATTTGGATGAGGTAGAGTGATGATACTTGTATTATATCTTTGTCACCACACGGATACCCTTTAACTTCGAAAGGTAACATTACAACAGAGCCTGGTTTGTTCTTCATGTAACAAATGTATCGGCTGGCAGCGGTTGAATTTGGCTTGGAAGATCTTGGTAAGGACCTTATCTTTGACAATTTTTTTTAACATTCTACACAACACTATCTAAACCCAAAAGCTTAACTAGCTTGTGTTATGGAATCTCGAATGCGGATAAACATAATTAGATACTCTTTTTTGTAAATACAAACATAAATACAATACCAATGCCAATAGCCATATTCATGCATAAAAATATTTCCACTGAGCGGGGATCGAACCCGCGCCTTCTGTGTAGCAGTCGAGTCGCGTTCACTACTGCCACGCCACAGGGGCTGTCGCCACAGATGAAGCCTTGTGCGCCTGTGCAGGATGTAGTTTTTTATTTAGTAAAATAGGTAGTTAAAAATATCTGAGTATCTGCGCATCACAGTCATGACTAAGAAGATTACTTTTTGCCTATTTGCCAACAATGTATTATATTACGTCATAGAATATGTAATTAGTGAATGAGGATTTCGTTGATTAATTACTATAGTTTATTATATTTTTTATTCGAATAGTGGGATTATACAAATTGCAATTTTTTGCCTGTGTACTAAGCAAAGGAAAGGAACATCACAATCGGAAATGGTACCACATTTCTGCGCCATTCCTCTGGAAGCAATTACCAACGAATTAAAGTGCCGGTTTTAAAATTCATTTAATTATTTGGTGTATTACTCGGTTGGGTCAGCCGGAGTGCGAGGGATATGTCGTAGACAACCTCCCATCCGGCCTAGCACCACGACCCTCAGTCAGCGTGCGGTTTTAGTCGGTTCGAGTCCAACATAACCTCCCCTTCCAGCTCCTGCGGGGGAGGTATCCGAGGGGAAATCCGCATGAAAAAAATATCTTTTACTCGGTTCAGTAGTCAGAAATTGATATCATCTTTCAGTAAATTGGTATTTATTATATGAAGTCACAAACAAACATACGTTTTACAATATTTAACACCTACACCGTGCTCTAAGATCTCCCGGAACACCAAAAATAGCAAAAAGAAGAATGATTTATTTCAATGTACGGTAAGCCGTACTAAATGTGAAATCAAATATTAAGTAAGAGAGTGGTATTTTCCTCGTTGAGTCGGCCTACTCGCATTTGTATTGTGAAAAACATGAGCACCACCTACATGTACTTATGTAAATATAGGAGTATGTTACATCCTACGTGCATGCTTTGAAATATTTTTGTCTGACGTAAATAGATTCCACGTGTAAGCGTTCACAGATATTATGAAAATTTTATCAAGTTTATTAAAAAGTGTTATAGGTATCCAATAATGTCAACGTGACTGAACGCGATCATGGTATAGATAGATCATCAGGCATATCAAGCCTGACGTTTCGACCAGGTTACACCCATAAACTTAGTATATTAAGTAGACGAACAAAGTGTGCGAGTGAGATACATTGGCTTATATAAAACCTAGGTGTGAGAAAGAGACAGAGCACCTAGGCAATGAAGCCAATGTTTATAAACTACTAGCTTTTGCCCGCGGCTCCACTCGCGTGGATGTCGGTTATCGCGACCAAACATAGCCCATGTCCTTTCTCGAGGTTTAATCTACCCCTATTCCAAATTTCATCAAAATCGGTTCTGTCGTTTAGGCGTGAAAGAACATACAAACAGGCAGACAGACAGACAGAGTTACTTTCGCATTTATAATATTAGTATGGATTAAATTTAATGTTCTCTTAAAACACTGTTCCTCAATCGATTACCTTCACTCGTTTAACATTTCAATAAATAAATTCTGTAGTTTGACTGGTCAGACTTTAGAGAACTCCAAATACCCGTAACGATTACCATAGATGTTAGTATGGCGACGGCTTGACTTGCTCTCCATGGCACGGAAATACTAAGACCAATATAAAGACATATTCATGCATACAAATACTTGTACTGAGCGGAAATCCAACTCGCCTATGTAGCAATGGCGTTCACTATCACCACACCAAAAAAAAAAAAAAAAAAAAAAAAAAAAAAAAAAAAAAAAAAAAAAAAAAAAAAGGCTATGCCCATTTAGTATATTTAGTAACCACTTAAATAAGACAAGCAAAAGCAAAACGAAAGTAAAGATGCGAAAGAATTTTTGAATGGAACTCTTTTCAACATCGCGCAGTGTCGCTGTTTAGTTAAGAGTCAGCCATTTGCATTATCGACATTTCCACAGGTGCATTTGTAGCTGATTTAAGTACCTGTGCCAACTGACAAGACGGCTCCTTAGTCTTTTAAGGGTACGTACGCTATTTTTATTTATCGTCTGACTTCGATGTTTTACGCGGTCTTAAGTCGACAACCAAAGAGCTTTTTTCTGTTTCCAGGGAAACGTATTACTTGGTGACGTTTCTTTGGAACTCGGTTAAAATATATCGGAACGGAATGATCTGTCCTATGTGAAGAGAGTCGATCGTTCGTTTAACTTTGTCGGCACTGATTTTTTGATGTCTTCATGAAGCTATAAATGATAATTGCAGTCTTTTATTGCATTGTTCCGCCTTCATATCAGGAGAACGTAAACCTTTAAAGTATTCATATTTTGTAAATTATGAATACCTTAAAGATCAGTGCTTTTGTATAAATTGAACTAATTAAAGCTTATAAAATTAAATACAGCAATTATTATTTGTCTCCATGACACGCACCTTAAACTTCAAGTGACGATAGCTTAGTGGTAAAGGAGTCGGCCTTACGATCGAGAGGTCCCGGGTTCGAATTCTGGCCATTACACTACTAACGTGAACCCACTCCTAACATAAACAAGCGTAGCTGTAGGGGTTAGAAGGAATATAAGTAATTTCGGTTCTAATATTCTTTAAAAAAAACACTGCTTCAGAGATATGTATAGACGTAACTATGAATATAAACAATAATAAGAAAGGACGCGTACCTGTGAGGTGAGTAAGGTCACAGGCTATAATCATGGGCTTTTGTTTTCGCTTTCGCACACTCCAGAAAAATAAAATGCTACTAATAACGTGTTCAAAACTGCAGAATAGCCTTAGAATTCTATGGACACTCCCTCAAGTCAGTAACCCGACCATCAAAATTCTGTTTAACTCTACACAGCATATTTGATCTTGTTTCTTTGCAGAACACTCAGTTGCGAGTTACGAGTTAGATTTGGCTTTCGTACAAAATGCAAACAAAAGAGATTAGTTTCTGGATTGCGTTTGTAGGTTGCGTTCTCATTATTGCTTATAATGAACTCTGAGTGGAACAGCGTACATTCTGCGGATGTAATTCTGCAATGAAATCGTATTTAAATCCATATCCATATCCATACTTAATATTATAAATGCGAAAGTAACTCTGTCTGTCTGTCTTTCTGTCTGCCTGTCTGTATGTTACGCTTTCACGCCTAAACCACTGTACCGATTTTGATGAAATTTGGTATAAGGGTAGATTAGACCTTGAAAAAGGACATAGGCTATGTTTGGTCGCGATAACCGACATCCACGCGGGCGGAGCCGCGGGCAAAAGCTAGTATATACATAAAATTATGCTTTTATCCCCGGAGGGTAAGGTAGAGGTGATTTAACACCATATTTCACCAATCATACTATTCGGTATAGGGCTCACCCCCTATTGTTGACTCGAGCCATGCATCTGAGGCTGAGCTTGCTATATTGTCTGATGTTAATCCAAAGAAATATTATAAATGTAAAAGTAACTCTGTCTGTCCGTATGTTACACTTTCACGCCTAAACCACTGAACCGATTTGAAGAAATTTGGTATAGGGGTAGATTAGACCTTGAGAAAGGACATAGGCTATGTTTGGTCGCGATAACCGACTTCCACGCGGGCGGAGCCGGTGGCAAAAGCTAGTCACTCATATTCCTTAGTTACCTTGTACGATACCACATGGGAAGAGATGGGGTGGCCCAAATTCTACGCTGCCGGGAACCAGGGAGCTATTTTTTCCGTTTAAAACTTTCCAAAAATAGGTCATTTGGATAATTCAAACGTAAAACGGATTAAGATAATCCAGTTCAGATATAATGGTGTAACTTGAGCGGGTCGGAGGTCCCACTTGGTATTCAGAGCACGTAATGTGTAAGGAAGATAAATTGGAAAGAACTATCTGTATTCGAGGGTATCACCGAAATGGAAATTAGTGTTAGGTATATTTTCAAGTGTGTATTACGTTTATCACATACATCTAATATATAAAATTCTCGTGTCACAGTTTTTGTTGCCATACTCCTCCGAAACGGCTTGACCGATTTTGATGAAATTTTGTGAGCATATTGAGTAGGTCTGAGAATCGGCCAACATCTATTTTTCATCCCCCTAAATGTTAGGGGTAGTCCACCCCTAAATTTTTATTTTTTATTTTTTAGACAAAATTTTTAATTTCTATTTTTTTATGATACAACATACAAAATTACATACAATCCTCAGTTTTCACCCTTCTACGCACAACCCTTATTTTTTAATAGCCATTTTAGTAATTTAATCATTTTTTCTTTCCGGTAGAAAAATGATCAATCGTCATTTAATTATTATCTATTATTCATCCCCCTAAATGGTGCAGCGGGAACGGGATCTGACTCCACGAGGGTAGGAAAAAATTGGCGGTACGAAGTTCGCCGGGACAGCTAGTATTTTATAGGAAAAGCACTATTTCAAATATTGTAAGGTGGTATGGGTAATGGACTGCTGAGACGAGGTCTCGGGTTCGATCCCAGGTTTACCATGGCACACACCAATGACTTTTCGATGCTTTTCGAAGTTATGTGTGTATTTATCGCAGGTTTATAAGTGCCCGGTTAATGGCAATAGGCTCGCCACCTATTACATTGGGACCTAAACATAAACTGGCGAAACGTGGGTGCTAGCACCTCTGCCTACCCCTTCGGGGAATACGGGCGTGAGTTTATGTTATGTTATGTTATGCATATAATATACCTACTAATTTGGTAGATAATAATACATAACAGCGAGTGACTGCCTTATTCAGAGTGGAAGTATTTAGGCGAAACAAGTTCGAGTCCCAAATTCCTGTTTATATCTAGTACAAGTAAGTAAAATATAGGTGTCTGTTTGTAAATAAGAAATTAACTTAGCTATCAATCAATCAATTAGCCCACTGCAGTCAATTTCGATAAGGGTTACGAAACGAAAAGTGGTCTAAACGAGAATAAGCCGTATTTACACTCCTACTATTAATCTCCATTAAGATAGGGCAATTTGAAGCCCTTAAAACTAACTTCTACTGGTTAAACAAATACGAAAAGGATCAATTCATCAATCAAGACACCATATTATCTACTTAAAAGTAAATTAGTAAGTTTACTAAAACACATAAATGATTGCAGTTGAAAAACAGGTGTCTTAAAATCTTTTTTACTTACTCGCAATACTTTTCTAAGTTTATAATAAATTACTAACGTATTTCAACACAATAGAACAGATAAGGATAGCATTATATTGTCAAAAAGTAATTTAACTATCATTTATAACCCTAAACTAACGAAATTACTTAAACGGAGTTCAACTTTTTGTTCTTCTATTTTCAATTAGGACGTTGTAAATGAATGATATGAAAGAAACTATATCAGATTGTGAGTTGGTATGGATTTAGGGCGGATGTACATGTGATGTGGGCATGACACGGTGACGTAGTAATAACAGTTCGTAAGCTCGTTATAGAATAAAAAGGTATAGGTTATGCATCGCTTACGCGCCGGCCCCTACCATGTAGATACCGCCTATTTAACAATATATAGAGGATGTAATATAGCTCGATATGGCCTCACGGTCGGTAGATCTCAGTATAATGGCCGCCATATAATGAAATTTCTGTAATGAGACTAATATATTCGTACCGCTAGTCTTCATACTACATGATATCTAATCTGCAGACTACCGGTAAGACCACAGAATAGATAATAAGTAAGACTAAGATAATCTCAGTAAATACATCATACAAACATAATTTCCACGAAGTGGTAGGCAGAGGTGTAATTACACCCACATTTCGCCAAAATATGATTTTCGGTCCCACGTAATAGGGGGCTGTATGTTTACTGTCGTCTTCTACAACACCCACAGAGAGATATGGGGATGTCCTATTCTACTTGCCTCTGTAGCGTGGCGGTAGTGAGCGCGACTGCCACGCAGGAGGCGCGGGTTCGATCCCCGCTCAGTGCAAATATTTGTATGCATGAATAATATATGCATTGGTCTGGGTGATTCTACATATAATATGTATATATTTACACAAAAAAAGTAGCTAAGTATGTTTATTCGCATTCTAGATTCCATAACACAAGCTAGTTAAGCTTATCATGGGTTTAGATAGTGTTGTGTACAATGTTGTGGAATATTTATCTATTTATTTATTTACCCAGAAGCAACATGGCAAAGCAACATGCTCCGTAAGTCAAGTCTAGTCTGGATAATACGAGTACATAGGCTATTGATAATGAATGTTGAATAAATACTTTTAATTAAAAATAAAAAAGCGTTTTATAAAGAAAAGGTTCATGAAATGCATATTATGTCTATAGCATTGCAACTAGGATGTGAGAGGTTATGCCACAGATGGAGAGGGGCCAAGAAGAACGTTCATGGAACAGGAAAAGGAAAAGGAACAAGCCACATTTTATCAGGAGGTCAAAAGATTGACTAACCGAACCTTGAATACCGAACCGAACCGAAGATTGAATAGCGGAACCATTACGACCTTCAAACCTTCAAGAAAAGAGCTTACTCTCTTTTAAAGGGAGGGCAACGCGCTTGTGACTGCTCTGGCGTTGCGGGTGTCCATGGGCGGCGGTGATGGCTTACCATCAGGCCATCCGTCTGCTCGTTTGCCTCCCTACTCCATAAAAAAAGCGTAGAGAAGAGTGCCGATTACTACACCCATAAGACAAGAAACTTCTATTTGCAACGAATTGGTCGTTTATAAACATGATAATATCCACAAGTCTAAAAGTATTATGTTATTGCCGAGGTAACTCGCGCCACTGCTCACAAATAATAAATGCAATAAAATTTTATGACATAAATTCAAGTGCTCACTCAAGCCCAATATACAGAGAAATGAATATAAAATTAAGTTAGCATTATCACCGTACTTGAATGCAAATCGACGGCAAAATGATCAAACTGAATTTCTTATTCATTCTTAAAGTCAATTTAAATATTTTATACAAAAGTTAGGTTTGGGCCCGTCTAATGCCGGACCAGAGACGGAGAAAATTAAACTTGTTACTACATTATCCTCTGAACAGGTAACTTTTTAATTCTCCTAACAAAATTGACATATTTTCCTTTGAGCGCCATCTAATAAAATAAACCGAAGACGAGAAAAGCGAACCATGTTTTCTTTTTATAAGCACTTTATATTCATAACAGTTCACATAATACATTAAAATTAATGTTTTTAATACACTTCAAGGATTCCTTTGATATCTGTAGAGTGCAAGTTGCAGTGTTTGAAATTTGAAGTAAGTAATACAACAATCAATATTACTTATGTATGTATCTTCAAGGATTTCTAATAATTAATAACTCTTGGATGTATTATGGATTGAATCAGCTTTCAGGTGTTTCTCATCATAATCCGAAAGCGTTTTATTGTTCTGGAGTGCCGAATTCATTCAAGATTGTAATTAATAACACGTAACATGGCTCAAAGACAATTTAGTAGGAGGTGGAGTGGAGTACTTTGTGTAATAAATACAGTTATTAAGCGAAGAGTTTTCGAATTTATATTAGAATTTGTAAGTCGATTTTGAAATTAAGATTCTAAGATTTACATTTTGAAATAGGCTTTCATAAAAACAATTATAAAAATGCTATTATTACTACGATACTACGATATTAAATTCCTTCAATAAAATCTTTATTAACCCCTCGTGAATACAAAATATAAAAAACAAGTTACAAATCCATTTTATAACCTTAAAATTTTTGGTCACCTGTAATTTTGACACATCGTAATAACTTCTTTTATTTTATTGCTATAACTAATAAGGTGGCAAATAATAAGCAAATAGCAAACAAAAGTATGGGCGACAAGAAACAGAAGGAAGTCAAAATTTAGACATCAGTCAAAGAAAAAAGTGAAAGTGTCCCACAATAGAGTCCTAAAGATGATAAACAAAAAACAGTTCATGAAAAAAATGTAAGTAAATAAGGTCCCTTCCCAATTACGACGCCCAATATCCACATAAAAGTGAACGTAATACTAGAACGGCCTTCACACAATATGTCAAAAATCGTCGCCATTGTTCTTTTGGTGCACTGGGCCCAGTAATTGTGCCAGTGACAAAATGTCCTCTGCCCAAAACTCCAGAGAACTGGTTGGCCATAAAAGTCACATGTTCGCCGGGGGCTTATTACCGCAATAACAATTTAAGGAAGCTTTAAGGGTAGCGCGGAATTTCTACGAAAACTTTTGTTCGCGTCTCAGTCTACAGAATTGTTTTATAAACAATGTTTACAACAGTAACTTTATGGTCCACTTGTTTTATTTTTAGTTTTTCATTGCAACACTATTTTATAAAGTTATTGTTTAAACAATTCTGTTTTGTCTTGCCAAGTTTCACTTTTAGTGGAACGTTTTGTTGATTGGATACAAATACTTTTGCTTTTATTTAAGATTTAACAATGCGTTTCACTTTTAAAATATTTTGAAATAATAAAATTAAATGTTACGTAGCGGATTGTTCAAAAGTGAATTTTGTTTTATGATTCAAGCTACTGCTTGGTAGTTACTAGGTGAATGAAGTCACGGTTTGCAATAAAATTAGAAATTTTACGATGTAAGATGGGTAATAGGAAATCTCATAAAATCTATAGGTATAGCACCTTGAATAATATGTGTTGAGTGTATACCAAGCAATATCTTGATATAGCAGTGAATGCTTGCTTCAGATGAAACATCAGGTTTACCTGTAAAGGACTATTAACGAAAGCCTATAACTGTAACTATACCTTCAATAATAGTTGATTTAATTAATTAATGAGCCGGCCGCTGCCGGACAAATTCACCACGTTGCTGCTATCAACATATTCAACACCTTAGAGATATTTTTTCTATACAAAAATAAAACCACACATGCCAAACAATGATAAGTCCTAAATTAATTACATACCTATATTGCATTATCAAACATTACGCGTGGTACATTGTCTAGTTTTTGGATAATATGTAGGATATTATATTGTTAAATTAATATATATGTATGCTTTACAATATTTATGATTGTGTATTTATCAATAAGTTGCCTACAGTGGTTCATCCTAAACAGAAAATAATTACAGGTCATAAAAGAACAAAAAAACATCTCTTGTTATTTGCCGTTTCTAACATTTTTTTCAAGAAAGAAACGAAAGTAGTTTCTAAATTTATTCACAAAATAAGCATAAATCCTTCCAAATCGGATCACTTTGCTACAGTTTCACACACAGAGGCAAAGGAAGTCAAGGTTTATTCTAAGTAACGATATCCTCTAAAAAGGTTTACACACGACATGTTGCAAAAACGATGGCTTCTTTTCTCCTGGTACAAAGATGTCAGCGATTTGAGACACGAGTCTCGTATGAGACGGTGCCAGCGAACACACCAAGTAAAATATTCAGGGCAAAAGTCAGTCACGACTACAATATTCTTCCGACTTCTGAGACCCTAGTACTTACCTCTATGTATTTTGGTATTCATTCCTGACTTGAAGCTTATGGATTTAATATAAATAAGCTTGGGGAGACCTATATAATAATAATAATTTAGAGGAAGTACAGTAGTCAAAGAGATATGGTTAGCACTTAAATTTAGTTGTATGTAAATTGTAAAGGTTGCGTATCTCCTTTGTCAACTGTACAGTCAGCGCCAGAAATATCTAGACTGCAAAGTCTTAAATGATCTTATAACTCTCGTATTAAGAACAAATCAAACTGTTTTATTGATTTAAATGGTATTATCGTTCAAACTAAAGGTGTGTACCAAATATCAGAACAATCAGTTAACTGAAAGGGGGTTAAAATACTAAATTAAGATCATTTTGAGCACTTTGTTCATCAACCTCTTTCTGGTACTGACTGTACCTAGGGTAAAGAAGAGCCTTAATATCGATTTGAACAATCACTGCTGCCTAGACGTAACTTTATTACAATCATAATCAAATACAAACTTTCAACGATTGATTCCAAATCGTAAGAAATTACTAATTTCGTAATTACTAATGGATAGACATTTCAAAACATTTAAGTTCCCAAACCGAATTTTAATTTACAAATTACGGTTATATCGATATGATAAACCTTGTTAGTGAATGCCGACATTGCCGACTAAATAGATTTAAAAAATAATCATCCCAGACCCTGTTTTGATGTGAAAATTGGTGAGTCTCTTGCAACTTCGCGCCTTTCTCCCAGCTGCCCTAACAATGTTAAAATTCCCTTCCAAAATTATATGATCGTCGGCTTGTTAAGGCGGTATACGCATAGTGAAAAAAGTCTTGATACTGTCTGTGCTCGCCCTTGTAAATTAAGGGTCCGTTGAGCGTAAAGTAGGGGCCAATTAAGAAATTTATAGTCAGAACGCGCTGTAAAACAATAAATTGTAGAATGGCTCTCAACGGCGTGCCCTATTAATTATGTGCACCAGTTCTTAGAGTCATTATAAAGGGTAGCGTGTTTGCAGCTTTATTGATAAGGCCTGTAACGGAACATTCTTAGATAGCGTACCTATATTTATGTCAAGCACAAATTGTTAAAATATTTGAAATGTATTTCTTATTCTGCAAAGTTACAAACCTTATTGCCTGAGTATTTTCTTTTTAATTGTACTCGTATTATCCACACAGTACGTTACACTAAAATATATTATTATTAGTCCGCTTAATATTTTTCATTAAATTAAGAATGGTAAAGAGTGGTAACATTTGCATCGGATCTTATTGTATAGTTTTTTTTTTATTTTTAATCATCCATCCAACCTATATTAGTAACTGATTTGACTATTAAATTTTATGACGTCACTAAATAAATTTTCATACAAGTTACCTCATAACTTATCGTTTTGACGTTTATTAAAAAGTAATTAATTCGACTAGTCAGTAGAATACCCAATTTCGGATGCTAATACTCTTTAAAAATATATACCTAAAAAAATTGTACCAAAATACTCAGGCGATACTCATCCACGTCTGTTGTAATTCATTGAGTTTGCAATACTCAAATTATGATCTTGTTAGACTTAGGTGCTAAAGTACCCACTTACTGCTTCATTTAAAAGGTCGAGTCATAAAATAGTGACGTATTCATAAATACTGCGTGCAGTACGGCTAATCTTTTTTTTTTTAAATGTTCTCATCTATATTTTACGATCTAGAAATATAAAGGCTGGCAACCACAAATCATTGCAGTAATTTATGTAACCGTTTAGCACTACATCGCCGTAACAACACATAATTCAAAGACTGTGTCTGTACAGTCAGCAACAGAAAGATGTTGACGAACAGAGTGCTCAAAATGATCTTAATTTAGTTTTTTGACCCCCTTCCGGCTGACCGATTGTTCTGATATTTGGTACACACCTGTAGTTCGGGAAATAATACCTACCTTTTTTTTTGTTTAGTGCGGAAATCCCCTCGGATGCCTCCCCTGCCGGAGCCGAAACGGGAGGTTATGTCGGACTCGAACCGACTAAAACCGCACGCCGACTGTTGGTCGTGGTGCTAGGCCGGAGGTGAGGTTGTCATCGACATATACCTTGCACCCGGCTGACCCAGGGCCATCCCTCACGGACTGGCCCTCCTCGGGACAACGGTGTGACAATGACAACTTACCATATAAATCAGTAAAACAGTTTGATTTCTTCTTAACAAGAGAGTTTTAAAATCATTTTTAAACTTCTTCGTCAAGATATTTATGACGCTGACTGTACCCCATCAAAAGAGACCTTACCGGGACATACAGTATGTATCGCCGTTCTTTGTAACACGATTTATAGCTCGTTCATGAGCTTTATTTACTTTTATAGACATAAAAGTCTAAGCAATAAATTATGCCTTACTTTGGTGAGATCGCCGGACACTAGTGCTGTGAATAACATTTTCCTCTTATTATGTGTTCGTATATAAATTAAAAAGATTTATGATCCTTAGCCTACTAGCATTTTCGTTTAACAATTGGAGCGCGATTGCGATGTCTCGTTGATTATCCGAGGTACAAATGAGATTGTTATCATATATGAAATGTGCTTCTATAGTAACAGACAATGATGCGTGTGTACTCATAAAATCTTAATATAGATAAATTACGTCACGTTGTTTGTCCGCGATGGACTCCTAAACTACTTCACCGATTTTAATCAAATTTGCAGACTGTGTGCAGTTTGATCCAACTTGAAAGATAGGATATATAAAGAATTTAAAACAATACGCAACAGCTAGTTCACTTAAGTCTATTTAACTGGTTAAACTCTTTTACAATACAATACAATACAATACAATATTCCTTATTGTACACCAAAAACAATATTTACATAAAAGTTACATACAAATTACAATTAAGAGGCAGTACAAATGGTGGTCTTATCGCTAGGCGCGATTTCTTACAGACAAACCTTTTACTCGTACTTTAACTAAAAACATACATGACAAATTCCACTTGAATATCTCATGTAATACCTCAAATAGAATAATGGTTAAGTATAATATATTAATAACCATTTTATTACTTAATTTCACACTTTCTCATGTTGTATACCTCTACAGTAATATATAATGATTATTCATTGTAAGGCATCGTAATTCAATGTCAATTACCCATCGATCCAATAAATCTCTCTTCCTCCATCTCATTAAGGCTCATAATTTGAAGTTCAAGAGCATATAAAGGTGATCAAAACAATTTGATTAAAACTAATGTCCAACGATTACCGCTGCCAGCCAGGTGATTACAAGATATAGGCAATAAACGACAGCTCCCAAGTAAAAAGAAATAGGCATCGTTAAAATTTAATCTTCCGAACAGCCGATTTTAAATGATTACTTGACACGTCCCGACAGTACAAAAATCACACCTTTGAAGTTCAAATTAAGAGTTTCGTTTCCCTTACTACATTTACCGCAGTGGTAAGGAATGACTAACAGACGCTAACAAGGTATCATTATAAGGATGTCGACCTCCCATTATTTCATATCGATAGTTTTTTGCTCCGTGTTTTTACAAAGTGTTGATGGAATATTATATAAAAACGTTATGAATGATATTGACGGCCAATGTAACCAGTTCTATTAAATTGAAAAATTAACAACTATACTTGAAATGATACCTCTAATTAGAGTTTACTAATTAAGTTTTATTTCTATTGGTCTTCTGTCGTTGTGTGTAGAATGTTTACAAGGGAAATTACAGTTAATAAAATAAATATGTATCCTAATTGAATTTAATTAATAATACTCTATTAGAGAAGATTGTTACCAAAGTTTTAAAAATGGGGATATTAAAAATATTTTTTGGGATAAAAAATACTAGTCATCGAGTATCGATATTGAAGCCCATCACTAACGATGTTTGGGCAGGTGGCGAAACACCCAGACAAAAGCCTGTTCGTATCATTATGTTGTCTTGTTACCGGCGTTCGCGCATCCAAGCCGCGATATAATTCAAATACCGTAATTACTTCGTACATTAATAGTGGGCTTCGTTTAAAAAATCTCCCATGACTATCTCAAACTAGACAAGAACTGTTACTCAATTACTGCTTAGTATAATTTCAAATCATTATAAAGGATTGAACGTTGCCTAGAGTTCTAATGAATGTTATTGAAAATAAACTATTAATGATTATTTAGGTTTTTTTCCTTTTAAAAAAGGATATTTTAATTTGACTTCACCTCGCCTGATGGTAAGTTAAAGGCAAAATCTCGGAAAGAGGGTCACCATCGTAAAAATGTACCATGTTAACAATGGTGGCATGGCACTCAGCTTGAGGGCCTCATCAGATGCCTTTTCACACCCCGCTTAAAGGACCCGGGACTGTAAGAAGGAGGAAACATGGTGCGGTATAGGAATGAGTCACCGAACTGCTTGGTTCTAGTAGGTATATTCTGCACCGTATGCAGATGACATCTAAGCATATAAGTATATTTGCCAAGGCGGGTGAGCGGGCTCAGAGGAGATTCCAGTCCCTCCCGTCCGCATAGTGTGCAATCCGCGCAGGGGACTCGGGCGTTGGAGGTCGTCTAACGACCTCCGTCCTCCATGAGCGCAGGCCTGGAGGTGAAAGACGGATCCGCCTGTTACCCTATCCGTTGAGATTTCCACAGTTAAAAAAAAAAAGGGTCAGGAAGTTCTTTGCTCCCTGACATTAGACTTTTACCCGAAGAATTGAGTTCTAAATTGAGAATTGAGTCTTGAATTATGACCTGATCATTAATTTAGGGAACTGCTATATTGTCATTTTATGTTATAAATGCATCTCGATCTAATGATTTTCACTTTTATGTCGTAAGCATTGACTAAGCAATGATTTTTGGAAATTTTGTATCTAAATGGGTAACATAAAAAAATATATAAATATGAAACTCATAGGTATCTAGATTATATCTTAGTAAAAATTTCATTTTTTAAATTGCCGGTTCAATGCAGAATATTTTTTACTTTTTGAAACCAGAAGAAAATATTCACCGGTAGAAAAATTACCGGTTCAAAGCCGGTGAAGCGGTAATTTCGTATACCTGAGTGAGGTTAAAAATAAATATGGCGTGATATACATATTTTACGTCAACGTTATTTTTAAACTATTGCGTTGCAAAAGTATTTTTATCGCGTGAAGTCCCGAATTATTTTGTGTTATTTTTATAAATGTATAAAACATGAATATGCTTTACTAATTTTATGATTTAATCAACAATGAAAGAGGAAAGAAAAAAAAATCGATTTATTACTGATCACATTCATATTATAATTTATATAGTCATCGCCATCGTGTCCGTACATTTGAAATACTTAAAAAACAGACTGTGTTAGATTAATGATTCTGATCATAAAATATTTCTTTGAAACTCTTTTATATTTGTACCCGATGGACGCAAAAACGACTGAACGAATTTTGATGCGTATTTTTGTTTGATGCAATTGGTTGAGTTAAACCGGAGATCGGGTCAACAACGCGGGCATAGGTTAGTAGATACATAAGCGTACATACAAAATATCTAAATTGTAATACATGGCTACCCATTAGACGTACATGGTATATATACAATTACAAATGACAGACAAAATTAATTAATGACTGTGTTCTGTGTTTCGCTGTGATGAGCTCATCAAAGCAGAACATTTAGAGATTATCACATTAAGGTGGTCAGTCGATAATTACTATGTACGTCCATGGGCGTACTCGAATTCATCATTTGTGCTTAAGATGTTACTTGGAATTAGTAAGCATAGAACTCCGAGTTAATCTATTCGAACTGTTAATTTAGAAGATTTGTTATCCGTAATAGACATCCGTGAGATTCATGTTTTTGTGTCATCATGATTTTCGGTTGAATGTTGCCTCTAAAAGTTGTAACGCCTTAAAATATGTAAATAAGTACATAATTTGAATCATTTTGTTTACATAAATGCAAACAAATAGGCAGACAAACTTAATATGTGTAATTTTTGACAATACATAATTTACTAACTTTCAAACTACCGTATTCTCGATATTATTTTGCTCGTAAGTACAATAATCTTAACAGTCCATTGAAAAGTTACATTTGGGGTTGTATTTGTCAAAGAACGTAATTTTAATTTTTACATATCAAGGGGGTTCAGTTTAAAGTTAAATCCAATTTTGTAGGATTGCAACCTTTGCCCCACGGCCACCATTTTGAAAAAAGGGGGTCAAATAGTGGGAAAGCCCAAAAATATCCAAGATTTCAATATACTACATATAGCGGCAAGCGGCAACTGACATAATCATGGTAGGGGTACATTATTAAAATAGTTAAGTAAGTACAACATATGAAACACATCTTTTGAAAGATTTGACTAATCCTTACAACTACGACACAGATTTATATCTGGTAATCGGTTAAAATAAAAGATTTTTATATGCATATAACATACTTAGTTGGAAAATTAAGTCAAGAAACTGGATTTCTTTTTCATTCTACACCAATCTTTAAAAACTCAATGTATAACAAAGTCAAAACCAATCTTAGTAGAAGTGCTTTATCCTGATACTACATTTAGTTCGACCCGGTTCTTCACACGTAACAAAGAGTATCTGAGTTAGAAACTCTCTCTGTGACAAGCCACTTCGTTTGCAGTTTATCGTCGGAATAGCACATACACTGTTGCACCTACAGTTACATGTAACACACGCCACAAACAGCATACTTAGTTTGCTTTGATGTTAACATAGGTACTACATGGTACTACAGATTCATGTGTTTAAGTTACCGGCAAACTGTATTACTTTAGGTAAGTACGTTATCTATATAATTCCTACTCAATTTTTGTTATTATAGAATGCCTGCAATCAACTTACGAGTATTACTAACTTTCTGCCTTATTTCGGGGTAGTACCCTATCGTAGGACCAGCCTAAGCATTAGCCAGCTAGTCGAATACATAGGGAAAAATGAAACTTCTCGCGCGGGAAACGAACCTGCGATATTTCCCTTACAGGGGATTGCCTTGACCAAATCGGCTACGAAGACACGCCCGAAGTGATTCAAATTTCCCTTATAATTTTTTATCCGTCTTTAAGGCGCATTGTCCTATGTATTCGACTTGTCATCATCATCATCATCCACATAAAGACGTTAGTCCTGATTGCATCCGAGGCCACGGTGCCCTCGGAGCTCAGGGTCCGCCTTCCGGCTCTTCCTCCTCCACTTCGCACGATCTTGGGCGTCCAAGGTAGTGAGACCGTTTTCACGCTAGTCACCCTCCACGACGCCAAGCCAGCACTTCTTGGGCCTACTACCCCTTCTACCTGGACCGGGTGGGGGCGCCATTGCCAGGCATTTGTTACCCACGTAGCTGGGCGGTTTCCGCAAGACGTGGCCGCACCAACGGAGGCGGCTCTCTTACATTTTATCTGCGATGTCACGGATATGAAGGCTGCTGCGGATGCGAGAGTTCCTCACGCGATATTTACGCGTGACTCCACACATCCACCGCAGCATTTTCATCTCCGTGACACGCAGCATCTGCTTGTGTCGCTCCAACAGCGGCCACGCCTCACAGCCATGAAAGAGGACATGTCTAATGATGATTCGACTTGTATAGTTAGCATACTTCATACTGTAAAATTCATTAAAGATTAGTCAGCTATATAGTGTATTAAATGTTGTAATAAACGTTACGGCTGAATATCACTCAGGTTAATTGAACGGCAACGCGAGCCTAGGCGGTTAGTAGAACGGCTGATTAAGCTAGTTGGCATGCGACATATAAATTGCCTAAAGGCCGTGCCAGATCAATAGAGAATAAAGTTTCCAGTAAATATCGTACTAAAAGTAGTGATACCGTAGCGTCATCCATGGAGGGGCAAGCTGGAACGGGATCAGCGACACCCCATGCACGGCCACCATCACGTGCCAAAAAGGCTGAAAAGCCGAAAGAGTTTCTAGGCATGCGTTACACCCGCTGATGGCAATCCCTCCCCGGCCAGGGTGGACCTATGGAGAGCGCGGAGCTCGCCACCAACCCCTTTCGTTCCGCTGTCTGATAATTTGCCTCCTGGAATCCTTTCCTGGATCAGGTGGAAGTCCCAAAATAGACTTCGGATTCAGGTCGCTCGAAGCAAGGAGAATCGGTTAAGGTGGAGTTTCTCAGATAGCGCGGACCTGCTGCGGTGTGAGTGTGGAGTCACTCCACAGACCATGTCCCACTTGTGAACGTGTGCTGTTGCCTCCGAAAATACAGCACCGTCCTCGATTCGACAGAAGAAGAAGAAGAAGCAGTTTTTTTGTATAACAAAAATAAAGGTACACGCGGGCACCATGTGACGCGGCCGTCGATTTCGCTATAGTGTAAAAACAGGGGTTTACAACCCCTAAATAACCGGTCCAAACTGGTTGGAAGGTCAACTCGTGGTTATTTATGACTATTCGGGACTTCACGCGATAAAAAATGTTGACTTACTTTTGCCGACGACGTTTCGGGTGCAATGTTGCACCCGTGGTCACGACTTGACTCCCGGTCGACTCGCCAATTTTATTCTCAATCCACTTGACACGAGCTATAGGCATTGTTGAAACGTGGTATGAATAAAATAAAATAAATTATGGCACACCATGCTCACCTAAAAAGCAAGGTTATGCCTGGAAAAGCTTTTAGCAGTAACAGCATGAATATTTTTTTTTTTTTTTTACACAGGACACGTCAATTTGACTTCACCTCGCCTGATGTTAAGCTAAAGGCAAAGTCTCGGAAAGAGGGTCACCATCGTAAACATTTACCATGTTAACAGTGGTGGCACTCAGCTTGACGGCCTCATTTGATGCCTTTTCACGCCCCGCTTAAAGGACCCGGGACTGTAGGAAGAAGGAAACACGTGAGCTGGCAGGGAATTCCAGGTCTTAGTGGTGCGGCATAGGAATGAATCACTGAAACGCTTGGTTCTAGCAGGTATACTCTGCACCGTAAATGGATGACATCTTAGCCCTGCACGTGTCGTCCTGTGAAGGAAAGGGGAGGGTGGGACTAATTGAAAGAGCTCGTCAGAACATTCACCATGGTAGAGACGGTAGAAAACTGCCAAAGACGCAACATCTCTACGCATCTGCAAAGGCTCGAGGGTGTTCGTGACCTCAGGATCCCCAATAATGCGGACCGCACGTCGCTGCAACCTGTCGAGAGCATCTAATAACCCATACGAAAAATAGCCAGCAATCACCGAAGTGATTCTAGGTTGTAAAACTGGTAATTCACACACACAATGGGCTAGCATAGAATAGGTACCGGATTACAAATATAGTCGGTAACATAATTAATATACGGTAGGTACTAGCATTCAAAATAACTTTGTTAAGTTCGAAAAACATTGGAAAAAATTAAATGCTCAAGTGAGACTCGAACTCACGACCTTTCCCTTACAGGGGGACTGCTCTGCCAACTGAGCTATTGAGCACCACTTGAATCATTCCAAATTTTCCTTCTCTTTATAGCCGTCTATAAGGGCGACGGTGCAGCCATCTACCAACATTCTTACGAACTGTTGGAAACAATGAATGATTTTTCAACCATTTTTAAACATTGAAATTTGATGACTGCGCTCAAATATTTGAATTTTTAATGAACTTAAAAGTTAGCAGAATAAATGCTATAAAAAAATCATTCTAACTTTGTTAATATCCATGATTGTAATATCAATGACAGAATTGCAATTTTATTACATTAAAATTATTGACTAGTACTGTATCTAAATTGATTTCTCCAATTGAATCACATTTAACTGAAATCAAGTTTTACCAGGAAGCCACTATCATGGGAAGACTAATAAAATGAATTGAATGTAATAAGAGGACTTCTTAATGAGACTTCGTAAATGATTAGAGATAAATAAGGATAGTAAGAAGATTCAAATGAAAGACGATAATAATATTTTTATATTAAGTCGGTTTGCTTCAAGATACTCGTACTTCGAAACAGTAGTACCTAGTTATCGCTCTGCATCGTGAATTGAATCATGCCTAAAACTTTCCAAAATACAATAAATAAATTATAAGGTGTAAAAATGGTGATTTACTCTTTATGGAAAGTGTAATGGAACATTCAGTCAGCTCAGGTGAGGTCAACGTGCTCTATTGATGAAACTCTGGTGTAAGAACTAAAAGAAGAGAAAAGAAGAGAGAAGAGAAAAGAAGAGAAACGAATAGACTATTTTTGTCTACAGTGTCAATGATATTTAAACTAAGCTTTGTACCAAACTAAAGGTTTGTACCAAATAAGAGAAAACCTAGGAATTAGGATCATTTTGAGCACTTTGTTCATAAACATCATTCTGATACTGACTGTACCTACTGACTGAAAGGTATATGAAGTAATTCTATTCCAGCGAACAAGCAACCTAAGCTTGCTTAAATAAGGTTAAAGTGAATTCTTGATTCCTGTTCAGTGCAAATATTTATACTCGCATTGCAATGTCTATTTGTTTATTAGTCTAGAGCTTGTCTAGACGTTTTTATTAGACGTAATTACTAAAAAAGTTCTAGGTAATAATGTTTATTTGCTTTGTGGAACCCATTTTATACTTGTCTAGATTGTACTGTGTAAAGTACTACTCCTTAGATCCTTAGAATATTTTTTTTATACCACTTAGGTGGCAGACAAGCACACGGCACACCTGATGGAAAGTGGTTACCACGGCCTATGGACGTATGCAATAGGGGTGTTACAGTCGCGCTGCCTACCCTGAACAAACCTTCTAATACCCCTCTTGAAGAACCCCATATTGTAGTCGCTTGGGAAAACCATGCCTGGGAGTTCATTCCTCCCTGGCATGGTTTCCATTCAAATCAGTAATAAATCCCCGAAGGGGAAGGCTGAGGTATATTAACACCTACATTTTGCCAACTTTGATTTTCGGTCCCACGAAATAGGAAGCGACCCTATTGCTGACTAGCGGACACTTTGTCTTGGGCTGTACAGTAAGTCGAGAGAACAGCCCTCATAAAAATCATAATTAGCAAAACGTGGGTGTATAGCACGCCTCTGCCTACCTCTTCGGGGATTTACAGACGTGAGTATATGTATGTATGATGCAAATAATTCAAATAAAACCTATCTAGGTATTGGAAACATCTTAATATAAACGTCTATTATACTCAAATTACTTCAAAATGGGTTAGCAAAATGTCAATTAAAATACAAATTCGTTTATACGAGTGTTAGTTGTCTAATTATAAGTTTAGAACTCGCATAATATACATTTATTACAAACATTCAATATTTACAAACATCCGAGAAATACTTCGGTGAAACCAGTTTCTGTGGACTCGTTTACAGAATCGTTATTTTTGATTACTAGAAGCAGCAGTACCGTAATTCGATATTCTGTTTGATATTAAGTATACGATTATAGTTCTCGAGTAATTGATGCGTCTTAAATAACAATGATATTCGAGCGATAGGTGCAATTGAGTTCAATTTCGTTAGAACCATTCTAACCTTAATATATTGGGTATTAATATTGTGTAATCTCTATCAGGTTGTAGAATACTAAGAAAAATAAACGAAGAAATTTTATTAAGTGTTATATTAATAGGCAATAAATACACTTATGTAGACATATTGATTTTCAATATGGTCCCTGTATAGTAAGAAGGCGACTATAGGTTCTGGTAAATGGTTTAAGCTATCATTTGTATTCAATGGATATTGATTTTACTTTTTTTATGTGTGCAACTATTCACAGATATTGTGTGTTTTGAGATTGACATGGTCATTTTCTAGTAAAACATTCGCCGGGTTCTTCACGAGTACATTCGTGATAATGGCGCATGCAACAGCGCGGCGTGAAAAGTCACCATTGTTAACATGGTATATGTTTGCGATGGTTACCCTCTTTCTGAGACTTTGCCTTTAGCTTACCATCAGGCGTGGTGAAGTCAAATTGACGTGTCCTTTATAAAAAAAAGTGCCGAAATATCGGATACTTCCAAATCCTAACAAACATGGTAAATATTCCGGTGAGTGTTTTACTATTCTTAGATATTGTTTTTCGCTATTGGTTATATTCTTGACTGAAACATGATGTGTAGTGACATCCACATTGTACCTAATATGGTGCATGTAAGGTATGTATGGTACCGTCCGTCTATCTGACCTTTTTCTCGGGAATATGTGTATGGATCAAGTTGCAATTATAACATTTGGTCAAGTCTGCAACCTCTTACAGCTGTGAAATAGTTTCACTTCAGCAAAAGATATTCATGTTTATTAATATAAGTATGTCCCTCACTTCAGTTCATCTTCTATGGAACCCTCAGTGCGCAAGTCCGACTCGGACCGGCTTTTTTTTCGTATTACGCATTGGTAATATTTATTACAAGTAATTTTGCAAATGCCATATAATATAATAGGCAAAATAAGTATAAAAGAAATTACACGAATATAACAATTTCTGGTAACAAAACAAATCTCCTTACATTTAGAATATTCATACTGCTAAGAACTTAATTTAAACCCGTAGGCGTTAACTTTTCCATAACATGTATACGCGAGAAGCAATTAAGAGTAAGTACTGTACCTTGTTAGAATTATTATGGTGAATGTAATCTTTTACGTGCCTTGTGTTTACTATGAGTTGTCGAAATACGTCTATCTCACAAGTATCTAATTTGTATAACTCGGGATGAGATTGTGTTGTATTTTCATCACCATGAGTAAAGAGGGTTGTAATATAAAATGAGAGTACCTATGCGATATGGTGTAGTAGTACCAATAAAGTTAGCTTTATTATCAAAGATTTGACATACAGTTTGAGTTCCGCATTGGTTAGGTAAAATTATAAAAAACACATGCACATATTGAGAACACTTGTACTTTTCCACAGTATTTATTTTATTGAACCTGACTGGTTTCGCCTTACGACATTCTCAAAGGTCTACATTTATACATTATCAAAGGTTTTGGATGTTCTGATTCTTAAAAAGTACAATATTTAACATTAATGAATATTTGATAATGTTTCGTTATGTCCAACAACCTCACCTTCGGCTTTGCACTATGATCCACAGACGGCATGCATTTTAGTCGGTTTGAGTTTCACGTAACCTCCCAACCGGCTCCGGCGGGGAGGGTATCCGCGGGGATTTTCAGCTGTTCCCTCAAAGGCCATGCAAGAAAGGTATCAAATCGAGTTAATGCTGCGTAAAGAAAAAGATGCCACAAGTGAACTAAAAGTGGAAGAAAGATATGGTTCCGTAGACGATGACCACGCCTTGTTGGCGGTTAGTAGGATATTTGTCTCGAATAAACCACATCACTGCAGTCAAACATCTGATCGACGTAGTAGAATCCATTCAAATTAGTGTTATTTCTATCTGATTCCACCGTGTGTTTAGTTAGTTCGACATCGTAAAATGTGAAGTAAAAACTCATTAATGTTGAGTTATTTGACATTAAACTTTGTGAGCGAACTAAATTCAACACTGGTTTACATCTTGTTAAGCATTTCTCGTGAATTCTTAGAATTTTCGAAATTTTAATAGGGATATTAGTTATAAAGAACCAGGTAAACTAAGTACTGTAGTAAAAAAAAATATAAATTATTATAATAATTAATACAATTTTTCGGGCAGGAAGATAGCAATAAATCATTGTGACATAATTTTTGTCACTGACCTTAGACCATGCACTGTACGGGCACATCCTAGTGAAAAACGCATTCTGTGTGGATAAGCTAATGCCAGAATTGTTCTTTAAACTGTCAATGTGTGCATGTCATGGGATGTATTTAATTTATAATGTCAACTTATACCGAAATGGTTGCCATTTTTATGCCGTGTCAAAATGACACAACTAGTGCTGACGTGTAAATCCATAACACTGTATCTCAGAAATACCTATTTCGTGAAAAGGGCTTTTAAAACTTTTTTTGGTTTTTGGTACGTTTTGGTAACATATTTGTAACATAGCATATAGTGTTAGGTATCAAATGATAGGTATTTTTACGTATTATTTAGCCATGTAAATTTTGCAACCATAAAATGCATACAAGTAGAATTAACTAAGTGAACGTGTATTGTCCCTATAAAACTTATAGAAATCTATCCAATTGTTTGAGCAAAACACTGTATGTTTAGTTACAGTGTATTTGATTTATGAGAATAGAGCTTATGTGTCACACTGTATTTTCGAATACAGTTTATTACCTAAACAATCCATACTATTATAATCATTACTTGCTTAGTGACCGGCAATACGGTTTCAGACCGAAACGGTCAACGGGTGACCTTCTGGCGTACGTGACCCACCTTTGGAGTGAGGCTATGGAAAAGCACGGCGAGTCACCGGCAATTAGTCTTGACATCGCCAAAGCTTTCGATAGGGTATGGCACAAATCGCTTCTTTCCAAGCTACCAGCCTTTGGCCTGCCTCCCAAACTGTGCAACTGGGTTGCAAGCTTCCTGCAGGGGCGCCGTATTCGCGTCCTTTGTGATGGAATAGCTTCGGAGTTCTTGCAGGTAAATGCTGGCGTGCCGCAGGGTTCCGTATTATCTTCTCTTTCTTCTGCATATCAATGACATGCTCTCTAAAGGAAGCATTCACTGCTAAGCAGACAACAGCACCTTACACGAGAGTTATTACGCACATCCTGCGGCCAAGCAGTCTTATATCGCGAAAAAAGGCAGCTTCTTGTCACTGAGCTGGACCGGATCCTGGACCACATTTCTCAATGGGGCGCTAGGAACCTGGTCGAGTTCAATGCCAAGAAGACCCAGGCATGTGAGTTTACAGCAAAGGTATCTCCTTTCCTTCCCCTTCCCACTCTTCAGAGCACACCACTGCCACCACAGGATCACCTCAATATCCTCGGTATGGATGTTCGCTGCAAACCGAATAACAAAAACTATATCGAGAGCATCATCAAATCAGTCTCGCTTAAGCTCGGAGTCCTGAAAACTGTGAGATGATTTTTCACGCCGGAGCAACGGTGTCTTCTATACAAGACCTAAATTCGTTCCTGCGTGGAATACTGCTCACATCTCTGGGACGGCTCCGCAAAGTACTTACTAGATGCTCTCGACAGGTTGCAGCGAGGTGCGGTCCGCATTATTGGGAATCCTGAGGTCACGAACACCCTCGAGCCTTTGGAGATGCGTAGAGATGTTGCGTCTTTGGCAGTATTCTACCGTCTCTTCCATGGTGTATGTTCTGACGAGCTCTTCCAATTAGTCCCACCCTCTCCTTTCCTTCACAGGACGACACGTGCAGGGCTAAGATGCCATCCATATACGGTGCAGAGTATACCTGCTATAACCAAGCAGAACTCCCTGCCAGCTCACGTGTTTCCTTCTTCCTACAGTCCCGGGTCCTATAAGCGGGGCGTGAAAAGGCATCTACTGATGAGGCCGTCAAGCTAAGTGCCACCACTGTTAACATGGTACATGTTTACGATGGTGACCCTCTTTCCGAGACCTTGCCTTTAGCATAACATTAGGCGAGGTGAAGTCAAATTGACGTGTCCTGTATAAAAAAATGCGAAAGTGACTCTGTCTGTTTGTCTGTATGTTACGCTTTCACGCTTAAACCAGTGAACCGATCTTGATGAAATTTGGTAGGTACAGAGATGGATTAGAGCTTGAGAACGGAAATAGGCTACCTTTCATCACGAAAAAAGGGCTTAAAGGGGGGCAAATAGGGGATGAAATTTGTATAAAAGTTCGTAATTTTTAAAGATATCCTGATGAAATTTGGTACAGAGATGGATTAGAGCTTAGGAACGGACATAGGATACTTATTACATTTAGAGTCCATGTTAAGGTATTATGTCTCCTTGAATTAGGGCCAGCAGTTTTGGTAGCCGTGGACATTTTGTGAACCTGCCTTGACAAGAAATCCCTTCGTCTCTGTCTGTCCATACTCCAAAACTGACTGTGAATGATCTCTGTGTCCGCTTCGGAGATGTGAACGGAACAGTTTTTTTTTTGCAGTTCTGGCAGGGAGGTTTCATGGGATGCATTTTTGCTTGATTCGCCAAAATAACTTTAGGATTTCGACATCTTTTGACTGGTAGAGAGTAAGATTCTTCTGGCGTATCAGACGGGAATATAGCTCTTGATGTATCAGGACACTCAGCGTTAGAAGTAGAAGAAGAAACACCGTCTTCACTATTTATCGGTCCAGTATCGGGATTTTTCTTTTGCAATGATCGACTCTTTGGGCAAGTTTGAAAACTTAAACCCTTAGATAAGATTGTCAGCAATACATTCATTTATTTGAGGTTCACAAAGGGGTATCAAGGGGCTGATATTACATCAAATCAAAACAAACAAACGTAAACAGATTGAACAACGTTCGCGCTGGCCGTCGACTATTCATCGACCCAGCAAGAGCAATGATTCACGACCACTAAACGTTGAGCTCTCGCCCTCCTGCCCCCCTTGAGTCTTGCACGTATTACGCGTAGAGACGTGACGCCGCGCGCGGTGTCCAGATAGTTTGGTTATCGAAAACACTGTATCTCAGAATTTGAACTAATCCCGCGCAAACTATTTAGCCAATAAACTGTAACTTCAATCACAGTGTTATGCCATAACAAACAATAAATGTAACTTAAATACAGTGTTTTTTAAATCTCTATATCTCCATCTGTATACTATGAAATGAAAAAGTAATAATATAGGGACATGTAGCGTCCTTGAAAAATTCAAATGAGCGCTATTAAGGCAAAACACTGTAACTCGAGTTACAGTGTTTTGGATATACACGTCAGAGTGCAGGCGCTACTAGCGGTAGAGTATGCAAAATCCGAGTGACGGCAACTATTACTGGATTCTCATACCAGAGACCCTAAATAATGGCAAAACACATCTTGCCAATGGGTGTGATGGTCCCTTTCCGCTCCCCGTCTTCTCCCATACTTGCAGGGCGCGCGTACGCATTTAGTGTGTTTCTTCATCTTTATTATCCATTATTATTCTTTGACCTTTTCTTTACTTCAAATTCGGTACTCACTTTATGCATACTCACTTACCTGTAATGCCCGATCTATACAGGTATAGTGTGTATATAATCCACTCTACTCGTCACTGACATGTAGGAAGAACAATATATCTTGGACCTAAATCGCGAAATATAAAAGGCCCTGGTGCGCGCAGATTGTTTTGTAATAATCTTAAATTGGTGAATTTGAGATCGTCCACCGTAGTCGCACCCCATGCTATCTTCAAAATACATCTAAGAAACATGTTTACTGCGCGTTTAATAACATTTTGAGCACATTTTAGGTTTAAGATATATGGTTGGTTCTATACTCGTAATACTGTAGTGTTTTCGTCATAAATGCTATTTTATATCACTGATCAGAATCAGCTCTATTATTAAGCGTGAGTGTCGTATTTTTAAACGCTTCTTGTTATATTAAACAAGCTATTTAACAAGCTTGTTATAGTGGTATTAAAATAGTTCTTTATTGACGCGTAGGCGGAATGGAATATTCGTGTAAACTAGTTAGTAATGGTGGTATCATTCGTTATGTGAATATATTTGTGATGATTTAGTGAAGGCACTTCGACATATTTTTTTATAAATTAGGTTGTGTGTTTAATTTAAATTAGGTTTGGAAACTCTAGTATCTCTTATTAAACTTAATTAAGCTACTTCTGAGTGCCTAAGCCCTGTCGACCTGTTTCGTATTTTTTTTCTTAGATTGTAAAAAAATGATATATCGTATACATAATACCTACGCTATAAATATTTCGATTGTAAGGCGTGGTAAACAAGACAGCTCCTCCCATAACGTTGGTTCTAACGGTAACTTTAGTCACGGTTTTATAGAACTTTCTAACAGTACTACGATAATCCATACTAATATTATAAATGCAAAAGTAACTCTGTCTGTCTGTCTGTCTGTCTGTCTGTCTGTCTGTCTGTCTGTATGTTACGCTTTCACGCCTAAACCACTGAACCGATTTTGATGAAATTTGGGATAGGGGTAGATTAGACCATGAGAAAGGACATAGGCTATGTTTGGTCACGATAACCGACATCCACGCGGATGGAGCCGCGGGCAAAAGCTAGTACATATATTATATATACTCACGCCTGTAAATCCCCGAAGGGGTAGGCAGAGGTGTATTAACACCCACATTTCACCAACTATGATTTTCAGTCCTACGTAACAAACATGAGGCGAGCCTATCGCTGTCAAGCGGGTACTTAGGCTATAGGTATGTTTACTGTCGGATAGAGAGTAGCCCTATCTGTTCGTCGACTTCTATGACACCCACAACACAGTATAACGAGAGATTATGAATCGTAAGACTGTGCCCACAGCATGATATGGAGTGGCCCTATTTTGCTCCACCGGGAACTAACACGTTAATACTTAAATATGTTATATATTATCTATCTATAGGTACATAGAACTGACTGATTCATCAACGCAGAGCCTAAACTGCTAAACCTAAAAACATGAAATTTCGGGTCTGTCACATCGCAAGCGATGGAAATGTTCCACGTATGTTATTGCAATTTATTTTATATCATTCCAGGTTAGTTGTCTACCTTCTAACGATAAATGACGTCACAATTTGACCATCGACATTTCAACTCTATGACCTATGACGGGACCACTGTGCGCGGCGCGGTACGAATTGCCCAGAGCTCTTTTTGAGTGGCTTGTTTCATACCTCGTAGCTGGAGTGGTAAGCATGCCTTATGTATATATGATGCTTCTTATGCATTATTTTAGTCTTTCCGTCACTACATCTGCTGAAGAGCAACCGAAAACGATACCCGAGGGGGATATCTCAAAGTTGTAAGTGTCTTATTGGGCCATCTTAAATCCCCGTCTAAGAAATTCGAGATGACGAATGAATTTAGTTGGTTCTAGTATCAAAAAAGTTTCCTATTAACCGTTCAAAATAATAATAAAGCATACTAAAAATACTATGTACAGTGCATATAGGATAAGGGACTCTTTTTCCCGCACTTAGCCTCTTTTTTTGGGCCATTGTACGTGGTTCAATGCAAATAATGTACTCCCTTACAATAATATCTCTTAAATGCACAGTACCTACATTCTGTTATACCAGCTATGAAATCTCTAAAAATCATTAATATAACAAAAAAATCTTTGACATTATTATGGAAATCAAGCTTCAACATTTTTGTTTCGTCCTTTAACAGTAATTCGACAAGCGCGCACTGTCAACTCTATTAAGAAAAAAAAATATGAAAAGGAATAAAAAGCAAATTAAAAGCCGAGACTAGCGACCCGACCATTCAAGCGCGAATAAAAGTGTTTAATTAAAGTGTTGTTATTGATGGGGAGCCCGCGAGATGGCGTTTAATCAACAGCCTGTACAGTTCGGACTCTTTGGACTTTATTTTTAATTCGACTTAATTGCAAGAGTTACGACGCCGTTCGCCCGAAGGACCAGAACGTTTTACGGTTCAAACCAGAGTAAAGATTATGTATAGAGCGCGCGTTTCACTCTGAATGTATGGTGCTGAGCGTAAGCAGATACTTTGTGATGGTATACCGCACCTATAGTGATGTTTCTTGCATTACTGCAAATATCAATAAGTAGATTAATGAATTTAGTGTAATGTGTAATGAGTATCTTGTTCTATTTGCCATGTTTGTAATAAGCTATAACCAAATAGGTACAATTTTTTATTATTTTTTTTTGCATTACGAAAACGATAAATATTACAAATCTATACATATAAAATGATTTGTCCTGACTGACTGATTCATCAATGCAGAGCCTAAACCGCTGGACCTACAAACTTGAAATTTTGAATGTAGATGCATTTTATGATGTAAGTATCCACTAAGAAAGGATTTTTGGTAATTCTGCTAGTAAAGGGGTAAAATAAAGGACGGAAGTTTGTATGAAAGTCCTTCATTTTCAGAGCTAGATGCACTAAACATAAACCTGTGTCTTTTAAGAAATAAATGAACACGTGTATCAGCGTTTTTCAAAATTTAACTATTATGAGTTTAAAATAGGTGATAAACGTTTGTATGGAAAGTACATCATTTAGGTAACTATCAAATATAGAATACGAAATTTTCCAGGGCGAAGCTGGAATGGGTTAGCGCGGATATAATAAATAATTAAATATTATTGGCCTAGACACGTTGAGATATTGTTTTGCTACTCCTTGAAGTTGAGCAAAAATCCACAGTACTGTTCATACTCGTGCCTACAGTTCATACTCAGTAAGGGCCACTCTATGTTTAATGTATACTCTATGGTCCAAACCTTTATTGGAGTGAAAAGTTCGATCTTAATTAATAGAATGTATCGTATACTGTTTCTATGTATTGTTTGCACGAGGCGAGACGCTACGACAATACTTGCACAAGAATGTAATTGAAACGTCTAGGTCTATTACTTTTGTTCTCAGACCGAAACTTGTAAGAATGTTCTTCAATTACTAAGTCTTAGTCAAAGAATCAAAGAATCAAAGAATCAATTTCATTTATTCAGTTTAGGCACATAAAGAGCACATATGAACGTCAGAATTTTACAAGTAGGTAATGTCAATCACAGAAAAAATAAATAAAATAAATCATTAGAAAATGATTCTTTCGCTGGTTCGGTAGGTGGTTCTACTGAGAAGAGACCAGCAAGAAACTCAGTGAACTCGATTATCCTTCTTTTTTTATTTTATTTTAAATATGGTTTTATTTATAGCAATTTTTTACAGTGCGAGCAAGAGATGAGATTAGGATGACCATGCATCTTTATCATTTAAATATTCGTCTAATTTATAGTAACCTTTTTTTTATAAGCAATTTTTCACTTGAATTTTAAATTTATTAAGTGGCATGTCTATCAGATCCTGAGGCATTTTATTAAACAATTTTATACAATTGCCTACAAACGAATTACCAACCTTATGAAGCCTGAGTTTTGGCACTGCAAGTTTATTTTTGTTTCTGGTATTATAATTGTGTTGGTCAGAGTTTTTTTTGAAGAGATCTAGATTCTTGCGTACATATAAGATATTATCATAAATGTATTGGGAAGCAACTGTTAAAATATTAATTTCCTTAAAAACTTCTCTCAGCGAGTCACGGGGTCCGAGGCCATAGATTGCTCGTATCGCGCGTTTCTGTAATATGAAAATAGTCTCAATATCGGCAGCTGAGCCCCACAGCATCAGACCATACGACATAACGCTATGAAAGTAGCTAAAATAAACTAATCGTGCCGTTTCCTCATCAGTTAATGACCTCATTTTTCTAACCGCATAGGCAGCTGAGCTAAGTCTTCCTGCTAAGGCTGTGATATGAGAACCCCATTGCAGTTTATTATCTATAGTTATTCCAAGAAAAACTGTGGTATCAACTATTTGAACAGATTCATCGTTCATTGTAATACTAGTATCAACCTGTTTTACATTAGGCATAGTAAACTTTACACATTTTGTTTTCTTAGCATTGAGCAGCAAGTTGTTACTTATAAAACAATGCAAAATTTTAGAAAGGGTATTATTTACATCGTCAAGTACTTCTGTTTGTCTATCACGTTTAAAAATTAATGATGTTTCATCAGCAAATAATACTATTTCACAAAGATCTTTACTGAAGTAAGGAAGATCATTAACATATATCAAGAACAAAAGGGGTCCTAATATCGAGCCCTGGGGTACTCCCATGACTAAAGGGGCTCCAGATGAATTGGTTCCATTGATGTTAACTTTTTGTACTCTGCCAGTGAGGTAAGACTTAAACAAGCCAAGTGAGCCGTTCGAAACACCATAATGACCTAATTTTATTAACAAAGTCTCATGATCAACACAATCAAAAGCTTTTGATAGATCACAGAAGATACCGATGGCATCCTGCTTTTTTTCCCATGCATCAAATATATGTTTAACGAGTTCAATTCCTGCATCTGTCGTATTTCTACCTTTAGTGAAACCAAACTGTTTATCATGAAGTAGCTTGTTATGCGTAAAATGTGAAAGCAGTTGATTAAATATAATTTTTTCAAAGATTTTACTAAGGGCTGGGAGTATGGGCCGAAAATTTGATGGATCACTTTTGTCCCCTGTTTTGAATAACGGTATGATTTTACTATACTTCATGAGAGTAGGAAACTGTTTATCATCTATACATTGATTAAATATGAATGCGAGATATGGTGCAATAACGGGCATTACTGATTTTATTATATTGGTAGAAATGCCCCAAAGATCCTCTGTCTTTTTTATATTTAGTTGCTTAAAGGTCTCAAGTATGGTTGCGGGGTCAATATACTGAAAATCAAAGTTAACACTACATTTTTCAACACTAGATTCAAGTAGAATAGCAGCTGCGTTTGTTGAGGAATTTAATTTACTTGTAGTGGTAATTGGAACATTTGTAAAAAAAGATTCAAATGCATTGGCCACTGCAGAATCAGTATTAATGTGTTTATCATCTATTTTTAACTCAAAAGATCGATCACGTGACCTTGTTTTACAGGTTTCTTTGTTTATAACATTCCATGTTGCTTTAATTTTATTGTCAGCTTTTTGTATTTTAGTCCGAATATAATTGGCTTTGGCTATTGAACAGACTTTCTTGAACATTTTTGAGTACTTTTTAGTATATTCAATTACTTGTGGATCATTTGTACATGCCTTTGTCTCATATAATTCATACAATTTCTTTCTACTTTTATAGATTCCAGGTGTAGCCCAATCACTGAATTTAATTTTGAATTGATTAACGTTTATTGTTTTTTTTGTGAAAATGTTATTAAATTCGTTTTGGATTACTCCGAACAAATCTCTGTAGAGATCATTCGGGTTTTCGTTACGGTTCGGCTCCAAAAGAGGTACTTTATTGTTAATGTTTTCTTTAAATTTTTCTAATCGATAAGTTGTGATTGGTCTACATACAATAATTTTTTTAGGTAATGGGACATGTTGGTGCTCAAATCTAGCTAACTGACCTGTATGATCTGATTTTATAAATTTTATTTTAGATTTCTCATTTACATTGCCGTCAGTAAAAATATTATCCAAGCAGGTAGCTGTTGTGGGTGTGGTGCGAGTTGGTTCACAAAAAAGATTTTGCAAGTTAAAAGATTTAAAAAGATTGAGGAACCTTAACGCGTTTTGGGATTTTTCTAATATATTAACATTAAAATCACCACATACAACTACCGTCTTCTTACATTTACATATTTTTTTTAAGGTTTCTTCCATAATTGATTCAAACAGGTGGTAATCCCCAGATGGAGGTCGATAGACACTAACAATAATGTGTTGCTCAAGCTCTGCACATGCTAATTCAATATTTCGCTCACTTGAGAGTGCTACTATATCTTTTCTTTCTTTAGATTTTAATTTATCATTAATTAAAATTAATGAACCACCTCTTTCAGCGGCAACTCTAGTAAACGAACTAATGATTTTATAATTATCAATACTAACTAATAGTTCATGTTTTTTTAACCAATGTTCAGTTACACAAAGTACATGAATATGCATTTCATTTAAAAACAATTCTAGTTCTAACTCTTTGCCAGAAAAACCTTCAATATTTTGATGTATAATATTCATGAACATAGACTTTTCCTTTGTCCCTAAAATTAGATTGCTAGAGATTTCCTCTATTGTCCTAGAATTAAATTTAAATGATTGTCACTATTATTTGGAACAGATTCCAAGGTCACAAGACAAACATTGTCATTTTTCTGCTCAAAAGAAGCAGGTTGGTTAGCCAAGTTCTTGGCTGAGTATTTAATATAATATGATAGCGAAGATGCTATCTGTCTTTTAAAAAATCTATTCAAATAGAATTTATCTTTTGTCAATAATAGTTTATTTTCTAAATATAAATTTATATTAATCAAATGGAATTTATCTGGATTATGAAATGTCAATGTATGTAATGTTTGATTGAGCTTATATCTAATATTATTTTCTACCTGTGACAAGCTACGGCTATATGGAAATGTAAATAAAATTATATTTTTAACATTTAATAAGCTCAGCAAATTAAAACAATTCATAACCGCACTTCTGTCTGCATTTCCCCTGTCTCCCACTAAAATTAAAAGAGTATTGTCGCTGTTTATACTGTGACTCTTAATTTTTTCAATAATATTACAGTAAGTTAAACCTGGCATACAGTAGTTAATTATGTTTTGTTCCAAATATGAACTTAGCAACTGGCCCATTGATTTCCCCAATTCATCACAAAACATCACTATTTTTGATTGTACATTATTTTGTTCAGTGAAGGAACTACTGTGTTTATTATTTGGCTCAAGTGAAGGGCTTTTGTGTGAAGTCAGCGAGGACTTACAGACTGGCTGAGGACTGAGTAAATTATCTTTAGATGTTAATGTGGAACTTGGAGTCATCAGATCCTTCATGGCCAGAATATATTCCTGATACTCACTTTTAACATCACAATATTTGTCGGTCATTACGTCTAGTGATTTCTTTAAGTTATTAATTTCTGATTCTAACTTTAAGATGCTATTGTTATATTCTGAAATGTTATTTTCAATTAATATAGAATACATATCGAGTTCATCACCTAGTTGCCTTCTCTCTTTAATATACTTGACTTTTTTATATATACATTTTTGTCTTTTGACAAATTTTTGTGTTTTTCTTATGAATTTATTTATTTTCACATATTTCTTAAGTTTGTTTCTACTGCACTCAACTCTGCCCATATTGGGATGGGAAAGACCTATTAAGGTATCATCATTTGTTAAATCTATTGTAATTGTGGGTTCTGCATTAAGTTCAGTAGAAACAAGGCTGGGCACACTACCGACTAACTCCTCAAACAAGTTATGGGTATGGGATACTATGGTGTCACGTTTCTCTGCTTCAAGGTGGGTTATATGGTGGTGGGCTTCTTGTAGTTCCTGCTCTAAGACCGACATGCGCTTGAGGCCCTGCTCGTATTCGTCACTGCACTCCCTAAACCCATTATTAGTATTAAAGGACACCAAGCCTAGCTTTATTTTGAGCTTTATAGTAGGTTCATATTAGGTAAGTAATGTCTACGTATTCTTTCTTTTTAGTTTAATAGATTAACAACTGCCTAATGATTTAGAAAAACATTGTTTTTTGTATAAAGGACCCGTTATTTTAACTTCACCTTACCTGATGGTAAGCCAAAGGCAAAGTCTCGGAAAGAGGGTCACCATCGTAAACATGTACCATGTTAACAGTGGTGGCACTCAGTTTGTCGGCCTCATCAGATGCCGACCTGGGACTGTAGGAAGAAGGAAACGGCATAGGAATGAGTCACTGAAACAATTGGTTCTAGAAGTTATATTCTGCACCGTATACGGATGGCATGCCTAGCCTAGTGGTATGGGTAATGGACTGCTGAGACGAGGTCTCGGGTTCGATCCCATGTTTACCATGGCACACATCAATGACTTTTCGATGCTTTTCGAAGTTATGTGTGTATTTATCGCAGGTTTACAAGTGCCCGGTTAATGGCAATAGGCTCGCCACCTATTACATTGGGACCTAAACATAAACTGGCGAAATGTGGGTGCTAGCACCTCTGCCCTTCCCCTTCGGGGGATACAGGCGTGAGTTTATGTTATGTATGTTATCTTAGCCAAGCATGTGCTGTCCTGTGAAGGAAAGGAGAGGGTGGGACTAAACATTAACAATAGATAACCATTTTAAATCGAACTTCTTCTTCATCTCCCTAGCGTTAATCTCAGTAGCATCCGAAGTTTTCACCTTTTCGGTCGGAGTCTAGGATTTGCTTCCAGTCTAACTGCAGGTTTGATTCTTCGATATTTTCCGTGATACTACTGCCATACCAAAGTCCATTAGCGATATCGAAGTATTGAAATTAAATCATAAAGTCTACCTTATAAATTGTTATTTATACCTATGAGTCAAAAACTTATTCTTTAAAGCTATTAAGGTTACTTGCTATTTTAAGGGAAAACTTCACTTTCTAAAACTAAAACTTAGAAATCACAATAGCTCTATCTGCTGGTTTGCTGGGAGAAACCTCAATTCTGAGTTAAGCTCGCCTTTGTACATCAAAATGTTTTAAGTATTCTTATTACTGTATCATTTTTCATGTGCATAGTAAAGAAGTAAACTTTTAAAATGTATATATTTTAAACATTTTGACTGGTTAAATTGTTGTAGATAGTATTACGAACGTGACTCGCGCCAGTAATGCAATTAAGTGAATCTAACGGTACATTTTTTGCTGTACAATCTACTTAGGAGCAATTAGCTTCAAACTTAATTATAGGGCTGTGTCTTACACTTAAAAGGTCGAAACATTGATGTTGTTTTCTATTTGAAGCGTAAAATAACTTGTAGTTAAGATTTATAGAAAGCATTTTGTTCATCTCAAAGATGAAGATTTAAAATCTTTTGTGTTTCTTGACTAAGTAATATGTATAGCTTAGCGAGCGGGATTATGAGAATGCTACTAATAACGTTTTTTTTAATTATTATATTTTAATATAATTACAGTTAATAGCTTTGATTACTAATATATTTGTTTATGAAAAGACAATAACAATTAAAATAGATACTTCATAAGTTTATAACATACATATACTTATAATCACGACTTTACCCCCGAAGGGTTAGGCACCACCCACATTTTACGAATTATAGAATTCGGCTCCACGTAATAGGACGTGAGCCGTCCGGGTATTATTATAAAATAATGGAAATAAAATAGAAAATTCATCTTTCATATCTTCAACATGCCCTAAATAGTGTTCTTCGATGTTATTGACTTATCATATTGCCAATAAGCATTTATAATTAGGACACGAAACGTATCATATAACATTGTCTTATGTATATTTTTATTACAATCCGATAAAAGTTTAATTAGCGTCGAAATTGAACCGACTCGATTGAATCAGATCATTAAAAATGAAACTATAGCCATAATACTTCATGTTTTGCGGTACCGGTGTTCTGCTATAGAGCGGTGAATGCAGGGATATTAAACAGGCACTGTGGGCAGGCAACGCTCAGACATTAATTACATAATTAAGTAAATGGATAAATCGATTGTTTAAATCATTTGCGGTAATTCAATTTGATAAGTTGCTTGTCGTTTGCGGTACGGTAACTTTAACTTTGCAATTATTCACATATTAATTATTCTTATGGTGATGGAAATCAGTGGTGAATGGTGAACATTTTCAAAAGGGATTTTATCTCGATCTAGGTTGTAACGCACCATCACCATGCAGTCCATGGGTGTATGGAGGAACAGCACAAAGGGAGTTCCTCCGACACAAAGGGGGGATCCTCTGACCAGGCAAGGTGATCACGCCTGGCGGGCCGCAGCCCAAGGATCGTCGTTGGGATGTTGTACATATATTGTACCTTTTTTTTTTCGTGCGGTAATCCCCTCGGATACTCCCCTGCCGGAGCCGGAAGGGGAGGTTATGTCGGACTCGAACCGACTAAAACCGCACGCCAACTGTGGGTCGTGGTGCTAGGCCGGAGGTGAGGTTGTCATCGACATATCCCTCACACCTGGCTGACCGAGGGCCATCCCTTACGGTCGGGCCCTCTTCGGGACATATATTGTACTAGCGTGAGAACTGCTCAATATCTTGCATGTAGGATAAACCCAGGAGCCAAGTCGGCAGGATTCAGCTTATAGGAACGCCTAACTACTGATAGAAATACTAGAAGACTATTACAATATTTTTTGGTATGATTGGACTCATCACCACCCTGCTCACGCGATGGTCCGCTGTGCGGACGCGTGGGCCGCCAGCGTCTCCTTCTGCGACCAAGTAATGGTCGTGAAGGAGACGGCGGAACGGGAGCGGCGGCGTGAGTGAGAGAGACTCGTAGATCGCACCGCCCGCATGCGCAGGCAACTCGGGCGTCGGAGGGCACAGACTGACCTCCGTCCCCCATGAGCTCGGGCCTGGGGGTGACGGCAAGTGCTGCCTGTCACCCCATCGCACCCGAGGTCTTCACCGGGTTAACTTTCCAGCTTTTAGCTACCTACTTCTCCACTTCGAACGATATTCGGCATCTATGTTAGTGAGACCAGAGTAGATTTTAGATCACTCATTTACAATTTTCATACAAAATACCCAATCAAATCTAGGCTAGTATTAATTGAATACTGAAAACCGATTTATTCATACCAAATCCTGTCCACATAGCTTATGATTTAGGTGAATTAAGTCACCTATGCCGACGAATGTGCTGGAACTGTGAACCATTTGTATACATGTCATCCATTACAACGTCAAGACAGCATTGATTGAGTTTTCCCGTCCATCATATAGCCAGATTGAAGTAAAACATGGTCATACCAGCGCAGACACTCCTGTAGTTTATCTACGCTGTCATAGAAATGAAGGCCACGAATGCAAGAGTTCCTCACGCTTTACGCGTAACTCCACATATCCACCGTCACATAATTCATCTCAGTGACACATAGCTCCTGCATGTGCCATAATCAATGCTCAACCAATGTTAAACTTCATAATTGTGTCAAAAGACATTTAGTGCTAAAGATATAACCCAATCCGCATTTTGGAGTCACAAATGATACCTACAAGCTCATTCGCAATCGATCATATTATATCGAAATAAATAATATTTCATCTTTCAATGTCACTGTTATAATTTTTATTTATTAAGAACAAAGAAAATCATAAACATTTGTACAAAAAAAATGGTGTTACTCAACTGACCTATATACTTACGAGTAATCGTCAAATTATAAACATATGAAATGGAATTAGAAAGTGTTATTAACTTTGCTTTCCACAATAACATAGTTAATGATAGCCGAATGTAACAGGCAAATGTATGGGTGATGCACGATCGTGTATTAGTTTTGATCAAAACAAATTTAAACATGAAACTACAATCTCTCAAGCCAAGCAATTGTAGATTTTATATCTTTCGAAATAAGGTTGTCGATTGAATATATTTCGAAAATCATTGATAGAATAACATGGTTTATTTTCAACGTAATGTAATAAGTATGTACGCATGCACTTGCTCTGCGTATACTAAAATTATACTCTATTATAAATCAAAATCACATGCCAAAATGGTAGGATAATGTACGAAATTCTAACACAGTACCTACAGTAATCGTAGAGACCTTTGATCTAAGAATTTCAACCATTTTCTAATCGAATTCACAATACCAACTAAAGAATTAGTAAAATTTGTTGAACAGTATTTTATGGTGCAATGTAGTGTTTGTTTAAACTATCGCTACTGGATGAATTTTGATACGGTAATCTTATCTTACTATTATTAAAAATGTGAAAGTTTGGATAGATAAATTAATTCAAACATTTGAATAGATGAATAAATAGATGGATTCATGGATAGTTCGATGGATTGAAAGATGGATGGATATTTGTTACTCAGTCTTGCTAGACTAAATAGGGATCTATTTGCACGTTTTTTGTGGTGTCTTTGTTGATGAACATGCGAGAAATTTCACAAACGCGTTAGTTAGTTCATTGAACGAACTTTTAGCTTTATGTTTTTCAAATGTAGCACACAGATAGACTTTAATCTGTAGAATCATGCTCACATGTAAGTGTGGGAAAGGAAACAGGTACTTCAAACTACTTGGCACTAATAGCCCTATACAGCCTAGCTGCGCCAATATAGCCTCACAGTTTACGACTCTGTGTACCCTTGGTATCAAGAATTTAAGATCCATTCAATAGCTACTGAAGTATTCGAACTCTGAAATTTATTGTGAGGTAAAATACCTTCTTATTATAATCTATATATATAAAAATCAATTGCTGTTTGTTAGTCTCGCTAATACCCGAGAACGGCTAAACGGATGTATTTTATCTTGGTCTTGAAATGTTCGTGGAGGTCGAGGGAAGGTTTAAGAGGTAAGTAAATTTCGAATAATTGCCGGGAACCGACATGCACGCGGGCGGAGCCGTGGGCAAAAGCTAGTGTATAATAATAATTTATGATACCTTCTTCCTATAATATTTTAGCAGATGTATCGCAGTTAGATTGAGAACTGACGCCAACTGAGTGGAGGGGATGCTCAAAACATTTTTTAAAGATTTTTCAATTAAATTCTTAGCACTTTTTATTTTTACCCGACTGCGCGACGCAAAGGAGGGTTATGTGTTTATCAGTCTATGTATGTATGTATGTATGTATGTATGTATGTATGTTTGTTTCTATGTGGCGTTCTAGAGACCAAATGCGTAGGCCAATTTTGATAATAATTACGTCAATCGATTGGTCTTAACCTTGCGAGTGTCACTAAAGACATGACAGTAATCAAAATTTACCACAGCGACAACCAGACGCCATATTGTCAAAATGAAAAAAAAAAATCGATGAACTATGTCAAGTGGGGTGTTGTTGAATAGGTATTTTAAAATCATCTTTAGGTTCCTTTTATCATTTTTCGTTTTAAACAATAGGTTAGGATATATAATGATTTAAAGTTGTTAAACAAAACAATCATTCTTCCTAATTTTCTTACTTATTGAATTAAGTTTTTATATCAAGTATAAACGATATGAAGGAAATTACAAAAGATATACATGTCATATCTTAACTAAAAACTAAAAAGTATAAAATAAAACAAATGATTAAAAAATAAAAAAACCCGACTGCAACTAAAAGACTGAAATAAGTTTGATAGCAGGCGGTACCCATATGCCAATCATAAACCGAAAGAAAATTAATGGGGACCGCCTGCTATCAAACTTATTTCAGTCTTTTAGTTGCAGTCGGGTTTTTTTATTTTTTAATCATTTGTTTTATATACTATCCACCCAGCTACGTCGGTAACAAATGCCTGGCCATGGCGCCCCCACCGGGTCCAGGTAGAAGGGTTAGGCCCACTGGCTTGGCGTCCGTCGTGGAGAGTGACATGCATGCAAACGGTCTCACTACCTTGGACGCCTAAGATCGTGCGAGTGGAGGAGAAAGAGCTGGAAGGTGGACCTTGAGCTCCAAGGGCACCGTAGCCTCGGATGCAATCAGGACTAATGTCTTTATGTAGATGATGATTATTTGATACTACTATTATCAATCTTTAACTTGCTCAATCAATACTACCTATCCATCTTCATCATCCTGTGATCACGATCAACGACTGCTTATTTATTAAACTAATTTAAATAAATAAATTTTATACAACATTTTTTACACAACGCTATCTAGACCCATGGTAAGTTTAACTACTTTATGTTATGGAATCTAGAACGCCGATAAACATACTTAGATTTTTATTTTGTAAATACATACATATTATACATAGAAACACCCAGTGTAAACAGTCTTATTCATACATACAAATATGTTGCACTGAGCGGGGATAGAACCCGCGCCTCCTGCGTAGCAGTCGCGTTCACTACCACCATGCCACAAAGACTGTTCAGTTCAAGGTACACCATGCAACATTTTCCAACGTTTCCTTTCTGTTGTAAGGAATATTGAATGGATTGTAACATTCAAATCGATAAGTACTTACTTACACTTTTAGTTGAATGAAGTATGAAGGAAACAGGTTATTCTCGAGCTCCCAGCTATCATAACTTGTAAAGTTGTAACAACACTTCATCACAGCGAATACATTGACAGCAACATCTTTAAAATTACCATTCAACATTGAAAACTTCAATAGAACAACCCCAATGTTGAATATTTCAATACGCGATTCAATATATTTTATTGTGTGCAATAAAATACTGCAACTTCAAAACGCAAATTCTTAAACGACCGAAGGGATTGACAGAGGTGTAAAACGTACTAGGGGGCTAGCCTATTGCCATCAAGTGGGCACTTTATCATGAATCATATGTTAACTATCGGGTGGAGAGCATCGGTAGCTTAGTGGTTAAGGAGTCGGCCTTACGATCGAGAAGTCCCGGGTTCGAATCCTGGCCATTACACTACCGACGTGAACCCACTGCCACAACCCACTAGGCACAAGCAATTTAGTTTAGTTGGAGGGGTTAGCGGGAATATTAGTAACTTCGTTTCTTATATATTCTTTAAAAAAAATAACACCCCTATCAAGCCATACCAGTCCCCTTTACAATAATACATTACAATAATAATTATTTGTACAAGACGAGCGCCAAGCAATGAGCAGTCTCTTCTTGCTCACTTGCACACTAAGTTTTTTCCCCAGAGTGTTTCCTTAACACTGTGGTATCAAGACATATAACTGGAGCAATAATACTATAAGATTAATATAGATAGAACGCTTAGAACTCGCGTGTGAAGCCACAAAAAGTAATTCTAAAGTAGTTCCACTTCGCTCGCACTCGTGCGTACACACAAAGAGTGCAAAATGGTACTACTTTTGATATTAATTTAAGCGGCTTCATATGCTATTTCTATGCATTCCATCTATGTTATTCTTTTAATCTGAGCAGCACCCAGTTCATTCTAGTTTTGCTATTTGTGTAAAATTAGTTTTGTTATGAAAAATTGTATATCTACGGGCTGTTTTAAGGATGTGTTCACACGTGTTCTCATGACTTACTATCGTATTCAGGGTAATATAGAATGATTATATCAAAGTAACATAATATAGTATCAGTCATATCACACATACAACCTATACATATATAAGAAAAAAAACGAGTTAATCTTGAATTTGGTACAGGTACAGTCAGTACCAGATCGATCGATATTTGCACTGAGTAGGAATCAAGAATTCACTTTAACCTTATTTAAGCAAGCTTAGGTTGCTTGTTAGCTGGGATAGAATTACTTCGTATACCTTTCAGCCAGTGCTTAAAATGATCTTAATTCCTTGGTTTCCCCTTATACTGCTGACGGATTGTGATGATTATTTGGTACAAGTTCGGATAATAATACAATTTCAATAAATAAAACAGTTTGATTTGCTCTTATGTAAGTACATGTCTCTTCACACTTCAACTCTTCACACTTTGAAGACTCAAAATGATGTTAATATTAGAATTTTGACTTTGGTTCTGACTATACTAAGATTTAAACAACCATATCACATAATCTAATTTGTTCAGTTAAAAAATACATGTTACTTAAAAAGCTACAAACATAATATTTTACTCTGACATATCATTATGTACCTAATCACCACCAATCAATATAAGTCGATTACATCACAGAATACCATACACTCTATAGTACCCAGAAGCTTCATGTTCCATGTAGGTACAGTTGTACACAATAGACCTACATTAAGCTTAACAGATATTAAGCCTAGTGCACATGTGTGGAACAAGCGGTGTAACGTTGCATAGCGACAATAATTTAACGTCAACGGCACTTGCATTGAAACCGCACTACAATTTAAGAGCTGAGCAATAAGGGAGCCTGCATTGTCTGCCAAGGCTCAGGTTACAGTATTCATGTCCTACGCTTTATGTGAGACTTAATCTAGTTTCTGTAGAGTGTGTTTATTCTGTTTGATTTCTTAGCATGTACCTCGGACCTACCGCGTGAATTATGGGGGTACCACAATTGCGTATCTAAAAATAATTTCTCAGAAGTTAATAAATTTAGTCTGGTTATGAGTGTTTAAACTTTTTGTCATATTCAATTACATAGTACAGGTCCGATAGTAGGTGGTTGTTTAGTAAATAAAGTTGATATTTCAATTTAAATCCTCTTCCTTATTTTTGCCGTAATCCCAGTTGCATCCTTGCATAGCTTTCAGCTTGGAGTCTGGAGTCAGCTTTACCAGTCTAACTGCGGAATTGGCTAAACTTCGATATTTACTTTGAATAAGAATAAGAATAAGAATAATTTATTTGCCTTTAAACATGGTTACATAGATCTTATAATATGTACAAGCACAGCATGTTTAGCTGCCTGCTGCAGCATGCAAATTTTCAGTTAATAATTTAATTCGTTAATAAACTATTACATGCATACACTAATATAAGAAATTTGACAAACAATAATAAAATAGTGATGAATTGTCAAATAAAAGAGTTATTATAATCCTAAATATTTATGGTCAGTCACTTCTATCAATTTAATTTATTATAACTGAATTAGTTATCTACTGTTATTTAAATGTCATGAACTCTTTTATTGTGTAAAAGCATTTATCGGTAAGCCATTTTTTTAAAGATTGTGAAAAGCGTGTGTGAGGTAGCTCTCTTATTTCTTTTGGTATCTTATTAAAAACTTGGATACACATACAAAAACTATTATTTTTATAATAACTTGTCGACATCATGGGTAATAAGAGTTTACTTGGGTCTCTGGATAAATGCTTTTTATTTTCACATGCTTTTTTAAATAAATATGGGTGTTTTTTTACAAATAAACAAATCTCATAAATGTATATGGATGTCAGTGTCAATAATTTGAGTTTTTTGAAGAGTGGCTTACATGATTCTAGTGGGGCGGCCCCGCAAATCGCCCTAACACATTTTTTCTGTGTGACAAATACTTTTTTTATTTCTGTCGAGTTACCCCATAACAATATTCCATATCTAAGCGATTGCATGTGACCTCGACAACCCAAAGGCGATATCAAAGCATTGCAGCTAGACCAGTTGTTGGAGTTTTAAGGGCTCCAACTACCCGTAACGACTGCCATAGATTTTGGTATGGCAACCGGGAACGACGGCGTAACGTGCTCTCTGAGGCACGATCAGACCAATGCGAATACCCATATTCGTGCATACAAATATTTGCATTGAGTGGGGATGAACTCGCGCCTGCCAGTGTAGCGGCCGCGTTCACTACCGCTTCGCCTCGGAGGCTGAGATGATATTTTTTTAAAATTAAGTCTTCAGAATACTCTCATTATTATTACCATGGCCATTACACTACTGACCTGAACCCACTCCTATCACAAGCAATTTAGCTTAGGTGGAGGGTTTTTTTTTTTTTTATCGTGCGAAAAATCCCCCCGGATACCACCCCCACGGGGCCGGTGAAGGCGGTTATGTCGGACTCGAACCGACTAAAACGCACGCCGTCTTGGGTCTTTGGTTGCCGGAGGTGAGATTGCCAAAAGCATATCTCTCGCACCCCGGCAGCCCCAGGACCATCTCCTTCGAGATGGCCCCCTTCGGGTTGTGGGGACCACTGTGTCCCCATCTTGCCCCGGTTACGGGGAGGCGCATTTTGCTGCTTCTGCTAGGGTGACAGGCGGCTCCACCGGTCACCCCCAGGCCAGCGCTCATGGAGCACGGAGGTCGTTCTGCGACCTCCGACGTCCGGTTCGCCTTCGCTCTGCGCGGGCTTCGCGGGCCCGGAGTCTAGTCCGGACCCGACCGGCCGCCTCCTTCTCGAGCATTACTTGCTCGCAGAAGGAGGCAGCCGCACCCCAAGCGTTCGCGCATCTTACCATCGCTGTGAGCAACGTGGCGAGTGTGAGGACTCCCACCCCCAGAGCCGCCATTAGGACCCGCCTCGGTAGGTGGAGGGGTTAGAGGGAACATGTATTAGTAACTTCGGTTCTAATACTCTTTAAAAAAAACAGAGTCTACCGACTATTTATTAATATTTAAAGCACGAATGTTAACACCTTTCCGTAACGAAAAGTGCAACTGTCTCTTCTCGACTGTATCTACATATACCACAGATAATTATGAACTTCGAAATTATAATACGTAACCCCAAATTGCTACTACTTCGAGCAATATTACGGAGAGATAGGTTACATTCCAAACGAGGGTAATTGAACCTTCAGCTCTGTCCACTACAATATAAGCTAATTGTGCAATTAGTAGCGGTTGCCACTCACGTAATAAGAGAAGTGACGTCGGTCATGATTAGGAGAAATGCGGTCAAGTACGAATTGTCTTTTCTTAATCGAGTGCTTTAGAATTAGAACGTTTAATTGATCAACACGCGATTGATATCTGAGAATTTAACTATTCGGGTGGGTCGTGCGCTTGTCTGCCACGTAAGTGATGAAAACAAATGATGCTGCTTGACGAGCCAATCGATTTATCTCCCAACAATAAAATCTATATATAAGCAGATTATAGCAGAAAGGAATCGCCATTAAACTTAAAAAAGATATCACTTTTTTAAAATAAATCCACCAAAAGATTAAACCTTATGCTTTCGACAACCAAAGACCCAAGACGGTCGGTTCGAGTCCGACATAACCACCGCCACCTAGAGTTGTAAAAAACTCAAGTCTTTTAGTCTTCATTTCGAGACTTGAGCCTTTTTTGAAGACTAGGACTCGTTAGTCACATGAGTTCCGAGTCCTTTGAGTCTTTTGAGTCTTCAGAGTCCTTTCGAGTCTTAAGTTCTTTGAAACTAGACTGAGTCATGAACTTGAGTTGGTGTATCACATTATTTATTTATTTTTTTATTTATTAATAAAACTTTATGCACAAGTACATAGGCGGACTTAATGTCATAGGCTTCTCTACCAGTCAACCAAAGGGTGCAGAAAAAGACTCAGTAGGTGCATTATTAGCAACATTGTATGAAGAGAGCGTACCGAATAAATTTTAGGGATTTACACTATAGGTACACACCTGCCATGAGGCATGTATATATGTTACCGGAAATGTATAAAACCAAGGAATTGTATACAAATCCTAGGAAATGTGTGTTAATACATAGAATGCCTGCAGTTCCACCGGCAATGTGTGAAATAAATGGGTTATTGTCTATATTTGCGGATGATTTCGTGGAAAATTTATATTTTTGAATGAATAAAAAAAAATAACCACGAAGATTAATGCGGGAGCTTCGTTTCGCTCCGCTCCCGCATTAATCTTCTAACCTAATCTATGAAAAAATGAAAATGAAAATGAAAAATATTTTATTGTCAATAAGGCTTCTTAACAAGTGTCCGTTGGCCCCACACTAGGCAAGCCTGTCCTGTGGGTACCTCTTACGATTACACAGGTTACATTTGCTTGGTCGACAATACTACTCTTATAAAAAAAAATTACATACATGCGTGTGTGTGTATGTGAGCGTGTGTATCTGTGTGCACTTGTGTGTGTGCGTGTGCGTGGGTGTGTGTCACACACATATATATATATATATATATATATATATATATATATATATATATATATATATATATATATATAATATTAAAGAATACGTTCCAAGTTAAATTGCGTGGTGTGGACACTGCGCCCCGACCTGGATATATTACAGGTTAGCAGACTGAAGCGAAAGCGAAGCTCCAGCATTAGCCTAAGTGGTTGCATTTTTTATAACCACCATCAATATTCTTTGATACCATTTCATACATTACCTGCTGCGCACTCGGCATTGTATAGAATGCCTAGGCATTGTAAAGAATACCGGATTATACACATTTCCAGTAACATATATATTATCCAATAGATAGGTACATAATAGGTAATAGGTGATATCAATCTGAGCGAATATTTTTTTCTTATGATTAATCTGGCAACACATTAAATGAGTAAATTGATAATGTTGACAGAAAGATGGTGGGCAAATAATCTTGTTATACAAGCGAACATAATGTTGTCAGTGTCACTAGAATTATATATTAATAGCTTGTTTCCCGTATTCAAATAATATAAATAAATCAATATGTCTAGCCAAGAGGATAAAGTACGTCAATCTTCTCCCAGTATATTAAATAATACACCCCCGCGTGCAAAAAAAGTGAAATCTTCAACAGAAGTTAACGAGTATTCCAAAACATACGCTGATAAGGAAATAATTAAAATTTAAATTATATTCATTGTGATTTTAATGCTAATATATATAAAACTATACAACCATGGATTTAGAGGACTCAGTCATGAGTTCTTTTAAAAGACTCGGTCTTTGAGTTCTTTTTACTAGGACTCAAGTCTTTTTACAAAAGACTCCAATTTCTGAAGGACTTGAGTTCCTAGTTTTATTTATAAGACTCGAGTCTTCAAAAATAGCTCAAGTTCTATTAAATGAGACTTCAAGACTCGAGTCTCTTACCACCTGCTCCGGGGGGGTATCCGTGGGGATTTTTCACACGATAAAAAAAACCTTCAACTTAAATGAAATTGTTAACTACATCACTACATTTCTTAACTAAATACCCTTCCTTCGCTTCTTGATTAGACACTTTAAAAATAGGTTTATGTAATTTTTACAGTTTCAAGTCAATAAGTGTCGAATAAGTTGGTCTTATTAGATAACGGTTCAAACATTTGTATTTGATACTTATTACTATGCACGCTATAAGCATCAAATAGAAATACTACTCCTGTTATTCGACTTTGTACAATAAACTTTACTACAAATATGTTTTGCCATTACATGAAAACACGAGGTACGTACACAAAGTAAGCACCCAACAATCAACTCGATATTCAAAGAGTACATCATGCAGCCTCATAGCAAGTCCATAACACACATAACTCTTGCCTCTCAATAAGGATATCGCAACAAATTGTCTGTAATTTTGTTTTTTATTCTCACGAGCACAAATCTGGATAAGTTTGCGGTAAGTTTAGGATCGCGGTTTACTGCGCACGAGATGCGAGCTTGTTCGAGAAAATTGCTTATTTGAATCCATACCTCTATTTCCTGTTACCTCGGCATTTTCACGGTTCATATTCTTGGGATGTAAAACAGGATTTCTTCTTGTTTATGTGTGGGTTTGTGTAAATTTCAACTTATAGATATTGTATGAGTGAAATTGAACTTTACTTTTCGATTTTGTGTAGATATTGAATTTATTTCTAAACTAGGTTTTGCCCGGGGCTCCGCTCGCGTGGATGTCGGTTATCGCGACCAAACATAGCCTATGTCCTTTCTCATGGTCTTATCTACCACTATTCCAAATTTCAACAAAATCGGTTCAGTGGTTTAGGCGTGAAAGCGTAACAGACAGACCAGACAGGCCAGACAGAGTCACTTTCGCATTTATAACATTAGTATGGATATGGATATATTGATAAATGAACCATACAAAGGAATAAAGAGAAAAAAAATAAAAAAAAATTAGAAGAGAAATTACACTTTCAATTCATGTACGTATCTGATAATAACATTTTATTTATAGTTATAAAGTAGGTAATCAAGTATCGACAGCTTCAGCAACTGCAATGGATGGCGTGGCGTAATTCTAAGGCAGCCTTGTTAATCATTTCTTTGCCGGAAATTAAACGTTGCAAAACCACGGCTAAACGGAAAACTTTAAAATTAAAACCGTTAAGCACCACTCCCTTGTTGCTAGACGGATTTTACTTTTATCTTGTAATCTTCAATGGTTCTGTAACCCTTTTCTGATTGTACTTTTTGTCAAATTCGGTCCAAGTCCGCAATGTTGGAAATAACAACCTCCCCTATTTGCCTTTAGGGTGATTTAGGGTTAAGATTAAGAGTAAGGTCGAAAATAAAGTTTGAATAGGTTAGTTGATTTGTAAGAAATTAGTTAAATTTACTGTAATGGCGGTAAAATGAATCAGGTGCAGTCAGCATCAGAAAGATGTTTATGAACAAAGTGGTCAAAATCTTAATTGCTTGGTTTTCCTCTCTTCATGTTGACCAATTATTGTTGTGATATTTGGTAAACAGCTTTGGTTCGGACAATAATACAATTTAAATCCGAAATACATCGGGAAAAAGAAGCACTCAAGTGGGACTTCAACCCACGACCTTTCCCTTACAGGGGGAATGCTCTTCCAACTGAGCTATTGAGCCACACCTGAATCATTTAAAATTTCCCTTCTTCTTATATCCGTCTTTAAGGGTGACGGTGGAGCCATCTACCAACTTTTCTTCCAAACTGTTGGAACCAATGAATGATTTTTCAACCATTTTTAACATTGATTTTGATAACTCCACCCAAATATTGAAATGAAATTTTTATACCACTTATTATGCCAACTTTTCAAATTTGAAATACATCGGGAAAAAGAAGTGCTCAAGTGGGACTTGAACCCACGACCTTTCCCTTACAGGGGGAATGCTCTTCCAACTGAGCTATTGAGCCACACCTTAATCACTTCATGTATTCAGTATGAAAATAAGAACACAATTACCTGTTACACAAAACGATCTAGGATAGGATAGGATGGAGGATTCATTCCTCCACAATTAGCCTCTTTTTTGGGCCATTGTACGTGAAGAGTGTTGGCTACAGTAGCCAACCTAGCACCACCCAGAAACGCAAAAGCTTGCTGGGGACTTCACAGGCTACAAAACGATCTAAGTAACAGAATTCACGAATACGCAAAAGTGAAACGCATTTCTTTTTTCCTTGTTTTCTTTCTTTCAATACATTTTTAGTTCACATTTGGATTATGTTTGACCAGTTTGAGTAATTGGTCCTGTGCGTCGTACGCACAATAAACTTGTCAAGGTACACTGCATACAATAAAATCCTGCTAAAGGTTTTTAATTAGCTTGAGCTCGAGTTACTACACGGCCTGCTCTTATACGACGGGAAAGCTACATGCAATAATGTTCGTAACTATTTTAAGCACATGTCTGTTACGATTTACGACATAACTAGCATGTCGTAAGTGTCGTAACTCTCGAGACAAATATTTTGTTTTCAAAACTAGGTCTGTTTCTAACTTAATGTTCAATACTTACTAATTAATATTTCAAATATCCTCTCTTGACTTTAGAAGTAGGGTATTTTTATATTTCATTTGTCCATTGACTACAACCTGTTCGATTTCGCATTTTATCACCCACGTAGTTATCACAGTAGGTATTTTAGTTAGCATATCATTGAATTTCTGCGCGTAGCCTAGTGGTATGGGTAATGGACTGCTGGTAATGGTCTCGGGTTCGATCCCAGGTTTACCATGGCACACACCAATGACTTTTCGATGCTTTTCGAAGTTACGTGTGTATTTATCACAGGTTTATAAGTGCCCTGTTAATGGCAATAGGCTCGCCATCTATTACATTGGGACCTCAACATAAACTGGCGAAATGTGGGTGCTAGCACCTCTGCCTACCCCTTCGGGGAATACAGACGTGAGTTTATGTTATGATGTATATGTTTCTTTGTGTATTTAAATTAAGTTCTTCTCCTTCTTCTATCGAGTCGAACGCGTATCGCGTCATATTTAGTTTCCCCACTGTGCAGCCACCTCGATAGCTTTCTCAGAAGCACTCCTGAGTTCCTTCGGTGTGTCTGTGTTTATATTGTTCAAGTCTCATAAATACAGTAGATCAATACTTAATATTATAAATGCGAAAGTAACTCTGTTGGTCTGTTTGTCTGTATGTTACGCTTTCACGCCTAAACCGCTGAACCGATTTTGATAAAATTTGGAATAGGGGTTGATTAGACCATGAGAAAGGACATAGGCTATATTTGGTTGCGATAACCGATAACCACGCGGGCGAAGCCGCGGGCAAAAGTTAGTAAATAATAAATATTATAGGATATTCCAATCAGTCTTATCTACACCCAAATTGACCATAGCGTAAAAGGTTGATTTCAGTATCTACGGTCAGAAAACTTTAAACATTTTTTAAGTTAGGATAGCTGTTTTTTAGTTTTTAAAAGTGACTATTTATGTCCAAATGATTTCATATGATTCGTTTCGCTCCTACATTTGACGTCTCACAGCGGTATAACAAATGATCTGAAAATATTCCGGAACAATCCTCCATAGGCTTTTGTGTTATTACTATTATCAATTTGGCAAGCTTTAATGTGGTTATTATTACAGCTGTCATTCTATTATAGGAGCTTTTCAACTTTTTACTCTATACGAATTTCATATGCCTGACTTCATTTTATAATCAAATTATGTTAATTATGAGCTAAACCTTCTGTTTCGGAATTTGAAAATGTTATATTTTTATTTATTTATTATTTATTGTACACATAAATTGAATTAAGTAAATAATAATTAAATGATATGTACAGTTGACCAAGGAGATACGGTTGCACCGTTAGCCTTACATACAAATTTATATGAAAAAGTGTTACCTTATCTCCTTCGTCAGTTATACAAACTTTGAATTAACCCTTAACCTTTTATAGGTAAGTACAGTCAGCATCAAATCGATCTTGATGAAAAAAGTGCTCAAAATGATCTTATTATATAATAATAATACAATTTAAATCTATAAAACAGTTTGATTTGCTTTTAATACCTTAATTTTAAAATCATTTGAGACTTTGTAGTCTTTTATTTTTCGTTCGGAAATCCCCTAAGATTTCCCCCGACAGGAGAGGTTACGTCAGACACGAACCGCACGCCGTCTGCGAGTCGTCGTGCTAGGCCGAAGGAGAGGTTGTCTTCAACATATCCCTTGCACCCCAGCTGACCCAGGGCCCTCCATTACGGCCTGGCTCTCCTCAGAAGATTTTGTAGTCAACATATTTCTGACGCTGGCCATACATTTATTTGCATACACCTTTATTGTGTACATCTAGTTGACTAGCTCGGCTCACAATCTCACCAGTCACCACCCTCCTACATAGGTACATTTAACTGCGCGAATAAAAAAAGTAAAAAAGGTACAATAAATTCGTCTGGCGTGTTTTCGGCCTGACTGGTGTGTCGGATGACACTGCTGTACTGTGATTAATTGTCGCAACGATTGAAACGGTCTAACCCCCCACTGGCAGACGAAATGGAATATTGTGAGCCGTATAGGACCTCTTTAATAACGGGCGCCAGGCGGAAACTAATTTATGTGGCGGTATGTACTTTAATGTTACATTTAAATATAGAAGGTTGTGTAATATGAAGTCGGAATTTAAAAATTAAAAGTGTGAATATAACAGAATTTAAGTATGCTAATATTTTGTTTGTTTAGTTGAACTCGCTACTCTCAGGAACTAGTGTTCCGAATTGGAAACGTCTATTATTTTTGTTTAGTACATTTATCGAGGAAGGTTATAGACTAAATTACATCGTACTACTTCCCAAGGGAGTCGACTAGTAATCATAAAAATCATCAAATCCGGCAAATTTTTCTACATCCATATCCATACTAATATTATAAATGCGAAAGTAACTCTGTCTGTCTGTCTGTATGTTACGCTTTCACACCTAAACCACTGAACCGATTTTGATGAAATTTGGTATAGGGGTAGGGTAGACCATGAGAAAGCACGTAGGCTATGTTTGGTCGCGATAACCGACATCCACGCGGGCGGAGCCGCGGGCAAAAGCTAGTTATTTAATAATTTATAAATTGCCGGCATTCTAGAGGGGTGACATGTGGTTTCCAAATATTATGCCGGGCGAAACCAGGGTGGGTCAATAATAATGATATAATGTGAATATAAATAATAGTAAATACTCATGAGGACCCTAAAACTACTTGCAAATATTAGATACGTGTAGCAAAATACACAGAGAAAACAAAGAACAGGAAAAATAAATAGAAAACATTTTTGGCCCTTGTTGCAATATTAAAACGGTGGTCCGTTCTTCCCCGATCGGATTTACTCATTTATGTAGAAACAAGGGGCCTGGGTCTCAAATTCGCATAAGAATAAATTTAAAGAAAATATGTAGCTATTACATTTAAATTAAACAAATTCTCATAAATATTTTCTACTCCTAATCTTCCGTTAATTTGAAATAGGTTGAATTATTTCTAAACTCAAAGCGAGGTTTGATTTTAAAGATGCTTCCAGGACAATCTCATCTTAATATTTAATTCTGTATCACTACGATTATCGCCAATCACTGATATCTCTATTAAAATTAATTAAAAAATTAAATTCATTTATTCCATGTATCACAAAACCCATATTAGTACAGAGAGATCCGGTTCTTAGCATTCCATGGATTCACCGTGCGGTCGCCGGGTCCATGGCGTGGTACAGAGAGGAACACTGCGACGGCGCCTGGGACTTGCGACCCAGGTGTAGGTTTAGGGTGGCCACCTTGTGATGCATCAGCGCTCACCTCCACCGTCAGTCGTGTTCCCCCCTCTACCTATCCAAATTTGGTAAGATCCTATCAACGCCGTTTTAGATATTCGTTTGAGTAAAGAGCTTACTGAAGCTCTTGGCAATCCGAGGTCTTTAAATAAGTTATACAGGGATTTAGCTGGAATTCCCCTTGCTCCCACTTCCACGGCGTAGAGTTTAACCACATAGCCATTTTTGGTTAACTCGTTGGTCAAGTCAAAGTATTTGTTTATTTTTATAGCGTGGTCTTTAGGTATGTTAGTTTCCCACGGTACTGTGAGTTCTACTAGTACTGCACGCTTTTGCTGTTTTGAAAATAGGAATATATCGGGTCTGGATGACGAGGCACAAACATCCTCCGGTATTTTATAGTGTTTCTCATACGAATCTGCGAGTAATGTCCAATCAGCGGCTGCTATCAAAATTGAGTACGGCTTTTGATTTGTCTTTTTTGAGCAGCCTTCCTTTACAAACGCGACGTCATTTCTTTGGTTTGTGGTTAAACCCTTTTTCGCTCTAGCTACCGCCAAACTTACCGCCTCACGTACGATTTCTAATACCTTATCATGTCGGCGCGAGTAATGACCCCGGTCTAATAGCGTCCTACAACCCACCAGTAGGTGCCTAGCAGTACCAATTGCTTCACCACATGAGTTACATGTTTTATCTGTGGCTTTTCCCCATCTGACAAGATTGCTTTGGTCGGGGAGGGTCAACTGGAATGCATTGAGATAGAATTTAAGGAGAGCCGGTGACCAGTCGTATATTAAGGTACGCCATTTTAAGGCTATGGGAATACAAAATTCACCTAGTGTTAACCATTCGTTTTGTATTTCTAGGTTCATTGCGTGCACTTTGTAGGTATTATTTTCATCTACTTGAAGAAAAGATTTTGTTATGTCTTTGTCTGACTGCCTCCTAGTATTACCCAAACCTACCCTACCAGTCTGCGAGCCTATCATGAATTTTTTATGGAATTGGAGGCGCGACTCGAGCTCTTTAGTACTTTGGTCTTTTGGAAGAGCTTGCACGATTTCGTCTTTTGATTTCGCTAGGACGTGCATTTTGGTTACTCTTAGATGTTTATATAGTTCCGATGGTTTCTTGAACGTCATTCCAAAGTTATTTGAGGCTCTATATAATGTCGATGGGTCTGCCGACTGAGCTAGCCCCAGCCACGACTTCAATGTCTTCGTAACATTCGCATCTAGTTTTTTGAGAAGGCTCTGGCTTATATCATAAACAAGAAACGGCCAGTTAAGACGCGAGGTTAAATAGTTGTCGTAAATCCACGCTTTTTTGACATTACTTAGTGGCTGCTGGTCTACCTTTTGTATATCGATAATGAAGTTATTAATTACTTCTTCTAAAGCTGGAGTGCAACCTCTGTTATCTATTTGTCTTCCGAGAAATTTAAAAGGCACGGTTTCGGATATAGTCGAAACGTTTTCCCCGCCTATACTAAGCCCTGGATCATATGAGGTATATCTGGTACCCCGCCTACCCAGACATAGACAATAGCATTTGCTAGGTTTTGTTTTCATTCCTTCTGTCCATGTACAGAATTCATCCACTTTACGCAACAGGTCTTGGCACTGCTTTGGGCTGCGAGTAAGTATTGCGAGATCATCTGCAAATGCGAGGATGGATTCCGTGTATTTACCGTTTAGTTTAAACCGATAGCCCCACTTTCTCTCATGTGTGGTAATACTATCTATTAAAATATTTATTACTATATTGAAAACTATAGGTGACAGACAGCAACCTTGGAACAGACCTACATTATAATTTAAAGGTTGCGTGTGGCCATCCTTGGTGTTTATAACAAATTTTAATTTATCGTAATAAGAGGCTATTATTTCCCGGATGATCGACGGAAAGTTATACCATTTTAATGCAAACAACATAAGCTGGTGGTGTACTGAGCCAAAAGCGTTTTCTAAATCTATCCAACAAACTGTTATTTGCCTTTCATTTAATCTGGCATCTTTGAGGCTTTCCGCCAGTAGTGAATTGTGTTCCAGGCATCCAGAAATTCCGGGTAGGAACCCTTTCTGGTGATTTGGCCTGAAATAGTTGTTATTGATCATGAAATTAGTCATTTTTAATTGGAGCCATGAGAAGAAGATTTTTGAGATTGTGTTAGTTAATGCTATCGGTCTAGCGTCTTTAGGACTAGTTACTATTTCTTTCTTTGGAATGAGCACAAAGTTAGCCCTGCCGAAGGCTGCTGGAATTTCTTTACTCGACCAGATCCTATTGAATATGCTTAGAACATGTTTACGTACCGATGGGCATTTTTTATAAATAATGTACGGTATGCCATCAGGCCCTGGGGCGGTTTTTGTTGGTTTTTTCTTAATTTGATGTTCAATTTCTTCTAAGCTTGGTGGATTACAGTTAAATGTGAAATGAGGGTTTGATGGTTTTTGCGCTTTAGGTTCACCGTATGGTTTTTCGTGTTTAGGCACCTCATAATTATTTTTGTAGTAGCTATAGATCTGGTCGTTATTTAGTAGCAGCCTATCTTGCTTTTTGTCACTGAAAATATTCCTTGAGTATTTGAAAGGGTCCTTATCAAATTCGACTTCATGTTTTGCTCTATTGAGGTTATTATTTTCATTTATTATTTGGGCTGAGATTCCTTGGATTAATTTTAGTATAGCCCGTAAAGCTCTGGCCAGTTGATGACTAAGTTGGTTGTCGCCCATAGCTTTATTTATATATATCGAATTAAACTTGATATTGAACTCTCAGATCAAATTATATTGTTTACAAAATGTCCATAATAATTAATTTAAATTTGGAATAACAAGAATACCAATAGGATAATTAAATTACAATAATTAATTATTAATATTACTTGGACTAAGTTAATCGAATTAAAATTCTAAATCTGAAAAAAAAAATTTTTTTGGCCATCTTGGATGATTGTTTGCGATGAACGCATGATTTTGATACAGTTTATTTTTAATATTAAGGTAAAGTAATAAAGTAAATTTATATAATAATATACCTACCAAATGTTGGATAAAACCAAAAGTTGCAATAACCACCATCCACACTATATCAGCAGCTAGTAGAAATTACAATGGAACGTCAATAGCGTGGGATGATTCAGTCGACTCGTTTCGCCCTTATTTAAGATACAGGTGAGTATAAATTAGTTCTCTTAACAGAAATCGACTCTTCAGGGGTCCTCACAAACAGGTTCAATCGATTAATTTGTTGAATTTTTTATCTCATTGTGTACGGAATGAGTTTAAGAGTCCTTGAATCAACGAGGTGTAACTAAAGAAACGTATTTGTAACGAATTGTTGTCCGCCTTCTAAGTCGTGAGCTTTGATGGTTACACCTGCCCGCTATCACTTAAATCTCTAATTAAGTAATTGTGGTTTTTTAAGTGTTGAGTTTTTTATACTTAATAACAATATATATTCTGCTGTTATTGTAATTCGTATCCTCGTTAAGTTATAAAATAGTTTCCTATGCGTATTGTACCTACATATTGCGTATTTAAAATTAGTCAATACGCGTGTTGGTCACTATGCGTATATGGCGTTATGCGTATTGTACATTTTGCGTATATGTCAAAATGCGTATTTATGATTAGTCAATACGCGTGTTGGTCATTATGCGTCAAAAGGTCTGAGTCCTATTATGACGGTGGTCCATAACAATCATTTAATATTGACAGCCTCTGTGGCGTGGCGGTAGTGACCGCGACTACTACGCAGGACGCGCGGGTTCGATTCTCGCTCAGTGCAAATATTTTTACGCATAACTATGTCTATTTGCATTGGTCTGGGTGTTTCTATGTATAATATGTATGTATTTACAAAAAAAACTAAGTAATAGAATCTAAAATGTGGATAAAACACATTCTAGATTCTTGTAACTTATGCTAGTTAAGCTTACCATGGGTCTAGATAGCGTTGTGTAGAAAGTTGTAGAATATTTATTATTGTTTGAAAGCGGCAGAAATTGACATAAAAGTTCAGTTTACTACTTACTACACTTCCAGGTGAGGTGAAAATCTTTCACCCTGTACGAATAAAGCGCCGTTGCATGATGATGAGGATAATGAAATAATAGTTACTATTCAATTTACAATTTACTAGTTTACATTAGTCAAAGTATAAATTTAAATCAATAAACCTTATAATTATATTTGTAGCAGTTGTGAATGGTATCATAAAATCATCAAAGGTCATGCTGCCAATCAAAATACCTTCTCAGCTTTCATTTCACATTGAAAACGGTTACCTAATAGGAATATTTAATAGAAACTTCATTTTAATTACGAATGATACCGGTTTTCTATTTAAAACAAGTGCTGGTCGTGTTTTGTGTGAAGTTATCAAATAATCGACCTTATTGATGTATGAGCTACCGTCCAGAAATGATTTATAATGGCTTCCGTCTAGGACATCATTCCTCTGCGATGATTTTCAATCACATTCGACGGTTCGTTAGCGTTCGTATCTATGATCGGTCGTGTTCGGCCGTAAGTCAAGGAGTCGTGATGGATGAGGCATTTTTTATTGTTGTGTTTATACAGAATATTGACAATATTATTATATATTAAAGAAATATCTTCCAAAGTTATTATGTAAATTGTAGATTGCATTTTGCAATTTTATCTCAGTATGTTACTATCAGCACGATAATTAGGGCTTAAATCTAGGCTATAGATAAATTGTTATCAACGTGTGTGCATCTATTTGAGCAATAAAATCTAAATTAACAATTATCGTTATGATGGGTTGTTCCGTGTTCGTCCCAATAAAACTCTACTACCCTTCTAAAATCATACCAATTGCGAATACCATACTCAGTCCATTATTAACATACATACATATAATCCACGCCTTTATCCCTGGGGGGTTAGGCAGAGGTGAATTAACACCCACATTTCACTAATCATTTTATTCCCACGTAATAGAGGGTGAGCCTATTGCCGTATTCCGGGCACTATTGTTGACTTAAGCCATGCATCCTGAGGCTGAGGCTAGGCTGTATATATCTGTCTGATGTTAAACAGCCTTATCCCTTAGTCGCCTTGTACGACACCGCATGGGGTGGCTCAAATTCTGCTCTGCCGGGAACCACGCACCAGGCACACGGCATTATTAACTCATACCAATAACTATTCTTAAATCTTATAATATCATCCTAGTTGAAAATTAATAACAAATTTAAAAACTTAACAACATCATCACATCCAACATATTTATAGTTTCATGAACTCAAAACTATCTTTTACCGTTGGCAACATCAACAAGTGATACAAACACATGTAAATAAATTGAGATGAGCATTCCCGTAGTTGGCAGCACAATCTATCAGTAATTCACGTTGTATTATCAATCAACCGCAATATGATTGATGAAATATATTCTTCGGTAGCCAGATAACTTGTCTTCTTTGTTGTTAATTAAGACTTCCATGTGATGTTACATGCAACTTTTTTACTAACACGATTTTATCGTCACGTCTTTCTGACTAAACAAAGACCTTAATAATACGAGTAGGTACATAATGAATGAAGGTGTGGCTCAATAGCTCAGTAGGAAGAGCATTCACCCTGTAAGGGTAAGGTCGTGAGTTCAAGTCTCGCTTGAGCATTTCATTTTTACCGATATTTTTCGAACTTAAAAGTTAGCATGATAAATGCTATAAAAAAAATTCATTCAAATAGGTACATAATTTTATTTATAAGTAGCTTTTGCCCGCGGCTCCGCCCGCGTGGATGTCGGTTATCGCGATCAAACATAGCCTATGTCCTTTCTCAAGGTTTAGTCTACCCTTGTACTAAATTTCATCAAAATCGGTTCAGTGGTTTAGGCGTGAAAGCGTAACATACAGACAGAGTTACTTTCGCATTTATAATATTAGTATGGATCGTCGGCTTCGTTCGTAGCATACTTAAAAATGCCTTTAAGTCATAACCTGGTTTGCCTGAAATTTCTTCATTTTCATGTACCTATCTGCAATATTTTTTTCTAAGAAATATTAGAACTGATGTTATTAATATTCCCTCAACCCCCCCCCCCCCCCCTCGAGATCGCCGGCATCACGACCCAGTTGCTAACAGGACACGGTGGGTTCTCCGCATACTTGGCTAGGTTCAAGTGTAAGGAGGACCCATCGTGTGCCTGCGAGCCTGGGGTACCAGAGACGGTCGCACACATTATCGTGGACTGCCCGATCCACGCGCGGGATAGACACAATTTGGAATGTGAAGTGGATATGAGACTGCATAAAGATAACTTGCCACTATTTATGTCTAAGAAGTATAGAGAGCAGTTCCTAAAGTATGCTAAAAAAGTTGTAAATATAGTTAATAATAGAAACAAGACGTGAAAATAAATCTCGGATTGATATTGTTAAGCAATATCGGGCAGTAGATTTTAAAATAGATAGAAGTAGGAATATGTACATTATGACTTACTTGACTTAAGGTCCTTTGGCCCCTAGCTGGGGCAGAGGGCGTCCACAGTGAGTTTCCATCCCGTACGGTCTTGAGCCTCGCGTTTGACTTCGCTCCAGGTTTTTCCAATGGCTTTCGCTTCGCCAATGATAGTCCGCCGCCAGGTCTGTTTTGGACGACCACGTTTGCGCTTTCCTTGGGGATTCCAGTCTAGGGCTTGCCTCGGTATGTAGTTTGGATCCCTTCGGAGGGTGTGGCCTATCCAACTCCATTTACGGCGTTTGATCTGCTGGTCGATCCGGACTTCATCACAACGTTCCCAGAGTTGCTCGTTGGAAATTTTCTCTGGCCAGTAAATACCCAGGATTCTGCGAAGACATCGGTTAACGAAGACCTGGAGCTTGTGCGAGATGTCCTTTGTGACCTTCCACGTTTCGCACCCGTACAGCAATACGGATTTCACGTTGGACCGGAAGATTTTGAGCTTAACTCTACGAGTCAGTTTCCGTGATTTCCATACCGGTCTAAGCTGCGCAAAAGTTGCTCGTGCCTTGGTTATCCGCGAAGCGATATCATCTTCAGTTCCACCAGTCTCCGACACGCAACTTCCGAGGTAGGTAAATTTAAGGACACGTTCCACTCCCTCTGTGCCGATGACCAACGGGAATGAACTCGTTGCCCCGCACCTCATTTCTTTGGTCTTCCCGGTGTTGATTTTAAGCCCTGTCTTTTCGGCTTCTCCCCGAAGGTCGTCCAGTTTGGCCTGCATGTCTGCGCGAGTGTGGCTTAAGAGGCATGTACATTATGGTAAGAATTAAAATGTATAAGATAAGAACAGAATTGTAAATAAATAGCAAGTAGGTTATTATTAAGCAAAATATGTGTAACAATATAAGTACTACCAAATGTAAGCAATGTGTGAAGACAATAAAGAAAAGAAAGCACCAGATATAAACCCCCGTCCAATTCCAGAAGTATGAAAGGTATAGTCTGAAAGTACGAGAGGCATGATTGCGAGAACTTGTATGTTACTAGAGAACCAGAATGGAAGCGTGAAAAAAATAATTCTTTAAAAGTAATAAAATAAGAAAGTAGGCATAAAGAAAAAAGCCACTAAAACCCCGAGTGGGTTGTTTTAAAAACATAGGTAGACTAGTCGGCTCTAAGGGATAAGTTTTAGAATAGGCTTTTACGAAGTGCCCCGGCACATAGTGAAAGGTGCTAGAAAAAAAAAAAGAAAAAAAAAACCCCCCCCCAACTAAGCTAAATTGCTTGTGCTACGAGTGGGTTCACGTCGGTTGTGTAATGGCCAGGATTCGAACCCGGGACCTCTCGATGGTAAAGCCGACTCCTTAACCATTAAGCTACCGACGCTTTGTCTGCATTGACGCATGCTGCATTTATAAAATCTCAGGTAAGAGGGTCAATCCAGACACCTTATTTAATTATTTAGCCTCATCGAATAAAGAACAGAAAAAGATTAGCCGGCAACACTTTTCATCGAACTCGTTTAAAACTGTTAACTGGCTAATCCTTTTTCTGTTCTTCGTTTTTGTAGATTTTTGTGCCGTATCTGAAATATGAAGTTAAAAAAATAACTAGTATATAAAATAACTAATAATTAAGTCCATTCGACATGTTTTGTACCTGTGTTCTCTATTATTATATTCGTAGATAAAAAGTATATCTCATTCAAAGCGAGCCAGTAAGATATATTGTCCGAGAGACCGTAAGGGATGGCCCTGAGTCAGCCGGGGTGCGAGGGATATGTCGATGACAACCTCACCTCCGGCCTAGCACCCTCAGTCGGTGTGCGGTTTTAGTCGGTTCGAGTCCGAAATAACCTCCCCTTCCGGCTCCAGCGGGGGTGGTATCCGAAGAGATTTCCGCACGAAAAAAAAGTAAGATATATTGTGTTTCTATGATTTGTAGGATTTCCCTCATACAAATGAAAAATTAATCACTGATCTTCTAAAAAAACTACCAGATAGATGCGAGCTAGAGACAATAGAAGCTTCATATATAAATAAATAACAGATTAAAAGTCATTTAGGTCGTTGTAGCATGTTAAACGGCATCCTTTATTTATAGGCAAGACAGTTAACAGAACAATTCTAAAGGTCTCCACACATCATAACAATTTGCGTGCACCCAGTTATTAAATAAACCATATATTCACTAAACTTGCAGACTTCTGCAATTACGAGCTACTAGACGGTACAGTTAGGCAAATATACACCAGTATAGCAGTATATGCGGTCACAACTAGTGTGCTCATGTTCGACGCGGACGTTCAGTAGCGACCACTTCCACAACTTTCGCTAACTGTTCCACAACTTGAAACATTAGGAGACCTGCTAAACGCTAAGGGTACTATTACGCAAACTGTACGTTAATATTTAGTTCGGAACTTAATATCTATTAAGTGAGATGTTAATATGTTATTTTGATTAAGTTACTCAATTGGATAGAAACCCTCGTATATAACTGATGGGTAGGCAGATACAATTCGTTTGGTGACGAACACGTAAAACTCACCGTCTTTGTTATAACATATTAGTTTTTCCCACGGCTTCGCCCGCGGAGATGTCGGTTATCGCGACGAAATATAGCCTATGTCCTTTCTCAAGGTCTAATCTACCCCTATACCAAATATCATGAAAATCGGTAGGTAAGTACTGTGGTTTAGTCGTGAAAGCGTAATATACAGAGAGAAACAGACAGACACAGTTACTTTAGCATTTATAAGATTGGTATGGATAATCATATAATCACGCCTGCATCCACGGAGGGTTAGGCAGAGGTGAATTAACACCCACCGGGCCCATTTTACCAATCATTGTATTTGGTACCCTTGGGATATTCCGAGTTGTCTCGAGCCTATATCTGAGGCTGAGTCTGGGCTATATATATCTGTCTGATGTTAAACAGCCCTATCCCTTAATCGCCTTGTACGACACCGCATGAGACGAGCTGAGGTGGTCAAAATTCTAGTCTGCCGGGCACCACGTGGCACATTTTATTTATTAAGTATTTTTTATAATTTGCAAGCATAATGATGATTGATTATGACATGTACAATGTTTGATCGGTCCAGGCGGGATTGAAACCCGCGATCCTTGTCTTACAGGGCAATAGCTTTTTTAATTTAGCGGTCAAAGATTTCTCCCTAGGTATAAGAGAAGGATCGCAGGTTCAAATCCCGCCTGGGCCTGTTCAAAATAAATAAATAAACATAAACTCACACCTGTATTCCCCGAAAGGGTAGGCAGAGGTGCTAGCACCCACATTTCGCCAGTTTATGTTTAAGTCCCAATGTAATAGGTGGCGAGCCTATTGCCATTAACCGGGCACTTATAAACCTGCGATAAATACACACATAACTTCGAAAGCATCGAAAAGTCATTGGTGTGTGCCATGGTAAACCTGGGATCGAACCCGAGACCTCGTCTCAGCAGTCCATTACCCATACCACTAGGCTACCACTAGCATTAGCACTAGCACTAGCAAAATAAATAGGATGGGTAAAAAATCATTTCTATAACTATAATATAGCGTTGAGGCTCGTCAATAGTCCCATACTCGCAGGCCATGTGGAACCTATCCCTAACCTATCTATAGCCGAGATACAGGTTCCCACCTAGTTCGGATGCAGATGTTCTCAATAGCATTTGTGAATGCACCTAACAATGTATTCTGAATTCTACTATTGTACCTATGATGTTTTGCCTTATGTAATAAATAAATAAATAAATAAACATTAAAAAAAACCTATCAGCCTCAGGAAGGACTTGGCCTCACTGTGTGTTTTCTACCGCCTATATAATGGTTTGTGCTCAGATGAATTATTTGACATGATGCCCACAGCTACATTCTATTATCGCACCGCTCGCCATAGGCAGGGAATTCATCCCCACACATTGCATCCGAATATGGTGCGCACCGTGCGGTATGAAAGGAACTTCATCCCACGTACGCTCAAGTTGTGGAATGAACTCCCAGCCATGGTTTTCCCAAGCGACACAATATGGGGTTCTTCAAGAGAGGCATTAAAAGGTTTCTTCAGGGTAGGCAGCACGAGTGTAACGCCCCTGGTGTTGCATACGTCCATAGGCCGCGGTAACCACTTTCCATCAGGTGGGCCATGTGCTTGTCAGCCACATGAGTGGTATAAAAAAAACGATAACTAAACGTTCAATTCTTACTCACATAACTTTGACAAGTATTGTACCGTTATGACAGAGAACAAGGTTGTTGCATCCCCAGCAATTACTCAAAAAGGCTTTCGATATTTTTTTTTAAGAATGAATTGTATTGTTACATAAAATCACTTTCTTTAATCCTCTTTAATCCTGAACATACTTTTGTAATCTTGTAATGGTAATTCAATCTTTGTCGGCCTAGTATTGTCTTTTATCTTAACTGAGATAATCTCTCTTTCGGAAGATTGCTTCCATACTTTACCTGCTTGTGCCTTTTGTACAGTCAGCATCAGAAAGACTTTGATGAACAAAGTGTGCAAAATTCCCCCTCGCCCTGTTGACAGATTATTGTGATATTTGGTAACATAACATAAACTCACGCCTGTATTCCCCGAAGGGGTAGGCAGAGGTGCTAGCACCCACATTTCGCCAGTTTATGTTTAGGGCCCAATGTGGGTGGCCCAATAGGTGGCGAGCCTATTGCCATTAACCGGGCACTTATAAACCTGCGATAAATACACACATAACTTCGAAAAGCATCGAAAAGTCATTGGACCTCGTCTCAGCAGTCCATTACCCATACAACTAGGCTACCGCAGTACACATCTTTAATTCGGACAATAATACGATTGAAATCAATAAAACAGTTTGATTAGCGAACAGTTAATACGAGAGCTTTAAGATCATTTTTTCAGACTTCATAGTCAAGATATTTCTGAAGCTGACGGTACATTGTACTTATCTAATAAATACGTGAATTATTTTGTTAGGTAGAAATACAATACAATGTTTGCTATGTCACTTAGTGATACACGCTAATTTTTTTTAGTTGTTTCCAAGCGAAACTTTTTGGAAACAGTTCCGATAGTGAAATCGACTGGAACTATCAATATGGCGACAAACGATTTTTTTTTAAATAATATATGGGAATAATGTATGATGCTGTAAAAATATATTTTTTCGCTGAACTTATACTTCCAGACGTGGCTTCTAGACCGGAGGCGCGAGTTCGATTCCCGCACAGTGCAAATATTTGTACGCACGAATATAGCATTTGCATTGGTCTGTGTGTTTATATTTATATTTACGAATAAAAAAGTTTCAGAGTATGTTTACCCACATTCTAGATTCCATAACACAAGCTAGTTAAACTTACCATGGGTCTAGATAGCGTTGTGTAGAATGTTGTGGAACATTTATTTATTTACTAAGTATAGAAACTGTACCGAGATGAATATAAAATAACTCAATATATGTGATTTAAAATATGTGTTACCTGAAGGTTTACAATATTTTTATTCTAGAACGTCCATTAAAATTTTTACAACCGATTTCATTACTTTGATTTTTATCGTTTAATAAAATTTGTCATTAAAGATAAGATAGAACGTATAATTGGGTACTTACATGTTTTATATCACACGATGTCGCCACTTAAATTTACTAAAAATTCTATTAATTAGAATTAATATAGATTGTATATCGGTCAACGTAACCTTACTGTCAGATGCTGAATTAAAGTGTCGTTAAAATGTTGTTAAGTATAATGTTGACAGTTGAAATATGCTACATATATTTTATAGGTTTATCTATAGGTACATATGGAACAGATATCACCTTTTGATCGTGCGGAAATCCCCCCGACCAGCGGAGTGTTTTCAGACTCGAACCGACTAAAACCCACAAAGTCTTTTTACTACAGCTACACGAGGGACGGTTGGTCTCGAACGTCCACGAAAGGAACGATTACTTTACCTAACTATAATATAAATCGCTAAATGTGTTGGTAAGCGCATAACTCAACAACGCCTGGACCATTTTGGCCAATTCTTTTTTTTAATGTTCGTTGAAGTTCAAGGATGGTTTTTACGGCGAGAAAAAATCGAATAATTGCTGGGAACCGACATCTACGCGGGTGAAAGCGAGTTTATGATACATTTTCCTTTTAGATAACTAAGATTGCCGTGTTGATTCCCGGTGGAGTAGAATAGGACCACCTCATCTCTTCTTGGGGGTTTGTAAAATGAGACTAAGGGATAGGGCTGTTCTCCATCCGACAGTAAATATCTAGACCAAGATAAAGTGCCCGCTAGACGGTAATAGGCTCGTCCCCTATTACGTGGGACCGAAACCTACCCCTTCGAGGATTTACAGGTGTGAGTATATGTACGTATGTAGGTAGACAACTTTCTTTTCGTGCGGAAATCCCCTCGGATACCTCCCCCGCCGGAGCCAGAGGGGAAGGTTATGTTGGACTCGAACCGACTAAAACCGCACGTTGTCTGTGGGTCGTCGAGCTAGGCCGAAGGTGATGTTATCTTCGATATATTTCTCGCACCCTAGCTGACCGAGGGCCATCCCGGACGGTCTGGACCTCCTCGGGCGTATGATGGTCAAGATGGTAAAAATATGATAAATTAATTTGTAAATTTTTACAGAGTAACATAACATAAACTCACGCCTGTATTCCCCGAAGGGGTAGGCAGAGGTGCTAGCACCCACATTCCGCCAGTTTATGTTTAGGTCCCAATGTAATAGGTGGCGAGCATATTGCCATTAACCGGGCACTTATAAACCTGCGGTAAATACACACATAACTTCGAAAAGTATCGACAAGTCATTGGTGTGTGCCATGGTAAACCTGGGATCGAACCCGAGACCTCGTCCATTACCTATACCACTAGGCTACCGCAGATGTTACTCTACATAAACTCTACATAAAACATAGTGAATATCTACTTTAACTAAATCTGTTACTTGCGTGCTATAAGTACGTTATTGTAGGGTCTTTGGTTTAGCCTGATATAGCGGCAGCCGTGACAGACCAAATGAAATTACAACTGCCGTCGCATTATAGGTTAGACAGAAACAAAGAAGTGTGTAAATGAAAAATACCTTCGTCCTAAATTTTTATTAGGAGTTGAAATCGTTTTTAGCATAGGTACTTATCTATGAAAACTGTATCAATGAATTAACCTATGTTAGTCTACTGCTCTAATGTGTGCCATTGCTCCCGCTCCTCCGCCTTTCTTATACTGTCAGTTCCAGTCAGCTTTTTCTAGCTACATATCTGGCTAAGGGCGTCTAACCATCCATTTACCTACTCGCGGTCTCCACTGTAGGATTCGTTTGCTCCAACGGCCATCGGTCCTTCGACAGATGTGGCCAGCCTACTGCAACTTCAGCTTACTTATTGTATAAACAAATGCAGTTGATCAAGATAATAACTTTACTCGTATTTCAGTTAGAAAGCACTCAAATAACTTTGAGAATTTCGCACAAAATTAGTTTTTCGGATCGCAAACATATGATAAACAATTTAATACTGGATTATAACTTTGACAATATGTCTATGCAAGTAATTTGTGATTGATAATGGTCTGGAAAGTTTCGCTTACTGTTTATAATAAAATTTTGAAAATATGATTAGAGATGGGATTAAAAAGCGATGTTAATAAACCCTTTTTATTTTATTTAACATTTATAGTTACTTAAAATGGTACATGGCCAATTTACAACAATTAACTTAGGCTAAATTCTGCGGCAGCCTAGTGATATGGGTAATGGACTGCTGAGACGAGGTCTCGGGTTCGATCCCAGGTTTAACATGGCACACACCAATGACTTTTCGATGCTTTTCGAATTTATGTGTGTATTTATCGCAGGTTTATAAGTGCCCGGTTAATGGCAATAGGCTCGCCACCTATTACATTGGGACCTAAACATAAACTGGCGAAATGTGGGTGCTAGCACCTCTGCCTACCCCTTCGGGGAATACAGGCGTGAGTTTATGTTATGTATGTCTTTATATTTTATTTAAGATTTATAGTTACTTAAAATGGTACATGACCAATTTACAACAAGTAACTTAGGCTAAATTACATATAGTATCCTAAATGAAAGTATGGAAGACATCGTTGTATACTTACTCTCGTGAAACGTCAGTCATAACCTCCCCCCATTCATCTGCAAAACACGTCACAGTCAGTGTAGACTGACAAGGATCGTTAAGTACTTCCAGCGTTCGACACACTGCTTACTGGGGACTCCACTCTGGCAATTGTTTGGAGGCCGTGCAAATAGTCTGTGGCGATGGTTTACACGGTATACTGTAAGTATACAGGGCGTATTTCTGTCTGTCTGTGAATCTGGGGAATTCCTTGACATTTTTGATTACTTCTCAGCTCCCTTGAGTAGTAGCCTGATGATATAAATAGCTTACCTTGCTTAACTTTCGTCGATAAACGGACTATTCAACGCAAAAAGAATTTTTCAATTCTAACTAGTGGTTCCTGAGATTAGCGCCTTCAAATAAACAAATTCTCCAGCTTTATTTTAGGTTGACGGTCTCGTAAATCAATGAAAACCATGCATGCCATACCTGTAATATATTATTCTGAGAGTCCGGTTCAAAAAATAGGTAACAATAAAAATGTTTCTAGTTTATTTGACGTTTATACGTTTTTGTATCATTCTGTGAAAACATAAATAAACATTTGCATTTAAATGGTGATCACATTATGTCTCTCCAAGTTAGCATTTTACGATATCAATGCCTTACTATGATAGTGTTTTACATTTATTTTTATTATAATGCCATTTATTTACAAAATATGCGAGAAAAATATAAACTTATCGGAATAATTCATTATAGAGTAATTCATGTTCGTATATGAATATTGATTGGTAGAAAACGTTGCTTTTCAAGAGAGATAATACATTTACACTAGGTATACAATTAATACAAATTATTTATAAAACAATAATTGTATTTGCAATCTGGATTTGAAAAAATTGTATTTATTGTTCTACACTAAATTGTTAAATTTTATTACGCCAGAGAGTTGCTAATTATAACAAAATATGCGAGAAAAATATAAACTTATCGGAATAATTCATTATAGAGTAATTCATGTTCGTATATGAATATTGATTGGTAGAAAACGTTGCTTTTCAAGAGAGATAATACATTTACACTAGGTATACAATTAAAACAAATTATTTATAAAACAATAATTGTATTTGCAATCTGGATTTGTATAAATTGTATCTATTGTTCTACACTAAATTGTTAAATTTTATTACGCCAGAGAGTTGCTAATTATAAGAAGAAACAAACGATCTTAACATTGAATAAATCAATTAATATTTTTCTGTTTGTTTGTTAGTCTTTTTAACGGCTAAGGGAAGAATAATAAATATTTTTCCTAAATAAACTGAAAAATACTATATGTCCAAAAACTGTGTCCAAAAAACTTCCAAATGCAATAAAGAATTCTTTAACAGCTAGACTTGTCCACAAATTCCCACCCACCGGTGACATTTTTAAAAAGAGCTAAAAAGGATCAAAAGCTGCCTCTCATAATTGGCACAAAAGATCGCATATCGTAGAAAGAACGTTCGAACACAGCTCTTTATCTTTTTGAGATTAATATTTTTGTTACTCATTTTTTATTCCGAGGTCGAAGGTTTTTTTAACGTTCATAGTTTCTTTGAGAATCGGACTAGAAAAATATAGAGACGAACATAAAATAATTTGAATCAATCTATATCATTTATCTATCTGTGAAACACTTAAGTATATTTAAACCTAATTTAAACACTATCGAAATATATTTCTCTTTAATACCTAAAAAAATGGATGTAGTTTTATCTGTGGTTTTATTATAAAAATACGTAAAATAAAATTTAAAAACAAAATAACCTGGGACAATTATTTTTAAGTATTTTATACACTAAAAAATTTAATTTGCAAAGAACAAATTACACATTAATGTTCTTCAACGTTTCAATCCTATAAATATTTTACGACTCGTTCGACTCCATAGTCCTGCATTTCTTTTTTTATCTTCCTTTTTTAGTTATGAACATCGCTTATAGTGATAATGTTTGCTACCTGAGCGTGGGTGCGTTTTAGATCCCGACACGTGAAATATTGCTGGCCATCCCCTGTCACATACCTACCTTATAATCTTAAAAAAAGAATTAAGAGTAAGATGCACTATCTAGAAAAGAACACGGGTAAAAGAGATGAGGTTTTCTTCACAAAAAAAGCGTTTTTAATTGCTTTGATTAGATTTCAAGGATATTAATGTAGTGATTCACGCGTATTGTCAAGTCTCATATATTTTGATTTTGTACGGTGCCAGTTTTATGGATTAGTATATTTCTCATTCAATAGCCGTGTTTACCCTTCTTGGGTTTGGGTCATTGTGTGTAACACACGTAGTATTGTTGGTAGCTGTGACTGTCAACACAGAGGTTCGATAAAGAATGTTAAGAAGGAAATATTTCGCAACCTTTACACTTCCGGAAGGAAGTTTATTTTGTCACTTTTTAATGTTGAATAATGTTTATTTATGTGTGGATTTGTGGGATACTTTAGGCTACCGTAAAATTGTTTTATATCGAACTGAAATTTAAAATTTGTTGACTTTTTTAGTATCTATGTAAAAAATTGTTTAGCACGTTAAGTCTCCTAAATAAATGTTTCGAAACGGAAGCTTATCGTATATTTCAATAATATTGGTAATAGTTATTTCAGGTACAAAATATAAGAACTGATAATTCAATGGCAATATAGGTACCAAATTTCATAACACAGTCTGTGTATAATTATTTTTTAGGTGAAAAAAAAAATACTTCAACGTATTGTAACAAATATTATGTATGAATGAATTTCTTATAGCATTTATTATGCTAACTTTTAAGTTCGAAAAATTTATCGCCTCTATAGACGGATATAAAGAGAAGGAAAAATTGAAATGATTCAGGTGTAGCTCAATAGCTCAGTTGGAAGACTGGAAGAGCATTCCCCCTGTAAGGGAAAAGTCGTGAGTTCAAGTCTCACTTGAGTATTTCATTTTTTCCGCTGTTTTTCGAAATATTATGTAGTTGTTTCACATATATAACAAACTAGCTTTTGCCCGCGGCTCCACCCGCGTGGATGTCGGTTATCGCGACCAAACATAGCCTATGTCCTTTCTCAAGGACTAATCTACCCTTATACCAAATTTCATCAAAATCGGTTCAGTGGTTTAGGCGTGAAAGCGTAACATACAGACAGACAGACAGAAAGACAGACAGACAGACAGAGTTACTTTCGCATTAATAATATTAAGTATGGATTAAGTAACGGTGTGTATTGTACTCACAACAATTACTTCGACCACCTATCTTGACAAATCCAAATCGAGTCATTTATCAACTCGCGGGCAATAAACTCGCGGGAAACCGCGAGTTGACAACTTTCAATTCTCTCAAAGGTTAACTGGCAGAAAATATGCCCATCTCATTAAGTCCGTCTTTGTATTTTTTTTTTATATTTGTACCTGTAGTTTTAATAAATAATGGTATTTTATTTTATTTATTTTATTTTATTTGGAAAACAAACAGCATTAAAACTATGTAACATAAACACTTACATCACTAGAGGCCATTTATAAGTTTTCGCATATAAATAACAAGTAGACACTAAAAGGTTTCATAAAACCAATGTTGAAAAACAATTTTGAAAAGAAAAATGAAAGACAATTGAGAAGTTCAAATACAAGACACCTAGAGAACCAATTCAAACCAGAGATCACCGAGTACGCGTTTGTAATTAGCAGGACTTGTGTTAAATAAATCTAATTCCGGATATTCGGAGGTTTTGTTCACAAACCTGGCTGATCTGGGGAAAAATGAGTTGCTTCTATAATTGGTAATACTGCGGGGTATGTGGAGAGGAACAGGTATTCGTACCGATCTAGTTGGGACCTTCAAATGTATCATGGAGAGGAGATAAGGAGAGTCCAACTTGGATTGTGCTATTTTTAATAGCAAAGCCACATCCGCAAGTCTCCGTCTCATTTGAAGGGGCAGCAAGTGGTGTCTCCTACAGCTTACCTCATAACTATCATCCCGTGTGTTGCACTTATAGCGCAAGAACTTTGAGAGTTTACGCTGTATCGATTCCAATCTGTTAATATAGACATCATAATGCGGATTCCAAATACCGGTACCTAGTTGAAATGTCCTCATAACTCAATTTCTAACATGAAATTTAAAAAGGGAAGTTTTATAATCGGCAATGCTTATAAAGCCGTTTCATGTCAGCACACACGAAGTAAGTTTCAAAGAGATAACCTTAACTATATCATAAATACTCATAAATATACAAGCACGTAACTCAAACGCAATTTCTATGCTAACAAGGATACGCGCGTTATCGTATTTGTACCGTATCTTGGTGCAAAACACACGGGGTGAATATTTTGCACGTTTTGTTTTACGTTTGTACCTAAATATGCACGGTAAATAAACATTTCATGGAGATTTTTATTTATATTTTGCCATATTTTTTGTAGCAAGCGACGAAAGTATGAAACATACACTTTATCTAACGTTTCGAGTGGTCTAACAAGGCTCTTGAGATTTGGTTTTACAGTTTATGATAAGGGTCAGTGATAGAAAAACAGATATTTTGCTGAAATTTACGAGCTTTGGAGATATGGCATGTTATGAAATATTTTATTATTTACAGTACATTTTTTTCTCCATTAGTATTGGTTTTTATTTTAACAATTTTACAATTTATTTATTTATTTATACACATATACAATACAAGCTAACAGTAAACAATAAAGTATTATTAAAGTACTAAATTACTAATGATTAATTAGAATTACGACATGCAAATTTGTATCGTTTTATACAATTATTATAGACATTATTATCCTTAATTTGTTTTATACTTTTTAATTATGACATTATAAATATATATTTAGTAATTATCTTCTGATTTCTCTTATTTTGATACCCTTCTCGAGTGGAAATATTTTTAAGAGTGCCCAAAAATACTTGGGCGGATACTTTGATTCGAGGTTACAATCATTGAAATCCGCGAAGTGATTTACTTAAGCATAAATACCTACATACATAGACATATAAGATACTTTACCTTTCTAGGCAGTCGGGTAAAGAATGAGATAGATATAAGGTGAAACAAAATATATTTATTACATATTTATAAGTAACATAGAAACACTCGACCGTTCGTAAAATTGATCGGCACATACAATTTTTATCGTACCTAACACTGACGTACGCATTCATCAAAAAACATAAATACCTATGCGTGGGTAAGGAGATACCCCTACGGCGAATATAAGCGAAAACGATTGATCATTATTCATTTTTCAGCTGACAGATTGCGATGTGAAACACTTCGGCGTAATAACTTTAACACGCATCGGCGTCTCCTTGATAGATGTTTTGTGAAATAACAACATGTGTTTTTTAAAACTGAACTCAGTGGTAATTACGTCATTGTTTATACGAATGAGTTTTTGTCTCAGACAGTGACGAGTGATATAATAGTGTGTGGAACTTAATATTTTTCTTTCTTTCTTTCTAATAGATGTAGTGACAGCACTATGTACAGTCAGCATCAGATTAATCTTAAATATTATCTTTTTATAGTATTAAATAATCATATAAAAAGAGTATTAGAACCGAATTGACCAAAGTTACTAATATTCCATCTAACCCCTCCAACTAAGCTAAAATGCTTGTGCCAGGAGTGGATTCACGTCGTCGGTAGTGTTTTAATATTTGGTGTCAAGATATTTATGTCGCTGACTGATAACGTCATAAATATCTTGACAACGAAGGAAGGAGCAAATTAAACTGTTTTATTGATTTATATGGTATTATTGTCCGTACTAAAGGAGTGTACCAAATATCAGAACAATCGGTCAACTGTAAGGTGTTGAAAAAACTAAATTAAGATCATATAGAGCAGTTTGTTCGTCAACATCTTTCTGATGCTGACCTTTGGCTCGGAAAATGATACAATTTAAATGAATAAAACAATTAAGATTATAAAGATCATTTTGAGTGCTTTTCTAGGGAGTCCTTTCTATGCTGACTGTACAAGCATAAAAGTTGTAGGTATGTTTTATGAGTTTGTATAAGGAGAAGGTCTTTAAAGTTTTCGTTACATATGAATCGTGTCACTGTCATAGTAAAACTATGATATTACGTAAATACCATATGCATAAGATAATAAAAAGTATTATAAGAAGTTATTATACCGGGTGTAAGCCGATAACCCCTAGTAGTACCTACTCCAGGTACAGGTACATGGCATAAAAAAAATATCGATTTGGAGAATTTTTTTTTTTAGTTTTTTTTAGTTTTTATTTTTATTTGTTTTTCGTTTTTTATTTTGTATTATTTACTCTCCATCGTGCTAGTAAAGCGTTATGAAACGGTAATTTCATAAATATATCGCTACAAAAAAAAACAACTAGCGCCAAGCGCGTGCTTTTCTGTCTATTCGGGTTTTGCATTTGCCAGGCCGAAATCCAAACACCCAAACAAACTGGGGGGAACCTGCTGCCTTTGTACCCCTGCAACTAAGCTAAATTCCTTGTGCTAGGAGTGAGTTCACGTCGGTAGTGTAACGGCCAGGTTTCAAACCCGGGACGTCTCGATCGTGAGGCCGTCTTCTTAACCACTGAGCTACTGACGCTTCTGGCCTCGATGCCTTCTAATAATAATAATAATCACATGGAACATCCTCCGAGCATCTAGTTCTATCCTAAAATATAAAGGATCAACGTGGTAAAGGATGTCACACTGTATAATATCATGTCACACTACAAGTCACACTGTCACGACTCCGTGGTACTGTAACCATTAACGTGGATGTGGTGCGATATACAAAAAATAGGAGCCGTGAACCGGGCCTGAACTCCAAGGTAAAGACTTCGGGTGTAACCAGAATTCGATGGTGAGATGATGATATATGAAGATTTTAATATTACACTTAGTGTAACCAAACCAAGTGTAACCATTAACATACAATAACACTTACAGAATGTCACACTTACTCGTGACATACACTGAAATTTACTATGATTTCTTCATAACGTATATTGCACGATGATAACTATGTTAAAACGTGTAAAAATTGTTAATAAATAAATAAATACAAAATACAATACAATACACAGTCAGTATCAGATCGATTTTGATGAAAAAAGTGCTCAAAATGATCTTAATTCCTTGGTTTTCCCCTTTTCTGTTGATGAATTGTGGTGATATTTGGTTCACATCTTTAGTTCGGACAATAATACAATTTAAATCAATAACGTTACATAACATAACATAAACTCACGCCTATATTCCCCGAAGGGGTAGGCAGAGGTGCTAGCACCCACATTTCGCCAGTTTATGTTTAGATATCAATGTAATAGGTGGCGAGCCTATTGCCATTAACCGGGCACTTATAAACCTGCGATAGATACACACATAACTTCGAAAAGCATCGAAAAGTCATTTGTGTGTGCCATGGTAAACCTGGAATCGAACCCGAGACCTCGTCTCAGCAGTCTATTACCCATACACTACAGTTAAATTTGCTCTTAATACCTACTTTAGTTTTATGATCATTTTGAGACTTTGCATTCAAGATATTTCTAACGCTGACTGTACAGTAGCTGCATGTAAATTAAGAGTACCTGCTAAAAAGTACTCTCATTTTCACAACGTTCTTAAGAAGAAATTAATAAAAACTTATCTTGCATTCTCTTGCAGCTACATCGCTCAGTTTGTATAAAATGTAACATTATATCACATTCAGCGACTGAACACTGTCTCTTAAAATACAAGCTTTATGTTATATTAGTAGCAGTGCCGAATACCTACCTATTATGTAATATTGTAACAATCCGTAAGCATGATTTTTATAGGGAATAGCAGGCTTTCTGCCTAGAATTATTAGCGAAGTTAACCAATTGAATATGGACAGTAACCTGGATCTCTTTAATACCAGTAAATATTCTGCCAGATCTTGTCTGATGAAGTGTTTTGTTGAAAGTGTATATGTTGATATTTCTATTGGCTCAATCTTATTCCTGTCCTATTACGCTCAGCTGTTAACAATTTTGTTTTATATAACTGGTTGATATTACTGTAGAAGCTTGTAAAACCTAAATGTTGTGTATATGTGAATATAGCTGTAAGCTCCCCAAATAAAATAAAATAAAATAATCTGTATTTACAAAAATCTACCAATACCATAATTTCTCATAATTCTGGAGCGTCAGTGAAAAGTGATACATCTCGAGTTATATTACTTATTATATTTTTTCATATAAAAGATCTATAAAAAAATATCTATCTTTGACTCTTATCCCCGTATCTCTAGGGTTTAAAATGAGCGAGCTGGTTTGGTGCATAATGATATAACTGAACGTTTTTTTACCATTTCAATTGTGTAAAATAATACTTATAAAATCATATCAAATTGAACTGAACAATGTTTGTGTTTTCTGTATTGTATAATGATACAAATTGAATTAACGAGTTTAACACAATGTAGATGTATAGATTAGAATTAGTGCATTGTAATATAAGTACACTTGCATTAATATACATTTTAAATTTACTCCTACATTCATTCGTGAAAAGTGATACAATTATATTTATGACGTAAAAAAATAGAGAAGAGATCCGGTTCTTAGCATTCCATGGATTCACCGTGCGGTCGCCGGGTCCATGGCGTGGTACAGAGAGGAACACTGCGACGGCGCCTGGGACTTGCGACCCAGGTGTAGGTTTAGGGTGGCCACCTTGTGATGCATCAGCGCTCACCTCCACCGTCAGTCGTGTTCCCCCCTCTACCTATCCAAATTTGGTAAGATCCTATCAACGCCGTTTTAGATATTCGTTTGAGTAAAGAGCTTACTGAAGCTCTTGGCAATCCGAGGTCTTTAAATAAGTTATACAGGGATTTAGCTGGAATTCCCCTTGCTCCCACTTCCACGGCGTAGAGTTTAACCACATAGCCATTTTTGGTTAACTCGTTGGTCAAGTCAAAGTATTTGTTTATTTTTATAGCGTGGTCTTTAGGTATGTTAGTTTCCCACGGTACTGTGAGTTCTACTAGTACTGCACGCTTTTGCTGTTTTGAAAATAGGAATATATCGGGTCTGGATGACGAGGCACAAACATCCTCCGGTATTTTATAGTGTTTCTCATACGAATCTGCGAGTAATGTCCAATCAGCGGCTGCTATCAAAATTGAGTACGGCTTTTGATTTGTCTTTTTTGAGCAGCCTTCCTTTACAAACGCGACGTCATTTCTTTGGTTTGTGGTTAAACCCTTTTTCGCTCTAGCTACCGCCAAACTTACCGCCTCACGTACGATTTCTAATACCTTATCATGTCGGCGCGAGTAATGACCCCGGTCTAATAGCGTCCTACAACCCACCAGTAGGTGCCTAGCAGTACCAATTGCTTCACCACATGAGTTACATGTTTTATCTGTGGCTTTTCCCCATCTGACAAGATTGCTTTGGTCGGGGAGGGTCAACTGGAATGCATTGAGATAGAATTTAAGGAGAGCCGGTGACCAGTCGTATATTAAGGTACGCCATTTTAAGGCTATGGGAATACAAAATTCACCTAGTGTTAACCATTCGTTTTGTATTTCTAGGTTCATTGCGTGCACTTTGTAGGTATTATTTTCATCTACTTGAAGAAAAGATTTTGTTATGTCTTTGTCTGACTGCCTCCTAGTATTACCCAAACCTACCCTACCAGTCTGCGAGCCTATCATGAATTTTTTATGGAATTGGAGGCGCGACTCGAGCTCTTTAGTACTTTGGTCTTTTGGAAGAGCTTGCACGATTTCGTCTTTTGATTTCGCTAGGACGTGCATTTTGGTTACTCTTAGATGTTTATATAGTTCCGATGGTTTCTTGAACGTCATTCCAAAGTTATTTGAGGCTCTATATAATGTCGATGGGTCTGCCGACTGAGCTAGCCCCAGCCACGACTTCAATGTCTTCGTAACATTCGCATCTAGTTTTTTGAGAAGGCTCTGGCTTATATCATAAACAAGAAACGGCCAGTTAAGACGCGAGGTTAAATAGTTGTCGTAAATCCACGCTTTTTTGACATTACTTAGTGGCTGCTGGTCTACCTTTTGTATATCGATAATGAAGTTATTAATTACTTCTTCTAAAGCTGGAGTGCAACCTCTGTTATCTATTTGTCTTCCGAGAAATTTAAAAGGCACGGTTTCGGATATAGTCGAAACGTTTTCCCCGCCTATACTAAGCCCTGGATCATATGAGGTATATCTGGTACCCCGCCTACCCAGACATAGACAATAGCATTTGCTAGGTTTTGTTTTCATTCCTTCTGTCCATGTACAGAATTCATCCACTTTACGCAACAGGTCTTGGCACTGCTTTGGGCTGCGAGTAAGTATAATAAAGTTATGTGTAAAATGATACAATTCTTAGAGAATCAATTAACACCATGATATTATTACAATCCTTAAGTGTGTCGAGTGATATAACTAAATTAGTATCAATATAAACACAATGTCGGTATAAGTGTCGAATAATACAATTATAGTTGTACCAAAAACACAAGCTTATTCAAATATTTTCATCATATAAAATTAAGTGAAAAGTAATACAAATCCTCAGCGAACACCTCCCGCGATCCCCTTCCCGCGTTGAACTATGTGAACGAGATGGTAATATTATGATACAAGAAGGAATACCCAAGTGAAAGAGGAATAACGTTGTTTGGTGATGCGACTGACTCGCCAGTCTCGCTTCGACGTAAGTAAGTAAGTCGACTTAAGTAAGTTGTATCATTATACACAAAATACGTAATATTTTTATTGGAATTATTTTATTAGTATTTGATACAAGTTTTATGCAAATGAAAATAATAATGCTATTTAAGTAAAGTAAATTAATGTAGCATTCAATTATAAAGATCATAAGCTTTTTTTATAAGGGACACGTCATTTTGACTTCACCTTGCCTGATGGTAAGCTAAGGGCAAAGTCTCGGAAAGAGGGTCACCATCGTAACCATGTACCGTGTCAACAGTAGTGGCACTCAGCTTGACGGCCTCATCAGATGCCTTTTCACTTAAAGGACACGGGACTGTAGGAAGAAGGAAGGAAGGAAGGAAACACGTGAACTGGCAGGGAATTCCAGGTCTTAATGGTGCGGCATAGGAATGAGTTACTGAAACGCTTGGTTCTAGAAGTTATAATTTGCACCGTATACGGATTGCATCTTAGTCCTGTATGTGTTGTCTTGTGAAGGAAAGGAGAGAGTGGGACTAATTGGAAGAGCTCATCAGAACATTCACCATGGTATATACGGTAGAATACTGCCAAAGACGCAACATCTCTACTCATCTGCAAAGGCTCGATGGTGTTCGTTACCTCAGGATTCCCAATAATGCGGACCGCACGTCGCTGCAACCCGTCGAGAGCATCAAGTAAGTTGTACTTTACGGAGCCATCCCAAAGATGCGAGCAGTATTCCACGCAGGAAAGAATTTGAGTCTTGTACAGAAGACACCGATGCTCCAGCGTGAAAAAATGTCTCACTCTGCTCAGGACTCCGAGTTTACGCGAGGCTGTTTTGATGATGCTCTCGATATAGCTTTTGTTATTCAGTTTGCAGCGAACATCCATACCGAGGAAATTGAGGTTATCCTGCAGTGGCAGTGGCGTGCTCTGAAGAGCAAGAAAAGGAGATACCTTTGCTGTAAACGCAAATGCCTGCGTCTTCTTGGCATTGAAGTCGAACAGGTTCTCTAGAGAACAGGATCCGGTCCAGCTCAGTGACAAGCAGCTGCCTTTTTTCCGCGATATCAGACAGCTTGGTCGCAGTATGTGCGTAATAACTCCCGTGTAAAGCTGCTTTCGTCTGGATAGCAATGAATGCTACCGTTAGAAAGCATGTCATTGATATGCAGAAAAAAGAGAGTGGGAGATATAACAGAACCCTACTTCAAGCCAGTATTTACCTGCAAGAACTCCGAAGCTCTTCCGTCAAGCGAATACGGTGCCCCTGCAGTAAGCTTGCAACCCATTTGCACAGTCCGGAAGGCATCCCTTCTTTCCAGCTTGGAAAGAAGGGATTTGTGTCATGTTTGTATGATTTTCTCGAGGCGTCGGCCTTCGGTGGAAACTTGGATAAAACCAAGATAATTTTGAACGAACATGTTGCACCGAAACCGATTGCCATCGAAGGGGCGACGCACGAAGTTGTGCAAAAATATGTATACCTGGGCCAGGTAATCCAGCTCGGTAAAAACAACGTACGATTGAATTGTATAAAAATGGTAAGATCGTTGCCGTATTGGTTTGTACTGTAAGGGTGATGTATCTAAATATATAAAATAAATAAATAAAATAAATAAAAAAACTCCAAGAAAAAACTAGCCAGAATTATCCAACTGGATTGGGCAGTATTTCGCAAACTACGTAGAGTCTTCTCTTCTCCCCAACCACATTGCCTGAAAACAAAGGTCTTTGACCAGTGCGTCCTACCTGTTATGACTTACGGTGCCGAAACGTGGACACTTTTGTATTTTGACGGTAGGGCTAGTCTATAACCTAAAAGTCGCGCAGCGGGCTATGGAGCGAGCTACGCTTGGAGTTTCTTTGAAGGATAGAATTCGAAATGAGGTCATCCAACACAGAACCAAAGTTACCGACATATCTCGCAGAATAAGCAAGCTCAAGTGGCAATGGGCTGGCCACATCTGTCGAAGGACCGACGGCCGTTGGAGCAGACGAGTCCTAAAGTGGAGACCGAGAGAAGGCAAACGCAAAGTAGGGCACCCCCTAGCCAGATGGACTGACAACCTGAAAAAGGTGGCTGGGATTGACGGAAGCGGAAGGTGGAGGATCGGATGAAATGGCGCACATTGGGACAGGCCTATGTCCAGCAGTGAACAGCGGTGGGCTAGTTGATTGATTGATTGTACATCATTACTAGTAGCTTTCAACGATTCTACGCAACTGGGTAACATAGAACATATTATTTCACTAGTAGTACTACCTATATACTTAAGTAATATCAATATACACGCTGATATGTTCAGTTGTATCATCTCAACCACACTTTGTATCGAAGTACACATCATATTTTTACAGACTCTAGAGGTGTCTAATGATATGATTGTGTTTTTTCTGACAAATTTATAATTAAACGCTCAATACAACTCACTATTACTTAAATGAATAATATTTATTTCAACACTTTCTATTTTTTGCATTTGTCTAGAGCACAACAATAGAATGTAAAAAACTTGTACCATTTGTCATGAAATCTATAGACAGTGTGTAAAGTAAGTCAAGTTAATTTGTATTAATGGTCACAAAATTGTTTAATAAATGTTTGATGTGTTTATTGATATAACTGTATATTTTCATAAATTAAAAAAAAAACTATACATATAAATCCTCAAATTCGGCCATAAAAACCTTCGTTATTATTGTGTCTATTAATAGCAGTAGCATGTTTTTATTTTAGTTCACTGTAAAATGATTGACAATTTTTTAAAACTTTAAACTGGATTTTCTCAAAACTATGATTTTCGAGATAAATCACTTTTCACTGACACTCCAGAATTATTACTCGCGGTAATAATTATGAGAAAAATTTTGCTCGCGGCTCCATCCGCGTGGATGTTGGTTATCGCAACCAAACATAGCCTATGTCCTTTCTCAAGGTCTAAACTACCCTTATATCAAATTTCATCAAAATCGCTTCAGTGGTTTAGGCGTGAAAGCATAACATACAGACAGACAAATTTACTTTCGCATTTATAATATTAGTATGGATCTGCATACTTTAGACTGTTCAAAAAAATTACCGGTAATAAAATAAAAATCCCATTTATGGCCTAATTACAAGTATGCCGCACAGATGTTGTTTGAACAATTTCTTTAAGGTTAGCTAAGGTTTAATTGAAATAAAACCGTTTAAATAGTTTGAAATACAAAAAAAACAGTTAAAATGTAAATAATAACAAATATAAATCTCGATAGAATCCTTTAAAAAGCGATTTTATTACAATGAGTGACATTTGAATAAACTTTAGAAAGCAATCTATTTATAATTAGTTTTTGCCCGCGTGGATGTCGGTTATCGCAACCAAACTCAAGGTCTAATCTACCCTTATACCAAATTAAAAAAAAACGATTTAGTGGTTTAAGCATGAAAGCGTAACATACAGAAAGACAAACAGAGTTACTTTCGCATTTATAATATTAGTATGGATATGGATGCATAGGCCTATTACTATAGGGATTCGAACCCGTAACTTCTCAATCGAAAGTCGAAGGAGTCTTTGCTTCAGTAGATTCAATCATTAAAAAAAATCACCGTAGTTTCAAACAAAATTAATAACTAACTTTTAATTTATCTCACGTCAACCATTAAGAGTGAGCTAAGTGACAAAAGAAAAACACGGATGCCGGCATGGCATCTGTCTTTTCATAGTCAACTTAACTAAAAGGATTAAAATGATATCTTCCGTCGTCTGACAGCCAGTGTGGTCTGCCAAGCGTTAACAGAAAACCTCTTTTGTTAAAGAATTTTGTTACCTTAAGCTTTTAATACCTTTATACCATTGCTTTTTAATTTTAGCATTGTATAAAAGGATTGCTTATAATCCTTATATGGCTTGAATTTATTTTAGAAGCCTTTTGTTGCGTGTTTAGTTTCTATTCATTTTGCGGTAGAAGAAGGCTTTTTATGTGAAATGGCCATACGTGCATGAAATCCTATCATGTAAATCTAATTTTGATTCCGAAGTCACTTTAATTCACGTTCATAAAAATTGTAAAAGATCTATAATTATTTTAATCAAAGAAATTAAAAATACTTAATATAAATTAAAAAAAAATATATATTATCAAGTCACTCACAGTCTCTTCAGTGCACATGATAAAACCACAGTATCCTTAACTGCAGGGCTTTCCTTATAACAGATGACTAATTTTAAAGAAGTCTTGCTAGAATTTGCAAAAATATAGCGGTATAGTATGCACAATGTTCATCGACTTGAATGGTTTCTTTCAATAAATTGACGCTACTTTCTCACAGTCACTAGAATTCTGTACCTTTACCTAAAAAGAACTTGTATAATATTTAATTTTCAAAGATTTGCTGTATTTATTTCTTTTCATCATAATCAGCTTAAGAATGAGTCAATATTAGTCAAATATATTATTTGCCTATCTACTTGTTTGTGAATTAATGGTGAAATAAGTATGCATAGGAGACATAGGAGTACAATATATAACATGCATCTAGTTAAATTCCCTGAATCATTTTGCCTGATTCCGTTCAAAGTTTGTGGTAAACGTCTCCCAAACGTGGAGTCGATCGCTTAAAGCTCCAAAAAAAGTATTTATTGTAATAAGCCGTCGTGAACATTCGCCACCGCTCGGCCCATCTAGCCTCGCTCCGCACCCCTCTCCCGATCGTATACTCGACTCGACTGCAGTACTTCCACTAAAATTTAGTCGACTGGTAGCAGCGTCGTGGCACGGTCGCGCCACACGACGCTTTGAGCGAAGTTACGCTACGGTGGAAATACGCTGTCTCCAAAACGATACAACGCTATATAATAACTTAAACATTTTAATTCAACAAGTTAAACTGTGTAAAGTGAATATTTTCAACAATATAGTGAAAGTTACTAATAAACATTTAAGAAAAAAATTGATGTGACAAGTTATGTGAAAAATGGTTAACGCCATTGAGAACCTTTTGAAGTAAAAAATTGTGCAACGATAACTCACTTGTGATAAACCGCACAAGGACTATGTACTAAATTGACGCCGAAATAGAGCTAATAAATTGATGGATACCACACATCCAACAAGGGGACATAATACGCGAACACCGACGGATAAAACATGACACAGAGTTTCTCGTGTCTTGTTTTCCTTCTCCCTGGTATTTGATTTCTATTAAAATGGCTTTTCAAGAAACTTCTTCAAGAAAACATCTTTGCCAAATTCTATTTTGGATTGTAATTGGACTTAATGTAGCTGATCAAAGCTCCTTGCCATTGAAATATGAAGCTCCAGATGATTGCCAATGGTGGCTGAGAGGGCCGAATGATGCTCATGAAGTTTCCCTTACTTGTAAACTTCGCACCATAAATAGTGAATTTGATACAACGAACTTCAGTGTCATCCCTTCAGAACACACAACATCTCTAAGAATAGAGTGCAATGAAGAAATGTTGTATAAAAGCTCCCTAAGTGATAGGAGTTTCGCGCATTTAGTGAAGCTACGTGAACTTGTTTTAGATAACTGTAAAATTGGAAGATGGCCGCCTGGCGTACTCTCTGGTTTGAGAGACCTTCGAAATTTAACGATTCGAACGAAAAATACGGAGTGGGCTGCAATGAGTTTAGAGATAGCATCAGAAAGCTTCACGGCCGTTCGACAGTTGGAAAAGTTGGACCTCAGTTTTAATAACATCTGGTCGTTTCCCGAAAACTTGTTTTGCCCTTTGACTAACTTAGTGTACTTAAATGTATCGTCGAATCGTCTTCAAGATGTAAGTGATTTAGGATTCAGAGAGAGAGCTATGCATCAAGCTCTTATAAGTGATCAAGACGGGCCAGCTCCCTCGGCACCGTCTATGTCACACGCAACATGCTCATTAGATATTGAAGTTCTAGACACTTCAAGTAATCACTTTGTGTTAATGCCCGAGAATGGTTTCATGGCACTTCGCAGACTAAAAGAACTTCATATACATGATAATGAAATATCGATGGTTGCTGACAAGGCATTATCTGGACTCAAGCAACTACAGATAATTGATCTTTCAAATAATAAAATTGTTGCTCTACCGCAAGATCTGTTTAAAGATTGTAGACCTGTCATCAAAGAAATCTACTTACAAAACAATTCAATAAGTGTGCTTTCACCAAGCCTTTTTGCTAATTTAGATCAGCTATTGGCATTGGATTTATCTAATAACCATTTAACAAGTACTTGGATTAATGAGAATACTTTCACTGGTCTTATAAGAATGGTATTATTAAACTTATCAAACAATAGACTAACTAAGTTAGATCCGAAAATTTTCAAAGACTTGTATACTTTACAAATCCTAAATGTTCAACGTAACATGCTGGAGACAATAGCTGCTGATACGTTTGCACCAATGAATAATCTACATACACTGATTCTATCTTACAATAAGATAACCCAAATTGACGCATATGCTTTGAATGGCCTCTACGTATTGTCTTTACTATCCATAGACAACAACCTTCTCGATGAAATCCATCCCGAAGCATTCAGAAATACGTCTTCCCTGCAAGATTTGAATTTAAATGGGAATCGTTTAAAGAAAGTACCCGTTGCACTTCGAAATATGCGATTACTAAGGACTCTTGATCTTGGAGAAAATCAGATAACATCATTGGAAGAACCCGGCTTCGTTGGTTTGCATAACGTATATGGCTTGCGCCTTATCGGAAATAAAATAGAAAACATCAGTAAGGATGTACTATCAGATTTACCGTCTCTGCAAATTTTAAATCTTGCTCGTAATAAATTAAAGCACATAGATATGAATGCATTCGAAACATTAACCAATCTACAGGCAATAAGATTGGATGCAAACCAGCTCACCGAAATTCAAGGCTTGTTTGTAAATATACCATCTCTCTTGTGGCTGAATGTGTCCGATAACCAAATCGAATGGTTTGATTACACTGTAATCCCTTTGGGACTTCAGTGGCTAGACCTTCACAGCAACAATATCAAAGAATTAGGTAATAATTACCGTCTGGACAAAGAGCTGCGGTTACAAACATTAGACGCCAGTTTCAACAAAATGACCAAAATATCAGCTTACTCTATTCCCAGCAGTGTGGAATTGCTGTTCCTGAATGATAATCAAATTACACAAGTTGAAGCCCAAACTTTTGTTGGAAAAACCAATTTAACGAGAGTCGATTTGTATGCAAATCAGATAACTAGTATGGATCTCAATGCGCTTCGTCTAACTCCGGTTGATCCGGGGCGGCCACTACCCGAATTTTATATCGGTGGAAACCCGTTTCAATGCGATTGTACTATGGAATGGCTACAACGTATCAACAAATTGGACCACTTGAGGCAACACCCTCGTGTCATGGACTTGGAAAGCATTTATTGTAAATTATTATACAATCGTGAAAGGACTTACATTCCGCTTATCGAAGCGGAGTCAGCTCAGTTTTTGTGTACATATAAAACTCACTGTTTTACTTTGTGTCATTGTTGTGAATTTGATGCTTGTGACTGTGAAATGACGTGCCCATCAAATTGTACGTGTTATCACGACCAACCGTGGTCGGCTAATATAGTGGACTGTTCAGCTGCTGGGTATTCGTCAATACCAAACAGTATACCTATGGACGCTACTGAACTATATTTAGACGGTAATAATTTTGGTGGTTTAACAAGTCATGCTTTTATTGGACGTAAAAACTTAAAAATATTATATGCTAATAACTCTAATATTAATGCTCTTTATAATAATACTTTTAGTGGACTAAAACGCTTATCAACTTTGCATTTAGAAAATAATAATATAAAAGAGTTACTAGGTTTTGAATTGTCGCCCCTGGAAAACTTACGCGAGTTGCATCTACAAGACAATAAAATACATTACATCGATAACCGAACCTTCATGGAGTTGAGGCATTTAGAAGTGCTACGCTTGGAAGGAAATAACATTTACGGCTTCGCGGTGTGGCAATTCACGATGAATCCATATTTGGTAGAGATAAGTCTCTCTCGGAACCTTTGGTCGTGCGATTGTCAGTACTTGCATAAATTCCGCAATTGGCTTAAAAACAACCTAGGAAAAGTAGAGGATGCCAATAAGATTGCGTGTGTGTTCAACAATATAACAAACGCAATAGGACCACTCATGGCCGATTTTAATTCCACATTGTGCACGAATCATGCGGATGGAAGTCTATCTATGATAGAAAATCAAGTAATTAACGATTATCTTCCACTGCTGCTAATATCTTTATGCGTATTCATAACAAGTTCTGCTTTAATATGCGGTGTATTCTATTGGCGGCGTGAGCTTCGAGTGTGGATTTACTACCATTGTGGCTTTAGAATGTGCTACAAAAGTACAACTTTCGATGATGAGGCAGATAAAGATCGCCTTTTTGACGCGTACATAAGTTACAGCGTGAAAGATGAAGGGTTTGTTGCTCAAATGTTAGCACCCGGACTAGAATCCACCGACCCTAGCTTTCGGCTTTGTCTCCATTACCGAGACTTTAACGCTTCGGCATACGTAGCGGATACAATAATAGAGGCCGTCGAATCATCCAAAAGAACGATCATAGTCCTGTCTAGAAATTTTATAAACAACGAATGGTGTCGATTCGAATTTAAAACGGCACTTCATGAAGTACTGAAAGAGAGACGAAGAAGACTGATAATTATATTGCTAGGTGAACTCCCGAATAGAGATATTGATCCTGAGCTCAGGTTGTGTTTAAAAGCGAACACGTGCATAGAGTGGGGTGACAGACAGTTTTGGCAAAAGTTGAGGTTTGCGATGCCGGACTTGCGGAAGTGTCAGTATCACCGGTCGACAGTGAATATTTACGCTTCAGTGTCTCCAGTAGGGGGCGGGCGGGCGCCGGCGCCGCCCCCTCCGCCGCCGCCGGGCAAGACCCCCCCCCTGCTCGGCGACGGGCTGGCCATGCCGGCTGGAGTGCACACGCGCGACGTGCACCCCCACCGCATGCCGCCGCAAGCGCAGCTTTGGGCGTAGCGTATGCTCCAACGCAGGTAAACAGACACTGAATTTACTTGCAACGCTTAAGCGTATTAGTCCAATAAAATGGTGATAATTAATTTTAAGTTGTTCCACATAATATTTATTGTATAATATAAGATTACAATACCTGATACGATTCTGAGTTTATATATAAAAATGAGGCCACTAGTTATTTTTTAAGTTAAAACGGAATTATTTCCTGATTTCTGCGATAATAATTTATAGACAACGGAAAATCCGATGTAAATACTATTAATAGGTAGTAATTAAAAATATTTCAGTGACTAAAATATTCGGATTGCTTAAATATTATATAATGCCAAAGTTTAAAACTTATAGCTATGTACAGATGCATTTATTATTATAGTTTTGTTAAAGAAGTTATTGTCATTAATGTCTGTATATATTATGATTTTGTACATAACACTGTAAATACGCGAAACATTTATTATATAAAAAAAACGAAAACAAGAAATACACATTTTTAAATTTTATTTACTTTTGTTTCATTTATTGTTTTACCTAATTTATGTTTAGAATTTCATTTCAATGATTTGATTACACAACATAACAAGTTAAATCATTTTATGAAAAACAAAATATTAAAAACGTTCATAAACTATAAACGTTTTATGTAGTTGCAAGCTCCGAGATACTCAACGACACGTAATGGAGGAAGATTCGAGCAGTAACTCATGCCACTGTGCACATGTTTCGAACTTTGAGAGCCGTACTTCAAATTTAAGTAGAGGTGTGCACCAGCAAAATGAGCACTATTTACATTACAGAATGATGTCAGTCAGAATTAAAGCTCAGTTCAAATCTGATAATACTCATTAACAAAAAAATATTGAATCTATATTTTGAACGGTTGTCACAAGAATCTGATACGGAAGGTAACATGTTTATGCATTACTATAAAATTCATTTTATTGCGACGTGTGTAGGAAATAGAAGATTCTTAACAAAATGTAGTGTTCTGAATAAATGACTATCTCTTACTAATTATGCTTGTAGTTTTGGAAGTCATATATAATTTCAATGATAGGTACAGTCAAAATCACATCGATCTTGAATAGCGAAGTACTCAAAAATATCTTAGTGCCATGGTATTAAGATCTTTTTGAGCACCTGGCCGGTCTTGACAGGATTTGATGCTGACTGTACTCGATACTTGGTCACCGGTCACCAATGCGTTTATATGTCTTAAAATTATCACAAGTTTGCTACACCTCTATATGCTTAAGAAGTATAAAATGTCTTATGTACTTCACATAGAAGAACATAATAACGCCTCTTGTGTGAGTAAAGATTATTGATTTCATGCCTTATAGGACGTAGTAGATACTTGACATTAATAACATTACAGTAGTGGCCGAGATTTTATAGAACGTGACTTACATATGAAGTATAATTTAGGGTGAAAACCCTATTATAAATAAGCTGAATTCTATTGAAAAGTGATGATTAGAGACTGCATCGATGAATTGGTACTTAGATTGTTCGTCGACTGAAATTGATTTCGAGTTGCCATTATGGTGTAGTAATTAGTTTCGTGGCAGAGCGCCGCTACTCACGGAGAAGGCCTGAGCATAGGTATCACTCTTCGGGAAGGCTTACTACGTCCTGCAATGTTCGACTGCAATATTATATTGGCTACTGAATGTGAATCACACAAATAACTAGGTATACAATGGGTTTGTTATTTGTGTGATTCATACCTAGTTAAGTTTTCCACAGTCCTAGTGTGCAATGAGCGTCATAAATATCTTGACGATGATGTCTCAAAACTCTCGTATTAAGAGCAAATCAAACTGTTTTATTGATTTATATGGTAGTAATGTACGGATACAGATGTATACCAAATATCAGAACAATCAGTCAACTGGAAGTGGGTCAAAAAACGAAATTAAGATAATTTTGAGCACTCTGTTCGTCAACATCTTTCTGATGCTGACTGTACGTAATAATTATTAGTTCATTATAGGATTCTAATATCCTCAAAATATACTGCAGTTATTTATACTGTTGATTGATGGCACTTAGTGGAATTCATTATTAAGTACACATAATGAGAACACTTGTACTTTTTCCACTGTACCTAAAAAATGACAAGTGTTCTCAATATGTGTATACTGCAATAATTTTTTAACTTGAAGATTATTCACTACGCTATTTTCTAGCACCAACTATTCTAATATCAACTACTAGACCTTATAAAGCTATGGTAGAAAATCCCAAGGATTACAATAATTATCTCACCATGAATCCAAACAGAACATTAAACGCTTGCTAAACTATGAATTTCACGTATGAAGGAGATTCTGTATCTTACCAAATCATGAGAGTTGTCACAAACTATTGAACGAGAAAGCTTGATGAGCTATTAACATAATACCAACGGAGCAAGCCGAGCATCAGAAAGACTACAGCTTCGTGGACGGCAGATTGGAAATAAAACTCAGTATAAGTAGCTGTATTATCTATTCTGTGGTGTAGCTGAATATAACTTTTGTAGACAACGAAAACGGATCAGTTCTGGGTATTATTTACCTACTTATTACAGGCTGCACCCACTTTACATGCCAATACTTAGGTATACAAATCGAATACCAACTCGGCTACCGAGGCATGCCCTTCTATTTTTATCCGTCTTTAAGGCGACGGTGGAGTCATCCACCGAATCACATCGGGCCTGTCTCAGTAGCCGAGTTGGTCAAGGCATTCCCCCTGTAAGGGAAAGATCGGTTTCGAGTCCCGCCCGATAAGATTCATTTTTCCCGATGTATTCGAATTGTATAGTAAGCAGATTTAATGCTGTAAAATTCATTGTAAATACATAAGTACCTATTCAATAATTGTTGTACAGAATAACTTATTGCATTTTAGTAGTGTATCTTTGAACGACTTTTGAAGTTCTTCCCAAAAAAACAAAACGAATAATTTCTCATGTATTTTGAACAGAAACTTCAGCTACTATCACTAATACTTATAAAGTTATATGGATCATCATATTCGCTATTATGAGTAAGTAGATGAAACCCTATGACTTGAAGATAATTTTCATCCCAGTATGAAATACATGTAGCCAATTGTAGTAATAAATTCTCATATCTACCACCCCATAATGTCGACATTATATTCCCATCTATCGCCATCTATTCGTGAACTCATGAAACTCCTATTATTGCATTGCGGACGAATCAAAATCGAATCAACTTCAAATATTTTCGTCTTTGTCAAATAAAACCTCAGGGTGTATATATTTCGGAAATTATGGACAGCTGTGTACATTTTAACCCTTTTACAATGATCAAACATAAAACCAATTTAAAAACATCTCAAAAATATAATATCAGCTGATAAATTTGACACTCGTAAGTGTGTTATGACATTATGTGAGATGAAATGACGGTGACAAAACCTGCTAATAAATATTAATAACTAGCTAATTTTAATCCAGTGGAAGCCATGGGAATTTATTCCCGGGGTAAAAAGCAGCTAAATTCGTTCAGCCGTTAAAGCATGATTGAATAAAAACATCCAAATATTCACACAATATTACAAGTAGGATTTAGGATTGTATTTATTACTTATAACTAATTTGACTCTTCCCGTGACTATAGGGCTGGCCTTTACCTCGCTCAAAGAATTGCTATCGCCACAGAATCTATCGCTATTCAGCGGGGTAATGCCACCAGCCTTTTGGGCACGGTACCAGTAGAGGTCGATGGGGAGGAATACAGTCTCTTCCACCCCCGTTTTTTTAACAGTTAGTTAGCATATTATTGTAGTTGCCATAATACTGTAATTAATTAAATGTTTTATAACAAAAAAAATAGATCAATTTAAAATGGTACTTACAGAAGTAAGATTTTGAGTTGTTACCTTTGGCACTGCTGATTCCAGGTTCAGACTCATTCAACTCAAAAGGGGAAAAAAATAACATTCCACAATTGCCTCGCACATCTCTAAGAAATCTGGTGTAGCCAGTTTCAGTAAAAAGTAATGGGAAAACTTGTCTGCTACTGTGACCAATGTGCCGAGCAAATTTATGATACGTAGAACTCCATAAGACAGCTTTATGTGAATAACCTTTTGTTGAGGGTTGCAATAGTTGATTTTCGTTTAATTTTTTTCCCCAACTGTTTATTTTGAAATGATTTGTAATTTTGTTGGTTATGTTCGCCAGCTACAGAAGTTTTAAGAGAATAGATTTAAAGTTCAATTTTACTTGAAACTAATACACTACTAAGTATAGGTAAAAAAGAAAGAGCTTAGATATTTATTATCTTATATAATTCTAAATCGCGAGATATAAAGGGCCCTGTTGCGCGCAGATTGTTTTGTAAAAAACTATACTTAGTGAAATTGAGCTCGTCGACCACAGAAGCACCCCGTGCTATGTTCAAAATGCATCCAAGAAACGTGTACTGCCCGTATAGAGCACAATTTGAGCACATTTTGAGCACATTTTAGGTCCAAGATATATGAATTGAACCATATATCTATACGGGTATAACTAATTATTATTATTAAAAGGAAAACAACCGTTCTCAAAACTAAAACACAAACGTGAATTATATATGCAAATTAAATTTGTTATCAGGTTCCCTCTATTAATATTTCAGTGCGAACCTTGTTCAAACAGACAAGGGCATCAATACACGTCCAAAAGTTGAAACTGAACAATAAACGTGTGTATAATAATAATTTAATCTAATATTTTGGGTCCAGCGCCGGACACAACCACCATAATGGAATTAGTTTCGTAATTAACTTACTTTATCGTTAAAATGGGATACTCAGTACTATCTGTGTTGAAAATTCGAGTTCCATACGTTTGTATGTTGAAATGGAAATTACGGAACCGCAGCAGTATTTACTAAAGTTAAGAGGGACGAAGGTTTAATCCGTTTGCGGTACTATCAGGCATAAATACGACCGAACATTATATGTGTAAGGGAACGGTTCTCTTGCCGCGCAAATGTAGATTGTATATTATTTAGTTTATTGTATACGGGTACAAAAGAAGGTTTGTATAATAGTTTGGATCTTTGGACGATCGGTATGTTAAGGAGTATAGGAGTATGCATTGTAGTGGTAACCTAGAATTTTTTTCATCTTCTTCAACTTCATCCTAGCGTTAAGCGGTGGCATCCGAAGTTTTCGCGTCAGAGTCCGGAATTCACATATTTAGCCTAGCTGTGGATTTGACTGAACTTCGATATTATCCGTGAAACTACTCTCTGACCACCACAACCCATTAACGATTCGAAAGCAGACAAATTCGAATTCAAATTCAATGCAATAGATGGATGCAATAGGGGGAACACGACTGACGGTGGAGGTGAGCGCTGATGCATCACAAGGTGGCCACCCTAAACCTACACCTGGGTCGCAAGTCCCAGGCGCCGTCACAGTGTTCCTCTCTGTACCACGCCATAGACCCGGCGACCGCACGGTGAATCCATGGAATGCTAAGAACCGGATATCTTATTTTACCATATTATTTTATATTATTATTATTAACTAGCTGACCCGGTGAACTTCGTACCGTCAATATTTTCCGCCCGCGTTCCACCTGACGGAAAGTGGTTACTGGGGCCTAAGGACGTGTGCAACACCATGGGAACCACACTTGTGCTGCTGACCCTACAAGAATAGAGAGTTTCTGTGCCCTCAAAAGGCAAATCAGGATAAGGCTTTGGTCTTCCCACTGACAGCACAAAAACTCAATAGTGAGCTTTAAATTGATTGTAAATTTTTTACGGGGAAATGCGCCAGTTATACCTTTGTTTACAATATCAAATCCATTTTCAGTTTATCTACATCTAACTCTTTAGACTATGGCCATCAAAGTACCTTATTATAATATAATATTATATATATTTATTGCTTATTTTCTATTTTTGTGTGAAATTCTTAATGCGGTTCACAGAATACATCTACTTACCAAGTTTCAACAGAATAGGCCTGACATAGGAACGGACAGGCAGACAGACAGACATGACGAATCTATAAGGGTTCCGTTTTTTGCCATTTTTGCCACATGCAACTTTTTCTAGATATCATAAAGATGACATTACAAAAAGGGGTATCATACCTATACGTAGTCGTCAAAATTCAGAATATCATTTTTCCTTCGCCTCAGAATAAACCAATCATATTTAAAATACTTCAAAAGTGGCATTACTGATGTCACTTCAAAGCAAAGTATCTAAAATTAGCCTTACACAATACATCATTCGAAAAATACGAACACATTCCTTTCAAGTAAGTTCCTTATGAGATAAAATAACGTTGAGATTCCAAATACTTCACGATATTAGCTTACTTAAACATGTAGGTCTAACAAAAGACCCATCTGCTGGAAAATACCATATGCTATGACAAAAGACACATGCGCAATTTAATAGGATCCTAGTAAAAGCACCGGGTCCTTTTGAATATTGTCTAAATACACGGTATTGAAAAAAAAATCCGCTGTCATTCGATAATAATCCTTTACGCACTAGAGATGTCACCATCAGAGATCGTCTTTCCTCCATCCAACGGTGGGTTTTGCGTAATTCAATACATTTACAATACCCTGCACTTCATATCAAAAGTATATCTTACGTTTAAGTTAATAAGATCTATTATTGGCAGTTGATGAAATGTCAACCACAAACCGCAGTATGAGGACAATTGTGAACAAAAAACATCAGATAATATGCCATCCCTTAATCACATGCGTCGTTGCTCTCGAAAAATTATTTGGTAGTTCAAAGCGGTCGTATTTGTTTGTCCTCAAATCTATTTTGGGCCAGCTATTTATGCATTTACAACTAGCTTACGGCATTTACGGCGAGTGTTATAGTAGAATTTGTTGTCAAAATGTTAAAACTTCGTGTTGGATTGTAAACGCTTGTCTAAGTTTCTTGTTCTAAATTTGTAACGTTTCACAGAATGTCTGGTGCACGCTTGGTAATACAATAGATCTTCGGTACTGTTAATTTTGCTGAGAATGTTCTGATTTCATGCACTTTTTGGTGTAATTAATTAAATGTGGAATTTGGTAAAGAATGTGAACAGAGCGCGGGTCACGAGAAATTTTGGTGCGCATTCCGTCCGTCCGTCATTATGGTGAGTTCATTACGAGTTTCGCAACGTTAAAGTTCAAGAACAATTTACTATCCTTCTGATAGTAAACCTCGCGTTCTATCATAGTCATTATAATAAAAACATTCGCAAAATATCCTGTAGAATTTAACACTAGTCATAAACTTATTGTAATGACTTTGCTATGGCTTAATTTAAGTTGTAAATGTGTTTTATACCTGACGTTCAAAAACTGTTTGATTACTTTTAATTGACTTCGAGAAACAATTCTGGTCGGCAAATGAAATAAATGACCTACAATAATTCGTTGTAAAGCTATCCATTTTTTTTCTTATGAATTTAGTGCATGAATATGGATATTGCATATTATTATTATAAAAGACTAAATTTATTTTATTATTAACCACATGGATTGTAGGTTCAATTAGTTACTAAACAGAAAGTTACATTAAGATTTTTTCCTTGACTGTGTGTTTGTCCTTCATGTAATAGGCCGAAAATATTCACCGGCTATTAACCGTTTATATGAAAAGAAGAAGTTGTGTATATAATAGTGAAGATGCATGAGAATACGCTGCGTAATTTAAAAAAATCTTATAATTAAGTAGGCAAATAGCATAACACGACTAAGTTGTATGAGTAAATCATAAGTAGGTACATGTAAAGGGTATCGCATAACAATATAAATTAAAACGTCAACGATCCTAAATAAACCTTCCAATTAATTCGACTCACCCAGCAAATGAACTGAAATGGTATTAAATTTACACCACACGGTCACTATCGAATTAGACTATGAATCAAAACGCCCCTTGAGAGAAACCTCTATGTGCGTAATAGTCGCTTTATGAATAGCACATTACCCAAGGCCCATCCCAGAGAGTATATGGTTTAGATAACCCAGAGACGGCGGTTTCTAGAACCGAGTGCCAATAATTGACTATCAAACTTGATATATAGCTTTCTCGGTACTTTGACGGCGATAGTTGGATGAGTTATAGCCGGTTTTGCTCCTGGGGGGATACTGGATATTTTGTTAAGTCTCGTAAAAGACTTACTCCTTTCCACAGCCGCGGTTAACTAGTAATATAGTTTGTGCGTAGTTATGTTTATTTTTAGGGATAAAAGGGACCTATTTTTTTGGGCTCAGATCCCCGCGGATACTCCCCGCTGAAGGGGATGGGATTATGTTGGATTTGATACTACTAATACAGCGCATGCGTGTGATGATAAAGAAAAAATCTATGAAATTGCTTGCTATTTGTCTGTTTTGAAGTGACATATTTTAATGAACTAATAAAAATGTAGGTACAGTATCGTGATTACTCATATACTAACTCACAATAGCTCTAATAGTAATCTATTAGAGCTATTCGGATATGCTTGCAACGGCGCCAATATATCGGGAGCTTGAACCCTCCCGCCCTCTCCATTCCTTCACAGGACGACACATGCAGGGCTAAGATGCCATCCATATACGGTGCAGAGTATACCTGCTAAAACCAAGCGTTTAGTGACTCATTCCAATGCCGCATCACTAAGACCTAGAACTCCCTGCCAGCTCAAATGTTTCATTCTTCCTACAGTCCCGGGTCCTTTGAGCGGGGCGTGAAAAGGCATCTGATTAGGCCATCAAGCTGAGTGCTACCACTGTTAACATGGTACATGTTTACGATGGTGACCCTCTTGCCGAGACTTGGCCTTTAGCTTAACATCAGGCGAGGTGAAGTCAAATTGACGTGTCCTTTTATAAAAAAATACGTGGTAAATATCCCAATAGCTCTAATAGTAATAAAAAATGAACCATCGTACAAATAATAATTTTTAATCATATGATTGTCGTATAACAGCCATATACATAACACTTCTTTAGTTTAAACACACCTCAAATCACTACATTCATTAGACTTGCCATAAAATATTCAGTTGCATAACGAATTCACATTTGCACAAACGGTACGTAACACATGTTAACATGGGTCTTGTTCATTAAATATTGAGGATGACGCTATAATTTACAATAAGTCCACATTGCTTAAGCTTCACGTTATGAAATTTTAATCAAAGTTCGCAGTCCCAAGTGTATTGGTACGGATACAGTTTAATGGGATCCGTAGCGATTCTACTCCAGTTATTTGCATAGCAAACTTGTTTTGATCACAAAAGTTCTGTAACATTGCTATTTGATTTGAAAATACAGTGCCGTGGGCGCTTTTTTTCAATTGCTTTAAAGTTAAATGTTATTTTTTCATACTGTTTCGTTTATAAATATTTCGTATTGTTTATCAATCTTGTATATATACCTAACATTTACACAAGATTGATATACAATATATTTACGAATTTCGAACGTAGGATATTTTGTTGATACTCGGATGTAATTTTAAATTCGCCATATTATTTCCCGGTGGAATAGAATAGGGCCATTCCATCTCTTCCTGTGCGTGTTGTAGAAGGCGACAAAGGGAAAGGGCTGTTCTACATCCGAAAAAACATATAGCCCTTAACTAAGTGCCCGCTTGTTGGCAATAGGCTGGCCCACTATGATGTGGGACCGAAAATCATGGTGGTGAACTGTAGGTATACACTTCTGCCTACCCCTTAGGGAATTTACAGGTGTCAGTATATGCATGTAAGTTGTGTATGTAATTTTAAATTACACGAAATTATAATACAAATTCGAATAAACTATAAATTTAAACTACAATAAATACGTCTTGTTTATCATTTAAATAACATCATAATATTGGAATTCAAATACATAGGGAAAAGAAAAATGAATCTTCTCGGGCGGGATTCGAAGACGCGATCTCTCCATTACAGGGGGAATACAATAACTGAGACACGCTCGATGTAATTCAAATTTTCCAAGAGTTCTGCCTGAGTAGATTCATTTTTCCTACGTATTCGATTTGTATAGTTATCATACTTAATGCTGTGAAATTAATTCAATTAATGTAAATGTCAAAATTACATTGTCCAAATAATTAAATCTAATCTATTAACCACCCCTCACCGTATTCGGGGCAAAAGTGCCCATCTTTTTTTAAAGAATTTAATTAAAAAAAAGACTTTACTTACAATAATAATAAACTATTAACAGTGATAACAAATGTCATAAGTACAATGACCCGAGTCTACCCTGAGGATAAATTTAAAAAAGCAAATCGTCAAAATGAGACCAAGCATCCACTGATGACGAATACTTCATCATTAGAGCATAGAGCAAAGAGACAACTTCTAAAAAATATTCTCGACCCAACATTCATTAATTTTAGTTGGTCATAGACTACTAATTTGTAAAATTTACAGCAGGATTCTAATAGCTTTGTAACCGGAAACACATCACCGAAATATTAAAACTCTTTGAGTGTCGGTGCATATGCACAAATGGGTGACATATTTATGAGTCATTTAAGACTAATAACAGTTGGGGAATCATCAGTGTAAAGGCAACACTGTTTAATATAATTTATGATTCGAGGGAAAGCAATAAAAACCTCAAAGGTGGTCTTACTAATTTGAGATCTTCAATTGGAATCAATGTAGCTCAAAGATAATGAAATTGGGCGTTGAATGGAACTTCGGGTTAGAGTATTCTCACAACTAGTCTATAAGTGAAACTACATGCAAACTATAGGTAAATTTTAGTACCTATTCTGCCATCCGGAGTCTACGAAAAAATCACTTTTATGGTACCGGCAGAGTAGAATTTGGTCCACCCCATCTCTTCCCGTGGGCGAAGGGATAGGGCTGTTTAACATCAGAGAGATATATACAGCCCAGACTCAGACTCAAATATAAAATTTAAGCCAACAATTGTGCCCGGAATGTGGTAATAGGCTCACCTCCTATTACGTGGGACCGATTCCAAGTGACCTCTGCCTAACCCTTCGGGGATAGAGGCGTGATTAAATGTATGCATGTAAAATAAAAGTATCTAACTATTTTCAATGAATTTATTTGATATTATTAATTCTACACAGATCTACGTTACCGTTGCTAACTAAAACTACCCGGGCTTTTTTTAAAGAATACTGGAACCGAAATTACCTAGCACCACGACCCACAGTCGGCGTGTGGTTTTAGTCGGTTCGAGTCCGACACAACCTCCCCTTCCGGCTCCGGCAGGGGAGATATACGACGGGATTTCCGCACGGAAAAAAAATCCCTCTAACCCCTCCAATTGAGGTAAATTGCTATTTAAGTTATATAGTAATCAATTTAAGTTATTTTCAAAGAGCCATAACCACTTTACTCTCATAATTTGGCCACGACACATTCTTTGACTATTGTGGCTATTATCGTACACATTGTTATTGTATGCTTTTGTTACCGTTTCCTCATAATAAATAATAAAAAATAACTTACTATTTACTTATAATATAGGTGCTTTTAAATGAACGACCGAGTAACGTCCACCAGGCAGTTGCCAGCCAGTCATTCATGTTACACCGGGCTATTGCCGTATACTTTGTTACACGGCCGCGTGTCTGGTGTCTTGCACTTCATTGTCGCTCATCCGATACACACGTTCATGTTCCAACTAGGCAGGAAACTATACGTGTCGACGTTTTGACACCGTGTCCTGTTCGTGTCACCACATTGTGTACTGTAATTTCTCCCAAAAATCGGTTACCACGTTTGTTAGGGCCAGATATTGGCTATCTTAACTGCCTACCTACCAGTCCAGGTTTATACATAATATTATATTGCGCGCTAACGCTTCGAACTAACGCACCGCGGTCAAGTCGCGTGCTGCTTGACACCTGTCACCTGACAGATATCACCTTTCATTTCCTCTCTGCAATTCACCTGGGCGATCAACTGTCAACAAAACTCCATGGTAACTCCGTAATTGTAATCACAGCGTTCTATTCTAATAAAACTATGTTAGATCCGTTTTAATGAAAACTATTTAAAATTTGATAAAGGTCGTATTAACTATTTCCTCTGTATGGGTAACTAAGGTATGAAAATAAATATACAGAGAAAGAGAGCTTAAAATGAGTTTAAGATAAGCGAAGACGAGTCTGAGGTGACGTTAAGGCGTAAAGTGAGGAGATGGTACGATGAGATGATACAGGTTGACTTTTTTTTACTATAGCATGTCTCTTGTGCGCCTCTTTGACTTTTGCACGTCCTTCCTATATTGCCTGCCAGCTAGGGGGAAGAGGTGATCATGAGGCAAGCCTACGTCACGCTTTTGTATATCTCATGTGAAAACGTCTTGAAGTATAGACGTCCTGGCTACCCCTTTAGCAGTAAGCTCTATGTGTGCAATTTAGGCAAGGGTTTCAATCAGATACTAAGCTCAAATATTCGAGACTTGTATATTCAATGCATTTGCCAAGAAGCTAAAAGATCTTTTGATACTGCTATCGGCTCACTCAATACGGTGTAGTAAGCGTAAACGCGTTTGATATACATTAGTACAAACGAGTTCTAGCTGACCAATACCCGAGATTGTTAGTGCCGATAGAATCGAAACGAGTAGTCCTTTTTGATATCGGTAAATTATTATTTCATATAACTTAACAATTTATATAGTTTTGAGCTGGCTGTGGAGTGAATCCTGCTGTAGAATGAACTCTTCGCTGTGGATTTGCTTTTTTTTTTATAAAGGACACGTCAATTTGACTTCATCTCGCCTGATGTTAAGTTAAAGGTAAAGTCTCGAAAAGAGGGTCACCATAGTAAACATCTACACTGTTAACAGTGGTGGCACTCAGCTTGATGGCCTCATCAGATGCCTTTTCACACCCCGCTTAAAGGACCCGGGACAGTAGGAAGAAGGAAACACGTGAGCTGGCGTTCCAAGCGACTACAATATGGGGTTCTTCAAGAAGGGTGTTCGAAGGTTCTTATGGGTCGGCAGCACGAGTGTGACGACCCTAATATTGCACATGTCCACAGGCCACAGTAACCGCTTTCCACCAGGACGGCAGTGTGTTTGTCTGCCACTTCATCATCATTATCTACATTAAGATGTATTGTCCCGATTGCATCCGAAGCCACAGTGCCCTCGGAGCTCAGGATCAGCCTTCCGGTTCTTTCTCATCCACTTAGCATGATCTTGGACATCCATAGTAGTCAGAACATTTACACGCATTTCAACCTCCACGACGTCAAACCAGGACTTCTCGGGTAGGCCCAAGAAGTCCTAAGGGGTAGGCCCCGTCTACCTGGACTCTGTTGTGTTAGTCTGCCACCTAAATAAATAATAATCCATTTACGGTGCAGAGTATACCTGCTAGAACCAAGCGTTTCAGTGATTCATTCCTATGCCGCACCACTAAGACCTGGAATTCCCTGCCAGCTCACGTGTTTCCTTCTTCCTACAGTCCCGGGTCCTTTAAGCGGGGCGTGAAAAGGCATCTAATGAGGCCGTCAAGCTGAGTGCCACCACTGTTAACATGGTAAATGTTTACGATGGTGACCCTCTTTCCGAGACTTTGCCTTTAGCTTAACATCAGGCGAGGTGAAGTCAAATTGACGTGTCCTATATAAAAAAAAAAAAAATCAGTAGTAAATTTGATGTTAAAAAAAATATATGAGTATAGTATAGTAGAAGTATACAACACCAGATCGATTTTGACCGGCAAAGTACTCCCTTTTTTTTCGTGCGGAAATCCCCTCGGATACCTCCCAAGTTAAGATCGATCTAATGTCGACTGTACAATTTGAAGTTAGAACAACGAAGTCGTCTTATATTCAAATTTATCGTAATTCCCCTGTCTAGGTAGTTATTCCGGTGTTGCCGCGGGGAGAGAACAGCAATTCATATGAAGTACCAAACTTCCTCGGGGGTGTTATCTGTTAAAAAATAAATGAATATTCTTTTGAGCCTCATTATGCAGTGTTAAAAATATTTAAAGTAAGCGCTGGATATGTTAACACCTGGTCCACAAAAGTGTCAAGTAAAGTTTTCTTGGTCATAAATACGAGGCAAAAGCCATATTCTCGAACGCCCGCGGTCAAATTTAATTATCATGTATACGATGAATATTCTCATACATTTGTGTATGACGCCTACATAAGTACATAAATCAAATTATTACCGCTGTCATATTTCAACGGTAACTTAAACAATGGTTAAAATAATGGTGTATCCATGCTCAAGAATAATTATTTAGGAACATTTTAGATAAATCAATGAATAAATTAGACGCTGCGATTACAGTTGATTTAGGTGACAGCTTATTTGTTAGAAACAAATTGCGTTCGAATTCCAATATTTTGTATTGTTATATGTTTATTTTTAAAAAATGTAAAGTGTCAAATATTGTTTAGCTAATTTTTTTTTAATTAAGCATTCTAGAATATGGATAGATTGCACTTTTTTTTTCAAATCACAGTCTGAAATTCCTTCATCGTTTTTGACTAGCTTTTGCCCGCGGCTCTGCACGCGTGGATGTCGGTTATTGCGACCAAACATAGCTTTCTCAAGGTCTAATCTACCGTTATACCAAATTTCATCAAAATCGGTTCAGTGGTTTAGGCGTGAAAGCGTAACATACAGACATACAGATAGACAGACAGACAGACAGAGTTACTTTCGCATTTATAGTATTAGTATAGAGTATAGATTTATCTACTCTGAAAAATTCATTCCTGTATAAAAAGCAGTCGAATCAAAGCGTTCTGAGGTTAGCATTTACGAGACCGCACGTCTCATACCCCACTGGATAGTAACTCTCAGTTATCGGCTCAAGAATATTTTATTGCTCTTTTTATTTAGACGTGATTCTCTTACATAAAATATCAGAAGTAATAAAAGTAAAACGATATTATTGCTTTCAGAAAGAATAAGCATGACTTTCTCGTTACTGAAATATAACCTTTTGTGATATTTATTAATGAAAAGTATAAAAGTAGATCATTGGTAATTGATATTTTTACCTGACTGCTGAAGGAAGAAGTGTAATGTTTTTCGAGACTATGTGTGTATGTATGGCCATTTATTTGGCACGCCCTACAGCCAGAACGGCTTGACGGATTTGGACATGTGAAGTGTCATTTGATTCGTTGTGATTGTGTGAGTGACACTAGGTATTATACATTTCGAAAAAATCAAAATGGCGGGATTTTGGCGCCAAAATGAAAACCTTGAAAATTTTTCTTGCACTGTCTGAACGGCTTGTTTCTTACGTGTCAGTTTCTAAGCTGTAAATTATCAAATTGTATTAGTGAGAAGTTTGGTAATCAGCTTATTTTAGTCCTTTTGTAGTCAAGATTGATCTAATACTGACTGTATGAAATCAAATAATATTTATTAGCCAATGATTTATTATAAACTATAGATATTTTGTTCACACTCTAAAATAGTCATTAAAAGATGATGACTTTGGTCCTCATTTAATGCACCAATTAACTAAAAAACGTATTTTATCATACATCCATAACAAAATGCCGCGTGGTTCCCGGCAGAGTTGGGTCACCCCATCTCTTCCTATGCGGTGTCGTACAAGGCGACTAAGGGATAGGGCTGTTTAACATCAGACAGATATACTCGTATACAACCCAGACTCAGCCTCAGATGCGTAGTTTGAGTTAATAATAGTGAATGAATTTTTTATAGCATTTATTATGCTAACTTTTAAGTTCGAAAAGCATTGGAAAAAATGAAATGCTCAAGTGAGACTCGAACTCACGACCTTGCCCTTACAGGGGGACTGCTCTTCCAACTGAGCTATTGAGCCACACTTGAATTATTCCAAATTTTCCTTCTCTTTATATCCGTCTATAAGGGCGACGTATATATATACAGAAGGAAATAGTGCCTTTTTTTTTCGTGCAGAAATCCCCTCGGATACCCCCCTGCCGGAGCCGGAAGGGGAGGTTATGTCGGACTCGAACCGACTAAAACCGCACGCCGACTGTGGGTCGTGGTGCTAGGCCGGAGGTGAGGTTGTCATCGACATATCCCTCGCACCCCGGCTGACCCAGGGCCATCCCTTACGGTCTAGCCCTCCTCGGGAGGGGGGACAACGGTGTCCCCGACTCGCCCCCGGAGGAAATAGTGCCTGGAATACGGCAATATGTTCCCCTATTACGTGGGACTGAACGAAATGATTGGTGAAATGTGGGTGTTGTAACTGTCTAGTGATAAAGGCGTGATTATATGAAATAATTAATTTGGTAGAATTTTTCATCCATTGTATTTATGCCATTTTTGAAGGCTGTCATTTTACTAAATGAAAGAAAGAAAAGTATTTTACTTACGTTCCTCACATGGTGCATCTCATAGTATACAAAGTAGATATTAATATAGGTGTTGATGGTAAAGACGTATCTATTAGTATAATACGTCCTTGTTTATAGCTATAAGTATTAGTAGGGGAAAGGCGTACAAAATGACATACTAGTTATAAAATTGGTCATAAAATCTGTATTTATTAATAATTTTTAACAATTGTCATAGAATAATATTCTTTGGGTCGTTACCTACTTAAAATTATAGAGAGCAATCAGCTTAAAACCAAAACAAAAGCATTATGCATTATTTAAAAAATGTCGAAAAAATTCCGTTTTGTCCACCCTTGGTGGGTAAAATGACATACGTCGGGTGGGCTAAATGGCATACTAAATTTGTACTGTAAATCAGTCCGTTACTTGCAGAGTTCACCTATAAAACTATTTGTCTTCTTGGGAACATCTGCACACGATGCATGAGCCCATCTTTTACAGCTCAAGCATTGTAGCCAAACCTCTCTTGGTCTAGATCTGGAGTAGAGGGCATTGCAATAAATGCAAGGACAATCTTCATCATTATTTTTGGCTTGAGTGTTTGAGGTTTGTAAGGAAGAGAAATTATTTTCACTGTCCGAGCTAAAATCCAAAACTTTTGTAATTTTCTTTTTTTTATTCGGTATAGGCGGAGGAGCGGATTTGGTTTTAACCTCTTCAATATTAGGCGTTGAAGTGAGCAATAATACTTTTGTTTTTTTTTATTGGCTTTCTTTTGCCTTGTCCAGCGATATAAATGCCTTTCGGCACTGGAGATAGCACGCTGACTGGAACATTTATAGCTTGCAGTACCGGCCTAGATGATAGGGGTGAAATAGCTGGATCTACCTATTGGGGTGTTAACAGGGTGCTTGAGTTAGCTACAGCTGATGTGCTTGCAACTACCAGTGCTGTCGAACTACTTTCTTCAACCTGAGATGGACCTGATGCCGTTAAATCTTCTTCGGGCTCTACTTGATTTGGTTCCATGGGGATATTTGCCGTCTCAGCTGCCTCAAATAAATAATCTTAAAATAGGTGGGTCAAACGACATAGTATGTCATTTTGTCCGAATAACGGGTATGCTGTTTTGTCCACCTTATAACTTCAAACATTAAATGAGAATTACTAAAAACGTATCAAAAATTTTGACATTTCTATGTATCCTCGTAAATAATTAGTAAAGTAGTAAATAAGAGACATTAATAAAAACTAATGAACGTAAAAAAATACTTACTTTATCGAAGAAATAAAAACACGCCGCGTAAAACTCGTCACCGCAAAAATCAAACAGACCGGCATGCACCTCAAACGACTACTCGGGTGCCACTGGCTGCAAGACAGGTTGCGACGCGTTGTTGAACGGATACCTACATGTACTTTTGACAACTATTTAGTTTTTGGTTTCGGAGTAAAGCAAGTATGTCATTTCACCCACCTATGTCATTTTGTACGCCTTTCCCCTAGATAGAGATTCAGAGGTAGAGAGTACTTTATCTTTTTTAATTCTATAGCACGGCATGGTAATTAAGTGGGGGTCTTCTAGTCTCAACGTATTCCCAACTAACATTAAAATAGAGGAATGGTTCTGTGATCCTAGGACACACATAACTTCTAGATGAGTTGGACTAGCAAAAGTTTGAGATAAATTAATTTGCCGTCAGCGCATATAACATGAAACATTTCTATATTGGTAGTGTAGTGACTGTTTGTGTTTGTTTATAGTTCTAGTCATAATCACTTCATGTGGCAAAAGGAGACATACAAAATCTTCAGGTTTTGAATAAGTGTAAAAAGCATACATACCTACAAAGATATACTTAATTACGTGTGTAAATCCCCGAAGTGGTAGGCATAGGTATATGAACACTCACAGCCTATTGTCATTGTCATGTTTACTGTCAGATGAAGAACCACTTTCCCTGAGTGGCCTTCTACGACACCCATTCTATTCCACCGGGATCCAACATGACCAGTGTATAAAGTGTAAAAAGCCTTGTGCTTAAATCTAGAATAAAAGATTACAAAGTTACAGAAAAAGTCTCTTGTATTGCACACGTCCATTAGGCCACTAACCACTTTCTATCAGGTCCGTGTGCTTGTCTGCCCGCACGCGTGTTTCCCTCTTCCTACAGTTCCGAAGTCTGTAACTGGGGTGTGAGCAAGCATCCATCAAGGCTGTTAAGTTAGAGACCACCATTTTATAGCCAATATATTCAGAAATGGTGGTACGTTTTTCTGGACTGCACCTTACCCGTTGTCCTACGAGAGCGACAAACGCGACAACGCGCGTAAGCGACGGCGACGTCCCGCGTAACATTACGTTCCATACCTACTTCAAGTGACATTTTCACGCGACTTTACTTAGGACACAATAAAGGAATGCCTTCATTTGATATTTACGCGTGGCGTTGAAACGCGTCGCGTTAGCGCGTTTGACGCTCACGTAGGACAATGCCTAAGTTTTTATCATCTACCGTGGTGCAGTCAATTGACAAACCAAATATGTATAAAAGAGTGCTATACAAAATATTGACATTCCCGTTCTGATTTAAACAGAAACTAAATTTAATTTTACAAACAAATATATAATTGAATACAAAGACTGTTAATTTCATTCATTCTAGCAAACAATTGCGAACAAATGTAATCACAAACAAAACTAATAAGTTTAACCAAATTGTGATCATATCCAGTAAGTTCGCATCCACGCTTTATCCACAAAGACTCCGACTGTATAAGGATTAGGAATTCGCGCGGCTTTGCTTAAAGGGGAAGGCGGGGAAAATTGAGAATTGTTTTCTCTACCGCACAGTGAGCAAAGCTCGTACTTCCGTAACGAAACGGAAATGTTAGACACGCAAGCGTTTAATGTAATTATGTGGACTTTTAAGTTTAATCTACCGTCTAGCATGCAATTATTTAAACTGAATCACATAAAATAGGTACCTTAATATTGGATGTATCTACGGTAGGACACGATGGTATTCTCGTTCCAATTGAACAGAGCAGTCTGACTGGGGAAGTACCTCCGGCCTACAGAATACTACGGCCATAATATTATATTTTTACAAATTGATATTGTATGTAGAAATGTATATATATTTTATGTATGTATGTATATTTATATTTAAGTAGGTATATATTTATATAATTATGTATTTATATAAATGTGTAGGTATATTATATACATATATATTTGAACGCCAACAACTACCAGTTATGTACTCCAACCAACATACATTTCCATCCAAAGGTTGCCTGGCAGAAATTGCGTAAAGCGATAAGGCCGCCCTTTGTACTGCTCTTGTGTTCCTAATTTCCATACTATTAATAATGTAATTGGCGTACAATAAAGTATATAATAAATAAATAAATAAATAAATATTAATAACCTCGTGTTGTGTTCCCGGCGCGGCGGAGAGTAAGGTAGTCAGACTCCAGAGCTCACTGCAGAGTTTTTGTGTTGTCCCCTATCAGTGGGAAGATCCAAAGACTTGTCCTGCTTTGTCTCCTGCATTGACGGCACATATAGTCTCTGTTCCGACAGGGTCGGCAGCACGAGTGTGGCTCCCGTAGTATTGCACAAAGACGTTGCGTGAACCACTTTCCGTCAGATAACCATCGTGTTTGTCTGCCCTATAAGTGGTATAAAAAAGCCTAAATATTGAACGAATTTTCAAGCATTTAGTATGCTAATTAATTCAATTCGATTTAAAAACACATCTGAACCTATCACAATTTTTTTCCATTCTAAATCGATTTCAAAAATGGGTTTGTGATACCTGAAATAAATGAATTTTAATTTAATTAATTAAAAACCTAAGTATTTTCTTATTGTTGATTCTATGAAACTTTGACAAAGTTTTGACATTGTTATTCAAATAGATAATGATAATTTATAATTATAAATATTCCACAATATTCTACACAACGCTATCCAGACCCATGGGAAACTTAATTAAGCTTGTGTTATGGAATCAAGAATGCGGATAAACATAATTAGATCCTTTTCTTTTGTAAATATTTACATATTATAAATAGAAACACCCAGACCAATGCAAATAGCCATATTTATACATACAAATATTTGCACTGAGCGGGAATCGAACCCGCGCCTCCTGCGTGGCAGTCGCGGGCACAACCGCCACGCCACAGAGGCTGTAGTAAGAAAGAAAAATAAACACTGGGCTTGGATCTACGGTCAGTTTTCTTTTCAGATTTTTGGCTGAAACATAAAGGACATGATTATGAGTAGGTATACTGCTCACAGAATAACTAGTTCAGTAGGTACACTTTACAAGTTAGTTGCAAATAGACTCTTATTTTTAACAAGCGTAAGGCAACCCGCTATTAATTAATGTAGGATTTTGAGCTTACACGATAGACTTAACGGACCTATATGAAGCTGACGGTACTTGGTACGGTGACTATTTTATAAAATGAAATGGGTAGACCATCGTTATGTTACACAATATTCTTTTTAGTTAGTTGCAGTAGAAATATAATTAAATGCTAATCTCTGTGATGTAGCGGTAGATTGCGATTACCATGTTCGATTCCTGCTCAGTGCAAAAGTACCTGTTTTTGCATAGAGCTTTTGCTTCGAGAATAGAACGTATTCTCTTTTAAAAGGAAGGCAACGCACTTGTGACTCCTCTGGTGTTGCGGGTGTCCATGGGCGGCGGTGATCACTTACCATCATGCGATCCGTGTGCTCGTTTGCCTCTCTATTCCATAAAAAAAATATGTACTTGTTTACAAAAAAGTATTTAGGTATATCCGCATTCTAGGCCCCATATTAACATTTTGAAAAATAATCCCATTTGGCAATCATAAGTGAAAAGAAATGATATGGCTACCGCCTGCTCTTAGATTTGTTTCGATTTTTGAAATAGCTGTCGGTTTAATTTTTTATTAATTTATTTTATTGTAGACCTTTGAGTTATAGGTAATATGACATCTATTTTATATTTTTCTAATTGTCTTTTGATACCCTACTCGATAAGCTTGAGTAATTTTTTTGTCTACACACATTTCAGCACCTAAAATCCACTTTGTTTTGCCATTTTACGTATGTCTCTACTCCTTATGACATTCAGGAGATGAATACCTTTCATTTGGAACCACGCTCATCAAAATCCTTCCAGCCGTTAGGGGGTTAGAGAGGAACAAAGAAAACTAGATACCATAATCACATACAAACATACATAGGTACATACGAATCGAATACATACGATCTTTCCCTTACAGGGGGAATGCCTTGACCAACTCGGCCACAGAGACACGCCCGATGTGATTCAAATTTCCCTTCTATTTTTATCTGTTTTTATGGCGACGGTGGATATACGTGCGAAAAACATTACCTTCGCTGGCACAGTCGGGTAAAAATAATAAACTCTATTTAGTTTGGGTATAATATACCAATTTGTTAACATTGTTTACACTCAATTGTTGATTAGTCTGTAAGACTATTTCAAAAATAAAAATTGTCGCTATGTATATCCTAGAATATATTTCTGCCCGCGACGGAACGGAGATGGTATTATGCGTTTGGAGTGAGAGAATGATTGTTTGTTTGTGCACATCAATGTTGCCATTTTTTCCAAAACTACTGGTCCAGTTTTTATGCAGTTTTCAATTATATCTATTAATATTAATTGGTTCTTAATATTATTATTTTTTTCATTTTATTTATTTGATTAATCCTTGTAAAATGGCACATAAGCAAATCTTTATTTCATTGCATATCTCCCTTCATTCCACTTTCCTTTAATGTGACTAAGTATAATAATAACAAACATTTTATAGGGGCATTACAGACACCGTGAAATGTAACCTTTGCTCGTAAAATGGAGATCTGCTGAAGAAGTGGACCGTATGTGTTGTCTTGAGGAAATAGCTCTGTAATTAGCTCTCTTGGCGGTAATAAAGGCACACTGGTGTTAGCCGGCAAAACAATCTGAGACACGTGCTATAAAGTAGGTACAGTGTAATTAATTATGCTATATGAATAATCCATTAAGAAATGCCATTCATAAGAGTATTAAAAACTAAGTTCAAGCTGGCTTTCTACATCCATACTATACTTACTATACTAATATTATAAATGCGAAAGTAACTCTGTCTGTATGTATGTTACGCTTTCACTGTTAGGGGTAGATTAGACCATGAGAAAGGATATAAATTATGTTTGGTCGCGATAACCGACATCCACACGGGCAGAGCCGCGGGCAAAAGCTAGTAAAATATATACTTAGGGCCGTATCCTAGAATGGAACTTAGTTCTGAATCTCAATTTATCTGAAGACAGATTGTAAGTATAGATAGACAAGTAATAAAATTAAAATTTTTGAAAATAACCACGACGTATTAAAAATAATTTAAAAAATGTTTACTGCAGCGCCCCCTAGTGAGTTGTCACCGTAACACCTATCTAAGAACATGCACCAATCAAACCCAAACCAATAATTGAAAACTGCATCAAAATCGAACTAGTATTTTTGGAGAAAATTGTCAACATTGATTTGCATTAAAAATGCTTGCTGTAGCGCCCCCTGTTGAGTTGTCATTGTAACATCTATTTAAGAACATGCTCCAATTAAAGCCGAACCCAAAATTGAAAACTGCATCAAAATTGGATTGGTAGTTTCGGAGAAAATGGCAACATGGATTTGCACAAACAAACACACAAACATCCTCTCATCCCAAACGCATTTACCGTCTCCGTTCCGTCGTGAGTAAAAATCTATTAAATCTGTCAATCTGTTCACTTTTGTTAACATGTTACTTGTTTGTAATGATAACCCTCTTTCCTGAAACTTTGCCTTCAGCCACCATCAGGCATGATCAAGTCATATTGACGTGTTCTTAATAAAATAAAACGTTTTAATTAGTCATATCGAGAAATAAGTAATTTAGGTTAGAATTTCCAACTCATCTCAGTCATCTCACAAAAAGGACACGCCGATTCTAATTAAGGTTGTTTTATTGTAACTTGAATCAGCCGTCGCACGACTAATGGGATTTATTTGTGTTGCACTCACCGATTTATTGGCCACTAAGTTTCAGTGCATTGTCAGATTGGCCTTTTTCTTTTTAACTAGGTACTTGGCAGTATCAAAAAAGAATGTAGAACTATTTTAAAAGAAGCGTAGTTTTTTCAGTTATTAGGACGTCGGTAATCACGACTTTTGGTCTTATATTTGTAAGATCCATGCTAATATTATAAATGCGAAAGTAATTCTGTCTGTATGTCTGTATTTTACGCTTTCACGCCTAAACCACTGAACCGATTTTGATGAAATTTGGTATAGGGGTTCATTAGCCTTGAGAAAGGACATAGGCTATGTTTGGTCGCGATAACCGACATCCACGCGGGGCGAGCCGAGGGCAAAAGCTGGTCTCTTTATAAAACAAGTTTCGTAACGTTAATCGATATGCGTTTAGTATTTTTTCCTACTTAAGAAATAAACACGTAAAAAGTAAGAATGAAAAAAATAGTTTGTAAAACTCGACTATACTCCGTCCATTATATTATTGTATTTTAGACAGCTCACTGACAGTAGTCGGTATAACTTTGTTCTAGCGTCAACACCTGAAAATCCTAACAAAAATTAGGCGCCAATACGTCATTTTTCATTGACAACGTCACGTCAGCCAGAAAGCAATTTTAGGGATGTAGTTAGTCTATCGACTGCGTTTTTATCATAATAACTTGAAAATGTCACAATCGATATCGACTACAGAAAATAATTCTTCTAAAAAATATAACATAACTGGCGGGTTTTAACCGATTTCTAAACAACGATTCGGATGTTTATAACTTTTTATATTTGTATGATTTTTACGGAAAAATTATTTTTGTACCTCCGTCATATGTAGACGGATTGTCAAAATTCTTTTTTATTTTTAAGCGGTTTATTCCAAAATGGTCCCATTTAAATTGCATAAAGATCTGATGATGGGTTTCTGAGACAGACCACGGAAATCTTTAATAAATACCAGGAAATCAGCATGTTGGAATATTTTTCTAGAAGTCAGTTGTTTTGTTTTGAAGATTAGCGTGTGCGTTATGGCCCACAATAGTTTTATAATACATTTGTAAAATTGTAGGTGTAGGACACGAAATATCTACTGCTTTATTATTATGTACAGAAAGATAAAAGATTATAATTCCACATTTATCATAATATTTTCATTTATCGATTAATCATTTTTTTTATTGAGGTTTTTAAGTTTGTCGATATTTTAAATTTTCATGCAATCACTACTTCCATCTGTCTAAAATACAATAATATGATGGACGGGGTATAATTTGTATTTGCAGTTTTGCACCGGGAGCGAACAGGGGCGAGTTGTTTAATAAGCACATAACAATTATGCCCTTTGTTATATGGACTAAATTTATCATTGCTCGTTTTACGCTTTTAAAATTTTGAGTACAAAAATAAACGGATTAATTAATTGAATTTTTTTAAAAAGTATATATTTTATAATGGTATAGATGTTAAAATTCTTAAGTCCCATGATGACTTTATCATACTTATACCTTATTATTCTGAAGAAAAAAAGCAATTTTTGTTACTCAACGAATCACTATTCACTAACTGCTGCTTTTGAAAGTGAATCATCATTTATGACTTCGGTAGTAAATGAAATCGAGAGCAAACGAATTTGCATACAGGAAACAGTTAAGAGGTACACAACACAAGGTCCTTTGTTAGGATATTCAATTCAAAACATTTTTTTCTTTGTTATTTAGGTTGCAGCCTTTGTTTAGAATTGAGCCGATGAATACGGTTCTTCGAATGCTGACAATATTTTAACTTTATTTTGTGTAGTAAATGGCCAACAATAAATGACTCTAATTGACACACAATGTGTACAACCATAAATATAATATATTGTTACTAAAGTTATACAACATACAGCAATGTGACGGTTCAGGTGCAAAAACTTCGTAACTTTATTTTTCTTATCTATTTAAAGTCTATAATCACCATGAAACCTTTTTAATGTCATAAAACAATATTTTTGTCACTACAAGTCGGCAGACTGGGACGGTTGGGAGACTTCGTAGTGTCGGATCCGTGGAGGTGACTTTGCTATACTTTAGATGATCCAAAATTCTATGCAACAGCAGTCACTACGATTCTAGTGGGCATGGAATGCAATATTTCTGGTCAAGCAAGCGTCCTTGGTATAACAGATCTTGCAGAGAAAATAGAGTTTACAAGCAAAGCAAAAAAGCAAAGCTGGGTCCACAGCTCTTGCCAGCAAAGATCCGAGCATTGCTGATGTGAAATGCAAATTGACTTCCACCCCGAGTTCAAAAAAAACCAACGGCCAGGGCTAAGTTCACGAGCAGAATTGGCGTGCGGCTTGCGCGGTACCCATCTGGTAGTCATGCATTTTGCTCACTCGCCAAAGCTGACGGGGGAAACTTCTGCCAGTGTTGCCTTCCACCAATGGCACTAAAGACAAAGTCAATCTTTAAGTAATTTCTTTACGCCATAATCGACTATGAACGATGAGAATAACGAGCCACCTACGGTATACCTTTCTCTGAAGTCTGAAGTTCATCACGCAATGTGTTAGGAGGAAAGAGTGTACGCTGCTATTAATTCTATTTTATGAATACTCTGAAGCCAATTGCAACAAACTATTTAGATTAATATAGTTAACAAAAGCGTATCGTTCCATTCTTGAAGGGTAAACTTTATTAGCTTTCACGATAAACGAAATTCTATTGTCGTATTTTAACTCCAGCATAGAATCGGTTATAAACAAAGAGTTGACGCCAATATTAACTTTTATCACCTTGAACGTTATACAAAACACTTTCTTTACCCGGATTATAAATAGCCTTTATTTTATATCGGCCACCCGTCAAACAATATAACAGAAAAGGAGAGATTTTACGACCCATGCTAGTCTGGTCAGGCGCCACATTCGACCGTTTACGGCTTATATTATTGGTAGTTACCAAAGTTTGTTTGCCTCTGTTCCGTTTTGAAGTTCGCGCTTTAAATATTAATTTACTTATTAATAACAGCTGTGTCGCTACTACATAATTTTATGGTCATTTAAAACGGCCTAAAATTTTCCTAACGCAGGGTGGGCGTAAAGCAACACGTCCAAGTAATTTCCATAATCATTTACGGCCTTATTATTGAACAAAATATTTTCTCCATGGCTCAAATTATATTAAATTCAGATTTGTTGTGTAAAGTAAAAAGTAATTTAGAATACAAAATGTTAAAAAAGTACATTTTTCCGAACCTCTAATGGGAGGACATTATCCGAAAACCGTTTTTGTGCGAATACGGCTAAAATTTACTGGGGAAATTTTAGGAAAGCGCACGAGGACTTATCATTATGTATATTTTTATGTATTTTTCAACAAAACATTATCGGCCAACAGTTAACTAAGGCTTTTAATGTGATGGTCTTTTTACGCGTTATCGCTGGAAATATATTTTTGTGAGTAATTCTGAAGAATGATAAAAGCTTGAGGTGCCCTATTTTCGGTAAGAAAAGTAAATAAAAAAAAGTTTGACGAGAATACCGTACACATTGTTAGATTTATTGCGGCATTATTTTCACAAACTTTACGAGTTATGTAATCTCAGTAGAGGAATTTGTGACAACGCTTGGATGACAAAACTTTTGCGTTCTAAAAATTTCCTGTAAACAAACATGGCCCGCATACGAAGAGAAAAAGTCAAATAAACCTTTTCTATATAGTTATGTACTAACATATAGACCTATCTAGGTACTTTTTAAAGATAAATGGCGTGCGTTTCTCACAAAAATCGTTTAAGCAATTTGTTTAAATTACTTTTCTATGCTAATATCCATCGTGTTGCGAATATATATGCCGAAAAGAAAAAAGAAACGGTGTGTGGGCATTTGCGATCGTCGAATATCTTCGGTTCAAATGATGCATGTTGTAGAAGCTGGATCCTGTACAGAAAAACAAGACACTGCAAGCCATTACATGCTTTACGTCGTAAATAATCGTCTTAGCTCGGTAAATAAAATAAGTGTGTAAGCTTGGTCCGTACTCGTATCAGATGAGAGGCCGGGACACTGCAAAAGACGGGAAAATGGTGTTTAACGCGCGATAGGGAACAATGTTGGAGGAGCATAAGTTTTGCGGCGCGTTAAAAGATAATGAGTTTGGATACAGTATATAAGAAAGTACGTTGCGTACGCCTTTGTAAGGAGACGTTATTTTCTTATCTAAGACATAGCTAAGTCTTCGTATATTTCAACGCACCTAGGAATGATATGAATTCGCAATTTATGTTCCCGTAGGACCAAATTTAAAAGCAAAGATTTATCGTGTGGTACTTTAGATTATACGTTCAAGTTATTTAACATCAAAGTACAAACTATACAGAATTACAATTTAGTTTGGCACTGCGTAGAGATGTGGCTTCGCTCTGCATCTTCTAAAGCTTATACTATGGGGAGTGCTCCGAAGAATTGTTTGGATTGATCCCCGCTGTCTCTTTCCACCATCGTTCCACACTCACCATCTGGACAGCTGGCGGTCCACAACTATGCATTTCTCGAGAAACTTTCTGCCTCGCACAACTAAACTGTGGAATGAACTGTCACCAGCGGTATTTCCGAACCAATAAGACCTTCAAACCTTCAAGAAAAGAGCGTACTTTCACTCTAAAGAAAGGCAACGCACTTGTGACTCCTCTGGTGTTGAGGGTGTCCATGGGCGGCGGTGAACGCTTACCATCAGACGATCCCTCTGCTCGTTTACCTCCCTATTCCAAAAAAAAGTTTAGGTTGCTTTTCAGTAGTGTGACGTAACTGCTGAAAAGCTATTGAAATGTCGGACTCACTGTAAATACCTACTAAAATAATACCAAATAAATCGCGGTGGAATCCGTCAAAATTTATTTTATTTATACGAACTATAATTATTCAAGTTAACGGAAATGATTCTCAAGTATCACATATGACTCTTTACCGACTGATTACATCTGATTTTAATTTTATTATTGTGTTAAATAAGTCCATTCTTAAATCTAGGACACCCTCTTAATAATATCTTAAGGGGAGAGAACTTTCGTAATGAAGGGCCCTTTAGCTTTGTACATTAAATATTTCAGTGAGTATTTCCTTATTAGTTTCAATGTGATATTACCACGCAATCCTGGAAAAAGGTGTTGATACACAGACTGACGTACATATAACGAACGAAGTGATCCGATAAGTGTGACGTGTTTTCCTCTGACGATACGGCACCCTAAATTAAGAAAATTGCTAAGCAATTATTCTTATAACATACTAGCTTTTGCCCGCGTATTCGCCCGCGTGGATGTCGGTTATCGCAACCAAATAGGTATAGTCAATGTCCTTTCTCTAGGTCTATTCTACCCATGTACCAAATTTCATCAAAATCGGTTCACTGGTTTAGACGTGAAAGCGTAACATACAGATAGACAGACAGACAGACAGACAGAGTTACTTTCGCATTTATAATATTAGTATGGACTAGCTTTTGCCCGCGTGGATGTCGGTTATCGCAACCAAATATAATAAATAAATAATAATAAATATTCCACAACATTCTACACAACGCTAGCTAGACCCATGGTAAGCTTTTATAGCTTGTGTTATGGAATCTAGAATGCGGATAAACATACTTATATACTTTTTTTTTTGTAAATACATACATATTATACATAGAAACACCCAGACCAATGCAAATAGCCATATTCATGCATACAAATATTTGCACTGAGCGGGAATCGAACACGCGCCTCCTGCGTGGCAGTCGCGTGCACTACCGCCACGCCACGCCACGCCACGGAGTCTTTCTCTAGGTCTATTTTACGCATATACCATCAAAATCGATTCTGTGGCATGTGTGTAATATACAGACATAGTTACGTTCGCATTTATAACATTAGTGTGGATGCGAATACAGCATATATCTACAAAATTGTTGAAAAAAGTGTGTTAGTGCAAAAATTCCAATCAATCAATAACAGAGTGCATAATTTCAAATAAAGAACATTTAGGATCGAGATGAGTAGACTCAATTTACTTACTCAACTCAACTGACTTAATTAACACCCACATCACTTCGACATACATACATACAAACATACCTATATTTTTGGTATATACTGATATATTATGTAGAAGGTAACTCATATGGATAGCGTTGGCGGACAGGTAAATATAGTTAATCCTGTATATGATTGGTAGGTACTACCTAGTTTATCCACTGGGTAATCTTGGCTAGCGATACAGTAGTCTAAACAATAACATGTATATAATTTCTCACTTAGGAAAGAATGTGTTCAATAACTTTTAAACCCTCGCGTTTCATGATATACAAAAATATTAGTGGGAATTAACGCGATTATGGTAGGTATAGGTACATACCTACATACCTTTGATTTGCTGGACGTTTCGACCAAGGGACCAGGACAGTGTCCAGGTGTCTATAAGATAGATTGCAGCTGTGGTAGTTCCTTTATAGGCCAAACGAAGCGGACTATTGCTGAATAAGTCAAAGAACATAATATCACAGCTGTAAAGAACCGAGAGACGATCAAATCCGTGATTGCAGAACACATACCAGAAGCTGGCATCAATAACTATATTGAGTTCCACCAGTGTTAGAGTTTAATCTCGCCATTGAATTAAAAGAGAAAGGCTTATTTCAAACTACAAATGCATAACGGCTATATCTAACCCTATTTATGGAAATTTTCACACCTTGGACGAAGAAATCAAACAGAATCTAAAATTATATTGACAATTACCGCTGACTGCGCAAACAACGGCAGTCAATAGAAAGAAAATAAATCTCAATTTAGTTGGTCAGTCGGAAAGAAAATAGACACATCCAATACGTACGAAATGAATCACAAGAGTAAACAAATCCGTGAACGTTAGAGCAGTTTGCGCTAGAACGCGATCTAATCTCAGATCAGGCGATCGAGGGAACGGACTTGGCAATGCATCACCTGGCTTCCGTTGTGCAACGATCTTGATTTCTTCCAAATGTACCTCCCACGTACACGCGTGAGTGATGTCGCCATTTACAAAAGACCTCTTCCGTCTACCTCCGACTTTATAAAACGTTAGCAGCTGTAGAATTGTCAATCGATGATTGAAGGTCTACATTAAATGGCATAGACACGTTCTCTGTCTAGTAAATGCTTGACAAGACGAGCCGATGACCATCCTACTAATATTATAAACGCAAAAGTTTGTGAGTATGGATGGATGTTTGTTACTCTTTCACGTAAAAACTATTGAATGGATTTTCATAAAACTTTACAGTAATATAGCTTATACATCAGAATAAAACATAGGCTATATATCATCACGCTACTACTCAAGGGACCGGAGCAGTGATTACATGAGCGGAGCCACGGGCAAAAGCTAGATTAAAATCGAATGCTACTAAATATCGAATCTAGATTTGAATTGTTATTATTCTCACATTATTATCTCCTAAGGTATATTAGGTACTATTAAGTTACTTATATTGTTTTAATGTTTTGTTTTCAAATTTTATGCACAATAAAAACATTTTATGACCTTTTTGCTGGGCTCTAACAAACACTGGCGTGATATTGTACGAAGGAATTGTATCGATGAATATTTATGACAGCTATTTGCCCAGATTATGTTCTTTACTCTCTTTACAGAACATTTAATTTTATACATAAACAAGTCATAAAATAAAGAAACAGGGTTATAAAATACCCTTTATACAAGGCATCTTTATACAAGACTTCTACGTTAATTTGACATAGGAATTTTATATAATGATGGACGCAAATAATATCTACCTAATCACATTTCATATTCACAACAGTAAAAATAAAACCTACGTTAATTTGACATAGGAATTTTATATAACGATGGAAGCAAATAATATCACTAATCAAAATCTTTCGTACTCACAACAGTAAAAATAAAGATAAAGCATTTCTTTTAAATAAAACTAGTAACGATAAACATCGGAAAAAATGAAACGCTCAAGTGAGACTTGAACTCACGACCTTTCCCTTACAGGGCGAATCATCGAGTTTTTCCGATGTTTTTCGAACTTAAAAGTTAGCATAATAAATGCTATAAAAAATCATTCTAATACTAGTAACTTACTAAAATTACTAGCATGACATTGACTTCACCTAAGCTAAATTATACTTATTTAGGAGGAGATTTACGTTAGGAGTATAATGGTCGAGACTCACACAGCTTCCGTTCGTTTGAGATCAAGTGGCCCTCAAATCCGATGTTCTAACTACTACTGTTGTTGCTATTCAAAGTTCTTCTTCATGCTAGCGTTAATTTCAGTCGCATCCGAAGCTTTTACCTGGGGTCCGCTTTGTCCAGACTAAAATATTTGAGCTATCCAAATATAATAACTATATATAATAAATATAAAAAATTATAACAAAAAATACTAATGATATTTTTAAACTATCTCGGCATATACTCATAGTTTATAATAGTTCGGGACTTCACGCGATAAATTTTGAAAAACTTACTTTGAAGACGTTTTGGGTGCGGTACATCACCCGTGGTCACGACTTGACAGGCCTGCAAGCGTCGCGCGGTGTGGGGAGAACATTTTTTTATGCGCCTACCCTCCATTACTTCCACATGTAAGGCTGGCGACACACCGCACTCACTATGTCAGTTTTAGACGGCACGGCATCGTGTTCTTGGGTTTCACTATTTTGATCACTGGATTCCTTTACTAAGACAACTAATTAGTAACAACCATTCGGAGTTAAATACAGTGCACAGAGTGTTCTACTAGTTACATTTGGTAAAATGTTAAGTGGCAGTCCAAAAAAAGAATCGTTGAAAACTATAAGAAACATGGTAAATATTTTATGAAATACTTGCGAAGTAGCAACAAAATGCCTTACATAAAAAAATCAGCACTTAGTTCATTTATGAATGTATTTTGGATTGATAGCTACCCAAATAGAAACGTAACTCAAGTAAATTACAAACTAAAATAAACGAATAATATTTACTCCATTCTACCTTGTTACATTTCTTCTACCTATAAACATAAAAACATTGAAAGGGATACATTTAGAAGATACGAACACAAAAAGAAATCCTATCATATCAAAACCAACATAAAACACCTATGTAAAACAGTTCTTTACATATCCCGACTATCAATACCGTTCGAAGACCCGAACACTTCGGCATAAGAAGATAATAGATAATTTAGATAACAAGAAAAAGCTATTCGACGGTGCTACTGCCGCATAAATGGTGAATAATACTCACATATTCGATCTACTTTCAGTTATTTCGGCAAGGAGATTGTTATTCTAGAACATAATAATATAATGTAGTTATATGCCCACACGATGCGATGAAGTTTTAGAAATTACTTTGCCAATTCTCTCGATCGATATTAAAGTGTAGGTACTTTGGCTACATGTAACTGAATAAAGCTAGAATTTTGATTTGTGATTCGGGTTTTTACGTAAGTTTGAATTATATTCACAAAGTAAATACCTTTAGGATTTCATTTATGAATACAAAAGTTCTGATAAATGCGAATTGTTTTTCAGTTTTATTTCAGCTTTTCGATTTATTTTCAAGGCAAAATTGTTAAAATGTGTTCAATATTTTTTTAGTATCTTTAATGTAAAAGGGACATAATTGTGTATTCCTTCATTCTCTGATCTAAATGTTTAATCTAAATGTAAAACAAAGCCTTCGCAAGAAGTATAAAAGATTAAAGCACAATATCGATAATTATATGCGGCACTCAGCGTCGCAAACTGAGATAAGCCTCAATAATGAAGTGCTACTTAACGCTCAAGTAAAAATACTTTATCGGAGATAAATAAAGAGGAAGTATTTTCCGTATTTATTGTGGTAAATACAGCTCTAAGTAACTGTCAATATCATACGTAAATAACGAATATCGTCCTCATCGCACCAATCACAAAACGCTTGATACTAGTTACGAGTACCTACCATGTCGGTAAATAATATTTGAGGTAAATGCCATATCGATATTGTTGAGGCTCTACAAAACTCTTGCTTGGGCGAGCACTACGAGAGGTATATTTACATTTTTTTCTCAATTCATTGCCTGACATGTTTGGTCGATGGATGAGCCCACACCGACATTTCGTGACATTAGGCTCCATTGATTTTGAATGTGTCGCACCAACCAACCCGCTCTTTTAAATGATAAGCAAATGAATTGGAAAGCTTTTGTGTTCAGTATAAAAGTATTCAATGTTAAAATGTAGAATGTAAAATATTTTGATCAATTTCAATTTAGTGATGAGAAAACATATTTTATTTTAGTTTAAATTTGGTTTTAGAATAGAGAGAGATTTTTAATTTCATTATTAATTAATTCAGAGTAAACAAATGAATTCCTTATTTGAAGTTAAAAGTTAATCTGACAAAATATTACACAGTGGAAGCATATCTCTATCTGTAAATAATAATAACGTATAAATCGAGGTTAATTAATCGCCATGCCTGCTACTAATAAATGATTCTACGTTACTAATTAAACACAATCTTAATGTTGGGTCCCAACCCTAAAAGGATTGTAAAATATTTTGGCAATTAAGCCACCGGTATTATTTAAGAAGTCCGTGGAGTGAAAAATTAATTAAAATTTAAGCTTTTCAGTTCTCCCTACGAGGCAGTCAGTGGATAAAGGGCTGCAGGCACACATCTCAGTGAGCAACTAAAGATCAACCATGTTAGATAATTTGAATGGGCTTATGCGGAATGAGTTAATTCAAATTTTGTTGTATTTATACCTAATATAAAGCATATTATGGTATACAATTTTGTATGGACAAGGTTTCATGAATTTCATTTTTCTATAATGTGGAAATTACATAATACTCACGTCTGTTAACCACCGAAGGGGTAGACAGAGGTGTATTAAAACCCACATTATGATTGTCGGTCTCACATAATTGGAGGCAAGCCTATTGCCGTTAAGTGGACACTTAGTCATAGGCTTTTGTTTACTATCGTATGGAGAACAGCTCTATCCCTTTGTCGCCTTCTACTCCACCAACATGATAATTTTTCGGCACAAATTATAATAAATTACAATTTCAAATACATCATCTTCAAAGCGTTATCCCAACTTAATTGAGGTCAACTTTCAGTTCAACTATGAATTCTTATCTATCTAATATATAAAATTCTCGTGTCCCAGTTTTTGTTGCCATACTCCTCCGAAACGGCTTGACCGATTTTGATGCAATTTTATGAGCATATTGAGTAAGTCTGAGAATCAGCCAACATCTATTTTTCATCCCCCTAAATGTTAGGGGTAGTCCACCCCTAAACTTTTATTTTTTATTTTTTAGACAAAATTTTTAATTTCTATTTTTATATGATACAACATACAAAAATACATACAGTCCTCAATTTTCACCCTTCTACGATCAACCCTTATTTTTTAATAGCCATTTTATTAATTTAATCATTTTTTCTTTCCGGTAGAAAAATGATCAATCGTCATTTAATTATTATCTATTTTTCATCCCCCTAAATGGTGCAGCGGGAACGGGATCTGACGCCACGAGGGTAGGAAAAAATTGGCGGTACGAAGTTCGCCGGGACAGCTAGTATTTATATAAAAACTTCGATGTTTTCCGTGAAGTTATTGCTATTTTGACCTCCACAACCGACTTGCGATATTGAAATTCTGTAGACACAGTAGATAGTTATCGGACTTTTTAGGTTTCACGCTACCCCGCTTTTCAGGCTACCCATATGTCACAGATATTCGCTGTATAAAGCACGAAGGGTTCTCACTGTATAAACTGTAGTGTGACGAATATTTACCTATCCTCATATTGTTCTAACTAGTATTGATTAACTGTGCAATATGCTAAAGTTTATTCCTAGAATGAACAGGCAATGTCACCCACATATTGGCCGTTTATTCTAGGAATAAACTTTTTACTTTATTTATTTACTTGCGTTTGGTCGAACCGGCTCTGAATACATAAAACGTATAAAAACTTAGTAACGGTTTCAGATATAAAGCTATCGATGAAGATCTGCGGAAGAATAGTCATAGAGAACTCCATCGAACCTTAATCAGTTCAAACGGTTTTATTTGGATAAAGTCTAGTAGAAGAATATACTCGTACACTCTGCCATACTTTGGGTGAAACTCAAAATAAAATGAATTTAATAGCAGATAAACTTGCGGCAAACTTTGATTACGGTATTTACTGTAATTCTTTCCTATTATATTGTTTTCATCCCTTTTTGGATTCACATATTAATCCTAATATTAGCCATAGTTATTTTTGTCGCATTTGTTCCCGGTGGAGTAACATATGGCTACTCCATCTCTTCCTGTGGGTGTCGTGAAAAGCGACTAAGGGAAAGAGCTGTTCTCCATCCGACAGTAAATATACAGCTCATAACTAAATGCCCGTTTGGCGGCAATAGGCTCGTTCCCTATGAGGTCCGCAAATCATAGTTATCGAACTGTGGTGCTAAAACACCTCTGCCTACCCCTTCGGGGATTTACAGGCATGATTATATATATTTATGACTGTATTTTTAAACTATTGCGGCATTTACTCATAGTTTATAATAGTTCGGGACTTCACGCGATAAATTTTGAAAAGTTTACTTTTGCCGACGTTTCGGGTGCGTTACAGCACCCGTGGTCACGACTTGGCTGGCCTGCGAGCGTCGCGCGGTGTGCGAGAAACATTTTTTGTGCGCCTACCCCCTATTACTTCCACATTGAATGTAAGGCTGGCGACACACCACACTCACTATGTCAGACAAACGTCGGCAAAAGTAATTTTTCCAAAATTTATCGCGTGAAGTCCTGAACTTTTATAAACTATGATGTATCAATGTAGTTAAGTATTTTTAAAAAATATTCACCTTAAAACTCATAAAACCAATTACTTAGCAGCAGTTTTATTTACTAGCGCAATCTCATTCAACGCTGTCCTTTTGTTAAGAGAACAATAATTGCATTCAAAATCAAAGATGGTCGCTCTGATAGGCCGTGGGTATTTTCATTAATTAAGGCTCAACATGCGTCCAGCAACAATTAAAAGGACTGATGGTAGATAAACGCGAATAGAGTTGATAGTCTGCCATCGAAGCCTGATAGCACTGTGGAAGACTTCACACCTTATTAAAGCATTGGTAATTAAATGAAATTTTAATGCTATTAATACGCTATTACAATCTGAATGATGGGAAAAAGTGAAACGACTTAAGCGGGATTGGAACCCGTAACAGTGCCTTACATGAAGCCTTATCCACCGTTACCGAGAATTTGGAACACTCAATTCGTGACTCGGTAGCTCAGTAGTCAGAGAATCAGTGACCAGTCAAGGTTGAAGTCCCGTCTGAGTCGTTTCACACACATATTCGCACACTTATTCGGAATAAAACTTTTTGCAGTGTGAAAACTTCTTTAGGCGCGTTGAGCGCTTTTTGAGAGGACAAGAATCACTCGCGTCATCGTCACCTACGGCATTCTACCTTACCTATTTAATTTTCTTTATTGGCAGTCCCTGAACATTCTACAATGTGTGCATCGCTGTGGCGTACTTTCGCACTAACGTGAATCGCGTTTCTGTACTTTCGCACTACCATCTAGATTTTGAACTTCGAAATTCAGTAGTCAGTACCCAATTACTGCTCTTTTTTTTCTACATACAATTATTATGAACACTAAACAATTAGACGATAGGTAGTGATTCTTATAAAAACCACTGCATCCCGAGGATCTAAATGTAACCGGGATTGGCGCTTATTTATGTTAAATGAGTATGAAATAATCGCTTGAATCCCAATACCAATCATTTCAAGACGCCTAGAGTCAAATTCATCAATATTTTAGCAATGTTCTTGGTTACATTCATTTGCCTAATTTGACTATTACGAGAACGACTACTGTCTAAATCTTTTGTAAGCTGAAATTATGTACTTATGTAATATAAATTACTAATAGTACTTACTCGTTATAATCCATCTCGCTATTCAGGTGGTTTAGAGTTTTTTCTGAATTAATATCTATACTTTTATAAACCTGTAAATTAGTTTTGTCTGTAAATTAGAGATTTAAAAAGAAAACTTAAGTTTAGCAATTTTAAATTCAATAATAGGTGCTGTATTTTGATTTTAGTGGAGCCAAGGGTACTTATCAAACGTGTGACACATGAATTATATTATTTAAAAATGCAATTCCATCATTTCATCCCAGGACTTCTAAGATTTCATTTCAATTTATTAAGTCGATTAACAGACTTCAAAGAAAATTGCAATTAATTCAGACTAAGTGATTGAAATCAAGACGAAAGCTATTCAGACTTCGTCATCGCTTAGTATAGCGATGAGGCAATCAATTAAACCGCAGACCGACTAATAGAAGCTTCTCGGGAGTGGCTCTTTAACTGATAACTGTTTCAGGCTCCTACAAAATTATTCAGTTTATTGTATTATGCCTTCCCTCATATATCTTGAACCTAAGTTCCGAAAAACGTGTATTCTATGATTAGTGGATTTCAGCTCCTCCGCCGCACTCCCCGTGCTACCCTGAAAATGACACCCCAAAAAAACGCTTACATGATTCAAACAAACTTACTTAAAATAATCACGTTTTTATCCCCGAAGGGTTAGCAAGAGGTGAATCAACACACACATTTCTAGCGTAGTATCATTGGATTCGATCTCACGTAATAGAGGGTGAGCCTATTGCCGCATTCAGGGCATTAATGTTGACTCAAAAAATGTATTTTAGGCTGAGTCTAGGCGGTATATATCTGTCTGATGTTAAACAGCCCTATCCCTTAGTCGCCTTGTACGACACGACACGGGCAGAGATAGGGTGGAGGTGGACCAAATTCTATTCTGCCGGGAAACACGCGGTCAATGCCTCACTCTATTACACATTCACGTAATAAACTAAATATTAATATCATCGCTTATCTTTTATTTTGAAACTGAATTAAGGGACCGTTGCCAGATCACAGGCAGAAAGGAATCATATAAAACGTTCTGTAATTCCCAAATCTGCACCAAAATTATTTTTACGACAAAGAAATTTCCATTAAGCAAGCACCATCTGACAGAATTCTAAAACCTTCAAATCTAAAACAAAAGAGCGAACGCGAGCAGTTTACGATTAAGGCCGAGAGCTTAACCCTTCGTTCACTCCCCTTAAACAACGCAGAAGTTTAACGAAAAAGTCGACGTTTAAACGCGCTATTTAACCCTGCCGGTAATCGGAACACAAACAATGGCAGAGTGAAATAATGTCGAATTCCGTCCGACAAATTAGGCGACCTTTTTAGGCGGTGGCGGTGGGTTAAAATAACAAAAAGAACTTTTATTCCGATGTTATTTTCTGCTGCCGAGTTTCAACCGAGTTGTACGATTACATTTGGAGATATGAGGAAAGTCAAATTCATTTTGGAACTCATTATGGGTGTGTTAGGTCTTTATGGGACTGCACCTGGTTTGGTTATAAACTTGGGAACTTTCAGACTTTTGTTTATATAAAGTTTAATAAAGAATTTGTTTAGGAAGAGTAATACGTAGTAATCTTTTTAGCCAGGGATTTGGTTATTATATTATCGCCAATATATGTTCAAGACGCTCTTGCTCTTCATGTTTTTAGGTCGAAAAATAGAGATAGTATCATAAATGTAAGTTCATCATTTTTTCTCTCTAAAATTGTAAAACATTGTAAAATAACAACACAACTACCAACATAACACCTAGGTAATATGTTCAAGTACATTATACTCCAATAATACCCCATCTTGAGCGCATTATCTGCAAGTGTAAAAATCCTTCGTCTCTTTTTACACTCCACTCTATTCGTGAACATATAAGCCTAAATATAAAAATATTACTTACAGTATCCACTTTTTATATTTATGTGTTAAAAACATTAGGTCCAATTGGATACCCCCATTTAGATGAAGGGATGGATGTTTTTATATATTTCGGCAAAACGTATGAGATATTCATGTAACCGTATGATATGTAAGTGATGGTAAAACTTTTCTTTCCTTTGTCCTGGAACCATTAAGTCCTGGAACTCTTTTCCAGCTCACGTATTCCCTTATTTCTACACTCCTGGGTCCTGTAAGCGGGGCGTGAAGCTGATGAGGCCGTCAAGCTGAGTGCTACCATTGTTAACATAGTACGGGTTTATAATGGTGACCCTCTTTCCTGAGAATTTGCTTTCTGATTACCATGACGTGCCCTATTAAAAAACCCATTCAAGTTATACATTGAATGGGCAAGACCAAAATGACTCCAGCCATCAGGCCCGCTCATGGAGGACAGAGGTCGTTCAAAATCCCCCGACACCCGAGTTGTCTTCGCGCATTAGGTACAGACTATGCGGATCGAGAGGAACCTTATTGTCCTCCGGCTTCTTTCCCCGCCTCCATCTTGAGCATTACTTACTCGCAGAAGGAGGTGGCTGCCGCCAAAGCGCTCACACTCTGCACCATCACTGTGCTGCATTCTCGAAAGGTGGAGCCAAATTTCACCCTAGCAGAAGCAGACCAAAACGGCAGCGAACCCATTAGATATGACAGAGGCTATCTTACCTTCGGCAACTGATGGCTCGAGACTACTGTGCGGTTTTGGTCCTGCTGGCTCCGACGCGAGGGTATCCGTAGGGATGTACGAACGTTAAAAAACTGAAATTACTTGAAGCGTGATTGTGAATATGTATTTCAAAGGTAATATGATCATACATTGATATCACTATGCCTTTTCTACTAAGGTCATTGGCCTTCTGTTTTCTGAATGTTGATTAATTTATTGACGACCATTTTATCTGAAATACTTCATCAAAATATACACTTAATTGGAAATCCATACTGCAAAATTTTATCACAAAAATTCTTTGCTAAGATAATATGAGGGTTGAATACATAGGGAAAAAGAACAAACATCTCGGGCGGGACTCGAACCCGCAGTCTTTCTTACAGGGGGAATGCCTTGACCAATTCGGCTACCGAGACTTGCCCGATGTGATTCAAATTTCCCATCTTATACGTCTTTAAGGCGACGGTGGAGTCATCTACCGATTTTCTTACGAACTATCGGATTCAATGAATGATGTTCATCAATAGACTTTGATCATTTATAGACTTTGATTTTTGATAACTCCGCCCAAACAATTGAATGATTTTAGTTAGCATACTTAAGCTAACTATACAAATCGAATACATAGGGAAAAAGAACAATCATCAGGGGGAATGCCTTGACCAATTCGGCTACCGAGACACGCCCGATGTGATCAGATATTAATGCCTAAAATTCGTAAGAGTTATTTTCATGGTTGCTTTCAAAAGTTATGATCGCTTCCACTGGAAAATGCTTCCTATGGACTTTATCTGCTATTCATTTTGCCTACAAACAAGGATTTAGATTTTCATAACAATAAAGGAATATAACATTATTAAACTTTGTAGGTACAGTTTATAGCTGGCGTGATTTACTCAAAAGCATTGTTGGATATAGTAAACGTGCTTCCATATAAGTCTTTAACTATAGAGAATATAGTACTCTACAAGAATCCGTGTAATGTAATCAGATATTTGAACAAAGGTTAGAGTATAGATACTTCCCATAACGCTGGGGTAAAAGTATATTATCTTGCGTTGGTATTACATTACCCCGCGAACATAATTTATAGTTAAAGGCTTATAATAAGATGTGTTAAATTTACGTTAACATTATACAGCCTATAAGGTTGGGATTAAGCACTGACTCGGGATTTAGAAACTAATGCTCTGTGGTAGTCAGAATTAAAAATATTCACATGAAAATTTTAAACCAATCAGTATGCCAACTTTATCGTGCGGGAAATCCCCATGGATACCCCCCCAAAGGGAGAGGTTATATTGGACTCAAACCGACTAAACCACACGCCGTCTGTGCGTCGTAGTGCTAGGCCTGAGGTGAGGTTGACTTCAACATATCCCTCGAATCCCGGCTGACCCAGGGTCATCCCTATAACTCTAATCTACCACGGTGTCCCCAATTTGCCCCCGGTATACATAGGCGCGACTCCACGCTCCACCGCCATGGTCAATCAAATCACTATTCAAATCGATTTAGATTGGCAATAGTAAATGTTCAGTCTGGACTTGAACCCGTGACCAGTCCCTTACAGGGGAATGCCCTGACTACTCAGCTATCGAGCATTGAGCATTCAAAATTCAACCATCTTGGAGTGACAGTCATACGATAGTCATATGTCATTCACATGGTTCCTCAACGACATCAATTTCGATTTGAGGTTAGTAATGATTTTCGTTCCCCGTGCGCACACAACGACCATTGCGTGAGGTTTCGAGTTTGATGATGTCTTTTTATTTTTTATTTTTACTCGTAACAAGTCGACAAGTTGAATCGAGACAATAAGCCATCTTTCAAGGCTGATGAGATGAGAGTAATGATTATTGTTCACGGTTGTTGAACCAAAAGTTTGTGGTCATTTTGAGGCTGTAAAATTAAAAATATAATTATGATTTCTGCTTTCTAGGATGAATGTTATTATACTGATTTTAATGTCATACTCAGATAATGTATCATTAGAAAAATCTACTACTAAAACAAGTACTTAACAGGATATTTTATTATGTTTATTTTTTCGTTTTTCCAATATTTCAACAGTCTTATTCTACGGCTACACAACCTTACAATCTACCGGGCTGATACCGCGATTTATATCATTGCGACAAGTGACAATGTGATATCAATCAATATGTCAAAATATTTGATATGCATTGTAAAATTATGGCTTCAAATTTCAAATTGTGGCGGTAATTATTGCCATATCAAGGTAGTGTAGCTAGCATTACAGTTTTCAACTGTATGAACAACTGAATTTACAATAATTATTTCTACATAATAATTGAAATTTACATGCCACTTACTGCGGCTAAACATGTTGTGCTATAATAAATACTTAAGTTACTTAAGATCTTTGCTTTAATACTTGAGTTACTTGCTAAGATCTTACTTATCATGTTTATGGGCAAATAACTTATTTATATTTCTAAAAAACACTATGATATGCGATCGTCGACATTCCGCATCCGTATAATGTACCTTTCAAATAAATTTCAATATTAGCATTTAGTTACTAAAGCAGTAAAACAATAATACAATTATATCTATTGATATCAGGAGGTGACAGTCACATAAACACCACTAGTTGTCACGTGAGAAAAGTTTAATGGCAATGACTGACTACCTGCAACGGAACGTGGTCAGCTCAACTCATACGCATACTCACAGACGCACAGATTAGTGGCGTAGTAATGACGGATGGATGTTATGCCGTATTACTTTAATCGTCATCAACACGAGTACTGTTGACAAAAAAGTCATTTGTATTTTATAAATTATGATAAATAATAAATATTTTTATATGTATCTTTTTATAATTTTATTTATGCCTTTTGATAATATAAATAAGTTAAGCAACATTGGGTAGGTAGGCAGATGATAAATAGATTTTTATACTACCTATATCGAAAATATTATCAAATAGGTCGATATGAACTAAGATATTAGAGAACCTTTTTGTAGTTTTTACCACAAATATTTATACCTACTGAGCAAATATTGCATATTGTAATAGTAGGCTATTTTAGAAATAAAAAAGCCATCTGAACTTATTACTTTAAGATATTCCTCAATCCCATCCGTGTGGTGAAATAGAAATAATACAAGTATTACCACCCGATTTCATCCGAATGGTGTCGAAAGAGGCGACTAATAGAAAAATACGCAGGTAATATCACTGCAAGAGAAGGAAAACTCAAAATAAAATCTTGTACCAGCCCATCTGGCCAGGCGGGGAAAAAGTAGGCCAAAGCTTCCCAATATGGCAAGAGGCCTGTGTCCAACAGTGGACTGCGATAACCTAGTGTTTGAAAGATTGATTGGTCCCTCAAAGACCCGAACCTTTCCCTAGTAGCAAACATAACATAACATAAATTCACGCCTGTATAGGCAGAGGTGCTAGCACCCATATTTCGCCAGTTTATATTTAGGTCCCAATGTAATAGGTGGCGAGCCTATTGCCATTAACCGGGCACTTATAAACCTGCGATAAATACACACATAACTTCGAAAAGCATCGAAAAGTCATTGGTGTGTGCCATGGTAAACCTGGGATCGAACCCGAGACCTCGTCTCAGCAGTCCATTATCCATAGCACTAGGCTACCTAGTAACAAAGTTCTTCCCGAAACTTGTTCAACAATCTTTTGGTGTTGCTGACGTTACCTCAGCCATACGCCGCGCCGCGTCAAAAGTTATACATGATTGCGTTACATAAGTCATCATCATCATCAAATTTTGTGAATCTGTCGTAAGGAGGGGACCGAGCCGTTATTAGGGTTCTGTAATTGTTATATAAATTACCTAGAACCCTTATATGTTACATTGTTATCTCTTAAAGAAATGCAAACAAATATAAATTGAGTATTTTATGTTTCTCTTGTGTGATTTGTTAAATCTATACTAAAATTGAAAATTGTCTCGTATTATCATTGGAAATTTGTGTTAGATTAGCTCTTGCCCGCGGCTCTGCTCGCGTGGATGTCAGTTATGCGACTAAACATAACCTATATCCTTTCTCAATGTCTAATCTACCCTTATACCAACTTTCATCAAAATTGTACAGTGGTTTAAGCGTAAAATCCAAACACACAGAATTATTTTCGCATTTGTAACGATTCTAAGCACAATTTTTTTTGCTAATCTTATCTATTTGTTCGCGATGGGCGCAAAAACTATTGAAGCGTTTTTTTATGAGAAAGATAGGTCAGAGATCAAACTAATTTTAAAACCCTTTTGATTTTTTGGTTGAGTTATAAAAAGATTGCACAATAAGAAAAAAAAATGTCAAGAGGAACATCTTGAAAGAAATTTATTTTCATTTGGCGAAATGTGTGTGAGTGTTAATATACCTGTGCCTACCCTTATATAGGTACAGGCGGAGTAAATGTCAGCAATTGGCTCGTCTGCTGTATAACATCTTATCTCACATAGTTAATTCATTATATTGACTATAAAAACTAAGGCAGAACCTTTTCTTGTTGAACAAATTTGTTCGTAAACTAGTTCTGATCTGTTCCAAGTGAGGCATGATTGATGTACCGCTGACGACGCAAGGCAGCCATAATGTTACTAAAATTAGAACTTCGCTTAGTTAGTTACAGTTTTCGTTTGATGAGTTAGCGAAGTATAGACAAGCGGCCTCGGAAATGCCCTATGGGTAATTTGATAGTATAAACAACATCGTACGGTCTGTTCAGCAGGATTTGTTATAAGCTCCTGCAGGCTTAAAGCAATTGCTTGAGCTAAAGATTCCTAACAAATTTTCTTCCTGAGGCTTATGGTCGTGATTGATAGAAAGAGGAATACTAAGATTCGAGATAGGTGTGACCTGAAAGAGAATGTTGTGACGAGGATTTAAAACGATATCCTAAGTTTCTTTTTTTATGGAATAGAGAGGCAAATGAGCAGACGGATCGCCTAATAGTAAGCGATCACCGCCGCGCATGGACGCTCGCAACACCAGAAGAGTCACAAGTGCTTTGCCTTTCTTGTAAAAGAGAGTACGCCCTTTTCTTGATGGTTTGAAGGTAGTATTGGTTCGAAAATACCGCTGGTGACAGTTCATTCCACAGGTTAGTTGTGCGTGGCAGAAAGTTTCCCTAGAAACGCACAGTTGTGGACTGCCAGCTGTCGGGTGGTGAGTGTGAACTGCTATCGCGTGGAACGATGGCGGAAAGAGGCGGCGGGGATCAATACGAACATTCCTCGGGGCATTCCCCATAGTATAGGCTATAAAAAGGCAGAGCGAAGCCACATCTCTACACAGTGCCAAAGATTCTAGCCGATTTGAAACAACCAGGCATTTGACGATTGTTGGGCACGTAGAACGAATGAGTCGGAGTGAATGACAAACCAGGTATGCAAAGCACAGATGAATGGGCAGACCAGCCGGGGTCACACTTGCAGTACATACATTGACGATTGAAAAAAGGGTAGGTCAGAATCACTCGAAACCGGCGGGGTATCAATCAGTTAATCAATTACCCTACTCCACAACTGGACATAGGCCTCTCCTGATGTTAGGAAGCTTTGGCCTACTGTTTCCACGCTGGCCAGACGGGTTTATACAGGGTTTTATTTTCGCATTTCTCTGATGTAATGTATTATGGCTTGTGTTGTGTTTTCAGAGAAGCGAGCAAAACGACAGAGACAGTGAGCATTAGACACAATACGTCAGAAAAATGTGTTAGCCTCTTATTCGGGGACAAAACAAAATCATTATGTAGAAAATTACGTTATGTAGTACATTACGATAAAATAAATGATATAAAACAAATCATAAATAACCAAATCTATAACTTGAGACCACATATGGTTTCTGTTAACAGCTTTGGTTGTTTATGTTAATTAACATCGGATATTGTAAAATGACTTTGTGTGTGTGTCGGTAGTGAACGCAATTGCTACGCAGGAGGCACGGGTTCATTTCCTGCTCCGTGCAAATATTTGTATGCATAAATTTGTTGTAAAAGTTGCGGGTTTATCAGAACTAGTCATCACTAAATGCGATATGAATGAGGCAAAACCTTACCTTACCTTCATTGATTTTCCTTCATGTTTCCTTCTTCCTACAGTCCCGGGTCATTTAAGCGGGGCGTGAAAAGACATCTAATGAGGCCGTAAAGCTGAGTGCCACCACTGTTAACATGGTACATGTTTGCGATGGTGACTCTCTCTCCGGGACTTTGCCTTTAGCTTAACATCAGGCGAGGCGAAGTCAAATTGACGTGTCCTACCTATATAAAAAAAATCGATGGCTCCAAACTAACAACAAAGTTGAACCGATATAATTCAAATAAATATTCATCTCCAACATAATGAGCGATTTCCTTTACACGAATTTTTATATGAATCTCAAAAGCTACACATTCCCTGAGGCAACACATTTTGAATGGGAATTACTGGGAATTTTGAAATGATTACAATACTTTCCCTTAAACTGGGAATCTGCAGTTTTTGCATATTATAGCATGCAATTTTTGCAATTTAGTGAACTAAAGACATGATTGGTACAAGGGGAGCGAAGTCTCGTGCGGTTTAAAGATCCAAATAATTGTATAAAGCGCTTTATTAGTTTACCCTTTTCTTTTTTTTAAATAGCTCGAACGATATATCTTGGACGTAAAATGCGCTCAAATGTGATCTATAAGTGCAGTAGGTACATTCTTGGATATTTTTTAAAGAAAACATTTTTTTTTATATAGGACACGTCAATTTGACTTGAGAGGTCTTTGCCTTTAGCCTGATGTTAAGCTAAAGGCAAAGTCTCGGAAAGAGGGTCCCCATCGGAAACATGTACCATGTTAACAGTGGTGGCACTCAGCTTGACGGCCTCGTTAGATGCCTTTTCGCGCCCCGCTTAAAGGACCCGGGACTATAGGAAGAAGGAAACACGTGAGCTGGCAGGGAGTTCCAGGTCTTAATGGTGCGGCATAGGCATGGCGTGCTACTCATAAACTTAATAAATATACTAACGCAAAATTTATGGTACGTACTACTAGGGTGGACGAGCTGAAATTCACCAAGTATAGTTTACTAGCTTTTGCCCGCCGCTTCGCCTGCGTGGATGTCGATTATCGCGACCAAACATAGCCTATGTCCTTTGTCAAGGTTTAATCTACACCTATACCAAATTTCATGAAAATCGGTTCAGTGGTTTAGGTGTGAAAGCGTAACATACAGACAGAGAGACCGAGTTACTTTCGCATTTATAATATTAGTATGGATCTTAGTATGAATCCGCGCGCGCCAGTGCCGTCCAAGGTATATGACTCGAGCTATCCAACTTGTGAGCAATTTTTTGCATACTTTAAATAATACCATTATTAAGTTTATAAAGGTTGGGGGATATTAACATCATCATCGTTCGTATAACACGGAGCAACGGTAAAGCACATTTTTAAGGTCATAATTTCACTCACTAACTTTCTATAGAATAATATTTTTTACTTTCATAATGAGTTACTGATTTAGGAATTATAGTACTCCATTTAGTGGCTTAAATTAGAAATGAATTCAGATATTTGACTAATACGACTAATCATAAGTACTTAGACATCGCAATTGGGTTATGGAAGTTAGATGGTAAGTAGTTGGTTCACGGAAAAAAGCGGGCTCCAGACTCCGAGCATAAAGAATCAGATGCAGGGTGAACGCTAGGGTGAATAAGAAGAATAAAACTCAGTTATTGGTAGCGTAAACTACTTAAAATTTGTCTAAGTATATTTTTTCGAAAGCAGCAAACGGGAAACGGTAAACACGTAGGAAACGGGTAAATATTCAGCATAGCACTTCCACTGCTAAAGAACTTGATGATAATTACCGACAATTTTTAACATTTATATTGTACTAAATATTGCCCGCGGCAACGCCCGCGTGAATATCGTTTATCGCGATGAAACATAGCCAGACAGACAGACAAAGCATAACATACAGACAGACAGACAGAGTTACTTTCGCATTTATAATATTAGTATGGAAGTATAGATTGTATTCTTAAAAATTATCATAAAGTAACCTACTTAGGTGTCTAAAGTAAACCCAGTTTACATTAAATAATATTCACTCACGACCACCACACGTGAAATAGCTGAATACAAAGTGGACCAATTCATTGCATCATTCATAACTCAAATTTTTTTGACTGTCACTAGTTAAACAGTCAATTCGATCCATCAGTGACCGGAACTGTTCAACATTCAATGGAGCTCAACTCTCAACGAACACAATGTATTCAAAAACACAATGAAACACTCCAAGAGTTGTAAAAATTTTCTATAACATGCAATCGTAAAAATGTCGTTGTACAATAAGAGATCCATCATTTGAGACGAGGTCCTCTCCAGTTGTGGGTGATGTGAAAAATAATATCTACAGGCTGACCCACTTCGAGAGATTTGCATTAAAACCGAGTCGTAGTGTAATTTATCATCCATCATAAGCCAGCAAAAAGTGTTGTAAAAATGTTGGGTTTTTAGTGCTAACGCTGCACTGTGTTACCACTCACCGCCGCAAACTTATGAAAAATTTATGTTATTTTTAATTCTGTACCTATAACGTATACATTTTTGTTTAGATGTAAAAAATATAATAATTTTACAAAAGAACTAAATGATGGCGTCAAACGTTGTTGAAAGTTGTCAAACGTTAAAAGTTGTCAAACGTTGACAGGTGCAAAAGTGATTATGATAGGTAAACAAACACAGGGAATCATGTGAATAGTACAGTCAGCGTCATAAATATCTTGACAACGAAGTCTCAAAATGATCTTAATACTCTCGTATCAAGTGCAAATCAAACTGTTTTAATGATTAATATGGTATTATTGTTCAAACTAAATTTATGTGTCCACTGGAAGGGGGTAAAAAAACGAAATTAAGATAATTTTGAGTACTTTTTTCGTCAATATCTTTCTGATGCTGACTGTACCTACACTATATATATTACATGTGCAGTCAATCAATGCAACAGTAAATAAACATTGCAGACTATTATAAGCACTAACATGTTATCATAATATTTTACTGTGGAATAAAATGATCAAATGGAATTTCAATATGAATATAATTAAATGTTTAACAATTCAAATGTTTCACCTGCTATTTATTCAAATTAGGTATAATTCCACGTTAAAGCGATTTACATTAATTTATCGTATCGAATTTGGTTACGGACTCATCATGAGATGTGATTAGGTATCCTTGATTCATTTCTTCATCTTTGCTTAGTATAAGAATTATGTTATTTACAGTACGAACTTACCGATCTACTTTGTACTCTAAACATTAATTAATTTGTACACGAGTATGTCAATTTTGACAATCGCGCGAGTTGACGGTAAGCAAATAATCAAGAATTGAAAGGTGCCAACTCGCGGATACCCGCGAATTTGACGCCCGCGAGTTGGTGAATGACCCGTCTAAGCTTAATTCTAACATTTAAAAAAATGCTAAATATTTTTAACTACATTATTCTACAATTTATAATTTTACTTTATTAATTACGTTGAAGATAATGCATAATGATCTATTATGTTGCCTATAATATTACACAATCTCCTATCTGATAATTTGAATGTGTGAGGTTTCACTAAAAACTAATTTATCTACCAACTTAGAACGAAGCAAGTCTAACATTGGAACACAATAATATTATGTTCGTGTGTGTATTTATATGGATTCCAAACAGGCCAATAAATTAATCTGTAACAATGCGTAACATTTACTCGGAAATTAATACAAGTTATAAATTATTTATAAATATTATGTTTTTATTAATTAATAATGAAATGACTGTGACTGCCGAGTTATTTAATCTGTTGGTATAGCTTGTACCATATATCTAGGACCTAAAGGCGGCGCGAGCGAGAGAGACTCGCGGATCGCGCCGCCCGCGCGCGCAGGCAACTCGAGCGTCGCAGGGCACTGACTGACCTCCGTCCCCCATGAGCGCGGGCCTGGGGGTGACGGGTGGAGCCGCCTGTCACCCCAGCAGAAGCAGACCACGGCGGCGGCACCATTCCGGGGGCGAGTTGGGGGCCCTCCTAAGGAGGGCCAGACCGTAAGGGATGGTCAGCCGGGGTGCGAGGGATATGTCGATGACAACCTCACCTCCGGCCTAGCACCAAGACCCACAGTCGGCGTGCGGTTTTAGTCGGTTCGAGTCCGACATAACCTCCCCTTCCGGCTCCGGCATGGGGGGTATCCGAGGGGATTTCTGCACGAAAAAAAAAAGGACCTAAAATTTACTCTATACGCGCAGTAAACATTTCTGATGTATTTTGAAGATATCACAGGGTGCTGGGTGGGTGAATGTTCTGACGAGCTCTTCCAATTACTCCCACCCTCCCCTTTCCTTCACAGGACGACACGTGCAAGACTAAGACACTATCCATATACGGTGCAGAGTATACCTGGTAGAACCAAGCGTTTCAGTGACTCATTCCTATGTCGCACCACTAAGACCTGGAACTCCCTGCCAGCTCACGTGTTTCTTCCTACAGTCCCGGGTCTATTAAGCGGGGCGTGAAAAGGCATCTAATGAGGCCGTTAAGCTGAGTGCCACCACTGTTAACATGGTACATGTTTGCGATGGTGACCCTCTCTTCGAGACTTTGCCTTTAGCTTAACATCAGGCGAGGTGAAGTCAAATTGACGTGACTTAGATTAAAAAAGTGCTTCAGCGATGCACGAGCTCTAATTCACCAAGTATAGCTTACTAGATTTCTCGCGGCTCCGCCCGCGTGGATGTCGGTTATCGCGACCAAATATGGCCTATGTCCTTTCTTAAGGTCTATTCTACCTCTATACCAAATTTCAACAAAATCGGTTCAGTGGTTTAGGCGTGATAGCGTAATATACAGACAGACAGAGTTACTTTCGCATTCATAATATTAGTATGGATTAAAAAACAATCTGGGCGCACCACGGCCTTTTATATCTCGTGATTTTGGTCCAAGATACATGGTTCGACTTATATTGGTGTGTTAGAGAACTCAATTCTTATATGATTCATATTTCTTACTTCTCCATTGTTTGGTGGACATTCCGTTTGGACGATATTCGATTTAGAATGTAATAATTGGGGCGTTTACCCTGCGGCCACGTGAAAAACAAATTGGTATATTTTGGGTAGCCTTCTTTGGGGCTCCGGTTATTATGAGTGCATTCCATTTTGAGATTCTGTTGCTACTATTTCATAAAAGAAATAACTTACAGCTAATATTTTATAACACAATACATGTTGTGTGATGTTTTTACATTAATATTATCATTTGAGATAGAATATCACTAACAAAAATGTAGATGACGAACATTTTTTTTTTTATTGATGTAAGCATTTTTAATCCATCCATACTAATATTATAAATGCGAAAGTAACTCTGTCTGTCTGTCTGTCTGTCTATCTGTCTGTCTGTCTGTCTGTATGTTACGCTTTCACAACTTAACCACTGAACCGATTTTGATGAAATTTGGTATAGGGGTAGATTAGACCATAAGAAAGGACATAGGCTATGTTTGGTCGTGATAACCGACATCCACGTGGGCGGAGCCGCGGGCAAAAGCTAGTAAAACATAATTATTTCATGCATGGCTTGAAATCAATATGACGTATTATATACCTATTATGTATGATAAATTAATACTATCTAAGTTTATGATATTCCGAATTAGTTCCACTGGATAGTACCTACAAAAATACCTTTTATTTCGTGCGAAATTCTCCTCAGCAATCGCCCCCGCCGGAGCCGGAAGGGTAGGTAATGTCGGACTCGAACTGACTAAAACCGCACGTCGTCTGTGGCACCTCGGCTAACCCAGGGCCATCCCTAAGGGTCTGGCCCTCCTCGGCAGGGAGGATGACGGTGTCCCCAACTCGCCCCCGGGCCGGGCTGGGGTGACAGGCGGCTCCACAAGTCACCCCAGGCTCACGCTCATTGGGAAGGAGTTCAGTCTGTGCCCTCCGACGCCCGTGTCACATGCGCGCGCGGGCAGCGCGCTCAATGAGTCTGAGAGTCGGAGACAAACCAAGCAGTTTCATTGATCTGGATCTCGGCACTGAAAAGAAAAGTGTTAATATTTTTATATACTTAGTTGAGATTTTTATTAATCATCCATATAATATTCATATCCATACTAATATTACAAATGCGAAAGTAACTCTGTCTGTCTGTCTGTCATGTCATCTGTAAACCACTGAACCGATTTTGATGAAATTTGGTATAGAGATAAGTTAGACCTTGAGAAAGGACATAGGCTATGTTTGGTCGTGATAACCGACATGCACGCGGGCGGAGCCGTGGTCAAAAGCTAGTACCTAATAGATTTAACTTTTATTTGTGATACGTACGTAATTATCTTTTAGAATCTGTTCTTGCAGATTATATTGACTGTAAAAATCGTAATTTTGTGAAAAACAAGCAACATGCCTCAGCCCTCAAGCAAGTATCGTATTCATAGCTGACATTTTGATGAAATTGCTGGCGTACGATACATTTCATGACTATGTATTTGCACAATGGTATGTTCTTAATATTTCGCAGGACGCATAATGGGGTGTTCTTCGGAATAAGTTGGAAATAATCTTTGACAAAAAGTTTTTCACCAGAAATCCACCGAATGTATATTATTATTTTTGTACACATTTTGTGTGGGTACATTTATCGAAATCCTTCTTACCACCTATCCTATGGATTAACCTGTATAAGATAACGAAAACAACAACATATTATTATAATATAGGTAAGTAGGTATGTACATGCTTATAGGTACGTACGTACAAAATTACAATTGCGGGCACTGTCGGGTAAAAAGAAACATTGCAATAACTATTTGTGCTAAATATACTTCAACATTTTATCACAAGCAACCTAGTCTCGTTTACGCTAACTAATAATTTATACGTATGATTAGAAAAGTAGAAATGAATAAATATTAGTATTTGAATGACATTTTTATAGCCTTTGTTGTGCTAACTTTTAAATTCGAAATACATTGGGAAAAAGAAGCGCTTTCCATCTTTAAGCCATCTTCCAACTAAGAAGGAAATTTTGAAGTGATTCGGGTGTGGCTCAATAGCTCAGAAGAGCATTCCCCTGTAAGGGTAAGATTGTGGGTTCAAGTCCCACTTCAGCGCTTCTTTTTCCCGATGTATTTTGAATGCATATTAGTACTTTTCGATGCTTAGGTACCATATTATACAATAGGGGAGAGCCGAGTATATTGTACCGTTTTGTAAATCATACCAACTCTTGATTTCTCATAAAAGTACCTATTTTTTTTCCACACCTACTATATATCTGTATATTGTAAATTGACGTCCAAAAAAATGCTGCAGTGGAGTTTGTTGCGCCGTTTCTCCTCCACCAGCGCCTTGGAAGCGGTGGTAAACTTAGATTAAGTAGAATTAAAATTGACGTCAATAAGAAATAATTTTATTGTTCTATATTGAAAAATAAATGACTATTGACTATAAACAATATTCAGGACTGAGCATCGTTATCGAATATATCGAATATATAAAAAATCCACAGTGGAACGTAGTACCACTGCATCACATAGGTGTATATTTATCCGCCCCATAGCTAGATCATTTCATGTTCCAATCTCTTAGAAATAATCAGAGTCACGTATCGTCCGATCATTTGCTGATTTGCAGAAACGCATCGATCGATAGTATAGGTACCACACAAGTAAACTCGTACGTGAAAGTTATAGAAAGAAAGGAATTTCAATTGAGCTCTTAGACTGTTATTCCAATATATTCCACGATAAAATATAACTTGAGGTTATTTGCAAAATATCAATATAGCGGCAATTACTGCTATAAGTGCTATAATATTATACCTAGTTATAAATAAATGACCCTGGGTCAGCCGGGGTGCGAGGGATATGTCGATGACAACCTCATCTGCGGCCTAGCACCACGCCCCACAGTCGGCATGCGGTTTTAGTCGGTTCGAGTCCGACATAACCTCCCCTTCCGGCTCCGACAGGGGGTATCCGAGGGGATTTCAGCATGGAAAAAAAAAGTTATAAATAAATAAATAAATATTCCACAACTTTCTACGCAACGCTATCTAGACCCATGGTAAGCTTTTTTATAGCTTGTGTTATGGAATCTAGAATGCGGATAAACATACTTATATACTTTTTTTTGTAAATACATACATATTATATATAAAAACACCCAGATCAATGCAAATAGCCATATTCATGCATACAAATATTTGCACTGAGCGGGGATCGAACCCGCGCCTCCTGCGTAGCAGTCGCGTTCACTACCACCACGCCACAGAGGCTGTCTGTTATTATTATACGATGTCTTATATTTGTAAAGGAATACATATTTAATATCCGAAATTATTAACATCACTTCAACTTCTCCGGCTAAGGTAAAATGTTTGTGTTAGCATGAACTTTCAACTAGGTATATTAAAGAATAAGAATATTGTAACAATCTCATCGAATCGAGTTGAGTCTATACTCTGTAGTAAATGGTAACATTGATTATTCTTCTAAAACTAACATGTTATCTAAAATTTTATAAAGTTACTTATTAGAATCATAGAATTCTCGCAAACGAATCTTAATGTATGTTCTCCTACAGGATATTTGTTTACGATTCATGGGGGATCAATTTTTATAACTAACTACGGAAATTGTCAAAAATTTCTAATTTTAATAAACAGTTACCAAAATGATGGCTAGCTTTTGCCCGCCACTCCACCCGCGTGGATTTCGTTTATCGCGACCAAACATAGCCTATATCTTTGCCTTTGTATGTCCTTTCTCTTGGTCTAATCTGCCCCTATACCAAATTTCATCAAAATCGGTTCAGTGGTTTAGGCGTGAAAGCGTAACATACAGACAGATAGATACTTTCGCATTTACAATATTAGTATGGATTATGGCAGTTGGTTATTACAATAACAATTTAATTCTTCTTTCGTAACTGGTAACGATAGCAAAAAAAACACGTTCGAACCTGGTTACAAAAAAATCAGTTATGAAAATGGAGAAAGTCGATTCATCGTGTAGACTTTCAAAGGTTCTTCGTACAATAACGATTATAAAATGTTCAATGATTGATTGTTGATCATTGTGACCCAAGAAAAATAATCGTCTCTAATTTAATCTATAATATAAAAATTAATCGCTAAATGTGTTGGTAAGCGCATAACTCAACAACGTCTAGACCAATTTGGCCAATTTTTTTTTTTAAATGTTCGTTGAAGTTCAAGGATGGTTTTTACGGAGAGGAAAAATCGAATAATTGCCAGGAACCGACATCCACGCGGGCGGAGCCGCGGGCAAAAGCTAGTTATGCTATAAAACCGAATTCATACGTTTTTACCTTTAGAAAACCGTTATCAAACAGCATCACTTATATGTCATTATGTTTCTGACGGAAGGGTCGCGACCGGACGTGTGGAGTGGACACCTTCGCCATTGTGAGTTAGGCACCATTAACACCGGCAACTTGCGAACCATGTGTTTATTTGTCACCTTAATAGTGCAATAAACATTCACTTTTTAGTAGGTTCATGTGAATACTGCGTATGTAAAACGTGTTAGTTACTTTCATTGATGTAACGTCCGGTTATAGTGTCCGATATAATACCTAACACCTACGTTTTTCGTAAAATAAAATATGTTTATTTAATTTTAAAGAATAATTTATCTAATTACTTTTCTGTGTTATCGTCATTGTCGCGAACACCCCTTTTATCCACCTGTAAAAAAAATATTTCTTTGATATTACTGGTAGCTTTGATCAAATCTGGTATCCTTAAAAAAAGAAAACTATTCTTATTTTAAAAAGCCCTGGCTGTTTCACCAAACAATAATGACGACCCGTTCTTAAGAACGTTTCGCTCGCTCGGTCAATGAGAATACAAGTGTAAAGTCGATCTTTACGAATAAAGTACAATGGAATAAATGATCTTAATGCCTTGGTTTTCCTGTTGATTGATTGTCTCTTTGAACTAAAGGTGTGTACCAAACATCAGGTTTGGTACACACATTTAATGTAGACAATAATACAACCAATCAATTAACCCACCGCAGTCCACTATTAGACATAGGTTATAATCGGAGAAGAGACTAGATCATGAGCCTTCTTCGCGATGATCCTACGTATCGTGGGCGATTAGGGTGAAGTGCCAACACAAAACCATTAATTGTTGGTTTACACATTTAATTTTGTTTCACAATTTTAGCAAACACTCGAGTCTTCAACTAATTAGAACAAAGATGATGAAACTAAACATAACGTATCTTGAGTAGTGAGTTCGCACACTCCACAAAGATTACCACCACTTCATCACATCATACTCCAACTTGTTCGTTTTCTCCATAGAAAAAGGACTTTCCTCACATTGATCGATCCTACCTTGATCTCCCATTTTTTTCTCATCTTATTTTCAAGCGTGCAAAATCAATAAAACAGTTTGATTTACTCTTTTTTTTTATCGTGCGATAAATCCCCACGGATACCATCCCCACGGAGCCGGTGGAGGTGGTTATGTCGGACTCGAACCGACTAAAACGCACGCTGTCTTGGGTCCTTGGTTGCCGGAGGTGAGATTGCCAAAAGCATATCTCTCGCACCCCGGCAGACCCAGGACCATCTCTTTCGAGATGGCCCCCTTCGGGTTGTGGGGACCACAGTGTCCCCATCTAGCCCCGGTTACGGGGAGGCGCATTTGCCGCCGCCGCCGCGGCCTGCTTCTGCTAGGGTGACAGGCGGCTCCACCGATCACCCCCAGGCCAGCGCTCATGGAGGATGGAGGTCGTTCTGCGACCTCCAACGTCCGGTTCGCCTTCGCTCTGCGCGGGCTTCCCGGGCCCGGCGTCTAGTCCGGACCCGACCGGCCGCCTCCTTCTCGAGCATTACTTGCTCGCAGAAGGAGGCGGCCGCACCCCAAGCGTTCGCGCATCGTACCATCGCTGTGAGCAATGTGGCGAGTGTAAGGACTCCCACCCCCAGAGCCGCCACTAGGACCCGCCTCGGCGTGTCCCACGCCGGGCACTCGGTCAGCGTGTGCAGCTCTGTGTCCTCGCTCGCATCACAGTGATGGCACTCGGACGTTGGCTCCTTCCAGATCCGACACAGGTAACTCCCGAAACACCCGTGTTCGGTAATCACCTGCGTCAGCCGGTACGAGAGGCTGCCGTGTGGCCTCTCTAGCCACTCCTATATGATGGGTCTTACCGCCGCTATTACGGCGTGCCCTGCGCTTGGTCGCCTAAGTCGTAGCTCCCATTCCGCTACCATGTCCCTGTGGAGCTGAGACCTCACGGCCCGAATTTCTTCGGGCTCAGGTTCCCGTCCCTGCTCCCGCGCCTCCTTTCGGTACCGATATAGCATCGAAAGGGCCCTCGCATCCAGGTTCCACGGTAGGGATCCGGCAAGGAGATTCGCCGCCTCCATGATTTACTCTTAATAAAAGAGTTTTAAGATCATTTTGAAACTTCGTCGTCAAGATTTCTCTGACGCTGACTGTACATCAACAAGATAGTCAGCTTCACATCCATTAAAGTTCTATATGGACTAAAGATGTAATAAACAAACTGGTTTCATTACTCTAGCAATTACAAGCATACAATGGTTTACTCTCGCTTTTTATTTATAATTGTGTAATTGACAACAGAATTATTACTCAGTCGTATTTTATTAAACTATAAATTTAATTACGTACGATAATATTCTGCAACTATAATTTGATAAGCAAGTTTAGTGTATTTTTATTTAAATTAATGTCTTGAAGTATTATGAAAGCGTCTTTGTCTCGACTTGGTTCATCACCAGTCGCAGCTATTTCCATGCTCATAGATGTGGATTTTTTTATTAGAAAAATATAGGTTTTTAGTTAAACAAATCCGCATTAAATTCCAATCTGTGGTCTTTTCGTCCATCGCGAATAAACATACAAACTGACAGACTTAATCGCAATACAACATGTTCATTTAAATTATCGAAGAATTACATTATAAATGTATGTATTTATATAATTAGGCAGTATAACGAGGTAATTTCAACCGACTGGGCAATAAAATATATCTGATACAGGAAGCAGGATATTATAAAAAATCACTTAAGCATTTTAATGTTTAGTTTTATAACGATTACAGTAATGGCAAAAAAGCAGCTTTCAACTTAAAAAAAAAATGTGGAATATATATCGCAACCTTGACAACTAAGTATCTATATCGATCGATATCTATCGCTATTGATGTTTGTCGATAGGTGATATTCCGAATTTATAATATGAAAACATTAATTGTGGACATTAAATACATAAATGTCAGAAATAATTAAATTAGTTAATAATGTAGAACATTATTTTTAAATCGCGATTTAATTTTTATAGTAAATGCGTATTAATAGCTTTATAATGAGTAATATTTTTGAGTGAATGTCATCATAGCAATAAAGACAAAAATTGAAAGCTGAAATCGTAAAAGTGTGACTATTGGTACAAAGTAAATTGTATTATGGTCTCTAGAATTCAGAAAAACATATACCTAGATACTTTTGGTCATATTATAATGCTATAATAATGACCAAAACATACATCCATACATATAGATAGATATTGTATTGTTTGTTAAGCTTTTACTTAGATTATAATTAAAAAATCGTTTTTAAAATAACATGATTGCAATGCCAAATACATAAAATAACACGTTATACAACTAAAACAACTTCTGATAATGTACAGTCAGCAACAGATCGATCTTATCTAGCTAGTTTCTCAAAATAAGTAGATACTCAATACATACATACATATAATCACGCCCTTATCCCCGAAGGGTTAGACAGAGGTGAATTAACACCCACATTTCACCAATAATGGTAGTCGTTCCCTTTTTTATTTATTTTTCGTGCGGAAATCACCACGGATACCTCCCCTGCCGGAACCGGGAAGGGAGGTTATGTCGTACTCGAGCCGATTAATACCGCACGCCGACTGAGGTTCGTGGTGCTAGGCCGGAGGTGAGGTTGTCTTCGATATATCCGTCGCACCCCGGCTGACCCAGGGTGTAGTCGGTCCCATGTCATAGGGGGTGAGCTTATTCCCATAATACTCCGCACATTATTGTTCACTCGAGACTATATTTTAGACTGAATCTGGGCTGTATATATCTATCTGATTTAAATAGCCCTATCCCTTAGTCGCCTTGTACGACACCGCATGGGAAGAGATGGTGTGACCCAAATTCTTCTCTGCCGAGAACCACGCGGTTATACTCAATACCTTGGTATTAAGATTTTTTTGGTCTGACGCCGACTGTACATGCACGGTGGAAATAAGTACTCAAAATGGTCCTAATAATATCATAATAGTGGTCAAAAATAATAATACAATTACAGTAAAAAAACACATAATTCATAACTGTCACGTCAAATAACCCAACCCGTATCGTTCTTGGCCAGGCGCAAAGGTGCCCATGACGCTGGCAGCATTGCCACGCTGAATTGCGATGGCCATCCTTTGCCCCAGATACGAGCCAGAGCCGGGGTCCCCGCCCTGCTCGTGGATACGGCGGCCAATTTCTGTGATCAATCTTTTGGTCAAAATGGTATTATATACTTTGAGTACCTACTTTTGAGTGCTTGTCAAGATCGTTTTGATGCTGACTGTACGTTATCTATCAGGTTTCTTTTCTCATAATTACTTATCTAAAAGTGCTTTTCTAGTCTGACCTTGCGCTTGATACTAAAGCAATAACAATAAATAACTATCAATCACTCATGAGCGATCAATTGAAATAGATTAGATATTTAATTAATATCAGCATCAGTAGCGTTTGCTGTCTTAATACTTTCAAGTTTAGTTTTAATTGAAACTTTTGCAATTTGCTTTAATAAAAGAATGTTTGATTTTATTTTTGACCGCTAAAAATATATTATGGGAATGCTATTAGGCCGATGATGATGAAAAAGGGAGCGGGTTTGATGTCATTTTTTTTATATATATCCGTTTCTTATAATATTTACTTATGTTTTATTATTGTATTGTTTGAACCTTATTTGATGATATTTAGGTTTCACACTCAACTTATAGCCGAGTAGATGAAACTGTTAAAAATAATACCTTCTAGAACCAAGTGGTTCGGTGAATGGTTCCATTAAGACCTGGAACTCCCTGCCAGCTCATAATTTCCTCCTTACTACAGTCCCGGTCCAGTCCAGTCCTTTAAGCGGAGTGTGAAAATCTGATGAGGCTGTCAAGCTGAGTGCCACCTTTGTTAACATGGTACATTTTTACGACGGCGACCCTCTTTCCGAGACTTCGCCTTTAGCTTACCATCAGGCGAGGTGAAGCCAAATTGACGTGTCCTTTTATAAAAAAAATATGTTTAAAGTTTTATTTTATTATGAGGTACTTAGGCACTATACCAGTGGAATTGCGGGGCTAGATGGGGACACGGGGCTAGATGGGGACACTGTGGTCCCCACAACCCGAAGGGGGCCATCTCGAAAAAGATGGTCCTGGGTCTGCCGGCGTGCGAGAGATATGCCTTTGGCAATCTCACCTCCGGCAACCAAGGACCCAAGACGGCGTGCGTTTTAGTCGGTTCGAGTCCGACATAGCCGCCTCTACCGGCTCCGTGGGGGTGGTATCCGTGGGGATTTATCACACGATAAAAAAAAAAACCTGTGGAATTAAATTCCTGTTGTAGTTTTTCCAAACAACTACTACATTAAAAGGTTCTTATAGAGTCGGCAGCACGAGTGTGCCTAACTTGGTGTTGCACACATCCTTAAGCCACGGTAACCACTTTCCATCAGGTGAATATTATCTGAAGTGGTACAAAATAAACTATTTTCATCCTCATGAACTCCTACAGCAATAATCCGAGTTACAAGAAATAATAAACCTCATGAAACACAAGTGCAGCTGATTGCGATAACTCACTTACAGTGCAAGACAGCTGTGACTTGTTTATAACTTGTAAATACTATTGTTCCTTAGTTAAATTCCTCTTTGATGCTTTTCAATTATCGTTTAGTTTATGACACATGTTTAAATATAATAAATTTGTAACCGATCGATGTCTGTACATGGAAGGAATTCGAGAAAAACTATTACAGGGGAACTTTATAAACGTAATAGAAGCCAAAACAACGTTTGAATGATTTTTTATAGCATTTATTATGCTAACTTTAAAGTTCGAAAAACATCGGAAAAAATGAAATGCTCAAGTGAGACTTGAACTAACGACCTTTCCCTTACAGGGGGATTGCTCTTCCAACTGAGGCACACCTGAATCAACGTTTGTTGAAATTTTTGTCTGTTTATAATTATAATAAGTACATGATACATACATACTCACGCGTGTTAATCCAGGGTAGGCAAAGGTGTTAAACCCATGTTTCGCGAACTATGATTTTCGGTCCCACCTAATAGGGGGCGAGTCTATTGCCGTCTAGAGGGCACTTTATCTTGGGCTGTATGTTTACTGTAAGATGAATAACAGCTCAATCGCTTTTAAGACACCTAGAAGAGCTGGAATGGTCCTATTCTACTCCACCGTGAACCAACAACTTAGAATAGTTCATGGTGTACCCACAAAATTATATAGTTCGCACCTATAGTTTTCGTGCCGCCTGGTTCCCCGCAGAATAGAATTTGTTTTTTTTTTTATATAGGACACGTCAATTTGACTTCAACTCGCCTGATGTTAAGCTAAAGGCAAAGTCTCGGAAAGAGGGTCACCATCGGAAACATGTACCATGTTAACAGTGGTGGCACTCAGCTTGACTCGCGCCGCCCGCGCGCGCAGGCAACTCGGGCGTCGGAGGGCACTGACTGACCTCCGTCCCCCATGAGCGCGGGCCTGGGGGTGACGGGTGGAGCCGCCCGTTACCCCAGCAGAAGCAGACCACGGCGGCGGCGCGCTGAATAGCGCGCCTCCCCATTCCGGGGGCGAGTTGGGGACACCGTTGTCCCCCCTCCTGAGGAGGGCTAGACCGTAAGGGATGGCCCTGGGTCAGCCGGGGTGCGAGGGATATGTCTTTGACAACCTCACCTCCGGCCTAGCACCAAGACCCACAGTCGGCGTGCGGTTTTAGTCGGTTCGAGTCCGACATAACCTCTCCTTCCGGCTCCGGCAGGGGGGGTATCCGAGGGGATTTCCGCACAAAAAAAAAAAAAAAAAAAAGGCACTCAGCTTGACGGCCTCGTTAGATTTATTTTTAATTTTTTTCATAGTGCGATAAATCCCCACGGATACCAGCCCCACAGAGCCGGTGGAGGTGGTTATGTCGGACTCGAACCGACTAAAACGCACGCCATCTTGGGTCCTTGGTTGCCGGAGGTGAGATTGCCAAAAGCATATCTCTCGCACCCCGACAGACCCAGGACCATCTCTTTCGAGATGGCCCCCTTCGGGTTGTGGGGACCAAAATGTCCCCATTTAGCCCCGGTTACGGGGAGGCGCACTTTGCACCGCCGCCGCGGCATGCTTTTGCTAGGGTGACAGGCGGCTCCACCGGTCACCCCCAGGCCAGCGCTCATGGAGGACGGAGGTCGTTCTGCGCGGCCTCGTTAGATGCCTTTTCACGCCCCGCTTAAAGGACCCAGGACTGTAGGAAAACGGAAACACGGGACACCCTATCTCTTTCCATGCGGTGTCGTACAAGTCGACTAAGGGATAGGGCTGTTTAACATCAGATAGATATATACAGCCCAGACTCAGCCTCAAATACATGGCTGGTATAAACATAAAATAGTGCCTGGAACACGGCAGTAGGTTCGCCCCTATCATGTGACACCGCATACAATGATTGGTAAAATGTGGGTGCTAAGTCACCTCTGCCTAACCCTCAGGAGATAACGGCATGATTGTATGATGATGATAAATATTTTTATCAATATACCTTTTTATTCTCAAGAAACGATGGAACTTAGTTAACCATATCATTATGTCTTCTCCCAGATTAATTACATATTAAATTCCACTACGATCAGTCCAGTAGTTTAATTAGTCCAGGGCAACAAATAGGCAATTAATTAAATTAAAAATTTAAAAAACCCCCGTCACAAAAAACACTTCCAAAAAGTTGAAAATAAATAGAGTTTGCCTTTTAACTTTAACGGTTGCCATGTCGGGGGACCCTAATTGGTTAAGCACTCCGTTATATTATCGGAACAATTCAAGGTCCCCCGACATGGCAACCATTAAAGTTAAAAGGCAAACTCTATTTATTTTCAACTTTTTGGAAGTGTTTTTTGTGACGGGGGTTTTTTAAATTTTTAATTTAATTTTTATTTTATACTTTTTAAATTGATCTACTAGTTAAGCTCTTTCATTTGATACCCATATTGAGGGAGTTATGAAGAAATTCGTATTCCGATATGTTTTGGCGGCGGCCATCTTGGACCGATTTTTTCCAAATATAGCTAAGAACACTCCCGACTAATATACCTTTCAAACAAAAAAAACTTCATCCAAATCGGTTCATCCGTTTGGGTGCTACGATGCCACAGACAGACAGACACACACACACACACACACACACACACACACACACACACACACACACAGACACGTTAAACTTATAACACCCCGTCGTTTTTGCGTCGGGGGTTAAAAATAGTTATTATTACGTTAATAAAACGTATTAATCAAGTTATATCCAGATACACAGACGTTCAATTACTAGTCCCCGTAGAAAGGTATCAAACGATACATTTTCTTGTAAGTATATTCATGTTCAAGATCAAAGACGTGGCAGAGGATTACGTTATTAAGGTAGACAGTATTAGTTAAAGATGAGGCGCTGGTAAGATTACATTCAACAGAACACTCACTGTAATAACACTGCATAAACAGGTTTAACTTACAAGAACGGAAAATCACCCGTCACCCATTAATGCAGAACATCAAAGAACTGAATTGTCTTTTAATCTACAGCCAACAGATTGATGTAGAAACCCTAAGCCTTCTGGCCCAAAAATACTAAAATCAAAGGGGCTGGAACGAGCAAACGAAGATCATTCTATTTATGTTAATGTCACGGGCGTGAGGAAGCGTTTAAGTCCAGTCATTAATTATTGTCACGGGTAAGACAAAATAGATAATACATTCTTTATTTGTTACCCTCTACGTGCTTCTTAAAGAGCAAGACGAAAGAAATAACAAGGGAATAAGTAGAAGAAGACCAACAGATTGATTATAGAGAGGCGTTGAAAAAAACGTGTCCTTAAAATTATAGATGGATTCCTTAAGGGTATTCGCTTCTAAATGAGTTTCTGGGTAATGACGTAACTCTCACACGTGATAGAATGAAGGGACATTAAATATCATTTTGTCAAGCTTCATAATTTATAGACTTGGGTCTTGGGTTTTATTAGTATGAACTATGGCAGCTATTTACAATTTTTTATTACTCATTAGAAAGTGCCGTGTTACTGTTTATGCTTCCTGTGAATATAAATAGTTGATGGGTTTTGTTTCGATACTAACTAGGTACACCTAGAACTATACGAAATATACTGTATCTTTCTGTTATTATTATTGGAAATATTACAAGTCATCATTAGTAATAGTGTGTTTAATTAAAAAACCCCCTTCACAAAAACACCTCCAAAAAGTTGAAAATAAATTTTAATTCAACGGTTGCCATGTCGGGGGACCTTAACTGGTTAGGTACTCCTTTATATCGTAAGGTCCCCCGACATGGCAACCGTTGAATTAAAATTTATTTTCAACTTTTTGGAGGTGTTTTTGTGAAGGGGGTTTTTTAAATTTTTAATTTGATTTTTATTTGATACTTTTTAAATTGATCTACTAGTCAAGCCCTTTCATTTGATACCCATATTGAGGGAGTTATAAAGAAATATGGATTCCAACATGTTGTGGCGGCGGCCATCTTGGACCGATTTTTTTCAAACATAGCTAAGAACACTCCCGACTAATATACCTTTCAAACAAAAAAAACTAAATCCAAATCGGTTCATCCGTTTGGGTTCTACGATGCCACAGACAGACACACACACACACACACACACACACACACAGACACGTCAAACTTATAACACCCCGTCGTTTTTGCGTCGGGGGTTAAAAATGATACACCTCTTGTTACGGCTGTTACGAGTAGGCTATGTTGTCCATTTAAGAAATCATTTGTACATATTAAAAAAGTGTACATAATATTTTAGGTTTGGTTTTTGATTGTGTGAATCGTGATGATTTTTAATAAAACATAATTGAGTATAATAATATATCTAATCAACTTCATTTATTTAAAAAAATAAAATAACTTACGTTCTCAAAAAGCACGCGAAGCAAAACAGTTTAAAACGGATTGTAATCATCATAAATGTAATTAAAGACTGGAGGCGGTCTGTTTCTTTGTGAATTAAAGGTAATCAATTAAAACAAATTTATTACTCCCAGTTAATATAAGTTGAGGCTTAAATAAAACTTGGAGCATCTTGTTATAGATAAATATTATGTCTTGGGAACCAGTTTCTCAAAACTGACTGTTAATTAGTAACATTCGGATATAAGTAATCGGTGTGTTGATGAAAAATCTTAGGCTTAAAATATACATACATACAGGCTGTCGTTTCGCTAACTATGATTTTCAGCCCCACGTAATAGGAGCCAGACTTTTGACAGCCTCCGTAGCGTAGCGGAAGCGAACACTGTCGCTACACAGGAGGCGCGGGTTCGATCCCGCTCAATGCAAATATTTGTATGCATGAATATGGGTATTTGCATTGGTCTGGTCGTGCCTCGGAGAGCATGTTAAGCCGTCGGTCCCAGTTGCCATACGAACATCTATGGCAGTAGTTAGAGGTAGTTGGAGCCCTCAAAATTCCAACAAAACTGGTCTAGCTGCAATACTTCGATATCGCCTTTGGGTTGTGGATGTCAGATGGCAATCGCTTTACAGAAAATATCGAAGTTTAGCCAAATCCGCAGTTAGACTGGTAAAGCGGACCGCAGACTCCAAGCTGAAAGCTTCGGATGTGACTGGGATTAACGCTAAGATGAATGGTCGTCAAGCGGGCACTAAGTCATGAGCTGCATGTTTACTGTCAGATTGAGAACAGTCCTATCACTTAGTGGCCTTGCGAACCGGACGTCGGAGGTCGCAGAACGACCTCCGTCCTCCATGAGCGCTGGCCTGGGGGTGACCGGTGGAGCCGCCTGTCACCCTAACAGAAGCAGGCCGCGGCGGCGGCGCAAAGTGCGCCTCCCCGTAACCGGGGCTAGATGGGGACATTTGGGTCCCCACAACCCGAAGGGGGCCATCTCGAAAGAGATGGTCCTGGGTCTGTCGGGGTGCGAGAGATATGCTTTTGGCAATCTCACCTCCGGCAACCAAGGACCCAAGATGGCGTGCGTTTTAGTCGGTTCGAGTCCGACATAATCACCTCCACCGGCTCTGTGGAGGTGGTATCCGTGGGGATTTATCGCACGATAAAAAAAATCCCTTAGTAGCCTTCAACGACATCCACAGAAAGAGATAGGCTGGCCCTATTCTACTGCACCGCGAACCAACACGAGTATAAGCGTAATATTTAATACTAGTTTTTGCCCGTGGCTCCGCCCGCGTGGTTGTCGGTTATCGCGACCAAACATAGCCTATGTCCTTTCTCGTGGTCTAATCTACTCCTATACCAAATTTCGTCAAAATCGGTTCAGTGGTTTAGGCTTGAAAGCGTAACATACGGACAGACAGACAGACAGAGTTACTTTCGCATTTATAATACTAGCTTTTGCCCGCGGCTCCGCCCGCGTGGATGTCGGTTATCGCGACCAAACATAGCCTATGTCCTTTCTCAAGGTCTAATCTACCCTTATAATCGGTTTCATCAAAATCGGTTCAGTGGTTTAGGCGTGAAAGCGTAACATACAGACAGACAGACAGACAGACAGACAGACAGACAGAGTTACTTTCGCATTTATAATATTAAGTATGGATTAGTATGGATGTACAATCTATATCCTTGGATTTGTCTGCAAGAAATACTGATCAAATTTTAGTAGTAAAGTAATAAACTCGCTTTTATAGTTAAATTAAAGCGTGGTAGTAAAAAAAGAAAAAAGATTAATGCAATTATTAAGACTACAGTCGATACCGAAAACACATTATCTCGAGATCATCCAGTGATTAAGCGCGGAGGGAATGAAACAAAAAGTCAGGCAACATTTACTAACCGAGCAAGCAAGATCGTTATAAATCTCTCCCCTTCCCGCTCATTTATACAATCTCGTTGGTCTCTATAGACAAGTGTTATAATTAGGTTAAAGTCGACATACTTACAGATTGCTCGTTAGTGTAAAGGTTCATATTTGTGACATTTTAAATTATAGTTATAACATTGTACTTTCTTGGACACTTTTGCCGGAGTCATTTCAGAAAAAAATTAATAGTTATGAATTCAAACATTGGCCTTGAACAGTTTTGATTTCAAACTCTTTTGTTCAAATCCTTGTTAGGTACTTCTTTAGTGCAACTATGAGTATATTATAAGTAAGTTAAACAATATTGAAATTTGAAAAATGAAATAGTTATGAATTCAAATGTTGTACTGGCCTTGAACAATTTTGACTTCAAACTTTTTTGTTCAAATTCTTGTTAAATTCTTATTTAGTGCAACTATGAGTATTATTATAGTTAAGTTAAACAAAATTTAGCATTTTAGTTATTCGTAACTTTCTTTAATAATTCAGTTAATTTATTATACTCAGTAATAAAGTAATTTCGGTAGAAGCATTACACAAACTCTAAGTTTTTTACACAGCAACAGCTAAATTATTTAGTTGTGATTTTCTATATTTTTAACAATATTTTTTACATTTCATCATGAGCCAGCTATGTGAACCGTATGTAGCATTGCATTGAACCGTGACCGAACACAGATGGTGTACAGTGCGGGTGGTTAGCAAAAGAGAAAAAGCCAAAACGTTACTAAACAACTTATAATGCAGCCTGTATACTGATGCTCGCATCTGCTGTTTTTGTGAACTGTACGAGGGAAGTTGGCTAATTAATTTTGGCTACCACACAGTTAGCAGTTAATTGATTCTTCATACTCACATCAGGGTATTAACGAATCAATTATTATTTTAAATGAAAGACAATCTATTTTGGTGTATGTCTTAATTATTTCTTTCTTTATCTGAGGGAGGTTTAACTGATATTTTATTATCATAAGTAAATTAAAACTCAGAAACTTTTATAAAAAAGTCTATATGAATGTATTGTCGCTATTTAGCTGCGGTTTTCGTCAAGTGATACATACAGACACGCCTTTTCCCATCGGGATGGGCAGAGACTGTAGATTTCCACTTATCAAATAATGTGGTACGAAATTGGGAATATCTGAATGGCAATGGAATCATGATATTACTCTATTACATACTTTTACCCCTTTGATTGATATTTCATTTAAAAGGAATGTGTGAAACTAAATAAGTGACATAAATAAGTAGTGATATACCTACGACGCAGTGAAAGAACAATTGTTGAATGTATACTTTCACTAGCTTTTGCCAGCGGCTCCGCCCGCGTGGATTTCGGTTATCGTGACCAAACATAGCCCATGTCCTTTCTAATGGTCTAATCTACCACTATACCAAATTTCATCAAAAACTACTCAGTGGTTTAGGCGTGAAAGTGTAACATACAGACAGACAGAGTTACTTTCGCATTAGTATGGATTAATTTTCCACTTTCTCTCCGTGCAAATACTTAAGACACATTGTTTATCTCTTACAGTTAAGGAACTTCTATTCTGTCGTTTTATATTAGGTTTACAAGCTGTATGATATCCTTTGAAGCACAGTGTATACCCATCATTATAATTGCCTTTGCTTTCTATAATCTCCTCGTTTGATATACGAAAACGTATAATGATATTCATGTTATATTATTGTAAGAGTTGTTATTTCACTTTGTATAATATAGCAATTTGTCTTGTTTCTCACAAGAACGTTGTAGCGATTTGTTTGAATTTACTTATCACACTTTCAAACTTAATAACATGTGAAGATTATTAGCCATTTTATTTTCTTATTTAATGAGATTAATTAATAAAGAAATGTGGTTTAAAACTAATCAACTAACAGTTTATTTAAGTGATAAGTTTAACGAAAGGTAGTATTTTTGCAGCTGCTATCGAAGTACTTGAACATAATATCTCTAGATGTTTTATTAAAATGCCAACATCATCGACATCCCAAATGATTTATCGCCTAAAAATTCCGTGGTCGCTACGATCGCTGTCTTTTTTGTGTGGCCGCGGTAACTCTGTGAGCATTTAACGCTGATTAAACTGTAAAATTACGGTCGCAACGTTCTTTGTGACAGATGCGGCTCCAAATAATAACATTATAAACACACGTACAGATTTTCAAGGTAGCAGATTCATGCGGCAGGCCCTTTGTTGCTTACAAATCCACTTACGGCACAAAGGATACAATGGATATCATTGGCAAATTGTAAAATATACACCTAATTATTTGCATTGATGTGTGACGGTGCGTTATGATCTTCGATCCGACGAGGCGGCTCTTCAAGTTTACGAAAACAAGAATTTAACAATATGTATCCAGTGGCGTAGTGCTATTATAGAAGGTGCCTGCATTCTTTTGTAAGCTATCGTATGGACGAATTTCAATTTAAACTTTGATAAAGTAAAAGCTCTCTGGAGACTGCGATCTGAGTAAAAGTTGTGTGAATATTGTCGCTTGTTATGACAGGTACCAAGGTCCGTCTGCTAAAACAATACTCAGTCATGAATTTCGATTTTCATTGACAGATCTGACATATTGTCAATGACGATTGAGAACTGAATCTCAGTCTGTAATACGGGTCTAATAAGTTAAAAAGCGGCTTGTATAGGTACTGGTATGTTACCACCTAAATTAAACTAAAAAGGTAAGACATTGCAACTTCATAAAGAAGTTTTTTCCCCTATTAAAAGAAGCCATTCAATAAGCCCAATCAATTATATTTTTTTCGTAACCCCACCCAATTTTCGCATCTCTAAGTAGTTAAGATTATGAAATATTACCGATTTCTGAATCGAAACCGACTCTTGTTGTTTTTTATTTTGGTGAATTAAAAAAAATATGAATAGCCCCTCCGCCCCTTTCTCGCTCACGAGTGATTGTTTTGTCAGAGCAACACCTGGAAGCTTACAAATGCGCGCACGCATAACGGTCGGTAATTCAAGATGGCGGCCGTCAGGGAGCTTTTGAAGTACCTTTTTGTATTTATAACTTTCATTTTCATTTTAAACTAAATCTTACTTATATTTCGCTTTATTTATATTTTACGTTTTTTGGTTTAATTTTATGACCTTAGAATACATATTAACCAATATTTGTCATATTGAGAATCAACATTTAGATCTGATACAATATCTGATATAATTTAATTAACTGCTTTATTTTTTTAAGGAATATCATTAATCAGAATCTCGTTAAAATGCGAGTAGATTTATTTCCATTGGTGTAGAAACTATCGACTGAACGTCCAACCCACGAAAGGAAAGTCTACACCAGAGCCTTATCCTTTGATCAGTAGGCTAGAAATACTTTTAAATCTGTGCCGATTGTATTTTGTTAAGCAAGTCGCGCATTCTTTTCTAAAATTTGTTGTGGCAAGATTTTGTAATGTATAGAAACTCACACTCATTTCCAGCTCTTGATTTTGTAGTCACAATTAAATGAATAAGGTGCCAAGTTTACTAACTTCCATAATATATACAAAGTTTAGTTCATTTATTACACATTTTGAATTAAATCTTTTATCAAAATGAGTGAGGATAATCATTAATTGTCGACCTAATCAACATTACTTGCGCGTCACAAGCTAAAACGTATGAGGTTGTTAAAAACCCGACGCGTCATCATTCGTTTAGATATACGTTAATGGTGCTCGTTCCGAAACGAATTATTAATTATAATAGGATCATTTTACATAATTTTCTTATTAGAAATGGGTTAAATTTATACCAACAGAGGTCTCTGTTTTAGCGGCGTCATAAATTACAAGCGGTTACGTCGGTCAAGTTCGGACGATATATTTTTTAATTAAAATTTAGTTGATTACATTCGTTAGTTTGATTGGAATGCGTTCGTAAATCTCGATGATTTGATTGGTGCTTTGACATTTCTAGTGAACATTATAATGATGTAAATAATTTTTCTCGTCTTACGGAAGCTGATATCGTAAAACAAGCAATAGACTTAATCAGTATTCAATTATAGAATCACGATTCTGAAATTATATTTCCATATAAATGTTAATACGATAGCTGATGTGTTCGTGTTTTAAGAGAAATATTACTTAGTATGTACTTTAAAAACTTGTTTGTATGCAGTTAGAAATGAAGAGTCTATAAAATTATAAGTAGGTAATCTCATGAGTCTTATAGCAATAAAATTTCAATAAAACATTTTAAATTAATTTGAAACACCAATGATTTTCCCATGATAGAGTTTTTCAATCAATTGTTTAATTAACTACTGTAAATTATGGTCTTTGTTAATATGAACCTGCATTAACAATAATAGTAAGTAAATAATCCACAACATACTACACAACGCTATCTAGACCCATGGTAAGCTTAACTAATTTGTGTTATGGAATCTAGAATGCGGATAAAAATACTTAGATATTACTTTATGCATACAAATATTTGTTTAGTGTAGTGTCATCAGTGTGGATAGTGGAGTGTTGTTTATTCAATTACTGACATTGGTTCTTAAGTTAAATTGTTACTAACACTATGGATCAATGGTCTGAGGATAAATGAATTTTAATTTAATTTAATTTGATTTGCACTGAGCGGGGATCGAACCCGTGTCTCCTGCGCGGCAGTCACGTTCACTACCGCCACGCCCCAGAGGCTGCATTCTATGTAAACATATCACAATACCTACTACAAATTGTGTATTGTAAATGTTGTTAGTTTTATGGATAAATAAAAATATCGGGGAGAGGCCTGAGGTGCACAAACATCCCTTGTCTTTTGGTTTAGAAAATTTAAACAAACTTAACAGACAAGATAATGTAATTAAATGTCTTTAATCATAATCGTTAGTCTAAAAAGAACCTTTCTTTCCGTCTTCGTTTCCGTCCCGTCCTATAACCTTGTGGGTCTCTTGGGATGTGTTATATGAATTTTGTGTTGACTTTTTTACAAATAAGAATTTATATTATAAAAAGTATAGCAATAAGATGGGTCAATAATTATATTTTACTAACTTTTGGCCGCGGCTTCGCCCGCGTGGATGTCGGTTATCGTGACCAAACATTTTGAATAGCAATAATGTTCGAATTGACTCTAGATTTTATTTAGAAAACGTTTATATGGAAAAAATAAAAGGACTGTTTTTAGGGGTTTTCCGACAATTATTTGAATTTTTTTTCACCTTTTAAACTTTTCCTAGATTTCCACGAACATTTCTAGACCAAGATAACATAAATCCGTTTAGCCATTCTCGAGTTTTAGCGAGACTAACGAACAGCAATTGATTTTTATATATATAAGATTAATATTCTTGTAAACGGTTCCAAAATAATAACAAACATATTAAAAGGAAAGAGACGCTTATGAAAGTCAGCAGTTCCATTTACATTTTACTGTCATAGAGTTTGCGGAAAGCAAACACAATAAAAAATCACGACCACTCTCTGTTAAGATGTTTGTATTTAGAGTGTTGTTAGTTTAAAGTACATACTACAACTAATATACTACCAGAAATCCTAGCATTAAATGTAAGTATACCCTCGAGTTTTTGATGGAGCGTTGTAATCAGAGTAATCACTTTCAAAGGTTTTAGCTAAACTAATTAGGCTAACTAAGCTCTCGTGGTAGGTCCAACATTATGTGTCTTGGTATACCTACAAGTGTGTGGGCAAGCAGTACATGTCCACACAGCCAACGTCTGTGGCGTGGCCCCATAGTCACACGTCAAACCACGTCACCTAGTATTCATTACTTCGGTTGATCTGAGTCCGAAGTTTGTTAAGGACTGCCAGATTTTAGAGTTTTCTTTTAAGTGAAACTGTGGATTAATTCAATTTAGCAATGCACAGAATTATCAAATATATCTAGTTAGATATTTGAAACCGTCGACCATGATATCTCTCGTTTTATTTGGTAGACACTGCATACACAGCAGAATAAGTTCATGTTTTTATTAAAGGTATAAAACTGTGACCATTTCCTTACTTAATATTGTCACAGTTTGTGTCAAAAGTCGTCACAGTGTCACATCTGTGTAATTTTGTTCACACTCGCGTAGTTTCCGAGTGTAACAGTACTAAACATTACTTTTATGCTCCACAATAAAAGTTGTGCCAAATATCACAGTAATCTAAACTAAACGAATTTTCTACTTAATATTCTGGTACAGTTAATTAACTTGTCTAATGTACAGACCACGGTACTATAGTTGCAGTTAGAAAATTTCATATAGCAAGAGTTTAGTCTCGAGTTCACCCATGTTTAAATACCATCCATGCGAAAGTAACTCTTTCTGTCTGTATGCAACGCTTTCACGCCTAAACCACTGATCCAATTTTGATGAAATTGGTATAGTGGTAGGTCAGACCTTGAGAAAGGACATAGGCTATGTTAGGTCGCGATAACTGACATCCGTGGAGCCGCGGGCAAAAGCTAGTGTATCGATAAATGCGAAAGTAACTCTGTCTGTTACACCGCCTAAATCACTAAACCAATCTTGATGAAATTTGGCAAAGAGATGGATTAGAACTTGGAAAAGGACATAGGCACCTTTAGGGTGAAAGTTTATGTAAAAGTTTCTAATTTTTTAAATTTTGGAAATGGAATATTGTTCATACGTAGATTTGAGCTTGGGAATGGATATGGACTATGTTTGATCACGACAATCGACATCCACGCGGGTGGATCCGTAGGCAACTGTTATTATTGATCAAAAGCAAATAGCAATAACTCTACTAACCATAGGTAAGTGTGTACTAAGAGTGAAATTACTTTATTATAACGAAATACACACGGTATTCACACTAGATACAATGGCGAACGAACCAAACTACTCCCAATTAGTATGATCGTTATATTGTCTAGTGTAACAATGTTGACTTCGGACATAGATTCTAGTTGTTATAACAATACTGTGTAAGCATGATAAGGTTTCTACTGGAATATTGAGATATCCTCTAATTCATAAAGTTAGAAATGCTGCTTGGAGAGCTCAACAGTGGACCTTGTGTCTAAAATCGACACGATCGTTTGAACAACAACACAATGATGCGTCTTAAGAATCGAAGCTTTCACCACGATATCACCACATTTCAGTGCACTAACTTACTTCCAGAGGGGGATGCCGTTGACTGGACGGGTGATCTGCCCTTTTATGTGGGCTATTTCACTCAAATCCGCCCTGGAGAGGCCAAGGGGTGTCCGGCAATCACGGCGTTCCGTCGAACCTACCTGTCCGTGTCAGTGCACTTACTCACTACGTTATAGCCTTTATAAGTGTCATAGGTGTGGCGATCATGAGCTCTCTCCATCTCCAGTAGTCAACTTGATCGCCTGCGGACTCCAAAGGCCACTGCAAGGTAATCATGGCAGAATTGGGTTTTATTAACTAGTCAAAAGTGTCTTACGAATACGGAACCCTATCCCAGTCCATGTTGCAGTTGCTCTCTTGTCCACTGTGTCCCTCTAACTGTAGGTACATAGGTACTATTGAACGAATAACACTTCGGCTGGATTGGGCCGAAAAGTCTCACACTCAGACCGACCTAGGGCCATCTCTAATTTTGAGATGCCCCCTAAGGTGTGAAGACCGCGATATTCCCATTTTGTTCCTAGTTAGGGCAGGCAATCATGAGCCACCGCCCGGCCTGTTTCTGCTAGGATGAAAGGTGGCACCAACTGTCACCCTCAAGCCTGCGCACATCGAGGACGGATGGAGGTCGCTCTGTGACCTCTAAAGTCCGAGTCTCTTCAGCGCATCACTAACTTGTATACTTATAGAAATAACATCATAAAAAAATATGACTGTTATTTATATTTCAATTTTTAAGAGTACAATCGTAAAGTAAATATAGAAGTTTAGACATGTGGTTCTAAGCATACCCCTTCGATAACTTACTTTTATCCTCCACACATGTGATGCAGCTACTGTCGAATTAGCTTTTCATTACTCCTCCTAATCCTCTAATACTACCTATCCGAACAGACGGGTGACAACATTTTTAGTTGCTTTGTTACAAATTCGGTGTCCATTCGTTTTATTGTCATCGTTAGAGTATTTTATACGTTCATGTAAAATTATATGCAGTAGCAAAGGTGCTGTGTTTTTATGGGAACGTTGCAATAGGCTATTTGACTTTTGTTTTTTTACTTTCGAAAAATGATCACTTTCTTAGAATATAATGAAAAGTAAAATTTTCGTACGACAAATAGTTTTCAAGATATTTGATTATGAAAAATTCAATTTATCGCGCGGCACGAAAACGCTCCCTCCATACAAAATTGCACGAAATTGTGACGTCACGCTTCGGTAGCGCGTAGTGCAAATGTAAGGAGTGCAAGAGAATATCGCATTTATCTCGGTCTAAGTTGCGTTTACACGTATATATAGTTCATAATAAAAGTTATTTAAAATTTCACAAGGAATCTAAAAAGTTATATATTTGAGGATTGAATTTGATTGTTTATATTTTTACTTTTTTTGTTCATTTCAACTAATGAAAAGTCATAGTTTCAGTTTAGATATGCAATATTTTATTTTGCTAAGCATATTTTTTCAGAACAAGCTAACATATTAAGCAGTATTGGGAAGAATCGACGACTTAGGCAAATAGCCCATAAGTCAGCGTTAGAATACTTGTTTAATGAAGAAAGCATCGGTAGTTTAGTGGTTGAGGAGTCAACCCTAAGATTGAAATACACTAGGTTTAAATCCTGGCCATCACAATACCGATATAAACCCACTCTTAACACAAGAAATTTATTTTAGCTAGAGCGGTGAAAGGGAATATTAGTAATTACTTTAAAAATACATAGGTACCTAATTATATACCTAGTGACTAAAAACCGAAAAACTAAGAATAAATAGGAGATAAATACATACATATACATATACATAAACTCACGCCTGTATTCCCCGAAGGGGTAGGCAGAGGTGCTAGCACCCACATTTCGACAGTTTATGTGGTGGCGAGCCTATTGCCATTAACCGGGCACTTATAAATCTGCGATAAATACACACATAACTTCGAAAAGCATCGAAAAGTCATTGGTGTGTGCCATGGTAAACCTGTTAAGATAAATAGATATAATTAATTCCTGGCCAGGTGGAAGGACGACCTCATCATGGTCGCCGGGAAGCGCTGGATGCGGGCTGATTCAGATCGGTCGTTTTGCAGGTGTATGGGAGAGGTCTATGTTCAGCAGTGGACTATGTGTGGCTGATATGATGATGATGATTTAATTCCTGTAATTATAATATGTACAGGTGATACATAAAGTAATCTGTCAATATAAACAGTATCCATAAAATGCCAATAAAAATGTAGGTACAAGTTAACTAAAATATTGGATTGAAGATAACATCTTCCGGATATCCTTCTCCGAATCTCTTATCGGAGAAGAGCTTCCTTACTTAATTGGATTAAAGTACTTTTATTCAAAAGAGGTGAGATAGCAAGTTATCAAGTTATATAGAATTTGAATTAATTTTTTATAGCATTTATTATGCTAACTTTTAAGTTCGAAAAACATTGGAAAAAATGAAATGCTCAAGTGAGACTCGAACTCACGACCTTTACCTTACAGGGGGACTGCTCTATAGAATGTTCTGCTATATAGAATGTTTGTCATATCGTCTGTCCTATTTCCGTACATAAAGTCTTTTCTTCTTCCTCTTGGCGTTAATCCCAGTCGCATCCAGGGCTTTCACTTCGTCTGGGGTTCGCTTTACCAGTCTAACTATGAATTTGGCTGAAGTTTGATATTTTGTCGTTTCTTTATACCTAATGCCCTTTCCTTGCATTAACATTGTGAGGATTTGTCAATTTACCTACTCATTTTTAGTTTTATCAGTGGTTTCCTTTACAAAATATAATTTTTTTGATGCAAATTTCATGGCGCTGAGTAGGTTAGCCAGAGTTACTGGAGAGTTTTTGTGCTATCAGTGGTAAGACCAAAGGCTTGCCCTGCCTTGTCTTCTGCACTGACGGCACAGAAACTGTCTGTTCTTACAGGGTCAGCAGCACGTGTCGTTCAGTGTGATTCCCTGGTATTACACACGTCCATAGGCCACGGTCACCACCATAATTTCCATTAGGTGAGCCATATGCTTGTCTGCCACCTAAGTGGTAATCAAAAAAGGTTCAAGAATTCGATTTCTATACATATTTAAACTCTCGCTCCCTTCAACGTCTAGGGCAGTCACCCGAGGAGGGCCAGACCGTAAGAGATGGCCTCTGGGTCAGCCGGGGTGCGGGAGATATGTCGAAGACAACCCCACCTCCGGCCTAGCACTACGACCCACGGCTGGCGTGCGGTTTAGTCGGTTCGAGTCTGACATAACCTTCCCTTCCGGCTTCAGCAGGGGAGGTATCCGTAGTGATTTCCGCACGAAAAAAGGATGGGGTAGTCAATAGCTCGCCATTTATTTCTGTTGTTACATACTTAATTCACGAGCTTCTTCTACTATCATTAAACCTGTCAATTCCAGTTTCTTTTTATTAAAATAACTATTAAAGTACTTAACTCTAAGAGGGTATTGTCAACATGTTTCAGGTCCGTATTCTAGAATGACACTCAGCCTGAATCACGATTTATCTGAGGACAGTGATGAAGCCGCGGTGCGAGGGATATGTCGATGACAACCTCACCTCCGGCCTAGCACCACGACCCACAGTCGGCGTGCGGTTTTAGTCGGTTCGAGTCCGACATAACCTCCCCTTCTGGCTCCGGCAGGGGGGTATTCGAGGGGATTTTCGCACGAAAATAAAATAAAAATAATAAAATAAAAGGACAGTGATGATACAGACAGATCCATAGATATGACATATCGCATACAATCTGCAGTTAGATAAATCGAGAATCAGGTTGAGTGTCATTCTAGAATACGGGCCTCAGTCTACAGTAGTAGAAGAATGTAGCGAAGAACTCGTGTCTGAGATTGACGTATCTACTAAGTACTTATAAACCCCTAAGTAACCAGTTCAAACTTGTTGTAAGGTCAACTCCGTCAACAAACTTTTCTTCTTTCTTCTTCTCTTCTCTTCTTCCTTCTCAATCCATTTGGCACGAGGTATAGTTTCGCTCGCATGTATATTAGAAACATCAGTAATTATCTGTCATAGCCCCGCAATAGCCATTATTCTCGAATACATAGGGAAAATGAAACTTCTCGGGCGGGACTTGCTTGTACCTATTAGCACAGTCAGCATCAGAAAAAGTTAGTGAACAAAGTGCTCAAAATGATCTTAACCTCTTTCTTTTTCTTTTTTTTATGAAGAATATTAGAACCGAAGTTACTAATATTCCCTCTAACCCCCTCCAACTAAGCTAAATTTGCTTGTGCTAGGAGTGGGTTCAAGTCGGTAGTGTAATGGCCAGGATCGAACCCGGGACCTCTCGATCGAAAGGCCGACTCCTTAACCACTAAGCTACCGACGCTTTGCTTTGCTTGGTTTTCCCGTCTTCCTGTTGACGGTTTGTTGTGATATTTGGTACACAACTTGATTTCAGACAATAATACAATTTAAATCAATAAAACTATTTATTAATTTGCTCCTAAAACCTTAATTTTAAGATCATTTTGAAAATTTGTAGTCAAGATTTTTCTGACGCTGATTGTATGACGATACGCGTTAAGAATTGTCAATGGTCCCTTACAGCAACAGGTATAAACCTTTTAGCGTTAGAAGAGATTTCACTTCCTTATTTTTATTTAGTTTACTACCGTTTTTATGTGACCCTTGGTTCGACGTAAACACAACAAAAAGAAATCCGAATTAACTCCATCTTAATTATTTAAATACTAAGTCTTTCTTTCATGTTTAGCTCCCAGAAGGATAGTGTTTTGATTCGAAGATTGTGAAATATATGACTTTTTCAATTTTCCATTCAGGAGAATTTGATATGCTCAAGGCGTAGCTCGGTAGCTCAGAGTGTAACGGAGTGGTCGCGGTTCGAGTCCCGTTTGAGCATTTCACTTTTCTCAATCTTAATTAATTTGAATAGTTAGTACATATATTAATTACCTGTCATTATTTACGAAAAACTTGGAACCGCACTTGCAATTATACATAGTTTGACAAAAGACTATAATGAGTTTGAAACCACTTGCATATAATCTTCAAAGAAATAACAATCTTCAATTATCGACTATAAAATAATCATACAAAAATTTCTTGGTGACGAAAACACTGTCGAAACATCGCTAGTTCGATAACCTCTAACAATTCCTCACCCGATCTTCGGCGACCCTTTTATCTACGCTATGAGTTAGCAAAACACTATTAATAGATCCGACAGATACGTTTTTATCTGCCTGATTCCTTAAAGAACCACTACGTTTAGTAATTTTTAGTAATAAAACAAGTATGATACCTTATAGTTACGAATAAGGGCAATTTCCGTTAAATCTGTACAAAAGTTTTAACTGTTTTTCTTACTATAAGTTAACCACTTTTGTTCGAAAACTGTCGGTACTCGTAAAATTTATAGTCTTTGCTATCAAACGCCACAACAAGCGTGATCTTGCGCACGCGATACTCCAAAATTTGTTACGGCATACAAAGGCAGCGACGGGCGAACATCTCACAATAAAATTAAAACTTCACGAAGAATTCTCTTGTGGCGACAAATAAACGCATTATAATGATTCTTTGTGCTTATTAATTCATATTACACGGCCGTTTAGAACTCTTGACGTGGTGACAAAAGATGGTCTCTGGTCGGCCACAAAAGTCAATGGATCGGAGCGAACTGAATATAATAAATTACACCGTCTATGCTCCAAGATGCGTATAGATAGCAAGTAGTATATATACGTGAGGTTTTTGTTCCTTTTCTCTCGTAGAGCGAGTTTATTTGTGTGCCAGAGCAATTTATCTTGTGGTACGAACGGTGTATGAATGAGTAAGCTTATGGTTATCGAGATGTATGAATTGTCGCTAGAGTGCGTACCTACGTATTTTTTATTCAGTAATAGCATATCGAAGATCCGTTTTTATTGAGTGTTACGAATCTGGAGTGTTAGCAGAAATTCCTTTGCGGTGTCGTAGAAGTACTAACAGTTTTTGTACCCACTTAATCTTTTAATATTTCTGGATGCCTTCTTTTCTCGTACGAATGGTTAGCTTATTGAGTTTCCTTTGCGTAATAAAATAAATAAAAATAATTTATTTTGGATCAGGTTGCATAAAATGTTAGTGACAATAATCTTAATACTAGTGTTAGTAACAATAAAATAAAATAGGTAAAGTTGAGACCGCCAAAATACGCCAAAATAAGGATACTACCTACATCACGAGCAAGCGTACCCAGTGCCACAGCATCGGACAGTCCTATGCGAATGATGGCATGGAAGTCATCAACCCTTGCCTCCGCAAACATCCCAGACGCGCTACAAAAGCGCGGCAGCTCAACCAGGAGTATTTGAGAGGCTTCTTTACTGTGTATTTTTCTCCAAACCAGTTATTGATCGAACCATATATGTTGGACCTAAAACGCAAAATGGATAAGGCCCTGGTGCGCGCGGATTGTTTTGTAATTATCTATAATAATTGGTGAATTTGAGATCGTCAACCGCAGTAGCACCTCATGCTATCTTCAAAATACATCCAGGAAACGTGCACTGCGCATATAGAGCACGTTTTGAGCACATTTCAGGTCCAAGATATATGATCGTGCTTCTTCTTCATCCTAGCGTTAACCCAGTCTATTTTTTTTATTTATTCATTACTTTAGAAACTCAACGGCTTATTTACATTTTAAATAGTATTATGACAATGATATTAAATTCATAAGCTAATTATAGAGTCTTTTTTTTCATGCGGAAATCCCCTCGGGTACCTACCTCCCCCGCCGGAGTCAGGAAGGGAGGTTATGTAGTGGTGCTAGGCCGGAGGTGAGGTTGTCTTCGACATATCCCTCGCATTCCAGCTGACCCAGGGCCATCCCTTACGGTCTGACCCTTCTCGGGAATTACAGAGTGTCAGTCGCATTCAAGGGTCAACGCTTTCAACTTGGAGTCTTGTATCAGCTTAACCAGTCTAACTGTGGATTTGGCTGAACTTAGATATATTATACATACTAGCTTTTGCCCGCGGCTCCGCCCGCGTGCATGTCGGTTATCGCGACCAAACATAGCCTATGTCCTCTCTCTAGGTGTAATCTACGCATGTACCAAATTTCATCAAAATCGGTTCAGTGGTTTAGGCGTGAAAGCGTAACATACAGACAGACAGACAGACAGACAGACTTACTTTCGCATTTATAATATTAGTATGGATATTATATGAATCGAGCTATACGTATATAATTTTATCGTGTTGACTTACGTACATTCTTTGTAGAGTATCTTCAAAGATATCAGTCACAAATCAAACTAAACAAAATTCCGATCACGAGTCGCGAATTTTCTTGTACTTCAATAGCTCACATCAAAGTTTCCTTACGTCTCCTGTACCCTCGTCAATTGTCTATTCTGTGCCATGTCTTTCCTTTCACGCTTATAAAATTCTTAGAGGCATACCCTATCTTTGGTAAAAGTTAAGTTCCATAATGGAACTGTAATGTATAAGCCACTTTTGATGGTTGAAAGTAAGCTTTAAGTTTTTCTCTCTCTATCTCTTTTTAACTAATTTAGATATTGAACAAACTTTTCACCTCTGTGGCGTGGCGGTAGTGAACGCGACTGCTACGCAGGAGGCGCGGGTTCGATCCCCGCTCAGTGCAAATATTTGTATGCATGAATATGGCTATTTGCATTGAACTGGGTGTTTCTTTTTTTTTTATATAGGACACGTAAATTTTCTATGTGTAATATGTATGTATTTTTTAAATAAGTATATAAGTATGTTTATCCGCATTCTAGATTCCGTAACACAAGCTGTAAAAGCTTACCATGGGTCTTGATAGTTTTGGAATGTGTAGAATGTGTCATTGTGTAGAATGTTGTGGATTATTTATTTATTTTATCTGTTTATTCTTGATGACATAAACAGAGGCGTATTTATACACATACATCTACATTTCTAGAGGATTTTTATATGTTTACTAAATAAAATTATTTTCATCAAGTTATCAGCAAAAATGACTATTTTTTTTTCAAACTTCCATACCCTATTTGAATCCTATCAGCCCCTTTTTTCGTGATAAAACGTAGCCCTTTCCTTTCCCAAGATGTTTGTCCTATAATGCTTACTTTAGTCAATGATCGAAACTCTAGCAAGTTTTAAAAGAAAGTAGTAACGTTCAAAAAATCTTCTAAAATTGGTATTCCTACCAGGTCACGAGATTTTGTGTCTGTATTGTAAAAGCCCGAACCTAAGACTTTCATACAAAGCGTTTCTTTTGTTGTTTTGTATATGCTCTGTAATTGAACAATGGTACACGTATTTGTCAAAGGTAGGGAAGGCAGACACTTAAAAACATTGAAACAGGTACTCCAGTTCATCCCATTTCGTTGCGTTCATTCTATATTCTAATATTATGCGGACAGATATTTGAAAACGGAATACAAAACGGTTCTGGTGCGTACCACTTTGCATTATGGACGTGTAATAATTTATTTTTCTGGATATTTACATAACAAAGAGTTAGCGTTGGTCATTTTTCTATTGTACTAATTTACGTAACCTGTATATAAACAATTCAAAAGGTTAAACAAGAATAGGCTTTTATTTTAAACTAAAGGTATGATTCAGAAAGCGACCGCATATGACAACTGCAGAGGCACGCAGCAGCTACGCGTATTTCATTGCGGACCCTTTAACCGTATTGAGGTGTAACAAGTAATGTATATATTGTATTTGCTGCAATCTTCTGCAGTTCTCGTATGCGGTCGGCTTCGGAATTATACCGTAACTAATACCGGGTGTAAGGGGAACACTACCGAAGCCGAAAACCCCTAGTAGTTACATAACACATTGTCATACAAAAAATCGATTTAGACACACGAAAATTTTTTTTTAGATTTTTTTTAAATTTTATTGTAATAGAAAAAAGCTCGCGCTTGGCTCAAGTTGTTTTTTTTTTGTGGTGATGTTTTTTTTATTAAATTACGGTCAGACCGTAAGGGATGGCCCTGGGTCAGCTGGGGTGCGAGGGATATGTCGAAGACAACCTAACCTCCGGCCTAGCATCACTACATAACCTCCCTTCCTGGCTCTGGCGGGGGAGGTAGGTACCCGAGGGGATTTCCGCATGAAAAAAAAGACTCTGTAATTATTAATTATTAGCTTTACTTACAAGATCATACATACATACATACATAAACTCACGCCTGTATTCCCCGACGGGGTAGGCAGAGGTACTAGCACCCACATTTCGCCAGTTACAAGATGTAGAGTTCGCAACTAACAAGATGTAGAGTAAATAATGCAAAATAAATAAAGAAAAAGGTAAAAACGTTTTTTTTTGTCCAAATCGTTTTCTATGCCTGGTATTAATATATTTCTGTACCTGGAGACTACTAGGGGTTTTCGGCTTCGGGAGCGTTCCTCTTACACCCGGTATATGATACATCAACATTAACCTGCAAGAATTTTGGAACCTGGCAGTCAGAAAGGGCTCGAATACTGTACTCATACAGGCAACAGATATTGTTTTATAATTGAGGAAGCTGATCACAGGTTAAAAGCTTAGAGAGGAGCGAACTGAGCCGCTCTATGTATTTTGTAATCTGAAATGAAATATCGATTACTGCTCGTTAGAATTCTGTTAACTCCTAACTTGAATTTCTGTAAATAAATTTCACACGATAGATGGCATGGCCGAGTTTCCGGGGAATTCCTTTCTTAGAAATAACTCGGGTTCCCCTCGATAAAGATATTTGGTACAGTGCTTTCTAGAACCAAAGTTCCCATAGCTTATCTGGCTTGCGTTAACGGTTTTAGAATATGATGAAGATACTACTTTAGTAAGTAATTATGTGTTGTCTAACAGAATGATAGGTTTAATTTCTTTAAAATGAGGTTGTATTATGAAATAGAGCAGTTTTAGAGGGTCTTAAAGTACGATTCCGATATCCAGAGGTGACCGTAATTTAGTGCGGTTCCCAATGCTAATGGTCCCCTTTATCCGTATCGACTTTATTAATAAAATAAATAAATATGCCACAACATTCTACACAACGCTATCTAGACCAAGGTAAGCTTAACTAGCTTGTGTTCTGGAACCTAGAATGCGGATCAACATACCTACTTACTTTTTTTGTAAATACATACATATTACATATAGAAACACCCAGACCAATGCAAATATCCATATACATGCATAAAAATGTTTGCACTGAGCGGGGATGGAACCCGCACCTACTACGTAGCAGTCGCGTTCACTACCGTCACGCCAAAAAGGCTGTCAATAATGTAGTATGTACCGCATCTGTTACATGCGTCTGCAGTTGTCTTATGCGGTCGCCTACTATTTTTTTTCTATAAAAGTCCACGTAATCTGACTTCACCTCGCCTGATGGTAAGATATAGGCAAAGTCTCGGAAAGAGGGTCACCATCATAACCATGTAGCATGTTAACAATGGTGTCACTCAGCTTGACGACCTCATCAGGTGCCTTTTCACGCCCCGCTTAAAGGACCCGGGACTGTAGGAAGAAGGTAGCACGTGAGCTGGCAGGGAGTTCCAGGTCTTAATGGTGCATCATAGTAATGATTCATGATGCTATCCCTGAAATACTACTAATATTTATTCAATTCTTCGTGTGACTGTGAACACTTATTGAACGCATAACTTGCCTTATCATCTCACCCATTCTATTCCTGAATAAACATAAACTTTCTTTTATCTTCCAAATGTTAATGACCTGAAATTTTTTGTTTTATCAATAACTACAGTAATAAATGGGTCAATTTATTGTTTTGACGAGTAAAGTTATGTGTACGGACTATCGATTTAAGTGCCGTGAACTATGTGATTTTTGATAAACCGATACACAAGTTGATAGGAAACTATACTCATAAACATAGCCATGAATAACATCATCAATTTGGATAAGGTTTGGAAACAATTCTAAGAGAAATATAGTCGCTTTTGTATTGAATATTTAAATAGATAACCGACGGAGCTGGTGGGGGAGGTTATATCGGACTTGAATCGACTAAAACGCAAGCCGTGAAATTTCTTAGATGTATATCCCTCGCACCCCGGCCGACCTTCAAACCTAGCTCTCTTCGGGACCACGGAGTCCCCATTGTGCCCCCACATATCTATACTTAAAAGTACGGTAGTGAAGTTATATATAAGATAAGTTATATATAAGTTTATATATAAGATCTTTGTATACCTATGTTTCACAAATAAAGATATTCTGATTCTGATTCTGATTCTGAACGCGACTGCTACGCAGGAGGTGTGGGTTCGATTCCCGCGCAGTGCAAATATTTGTATGCATGAATTTACATTGGTCTGGGTGTTTCTATGTATAGTATGTATGTATCCATAACACAAGCTAGTTAAGCTATGCTTACCATGGGTCTAGATAGCGTTGTGTGGAATGTTGTGGAATATTTATTTATAGTTATTTATTACATGATTATGCTACAATGATCGCCAACGATTTATAACGTAAAGGATAATCGATCTAATCGGTTTCAAATTCAAGTTGGCAGAGGAACTAACGCTTCCAGTTTGGACACGATGAGTATATCTAGAGCATAATCTTCTATCTAAGCTGCCATCTTATAGATCCAAGGTATTATAAAATGAGTTTTAAGTCTTTTGTTTGTCAAAATCTACCTAGTCTACTTAAATTTTATTTGCGAATCGGGCGCATTCCAGTCCCAAGGCGAGCAAAGCTTAACTTGCTTGTATTAAAGGTTCTAGAATACGGTTAAACATACTTTAATACATTGATTTCTAGGATACATACATATTATTATGTATATATTATAAAGACCCAGAATAATGCAAATAAATATTTACCCTTCTTCCTACAGTCCCGGAGCCTTTAAGTGGGACGTGAAAAGGCATCTGATGAGGCCGTCAAGTTGAGTGCCACCACTGTTAACATGGTTCATGTTTGCGATGGTGAACCTCTGTCCGAGACTTTAGCTTACCATCAGAGCAAAAAAACACTGCGGAAGCCGAACCAGCCATCTCCTGCGTAACAGTATAAAACTCACCCGCAAAACCATGGAGTCAATATTTTGCATTTAGACAATAATATTGACTTTTATCGTACATAATACAGGGTGATTCTATTGCCATTAGTATATTATTTTGAAAACTAACAGTTTATTCACCTCAAATTCCCACACCACAGTATCTAATACACATGCAGCACGGTAGCCAACCGATATGAAACCGGTCTCACGTTGATAAAATACAGGAATATACATCACACAAGATATGTTCACTATATTTTTCATTGTAATCTCGAAGATCATGAACATAACCACCGATTGCCTGGCCTAGTACGGGCGTGGTAGTCCATTAATCAAATATTACGGATAAGATACCTCCTAATAGAATTATTCCCTCAAATCTAAGTAATGTTCTTAACATATACCTAGTAATAAAATGATATATACAGCTTTATCAGGTTGTTACGTATTACCATAACATGACAAGTCCATTAAGGCTTGGTGGACATATATGTATGAAATATAAGCCAGTAAAACGTATTTCTAAGTAATATTATTCATGACGTCCGCCTGTGTTAGAGTCTTGGGCGTAATCGCCAACTCATCACTTCAAAATTTGTTATACTGACGCTCGTCTACGTATTTCGATCTTGGAGATAAGGCCTTTAGTAATTAGTTATATAATTTAAGTACTTGTCATTATTTTGTATACTTGACTTTGGTTTTTGATGGATCGATTTCGTGCTAGCTAGGACCTTGTAAATTTTTCTTGTAATGGTCTAGAAATTTGATGAAAAGAAATGTATTTTTTGTATATTTTTTTTGCCAAGACCATGACTCTAACTCAGGGATTAAAGAAGGCCACATATACATTTTGGATAGACAAGAATTCAAAATAATTTATGTTTATCCGCATTCTAGATTTCTTAACACAAAGTAGTTAAGCCATGGGTCTACAAATGGGTCACGTAAAAACTACCGAATGGATTTTCATGAAACTTTAGAATAATATAGCTTATACATCAGAATAATCCATAGGTTATATATCATCACGCTACTACTCAAGGGAACGGAGCAGTGATCATGCTAGCGGAGCCGCGAGCTAAATCTAGTATGGTATACTTATCTTAAGCATGGCACTTATTCGCGTAATACTTAGCAAGTTACAGCTACAAGAACCACGGTTTACGAGTTTTACACCTAAATATTTATAGAATCAGTTGCAAAATCATTTTCCTTTATAACAGGATTTAACGGATTACAAAGGTTCTCAATCTTTCTAAAAGGTGGTCCTTTTTATATCACAGATTAAAATTTGTTCAGAACTTAAACTTGAAACAACAAGAAATTGATCAGTAATTACACGCCATTTGAAACAAAAAGTCATTTCCTTCCCCTGAACTCGACGGTACCATATCTAACGTGCTTAAAAGTGTTAAAATGAGCCACTTTTTCAAAGTAAGCATAAAAAATACTTATTGAACAGATTAAGTCAGAAAGTAAATCGAATCTCTAACTTTAGAGAAGCTTGAAAATTCAATTTACTATCCGTAAATAGAGTTTTACTCTAGAGTAATATTGGAAGCTACGTCATCTACTCACCTTCTCGCATTAATCGTATTTTTTCTCAAACAATAAAAGGAGATTGAATCATTTGTGACCTGAAAACTACGGTACGGAGTTAGTACATCTAGAGCTTGTATAGTGATATTATGTAACAACATGTAAAGCGCGAACGCTAAGCTCACAGCTTCAACAATCATGGTTAATAGCAACATTGTGGCAAACGTAATTTTAAATTATCCTCTTTATTGCTCATATAATCCATGGAGCGCGAATCTACCGCTCGTATATTAGCTCTGGCTCGGATCATAAAGGTCTGCTACGCGAAACCGTATATCTCTCTTACGGATGGATTTTTTGCCGTTTGTTTTTACGCAATAACCTCACATTACGTGTTATCTCCACGGCCGTGCCGGTTTCACGCCACGGCTTCACTCATTTATTATATTATAAATTTGGTGGGAGGAGCTATCGCCCGCGCCACCGACCTTCCCACTTGCATAGTGATCCGCTCGATCAAGACGGCTATACGAGAAATAATAAACCATCAATAAACAATAAGAACGAAAGAGACGCTATTCATGATTTTAAAGTTGACTACGATAGAAAAATAGGGTTGGGTGAAGGCTTCCCCTCATTAATAAGCTATTAGATTACGCGATGTCGCATCGGCTGATTGGTAGGCCGTCGGGAATCCTAATAAACGTTCCCCCCTTCCAGTTCGATGGTTGATCGAGATTCAAAGAAACCCCGCTTTGAACGCGCACAAAACAAAACGGGCGCTCGAAAAAGACCCCGCTCTAATTCTCTTTGCCATCTCCAATTTCAATTGCTCCTTCAGAAATTTGAATGTAGGGAGGGACAAACTTTTCAAAGTTTTGTCACGTAGGGTCACCGGTATAGAAATCTCCTGTGTACATACAATGCGGGTTCGGCCTCATAGGTACCCCATTAACGAGATTGCCCAAAAGGCGAGGACTATCATTATGTAAAGATCAGATTGATTATAATCCTTAAGAAAAAACATAGTTTTGTGAACTGCTCTGTTATTAAACATGTTAAATAAATAGACTTCTGTTGTGCTCGTTTTTTATCACTTCTATTGAGTAGACACATAATATTAGAAACGAAGAATTTATAAGCCCGGAACCCTTTGACTAAAAAACGCACACTAGTAAACTATCGAACTTTTTGTCACCATGCTCACGTATACGTGTTTTGTGGATATTTTTGTCCCCTTTACTGCTGCTTCTTGATACCAATCATTTTTTGTGAATCTATTATTACCGGCCATTGTGCGAAGGTTTAGTTCGGATAAGATCTCCGGTGTGTCAACGGAGTCTGTACTGATTTTATTTATTACAAAGATTACGTTTTTTTGAACTAAAATAAAATATAAATCGTGAGAACAAAACTGGATGTACCTAGCTAGTATAGTTATTGTAACTTCAAGGTAAACGAAAGGGCAGTAAAAAGTCCCAGAATAATATCAGAAATCTATCTTTTCTAAGATTCATTGCCAACTTTTATAAAAATGACAAATGTCTGATCTCAGCAAATTGGCATCATCTTGAAGAGTCATTCATTCGATATTGCAAGTCACAACGGCCATCAATCATTTCAGATTACGCCACGAATCGAACCATTCATACGAATAACCATAAAATTGCATATTCAGCTACAAGCAGAGATAGATTTGGAGTAAGTAGTGCAGAAACATTTGTAACACTATCGAATCTTTCACATATATTATATCCACTTGACAATTTTTCAAGAATGTAGTACATATCTACATACAATCACGCCTTTATCCCAGGAGAGTTAAACATAACATAACACTTAACATAAACTCACGCCTGTATTCCCCGAAGGGCTAGGCAGATGTGCTAGCACCCACATTTCCTCAGTTTATGTTTGGGTCCCAATGTAATAGGTGGCGAGCCTATTGCCATTAACCGGGCACTTATAATTATAAACCTGCGATATACCTATACACACATAACTTCGAAAAGCATCGAAAAGTCATTGGTGTGTGCCATGGTAAACCTGGGATCGAACCCGAGACCTCGTCTCAGCAGTCCATTACTCATACCACTAGGCTACCGCAGGAGGGTTAGACAGAGGTGAATTCACCAATCATTGGATTCGGTCCCACGTAAAAGCGGCAATAGGCTCACCCAGCCTATTGCCGCTTTTCGAGCACTATTGTTCACTCAAGTCATGCATCCGAGGCTGAGTCTGGGCTGTATTATATTTGTCTGATGTTAAAACAAGAATGTAGTATTGTATCGATTTTAATAACAGGCGGAATGCACTGACCAACTGACTGATGGTCAATGAAACGAAACGTCATGGACACTCAAAATTCTTCCATACATTGGTCTTTCTGACAGCCTCCGTGGCGTAGCGATAGTGAACGCGGCTGCTACACAGGAGGCACGGGTTCGATTCTCGCTCAGTGTAAATATTTGTATGCATGAATAAGGGTATTCGAATTGGTCTGGTCGTGCCTCGGAGAGCACGTTAAGCCGTCGCGGTCCCGGTTGCCATACGAACATCTCTGGCAGTCGTTACGGGTATTTGGAGCCCTCACAACTGGTTTAACTGCAATGCTTCGATATCGCCTTTGGGTTGTAGAGGTCAGATGGCAGTCGCTTCACGGAATATATCATAGTTTAGCCAAGTCCGCTGTTAGACTGGTAAAGACTCCAAGCTTCGGATGAAACTGGGATTAATGTAAATAGATTAACGTGAATTGTCTTTGAGGCAATCTTGGGGCAAAATTTTTTCTACATTTTATTCTCATATCTTCTGCCGCTCCGATGTCGGTTAACGTGACTTTTGCTCATATCTCCGGTCTTATGTAAGTCTAACCAAAACCTTTCAAACAAAATATACCGCATCAAAATCTGTTCAGTAGTTTTTGCGTCCATCGCGGACAAACGAACCAAAATTTATAAGAAGACTGGTGTTCAGTATTGTTCATTTAATATTACAACCAGTTACCTTTTCTTAATCTATCTATATACAAATAAATAAAATTGGAGTGTCTGTTTGTAATATTAAAATAATCGCTTTCTACTACATGCATATGAATGTATATACGGTACACATACCAAAATATATATACAAATAAATAAAATTGGAGTGTCTGTTTGTAATATTAAAATAATCGCTTTCTACTACATGCATATGAATGTATATACGGTACACATACCAAAATATATATTTTTAAATTTTTTGTCTGTCTGTCTGTCTGTCTGTCTGTCTGTCTGTCTGTCTGTCTGTTTGTTTTGGGTAATCTCTGGAACGGCTGGACCGATTTGGACGGGACTTTCACTGGCAGATAGCTTATGTAATAAGGAGTAACTTAGGCTAAAAAAATGCCAAAAACAAAAAAAATTAACTGATTTTTTTTATTAAGTACATTCCACGCGGACGAAGTCGCGGGCACAGCTAGTTATAAAATATGAGTAATAAATTGGGGTCCGGCCGTTATGCTCCCATTACGGTTTGCCCCCGGCCGGTATGCCACCACATTGAAAAATTTGTTATTCCGTTTTGGCCCCGGCCGCGTTGCCCCCATAGTTTCTCCTTTTGTCATGATATTCGATTTAGTACAGTTGAGCAGACAAGTGTTAAAATAATAAATGGACATTAAGAGTATAATCATGACTGATGTGTGTAGCTATAGCTCGTGCGAGTTAACATGGCACCTGGCCTTGCAAACAACCCTCCTCCCGCTTCTCCGCGCGAAGCCCCGCTCTCGTCCTGCAGTAGCGTTCGCGTCACAGTGACTGTTGTACATTTTAATTTCGTAGTTTTTATTATCAGATTTTGTTGAGTTTTGTTATTGTTACGTTTGGAACATTTATATTGATTTATTGTCTTGAGTTTTTGTCATAATACTTTATAACATACAGATTTACTGTATTCTGCATTTATAATATTAGTACGGATTCTTGGATTTTTTGAATTGAATTGATTGGATCATGAAGGATTTCTTTTTTTTAATTCTCTATCACTGCAAATTTTCATCCAGATTCGTTCTACCGTTGTGTGGTTTAATTAAGTACAACAAACATACATCCACGATTTCAATAAATCTCATTATCAATATAGAATCTTACTACAACGGCGGTAATCATCACCGTAGTAAAAACTAAACTAATCCATCAATATTATAAAAATAATGAATAGCACTTTTTCCCTCTTAGTATCAAAACATTTTAATGGGATAAAATTTCATCAATATATTTACATTAATATTTCCATTTTTAGAAAAAGTGTCTAAAAATGTAGATTCCCCTACATGTATTAGGTTTGATTTGTACCTGTAATGATAGTGTAAAAGTTATAAATAAATAAATAAATAAAATTTAATATACCTACCTACTTACTTAATTCATTATGCTTTCAACTTTCCAAAATGTATAACACAACACAAACATATCATAACAAAGATTAGTTAACAAAAATCAATGTTTAAAAATGATTGTAACATCATTCATTGATTCCGATAGTTCGTAAGAAAATCGGTAGATGACTCCACCGTCGCCTTAAAGACGGATAAGATGGTAAATTTGAATCACATCGGGCGGTGTCTCGGTAGCCGAATTGGTCAAGGCATTCCCCCTGTAAGGGAAAGACTGCGGGTTCGAGTTCCGCCCGAGATGATTCTTTATTTTCCCTATGTATTCGAAATAAGCTTATAATTACGCTGTAGTCCTTGAGAGGAAGAAGGACCTTCACTCGACATTGTGAAACGACACACTGAGCGGTTAACCTATGTTATCACTTGCATATTTGCAATATACAAACATGAGCGAAAGGGATGCACTTATCCATTGTTTCGGAAATTCGTTTTTCAGGTAGAGCTGACAATGAGCACGCTACCCTTTTATTGTTTTCGGTCACCTATCTTCGACATTGTAAAACGACGCACTGACCGCTTAACCTATGTTATCACTTGAATATTTGCAATATTCAAGCATGAGCGAAACGGATGCAATTATCCATTGTTTCGGATATTCGTTTTTCAGGTAGAAGCAGACAATTAATATTATTATATCCATTTATTTTGGAAAATTATCCATAGTGTTAGTAACAGTGATCCTTATAAACTAGGGTTAGTATACATTTATATTATTTTTATTTGGAAACGACCTACATGTGAATTTGTACCCATCTTCGTCACATAGGTGAATCCAGCCGATCCGTGAACACGCCAAGAATACTATTGGTGCTGCCGCGTACACAGTATTGCATAGACGCACACCGCTTCCTCATACCTAATTGCTTCGAAGTCATATCCGTACGCGCTTCTGCAAACATACCTGATGCACTACAGTGCCACGGCAGCCCCACCAGAATCCTAAACGCGTATTATATTGGACACGCAGAGCGCTGTATGCCCGCTGCGTATAGCTAAACCAAAGGCTGCACGTGTAAAAGGATTGACAGTATGCTTTAAAAAGCATAACATTCACTGATTTAGTATAGCGTGCAAACCTACGGGCCAGCATGTTGCATCGGACAGCCAGCGATCTGCGTTCCCTCTCAATGTCACAATTATCTCGCAAGTCCTCGGTGATTCAGTGGCCCAGATACATTGGCCTGTCAACTCTATTAAGGGGTTTCCCATATAGTGAGACTGTGGGCACATCTGAGTATGTCACTGTGTTTGCCTTAAAGATCATAATCTCACTCTTTTTGCCATTGTATCTGAGCCCATGACTCACCGCTTTTAAGGTTTTCGGTCATCTATCTTATCTAAAATTGTCTTTTGTTCCAAAAACTCGTTTGAGCTTTGGTAGGTAGTCCAAACTATGAACGAGCAACCTAAGAGCGTTAATTTTCGAAATCAGCATTATTTTAATTTAATTTAGTTCGCGTCTTAAATCCTTATAAAATATACTCAAAAACTATCCCTATTAATGTCTAAAACGATGAAACATAGTATAAAATAAATATAAGTTAAATTCAAAAACACTTTTGTTCTTAACAGTATTTGTTCAAGAGTTTTGTTGCAAAGAAAATGGGGGCAACACGGCCGGGGGCAAACTGGAATAACAAATTTTTCTATGTGGGGGCATACCGGACGGGGGCAACCCGGAATGGGAGCATAACGGCCGGACCCATATGTATAGATGACTAAACTAGGTAGGTATTCAATGCTTTCGCAGTAAAACTCTTTACAGTAATGAATAAGAAAAGTTAACTGCCCATAGGAACCTTGTGACTACGCTTTTCCTGGGACTTCTTATTTGAAAAATATTATCAAAAATCGCTGAGTTGTGAGAACAATGGTCTTGGGACTAATACTATTTATTCGTCCGCTCCAGGCTGTGGTTTTATTCGAAGGATTTTTATCCGATGGTGTGTAATGTAAAGACATCATTATCGTAAATTCTATTCAATTGTATTTGAACTGTTAAAACATGGAATGTTGTTATCATTCAATCTTATATAATAAAACAAATGATTAAAAAATAAAAAACCCGACTGCCACTGAAAAGACCGAAATAAGTTTGATAGCAGGCGGTACCCATTAATTTTCTTTCGGTTTATGATTGGCAAATGGGTACCGCCTGCTATCAAACTTATTTCGGTCTTTTCAGTGGCAGTCGGGTTTTTTATTTTTTAATCATTTGTTTTATTTTATACTTTTTAGTTATGATAGGTATGACATGTACATCTTTTTGTAATTTACATATCGTTTATACTTGAAATAAAAACTTAAATCAATAAGTAAAAAGAACATTAGCGAGAATGATTGTTTTGTAAAACAACTTTAAATCGTTATATATCCTAAACTATTGTTTAAAATGAAAAATGATAAAATGAACCTAAAGATGATTTTAAAATACCTATTCAACGACACCCCACTTGACATAGTTCATCGACTTTAATTTTTTTCATTTTGACAATATGGCGTCTGGTTGTCGCTGTGGTGGATTTTGATTACTGTCATGTCTTTTGTGACACTCGCAAGGTTAAGACGAATCGATTGACGTATGAATTATCAAAATCGGCCCATGCATTTGGTCTCTAGAACGCCACATAGAAACAAACATACATACATACATACATACATGCATAGACTGATAAACACATTACCCTCCTTTGCGTCGCGCAGTCGGGTATACCCTCCTTTGCGTCGCGCAGTCGGGTAAAAAGTAGACTATCATCAAATTATTTTACAATAAATACTTTGAGCGTTTTCATTTATTTTTATGCTTATTAGATTAGATTATTGATTATGATTATTATTGATATGATAAGCTTAGATGATTCTCTACAAATCATCTTCCTTGAAATAAGCCGGCAGAGTAGAATTTGGGCCACATCATCTCTTTCTATGCGGTGTCGTACAAGGCGACTGAGTGATAAGGCTGTTTAACATCAGACATATATACAGCCCAGGCTCAGCCTCATATGCATAGCTCGAGTTAGCAATAGTCCCGGGATGCGGCAATTGGCTCACCCCCTATTACGTGGGACATAATACAATGATTGGTGAAATGTGGGTGTTAAGTCACTTCTGCCTAACCCTCCGGGGATAAAGGCTTATATATCGTAATTTCATACTAAGTCTATTTAGCCCATTTCGTACACAACCTATACGCTATCATATCATATCGTAGATAGAGAGCCCTCTGACCTTCATATACTATAACTAAACTATTATATGTAAGTTGTTGTAACACTGAAGAAATAATATACTAAATCAATGTGAATTTCCTTTAGTGTGTGCGAGCTCTTAAGTGGGGCCGAGAACAATTTTTGTATCCGATTACACGTCCGCAAGGACGACTGGTGATCGTTCGTCGTGAAGCTAGCTATATTTACAGTCCGATGTTTGCTTTTAGTGACTCCGGAGTCTTGAATTTCTTAATACAGAGGCTAAGTAGACCAAACGTTTTACTCTACTATAGGCCGTACCAGATTAATTGAGAATAAAGTTTACAATAAATATCGTATTATAAGTAGTGATTTTTGTGTAACAAAATGAAAGGTTCACGCGGGTGCCACGTGGCGCTGCAGTCGGTTTCACTACAATGTGAAAAATGTTTATAACCCCTAAGTAACCGATCCCAACTGGTCGCAAGGTCAACTTGGTCAACGAACTTTAATCCCAATCCATTTGGCACGAGGTATAGTTTATAATTTACTATACGATTGTGTAGTTTTTATTGACTTATTGTCAACTCGCGGGTCCCCGCGAGTTTATTGCCCGCGAGTTGATGAATGACTCATAATTAACACATATATTGAATATACCTACCTATTCTAACTTTTAAACTTTCACGTGCCATATACAATACTGTTAATGAGAATTGCATTAATTCCACTGAGCCAGTCAGCTTGTAACCACAGCCGGTGTTGCCAGGTCGAAACGTCCTGTAACACCCTGTATACCTATATCATTATTGCGTTAATCCCTGTTAACAGTGGGTAGCAGGATAGTAAAAAAATATAATTGTAAGTTAGTCATGATAGGTTTTTGTGTGCTGCAGCATTGTCTTAATAAAAAAACATTCTTCTTTTTCTTTTCTTTCTTTTTATTATTAAAAAAATCTTGATTCTGTTTTTACCGTGATCAATATGAATAAAATATTTATAAGATAATATTGAAACGACGCCATACTCAACTAAAAACTATAATAAAATAGTAATGTAATTTTACATTGCGGAATCTTCAAATTATGGTGCATAAAATCCTTTTGTATTTACGATGGTATTTATTAATATATGGAACTCCTGCATTGTCTTCAACTACGAGTTGATCTATTCCATTCTAATACCAAAAACTAATACCAATGGTATTTGTTTAAACTCGTAATAAATTTTCTATTCCGAACGAATACCACTCACAAACGAATACCAAAACAAGTTAAATGGTATCAGGATACAGTCAGTAATAAAAATGCTTTCAGTCTGGTTTTAAGTAATATTTAATAAAGCAAAATCAGTCTTATCAACAAATAAAAGTGTAGTGGGAAAACGTTTGGTTCATTATTATAATTCCTATGTAGGTATAATTATAAAACTTTATTTTTAGGTATGTACCTACCACAAAATAAAGCTTGTACTTTCAGCAAATCACAGTGATAAAAGTTTTCAAATTACAACAATTGAAGAATATCACAAACAATCATTGGACCGTGCGTCGTGGGGAAGAATTATAAAAGCGTTTAGTCGACGCCTCGTATGATCATTGGGCTGGCATAGCGAATACGTGGACCCGAAACGTGGCAATGCTGCCAGCTTTCTGGGGACATTTCCAGTAGACAGTGATGCGGAAGCATTCTAAGATGCGTTCTAATTTATTTTTAACTAGCTTTTGCCCGCGGCTCCACCCGCGTGGATGTCGGTTATCGCGACCAAACATAGCCTATGTCCTTTCGCATGGTCTAATCTACTCCTATACTAAATTGCATCAAAATCGGTTCAGTGGTTGAGGCGTGGAAGCGTGACATACAGACAGACAGACAGAAAGACAGACAGACGGACAGACAGACAGAGTTACTTTCGCATTTATAATATTAGTATGGATTGTAAATATTGTACCTATATATTCTAACAAATAAACGTATTCTTACTCATAGTTTATAATGTTCGGGACTTCACGCGATATATTTTTTAACAACTTACTTTTGCCGACGTTTCGGGTGCGTTGCAGCACCCGTGGTCACGACTTGACTGGCCTGCGAGCGTCGCGCGGTTCCGTGCGCCTACCCTCCATTACTTTCATACTGAATGTAAGGCTGGCGACACACCACACTCACTATGTCAGTTTTAGACGGCATCGGCCGGCACTGTGTTTTTGGGTTTCACTATTTTGATCACTGGATTCCAGGTCCCGGATAATTTAAATCCATCTTCCCTATTTCATTTTTTATGTTTTTTAATTTCAATAGCTTCACACACAATCCGTGGATAGTAGTGGCGATCAGTGGAGAGGACTTTGGGTTGATGAAGTTCAATCCAGTGGTTTTTGGGGCCCGATTCGAGGTGTTCTGCAACTGTCGAATTGTTGAACTGACGGTTTTTCACATCTGCGATATTTTCTTTGACTCTCTCCGCAATGGTACGCTTGGTTTGGCCTATGTAGGAACTACCGCAGCTGCAATCTACTTTGTAGACACCCGGTGTTTGCAGAGGTATGACGTCCTTCGGTGTTCTCACGTAGTTCGCTACTTTGGCGGACGGTTTAAATATGGTCTTGATGGAAAGCTTCCGTAAACAAGATCCGATCTTATCCGTTATCCCTTTCACATACGGAATGAACGCCGGTTGGCGGTCAACACCCGGCAGCATCATCCTCGGTGCACGTCGCGGCTTTCTAGAACTCGTAACATACCCATTAATTTTAAACACCTCCTGAACGTGGTCTAACTCCTGCTGTAGGTGCTCAGGGTCACACAAATCATTAGCTCGCTTGGTGCGAGAGTCGAGCTTACTGAGTTCAAATGAAGTGGGTGATGATGCGAGGAGGCGTGCAAGTATCTATCTGTGTGAGTGAGTTTTCGGTACACAGTATGGGCCAAGGAGCAGTCGGTTCTTACCATTAACTTGATGTCTATGAAGGACAATGTTCTGTTGTTCTCAATCTCATACGTAAACAGTGTCTTCACATGTAATGAGTTGAGATACTCAGTAAAGCGGACCACCTGCTCTCTGTTGCCTTTAAATATACAGAATATGTCATCTACATACCTTTTCCATAGCCTGATCTGGGTGTGCGCGTTCTGAGCTACCACTTCTTCAATATGTTCCATCCAAATATTTGCCACGACCTGTGCCAAAGGGCTGCCCATAGCAACGCCGTTTATCTAGAGGTAGTGTTTGCCATGGTAAAGAAAGTAGTTCCCTTGGAGGCAACTCTGTAATAGTGTCGCATAACTATCCGGTAGACCATTATCCTTCAACTTGGTTTCGATAATCCGTAGACAGTCTTGTAAAGGAACATTGGTAAATAATGACTCAACATCAAAACTTACCAATAATTCATCCGGTTCCAACTTAATGTCTTGGATTATGTCCACAAAATGGCGAGAATCTTTGACAAAGGACGGTGTTTTCCCCACTAATGGCTGCAGTGCTTTAGCAATGTGTTTTGCTAAATCCTAGGTTGGCGAGTCAATTTGACTTACGATTGGCACATTAGGTTTATGCACTTTCGGCAAGCCGTTGTGTGATTTTAGGGCGGTGCAATTTTTCGAACTCGTCCTTTGTGAAATCCTCTTCGTGCTCCTTGATCAAATTGCTTTTATTATATTTATTTTAACACTCTTATACGTTTGTGCGTCTTCGAGTAAAGTTAGCATTTTTGCCTCATAATCACTTGTCGGCTTTGAGTACCAGTACATCCTTATTATTCCGCAACGCAACCAATGCCTGTCGCTCTTCGGCAGTAATGTAAGACATGACATCTTGTCGTAAAGTGTCTGCGTCACAACCTGGTATCTTGTTCTGGGCGATTGCCTCCTCCACACATCAGATGATATTCTCATAAGGCACTTTTTTCGGTGTAAGAGCGTAATTCAATCCATTTTGAAAAATATTTAAGGTTGGCTGGTCTAAGTCTACCTTTGACAAATTGATCACGGTGTCGTTCAGTGTGACCCCAGCCAAATTAGCAGGTCGCCAAGGTAAAAGTACACATGCTTAAAATAAAGAGCATGTTGTGTACTTTTACCTTGGCGAGCTGCTAATTTGGCAAATTTCCGATCATGCATGGTGCTGCTTAGTTCATAGGTTCTTTCTGCTTGTTGGTATGAAATTTTTACTGCACTCCAAATGTAACAAGTATAACACTCTGTGCACTTTATTTAACTCCGCATGGTTGTTACTAATTAGTTGTCGTAATATTTTCAACATATACATATGAAGTTAATTAAACAAACAAACATTTTACTAACAAGAAGATTTTAATAATGACACTATCACCATAATATTGCAAATAAGTACTCACTTGACAAATACCAGGTTCGCTGAGATTTAAGTTACTGCGCCCGCGTCAGCACACGGAGAAGTACTGAGGAATAGATAAAATATTCCTCAGGATCAGACCAGTAAATAGAAAAAGTTATTATTTATGCAAGGACTAAAATTATTGTAAGTAAAACATACCTTATTTCATGGAATTAGAGTGGGTACGACAAAAAAGTAGGAAGAAAAGGAAATTGAAAACTTCACTATCTCCTCCTTCTCAAGGAGCAAGCTTACAGGAATCTCAGGATGGCACAAAAACCGAGAAACCAAAAGAAAAAAGAGTACCACAACCTCCACCGATCATAGTTGAAAATATCAGAAACTACCAACAGTTCTACGACCTTCTTCTGACCAGTTTAAGCGGGGATTCATTCATCGTAAAAATGATGAACGGGGAGACCGTTAAAATAAACGCCAAGGATGAAGACTCATATAGAGCGGTAAGAAATCTATTGTTGCAAAACAACTGTCTCTGGCACTCGTATGAGAATAAGCAAGATAGACCGATCAGAGTTATGGTCAAAAACCTACACTCCTCATGTCTACCGGACAGAATAGTAGACGACTTGAATGCTAAAGGATATAAAATTCAGGAAGCTGTAAATAAACTAAGCTGGAGGACTAAGGAACCTCTTAACATGTTTATGTTATCATTCCAAAAAGATGAAGACATAAACCATATCTACGGCATTAAGGCCATACTCAGTTGTAAGGTAGATGTACAGCCTTTAAAAACATCAAAATTAGTCCCACAATGCAAAAGGTGTCAAGCATATGGCCATACCCAAAAATACTGTTCAAAGGAACCAAGGTGTGTGAAGTGTACTGGGAAACACCTCACCAAGGACTGTACTAAATCAATAGCTACAAAACCTAAATGTGTTCACTGTGGTGAGCCTCACCTGGCTAATTATAGAGGGTGTATTGTAGCTAAAGAACTACAACAATTGAAAAATAAAGCCTCCAAACGCAAAGTTGCTGTGCCTAAAACCCAAGCCTCTGAGGGTGAGAAACAACAACTACACCGTTCTACTCACAGAAAGGTAACAAATAGCGTGTCTTTTGCGCAAATGACAAAAGCAACGCAGCTACGGTCACAGCCAACGGCGCCCCCGAACTCTGATAATATTACTACAGAAGAAAACATTACCAAAATTTTAAACATGTTGACTTCCTTTGACCAAAGGTTAAGGAACATAGAAACTAAACAATTACCTATGCATTCAACCCAAAAATGAAAAACATACTAAAAATTATGACGTGGAATGCAAACGGTCTCCTTAAGCACCGAA